>CM056201.1:35017749-37417749 GCA_029692085.1 Gymnothorax javanicus
AATCGTCGATGGTGTGAACCTTTGGCGTCGCGAGAGAATTCATAGGAATGAGGCCAGTAGGTGATTGTATTGATCATGACCTTGGTGACACTCTGTAGAGAGAGACCAGGTGCTGCCCTGTGCACCTACGGTGGCCTAGCCATGCTGGTTTTCAGGCTGCTAAATCTGTTTACGGCTGCTTGTGAAATGCACTCAGGGTTTTGTTTCTCTGCCAGTGTCTCTGGGTTTCCACGGACCACAGCGTCATTGAAGGTGTAAGCGTGGGCGAAGTCCACATAGGAGCCCTGGGGTCTCCAAAAGATTCGTCCAGCTCCTAGAGCGCTCCAGGAGTTCCTCGCCCTATACCCAGGTAACCTCCACTTTCCACCACGCCTACGTCGTATCCTTAAACACGATCCTGGTTTCCGCAGGTTCCCGTTTGCTCCGGCGGTCGGGTTTGACCTTGATTGTCTGGCGTGCTTACACTGCGATGGTTTTCACCTACGTGCTGGATGCTGGCGCTTGTTTTGCAGGCGGTGTACTTGCTGATCTGTAACGCCGGCACAGCGGCGATTTTCTCGGTCCTTCTAAAAAGACTGAAATGAGGCTACACCAGACTGGTTTGAAATCCTGTTTAGCCTACTCAGCGGTCGAACCATAGTGGAGTTGGACCCTTCGGCGCCATATTACTGGTGGACCTGGCTTACTTGGGAACAAATCATGTAGATTAACTTTAGGTTTATTCAGCACTTGTTATACTACAACTGCTCCTCAGATCTCTTCCACAGTTAAAATAGAGTTTAAAATGTTATTGAAGCCATCAGTAAAAGGAGATAAGTAGCACAAAGGTAAATCTTGCCATAATGCAGAGTGTTAAACTTGAAGCTTAGGCTCTCCTTGGTTATAGATACGAGGAACCTGTGCCAGTACAGATCACATCAAAAACTGAATTCTGCTCATGATGGGAATTAGGCAGAAGGTACTTGGCAACTTCAGAGCAGCATGAGGAGTGGAAAGCAGTGGGTTGTCTGAAAAGTGCAAGCGCCCCAGGTATACCAGCATTTATAAATGTAGTACTGATCCGCAGAAACCCTTCCAGGATACACACATCTGCAGGTGGTCAGCGTGCGCTGAAGAATGCCATAGTTGGCTGGCGATGGCATCTCCCAGCAGGGATGCTTTCTACGCAGTCACTGGTGGCTTTACCAACCCCACTACCACGTAAAGATTATTTCTTCCTATTCATATATTTATTTGCTTAATATGGGTGCTTATCGTTGTATTTTATTGTTGTAGATAGCTTTAAAATCTCAAGTTTTTTAATCGGTAAACCATTGCATGTAAAAGGAGCGATGTATGAAATATAACCAGTACTGTATAATGGCCTTGATGTGTGGGGTTTGTTTATGAGGGGAGAACAATGAAAAAAATGGGTTCTTTTGGACAAAAATCATAAAAGCTTTCTATATATTTTAATGCTATTTAAGCAGACAGGAAAATTCCTTTATTTTGTTGTTTACTCTCAGCGTTCTGTGAAAATGAATGATACATGTTACGTATATAGGACACATCCGCTGATAGTTTAGAGCATTTTTCACTTTGTTTCTGTTATATTGTAGATTGCTGGACTTACGTGGGCGCTCCTGACATCCAGAGAAGATTTTTGGTTACATTTATGAACTCACACACACAGTTGACTACGTCTTCAAAAATAAATTTCTTCCGGCGCTTTCCGTGAACTATAATCACGGTTTCTCACAAGTTTTAAATTGAAATAGCATGTTATGTTTTAGGTGGCTATTCGCCCCTGGCCAGAACGGGAAACCACACGTAGTCGGGAACTATATTTTCTTACTACCTGTTGCCGCGTTAGTCTGACGGTAGAGTAGCAATATAAAGACAGCAAGACAGTAAGTTAAGGAGAGTTCACCGCGATTTTTCGTTTTGATGTGAGCTGTGGTATCTGTGCTTGGGGTGCCAGGTTCTAGATTTGACAATATAAACAAAGAGAGTGAAGCCGTGTTGAGCATTGAATTATAATTGAGTTGTTCAAATGAATTCTAGAACCAAAGGGAATGACTTGGTTGAGGTTCTGTTTTTTGTCCTGTGGCGACATTTGCTCAATAGTGGACAGATCCCTGTTGAGCTCATAAACCTACCGATGTACCCTTTATACAAATTAAAACATTACAGAAGTTTAGTCCAGAAATGATGAAGAACTTATGTATATGATTTTGACCCCGGAACTGTCTGATTATAGCGATGCTTCAGAGTTGAAATTAGTTTTGCCCAAATTCGTTACCATTAAATCCATAATCTGGGTCAGGTGCCAAATTCGTTTAGCTGTTTTGGTGTTTGGGCCTTGAGAGCTCAGTTTATGAGCCTTAACCCAATCAGGAGCTGAAGACCAAGAAAATTGTGGCGGGAAATTTAAGATTTCCTGCTTTGCAGGCTCACCTCCTGTTTGGAGGGTGTAGGATAGGCTCGAAGCTCTGGGGGCACCGTCCTCTGAAGTGGAATGTCGAACATAGGCGTTTTTTCGATTTTTGTTCGCAGGGGGTTGACATCATCTGCCCATCAGGCCGCGTCCTTGTCTGCCCTATCACCTGAAGAGGCCCTGGAGCAGATCACCGTGCCGCGACTCACGAGTCCGTCTTCTCCGTCGTCCGCAGACACCCAACTTCGCTGGCAGGAGGTCAGAAAGAGGTCTGACCCGGCAACCCGTCTCAACTGTGACCTAGAATCGCCCGACAGAAAGTCGACAACTTTCGAGAATAGGAGCCATTTTGTTTCTCGCATGAAGCGGAGCCATTGTGCTCCGTTGGAAATCGTTGATTATTTTTGTTCTTTTATTTGCAAGCAAAACGTAAATTTCGAGGAAAAAGCAATAAACCCAGCTAGCAATGGTATTGACAAGCATATGAAGGAAAATGTTCAGACATGAGGAAAGAGAAATAGAAAAAGAACTCAATCACTTTGGGGCAAAAATGTTGCCCGATAATCTGATGAAACAAAAAATGGCTCCATGACCAAATTTTCTTTAACCTCCTATACATAAGTCTATCTTGGAGGAACTTAACTTTGTAACCATAGAAAAAGCACAGGTGGCAGGTTATTGACATGGTCTACCTCTGGAACACCGGCCAGGTGTTTTTCAGCTCTGAGTTATCAGCACTGTGGCATTTATTTCACAATAGACTAGAACATAATAATTTTACTCTGCGGGAACCGAAATTGCTTCGATGTTAATTGGCTGAAAAAGCTATAAAACTTTCCTCAGAATGGCTGCTAATGTAATTGTTAAAATTACCAAAAGCGTCCTTGACGCGACACAGAAGTAACTTTTTAATTTGACTGACATTTTTTTACTGATATTGCAATGCCATTTTCCAAAGCGCGTTTGAGAGTTGGAGTGCTGATCTACACAACATCGCCGGCTCAGTCTTCACGATGGCAGGCACATAGTTACTGATCACCAGATCAGTGCTTCGAGGTCTGAGGCACTTGCGTTATAAATGTGGGTCCTCATTTGAACCCCAAGCGCTAAAGATACTTCAGGTGATATTTTCACAAAAGAAGTTGAATTTAGGGAATCTTAAATGAGTCAATCGAAAATGTAAGGTACCTTTGGTTGCTGCATATTTAGACCTATATTTAAAGTTATGAAAAGAAAATACTGTTTAAGTCTAAAAGTCCATTTGAGAATTTGAGAAAAAATCAACTTCGGTAATTTTAAAGGAAGTTTTCCCACATCCGCCCTCTCCGTTATTATTGAATCTACGTGACGTGGTGCTTTAGCACTGGACTCATCATTTATTGACAGTGTTTTCGTTCGCCCAATAAGCGTTGAGTGTGAAGATGGGAGAAATCCTGAGCAGGGAGATTGACCTCAGTTCTATAAGGCCGCTGTGTTTGCTGTACTGCGTCGCGATATGTTCCTGCACTGTGTTGAATTTGAGTCGCCAGATATTCAACGAAGATGAGGAAACATCAGCAAAATGGGATATTCAATGAAGTAAAATGATGTAGAAATGTTAAAATGATAAAGTTACCTCATGACGATCTGCTCGATCGAAACACGTTTATAAGTCAGCTTGTTTCCAAGGCCTGGAATGGCTGCGTCTGAAAAGGAAATCACCAGAAAGACAAGCGGCGGGGTCCTCCATGCTCTACCTCTTTTTTTTTGACTGCAGGACCTGTTTTAGGCCTGAGTTAGATGGACAAAATCAATTATCCCAATATTTTTACGGCCGAATGTTTTGATGTGACATTGTGCCAACATTGCCGGGATGGCTTCAACAGTTTAATAAAAGCGAAAAAAGCTGCGCCGAAACCAGGAAGCGCCTTGCTTACTGTATATCATATCGATGTAACGATATCCGATGTCACGATATCTATGTATTGTTGTCGTATTACTTGGCCGAACCTTTCATGCAGTGCTTTACATGATGTGCTCCATGTAACCCCACAGGCGCTTTTACAGTACTCGAACCTGAACCGGCCAAGCGCCCTTGGCCAACAGGACTGAGCAGGGAACTAGTGGAGAAGCGGCTCCTTCTACATCACCAGCAGCTGCTCGAGAAGGCTTAATCCAGGTGCGGCCCATGCCCCCAAAACTGCCCTCCTTGTGCCGCCAAGCCTTAGAGTACCCCAACTTTTACAGGCACCAGTGTTTTCCCCCAGAATTCTGCCATTGTTCTAGAACTGTGTGTAAAGTCTGTATTTCAACAGCTCTTGTGACCTGTGAAATGTTGCTTCGGAGTGCAGCAGTGATTGTTGGATCAACATTGAATGTCAATAGAACGTCTGTGATCTGACATCTCAAAGGTTAGAGGGCGCTTCAACTAACTGGCTTCATTCATTTTCCGGATCTTTCTTTTTGCTGCTTTGACTTTGTTTAAATGTTTTGCGCGATTTGCTTTTCGCACCAGTGGCGAGCAGAGATAAATGGATTTCTCATTCATTTTTTGAAACGGAAGGAAGGGCAAAGGTCAGTACTACCAGGTTATGACTCCACAGAGAAACGTTCCTTATCAGGGTGTGTTTCTTTTGTAGTTGTGTTTAATAAGCTACAAATATCTAAAACATCCATTGTTCTGTCAACTCATGGAAGCATATTTACCCACTAATGTTAGCCTTAATAGTTTACCAGTTGTAGAGTCATTTTACACTAGCCTTCATTCTTTGTGTCTGATGTACAGCCCAAGAAGATTAATGAAGCGAGGGCAATCGGTATTCCTCATCGTTACTTAAAAATACCAACTCTGGATTTGCAGCTTAGAAAGGATAAGCTGACAAAACTTCACTACTGTAGACTTGAGAATAGATCAACCCTCACCCTCTGAGATGCTGTATTACATTAATTATTTCTCAGCAGATGACCAGAATGGCCTTGTGACAGTATTATTACATTTGAGAAGAGAACAAAGGTGCGGGAGAAATCTACAGGAGCGTTACATTCCAAACCAGAAATATACAGTAAGGCTGTGCTCCGTACAATACCTCTGAAACAAATCGCCATAAAAATGAAGATCATATGCATGAAAAGATTCATCTCCTTAAACTGATAATCGGTCACAAAATTGGGTTGGAGAGAAGTTCAGTCTTTAAGCCTTCAAACTGCGCTCTACTTCACCAAATGTGGAATATAGACCTCCATAAAGCGGGCCTTTCTGATTGACAAATTGAGAAAAATTTATTTTACAGATGTGGAAGCGCAGAAGAAACTGTTTTTATTCACGCCAGCAAAAAACGAAATATCTTATGAAGCTTCGAAATTACTCCGTCTCTCAGAGCTTACGTGTTTCCTCTGTTTATAACGCTAACAGCTAATGGCCTTCTTTACAACGCATTGTTGCGTTTCTTAAGCGTCCTCACCAACTTCTTCCAGGTTCTGCAGGAACGTATGAAGCGATTAATAAAATGTTAAATGAAGCTCGCCTCTTGCGATTCTGCCTGTCTTGGTCAGGCTGTGACTTTGAAGGCATGTCCATAAGCCAACTCTACGCTTTCAGGGCGCGTTTTTATTCCAAAGAATAACCGCTAAAAGCGATAGTCTGCCAGAAGTGGTAGAGTTGGCATGTATGCATTTCCTGTCGACGATGTTATCGTGTTTACACGGTCTATGAGTGTGTCTGTGGAGGCGTCATGCGTCAAACGCCTGTCTGCATTGGCGGGGTCAGTCCGGCGGAGGGCGGGGTCACTCTGGATAACGAGGCACTCGCTGGCGATCGGTCGATGGCAGAACGCCATTTGATAAGTGTCGGCGCGGATCGTTCGCGTCACCTCTCGCTACTACGCTCATCTCTGAGTGCGTCAGGTCATCAAACATGGTTTTACTGGTGCCTTAAGAGGTTTCCCTCTTCTAGGGCTTTATTAACTAAATTGTCCTCAGAACTGCAAAAAAAATCTGTCGGCGAATTACTTGCTGACATACAAAGCTGTCTGCACAGATTATTTTGACTCATTTAGGAACAATGGAGGGAAATAATTACTTCATAAATCAAGGTAAAATATTTGCTGAGGTTGGCAGACTTTGAAGCTCCTTGAATTTACAGTATCTTGCGAGTAGAATTCCTCTTCTGGGATCTGATTCACGATATAGGCCTTTTATAGAGCGCGAAGTTGTAATGTGATAATGCTGTCGTTTTCTGCAGGCGGGAGGGATGGCTTACTTGAGGCCGCCACGAATTGCAGTGGACATCGGCGTGGACATCGACTGGCCTCGCCGGAGCAGAGAGTTCCTGAGGTTTGACAATTTTCCTCTGTTGGCAGATCAGGAGATGAATCAAAATGTGCCTTTGGCAAAAATAGCCTACTTTGTTCAGCTAAATTACAAGGAAAAAAAATTAATGAAGGGAACCTGTTCAGGCTATTCAATTTTTATTTATCAAAAGATATGCATTTCCTGTTAAGTATGATTTCACCTTGAGCAGAGTTTTTGGTCTTTTTGCTTACTCCAGCTGTCTCTGGCTTGGTTTGATGCCCGATAGCAGCTGAGCGCCAGTTCTGTAATGTGCATTTAGGCCTTTCTGTTATAGTGAGTGCAGCAAGATAAACTCACAAACATACACGCCCGACTGATAAGTGCGGCAGATATACATGTGCGTAAACACGGCGCTGGCCTGATAGTCAGCGCTGCGCTCTGGCGATGGACAGATGACATGACAGACACACAGACTCGGTAAACACAGTACACACAGTACACAACATGATGAACACAGTACACAACGCAGTAAACACAGTGCACAACCGACCAGACAGGCAGATAAGTAGACTCTCATGGGGAGACAAGGCTGGAAGGCGAAAACAGGCGCATGGGATCACATGACCTTCTGCCCAAGCTCTACCGTGGTAGAGAGCCTCCTGATGAAAGGGTTTGCGCTGAAAGTGCGGGTCTTCCTGGAGTGCAACTAACGCGCCTATCTCGGTCTTGACGTACATGAGTCTGATTATTTGGCTTGGACAAACTGGGCGGTGAAGCTGCTGCTGTGTCGTGTGCTGGGCTCGCTGACGGCGGACAGCTGTACATGTCATAATGGCGAGAGATATAATTACTCTGTCAGCGCCAGGGAGCGAGACGGCATCCGTATGCTGCGGAAAAGAGGTGGAGGTAGGACAGCAGCCGGCGTCACGACCTGCACGCGTTACACCAGAAAAACCAGAACCGAGAGTCTGCCCAACAAGTGTTTGCATCTTTTCGGCTATACTCTCCATATTTTTATCGCTGATGTTATTTAGCTACCTGTAGAATGTAGAGAGCGGTATTTCTGCAGTTCAGTTAGAGTTGTAAATATTAGAGCTATAATCACTGACTGTGTAAGCATTATTGCTGAATTATTATAGTCTTAATCTGTTTGTGTAGCAGTGTGTGCGTTTCATATATTTTAATCCCTCAGGAATTTCTGTTAAAACCAAAGACACGTGTGTCTCCTGAGTATTTTATTCTGACATCAAGACAAATGGATGTGTTCGAAATGAATTATGGAGTTGCAGCTAGTGTTCTGATGTTTTGCTCAATAAGAAAATTTGATGTGAGGCAGGTTTAACTTATTGTATTTTGCCCGCAGGGGGTTGGAAAACCGTTTTCTTTTCAACTGAACAGCTACTTAAAAGCTAATATTTTTTCTATGTGAAGGCAGAAAATATGATTGCAAGTCAGTGACAGAAACTTCAATTCTTGTCAAGGCCGGTCTTTCTCTGCAGTTTACTCTATCCTTGAACCCGCAGAAAAATGTACTTTTGGAATGTTTTTCTTCCAATATTGTTAACAGTCAATCGTGCTTTTTGGTGCGGCAGTTGCGATTTAGTTTTCTGGCATTAATGTATTCAGTTCAGAAAATTCTTGTCAAATAGTTGTGATCTCCAGACCTTAAAAGGGTTAAGAAAACGGTCATGCCTCAAATTCTGGTGCAGTTTTATAAAAGCGGCAATTGCCGATCATATAAATCTGACCCTTCAAGTTTTACATCCATTAATAAGACTCAGTGATTCCCCAAGAAATTTTCGCGGACTTGCTTTTAACCCTTCAAGCGCCCGTGGGCAACTATTGTTGCCCAATGATGTAGATATCAAAGTCAGATGCTGTTTAGCTTATCATGTGCGCTTGTTTAAAGAGCTTCGCGGGAAAATAACACAAACAAATTATATGATAAATTTCAACAACTCAGAGATCTGATACAATTCCTTGAAAATGTATTGGTATCAAAAAAGGAGTTAAGTGACTTGATGTTGGAGTTACTGATGTGGTCTTGCTCTGGGAAGTCAAACTGGCAACCTTCACGGCTTGGAAGACCGCCAGGCCTTTTCCCAGCGATGTAAGCCTGATTTGAATTTACGTCCTTACGACCTCGAGAGGCATCCGCGTGACCTAAAATACGTCTCTTCTGTTGGTCTCGCATGACACTTTCCCCTCTAGGTCGCACACCTCAAAACTGATATGCTCCATGAGCGACATCCAGTCTTTGTCTTGCAGTTTTGATGGGAAGCCTGTTAAGTGTTATAGCAACATTCACTACCGTCGATCAAATGTTAATTTTGTTTTTCTCATTATTTCTGGGGAGGTGCTGTCTCAGGTTTTGCATAAATGTCAATGCTTGGTCAGCGTTTATTACCACTGAAAGCTGAAGTGCGGACCGTTAGCCGAACTGAGCGGAACACATGTCATTTTCACGTCCAGTTTCTGCGACATCAGTTGAAGGCTCGTAGGCGATGTTGGAATCGGACTGTAGAGTCACGTGACACTCTCACCCCCTGCAGGTGATTCTATCACCTCCGCAGCAGCTCCCGATCTGCAGCAGCCTGGCGGAAGGCTGGCGAAGTGAATGAACTGTGAGCTGCTGCAGGGGGGCGTGGGCCTGGAAGGCAGGTGGAGGGACTCATGCAGCAGAAGGTCTGGCCTGGAAGAGTCGCCTATCTGGGTGAGTCTGGCGGAGGCGGGCTGAGCACCCTGGGGCAGGAGCTGGAGCTGGGGGCCCCCTCGGGGCGGGAGGCAGGAGGCGAATGCCCTGCCGGGCTGGGAATTTAAAGATTATTTTTAGAATTTTTCCTTATTTGAAGTTTACAGGTGTAGAGACAGGAAGTTGGGAGGTATTATGAATGAGGAAGACCGAGCGAATCGAACCATGCCCTCCGTTTTTGGGCACAGTTAAGGTGTGGCTGGGCAGAGGCTGATCTCTTGCTTGAAGTTTGCGAGAGCACATTCTGCTACTGATGAAAGGCCGTCCAAGATGGAGCAGGACAAGATCCGCCCGAGACCTGTTCTGAGGACTGCAGAGCCCACATGTGCAGCTCTTTGTGTACAAGGCTAACCTCTAATCATCACTAACAGCTAACTTTCTTATCCCTCCTGTGCAAGACTCGTGCTAATTGCTAACTGCTAACACATCCACCACATCCCTCTTAGTGCGAAAGGCTAACATGGAGCTGAACAGGTAACATACCACCATGTCTCCGTGCTCAAAAAAGGCTAACCGCGAATCACCACAGCAAGCTCCCACCACATCCCCGTCAAGCGACAAAAAAGCTAACTGCAATCATTTAGCTACATCCGGCTACATCTCGCTGCGCGAAAGGCTAACTACTAATCACTAACGCTAATGTTCCCTCTCTCTATGGCTCTGCTGCAAATAAATTTACTCTCTGCTCATGTATCACAGACTTTGACAATTAATTGTTGGACTTGTTTAAAAAGCCACTTGAAGACCTGTGTGCAAGTACCTAAGTCATAAATAATGCTTTTTTGAGATTTTACACAGGGGTCAAAGTTTCAAAACACATTGCAGATCATGACAATGGAAATGCACCAATACACAAGACTTGGTAACCTTAGCGAAATCTTTGGTATCAGATAAGTGCTCTGGCCATTGTGGCTTTATAATACTGGTGTCAGCTCATTTTTTGCAAATGTGTGACTTAAGTACTTCATGCACACAGGTCTTCCCTTGTCAACCGAATAGTGCACGGCGGGACTGTGTTGAGCAATACGTCATTAAAATTCAATTTATGAATGAAGTTATACGTGCAGTTGCATGGGACTGGTTAAGTAAAATCCGACTCCTTACTTCATCGAATGCATGTCTGCATGGACATATATCTAATATCCACAAAAACAGAGACCCTAAGTACTAGGTAAAATATCATTATGGTGAGAAAATTAGAAACGTCTGCGTGGATAACTTGCTCCTCTAAATTTATTACTCATTAATTTATTCTTGCTTTTTGGTTGTCGCCGCGACCTGTCGGTTAATAATCTCTTTGACCAGTACTTTTGTTTGGCAATTGAGTCCTCGAGTCTGAGGCTTTTGCCTGAAGCGTCGCATTCAGTGTTAAAATCAAGAGAATATATAATCCTATTAGCAGGAATGTATATTTTATACACATGTTGTATGTTGTATATGCAAGTATGCATATATTTTTACATTTTAAATGGGTATGGACCTGTTAAATAGTTGCAAAATCATTGTGCATATTGTTTGTCCGTTTTCGTTTTTAGCCTCTGCGTTCGTTCACACTGAAGGAATAGTACAAATACTTTATCATTCACGGATTTTCGCCCAGTTTTTTATAATTCTTTTATTCCTGGATTTCGCTTTTGATTTTTCAGACTATATATGACGCCCCTTCTGTCATGACATATCGGACTGTTCGCCGTTATGTCGTGTGTGTGTGTGTGTGTGTATGTGTGCGTGTGAGTAGCATAAACCACAGAGCCTGATCGCACCAAAGCTTGCCTGGGACTCGTGCATGAACTGGTCCGTTTTGTCTCATGACTAAATTGCACTAGCAAGATCCTGGCATTGGGCTGATGCGTTTCCCCAGGAAGTCAAATGCTAAACGATTTCTGCAAATTGTGGAAACTGATCCTAAGAACCATTTCTGTTCAATCATGTTTTCTTTATCGTTGTTTGATATTGAAAATCAATGAGTCTGAAAAAATTATTTAAAATTGTTTAACTATGCTTGTACAACTGAAGGCCTTGCGGCAGAAATTACATTGTATTTTTAAAAAAAATACATTAACTGAACTGCCACAGCATCTTAATTGGATTCAAGTCAGGACTTTGATTAGGCCACTCCAAAACCTTAATTTTTTTTGAGCCATGCAGAGGTGACCCTGCTTGTGTGATAATTGTCCTCTTGCATAACCCGACTGTGTCCAGTTGATGGCTGGACATTATCCTTCAGGATTTTCTGGTAGAGAGCAGAATTCATCAATTACGACAAATCGCTTCTGGTCCTGAAGCAGCAAATCAGCCCCAGACTATCACACAATCACCACTGTAAAGTTGGTACGATGTTCATATTGCAGAATTCTGTGTTAGCTTCACGCCACGAATTAACTTGACCCATGTCAAAAAATTTCAACTTTTGACTCAACAGTCCACAGAACATTATGCCAAAAGTCTAGGGGTCATCAAGATGTTTTTTGGAAAATGTGAGATGAGCCTGTGTGCTCACTTTGGTCAGCAATGGATTTAACCTCACAGCTCTCCCATGGACGCCATTTTTGCCCAGTCTCTTCCTTATTTTTGAATTGCGATCACTGACCTTACCTGTGGCAAAGTCAGGCCTGTAGTTCTTTAGATGTCAGTCTGGTTCTTTTGTGACCTCCTGGATAAGTTGTCAGTGCGCTCTTGAAGGGATTTTGGTGGGCCAGCCACTCCTGGACATGTTCATTGCAGTTTCAAATTTTTCTCCATTTATAGATAATGGCACTCAACATGGTTCACTACAGTCCCACAGCCCTAGAAATGATTTTGTAATCCTTAACAGACTGATAGATGTTTACGACTCAATTTCTCATCTTTTCTTGAATTTCTTTAGATTGTGGCATCATGAGCTGCTTTTTGTCTACTTCACATTGCCAGACAGGTCATATTCAATGATATTTATATTTAACAGGGCGGGCAGAATTCATGCCTAGGTGTGTCCATTGAAAATGAACCAAATTATCAATTAAATTTGTTTGATTACTTATTTATTTAGAAACTAAGGGTGCAATTATTTTTTCACATAGGTCCAGATCGGGTTGAATATCTTTTTCCCTTCAATAAATGAAGTAATCATTTTACCTCTGCATGGAGGTATTACATTTTTGTTGAAGTTTGTTAGTCTGTTATTGAGATTACAGGGTAGCTCAAAAAGTAATGTGTGGATTTCGCCAAAACTTCGAGTGTCGGTACACATTGTACCAACATAGAAGTGATTAAATTTTCATGAAGATCTGTCACATGTTCTGAACACATGATCCATAAGAACATTTTTGGTGGTATCATTCATCGCTTGCCTACTTCGTTGTTGACAACGGGGAGCTGCACGAGTCATCTGCCCTTCACTTTCAAGCGAAGCATCAAATTTCAACTTGCACCTGAAGATAAAATACAGGTTTTGCGGAGGTAAATCCATTCTCCAAGTGCCCTCTGGTTTAGAAACTGCATTTTGTTTATACTCCGGTTATCTTTGTCTGATACTACAATTAGTTTGCCAATCTGAAATATTGAAGTGTGAAGTGAACATGTAAAAATATAAGAAATCAGGTAGGGGGCAAACACTTTTTCACAGCACTGTAGTATAAAGCCTCAGTGGTATAAGTTTAGCGTGCCTTTTAAAGGAAGCAATAGCAATACAAAAATACATTAAAAACTAGAGTTACATGTCACTAGTGAAGAAAACAGATCTGACCTTCAACTTACATTGAACTCCTTTACTTTCACTGCATCCACCTCTTTCTGCTCCTCAAGTTTGTTTTTCATGTCTGTTAAAGACTCTCTTTCCTTTTGCCAAGACTCCTTCTCGCTGAAACAACATATACATATAAACGAGCAGCTGACAATCTTTGTACACTCAAGACTGACCATTACACTCCATAGTAAAATATGCTCTCACAAATGCTATTATAAATACAAACCAACACTTTACCTGTGATAGTCCTTGTAAATTAGGCCCTGCTGGTGTCTAAGCACAGCAAATTTACCCTTGTACTCCTCTAAGGCAGCTTCCAGTTGTTCATTTAATTCCTCCTTGTTTTTAAGCTCCTAAAGGGAAAAAAAGCAATCAATGAAGTTACCTCTAGTTCATGCTCAAAGAAACAAGCTGTGGCCTTACAGGGAATGGCAGAAGTGGTTGCTTGTTTAAAGCAAACCTGCAGAAGTGCAGCTGCATTCTGAGCGCTTATGTGCAGGAGATTTGTAAATGAGCACTAGATGCATACCTGCAGAGGTTGGCACAAAGCTGCAGAATCACAGTTACATTTTGAATGCATATGTGTAGCAGAAGTTGTATATTGCATTCATACCAGCAGAAGTGAGATTATATATTCTTTGCATGCACATCTGTAGAAGTGTGATCGCATACTGAGTGCATACCTCCACATGTGCAACCCCATATTTGGTGCATACCTGCAAATGTAATTTGGTGTATACCTGCGAATGTCATTTCATAACGAGAGCATACCTTCAGAAATGTGACCGCATATTGAGTACATACCTGCAAATGTAATTTGGTGTATACCTGCGAGTGTCATTTCATAACGAGAGCATACCTTCAGAAGTGTGATCGCATATTGAGTACATACCTGCAAATATTATTTGGTGCATACCTACAGAAGTTTCATTGTCTGTCGAGAGCATACCAGCAAAAGTGAAACTGCATACTAGGTGCATACCTGCAGAAGTGTGACCGCATATTCGTTGAGGGAGCTGATGACCTCCATACTGGATGGGGCCATCTCTTCTGGAAGGTCCATTCTCTTAAACATAACGCTATTCCCTCCTGATCGCCCCAGGGTATCAACCTCACCCTCAAGTATGGCCACCTAACCATCAGAGGAGAGATGAACGGTATTCACGTGTACATCGGGTTATCGATCATACTGCAATACGTAACCAGCGCTCATGTAGCAGTCTGGGCCAGAACCTGTGTCCAGTCTACAGAAAATGCATTCCCAACAGCTTATCGATTGACTGAATGACTCTGTGCAAGGCTCCTTGGATATGGGTATCTTTTTAGCTACAATAACATTATTCACAACATTTAAAGAACCCATATATTAAAACTGTATGATAAAATCAATAACAAGGCTCCAATCATTACAAGCACCGGAAGTACTTAGACTAATGTGACACCAAGGTCTTACAATGAATCAAGGTCTTAAGTAAATAAATACAATTATGCTTAAAGGTAAGCAAGCACTTGGCAACAAACAAAAAATGTAATCTAAAGGATAAACTCGACTGAACATTGCTCTGAATTGTACTCATTTTGCAACATAACAGCAGTTACCTTTTCATTAGCTTTCGCTAGCTGACTTGTGGCCTGGGTGGCTTCTTCTCGAGCGAGTCGCATTTCCAGTCGAAGCTCCTCATTTCTGCCCGTTAACTGATCCACCTGTGCTTTCAAGTGGATGTTGGCGTCAAACTTTCCCTCCGAGTTCTTCATCTCCATTGCCTGATGAAACGTAGGAGACAGTAGGGGAAAGCTACAACGGGATACCACCAATGCCTAATACGACACATTATGATTGGGGAGTAAGGCCTCAGGGGCACCAAAATGGCCGACTAATGTTATAGCATTCTTGAAAGGTATGAATTTCTCATTTTAGCCAGTCATGGAGTCTTGCACCAAAAAGCAGCAAGTAGTACACAAATGATAGGTGTCATATGATTGTGCTAAAAGCCACATTCCCCTTCCACACTTACACTGACGAGTCTCTCAAGAACAGGGATGCTGACTCCGGTTTGAGCCTGCTTGGTTCTTTGGGTGTCTTGAATCGCTTTCAATATCTCCTGCATTCCTTGCTCCAGCTGCTTATTTTCCATCAACAGGTCATTCACTAGTGAAAATAAATTTAAAAAGCCTTTAATGGACTGCTATGTGATTATCCGAGCAATATCAGTCGCATAAAAAAATCTAAACACACTTGTTAATGCGAAAACCTGACGTTAGCATGTGAAATTATATTTACGTTTAGCTTTGAATTGAGCGGATTCTGATCTTCTCAGCTCCAGCTCTCTCTCTCTGCTATTCAATTCTCTCTGGAGGTGTTCATACTGCAATAAAGAAGTAAAATCAGATTATACTACGCACATCAAAGATCTAATAAATAACGTTAATTAAACCGAAAGAACTGATATTTAACGCATGACCTGCCAACCAGTGAGTGTTCTTTACCTACCTTCTGTTTCGTCTCCTGTTCATTGAAGGAGCTCGGAGATTGCTTTGGTGGTGGTGTCTTTTGGATGCTCCTAGTCGCTTTTACATCATTGTCATCAATCCCTAAGTGACTTACGGACAGCCCTGAACGGGACACCAAAGGACAACTCATGCTACAAGTTGATCATAAAATTTTTCAAAAGAAACCTTCATTTTGAAAGGGAAGGTGAACAAACACATGCGCAAGTTTTTTGTTTCCATGCCTTACATGATCTTAGTGACAAACCAGGAACCAGCTACAGATCTTTCGCTCATACCTTTGTCCTTGGCAAGGTTCCGGATCTGTTTTTTATGTTCCAGTCTCTCTGCTTCCAGCCGCTCAATCTGTTTCAGAGTACAAATCATTAAACCCTAATTAAACATCAGAAAGTGCTGGCCGTTTCAGAAAAGGTCAGGGACAGAGGCCTTATCTCATTATTTTCTTTACTTATCTGAGTGTATATTTTAATGTTAAATTTATCAAAACTTCTGAGGTTTCATTATGGCTGTGAAGTGCATTGGACTTGATACTTCTGAAGAGTGGGGTCAGTATTGTTATTTGTATTATTCATACAGTACCTCCTTTAGAAGGACCTGGTTCTCTGCTTGGTATTGCCGTTGCTTCAGTGCTTTGGACTGCCGAAATTCTGTTAAATCAACCTCTTCTTTAGGATTTAATCCTTTAAAAAAAGAGATAATGTCAAGGCACACGATATTTCTGGATGCAGAAATGATAAATGATCACATTT
Source organism: Gymnothorax javanicus (assembly GCA_029692085.1). Taxonomy (NCBI): domain Eukaryota; kingdom Metazoa; phylum Chordata; class Actinopteri; order Anguilliformes; family Muraenidae; genus Gymnothorax; species Gymnothorax javanicus. The sequence continues at coordinate 35,034,168 of CM056201.1, forward strand.
TCCCCAATAATTTTCATCTCTTCGCTGCTGATTATGAAACAGCTGACTCCATGTTAGACCCAATGTCAGAGAATGTTTTTTTTTTTTTTTTCAACTGACCCAAACGCTCTCTCAGGTCCTCATTCTCATCCAGCAGGTCATTAACTTTGATCTCCAGCTGGTTGATCTCCTTGGTCAGGGCCTCAGCCTGGCGATCACGGGACTTCAGTTGGTTCTTGCACTCCTTTATCTCAGCGACGGCAGCTTCCAACCCCCCAGTGCCCTGTGGTCACCAATGGGAGAGAAACAATCACAAATCTGATCCCAGCAACAAGAAACAAAACACTGCAAACTGGTAGAGAAGACCAGTGCATGACATCACAAAAGAGTGATTATCCTGTGAACTTCCTGTCAACTTCCTGTTCCGCCCCAAAAGGGTCTGAAGTTAATAATATACGCAAGCAACTGCCAAACAGATATTGAACAATGTAAGCCATTAAGTGGCATTTCAATTCACAAAGGACGTACAGACTCATAGACTCGCATGCGAGCCAGAGTTTCACTGAGCTCTTTGTCCTTCTCCAGGGCGTCAGACTCGGCGAGTTCGGCCACTCTTTCAGCCTCCTGGAGTCTCTGCTCTGCGGCCTGCAACTTGGCCTTCAGGTCATCCAGCTTTCTCTGCTGCATTGCTGACGGGGGACCTGGGGGTTAAAGATCATGCTGCAATTATCTACAATCTTGTTACCACAGCATCAGCTGTGGTAACAAAGCCTTTTCCACTACCTCAACTCGTAGAAATTCAATAATAAGCAAACTATTTAGTATTACCGAACACTGGCATTAACAAAACCACTTGCTGTCCATATGTAAAAAGAATTTTACTATAAACGGAAAAACAACAGCAGTTATAATATTCCAAAGCAAAACACTACTGATTCTTTTGGTAATGGAATGCATGAAAAAATACATTTTTCTGTAGCATGGTAATTATGAGCGCATCATTAAACAATCGATTATTTATTTCATAAGAGTAAGAGCAAAGGTACCTCTATTTTTCTGAAGTGGTTTTTTGAGCTCTTCTACAAGCAGTGCATTTTTCTCCATCTCTCCAGTGTACAGCTCCACCTGCTCCGTCAGCATCTTAATCTGATGGTCTCGGTCCTGCACAGCCTGAGGAGCACAGGAAGAGTTAACTTATTTGACCTACCATGCCAAGTTACCAAGGAGCGTAGACTGTCGTCCATCCCCAACTGCAGAGGACATTTGTAACCAGGGACACCAAACGTGTCTTACGTTGTGCCTATGCGTTACCATTAAATGCCAAATATGTGCCTGAGGGCATCAATTTTCAAAAAATAGTTTTGTCCATTTTCAGCCACTTTATAAAATTAAAATTCTGCCTGGTGCACTTTCCTGGTGAGAAAACGTCGATAAAGGGTAGAAAATGGGCTATTTGTAAACAGTAGATCATTTCATGATGAAAAATTGCCTAAAACAAAGCCGTAAATTAATCAATGAAATTGTTTTGCATAGCTTTGTTGCTATGCTAGAGGTTGGGCCCCCCATCCTGGCAGGTGATTGGCCTGAGCACCAAAGCTTACAGTGTCATCTATATGATGGTGTAGAGAAGTCAATTTTGAGTTTTTGGTCATTAAGACTCATTTTGCTATCACTGGTCACATTTACCGTTTACAGGCAGCAACATCCCTCTTCCAAAGCCCCATGTTCTCACATTCTGCACTAGTTCTCTACTTATCACTGTAATCTCCTCAGTTGACACTATCGAGTTGAACTGCCTCTACTAATTGTGCATCGTGCAATACGCTACATGAGCTTGGATCATACAATCATTTTTCCTCAACTTTGAATTATAGTGTACTCATTAATATAGTCCTTGAAGACAAAGCTCACACTGGCTACAAAAGAATTCATGAACAAGTTGAGGACCAATGGTAATTAATATTGCGTAGAAGCCATTCAATTCATGTGTAGCCAATGCAGGAAAAACATGTGATGCCTGGCTGACCAAAGGGGTCACAGACAGAGATGTACTGAGCTGTTAATGTTTCTCTGACTGAGGTCCCCACATACCCAAGCAGCACTATGGTTAAGGCATATTACCACAGTTACTAAACGAGACGGGCAACTCCTCAGGCCTAAAACATCACCGCGTAAGTGGGACTAAATGGCCCAAAATTCAAGACCGATTTGCAGCTTTTCTACATTTCCAAAAAAAAATAAAAAACAAGCAGTGCCAGGCACAACAAACCCCGCCCCTCGCACATACTTTGACCTACTTGTACGAAATTCAATATGCATCTATTCTGGGTCAGTGGCAATCCCTAAACCCAATTTGGGGTGAATCTGGCCATTAGTTTTGCTGCTAAAGTATTAACAAACAAACAAACAAACAAACAAACACACACACACACACACACACACACACACAAACAAACTAAACCAAAAACAATACCCCTTGTCCTCCCCCTTTGGGCGGGGGGTAATAAAAAAATTTAAAATGGGAAGACATGAAAATCAAAATGAAGAATGAATGAGGGTAAAAATAGAGGTGAAGTACTTACAGCACATAGTTCATAAATAACCTGGATAGTGAGGAGTGAAGAGGTGGCAGAAAGCAAAGGACAAAGAATGAAAAGGTATGACCAAAGTAAAAACAGCTCACAATAATTTGACACATAAGAAAGTTGAAAAACAGATACTGAAACCAAAAAGGTCCCGCCACTAAATGAAGCAAAAAAAAACAAAAACCCAAGATAAAATTGGTGCAGTGAGTGCAATTTCACAGGCAATGTCTACGAACATTTAAAGCATTGCTACCTGCTGCAGGGCCATCACATTGCTTTTGTCGCAGTCCATCTGTGCCGTCCGGAGTCTCTCTTTCAGGTCCCTGATCATCTGCTGGTACTCGATGATTTCATCATCCTTGGATGACAATATTCTCTGTAAATTAAAGACAAAGATCCCATTCATTTGTCCTTCGTCACATGCCAAGATTTTTCATGCATAGAATTCCATTACAAACTAGAGCTGGACTCGCGAGAGCCCATACCTCCGCCAGCATAACTGGATTTGAACTTTGGCCTATATCTCAGCTGTGCTTTGGTTTAGAGATGCCAAAATTTAATCACTTGTTCCTCTTGTGCTACCTTAACGTCCTGCAAAGTTTGGTTAAAATCTATGCAACCGTTTTTGAGATATCCTGCTGACAGACAGACAAACAAATAAATAAATAAACAAATGGAAGCAAAAACATAACCTCCTTGGCGGAGGTAAATATGCAGCTGATGTATCTTTAGTCAAACCTGACTTCTCGAGATTGTTATCACAGTTTCACGAAACACAACAGACCAAAAATTCCTTTTTGTAAACTTCTGCCCGAATGGGCTCTCATGGGACAGAGAGCGAGCCGACCCACCTTCCATTCCTCCACCTTAGCATTTACAGCAGCCATCACAGGATCATCTTCCTCTGCTCGAGCTTGTATCTGCTCCGTCAGCTCTCTAACCTGCCACCACACACACACACACACACACACACACACACAATAAGATCCAAAGACACAGCCACAACCAGAAAAACATGTACTTATGAACAGTGAAAGAAGAGTAGAGTTACTTGGATCTTGGCCTGGTCCCTTTCTTTTCTCAGCTGGTCCATGATTAGGTCAGTCTGCTGCACTACGATCTTCATCTTATTGTAGTCATCAGTCATCCTCTCCATCTCCTTCACGGACTCCTCCAGGCTCTTCTCCATGTGTTCGCTCTGGGCTTTCAGGTGTGCAACCTCGTCTTCTGCACGCTGCAGGAGAAAGGCAGGGGCAGCTGCACCCAAACATGATCAAAGGAAGGAACCCCCCCCCACCCTCATGAGGCATACTGACAGGGTACCTGCAGGTCCTCCATGCACTGGTACAGCTGCCGGTTGGCAGAGTTCAACCTCCTTTGAGCCTCGCTGTTATCCTCCCGAGAAGGAACTGGATCCTTCTGGTCCAGCTCTCGTCGGTAAAATATCACGTCCCGGTTGAGTTGTTCGTTCTGTAGCCGCCCAGACACGCGTATGCACAGGGAAACACACACCCGCACACAAAAAATGAATTGCTTACAGGCATGTTGGTGAAAACGCATTAGGGTTCACTTTGAGAATATGACCCGATAAGTTTACCTCACTACTCTGTCTCTAACTGCAAGAACTCAACAGAAAAAATGGCTTTGCCTACTTCCCTTCTTACCTTCTTCCTTAGCTGTTTTATCTTGATGATTTGGGGGGAAAAGAGAAAAGGAAAGTTGATGATAATGATGATGATACTCAGAGAAAGAAATGAAGACAAGAAGAACTGAATATAATGCAGTGAGAAAGCAACACAAATTGAAGAAAAATGAAAACAGGAAATTTGAGAGTAGCACCCCACTAGCTTCATCTGCACTAATTTCTGAGTTCTAATGTCCAGACAAAGCCTGTCAGGAGATGAGAACCATTAAAAGGTTCTTGCAAACATACAAAAGTGTTCACCTGAATTGCTGCAAATCCACAATAATGCGACTCACCTCTCTTTTCAGCTTCCTGTTGTCATCCTCCGCTTCTTCAGCGCGAAGGGACAGCTACAAAAACACAAGATTTGAAAACATTACCTTGCATTATGCTTGTGCTCAAACATCAGCATAGCAAGGATCTTCTTCATCAGTGGTTCCTAAACTCGGTCCCACGGGGGATCCATGTGCATTCTGGTCTTTGTTCCAACCAAAACTGCGATAAAAGAATCTTAATAAGCTGCTAATTTACATGCTTTCGGTTTTCAGATGGATTGCTTACCTTCTTGATCAACATTATGCCTGAAAAATGCAACACCACAGGTGTTGCACGTAATCCCCAAGTTCATATTTTGCTTCTTGCAAAATGGCAAACACATGAAAAAGAGGTAACATTAACCACTGAGGTAATAGGCTCCTAACTAAGCATTGATTACTTTTCTTTCTTAAACTTCAATACAATGCAAGTTTGCCTCATGATCATTTAGATTGTCTCTGAATTGTTCATTACCGATCAGAAGGCCATGATTGGTGGCCAGGTGTCTGGACTTCCACTAATTAGCAGCCCATTGATTCAGATCAGTCTCAATTTGATCAGCAATTATTCACCAACTTTTATTGAAGTATATGTTAGCAATATAGCCAAATGAGTGCTACATGTCCACAGAAATGTAATTTTACATATCTTATAACGCTATTTCTGATGTGATATGATTTAAGATTTTGGATAATCTTGCAAGAAACACACCTAGCCTGTAAAAATAATTTATTTACAACTGAGGTTGGGACAAAAACCAGCATACATAAGGGGCCTCCGGGACTGAGTTTGGGAACCACTGTTCTAAATGGCCATCTGAAGCTGACTGAATGCATTATCACAGAGACTTCAGAAGCCAAAATCTAAAACAAGCAATGCATGCATGGACTGTGAATAATACGCATTGCCATGATGTATACTGAACCAACATTAATACACTGCTAAATACGTGGACATACCATCATGATCAGACTTAGATGTGACATAGCATTAGCATTTAGCTTATTTCCAACCATACCTCTTCATTGACTTTCTTCTCTTTGTTCAGATCTTTCTCCATCTGGACCAGTTCCTTCTCCTTGCGCTCCACCTGTGCTTCCAGTTGGCGGATTTCATCCCGAAGGAAACGCGTGTCTCTTCCCCCAGTTGAACGCTGGGCCATCTGTGGAGAAAATGTCACCACAGATCCACACAATAACACACAAACAAAGGAACACTGATTCCCAGACTCAAACCTACTTTCACTACATATACACTCATACAATAGATATAACAATGATTCTAATAAGATTTCATCTTCATTAAACTCCTGTCACTGAAATTCAAAATACTTCACACAAGGTCCTACAACCACTTGCAAAGAAAGACAAGCCACAAAGCCAGCAAAGAGGAATTAGCATGATAATCTTCTTAAGGCCAGTTTACACCAAAGATTCATGAGACAAGCTGAAACTTGCAACCACTTGCAAAGCGTCAGTCTGCAATACTCTGCAACCTACCAGTTCATCGTTTCCATAGCCACAACACTTTTAAGACTTACCATGTCTTGAACTGCCATTGTCGTGTAAAATTTGGTCCCCCCATAAAATCTGTTCCCCACGTAACTTCCGTTGCATAATGCGCGTCAAATGACATATCTTGCGAGATTTTCGTTTTACTCATGGTTGAAATAGTGTAGAATTAACTGAATTAACTTTTTGCCCTGAAACATACTGATGACTGCAGTAATTATACAATGGAAATCTCTCACCTACCAGCTTAGTTAAACCCAGGCAGCAACATTTTTTTGGCCAGGCAGTGCATGAATGATGAAAGACTGTACATATTTTAAGGCTTGTATACAGACATGGCGGTTTCTAAAACAAACAGCTGAGGTGATCCTCTGTTTCCGTTTCCTTCAGCTAAAAGTTTGTAGGTGACGCGAACAGCTGACTTTGCAATGACCTGACAGGCTGTTGAAATGGTTTAAAACCAGCCACTGGTGACTATTTAAGCTGATTCGCAAGCAACGGCATCAGCTGGCTTAAGTCGAATTTACACCACTGCAACTATTCCCTGCAACGTTCCAAAATGGGTTTCATGTCCTTGAATCTTCAGTGTAAAAGGGCCTTTCAGGTTGACTAACTGTGGCAATCATTCTGGCCCTGCATTACAGGATCAGTGTTTAAACCATTTAGATTGGAGCTGAATTAATGCAGAATCAACTAGGTACGTTGTCCATTCATTATTTTTTTTGGAACCTGGTTGCCCAGGTGGGCAACCTCTTTTTTTAGTGTTCTAATTTTTGGTTGCCCAGCCTATCCTTCTGGTTTCCCAAAGTCTCTTGGGGACCATACTATTGTTAAATGATAGATTTACTCAAAAAACACTGCTTGCACATGGATCTTTCCAACCTGTCAATCAAGTGTAGAATAACTACCAATTAGATTGCCTTATCTTACTAAGGTCCTGTCTACCCCGACAGCACCGCCATATTGCCCCACATTCAATGCAGTAATTAGCTGGGTGTAATGAGCGAGGTTTCTGACTTTATCAAAAATGATTCTAAGAAGCGCTTGGGGACGTGTAATACAGACGAAAGATACCCAGTTCGGCAACAGGCAGCTCAATTAATCCTTTTTCCAAGGCCAAAAACGCAGCTGGAGAAGTGTTTGCGATGAATTAAGGCATGTGGAAGGCCTCCCACGCACCTCAATGTGAATAAGATCAACAAACACAAGGCTGTTTGCTCAAAGCTAAGCTAATGGAGATGCAAATTCGTACTATCTGGCTAATTTCCCTAACTGCAAAATAGCTGGCTAGTTTAACTTCGTTCTGATGAAGACACACCTATTGATTCTGGTTGCCCAGGGTGACGAACTGGTTGCCTGTGGCATTAGGGCACCCGATTTTTAGAGCCCTGACAAAAACAACAGTTCTAACACAAATTTGATTATTTTAAACCTGGCACCATTAATCTTACCTCAAGCTCATTCTCTAATTTGTACACTTGGGCCTTCAGCTGGTTTTCTGCAGGCCACAAAACCAAAGGGATGTTATGAACACTCCATATCTTCAGAGATATACAGTATTTGACAGACACACACACAAACACGCACACACACAGAAATCAGTACCTATCTCAGCTTGATCTGCCCCAGCTTTATCAATGACTTCATAAGCACAGCTTATTTCCTGTACTTTCATCTGAGGAAAAAAAAAAGAGTCAAATTTCAAAGCCAAAACATCACAAACAGAAAAAAATAAGGTTGACCCAATACATTAAAGGAGCATTCCACCCCTGGAGAGAATGGTCTTTTCATAAAACTTCACAGTATATGCAGTAGAGATGCAAAAAAGGTTTTGAAAGGCTTCATGACCTAAGAAAACAGAAGGGCTGGGGTAGTAATGGTAGAAAACCTGTAATAACCAGAATGCACTGGGTCTGTTGTTTTCACAGAAATGAACATTGAATAGGCACAGAACATCCCTGTACAGCAATTACTAGTGCTGACTTGTTCTTGGTCATGTTTCTTTATTAACATGTTTTTTCAATGATAAGAATAAATCCATTGGCAATTAAAGAGAGCTTTCCTCTTAATATGATCGAAGGGCAATTAAATAACAGGCTAACTTAAGTTCAAATTTACTCTTAAATAGGCCTATGCTTTTCAAAAGGTAAACTGCAATGGAACTTTCGCGCTACCTTACTGGCAGATAAGGTAATCGAACCTGTGCCTAATAATTGTTTATATTAAATCAAAGACAAAGAATTGAGACACCTTTGCACAATTTCGAATAAGGCCGATTGAAATGCATCAAATTGCGCGTCCAAAAGAACGATTATTTTCTTACCTTAATGAGAAGAACCTGCAACATCTGATGGTGTGAAGTGTTTTTAGAGTAAATGCATTGTTAGTTAAGAAAAATGAAAAGAGCACAAGTCAGGACCGTTAATTGTTTTAAAAGGATGTCCTGTGCCAACCCAATCTACAGCTCTGGCTACGCTAGTGTTGCAAAGTACCAAGACAGTTCGGGCCTCAAAAATAAAAATTTGTCGCCATTTGCATGATTTCATAGGCTATTGTAATACTGCCATTTTAGTAAGAAAACACTGTCACTTCTGAACTTACTCTACCAGGGACATCAATTTTGCCAAGTTAGCTTTGATGGTTTATTCTAGTTTCTATTCTTCATTCCTAAAGTTTCCAAAAATGTGAAAGTACAATCTATAGTTGGATCCACCTCCCAAGAGCCTGAATTGTCGGATGACGCGAAAATTCTCGGTCCAGGCAGCTTTGACGAAAATTAAGCATTGTTTATTTGCATATACTAACCACAATGTAATTATACAAAGCTGGTTGAAAACTGGCAAAGTATCCCTTTAATGCCACGGGCACTCAGACTGACTGCATTCTGAAATACACTTTAAAGTACGTTTGTAAATACAAGCATAGGTGACTTTTAAGGAAAAAGACAAGAAGGAAAAAGAGAGAGAGTCAAACCTTCATGATGGTCTGGGTAATTCTGAAAAGCTGAATAAGTTTTTTGGAATCTTCTTCTTTTAGGTCCCTCGGTTGAACCTGCAACGAATGACAGTTCTTTAAAGCCCCTAAAAGCCCTTCACAAAGCGAGAGCCATCAGAAGATTGCATATCCCCTGGGCCCTGACTGCACATTCAAATTCACCAAAATCAAACATGTTTCCAGAAAAGCAGGAAAAAGAAAATGTAAAGAATTCCAAAATAGCAAAAGATGCTAACTCTAACATATGGTTCATGTGTTTGCCAAGTTTTAAAAATAGCAAACAGTATTCAAGTTAGGCTCCAGATAAAAACATGTTTACAGACAGACTGACGGACAGAGCGATAGCTATATCCCCCAACATTAAATGCAATACAAAAGGTGTAGACTTGGCCTTCCATTCTCCATATCTCAATGCAATCGAGCATTCGTGGCATGAGCTGAACAAACAAATCCAATCCAGGAAGACCCCACCTTGCCACTTACAGGACTTAAAGGATCTCCTGCTAACATCTTGGTGCCAAATACAGCAGTGTGCAGTGATGATTGTACACCACCACTTTCGTCTATATGGGGTCCTTATATTACTTCTCTCCAATTTTTTGGTGAAAATGTATTGAAAAATACTATTTTAGGGAATGAGAACAAAAAAAAAATCATTCCCACAAGTATACTGAGGTAAAAATATGGGTAATAAACAAAAACACTGAAAACACCCATTTTTTTAAAACCATTGAAAAGTGTTGCAAATTTTATTTTTTGACTCTTGCACAGCATGTATGCATGTTTGAAGGCTCATTCCATGATCATTGATGCCAAAAAAATTGTTTAAACTGGTTTGAGGCAACATTATTCTGTAAAAATGTTGTTCCAGTAAACAAGGTGACATGAACTTTGAGCAGTGTCATAGTGTTAAACATGATGGCACGACAGAAGGAGCTCTCTCTCTGAGATTGCTGGTAGCTGCATTGCAGCCTTACATGATGCTGCTTGATCACTTCGAAAAATTTCTGAAGACGTTAAATGCTGCCACGGCACTATAAGAAACACCGTCAAGCGTTTCAAAGAGACCTATTTGCTGAAAACTAAAGGCAGTAGAGGTGCAAAACAGAAATTAAGTGCCTCTGATGTTTGATATCCATGTATGACGAGTAGAAAATATTGGCGGTTGACAGCACGAGAACACCGACATTATATTTAATAGCACCAGAAATTAAGAGATACAAGTATCAAGATCTACTATTTCCAGACCCTGTGTGAAAATGGTCTGATTGGTTGTGTTGCTGCCAAGAGCTGTCAACATAAAAAAAAAGACATGAGTTTGCAAAGAAATTCAAGGATTGGACACCAAAGGACTGGGAATGAGTCCTTTGGACCAATTAATCAAAATTTGAAATTTTCTCATCCAAATGCAGAACTTATGTGCACCATAGAGTTGGAGAATCTTTAAAAAATGACTGTTTAACCCCCTCCGTAAAATACAACCCCAATTCCGAAATAGTTGGGACAAAGTGTAAATTGTGAATAAAATCAAAACGCAATGACTTTCAAATCACACCAGCCAGTATTTTATTCACAATAGAACAGAGATAATATAGCAAATGTTGAAACTGACAAATTTTACAATTTTATCCACAAAATGAGCTCATTTCAAATTTAATGGTTGCTACAGGTCACAAAAAAGTTGGGACAGGAGCCTGTTTACCATGGTGTGGCATCCCCTCTTCTTTTTAACACAGAGTGGAGGCGTCTGGGCATTGAAGAGACAAGTTTCTTGAGTTTAGCCATTGGAAATTGATCCCACTCTTGTTTAATACAGGCTTCCAGCTGCTGGAGAGTTTTGGGTCTCCTTTGACAGACTTTTCATTTAATTATGCGCCAAATGTTCTCAATCGGTGAAAGATCAGGACTGCAGGCAGGCCAGTTCAGCACACAGACTCTTCTACTACAAAGCCATGCTGTTGTAACAGCTGCAGTATGTGGTTTTGCATTGTCCTGCTGAAATACACAAGGCCTTCCCTGGAATAGATGTCGTCTGGAGGGGAGCATATGTTGTTCTAAAACCTTTATATACTTTTCAGCATTCATGATGCTTTTTAAAACCTGCAAGTGTCCCACACCATATGCACTAACGCATCCCCATATCATCAGAGATGCTGGCTTTTGAACTGAACGCTGATAATAATAATAATAATAATAATAATAATAATAATAATACATTTTATTTATGGGCGCCTTTATGACACTCAAGGTCACCTTACAAAAGTAGCAAAAGTATTGTTTAAAAGCAAGAACAAAATAATGCACATAAAAACAAGAACACAGTAACTACATAAGAGTCCTGGAGGGTGTGTAGATATGAAGGAGATCAGAAAGGTATGGAGGAGCGAGGTTATGAAGGGCCTTGAAGGTGAGGAGGAGAATCTTATAGTCAATGCAGAGTTTTATAGGTAACCAGTGCAGCTGTTGAAGAACAGGAGTGATGTGATGAATGGAGGGGGTTCTGGTGATGATCCGGGCAGCTGAGTTCTGGACCAGTTGAAGTTTATGGAGAAGCTTGAGAGGTAGACCGGAAAGGAGGGAATTGCAGAAATCTAAATGGGAAGTGACCAGGGCATTGACGAGGATGGCGGTGCTGTTGGGTGTGAGAGACGGGCGGAGACGGTGGATAGTACGTAGGTGGAAATATGCTGACCGAGTGATGTTATTGATGTGAGCTTCAAATGAGAGAGTACTGTCAAAGATGACACCCAGGCTCTTAACTTTGGGGGAGGGAAGGACTGAGGAGTTGTCGAGTGTTATTGAAAAGTTAGGAGACTTGGCCAGAGTTGATTCTGAGCCAACAAGGAGTACTTCGTTTTTATTGCTATTGAGTTTGAGAAAGTTATGAGTGAACCAGGAATTAACTTCGGTGAGGCAGTCAGAGAGGGACGAGGTGGAAGGGTGGAGTCAGGCTTGGAGGAGAGGTAGAGCTGGGTGTCATCTGCGTAACAATGAAAGTGGATACCAAATTTTCTGAAAATGTGACCGAGAGGTAGGAGGTAGATAATAAAGAGGAGGGGGCCCAGGACAGAGCCCTGGGGAACGCCAGTAGTGACAGGGGTGAGCTGTGATCTGAAATTTTTGAGTTGAACAAACTGGGTGCGATCGGAGAGGTATGACTTGAACCAGGCGAGGGGGGTGCCAGTGAAAACTATTGAAGCGAGTCTGTCAAGGAGAGTGATGTGAGAGATTGTGTCAAAGGCTGCGGTTAAATCGAGGAGGATGAAAATTGAAAGTAGTCCAGAATCAGCTGCCATCAGAAGATCATTTGTGATTTTGACCAGGGCTGTCTCAGTGCTATGGAGGGGACGGAAACCAGACTGGAACTCTTCAAACAGATTATTTTCAGAGAGGTGAGAGTGGACCTGAGCTGCAACTACTCTTTCAAGTGTTTTGGAGAGGAATGGAAGATTGAAAAAAGGACGGAGGTTGTTGAGGTTATTAGGATCAGCACCAGGTTTTTTGAGTATTGGAGTTATTGCAGCTGTTTTGAAGGATGATGGAACAACACCAGAGGACAGAGAGGATTAAAGAGGACAGAGAAGGTAGACAAGCTTTCACCAGATTGGTAGGTAGGGGATCGAGCTGATATGTAAATGATTTGGATTTTTGAATAATATTAGAGATATCTGAGACAGTTGGCAGTGAAAACTGGAGAAAGGAGAGAAGAGAGGAGGACAGAAGGCTGGATAGAGTGCGCTGGTTGCAAAATGTTGAGTGGAGGTCAGCTGGAGATGAATATTATTAATTTTAACATTGAAAAAAGACATGAGGGTGTTACAACATTCGGTAGAGTACATGTGTGGTGGGAGAAAATGAGGAGGTTGTAGGATAGTGTTGAAGGTGGAAAACAGAGACCGAGAATTCACTTCACCAGACCTGATTAGGTTGGCAAAGTAAGTGGATTTGGCAGTGGAGAGAGCATCTTTGTAAAACAGAATATGATCGCGGTACGTGGTTTTGTGAATAGTGAGACCAGTTTTTGACTGTAAGCGTTCCAGGCGACGACCTTTTGCTTTTAGGAGTCATAATCCAGGGTTGAACCAGGGAGCAGAATGGGCAAATGAAACAGTCTGAGTTTTAGTGGGAGCAAGGTCGTCCAGTATGGAATGAAATTCATTATTGTAGTGTGAAACCAGTTCATCAGGAGTGGATAAATAATCTTTAATGGGGAGGTTGTCAAGTCTGTTCAACAGAGCAGATGAATCAATATTCTTGATGTTGCGTAAGCAGATGGAACGAGGAGGGTTGGTTTTGGATAATGGCAAAGATGCATTGAAAGACACCAGCTTATGGTCAGAGATGGGCAGGTCAGATGCAGCACAGTGAAGAGGAGTGATACCAGAGCAGCAGATGAGATCAAGAATATGGCCTTTGGAGTGAGTAGGAAAGTTAATGAATTGTTGAAGTCCAAAGCTGTCAAGGCAGGATGTGAAGTCCTTTGTCAGTGGGCTTGTGGGATTGTCCATATGTATATTAAAATCGCCAAGGAGGATAACATTAGGGGATAGGGAGCATAAGACGGTTAAAAATGCAGAAAATTCCTTTAAAAAGTCAGTTTGTCTTGGGAGGGCGGCAGATGGTGGTTAGAATGGTAGGCGTTGATCCTTTGATCAGAAGAGAGATGGATTCAAACGAGACATGAGGAGGTACAGTGACAGATGATACTTTCCACTTCTCGTTGTGAGGTATCGCGAGACCACCGCCCCGGCCAGCCGCACAGGGCTGACAGATATAAACAAACCCCGGCGGGGCAGTTAGATGAAGTTGGGAGAAGTCATTAGGCTGCTGCCATGTCTCAGTAAAACAGTAGAAATGGCACTTACGATCAGTGATCAGATTGTTGAGCAGCAGACCTTTGTTGGTGAGCGAGCGGGTGTTGAAGAGCCCGAAACTGAGACTGCCGGTGGATTTGGCGCTAGCCAGCATAACTGGGAAAGCTAGTGCGCTGCGGTCAGCAGCCCGAGCAGATGAGCGGTGACTTTGAGAGTAGTGACTGGAAGACCAGAAGGAACGGATGGGCTTTGAGTTGTCAAAGTTTAAGTGGCGTCGGGACCCACGGTAGATGTATTTACAACGGGGGAGCCGAGCGATGTCCGGGTGAAGGTGCAGCGCCGGCGGTGGCTCGCCGAAGCGGAGTCACAGTTGGAGAAGTTCCGCCGCTGTGTATTGGAGTATCGATGTTGCCGGATAAAAGATGAAACAGGTGATGATCCAGGTGGAAAGAATCCAGGACAACAATCCGGTGATCTTCATGGTAGTTAGGCCGAGGCTCCAGGGAGGAGGAGAGCAGCTCGGAAGAGGTGAGGAAGCCGGACGTGCCACAGGTAACTTACCCGGCTATAGCACACATAAATCTCTCAGAGATAGGCAGACTGAGCTGAAGTTCAGAGAGTGCTCAAAACGGGAAACGGGTTTAAAACAGAAGCGACTGAGTCGAGAAAGCAAACAAACAAACACAGAACTCTCAGAGAACAGCGGCAGCCAGACGCGCCAGCGTTCACTCCCGTGACGTACTCAAGTTCTACAGAAATTCTATTGGAAGGAGGGGTGGCCTCTCCTCTTTAGCCCGGAGGACACGACGCCCATGATTTCCAACAAGAATGTCAAATTTGGACTCGTCTGACCAAAGGACACTTTTCCACTTTGCTACAGCCCATTTTAAATGAGCCTAGGCCATAACAGTTTTTTGGAAAATTATATTATATCAATTTTGGAGACATTTTTCAAAGTGTAAACTTTTTTTGATACATCCCGTAGAGATGGTAATACTATGGTTTGGGGTTCAGTCTGCTCGAAAAGAGCCGGTGATCTCATTACAATCAACAGAATTTGTAGAATTACTGAAATATGAATTCATGCTGTGTATTTCTCCTAAACTGCTTTGTTTGTGACATTTAATAAATGTACTTAACAGGTAAAATATTGCCAGTTATTCATTGTTTGCAGTCATCATATGAATGAAAATTTGTTTCCGGATGTGGAAAAGGCTCCTCTGATGTAGTATCTTAAAAAGGACTAATTTCATTCTTGATTTTACATCCGTCAAATGTTTAAAATGATATGAGATTTTTAAAAAAAATCATAACTTAAGAAGGAAGGCTGGTAACAACATCATATTTTCATCATACCATCTTTAGTTATATAGGAATTCATGGTAAAAATATGGTATTGTTATATAACTGGCCACATGCCCAAATAAGGATGTGAAAATAAGCTATTTTTAGAGAATTTTGAACTCAACCAAAATTAAAAAAATTGTTCTGGCTCTACCAATGTATTGATAAATGTGGTTATCCTCTAGATGTGACCCAATATGCCAAAAATAACAGCAGAAAAAAATTCATCGCTTTATCTAGCATACCCTTTGAGTTATTAGAGCTCAAAGGAGGCAGTGATTTTTAACGTTTTGATTTTTGGCCATTTTTAGAGCCTTGTGAGAAGAAAAGGGTACAAGCTACAGCAAATCTGACAGCATTTTCATAATCACCAGAAAAAGAGCTAACATTTTGGGTTCCTGCATAAATATGGTAGAGGAGCACTTGTGAATTTTTTCAGAAGAATCTGAGAGGGTGACCTGGGATATTTCTCAGAAATTGGTTGATTTGAGCTGGAATGACCAGACTGGAACAAGGTGCTTTGGTCAGATGAAATCAAAATTGCACGGTTCGGTCAGATACAGTATCGGCATGTTTGGCGTTGAAACAGAGATGCATTAAAGGAGAAGCACCTCATACCCACAATGAAATATGATAGTGGGCCAGTAATGTTTTGGGGCTGTATTAATTCAAGAGGTCCAGGGGCACTGGTCAAAATGAATGGCACAATGAATTCCATCAAATATCAGGATATTTTGGCTAACAATCTGGTTGTCTCCGCCAGAAGGCTGGGACTGGGCTGTATGTGGACTTTCCAACAAGACAATTACCCAAAACATACCTCAAGATCCATACAGAAATGGTGTGTGTATGTTTATGTCTATATTTATGTGCGTGTGTGTGTGTGTATATATAGATAGTGAGAGAGAGAGAGAGAGAGAGAGAGATCCTCCAGAGTTAAGCTTTCAAAATACTGAAAACATTGGTCACCAGTCAAATCTGTCCTAATCATTGTTCTGGCAATGACAAAAGTATTATTGTTTGGCCTCCAGGGGGAAAGGGTAATTTTATTGAAGATATTCTCATATTGGCGACACAACATGAATAAATTTCAATGAAGCTGTAATGCAAGTGTTTGTTTGTGACCTGAGCATTGAGGGCCAAATCCCCAACAGGCCAATAATGCCTGTACAACTGACCAAATACAGTCCAAATAAAGATGCTTTGGCCAGAATTAATTTTGTACTGAAAGCATTATACAGTACTGATTACTGCTGTTTCTACACAAATAAATACTGACTTGTATATTAAAATATGCAGTGTCATTTTACTGGATAGAAATATGCTTTTGAACAGCTAGTTTGGACATTATATGGCCTTCTTTTATTTAATTAAAAGGAATATAAGAGTATCATGGTAATTTTAAGTTGCCATAAAAATAATGTACAAATCAATGTTATTTCAAAATAACAAAAATACAGCACGTGGAAATACCTTTGATATCACGTTGACAAGTTCATCTGCCTCTTTTTCCAGACCCTCCCATTCATCTGGGTCAAACTTCATTAATTTATTCCAGTCAATATTTGGAGGCATGATCAATGGAGTGCTTGCTGGCTTAATACGCTGAAATAACTGCAGTCACTAAAATATTCCAAGACCCTACCTAGAAGGGGGAATGGAATGGTGAGTGTGCGTATTGGTGACGGTCACCGACCGCTACATCACTTATACATGCAATTAGCAACCTAGTGACGGTACAATCTAAACGTCATTACTGCACGTGCCTGTCAATTACTGCTACATATGCACAACATTGTAATTCAACGTTGCTTCCAAAAACCGTATTTATCATAACATGCCTTGTCAAAATATGTTTAATGAATTAGTGAATTTAAAGAGCGTACTTGAATAAATCTTTACATTGCCACTTCATAAGCAAATAACTGTCAGCAACTAACTTCGTCCACCCTGCCATCTACGTCAGCAGGCCAGCTTCAGTTGTCACTTAAATCGTCCAACGACAGCAAACAAGCATCACGCAGAACGACCGGTAAATTAACATTATTGCAAACACAAGGCACTGCCGGGCAGTTTTATCCATGCAGCCAGCTACTTTAACGAAACCAATGCCCGGCAAAGGATAATATCACTTTAACTTGAGTTTAAAGTCAGCATAGTCCATATGAAATGAGTCACTGCGACTCAAAAAGCGTTTTAAAAACTTAGCTAGCAAGAACAGAGACCTTCTTTGGCATTAAGCTTGTTAGCTAGCAAGAAGGCTAGCCTGATTCACTTGCTATGTGACTTAGCTAGCCAACTTTACGTTTATTAGTTATAATTAATTTCAAATTTCATGGTACTCCGATGCCACTTCCCGGTAATTGCTGAGCTGAAAATGTCTTAATCGAATAGCCAGGGGTTCTCATATATTGCTGGCTAACCGGCAACACACACAGCATCCCATTCCATGATCGCAGGCTAGCTAATAAAGAAAATCTGTCCAACAGTTACCGTTGCTAGGCTACCGCTGGGAACAGTCGTAAATGAATATGATACTGCTTTACGGAATTGTCGTGTTACTACCGTAAAGCCTATCACACAACTTAAACAGACGCGTGTCTTATTGCAAAAGTAGATTATTAGTAATCTGTTCTCGTTAAGGTAGCTACCAAATGTCAGTGTGCGGATCTTTTCTTGGTTACAGTGTCTAATAAAATATCGTCGGCTCATCTGCTCGTAAAATAATTTGAAACGGCTCCTTTAAAGCTTCAACCCTGCCCCGGAAACAATTTTAGAAATTATAACGGCGAGCTTGCTAACGTTAACGTTAATATTTTAGCTCAGGGATGGCAGTCGTTGTATGACATCTTAGCTTTCTTTATTATTTAGATTACGTTAGCAACTATAAACCTGGTACGAAAACATGAAAAGCGGGTAAGGAATAACTTCAAGCATTTTATTATCACGCTAGCTGCTTAAAATTCCGAAGTCGACAAGTGATTTATTTTAAACTAGCTTGTCGTTAGCTGGCTAGCTGCTCGTTAACTCTTAGTGATAATGAAGGAACGTGCCCCTTACTCAATCAGGCATCTTCCATTGACTGTTGCGAGCCGGTTACCTTAGCAGGTCTAGTGTAGCTAATGCAGTTAGCTCGCTAACGACGTTAACACGTGCCCTTAACTTACTGGTAAACTATCCTCTCTTCCGAACGATGGCTATGCATTTTCTGTCCGAGCTAGCTGGTTAAATAGCTATAAATAGTATGCATAAGTGTCAAGTAATTTTAAAAACCTCGTCTATATGCTAACTTTAGCTAACGCTGCTGGCAACCCTCGTACTATATATTACATTAACTAACGTCAGCAGAGGTAGTTACGTTCAGTTGAGGGGATGTGACCACCATGCTTTTAGTTAGTCTTTAAAGAGAAGAGCTTTTTTACTTGACGCTGGCAGGAATATGTCAGTATGATCGATACCATTGTCACAAAACGTTGGCCAAATGAAGAGCAAGGAAGCAATAGTAACGTTAATTAATTTGATTGATTCAACGGATTTTCTTGGTGATTGTGTAGATGCGTTTTATTGTCCTATTAAATTTAAATGAGTACGATGCAGGTTGCACGCTAATTTAGTTTAAGTTATGGAATTTGCAGTGATAGCTTGTCGACCAAGTTATTCTTTACATCAGACTTCTAAGCTGGGAGGGACTCGTGTTATCCAAACTAAAAATGTTAATTTGACTTTACCCTCCTGACATCTCCCTGCTAAGTTTTAACATTGTCAGCATGAACATGATGTTACTAATAGCAATGAGGATTTGAACAATATTGGTGCCTATTAAGTACATTATCTATCTGTGTCTATCTATACTCAGAGGCAATGAAAACGCAACACCAGTTTGGATTCAAATAATTTTGTGACTCAAATTTATTTTCTTATTTTAACAATTCAAATATGTTGGGTGGGTTAACTTTGATGAATTAAATGTGTTAATGGGCCGATTTGGGCAATAATAAACAGATGCATTAAACATAACGAGCACAAGTTGAAAATGAAAAATCACAACAAGACTGAACGGAACACACATTTAAAAATGAACTCAAAAGAACAGTCAGTATTGGGTGTGACCCCCACGAACATCCACACAGGCAGTACAACGTCTCCTCATGGACCTGACTAAGCGTCTTAGGTTGTCTTGGGGAAGTTGTCGCCACTTTGCCTGTAGTGCATTCTGGAGTTGCTGCCTGGTTTGAGGTCTGGGTACTCTTCATGAAAAGAGCTCGTCCCAGTTGGACGTACTACACCCAAAACGTACTGATGCTGGATGTACTACACCCAAAACGGTGAGCCACTTGCCGGGCACTTACTCCCGCCTCTAGCATACCCAGGGCCCTGTTCCGTTGTTCAGCCGACAGACGTGGCATTATGACACTTAAAAATGTTTTTTGTGTGGCTTTTATCATGCCTTTATATAGGGAAGACAACCCCTCCTTCATTTCAACCACTGTACTTGCACAACTCCTAATCCCATATGTTGTACTCAATATGAATTTATGAGAGTCCTGTTGAGTTACACACTGTTTATTTACATGATGATCATTCATGTGTAACGAGGTACACATTGTGACCCCAATGGTCACTTAAGAACTCAAATTGGACTACTCAGGTCCTGAGCAAAAATAAACCAAAATTTAGAGTGTTGCTTTTTCATTGCCTCTGAGTATATAATATCTATTTGTACTTGTACTCATAACTGCTGGTCTACCGTCAGTTAAGACTGATTACACATTTAAAAAATGTTGACTGTACAGAAGTTCATGAATCAAAATGTTGTTTCGGCACACAAAGTAAAACTGGTCCTCCCATATGTATCCAAATTATCGCAATATTGGTTTCTCTGATTGTTTTTTACCCTCGGCCAAAATTTGGCCAGAGGAGTATTGTCGTCACCTGCTTGTCTGTGGTCTGTTCATGACTTTGTCCGGGTCAGTACTCAGCAACAAATGATCGCAGCTTCACTAAATTTGGTGTGGTAACTCACTATGACCCATAGATGTGCAATGTCAGGTTTTTTGCCGGATTTGACCTTTGACCTTAGCGCCGTGACCTTCATCTTGGAAATATTGTCCGGCCCAGTACTCAGTAACTATTGATGGCAGCTTCGTCAATTTTGGTATGGTAACTCTCTGTGACCTATAGATGTGCACAGGCTGAGGGATATTCCGCAACGCGTTATGTTCTTTTTTTTTTTTTTTTTTTGTTACAGAAGTCAATGAAGTATTCGGTAAAATATGGCTGCAGTGACGTGGAAGGAGATTTTCCTCCTGGCCGGTGTGGTGTTGGGGTGCTACTGGAACAGCTTATCGTGTGGCTTTGTGTTTGATGATGTCTCGGCCATCCTTGATAACAAGGACCTTCGACCTACAACTCCTCTTCGAAACCTCTTCCTGAATGACTTCTGGGGAACACCTATGTCCGAGGTTGACCATTTGTCATGAGTCGATCATCTGTTTTAATGTGCATTGTCACTCTACATCAGAATGTTTCTTGGTCATTGTTCGATTGCTAGAGAAAATATTGTGTTTTCACGTGTATGTTGTTGATTTGTACCGTTTTCCAATTCAGTGAATTTTGGTATGTAATAAAAATTCTTGGGGAGGTTTACCCTTGAGTGGACTAGCTTCTAACTTATGTTTGACTCTGGTGCTGTGTGCATGAATTTTGTATAGGTTTTTGGGGTCACTCTCAGCTTAAGGTGGTGGTGGTGATTGAGTTCTTGCCTGTATGTTTGCAATATGTTTTTGCCCATTCCTAACAGTACGCATTGTTGTATTCCTGAAGGAAAGAAGCCACAAGTCCTATAGGCCCCTGACTGTCCTGACCTTTCGACTGAACTATCTGTTCAGTGAGCTTAGTGCTCAGTCCTACCACCTGCTGAATGTGCTGCTACATGCGGTTGTGTGTGTCATCTTTCTGCGTGTCTGCCGGCTTTTCCTGGACAAAACCTTCAGCACAATGGCCGCCCTTCTTTTCGCTGTTCATCCGATCCACACAGAGGCAGTAAGTTTGCAAAATATGTATTTGTGTATGCATTTTTTTCCCTACATATTCATTTTGGCAGCCTTTGATTGTGCGGGGTGTGGTGGTTGTGGCATCTTCGAAACAGCTGGCTTCTCTGGAATTTATATGCACCATTTTCTGTAAAGCTGGCATGGTGTTGTTAGTAGAAATATCCAGGATCAGCCAGCTAAAATGAGGTAATGAAAGAGTGTTGAGAGAATGGGTGGTCCTGATTAGAAATGCCACAGGTACTCAAATACCTGTAATTTATTCTAGTGGCATTCATGAGTGCATCTCCAAACATGCTTTAAAACCTTGAGCCAGTTGGGTAGCTGCACAAGACCTTGGAGAGTCCTGTCAACTTGGGGCAAGGAGGTTTAGGCTGGAAATATACTTGCTGTTCAACCTTGCGCTTGCATAGTCAACCGGCAAACACTGAGCACGTATTCATTCACATACTTGCCTGTACATTACGTGTGTTGCCGGAGGATTCCAGTTAGGCGCACACTTGAGAATTCAATCAGGCAGTTTTGCGTGAAGTAAACAAACATGGCGACACAAGACGAGTTTAGTTTATGGATAATGCTACTACACTACCCCTACCGTTTAGATGCGTATTGCACATGGCATATGCGTCGCGTTAAAATTGAGGATGCGCACAAGCTACACAGCAAATGAATGCAGGATACGATTGGCAGCCATCCTTGGTGTGCATACGCATATTTAAAAGCAAGTATATTTATCAGGAACTGTCAACTTTATCAGAGGTAGTCAATTTCAGTCCTGTAGTGCCCACATGTATGCAGGTTTTTGTACTCTGGAAATTAGCTAATTGGCTGTATCAGCATTGGTTCATTGCTGCTTAGAATGCAGGAAAACTTTTTTTTTGAACAGGGACCGAAGAACTGTCTTTGACTGGCACTTGTGCTTATGAAGAATGTTAAGTGATGTAAGTTTTAGGGATAACTAAATGAAGGCCTTTAAGTTAAGTGAAATCCAGAGGAATGTTTTTTTTTTTTTATCCATTGCAGTGTGTAAATAATTATTTAAAAATTACACAAAGTATGGTTATCTTGATTATCTGCACTTACAGTATAACTGTCCCAAGGACACTTTTTTGCTGACATGAACCATGTGTCCATTCTTCCACAAGATGGCGTACATTAGTCATTTTTTCTCTGTGAGAATTCTCTGCATTGTTGGTGGATGTGTTCCGCAACATTTGCAAATTCGAGTCGCGGCATATGATTTGTAGTATCAGATTGACTTTTTAAGGCTTTTGCTATATTTTTGGGAGTATTCTATGTCAGCATATTTATCCTATATTTACTGCGAATTTATGCTTACATAAATTTTATGTCTACGTCTGGTGCTGTCTTTATGAGCCTGGCTGCAGAATAGTCAAAGGACTTTGGTGGACTGTTGAAATATTAGCATAGATGCTGAATTAAAATTGGTAATCAAATGCGTTTCTGATATGCTCTATGAAAATCCATTAACGGTGAAGTGTATCAGTTGCTGTGAATAAGAACTCTTGTTATTGCTTCACACAATTAGTTTGCGTTGTGCTAATCATGTTCAGGAAATTCATAATGGACACCATTTCCTCGTTTTTTCGGAAAGGTCACCGGTGTGGTTGGACGAGCTGAACTCCTGTCATCTATATTCCTACTCGCAGCATTTCTGTCTTATACGAGATCCAAAGGAGCAGATCAGTCCATTGGTAGGTGTCTGTGAACACTGTATGTTCTGCTGTGATACTGGTTTCAAATCAGTCCCTTGAACAAGTATAAACACATTCCTTCTCTCTGTACCCTGAAGCTCATTCGGCTGTGTGAGAAAATTAAATACTTTGAAAGTGTTTGGTTAGGTTGACTGTATTGAGCATTTATGAAAAAACCCTTTAAGACTTAATGACTGGATGCTTTTTACGTTCAAACTAATGCACGTTCCTTAAGGGTTTTTTTTTTTTTCCCCAAATCACAATGAAAATATCTATTTTACTCCTTGAAGAGGAGTTCTGATGGTGCATAAATTCAGGAGTGTACCCTGGGAATCAATGGCAAATTAAACTGCTGTACCTGAAGTGAAAACGTAACTAACTTTTGTGCCAGGGTTGCAGAACGGTTTTTTCAAGTGATTTTGCAATTTCTTTTCTCTTGTATGCCCATTGTTCTTTAGTTGACTCATTTACAGCATATAATCCACCCATTAAAGCTGTTCAAAAGTATCTCACACATTTAGCCCATATTTTAATTACACCACTGTTTGCTGCATTGTCAGTTGAAAAATAAGGAATTTACAGGTTACTCATGCATTATTTGAGGCTGCAGATTTCTGCCTCTGCCCTATGCTTGAAATGGTAAAACCCCCAAATGTTTATGAAAAGAAATTGTACCCCACTGTTGAGAACTGTCAAATGCTGAGACTGCATAATGAGGTTCCTCCATTCAGTTTTCATCCAGTCTAGTTGACTGTTTCATTCATTCTTCTTCTTTATGTTGGAGTTCTACTTTTTTGGTAGGGTGGCATATAATTTTAAACAGAACAGAAAAAATTGTTTTTCAGGTAACTGAAGTTGCGTGAGGTGTGCTCACCATTATGCCCAAGTCTTCATTAGGAAGTGTCTTTTTGGTTTGTAGTCATTTGTTAAAACACAGAACACAGCTAATGTGGTACAAGTTGCATTGAATACCAAGCCTTTGTGCCCTTAAGTAACAAACCCCCAGATTGGAGCAAAGTAATGATTGTCCTTTGTTTAGTATACCTTCAGTGAATGGGTTAACCTTTTATTTCCACATAATCTCTCTCAGTCTAGTTAATGGAATATTTATTCATTTCATGTGCTTCTAGTGATTTACAACTTTTAGGACATATAGTGTGTGCTCTGTTCCTGCACCTAATGAAGACAAATTAACTGCATGAAATCCAACAATTGCAATTCTGGCTGGAACAAAAGCCAGCATATACTGTTGGCCCCATGGGCTGATGTTTAGAATCACTGGTCTGTGCCCTTTTTCAGGATATAAAAGGCTGTTTTTACTGATCCAAATTAGTCCTTGTCCTGGTCTAAATTGAGTTTGCGTGGAGAAATTACACGCAGAATAGAATTTTGTCTATCTCAGGCCTAAATCTGTGTTAGAAACATCGTCCGAGGAATTGTTGGCGCATCTCTTGGAGCAAGGGCAAAAGGTTCGTCTGCTGTACTTACAATTGCTGCATCATCTGCATGTTGTTGAGTTGCATTTCTTTAATTATCCTTTAACTTTGATTCTCCATTTGCCCTTTAGTGTGGAGCCCCATTGCATTGACTGTGGTCCTGGTTGCCATTGCCACCCTCTGCAAGGAACAGGGTGTAACAGTCATTGGAATATGCTGCGTCTATGAAGTTTTTGTAGCTCAAGGGGTAAGAACCGTTAGCGTTTCCTTTACGCTTCACGCTCCGTTGGTGGCTCAGTATCACATGTCAGACAGAAACTGAGGTGCGAGTGTCACTCACAGCGGTGTTTAGGAATCCCACTGTTGGGTAACAGAGCCAACTGAGTCATTTTTTTTTGGTCCACCGGTCACAAAAAATTTCTTGCATGCCGCCAAAGCCCCTGTCCATTTAATTCCTAATACAAATTATGGCCATATGTCTGTGCACTAGCCCAATGACTGCACTTTTTATGTGTCTGTGCTTCATAGTGAAATTTATATCGTGTCCTTGTCACTTTGAGCAGGATTTGCCCTCGATTACCCATTTGGATAAATTTTCGCATTACTTTCTGTTGTGATGTAGCTGGATAAAAGCCGAATGTTAGACCGAGAAAAAGTACGCATTTTCACTTTAAAAAAAAGGTTGTCTTTTTTATTGTCCTAATAGCAATGTATGTCTTGTAACTAGTGGTCCGTATTGTTCAATATTTAATGTCGCAGTTCTTTCTGCTTTGTTTTAGTTCACGTTGCCTCTGCTGATGGACACCATGCTTCAGGTTCTGCGAGGGAAAGATGGGGTCCCATATGTGATTCTGCAGACCTTACTTAAACTCATCGCCCTCATTATCAGCACCCTTCTGCTGGTGATAATCAGGGTGCAGGTGATTCAGTCTCAACTGCCTGTTTTCACCAGGTTTGTAAATGCTCAGTCTGTGCATACACTCACACACTCGTGCGCGCACTCACGCATGCAAACACACACAGTGTTGTAAGCTTTCGTTGTTCAAATTTACTGTCATGAGGCTGCATGTTGCTTCCTTCCCCCTGTAAATTGATCCAGTAAGATATTTGGTAAGCATTCATAGTGCAGAAATCAAGCCTAATTGTCAGACAATGCCACCTCCCTGGTAATCCATGTTTGCCTGAGCCAAGCAGAGCCCTGGCTTTGGTTTCCTCTAGAGGAGGGAAATTAACTCTAGATTAGTACTGGAAAGCACCCAGAATATTGCCTTAGCTGCCCAGTCAAAATGCTTCCCTCCCTCCATTCTGAACACATCTTGTTTTTCCTGTTGATTTCCTCTGCTCCAGTATTTAGGGGGATTATAGTTGGTTCCAAATCCTCTTTGGGACAGTGCTTAACCTCTTAAACTGCGATCCCATGTGTGGGTTTCTCAAATACAGCTGCTTTATACAACCGTCTGGAACTTTGGCCTACTTTAAATTCTTGTGGAGATGGCAAAGTTTTCAAAGATCCCAATTATGTCCTGCTGAATTACAGGGAAATGTGTATAAAAGGATGCGCAAGATTTAGATTTTTTTCCTATTTGATGTAATGTTGTGGTCACAAATGTGGAATCCTGGATTTCAGTATTTCACTCAATGTAAGTGATGTAACTTCCCTCTGAAGGGGAAATTCAAGTGAAAATCACAGTTTAAGGGGTTAAACTTCAGTGTGTATGAAGTGCAGGTGGACAGCTTAAACCTTAAAGTGAGCACTGCATCCAGGAGATTAGGACAAAGCCTGTTCCGAGTGTTCTCTGCGTCCCTATCTTACCGACTCCCTGCTCCGTGCTGCCATTTTCTATTCCTTGATCTGGTTTTTACGAATGCTTATTCTCACAAATTAAATCACTGCATTTAAATCATTCCTCTTTTGCCATCAATCAAATTGTCAGGGCCCCAGAGCAAAATAGAGAGAGTTCCAGAGAGAGGGAAAATTGGGCACTTTGCACCTGTTTTGCGAGTTTTGCTTCTTTAGGCTGACAGTCATGCCTCTCATTTGCAGATTCGACAACCCAGCAGCTGTCAGCCCCACCCCTGCGAGGCAGCTAACGTTTAACTATCTCCTGCCTGTGAACGGGTGGCTCCTGCTCAACCCCTCAGAGCTGTGCTGTGATTGGACCATGGGCACCATTCCTCTCGTGGAGTCCTTGCTGGACGTCAGAAACCTCGCCACCTTAGTCTTCTATTGTCTGCTGGGGCTGCTGGCCTTCCACAGCCTGCGTGGCTCTGACCACTCAGCCAAGACTGTCATCATGGTGAGAGCTGGTGGTAGATCAGACTGTCTGATTTCTCAATGCGTGTACCGTCTCAAAGCAGCTTCCCCTAAACAATTTGGTTCATTTTTTTTTTTAATTTCCTCTGTTGGTGGTGTTTTGAAACAGTCTGGTTCCTTCAGCTTTCTTTACATTGGGTTCCATGTCTGTTATTGGAATTAATTTCTTGATAGGGTTATGGATATAGATGACTTTAACTCTTTCAACCCCAGATATTCTAGCATCACTATACCCTTCAACCCCACAGCCCTCTGTAGAGGGCTGGTCATTATCTGGACATTGTATCTTACTGTTATCTCTGGAATCCCATTAAATGTAACCTGATATGTTCAATTAGTCAGATTGTTTGAATTTTCCCTACAGGAATTTGGGGTTGAAGGGAATATGTTGGTCAGCCCTCTGTAGAGGGCTGTGGGGTTGAAGGAGTTAATGTTATTTTGTGATTCTGGTATGCCTGTCTACCTTTTGCAGGTGTTACCCTGTTAATTCTGGTACTGACCAATGATTTTGCTGAACCTACAGTTTCCTGTATTTAATGTGTATTTCCTTATATATGTTGAGTATATGTTGGCCCTGCTGGTAGCAGTGTTTGCCAAAACCAATCGAATCGACTTAACTCATTTAATTCCTTTGTGAAGATATTGATCACTGTACATGATGAATGATGAATCTGGGATGACTGGTCCAGGATTAGTGCTTACTTTGCCAAGTGTGCGCATCACGTTTCTGTCACCGAAATATTTGTATGTGTTAATTGCATGAATTGAATGACTCTTATGGATGTGTAGAAGGCTACTGTTCTGCAGAATAAAACCAGTAATAGCCATAAAACGTCTACTAATTCAGCATAAGTGCACCTATCCAGTGTTTATTTTTCTGTTTTTCTTGTTGACCTCAGTGGGACTGCATTTTTTAGGCTTTAAACTCATTTTAAACTAATTGACTGAATGCCTTTTTATTTGTGTACTTGCATGGTGCTGCTGTAAGAAAAGA
The DNA here is from genome assembly GCA_029692085.1 of Gymnothorax javanicus. NCBI lineage: Eukaryota > Metazoa > Chordata > Actinopteri > Anguilliformes > Muraenidae > Gymnothorax > Gymnothorax javanicus. The sequence continues at coordinate 35,061,903 of CM056201.1, forward strand.
TGATGTAGCGAATGTATTCATTTGATTTTTGCCTCCCGCCCAAACAGGCCCTGTCATTGATTGTGCTTCCTTTCATTCCTGCTTCAAACCTGTTCTTTCCCGTGGGGTTTGTGGTGGCTGAACGAGTCCTCTACGTTCCCAGCATGGGTTTCTGCATGTTGGTGGCAAATGGCTTCCGGATTGTTTCACAAAGCGGGTGAGTTGGCATTAGGAGTGTTCTGTTTAAACGTGTAAACGTTTACAAGAGGCTTATAGTTTAGGAAAATCAATATTTGTTTGAACAAAACACGATTTATAATTTTCCAATCATTAAAATATAGTTTATTACTGGGATTACCACAAAGAACTAATGAATAACTAAAAAAGATGCTAAAAAAATTAAAACAATGTGGATGCTGATTCAGAGTCGTGGTCAATGTCATGGTAGGACTGAAGGGGTGGGTGGACAGTTCGAGTTCAGTTCTCATGTCAGTGCAAATAATGTCTCTGGAAGAAAAAAGCAGTACTGCTTGGTTTCACTTTGACCAGATATCAGGGAAAAAAGTTAAATGTATCCTTTGCAATACATGGAAGACTGAAGAGTATGATCGAGCCGATTCTACCATCGCTGGATGTTAAAAATTGGCTGCCTATTGCGCTGATTTGGTGTATCCGAGCCAGTGGCAGTGACTGCAAGTGCGTGGCCTATTCCTTTCTAACCAAAAATTGTCCCTATTGATAAGTTACTGGCTATTGTACCACTGCATTACAATACCGGTTGGAATCAGAATCTTCAATTTTGGCTATTGAGAAGCACGAAAGATTCATGTTACTTTAACTCCGTACCATGACGAATGAATTACTGCACATCTTAATCATGGCCTCTATTATCGCCTAGCGCATTCCAATTTATGATCTCTTTCAGATATGATATCAATTTTAACCTTCGGCTGGGTTCTTTCTACGAACCCCCACACTTTTAGGGTCTTTTGTTCAACCGTTCTTTCCTTTTGAGGCATGAGGCCTGTGGACTGTTATCACTAGTTGTGTTTCCATCCAACTTGTATCGCAAATCTTAAGTGAATTTTCGTTAATGCGGCAAAAGTAAAAGCGCATTTGTGCGCGTTTCCATCCATTTCAGTTATGCACTTTTGTTTCACGGGATAAGCCGTAGGTGCCGTTAGGTGGCGCTAATTCTCGATTCAATTACCATTGCTTCTGTAGAAGAAGCTGGCGCACGCTATGATGTCAATAAGCGCGACGAACGAAAAGGAAAACAAACGGGAAAGCTGGTGGCGAAAACGATTGAAAGTAATCACTTAAGCTAGTGGTTACGAAGTCTTTAATGTTACAGCTAGCACAGTAGTGTAAGGTTACAGTTCAGTTCTACTGTATTAACCACTAGCTAGCTAGCTAAAGTGATAACGAACTCTAACGTTATAGCTAGCACACCAATGTTACGAGGTAGCAAACTAGCTAGCTAGCTTGCCAACGTAGGCAAGCCAAAATGACGTAGACGCTAAACATCATCATTTATTCGCATAACTTGTTTGCTAACCCGTTTCTACTGCACTAAAGCGCATTTATTTTTATCGATTCGGAAAATTTTCCATCCCCTCCTTGGGGGGAAAAAAAAAATTGATGTGATGTTTCGAGTTGATGCGCATTTTGGCTGTTTCCACTCAGGTTTTTTTAAGCGCAAAATCAAAATGCGCATTAAAATAGGTGGATGGAAACACAGCTACTGTCGAAAAATTCTCAGTGAACGGCATTTGCTGGAGGTCACAAATGCACAAGCTCAGGCGTCACTGAAAGGCAGCACGACATTAATATTCAAGAGTGAGGAAATGCGCACTTTGATTAGCCAGAGTTGCAAGGGCATTTGGTAACAAAAGTCAACAATCAAGATGCTCAATGTGTTGACTCGGGTCGGAGTGCTACTGGTGTTCGGAATGCTTCATTTGTGCGTTCATGAGTTCTTATTTGGGACAATCAAACACAGCTTGTTTTTGTTATTGTTTTATTACTTTATTTTGAAAGAAATATAGTGGCTCCTCCCCAAATATTTTGGCCCCTGGAAATTTCAGTTTTAGGGGCCAGTGGCCCATTGGTCTTGAACAATTGTTTTGAGCCCTGCCATGAGGGAGGAGAGAGATTGAGGGGTCACAAAGCAATCTTTGCTCGAGATCTGAAACTGCTGGAAAGAGATGCAACCTTTTTTAAAGTTTCTTCTAGCCCACCTGCCCTTGAGTTTGCACAGAGCTTTTGGCCATGATTTTAGTGGGAATGCTTGTTCCATGGGCTGTAGTTTTGGTCAAGGGTGTCCTCACTGTTAATGTGTAGTAACTTCACAAAATATTACTGGCAGGAACTTAAACATCCAGATGCATGCTTTGCTGTTCTAACCTCTTTCTCACTGTTTTTTATGTCTAGAAATATGAAGAAAATTTCCTGGATGTGTATGGCTGTACTCCTGGCCACCCACGCCCTCAAGACCTTCAACAGAAACTGGGACTGGGAGTCCGAGTACACGCTCTTCACTTCTGCTTTAAAAGTAAGATTCAGTTCATATCCATACATGTATACACTGCCGTGAAAAAGTATTTGCCCCCTTCCTCATTTCTTATTTTTTTGCATATTTGTCGCACTTAAATGTTTCAGATGATATAAATTTTAATGTTAGATCAAGATAACCTGAGTAAATACAAAATTCAGTTTTTAAATGATGATTTCATTTATTGAGGGGAAAAAGCTACCCAAACCTACCTGGCCTGATGTGAAAAAGTAATTGCCTCCTAAACCTAATAACTGGTTGTGCCACCCTCGACGACAACTGCAGTCAGAAATTTGCAGTAAATGGCAGTGAGTCTTTCACATCGCTGTGGAGGAATTTTGACCCACTCTTCTTTGCAGAATTGTTTTAATTCAGTCACATTGGAGGGTTTTCGAGCATGAACGGCCTGTTTACGGTCATGCCACAGCATCTCGATCAGATTTAAGTCCGGACTTTGACTGGGCCACTCCAAAACCTTCATTTTGGTTTTTTAACCCATTCAGAGGTGGACAGGCTGGTGTGTGTCCTGCTGAATAACCCACGTGCGCTTAAGCTTGAGGTCATGAACTGATGGTTGGACATTCTCCTTCAGGATTTTCCGGTAGGGAGCAGAATTCATGGTTCCATCAATTAGGGCAAGTAGTCCAAGTCCTGAAGCACCAAAGCAGCTCCAGACCATCACACTACCACCACCATGCTTGACTTTTGGCATGATGTTCGTTTTATGAAATGCTGTGTTAGTTTTACCCTAAATGTAACGGGATGCACACCTTCCAAAAAGTTCAACTATTCTCTCTTGAGTCCACAGAATATTTTCCCAAAAGTCTTGGGGATCATCGAGATGTTTTTTTGCAAATGTGAGATGAGCCTTCATGTTCTTCTTGGTCAGCAGTGGTTTTCGCCTTGGAACTCTCCCATGGATGCCATTTTTGCCCAGTCTCTTTCTTATTGTTGAATCATGAACACTGACCTTAACTGAGGCAAGTGAGGCCTGCTGTTCTTTAGATGTTGTTCTGGGTTCTTTTTTGACTGGGTTTTTTGTTTTCCTCTGAGTCGTCAATGCCCTCTTGGAGTCATTTTGGTAGGCTGGCCACTCCTGGGAAGGTTCCCCACTGTTCCAAGTTTTCTCCATTTGTGATTAATGGCTCTTAGTGGTTCGCTGGAGTCCTAATGCCTTAAAAATGGCTTTGTAACCCTTTCCGGACTGATAGATGTCAATAACTTTGTTTCTCTTCTGCTCTTGAATTTCTTAAGATTGCGGCATGATGTGTTGCTTTTTGAGATCTTTAGGCCTTCTTCACTTTGTCACACAGGTTCTATTTAAGTGATTTTTTGATTCAACAGGTCTGCCAGTAATCAGGCCTGGATGTGGCTAGTGAAATTGATCTAAAAATATGTGGTTAATCACAGTTAATTCATGATTTAACATGGGGGGGCAATTACTTTTTCACATAGGGCCAGGTAGGTTTGGATAGCTTTTTCCCCTTAATAAATGAAATCATCATTTAAAAACTACATTTTGTATTTACTCAGGTTATCTTTGTCTAATATTAAAATGTGTTTGATTTGAAACATTTAATGGTGACAAATATTCAAAAAACTAAGAAATCAGGAAGAGGGCAAATACTTTTTCACTGCACTGTGTGGGGGTGTGTATATATAATATTACACACACTCCGTTACGAAAGTTGAGCAACACCTGGTAGAAATGCACAATAAACTAGTAAACAATGGTGAAATGTGTATTTAATTGCTTTGACCATTACAGGGAACAACAATTAGACATCTATGAATTTGCGGCACAGTTGCGGAATAAATATCGCTCAGAATGCTCTGGGGTGGTTTGACCAGTTTCCCACTAGACTGTTCCTGTCCCTCAGTAGCGAGTGCATCGCCCGCTGGCCTGTTGAACAGCATATCATTTGGATACCTTGTGATGTCACAATGAAGCGATCATCACGTGCCGTCGTTTTACGTGGTCTGCCACCTGGAGGTTGGTCTTTGACGGTCCCAGTCTTGGCCATACGTGTCTGAAGACGTGAAATGGTGCTTTGGTGGACGTTTAAGTGCTGCCCAACTTGTCGCAAGCTCACTCTTGCCCTTAACATGCCAATGGCTTCATGTCTGGCATTTTCAGACATTGATCTGCGATGACCCATTATTTTAATTTTGCGCTTTTCATCATTTTTCATTGAACAAAGAGCATCCCTAATGTGTCAACCAGGTTTTAACGGGATTAGAGTGACTGGGTTCACATAGGCCATGAATTGTACAAAATCATGGGCAAAGCACACGTAAATGAACGTGCGGCCAAGATTCGACATAACTTGGTGCGTTAGTGCTATACGTTCTGTTTAGATGGCTATATATTTCACCATTTCATTGTATTTTCCTTTTTTCAGTAATGCTTAAAATTTGGGTGTTGCTAAATTTTCGTTGCTGAATGTGTGTGCATGTGCGCATGTGTGTATATTTATATTTTTTAGTTATTTAACGAGGAGACTCCCTGGGATTAAAAATCTCTGTTCCAAGAGTATCCTGGCCAAGACAGGCAGCAGCACAGTATACAAAGTTTCAGACCAACAGAACAGGATAAAAACCAAGACAATGAAGACATAGGTTAATGAGTAAAACAAGTCAGGCACAATCATTCATAAATCAGGCAGAACATCTACAGCCAGATGTGTTTGCCTCCAAGTCATGTAAGTGCACCTTAATAGCATCCAATGAGACCAGTTCCTTGAGTTTATGGTTCTTTTGTAATTTGTTTCATGTAAAGGGAGCCGCAAAATTAAATGCGTTTTTCTCCAACTCCGTTCTCACCTCTGGAACAGACAGTAAGAAAAGTTCCTGGGGCCGAAAAGAAGTTTCTGTTCTCCTCTCTATGATGTAGGTCAGAAGGTATAAAGGAAGCAGCCTTAAAATAGACTTTATTAATAATGTGCCACTGTTTTAGTCTACATACGGAAAAGGAAGACCAACCAACTCATTCATACAGTGAACAGTGGTCAGTGAGAGCTTTAAAATTTGTGATAAACCTCAATGCTCTTTGGTATACAGTGTTCAAAGCATGTAAACTTTGAGTAGAGGCATGCATGTATAAGATATCACCACAGTCCAGCACAGACATAAAAGTAGCAGCAACAAGTCATTTTTTGAACTCAAAAGAAAGGCATGATTTGATTCTAAAATAAAAACCCAGTTTCAGTTTTAATCTTTTTTCGAATTGCTTGATATGAGGTGTAAAAGAGAGATTCATCAATCAAAATACCAAGGTATCTACTGAGACACATTTTATCTGTTTACCTTGAAAACTGCAGATTGAAGGCAGGTTTTTTGGCTTAGAATTTGTATTTGAAAATGGTATGACTTCGGTCTTGACAGCATTTAAAAGTTTTAAATCAGAAAAATTTTGCTGAACCACATTAAAAGCAAGTTTTATATGAGAGAAGGGTTGGTCTAGTGTGGGTGCCAAGCAGTACACTAGTGTTACCTGCATAAAAATGAAAATGAACATGAACAGCATTCTGATTAATATTGTTAATATGAAGCATGAATAGGAGTATTCCCAAGACTGTCCCCTGAGGTACACCTTTGGTTACTGTGAGATAACTAGAGGTGCAACCTTCTGCCTGTACACACTGAGTCCTGTCTATGAGATGGTTATTGAACCAGCTTGCTGTTTGTTTGGACAGTCCCACTCTAAACAGTCTTTGTTTGAGTATGTAATGGTCCACTTTATCCAATGCTTTGGAGAGATCAATAAAAAGAGCTACAAAGTGCTGCTTATCTATAAAATCAAAAAATACCATGCTAATTGCACTTAAGATCCCTCAGCTGCGTATGTAAGCCCCTGGTGGGCAAAGTAAGAGTCGAAATTGGCTGGAATTCGATAGGTAGGTGAAGGATCCATAGATGTACCACCCACCCAAAAATGAGAAACCTAGAAGCAAACCTGAAGGCACTAGAGCGGTAACGTTGTTGAATTTAAAGATCGGCAGCATTTACGGTATTTGACCTAGAAAACGGTAAAAAATGGGTCAAATGAGAAACCCGTCTGATATGTGATGAAGGGTGATCCCATGTACCTTCAGTAAAAATTTGAGCATCCTAGCTGAGATAATAAGGAAGTTATGGCAATTTTTCATTTTTCACAATAAGCCCCCTGGTGGCCAAACTAAGAGTCAAAAATGGCCAGAATTTGATAGGTTCTTGAAGCATGCGTAGATGTACCAGCCATCCAAAAATGAGAAACCTAGAAGCAAACCTGAAGGCGCTAGAGCGGTAACGTCCTTGAATTTAAAGATCGGCAGCATTTACGCTATTCGACCTAGAAAACTGTAAAGAATAGGTGAAATGAAAATCGCGTCTGATATGTGATGAAGGGTGATCTCATGTACCTTCAGTAAAAATTTGAGCGTCCTAGCTGAAATAATAAGGAAGTTAGGGCAATTTTTCATTTTGCACAATTAGCCCCCTGGTTGCCAAAGTAAGAGCCGAAAATGAGCGGAATTCGATACGTAAGTGAAGGATCCATAGACGTACCACCCAGCCAAAAATGAGAAGCCTAGAAGCAAAGTTGAAGGCGCTAGAGCGGCAATGTCGTTGAATTTAAAGATCGGCAGCATTTACGCAGAAAACAGAGTAAAAAAGGTGAAATCAAAAACGCGTCTGATATGTGATAAAGGGTGATCCCATGTACTTTCAGTGAAAATTTGAGCATCCTAGCTGAAATAATAAGGAAGTTATGGCAATTTTTAATTTTTCACAATAAGCCCCCTGGTGGGCAAAGTAAGAGTCGAAAATGGGCGAATTCGATAGGTAAGTGAAGGATCCATAGACGCACCAGCCACCCAGAAATGAGAAAGCTAGAAGCAAACCTGAAGGCGCTAGAGCGGTAACGTCTTCGATGGACAGACAGACGGCCGGATAGATGGACACCGCAGGGGACGACAATACCCCTCGCCCGGCCGGCGGCCCGAGGGGTAAAAATTGTTTAAAACTTGAGCTGCCGATGTTGTACTATGCTTTTTCCTGAAACCGGATTGAAAGTCAGATGAACCATTCTTAGTATTTATAGAAGTCTTTAAGTTGATCATTAACAAGGGGTTCGAAAACTTTGGCTAGAACAGACAATTAAGTGGTGGGCCTGTAGTTGTTTAAAATTGTGTGGTCACCCCCTTAAAATATGTATGCATTCCTATTGCCTATTTGTAAAAATACAGTCTATTTTTCAGCGTCTTGATTTCTTACATTTTTACTTTTTGTCACACCTTATTGTTTCAGATCTTCAAATAAGGTAGAGGTCAGCACAAAGCATTGATTACAATGCCTCTGACTGCCATTGCTTCATGCGCCCTAAAGGTTTATCTTCGGTCCCTGTATACAGCTGACCTCGTGACCTTGACCTTTTACTCGAACTCCAAAACCTAATCAGTTCAGCTACGCACTGCAGGCAGTTATATCTGATTTGGTCAATATCTGTCCAGTCCTTCTGTAGATACTGCATATGCAAGATGTGCGTGATGGCCGTACAGATGACTGGAAAATGGCATGCTTTCTACCCACTGTATGTAACGAAGACATAACAAAATTTGGGTTAAGGCCACTGGAGTTGTTTTCTCGTGTTCTTTTTGTCTTTTTTCATATTTTCTATGAATTTCTGAAACCATTTAGTGTGACAAATATGCAGAAATGGAGGAAATCAGGAGGCAGGCAGATACTTTATCATGGCACTCTAGCAGCCACCCATCCATTCCCTCATCTTACTGATAATGTCCTCCTGTCAGGTCAATAAGAATAATGCAAAGCTTTGGAACAATGTTGGCCATGCCCTGGAAAATCAGAACAACTATGAACGAGCACTGAAATATTTCCTCCAGGCTACCAGCGTCCAACCAGGTAAAATTTTTGATTAATTGTTTACCTATTTTTATATAATCTGAATGTGAATGTGTCTTACTGTCAGTGTGATCTTATTCAGCTTGATCAAACAAAAACAGTTCAGAACCGATTACATTCTAATGTAAACGGGGGGGGGGGGGGGTGGGTTATAAAATAATTACAAACTGATTGCTGACCTTCTTCAGTGTCCTCAGCAATAAGATGGCATCAAGCTGAAAATTCCCACTTCCAGGAACTGTGACTGTTAACGCTTTAAGACCAGATGCAGCATTTGCGTGCTTCTCGCTTTAAGTCTGGATATGATATTTGCGCATTTTAGATGATATAATTGTAGCCTGTGGACGAAGTCCGTAGACACCACCTTGTGGATGCTCTACAGGTTGTAATTTTCGAACGATTTCTTTCATGTTTGGTATGGACATGTGTTACACTTCACTTATGACACCTATCAATTTTGGTTGCCATGGCAACAATATTGGCTGAATAATATGCAAATTAGCGGCAAAACAGATTTCCTTGTGGACGCAGTGCAGGCTGCGATTTTTGACCGATTACGTTCATATTTGGTACTGACATGTGTTACACTTCACTTATGACACCAATCGATTTTAGTTGCCATGGCGACAGTATTGGCCGAATGATATGCAAATTAGTGGCAAAACAGAGATTTCCTTGTGGAAATATCCAATCCCACCGTAATCTGGAATGCCCAATCCAAGAACTATGTACAGGGCTTGCTCGTATGCTTGTTGCCAGCTCAGGAGAGAGAGACAGATCGCGGCTCTCCTCCGAAGCACGCGCGGGTCAGCCCCTGCATCTTTACACTCATTGGTCGAAACTACCATAAGTTCAAAACGAGGATGGAGGATACCCGAACATGCGCAAGCTTAGAATCTCACTGACGAGCGCCCGGCTGGCCAACTTTGGGCACTTGAGCAACGAACAAGGCAACCATTTTTAATTTCCCTTCCCGGCAGTCCCTTCCCAATTTGCATCCCAAAGGCGCATTTGCCAATCTTGCGCTGTTCTGAAAAATCAGCTGACCACTGCTGGTTGGTACGACCAGGGATCGAACCTGTGCTGTGGTAGTCACTACTGCTCCGCAAATACGGCGCCTTAACCAAGTGAGCTAACCCAGCAGCAGCCACAGGCTGCAATTTTTGATTGATTACTTTCATATTTGGTATGGACATGTGTTACACTTCACTTACGACGCCTATCGATATGAAGATAAAAATAGATTTTCCGATAAGAAATGGGTGATAAAGAACATTTTTGAAAAATCCAGAACAAATAGTTATTGTCGAGTACCAAAGTTGAATTTTGCATGTTACTGAGATAACGTGTACCTTTCACTGGTAAAAATGTGGCGCCTCTGAATATTTGTTCTCATGGCCAACTCGTTCCATAAAGTTGGGGCTTTTTCCTTGTCAACAACCTGCGGAACCAAGTTTATGACCTCATAATTTCCTTACACATGCCATGAGAGGTGCATAACTTCTTGTGCTTATGGACTTGTGTCCAAATATACCACAGAAAAAGTATGGGGATCCTGAGCCATGTAGTTAAGATTTAGAGGGGCCTGGAAAATGTAGTCTTTTATTTGGTTGCAAATCAAAATTGAGATTTCAGTGGCTTGCTACACATAAACTATAAGAGATTGGGGCATTCTAATGTCAGATTCTGAAAGCCTGGGTAGGAATTAGCTAATCTATCAAGTTTCAGCCATATGGCATTAATACACTGCCCGGCCAAAAAAAAGTCACCGTTTGGAAATTAATGAACAAATTCTATAATTGGATCATTATTGCGGTTATTAATATGTTTCAGCTGGCAATAATCATTTTAACCCTGACTGATGAAGCGCGTCGCTACTCATTTCTTAAAAAATCATGTCGGAAGACGCATCCCTTGATGGTGGAAAAAATGTTACAGTATTTCAGAACGGGCAAGTTATTGGCCTGTATTTAGCAAAGAAAACCATGAATGACAAAAACAAGTATGAGGAATCATTTTCACAAACAAATTTGCCACCACAAAGTCCTGACCTTAAACACATTAAAAGTTATTGGATGTGCTCTAGAAAGACCACCGAGTAGTTCAACCATTACGTGGAGAAGACAAGATCTCAGCCAAAAATTATTGCATTTCTGATTGAAAGTAAATGTTCTGGCATTGCATATAGTTGTCAAAACAATGACAAGACGAATATGCACTGTAATCAAAGCTACAGGGGTTCCAACTAAATATTTGAGTGTGCGACTACTTTTTTTTGGCCGGGCAGTGTATTTGAAAAGTTATAAGCCTCCAAATACGCTTGCAAGTTTAGCACGCAATTCGGGAGTGCCGAAAAATGGCAAAACTTTTTTTTTTTTTTTTTTTTTTTTTTTTTTAATGCCCATATAATCAAAACTATTTGGAGTTTAGGGCTGAAACTTGGGGGTTCTTCCTAAAACATGTTAAGATATTCTCAGGAATTTTTTCAGGAAAATCTGAGACTGCTCACTTAGGGCGGATTCCCTGTTTTGCGTGAGTTAACACGGAATAACCATGATGGGCAATTAAGCTTGGCTGGAAAATTTGTTGTGCAGTTAAAGTGTGTATTTTGTTTACCAGCTGGATGTTTAAGTTCATATGAGCCAAAGAGAAGCATTGTGCCACCCAGGAACATGTCCCTTGAATTATAGCAGGGTGATAAAACCTCTTGCTGTGTGTACCTCAGTTCACCTGTCCCTAAATTCCTCACTGTCTGCAAAGCCCACCCACTGATGCTGTTTTCAGCTGCTGACCTTCTGGAAGTAATTTGTTTCTCAGATTGCAATCATTCGGTGTATGTTAAACCCTTTCGAATAGGTCTAATACATCAAAATAAAACATTTGTTCTTTTGCTGTGATTCTTATGACTAATGTATGGAAGTTTCATCGCCTGAGGCTTGAAACATGACAAATGACTTTCCCAGGCTGACTTAGTTTTCGTGTTGTACGCAGTATGGATACATTCTTTTCCCATCCCGTTTAGTCCCCTATATTTTTTTTTACCTAGCATTATTGGCTTTAATTGACTAATCTGTTCATGTTTGTCAGAGTCGTTCATCCCGCCCTCTCCCACCCAAGCTCAGATATTCAAGCACTGACAAACCTGTCTGCTCTTTGATCTCCACTGCTTACCCATGTCACACGCCGTGGTGTCTTTAGCAAACATGGACTGAGCCAGATTTGAAATTCAATGCTGCTTTGTGTCACTTTGGCACTCCCTTCTTGTTTTCATGTTATATAATTTAAAAGTATATATTACATTTACTAATATGGGGCTCAATTTCTTTGTACGCCATGATAATCAGTTATGCAGTATGTTGCCAGAAGTGGATTAACTTGCTGAGTTTGACTCTCAGCCAGTATAAAACAGTGGCAGTTGGTGTGATATCAGTAGTTGTTTGGTTCTGAACCTTGCAGAGTATGAAAATCTGGAATTTTATCATGACTTCTCAGTTAAAAAAGAATTATGTTCCAGGTGGCTTTCCATTCACTTTTACTAGTGAAATTACTGGTGTTGCAGGAATGCTGTTCGTCTTGAAGCGGATGCTTTGAAGGCTGAAGTTGTCATTTTAATAGATGAATCAAAACACCTGCTTGTTACAATTAGGGTCTGCGGATATAGCAAGTCTGCATCCTAAAATATAATTGGGTACAATTAAAAATGACTTTTCCCTTTCTTGTAGATGACATTGGTGCCCACATGAATGTTGGAAGAACGTACAAGAATTTGAATCGAACAAAAGAAGCCGAAGAGGCCTACCTGATTGCGAAATCCCTCATGCCTCAGGTATGTAAAGAAGTGGCTGTTTGCTCCTAAACTGAGAAAGGTGTGTTAATTTGTTTAACATGGTCTGCCATACAATGGCTATTAACTCTGGAAAAGCAAGATTAAAGCTTCCTGAGCCCTTAATGGTCTGCCGTCAATCAATGCTTCCTTTTGTGCCTTGCTCTCCGATTTCCTGAATGGCCCTACTACTGTGTGGGTGGTGCTCACTGTGGCTCAAATTTAATGTAATGCATATTAGTGGGACCTCTGTCATCACTCCCACGGCCATTTCTGGCCTTCCTGGCTCGTGGGGTTTTTCTGTTGCCTTACAAGCGCATGCCTAAAAATATACAGACTGCTTTCTCTGTTCCAGCACTGAATATTTTTCATGCCCTTCTGAGTAGCTCTCCTGAATTGACATTTTTGAACATGCCAGATAACGATGCGCTACGCGAGCATACATAGCCTAATAGTGCTCCAAAACAAAAAAAGATCCACAAACCTAATATTAATCTGCACCTTTTGATGTAATAATTCCACAAATTGTAGGCATTTCCTATGAAATGGAATGCCTGTTGCTTGTTACAAACTTAACAAATCCCTGCAGTAGTTTTACTACTTTTTTTTTTTTTTTTTTTTTTTTTTTTTTGTAGAAGGCAACTGGCATTATGATGGTGGCCCTGTTTTATTAAATGATTAATTTGTGATTGAAATGCTGTGCTGAATGTTAGAGCACAGACTCTAAAAGACAAGAATGCCATGGATCAAATACAGTCAACGGTGTATTTGCCGAAATCAGGAAAAGTTGGGACGGTATCTTAAAATTAAAACTGAAGCAGGGATCTGTAGATCATCTTTGACATGCATTACGTTGAAAACAATACAACAGTGCATTATTTTATGACTCAGCACATGAACTTTGTTTTTTTCAAAAGAAACACTTATTTAAGGTTTTTGGTTTTTGCAACATATTTCAAAAAAAGTCGGGACAGTACAGTATTCACCACTTCGTAACAATGTGCCCATTCATTTTTTTCCAACTCTAAATTTTTGGGACTGAGACTTCTAAATGTTTCTGGTGTAATTGCGTCTCCTAAAACTCTTGATGTGCGAGAGTTCGGAGTATCGTTGTCACATTTTATGCCACAATTTCTCTTTTAGTGGCAAGTTAAGACTGCAGGTAGGCCAGTCCAGCACCCTCTCCTTCTGTAGCCATTTCTTTGTAATGCAAACAGAATGCATTGTTGCATAGGCTTGTTGAAATATGCATGGGTGTCCTTTGAAAATATGTTTTCTTGAAGGCAGTATATGTTGCTTCAGAGTAGTTTTCAGGATTAATTTAGTCCTCACAGAAATGCTTGGGACCCTTGCCAAGGGCACTGACACAACCACATATCATGGCAGAGTATGATTTGTTGCTGGTAACAGTAACAGAAGCAGGGTCCTTTTCTTAGGGCCGAAGCAGACAGTGTCTGTTTCTTCCAAAAAAAAAAAAAAAATCGCCTGAAATACTGATTCCTCTGACTACCAGTGCACATTTTAACGGCATGATGTTCCATCGCAGATGCTTTCGAACCCAGCAAAGTCTATGGCGTTCGCAACACTGTTTACATAAAGTAGTCTTTTTTGCATAGTAAAATTTTAACTGACATTTGTGGATGTAACCAAGTCATGAAGTACTTGACCCAGGTTTGTCAAAGTAATCCTGACCCTATGTGGTTATATGACTCATTGATAAATGAGGGTTCTTGACGTAGTGCCGTCTGTGTTGCCAGTGGTGACGTATTCAGCTAAGCTTTGCGCCCTTGCCCTTTATGCACTGAAAGTAATCCAGATTTCTTGAATCTTTGAATTATATTGTGGATTATATTGAACTATATTGCATCGTAGAGGGTGAATTATCCAAATGCTGTCCTATATTTCCTCAAAGAACATTTTTTAATTTTAATGTTTTAAACCTTACAGTGATTTTGTTCATGTATTTGTTGGTAAATTAATGATCCCTGGGCTATTTTTGCTGCTGAAGGATAAGGCCTTTCCTGGTGCTGCCTTTTTTTTTTTTTTTTTTTTTTTTTTTTTTTACTAAATCATGACTACAGTTGTCAGCAGATGTCATTCGTTTCAAATAACATTATAAATCAATTTTTTTTACCTCATTAATATATCATAAATTGCCTCTGCGTCGCAGGCCTGAATGTTAGGAGTTGATATAAATTTACAAATAAAATGAAGTTGGTTACATATACCGTTACATATCTCGTCTTCATACTGTCTGTAATGTAATACGAGTCAAAGTAAATTTAGAAATCCCGCTTTCTGTTTTTATGTGCATTGTCCATACTTTTCCAACTTTTTCCAGTTTGGTTTAGTATCTTTCCTTGCATAGTTAGTGTGTCATTCTACAAACTTACGGCAATGTTGGCGTTACATAACTGCGGCAGTTATCTCTGGTGAGGGATATGGAATTGATGAATACAAATGAAATGGCAATTTTACAAATTAATCACATTCACTAAATACAGTATTCTAGAAATGCTATCAGTGAGTAGTGCAGACAATAGGGCATTACTACACTGAATAGCTCTGACAAGGGGCCTGTGCTCAGATAAGCACAAGAGAACATGCTGACAGATCACTCCATACCATTCCACTTTTTTACCGTGCCATCAAAGAACTCCTGAAGAAAAACATGGCCCATCCCCTGGGGATTCATCGTTAGACTACAGATGGTGGGTCAATATCAAACAGGAAAGCTATAAAATGGCTGTAAACAAAAATCCCTGCGTTACCCTTTACAAGTCTCTGACAGACGGATGCTCTGTTCACTTCTAAATGTTGTTCCATGAGTTCTGAAGCACCCACCATACTATGTCAACAGTCCTGGTATGGCAGTTAGTGTTTGGGGTGGCTACAGGGCATTTTACATGATGGTTTGTAGTATAGATGGATGAAAGGGATTGTTTATTGCATCCTGCTGGCTTCCTTTCAGCACTGTAAGAACCCCATTTCTATTCCCTTGGTGGTTTTCACAGAGGTTATTTTTCTATTATCTGTAAATAAACCTTCAGGCAGAAGAGACTTAGGGATAAAAATGGTCTACCATTGCTATTGGACTGCCCAAAATGAAGCAGAATGGTGTGGGGGGGAATCTGCCTATCAATGAATTCATAATGCATAATTCACGTGCATCATAACCAACATACTAGTCTATTTTCCAACACAGCCGGAAACACAGCCTTGATGCATCTCATCCTCCTTTAGTTCCTGTGGTGCCTCTTTTTTTTTTAGGCGTGGCGAGCTAGTGATCACTCCTTTAATTGCAGATAATTGCAGTTTTCCTCGCGTACACATTTGGCTCGGTTTATTGACTATTCATTCATAGCTTGAAAGTCTTAATATGGTAGCGAGATCTTGTATTAACCTAACAAAATTTTAAAAATCCATCTTTCTAATCATTATACTAAGGTCCAGTCCCAATATTCTCACTTCTGTCCTTGTGCCCCTCAACTGCACGTTCACGCTACGGGGTGCAAGAGCGTACGGTGTCCCAATTCCCTTGTGTTGTTCACCAGGGGTGCCATCTTGCACCCTTAATGCACCCCTCCCCCAAGTGGGTATCAGACCTCACTTTGCTGAAGGCTGTTACCCAAAATTCCCGTAGTGTCTTAAAGTTTCCAACAGCTAGCCAATGGGGAGGCAAAGCGGCTGTTACCGCGGAAATCTGAACCGGGGGCGATTGGAAGCCGACGTGATGGAGAGAAAATCTCTTTTGAAGTGTAAGTGCAAATTATTTTTGATCAGAAATTGACATTCACAAATATGAAATCAGTAGCGGTCCGTCAGCAGTAACAAAGGCCTTTAGAAACCTCATTTTTCAATGTGTAATAACCTGAACCTCTCGCAGTTCACTTTTCCTGATTAGCAGCAGTTGCTCAGAAAAATTGGTACAACCGACGACAGTCTTACATTTATTTTCGATAGCATTGTTATGCATCGCCCCTCAAAATTATGAAGCGTTTTTTTTTTCCCCCCACACATAAATGACGACATAAAATATCAAAATGTGTTGATAATTTCTGCACTCCTGTGGCTCATGAAACAGCACAGATTTGCATTAGTTTGCGGGGCTCATTAAGCAATAAACCACGGGAATCCTTTCTATATTCTGAATGTAGCCACGGCTAAAGCGCATTGTTTTGCACAATGCGCAGCTGAGTGACAATTTTAAGGGTGGCAAAAATAAATGCTACCAAGTCAGCGAAAGTTTTGGATTTTTGCATTTATATTGCTGTTCTTACAATGCCATATCATTTATTCAGGGTTGGGTTTCTTCTGGAAAAAACTAGTTTTTTCCGGGACGGGTGGTGGCTTTTAGTGGACAAAAAACTGGAAAAAACCTGTTTTTTTTCCCAGGTTTTTTCCGCGGGGAAAAACCACCTCGGAAGAAACCTGCCAACCCTGCATTTATTTAAATGTAGATAATAGGCATTCAATTTTTCTTCATCATTTCTAATTATAGGTCATGCATTGGTCTTGGTTAGTCTGTCGATTGTTTCTTTTGCTATTATTTTCACATAGGGACGGACGAGATGACCTTTAATTTTATTAAGCTGAGGGCTGTAGATGACGGGCTGTTCTGTCCTGAACCAAAACTGAAGTGACCTAACACATGACGTGAACAGAAGTGTCCCAATTCCGCTGTTAACGGCTTTGGTCTCTTGTGCATTTACGCGCCTAAGTGGTCCGTCAACATATGCGCACTTCGAGGAAGACCTTATGGCGGAAGTGTGGATATTGGGACTGGACCTAAGTTCCAGAAAAAGTGGAGGGTCGTAGGTTTTGTCTCCAACTGCACACATAGTTGACACCCTTTGTTTTTTTTTTTTTTTTTTTTTTTTTTTTTTTTGTGTGTAGACTACACTCAGAAAGTCACCTTTTCAGACCACAACGTTTTATTTTTAGGTTATCTAAGCCAAATGGTGTGATGTATCATACAGGGTTTATCCCCCAAGTATTCCTCCAGCCCCAGCTCAGTTCTACCTGCAGTGGTAGTCATAATAGTGGCTTGGGAAGCATCCATTGTCATTTCAGCCATTAACACTTGATTAGGTAGTATAATGGCCATGTATACAGTGATGTTTGACTTTGAATAGGAATAGGTGTCATGAGAACTAATCTATACTGGTAGAAACCTGTAGCCTATATGTTGGCACCAGAATTTTGGAGCTATGAAATGAGCATGCAAACAAGTACTCACATAAACAAGTGAAGTACCCCCCTTGCAAATCATAACTGGTTACTAAAAATTGATAATCATTTTGTGGCCCTACATTTTTTTTCTTCATTTTATCCCAGTAAGTTCCTGTGTTATGTGGGCCTATACATGCCATTTGAAAAGCTGTCATGCTTGTTGCTTTATTTGTTTCAACCTCTTCACCCTTAACTCCAGGTGATGCTGGCGTTAGGCCAAATAAAAAAATAGGTGTGTTTCCGGTTTCCCGAGCCTACCTATATCGTTAGGGCCGAACCTAATGATAAAAAGAAATTAAGCCGACCCCTGATGTCTGACGCAATGTCATTGATTGCTCGCATCGCTATTTTCCCTGTTTGCTGGTTTAGCTGTTATGCGGTGCGTCGGTATTCTCCAGTAGAGCCCTCGTGCGAAGCTCCATGCAAAAGCTCATTGAATGTTTGTGACAGTCTTTCCTGTTCGTTGGTAGTTTTTGAGGTGAGAATTTGCGAGAAATCTTAACCAATCAGAATTCATCAAATGATTTGACTTGCCATAGTAAAAAGATTGCCACTTATTGCTTGGTTTTTCCAGTTGGAAGTCGAAGTTCAGCTTGAGTCATCGATTGTTTTAAAGATTTTTTTGTTGTTAGTTTAGCTGGATCAACTGCTGTAGTGGTTACAGATTCCTGTAGCCCTCTATGTAGCGATGCAAACTGTATCACAGACAAAAATTTCAGTATTCTTTAGAATACCTACCTCTCCAACCTGCTGAAAACTGAGAAAATTTTGCTTTGTTGGTAATAATAAGTAATGCAGTCTTCTCCTACCAACTTTTTTCATGCATGGTACAAACTTATGCATTAAATTCAAGTGAATTTTAGAATTTTTAAATAATCCGTCCATAGATGGCGCTATAGAGGTGTATAATCCGTTACAGGCTATATCCTCTGAACCGTTAGTCATAAACAAAATTCTTGTTTTGTTGGATTCTGTGGATCAAGACGAATCAACCTATATAAACCCCACCCATTTGCCTATATGCAAATTTTCCACCATTTTGAATTGAATGTGAAACTTTAATTTCTATCTCCTCCTAGACGGTGCAATAAATTTGCTCAAAATTTGGCAGACAGCATCTTCAGACTAAGGTATAAAATCCGAGCAAACTGAATTTTGCTAAGAAAAAGGATGTAGCCCCAGTAAGCCAATGAAGTTTGAGGGCGTGGCCTCTATGGATATAATGTGCTGTAAATCCTGAATGCAATGACCAATCCTCAACAAACTTGAGATCTGTCATCCTCAGGTCAGATCACTCAAACACAACGAATTTGGCTTAAATCTGTCAATTGGTAGTGCTATAGCAAACAAATGGTCATAACTCCTCAATCATTTGTCCGATCAACTTGAAATTTTGCGTGTTTCATGTTAGTCAGGGCTGCTATGTAAATCTAAAAGAACAAACTGATAAATGAAATTATGTGGTCAATATTGGCCAATCAAATTGTCGGCATCAACGTCAATGTCCGCGTCGGTGTCTGCGTTAACTTTTATCTCCTTCTGCCAAACAATTGAAAGGATCAGGGTGAAATTTGCTGGCGAGGTATATATGGATGGACAGATTATAAATTGTTCGATTGGTGTAAATGCGTGCATTGGTGGCGCTACTACCCACAAATTGTCATAACTCCTTAACCATTTGTCCGATCAACTTGAAATTTTGCATGCTTCATGTTAGTTTGCAAAGTTGACAGTTCACCACTATCCTTCTAGGTTTTAATAAATTTTTGGACAATTTCTCACCCAGTGCCAATGATTTCAACAGTCTCCTTAGCTGTTTTCTTTGCTTAATGCTGGCCAATGATTTGCCCCTCTTGAAACACCATAACGTCTTTTCAACGACCATGAGATACGTCTTCCAACGTGGTTTTTAAGAAATGAGAAGTCACGCTTTGAATCAGTCAGGATTAAAAGAATTATTGCTAGCTGAAGCACATTTTCACTGTAATAATAGGCTCTTGAGTATTTGCTTATTTAAATTTGAACGGCGACATGTTTTTTTTTTTTTTTTTTGGCGGGCAGTGTATTATGAAACATTCCGTGGTAGCTTCAGTTGCCTGATATGCCAGGCTGGCAGCAGAACAGGTTTTATAGGGAGATATGATTGATACAATGTCTATACCTTGGTTTCAGATCTAAGAACTCCCATCCTTTGAAAAGTTCTAGGGCAGCGTCTCCTCCTCATAAATACACAATATACAGTTAATGGAGTCCAAGTACAATTACAATTGTGGCGTAATTTAGTCCCCTGCTTGTAAGGTTAGTGCTCCTCCGCGGCACGGGGTCAAACAAAGTATAGATCAGGGATGCCAATAATTCTTAAACCGTAATTTTGGCTAATTTGTTTATTAAAGATATTAATGAATTTGGTTAGTGCCATCGAAACCTCAATAAACTATAATATTTCTACTTGGTATTTTGAGTTTATTTCAAGAATGTTCTTTATTTTTTCATACTATTTTTAGTACATTTCTGATCAGAGGTGCCAGTAATTCTGGAGCCCATTGCGTCTCAGGATTACTGCAGCTTGGGCTTTGATTGGGTATGAAACCTTCTTATTCATTATTAAAAATGCTTTCTTGCAAATGCAATGCTGTTCGCTTTGTTACTATTTCGTTGTAATATTCTGCCTGAGGCAATGGGAAAATGAGTAACATCACTCTTTTCACAATCATCAAAGGCAGACGCTCAATTACTTGTGTTGTCTATGAGAACATACATCGTGCTGTCAGTGTCCACCTGAAGCTACACTGTTCGGCTATTAATCAGTATGTTTCCTTCTTGTAAAGTTAGTTATTTTCCAGTATGAACTCTTCTATTAGAGAATGGACAAAGCAAACTATTGATTAAAAAAAAAAAAATTTAGAAATGCAATTGCCTTTTTAATGCGGTTCATATGTGTTCTGAGTCCAGTGATGTGGGTCTGTTTTCATCCCGGCTGCATTAGTTGACTACTCCATGAATACTGGATCCATCCTAGTCTGGACTTCATCTTTTTTTTGAGAGCAATGTCTTTATTTGATCAATATCAATTGCTCTGAATGTTATTGAGTGCCTCTCGACTTTTTGGCTGGATGTTTCAGTCAAATGCATTGGCCAGTTCTTGTTCCTGCGGGTATAAGGATCAAATTTCTCCCTCTCAGACCCCCTGCTTAATGACTATAGTTATCAAATCATTTATTTTTGTTTTGTGCTTTTTTTATTGGACAAGTTCCCCCTCTGCAGCTTGCATTTTCTATTTCCTTGTCTCCAGTTTCAAGGATGCTATTGATTTTCCCTGTTTGCTCTGTCCATTAAATGACCCAAGGCACATTTTTCATATTGTTACCTTACTGTAATTCAAAGATCAGAGTGATGGATTAGGATGGTAAGATTGAGACAGATTTTCAGACTGAAAACGTCTTTCTTCGGTAATTATTTGGCAATAGAATGGGTTTATATTAGTCTTCAAGGTGATCTTAAACTCCAGAATGCAGATGCATCTTGAAGTCATTGCTGGAGATGGTATTTACTCTAGGCGGAAGAACAAGTCCGGGGTTAGTGGCAGTGCTATGTATTATTGTGGGAAGTTCCTTGATGCTACTGCCCGTATTTTTTTTTTTTTTTTTTTAATGGGACATGTTTGAGACATGCATATTACGTGCCTTGCTTGACAAGTCTTGGAATGGCTCTCGCATCATTCTCTTAAGTCTTGGATTGACATTTTCTGGGCTCCTAGCTGTGTGGTCTCCTCTCTGTGCAACACAGCTGAGATGGCAGACATTTCTGGAGATCTTGTGAACATGTTTTTTCTCTCTCTCTCTCTCTCTCTCTCTCTCTCTCTCTCTCTCTCTCTCTCTTCCCCCCCCCCCCCATTCCTCAAATCTCTTTATCACAGTGGGAGTGCTTCCCTTGTGCACTCCAAAGGGTGCATTGCGTTCTCCTGATCAGGTGGCAGGGTTTATTTGCCTCAGGCTACTATGCGTCTATGAACAAACTGGTCCATTTTTGAATCATCAGCAATGTCTGCCTGCATAACTTCTGCATGGAATAATTCTAGTTCGTGCGTGGATTTATTATTTGATCGAGTATTGTTTGAAGAAAAATTGCTGTTTGAGATTGTGTTTAACATATGCTGACGATCTTATTTGTCTGACAGATAATTCCAGGGAAGAAGTACGCTACACGTGTGGCCCCCAACCACCTGAACGTTTACATCAACCTGGCCAACCTGATCCGAGCAAACGAGTCTCGGCTGGAGGAAGCTGACCAGCTATATCGACAGGCCATCAGCATGCGGCCGGACTTTAAGCAGGCCTACATAAGCAGGTAATCCAAGCTGTGATCATCTTGCAACACTCATCTTCTTGCTACATAGATCATCAGGGTGGTTTAAACTCCCCCTCATTTTATTGGTCTTAAGTCAAAATTTACATAAGTGTAAACTGTGTGAAAACTTCACTCTCTCAACCCTGACCAGTTACACGAATGTAGTTTTTGTTTACGATTCAAAATTGTGTTTAACGGGAAACGGAATTATCACTAGGGAGTCTAGCGGTGAATAGCCTAAATAATTGTATGCTTAGAAAAACTCCTTGTTTCGCCCGTTCCCCTCTGTAGGGGTGAACTTCTCTTGAAGATGAATAAACCTACAGAGGCTCGAGATGCTTATTTGAGAGCACTGGAGCTGGATAGAACAAATGCTGACCTGTGGTACAATCTGGCCATCGTAAACATTGAGATGAAGGACCCCTCTGAGGCGCTCAAACATTTCAACCATGCCCTCCAGCTCAACCCTCGGCACAAACTGGCACTCTTCAACTCCGCCCTCCTCATGCAGGAGTCCGGTAAGTCAGCCGGTCAGTTTGTTACCTCTGTCTGATTCATAGTGGACAGTCGAGCTGTGCAATTGAGCGTAAGAAAACGTTGCAGTCTCGATTCACACACCTGTGCAGTCGAATTCCTGAAAGGCGAGGGCTCGTCTGCATATGCATTTGAGAGTTACATTGAAAGTAGCGCTCCAAATTTTTCCCTTTACACTGTTGAGCAAGTTCAAGGGACACATTAGCCTTCAAAAACGCTGTGTAACAGACCGATTTTGAACCTGCCTCTTACCACATACTTGGAAAATTGCATAAGACCATGCAATGCTGAGAGCAGGGCTGCGGGAAGGATGACTGGCCAATCGCCATCCTGTATTCGCCTCATTAAAATCTTCAAGGACTAAACAGTCCTATCCATTTCTATCCAAGTTTAAA
Source organism: Gymnothorax javanicus (assembly GCA_029692085.1). Taxonomy (NCBI): domain Eukaryota; kingdom Metazoa; phylum Chordata; class Actinopteri; order Anguilliformes; family Muraenidae; genus Gymnothorax; species Gymnothorax javanicus. The sequence continues at coordinate 35,084,668 of CM056201.1, forward strand.
ATTGAACTCAAGCTGATATTTAAAATATTGGACAGATAAATCCATGAATCAGATCGTGTTTCCATCAGCTTTGAGAGTGATGCATCTCTGACAGCGTGACTTTAATTAATAAAAAAAACAAACACTTGGACTGAATCTAAAACTGAAACACTGGCCAAGTACTGTTTCAGATTCACATTAATTACTGACATTGTCTATGTTTGCCCTATCCTGTACTTAACATGGTAGCCCTCTATGCTCGGAAAATGCTTGAATCATGCTGCTGCCTCGCCGTCTATTTATATTACAGGTATGTATTTCTCATGAATGAAGTTCAGGAACACTTTAACTTTTTCCCTGATTCACTGGTACTCGCTGTCTTCGGTCATGGTTCCCATCCACATCCAAAGTGCAAAAAATTGGGCAGGTGCATGACTTTTGCGACAATCAAATCAAATTTCTTTATTCAACAAATGCCTTTTGTAATCAGTCACATTTCTTATTGCACAAAATGTTTCCACCTCAAAATTTTGACAGGCTAATCTTGGCTAAAAACCTTTTGCCATGCTGTTATTCAAAACGGGCACAGTATACTTTCGTGATTTATATTTTTTTAAAACATATTTGTTTTAAAGACTTGTTGGCAAGGTTTTTTTTTTTTTTTTGGTACATTTTAAGAGAATTATGTTGCATTTTTGTGCCGCCAAAGATGGCAAGGAGTGATTTCTATTATTGTTATGAGCAGAATTTTCATTTGAAAGTATAACCGTATTAAATATTTTTCCACAGAATCGTAAGAGAGAATCACGATCTAAATTCTAAAAAAAAAAAAAACAACAACAATAACATTTCATAATTTTGTAGTTTAGGCCGCAAGGTCTAGATCGCATTTTAATGGACAAAAGGAACAACACTTTAATCTCATGACAGGACCTTCGGTGTGCTATTAAATCGTTCGGTGTGTTTGTAGTCTGATGTGAAACTGTTTACCCAGGCGAGGCGCGGCTGAGACCGGAGGCCAACCGCCGCTTCTTGATCTACGTGGAGGAGGAGCCGGAGGATGCCAACGGCTATTTTAACCTGGGAATGCTGGCCATGGACGCCAATGAGAACGAAGCGGCGGAGAAGTGGATGAAGAAGGCCATCTCCTTGCAGCAGGGCTTCCGTAGCGCCCTCTTTAACCTGGCCCTCTTGTACTCGCAGTCACGGCGGGAGCTGGATGCATTGCCTGTGCTCGGTGAGCTGCTGCACCACCACCCGGAGCACGTTAAGGGTCTGATCCTGAAGGGCGATATTCTGATGAACCACCGCAAAGACACGCAGGGCGCCCGCGAGTGCTTTGAAAAGATCCTGCGCATGGATCCCAGCAACGTGCAGGGCAAGCACAACCTGTGCGTGGTATACTTTGAAGAGCGCGACTTGGTCCGCGCTGAACGCTGCCTGGAGGAGGCGCTGGCTATGGCCCCACATGAGGAGTACATCCGCAGGCACCTCAACATAGTGCGGGGGAAGATGGCCGCCATGACCGTTGCAGGGGAGCCGCTTGTGCCGAAGGGCATCGAGCGGAATGCGAACAAGCCAGGCTCGAGTCTGGGCGGGGAAGGAAAGGAAGAACCTGGCCTGCGAGGCAAAGGCGAAAAGAATGGGCCGAAGTCCTCCTCCAACGAACTCGGTGCTGGGAGTTTGAATCAGGAGCAGTCAAAGAGTCAGGAGTCTAGTCAGCCTGAAAAGAGGACTAAGGCTAAGTCTACTAAAGAGATTAAAGACATAGAGGAGAAGAGGGCAGCTGCCTTGAAGAGGCTGGAGGAAATTGAGCGTATATTAAGTGGTGATTAGCCTTTTTTTTTTTTTTTATGACTGGACTACTTTTATACTACTATTTAAAGACTTTATGTTGGCTTCTGTTTTGAATCATGATGGTATTCCTGAACGGGTGATTGCCACTTCATATTTAAGCATGCATTAATGCCTACAAGCAAGCGGACAGGGCTTAACACTCTATTGCATTCATTGGTTTTAAGTACTAAGGCGAAATGGGTGAAAATCTGGGACTTCAGCTTAAAGGAAGGGGCATGAAAATAAAAAAAGCACATTATTGTTAACACTAATCTGAGCCCTGAAATGCAGTCATTATGAATGTCTAGTCATACTGTATTTAAAATATTTTTTTGTGTTTTGGCTTTAATGGAGCCCCTAGCTGACACGGAGTGGGGTAGCACTGCTTTCCCTTTTTAAAGTTAAGGCTAACCTGTAATGGTTCTCAAGTGCTATAAAACTTGAGTTTTCAGGTAAACAAGCATTGCAAAACACAGCTTATGGTTGCATGTATTTGCAGTCACAGTTGATTATTGGATAAATTCACCATGTTTCACTAAAGAATCTCCATTCACAAGATTTCCTCTTATTTTCAATTGTCCTTCTCGTTTACCATTTTTTCCTGTTTATATGAAAAATTTAAGTTTAACTTTGCAAGCCAGTCCATTTTCATGAACTAACCATGTGGCATACCAATGAATCTTGGGCAGCTTTATTTACAGTATTCTCAGAAGGCTTTACAAGGGAGAACAGTTCTTTTTGAGGGGGCAGGAATGTTCGTATCCAATCTTGAGGGATGTTTAATTTTTACTTGTGGATCACTGGATTTTTTTTTTTTTTTTTTAACTAATTCAGCACTCATTAATTTAGAGAATTGAAATGATGGTTTTATGGTCAATAAATTGAAAGTTTTGCTACAATCAAAAGCAAAATCTACTCTTTGTTCATACCCCCCCTCACTTGAGTCCTTTGCAGTATTGCATTGCACTGTTTAAATGTGTCTTGTGGTTTAAGTCTCTGCTACAATCTGTTTTTACTTGGATCGGTTTGGGTTGTGAAGTTAGCTTGTGTTTTACAATGTGGAAAAAGTCACTGCTGTTCACGCTTGCAAATCATAATCATGATATTGATTTAGTTATGTTTTTGAAAATTTTCTCCAATGTTGTGGAATGTCTCGTCCAAATGGAAATGGTCTCTTTACAGTTCTGATTTAACGCAATGCTCTTGGGTTCGGTCAAGGGAGTGTTGATTTTGAGTGCATCCGTTACAGAGGAGTTTTTGGTAATAATATACCGCAAATATTATTTTGCAAGTGTTCATTTTAAAATATGTTTAAAAGGGTACTATACCTATCTTTTCATGCATAGTTTATAATTTTGCTGTAATTATTTTTTAAGTTGTGGGCAAATAAATATTGGCTCTGCACATCTGCTACCCCTTGACTGAGCCCTTTTCTTCTTATATGTCACATAATGTTGCTTCGTTAGTCACTTTTGATTCTTATCAGAACATTAAACAGTTGAAAAGGAATATAAAATTTTTTCTGTCACTATGAGGTCTGATGTGAGCCTCAGATTCTTAAGTGTGGAGGAACATGGTAATTCCATGGTATGACTCTTCAAAGAACTACACCTAATGATAATCAGGACTGCATTTTTTTTAGAGGATTAATTGACCTGTATGATCAATGATGTTTGTTCTATCTGAAATTGTTTTAGTGTGTCATTTTTTTCTGCATACACTGGCAGTTTTTTGTGTCTCATATTCTTTTTTGGTGATTAATCATTGCCAATGTATCCATGACAAAGAGTTTGAGGGAGTATTTTACATGCATTTGCTCTAGAAATTAATTATACCATCGCAGAATCGTACCCGAAAATAATTTTCTTATGTTTGATGAGATGTGCTTCTCCTGATGTTCATGCAATTTAAGTGCTGTGCAGTATGCACTGTGGCTCAGAGCCATGCATGAGTACATTATATCAATTGCAAGACAAATATTTGAATAGTAACATGCTGGGCTTTGTGTGTGACAATGCTTGTTTTGAAAGTTAATCCATTTTGTGAACATGTGTGGGCAAGTGTATTTTAATTGGCATGGCACCAGCACAGTCTACCTCTGAAAAAGGATCTGTTAACATCCAGATCACTTAGTTCTACTACTTTTGTCTTCATTTTCTTTCTATACTACTTCTTCATTCTAAACTACGCAAAACATGTTCTTTTTACAACTTCTGGACTTGATAAAGATTTTCTGTTGGGCTGACTTTCTGTGGTATTTGTGGTCTTTATCAAACTCTTTTTCTTTGTCTTTTGAATTCAACAGTCATAACTTTGATGCAAAATGTATTGGATGCTACCTACGTAGTAACACAAAGAGAACTGGGTGTTAACTTTGCCTTTGAAGAGTGAAAACAAGGAAAATATTGGTTAAATCTATTTTTGTTTTCTCTAAATTTCTTGTAATTCCAAAAGCCATTATCTGGGAGCTAAATTAAATTGGTCTTAATGGCCTGTAGCTACACCATGCAGTCCTCAATTGTAGTTGGCTAATGGTGAGCAAGACAGGACTTGGTTAGTAATTTGGAGGTGTGAATAGTTGATGTAAGTGGTGACAGCGAAGTACTGAGAACTCTTCCTTCTAAAAACTGTTGCTGTCACACAAGGAATATAACTGCTGTGACTGGCAGTTAGATTTTTTTATTTTTTTGGAAAAAAAAAAAGATTATTATTAATAATAATTATAATAGTAAATTTAAAAAAAAAATCACTTGCTTTGGTCATAGACACTAAAAATGAGTAGCGGTTTTGCAGTTTTGGCAAAAATTTATAATGTTTGTATTCTGAACGGCAGCAGTTTTGTGGGCATATAGCCCTGCTTATAATCAGTCTGGCAGGCTTTGACCATGTAGTCCTTTTTTTAATTTGTGTTTCCATTTTTTTTTTTTTTTTTTTTTTGGTGATTTCACATATTTAATTACACTATTGATATCCTCCGCATTGAAGCACAATTAAGTATTTTTGTGGTTTATCATTAAAGGTAATTGAGAGTTTTGAGTTTTTCTCTGGAAATTGGACTTCAAGGTAATAATTAAGTTATCAGGGATGTGGGGTATGTGTATCTTTGAACTAGCTCCTTAAGTAAATTGCATAGTATTTCAATGGTTATTAAATCTTGAAAGGCAGTTTTTTCATTTGCCTTCTATTTTTTTGTTCTTGAACAACACCAGTTTCATTTTACATGTACTGTATTACTGGAAAACCAATGTTAAAACCTTTTGATTTGCCCTCCTATTTTGGATTCTGCAACTATAACAGCCATTGTGTCTGAGTGATGAGGCATATTACGCAAAAATAAAAGTGGTTAAATTGAATGGAATTTAAGCCCTTCAATGTGTGAGTTTTGTAGTAACTTGCTGCAAGTGCTAACGTGTTCTGCCTCAGGACGAAGGTCAGAGATTTGTATCTCAGCGTAAGATTTATGGCAGAGCGCCACCATTTAAATATCTCCTTTGAACTTCCTCCCTTATATTACGCACTTTTACAAAAATCATATTCTTTGATATTTTTCAGTTATGGTGACAATGTAAAACCTATTCCCATTGCAGTTACATTCAGGGAACCAAACTGCTTTCAAAGGATTTTCTCAGTATTTCATAAAGTGGTTAAGAAATATTTTTTGTTATTGCCTGTGATATTGGGTGCTGTTGCACCTGGACCTCAATACTTTCCTGAAACTGAAATTGTATATTTAATATTATTTTGAATCTGTTTGTCTTATTGGACAATGGATTGAGATGTATTGCACTGTGGCAGTGTGATCACAGTGTCGGATATTGTAGTTTTACTATTTACTATTTTTACTATTGAGCTGCGGACTTCAATTAATGAAAGGTGCCTTGTGAACTTCCAGAATGAATTGTTTTAGCAAAAGAAATATGAAAGGGGAAAATTGAAAAAATTGTTTTTTTATTGAAGTGCAAATTAAATGAAAAGGGTGATTTGAGAAGTCCATTTGCCCTCTAGTAACTTGAAAACACTACGGGGCATTGCATGATTTAACTTGTGAATTTAATTGTTTGTTGAAAATGTATGAATATTTCAAATCTGATGACTGCAACAGACTCCAAAAGAGTTGGCACAGTTTTGGACTTACAATGATGAAACCAGTTGCAATAAGGTGATGTGAAACAGGTGATGTTTAAGTGGTGAGCTAATTCTGTTACAGTGTAAATGGGACCTCCAAGAAAGACCTAGTCCCTCCAGAACAAAGATGGATCAAGAATGACCAATTTTCTAACAGATGCATACTGCTCACCTATTATCCAACTGATGCATAATTTTAAAATTCATCACTTTATGAGCTGTAGCATCCCATTCTCCGTCTCTTTCTTTGTGATGACACCTCTCAGCAGCACCTCTCTACCCTCCAGTCCAAAGCACCACACCCATTCTCACTGCTTTGCTGAACGGGAAAACAAGAAACAAAAAAATAATTGTCACGCAATTTTTTCTTAGAACACACATCCATGGGAATGATCTCACACTAGCCACAAACTTCACAATTTGAAAACGTGGGCATCAATCAGAAAATCTCTAAACATGAATTAACAAGGGGAAGGGGTGGTTGCAGGTAGAATAAATAAACGAGTCATCTGAAGATGATGTATCCCCCCGGCCCCCGCCTTATTGAATCTTCTAGTCAAACTGTAGATAACATGTATCTGAAAATATATCATAAAAATAAAATACTTTCTAGCCACTATAATATATGGTTGAATGGTTAAATGCGAATAAGTAAATTTACTGCCCATCACTATACATGGGAATGTCGAATTTTTTTCTGGAATCCCTAAATGTCAAAGGTAGCAAAATGCACATCTAGACCATACAAACAACACATGTACCAAGTTTGGTGCTAATATGTTTCATAGTTTTTTAGTTCTGCTCCGGCAACAGACTAGGCCTAATTTGCACTAACTTCAGATTCATTTCCATGGAAACGACAAAAGTAAGAATCCTAAAACCTCCAAAGAAGCAAAAGGCACAACTAGAGTATACAAAGAATGTATCTACCAAGTTTGGTCCAGATATCTTTCATAGTTTTTCAGTTCTGCTCCGGAAACGAACTAGGCCTGATGTGCACTAAGTCCAGATTTGTTTCCATGGAAATGGGAAAAATAGTAATCCTGAAGTTTCTAAAGTAGCAAAAGGCACATCTAGACTATACATAGAATACATGTACAAAGTTTGGTGCTGATATCTTGCATAGTTTCCGAGTTCTGCTCCGGAAACAAAATGATTACGGACGGACGGACAGATTATTAATAATAATTGGGAAAAATTGGGTGCTGTGTGGTCCAGATCAAACATGACAACGCTAGCTGTTATTAGCGTCAGGCCTAGAAGCTAGTGTCTATCATGGTATTGGGGGGTGTGTCAGTCCACATGCCTCTGGTGACTCGCACATTTGCGAGGGTAACATTCTGGTCCAGGCCTTTTTTTCTGTTTTTGGTTTGCCTGGTCTCCTTGAAAATTAATGCTTGTAAAACCACAACCCTGTAATCCACAATGAAGTTGCATACATCATTTTTCTCAGGACAACCTAGGCTATTTGAATATGTATGCTGCATGTGATGCGAATATGTGAATATGTGAATATGTGATGCGACATGAAAGTATAAATATTAATTTGACTGTAAATATAAAAGAAAAAAAAGAAATTTAATCTGATTTTTTTCGAGGACTTGCCCTCTGTGGTATCAATCTGTAAGTACACTTAACAAAAATATAAACGCCCCTTGTAAATTATTTATCTAACATGAAATGTGTTACCTCAAATGAGCCGATAATGTCTTAATTGTGCAAAATGGTTACTTGTCTTGATTTGTGTACAGCATTTGTGTTCATCTCTGCCAGTGAGTACTTGCTCAGTGATGCATTGTTTCCACCCACAACACAGGTGTGGCATGTGCAGATGCTGCTGAAACAGCATGAACAGAACTCAGACACTCCCTAAAACTGGGGATAATAAAAGGCCACCCCAAAATGTCAAATTTCATCAAAAGTAACCATACCACAAATGTCGCAAATCTTGCAGGAACGCGCCATAGGAATGCTGGATGCAGGAACGTCCACCAGAGCGGTTGCTGCACAGATGAATGTTCACTATAGGACAATTGGGTGTTTAAGAGCGTGTTTTAGACAGACTGGCAGTACAGCAAATCAACCTCACCCTCGTCGTCCACGTGTGACCACACGAGCACAAGATCGTCACATCTGGCTTCTCCACTTGCGTGATCGCCTCAGACCTGCAACACGCACAGCAGATGAAAGAGTTGGTCTGCACAACAGACGTATCACACCTCAAACTGTCCCGAACTGCCTGAGAGAAGCGAATCTACAAGCTCGTCGTCCTCATCGTGATCCCAACCGTGTCTACTGGGGATCCCTGATTTCCATATGCCACTATCTTGCTTTAATGCACAGTAATCTGTTGCATATTGAACAATAAAATGAATTGTGTATGACTTAATATATTGTAAAACCCTTAATGCTAATTAAAGTTTAAAAGTGTCAAATGGGGCGTTTATATTTTTGTTAAGTGTAGTAGGTTTGAGCTAATCTCATGTTATTCCATTGCACGGTTTGTTACAGATCAGTACTACATCATCTCTACTAGGAACATCCCTGAATTTTCCATCAAGACCATGTCAAACCACATTCTGCACTGATCACAAGTGCTTGGTTGCTCAGGCAGAGGAATGTGGGTGCCAGATTGGCTTGCCTGCAGTTCTGTCTTTGATTGAGAATGTACGGCACATTAGGAAGTAGAATATATAGCAACAAAAATTATGTCATGGCTTTAGTAGCTTCTCGTAGGCTAATATACATGACTTGAGTTAATTGATGGTGTACCTGTGGATGTATTTTAAGGCTTACTTCCAAACTATGTGCCCCCCTGCTTGACATCATAGGAAAGTTAAAAGACAATATAACATTAGAATATTGTGGAAAAGATAATGGAATGTTGGCATCAGAATACAAAAAAAAGATGTCTGATTCATCCTTATGAGCCATTTCCAAACGCCAGAAGGTACCGTGTTCACCTGTATAGACAATAATATGCAAGTATAAACACCACAGGACCATAAAAATCCCTCCCTGTGATCCAGGCAGGGCCCATTCTCGGGTGCACTTTTTAGTGCAATACTACTGTATTTTTTTCATCCATGCACACCAATTTTGACATCATCCCATTACTGTCATGAAAAGTGTCTGACTAACAGCCAAAATTCAAAAAAGAGTCTCCTATTTTTAATTTTAAATTGTCCAATTAACAGGCCAATTTGTTAATTCTTTAGCTGAAATGAAGGGCATAGGTTTAATCTGAGAGTTGGTAGGGACATATGTAATGCTAGCTGGAAAAATTTTGCAATTTTAATTCAAATATTGCCCTCTTCATCAACAGATTACAGTTTTTTTAATGTTTTCTATAGTGGTTAGCGACATGCCTCTGTAATTTTCAGAGATAGATGCCATGTTCATAAACTTGTTTTTCTATTTTGTATCCAAATACTTTTGATTAGGTTTCTTAATGACTTAACTGTTATTTATGTTTCAAATATTTCTTATGAAGCTTTAAAATACTGAATAATTGCGAAAATTTTTAACAATAACTTAATTACATGACATTATGTTGTATTATCAGGGACTGTAACAATCATTGTATGGTTATTTATTAACTAGCCAGATGGCTCGCTAAGTAATGATCTAGCTGACTTCATGGTCCGATGCCAGTCAAACAATTAACGGCTGTGCAAATCAGACCTGGAAATGCCTTGCTCATTTGGTAAGAACCTCAACATCCCGCCAAGTTCACTCCTAAGTTAGACAGCTGTTAATACAGATTTTTTGAAGAACTGTTTTCTGACCTCTCCCAAATTTATACTACAGCAAAACTCAAATTTTTCCATTATTAAAAACTTTCTTGTAAATGTAAAATTTCCGTGTCCACTCTATCCTCGAACAGAAAATGGTGCTAGCTAGGCACTCACATCCAGTTGCCGACTGTCTTAAGTTAGCAAAATGGTTGAGCTGGAAACAATACATCATTGGCACGTAGTCCAAAAAAGTCATCGTGCTGTGCATTGCATGTTGAGACAAAAATAGTTATAAACTTTTGGCAATTTTACCCTTGCCTCATCTTCTTTTCTTCTTCTCCCATTTGTGTGCTTTTTCTTTGCCTGCATTTTCAGTTATGTGAAGACACTGAGAAAGGCTGCTATAGTTAATGAAAATAGCCTCTTTGGAAGTTTGATTGGTTGTAATTTTTCCCATAAATCTTGACAAGAAGAAAGCAAGATATGTCCATCATATCATGAGAAAGTATGCTGCCTAACCACCGATTACAATTTGAAAAATTCAATTATCTAACATTGGTCTAATGGAGGCCCGATATATTTGTATCTCCCTGACAACGATAGTCAGGAGATACTATGGTTTAGTTCCGGGGCCGCCGCCGCCGCAGAGATTTTATGTTCCGGGCTCTGGAAGCCACAATTATTAAAGGAATGTTTTCAAATTTTACACAGGTGAAGATATATATATATGACAATGCTCAAAACCGATTTTCATCAATTTCGGACATCCAATATGGCTGCCAGTGGCCATTTTGTTCGAAATTTGGGAATCGGGGAGATACACGACTCGGTCCCTGTGGCGACAGAGTTATCTAGTCACATGATTATAAAACATTGATTGATTAATATGTTAAGAATGTTGCTTCCCATGACTGAGATTTGTTTGGCTTTGCTGTTATTTATATTACAAAAATAAATCATTCCTCTGCCATACCATGCAAAGTACAGCGCTAAATTAATTCAGTCATCTCCATCTGATTATAGTTGTCCATCTTTCTTTAACCTAAGACAACCCGTACCGATCATTTCGCCACATCCATGGATGCAATTTGACCAATAATACCCTGCACACGCGAGCTCAGGTGCAGCTGCACCCTCAGTGTTTCCTCCACTTATGGGCAAGTTTTTCAATATCAGCTCATGTTTGAAATTTGTTCAGTTTCCACAACCTTCACTGACTACGGAAAATCACCACTGCACGCTCACGAAACCCGATCACTTTTGATAGAGTGGACAGTGTAGTAGCCTGCGAACAGGCTCTCGCCTGCTGTTTATTTTCCAATTTGGAGTTCCTCTGACGCGCGTTCAAAAGTTTGGGGATTGGGGCGCGCAAGGGAAACGAGGTCCTGCAATGGTCCTTTGAAGATTTGAGTATCTAAGTTCAGATCTGAACGTAAAATACTGATTGGTCAATTTAGAACGCATGACCGTGAGACATGCATAAACAAATGAAACAAGAAACAGTCCAGTATATTCAATTGAAAAAAGCCGTTGGAGTTATATCTTCAAGGTGCGCAAGAGCCCTACAATTGAAGGCAGAGCAAGGGCTTGGTATTAACACACTCTTAGAATGAATGTGTTGAAAAATAACACAAAAAATGTGTTATCACATGTATAACACATTTTGTGTTGATTTCAACACAAAATATGTAAAGAAGCAAAAAAAAAATACGTGCTAACACACTGATTGTGTTGAAAACAACACGAAATGTGTTGTCCTTAACTAGACACACAGGTGTGTTTAAAATTAACACATGATGTGTTATTTTCAACGCATCTCTTTTGAGAGTGCAGTTTAATGAACGGCAGAGATGTTACAGCCATGCTGCCTACTGGCTTTTTTCAAACGATCCATGTGATCAATAAATTCAGTTGATGCCATGTGTAATTGAATAATATAACATCCCTACCTAAATCTACGTCTATGGCTGAAAGTAGTTTTTTGCTTTCAAACTACAGTGGCGAATGCTTCATGAGCTCAGGCTCATCCTAAGTTCTGTTTCTTGTGATGGTTGTGGACTCTAATATCACTATAAAATTAAATGCTGAATATTTCAGCTATGATCCTGTGAAGAATAATTCTCACATTTAATGAACGGTACATACATTTACCATCTTATATACTGTCACAATTTTGGAAGGGTTCACCTATATAAAGAGCCCCAGTAAGTCCGTATGCCCATAGGCGCGATCTCTTGGGGACTTGGTTTTATGCACCCCCCGAGTGAAATATGGGGGGGTGGGGAAATAACCCCCCAATCCTGAAACACCATGGTCAGTGTCATTGAATTGGCGCTGGTTGCAGCCAATTCAACCCTTTTCCCAGTGGTCCACGAATTTGCGATTCCCAAACCATGTAGCTATGGGAGAAGCTTTGACAACTTTGAGAGGCCGAAAAATGATGTATCCCCTGCCCACTACTTACGGTTTATGATGAGCCGATAGATCTGGTTTTTGCCCCAATTTTATCAGCTAGTTGTAATAGGCACTGGTGCCAACTATGGGGAGAAATTGGGGTGATTGCCCCTCCAATGCTCCAGTGAGGAGGGGTCGGGTTCCACATAATGACTGAACAAGTCACGTTAACAACTCGCAATTGACTGTACATTCTGTGATTTTGGAGCCTAACTTGACCCACATCAACCCATAACTTCTGTTCAGTGTGTTCACGCCCGCTCTTGAAAATAGCTATCTCAGTTCAGTGCATTACATAAGAACTCACTGACTCAATGTCATACACTTATTAGCTTATTAACCCGTCTGTGCAGATGTAGATGCCAGCGGGCACGGAGCTGCTCTATTTATGCATGCAGTTATAGTATTCCTTCACTAGATGGCACATCCCAGATCAGTTACTGAATATTCCGCAGCAAGCTGAGCTCGAACACAGTTTGGAATGGACAAGTTAAGTTCCATCCCTGTTTCCCAGGAATTAAACTCCTCAGCCAAGCCTGATGTGCCAACAGATAACAGATACCATATTGGTGTCACTTTCCGACATTTTCATCGATTCTTTTTGAGTGATGGTCAGCGCAAACAAAACAGGTTGCAATGCATAGTCAACTTTCACTCGTTCCAGCGATCATAAACAGAAATTTTTTCTAGAAAATGACATTGCAGGAAGATCAATAATAGTTACTGTTTATCTTCATGTCTATCTAACTAGCTGGTTAAATAAGAGGACAACAAGCAGTTCCCTGTAAGATTTGCATAAGAGAAGTGGGAATAATGAGACTCTCAATCACACTCATTTTTGAAAAAAAAAAAAATGTCATCGGCCTTCTGTAATTTTTTGGGGGTCGGACAATGCTAGCATTTCCGCTGAGCTGCTGGTTTAACCTGGCTGTTTGTGTAAATAAGAGCAAAGAGAAGGGAGGGGAACAGGATGGGCTCTGTTTCTGCTGGGTCCTAGTGCGTGCGGTAAAAAGTAGAGGGGTCCAATTCTGCATTCTGAATAAGTACACGGGACATGTCTCTGTGTCCCCCCCATAAATTACGCCCCTGCTACTAAGCCCACCTGGCAGTTTGTATCATCTTGATTTGAGCTACACTCCTCTTGCCTGTGTTTATCGGTACGTTATTATATCCCCGAAATACGAGTTTCGGGGATATCATGGTTTCGCCCCACCCGCCACGTCCGCAGATTTTAGCCGTTAGTGCGATAACTCACAAAATACTTTACATTGGCTTGTCATTTTTAGCATATGGGTAGATATGGTACAGAGGATGAACTGATTAGATTTTGGGCAAGTATGCACTCCTAGGTTTGCCACCAGGTGGCGCTATATATTGAAAAAATCTGTTTTTTAACCATATCTCTGGAACCATCAGTTACACAGACCTCAAATTTGCCTCATATTGTAGGTCTAGTAAAGGGGAATCTAATAAAGGGGGCTTCGATCATTGGGGAATTTTGGGGATATACCCCTTGCTGTCGGCTGCTGACAGCGTAGGCCTAGTTGAGAGAGGAAAATGTAATCACTCTTTGGAGTCTGATAGAAAGCTGTTGAGCCTTCATTGATTGCGAGCATTGGGACAGCGTTCCTGCTAAACCCTTCTGTTCTACTGTCAAAAGTCTTGCTTCAGCAAGGGATTTCACCACCTGGCTTCAACCCAGGGACGGCCACTGGCCTGGGAATAGACAAGCCCCAACCCTTTCTAGTCATGACCAAATTAGCTGAACTGGCTCTTCTCAGTTCGTGGGCTTTGGTGCACTCCACTACGATTACTATATTCTGATAAATAAACACTTCCCTGTGGATTATAGCCTGAATCTGCATCTGGTTACTTGTTTAGATCATTAAAGGTTTAAGAGAAAAGTTATGCCAAAAGGTTGCCCAGGCTGGTCGATCTGAACAGAGGCTGGGTGCCAAGCAATGCTAGATGCAGGATCAAAGGTACGTCAGAGGATCTATTCTGACTTTATGCTTGCAGCATGTACATGTGCACATCTATGGGATCACTTTCTGTAGCTTTCATATAAACCGTTCTTTTGGAATAATTTTTTGAATGAATTTATTCCGAAAGGAGAGAAAAGATGTGTGCATATAAACAAAGCTTGAGTTTTTTAATTTGCATTTTAAGAGCACGATAGTCAGGGAGGTGAAAATATGATTCAGATTCTCAGTTCGCTTTGATGGACTGAATCCTTGGTGATACTTCAAACAATTCATCACTTAACAACATTTTCCTCACTTGTTAGTAAATTTGACTGCTAATATCTGAGTCCAAATGCTTTATAACTGTTATGATCCAGACCAGAAATCAAGTGCAGAGGCAGAGTACAATTCAATAGTAGGATTTATTGATTGTAATATGGAAACAGAGGGACAGAGCCCAAAAGAATAAGGCGTAGTTCAGTTCAGGTGTTGATGCTCTCCGTCCAGTGGCTTTCTGGGTTGTCTGTCAGATGGATGCACACCTTACAAGAGCCAAACTGTCTGAAGGCAGGAAGGAGTAGCTTAAGAGGAATGCGGTTCCTGCTCTGATGACCTTGGAAGGATTGTGAGCTTGTGCCTAATAAACAGGTCCAAGGAACAAACTGGACCCTGAGAAAGGCTTGGGAGATTGTTCATATAACTAAATAAGGTAGGTAATTTCAGTAAATTACTATCAATAAAGGTTGAAGAGTTTTATATCAAAGGTTGAAGAGTTTTACTATTCAACCTTTGATTTAAAACTCTTCAACCTTTACTATTAAACCTTTTACTATTAAATATTGACTGGTTCTAAACACACAAAGCAAATTACAATCCAGCACCTTGAAACTCAAAGGATAGCATATATATATACACACATATCACAGATACAAGGGGTGAGGTAACAATGAAACGAGACACAGCCGAGGAAAAGGCAGCACGCAAGACGCAAACTGGTCAAAAGAGACATTGCTTCTAAAAGACATGCAAGTTGTTCAATGGGAGGAGACACAGAGGGCATTCATACGAGGGTTGTGACGATAACTTGGTCTTTTTTTTTTTTTTTCAAAAAAAAAAAAAAAAAACTGCACTTTGAACCAAAATGTGAACATAGTGCATTTCCTGCTTTTCTTGAACATTTTACCCAGTCTGGCACACAGCGTCTCTATGAAAGCAATGTTCAAGTCGCAGGAGTAATTGAGTCTGCAACAACAAGTACACTAGGCCAGAGGCACTGAAGAATGCAGAATGCAACCTTTGTACCTATATAGCCATTTCAAACCAGAGGCAATCAGCTACCTACAAGTGATGCAAAGAAGATTTAATTCAATTTTTCCTTTTACCATAAACACATTTTTCGATATAAGCACAAGCTTTCTGAAAATGTAAGGATTAAGGTTGCATATAATAGGAGCTTGATTTCTGCAGATAAAAAAATGGACTTCAGCTTAACAAAGGATATGTGCAGGTCAATCAGATTAGAAAACACATTTCAACAAAGAATAAAAATGTGGACAATAGGTCTCTGCAGTGAATTTGCAGGAGAGCACTCAGTTTGAATTTCCTGATACATTTGTCGCATTTTATGAGACCAAGCCTCTCACTCACCGCAAGCCTCCAAGCAATGACAGAAGAAGAAAATAAAGTCAGAAAGCCTTTGATGTCCCCCTCAGTTATCTGCCCACAGTGTGTGTATGCCAAATACGTTGTAGGACTGGATTTAAGAAATAATCCAAATCAGAGCTCTCCAGGCTTAGTTCAAATTTAATTATGCAGTTGAGTGACAATGAAAAAATACATATTTACTACAGTATGTGGAAAAAATGTTTCTTTTGTATGATTTTGCTCTTTGACTTTGGTTTTGGTCTGCATTGATGGCTTTCTGTAATCTGTGATGAAAATATCCAAAAGTTTTTTTCTAGGCCTTGTGTTTTTGTGTTGTTTCACTACAGCCTTTCTACTTTCCACTTCTACTAAAAATAAAAATTCTGAGTGTCAATCCATAATTAATACACTATGAGGTCCATAAATATTTTGACATTGAAAAACTTATTATAATTTTTGCAGTCAACCACAGCCCATTGGGGTTAAAACTGAGTTATGAATAGTATCTCAAAGTACACTTTTTTACCTTTAATTTCATAAGTACATCCAAATCATTTGATTGGTGTAGGAACTCCACAACCTTTTAAAGGAGTCCCCCTCTTTTTAAAGGAACAACAGTTATTTGACTGCTTGGCTAATTAATTAGCTGTTATATGTTTCCCCTCACAAAGTCATAACTATTTGGTACATTCTTAAAAAGACAGAATGTAATGGTGAGATCAGGAACACTAAAAGGCCTGAAGGACCACACATAGAGTGACAGATGACTGAAGAGTTCTTTCCCTGGAGAAGAAAAACCCCTGCACAACAGTTAGCCAGATTCAGAACACCCACAGGGACCGAGTCGTGTATCTTCCCGATCCCCAAATTTCGGACAAAATGGCCACTGGCAGCCATATTGGACGTCCAAAATTGCCGAAAATCGGTCTTGAGCATTGTCAAATAAATATCTTCGCCTGTGCAAAATCAGAAATTTTTTTAAAAATAATTGTCGCTTCCAGAGCCCGGAACAGAAAATCTCTGCGGGCGCAGCGGCGGCCCCGGAACTAAACCATAGTATCTTCCGACTATAGTCGTCGGGGAGATACAATAAACAGTGACCGTCCAGATGTTTTTGGGCTTGACTGTACATGTTCCAAAATGTTCACCCCATTTGTAATTTTGGACTGAGTGAAAACAATGGGGTTCTTTATGGGACTTTATTTGAGGTTGATGCACCCTGCAGGACATGTACCCTCTCTGTTCCAGACAATATACAAAAAAAATTAGGAGTTATACATCTAATTACATGACATTTAATGGAGGATAGCTGTTAAGCTGATTAATGGTCATGCTCTACCTTCAAAGTAATAATCAGTCAAATCTGTCAAAGACAAGGCAAATTTGCATGATACAATTTATTCGGCAAGAAAGTGAGGCAGAGATAAGACAAGCACACTTACATCAATTTGGACCCGGATTGAACATAACTGAAGTGAAGGGCAACAGAGGATCTGGATCCCTCCCATTCAAATTTTGTCCTAACATGTGGCATCACATGTCTGCTATTTGCTACGGATATGAGATTTATACTATTTAAATGTAGTAGTCTCTTAACTGTTGCTACACTGCAGTCGTCATCAATTTACAACTGTCAGTGCCCTGTAAGCCTTTATTTATCGCAATTATATGAGGCTATGCGTAGCAATACAGCAAGAGCAAGCCAATATGACTGATAAATTAAAATATATTTGGAATATGCAGTACAAGTTTCTAGTTACTAGTTCATTCAAATGAGGATATAGAAAATATTTGCAGAGATACTGTAAATGTCTCTTTGACAGTGAATACAAATATATGGTGGCCTCATACATGCCCAAGTGCAAGATAGAATTTCAGCTTTAAAAGTTACATTTCATTTGAATCATAACTGTATTTTGGCTGCAAAAAAAAACCCAAAACTGTTGGCTGTCAAACTATGCAAAGCAATATGAAAATATAGATGCAAAATAAATCAGTAATGCTTGAAACTTTTCTTGTGCGTGTCTGGACAGCTCTAATGCGATAATAAATTCACAACTCTCATTTCAAGGATTGCTTCATGTGCTGGTGATAAAAGCAAGCTCTTATGCAGGGTGCGAATTATACAGTGACAACTGGGGGGTCAACTTTTTCTCCATGACATAAAGGGAACCCTGTACTACACAGGCGCGTTTTCAATGAACTGCAGTCTGACAGTCCTAACAGTATTTCAGTATTTTGCTTATTTAACGTAATGTCAGATGATTACACTCCACCACATTATACTACTTAGGTAATCTTATAAAATTACACTGCATTGTTAAGGATTAAACCAGTGGCTCCAAAACTGTTTGATTTGTGGGCGTTTACAAAAAAGCGTGTGTGTATTTGAGTCTCTTTGTCACATTTCAGATGTCTATAAGTATACTACTCAAAATTTGATAGGGATCATAGGAATTTTTTTGTGAAATGACTTGCAAATTTGGTAACTGCCACTGATGAACAATATATTGGATAAATGACATGCAGTCAGACACAAAACACATTTGCACGTGCATTTCATGACATTAAATGAGCGTGCAGCCTCACATTTTGGCTTTGACTAACACTTCACCATTTCAACTCAGACGTGTGTGTTGCTTGTTGGTGAAAATTTGGAAGTTCCCAAATTTTTTGTATTACATTTAGCAATAACAATGTCTCCTCAACGTCTTAGACGTCGATTGACTTCAGAGCAATTGGGAAGATGCATCGGAATGCTTGACTCTGGCTTCTCACAACGTCACGTTGCTAATGCACTTAACATCAGCCAAAGCGTTGTGAACAGAGCGTGGAACCGGCATCAAACGTTTGGTACAGCAGCACACCGTCATGGGGGTGGTCGTCAGAGATCGACTACACAACGACGAGACCACTTTCTCACACTTCACGCACGACGTCATCCTTTCTGGACAGCCACCACCCTACGAAATGACCTTCATAACGCCTCGGGAGTCAGGGTATCCACTCAGACGATACGGAATCGTCTTCATACTGCCGGCCTCAACTCAAGAAGGCCATGTGTTCGAATCCCACTGACCGTGCGTCATAGGCGTGACCGTTTGGATTGGGCTCACGATCATGTCACATGGACACACAACAATTGGGCTCCAGTTCTCTTTACTGATGAGTCCCGATATTGCTTGGACTTTACTGACAGGAGGCAACGGGTGTGGCGAAGACAACGTGAGCGATTTAATGATGCCTACATCAACGAACACGACCGTTATGGTGGCGGATCAATTATGGTCTGGGGAGGAATAAGCAGGAACGGCAGAACGGACCTGCATGTCATGGGGAGAGGGACGATGACAGGGTACGGTACAGGGATGAGATCCTCAATGTGTACGTAAGACCATACGCTGGTGCTGTTGGCCCTGATTTCATCTTGATGGATGATAACGCCCGTCCCCATCATGCTAGGGTGGTGAATCGATTAAGAGAGCAGGAGACAATTGTCCGCATGGACTGGCCAGCGCGTTCGCGGACCTTAACCCTATCGAGCATGTGTGGAACATGCTGCAGGTCGCCATTTCGGTCGTAGGGCACAACCCACAACTCTTGAAGAGCTCGGAAATGCCCTTGTTGAAGAATGGAACAACATTCCAATTGCAAGCATCCGGGTTCTGATTGACAGTATGACCCGACATTGTCAAGCCGTCATTCAAGCTAGGGGAGGCCATACCCGTTATTGACATTAACTGTGGTAATGAAACATCAAACGAACACTGTCTGTTTTCACTTTACATGTCAGAGGTGAAACCATGAAGTGTTCGTGAAAGCCAAAAGTGTGAGGCTGCACACTCATTTAATGTCATTAAATGCACTTGCAAATGTGTTTTGTGTCTGACTGCATGTCATTTATCCAATATATTGTTCATCAGTGGCAGTTACCAAATTTGCATGTCATTTCACAAAAAAATTCCTATGATCCCTATCAAATTTTGAGTAAACATTTCCATTCACATGACTTCAAATAAATAACTGTTTCAGGCCCAAAGAGGTAAAAATCTACAACATTACAACAATTCGAAAAAGAGAAAAAAATCTGAAAAATTAATCCAAATTTGTTGCAGAACTTTTTTTTTCTTCTATTCTACCCAATCCATCATCTCACAACCTCTCAGATGTATTCTGTGACTCTTTCAAGGTAGTTCAAACCAGCTCCACATTGAATGCTGCCTCTGCCTTCACTCATCAGCATTAACAATGTTACATTTATTAAATACATCAGTCTCAGTACAATTTTCAGTAAAACCAGTACTTTAATACCTTACTTTTACTAAAGTAGGATTTTAGATGAAGGACTTCTCTCTGTAGTTAAGTATTTTCATTCTATGGTATTGATATTTTCACTTAGGTAAAGGATCTGAGAAGTTCTTCCACCACTGTTTTTATTCGTATCAAAATGTAACATATCTGTACAACTAATCCTCCATTGTCTCATTGCTCATAATGACTGAGCACCAGTGTTAGCTAGCCTTAGATATTTAATTTTATCCCATAAATGTTTGAAATTCGGCATGATACAACCTATTAGATACAGGTCTGGCGTTACCATAGACTATATGAAAAGATGGACATAGCACTCGGGTCTGAAAACTGAGGCTAATGCAGAAATCTCCGAAATTTGCTTTCTATTTAATGGCCAGCAGATGGCTACGTCGGTGGTTGCAGAAAGAAGTTCAATCCTATAAAAGGCTATGAGAAAATGACCCTACTTTCCCAATTTTCCCAATGGGTGACGTCACGTTTGCTTCATCAATCGTTTTATACCGTCTATGGGCATTACACATGTGCGATCTTTTTATATAGTCTATGCGTGTGATACAGCTTTCTGGCATCCCAATTGATCAGATTCCGATCATTGGCAAACAGGGTAACGATACCAGTCCTCCTGCTGGTAACCGCTAACCATCGCTAGCGTTGGTTTCTAATTTGCGGTTTATTCAAATCAATGGGATTAATAATTCGCGAGCAAGCATGCCATCACTTTTGCCATTATATTAATAAGTGAAACAAGTCATTGTTATCATACAAAAATAGAATTTATTAATTTAATGGCTAAAAGCGTTAGTATGGTAGCGAAGTAATTATTCATCCTATGGACTTGAATAGACAGCCAACTAGAAGCTAACGCTTTTCTTAAATTTTCCAAATAGTACGATGCTGACATTTATGGGATAAACAGGATCCCAAATTTGTGAGCCCGAGATGTCAAATTTATGAAACTCCAGTGGTAATTTTTGTTTAACGTTATTCCTCGATGAAGGCTTGGAATAAACGAAAATTGCTACTCTCATCTCATGCATAATTCGATATCTTGGGCTCACTCATAAGAGATCCTCTATTTATACTAAAATGCCAAGCCACATATGCACTTTAGATTTCATTCGTAGACACCTGATTCAATTTAATTCAGAAACTGAGGGAAAGAAGCTAAAGTGTATTGAACTAGCTCAATTGCTACTTACAGTGGCCTTCACCGTTTGGCACAACACGCGCGAGCCATGATGGGACTGATACAGGCAGACAAGACGTTTAGCTAATGGGTCAATGTCAATAGTATGGTCCACTTTAGGGGTGTCTGAAATCACATCACAAGATTCTTCCAGGCATGAATATAAGAAATATAATGTAATATTTATGATAGGTAGGATAAGGATAAATGTTTTGAATGCCCCAACCTGCTGTTTTTACCTCTTTTAGGGGGGTTAAAGTCCTAATTAGGGGGGTCAGACCCCCCCAATCCCCCGTAATTCGAACTATGCTCTTACGATAATTTCAAATTGCAGGGTTTAATGATTCATTTTGATGTTTTCCTCAGATCCAATACTTCTGCTTAGAATGTTCACATTCATATTTGAAGTGACCCGTAACTGATATCAGAATGAACAGATCTCTGCTTTAAAACACTTCACATGCAGCCAATGATGTCACACACGTGCTATGTTTGTTGCCGCTCTTCACTTCCTTGAATTTAGCTTTGAGAGGCTTAATTTTTTGTTGAAATTATATAAGCCCGCTACACCTTGTTTTTTTTTTTTTTTTTTTTTTTGAACACCTTGATGGCAATTTGACTGGACATAGATAGCTGAACTAGCCAGCAGGGGTGCTGCAGGCAGGCCTTTCAGACTCACTTGTCAGCAGGCCCACCTCCATTAATTCGTTTCAGTCAGTTGGCCGCCTTGCTTATGCAATGGTGAAATCTCTCACAAACAGGTATCAGTGAAGTTCCGTTGCTTTAGCTGTATGGGATGTGCATTCCGGAGCCTCACTGTGACATCCCATTCTTACAAGGGTAATGTTACCAATATCTAGTTTAAAGCTGGATGAAATAGTTCAGGAAGCACAGGCCTCACCAATAATAACATGCATTTTATACCCCCACCAACCAGAGGTGTGCTTGCTATCACATTACTTACAATGCGACGCAAATTTGATGGGGAGGACCCCTGGCAAAATGTAAGAATGGGACCTTGAATGGGTTCTATTGGAAAAGAAGCATCTCTTCATATCACTGTGGATCGCTATGACTGCCCACTGGGCCAATGGCCCACTATTCCGCAGGCGCAATAGTCCGAAAAATCTCCCATTGGACCAAAAGCTGTTTATCCAATGGCCCATCCTGAAATCAAAGAAAAAAGTGAATAATGTTGAGAGGAACTTCCAGTGTGGAAGTCACAGTAACATACTGTATAGACGCAGAGTAAAGTTGGAAAGTGAGGTGTGGCACAGCAGTAGTAAAAATTTTACTTAGACAGCACTAACTCTTAAAAGTGCAAATATATTTGTTAAAGAACCAAACTTATGAAAGTCACAGAAATAGAGATGCAGAGGAGAAAAGGATGGTGGTCCTGTTAGATCAACCACGGATAGCAGCATGTCTCAGGTCCAAAGGCATAGCGAACATAGCCTATGCGAGGGACTTGTCCCAGGGAATCTCTATATTCGTCCCCTCTGTCCCCCACAGTTATTTTTTTTCTCCAAATTCAGCCGTAATTTTGTGACAACTCGTTTTATAGCAGTAGATATATAATTTCAAAAAAGGCATGCACTGACTCACCAGCACCAGCTCCAGCCAAAGGGCACTCGGTTCACTCCAAGTGGGTGGGGCACGAATGTTACTCATATGCAAGTAGCATCTTTTGTGTTGATTGAAGTAGAGAGGCGTGTACTCTGCAAGCGGGTAGTAACGGCATAAGCGGAAACTGTGTTTTGGGTGGGCCTAAATTAATGTGGGTGAGCCAGTTTTTCCCAGCAAATATTGGCTTGCAGTACATATTAGAATGAAAAACACAAGGCTTTCATTCAGCATACGATGAAAACTCTGAAAAGTTTTCCAGTAATTTCAATGAGCCATCAACAGTTAAACACGCAGCTTCTGTCTTAATCCCATGTTACGGAGATAAAATAGTAAATTCAATTCAGAAAAAAATACTTTATTCCCTTTGTATGCTTTACAAAAATGATATACTACTGTGTTAACTTCTACTTTGGCTTTCAGCGCAGCGTGCAATTCAAGCTGTCTAACCTTCAGTACATAGTTGTTATGACTAAAACAAAGTGAGCAATAAGCAACGTGAGGGTATTCATAACTTTGCATAATATTTATTGAAATGCGTACAATTTCGCGTAAGAATGAAATGTTTTATTTCTTGTCGTATTTCCATGAGGACCGCGGTGGGCTACACCTGACAGTGCTGAGTTTTTTTGGATTTCACTTAATATTAATCAAGAAAAATGATTAAAATCAGGCCAAGACTAAAGGGATGCTTTGTGACTCCCGAGTCTTTGGCAAAGGAGTCAGAATTACATTTTACATACATACCTGACTTATTTTGATCATTCCAGTCATTCAAAACAAAAATTAATTCGGGTAAGTCATAAAAATACAATGCGTGCTCATCATATATCTAATTAATAAACCATTCAATAGTTTTGTAATTTAAAATATTTTCATGGGTGGGTTGGCCAGTGCACAATGCGGGTGAGCAAGTCCTGACTAGGCCCAGTGCTGGCTATGCGCCTGGCAAGATGGAAATGTAAGCCAGAGATACAACATATTTCTTCTGACAACTGATTGTCTTTTATGTGGTATGACAGTTTTAGCAGGTACTTCTTTGTTGCAAAGGATTTTGTTCATTCATTAAAATTTAACTGCCTTTCTTCTAATAAGTTTGTCAAGCCATTGTTAGCTAGCTACCTGGCTTCTTATTTTGAAATATATGCATCCTGTCTTCTTCAGACACAATGTAGAGCAAACCAACCCGCAAATGGCAAAAAGCCTTACTCTCGTTCTTCAAATCAAACCGCACCAATTTCAACAATTAAATCCAAAAAGATTCAACACATAAATCCAAAAAGTTGCATGAAGCATTTGGCACCCTGACAAGATCTCAGGTATAAGCTTTTAAACAACATTAATCCATTTAATCCAAATCCAGGTTTAAACCATTGGGGCACAGGCCCGGTGCTAGAACAGGGAATTGGGGGGGCACAGACATGTCCCTTTATGACAAGAATTAGTCCTGGCAAGTTCTCAATCATTTTCCTTTATTGACATGTTTTCCAATTATCGTAATTGGCATCTGAAGACACGGTTTCTCTCCATATGCGATCTAACAGCGATGAAATCATGGGCTAAATTCAGTACAAAAAAAAATTTTATTTATTAATAGGCCAATGCTTTGCGTTGATTGAACTGGTCCGTATTCCAATGAAATATCGCCTTTCACTCTCGGTATTGCGTGGGTTGATAAAAAAAAGTGGCACTCGGCAGTTAAATAGGCTATAAAAAACATGCGGCTCAAGCTATTTGCGCAGGTATGCAATTTTGAATAACATTGATTTAAACACAGCAAATACACGTCCAGATGAATGATTGTCGTCTTACCTTATTGGGGAGAACAAGCAGCACCTGTTAAGTGTGGAGCGCTCTTGGAGTGAACCTTTTGTTAATCATGAAAATGACTGAGAACAGATCAGGACTAATAATTGTTTGAAACAGATGTTTTGTGCAACCCAATTATCAGTTCTGGTTCCGCCACTGTACCGAATTTAGCCCATGATTTCATCACTGTTAGATCGCATATGGAGAGAAACTGTGTCTTCAGATGCCAATTACGATAATTGGAAAACGCGTCAATAAAGGAAAATGATTGAGAACTTGCCAGGACCAATTCTTGTCATAAAGGGACGTGTCTGTGCCTACCCAATTCCCTGTTCTAGCGCCGGGCCTGTTGGGGCATATCACTTCATTGCAACTGAAACAGCTATTCAAATCCACAAATTGAACTTTTGCAGTTACAGATACAATGCAAGCCTATGGGCCAGGTGGTCCAGGGGTTACTTTTTCTGAGACCGCATGGCATGGTTTCTGATATTCAGACTTAAGTAACTAAATTTGGCTGGTAGTCTAGTTGTCTTTGTACTACAAGAATACCAGAGGACTGTCCATTCTGTGCAGGGTGCAAGTCAAGCAGATTTTTCTAGCTTAGGAATGAAAGGAGGCGGTATAAAGACGGAAGCAAGACCAGAAGCAAGGTGGCAAAGTTGTCTGCAGCATCCAAAGGGGAGAGAAAACATTACAACATTGCAAAATGTTTTAGAGAGGCAATGTGTGCACATTGAATCACAGTGATGGAAAAAACCACATTCCAAAGTCCTCTAAAAGAATGGGAGTGCGCCATCCATATACCGGCAGGGATTAGGGTAAACGGCAAAAAGATAACTTTAGCCCTCTCAATGTTGTTAAGGAGTCCAGGACTCCAAACTTTGCTTACTTAGGGGTTATAAAAGTATTCTTTTTTTAAATCAAAGACCGCCAGACATGCATGATGAGTTATCCGGAAGATAATGCCTTCAATGATTTTTTCGTTTTTTTAAATAGTGCGCCTTTCTGCAAGGCTGGCTGTAAAAATTGAGAAGCTGAGAGGCACAGTTTCAATCATGAGTTGTCAGACTGTAGAGGAGGTGAGTCATGAGATGGAGAAATACCAACATTTCCCTGCCTCAGGATTTTAAAGCATGTCTGTGCACAAACTCAGGTCAATTATATAAATTCCAACCAAAACATTGAGCAGTTATTTATAGTTAAAACGTTTAGTAGCACCTAAATGGGAAATTGGCAATATATCTGAAATCAATATCTCAGTGTCAACATCAATTTGTGATGCATAATGTTAGCAGTATTCTGTTTTTTTTTTTAATTATATATTTTTTTATTTTAAGCAGAAATATACAAGTTACACAAAAATCATTACCCAAAACCAAACCTAAACAAATCCATACATGCACACATAAAAAATCCACACACATAAAAATAAAACCACACCATAAGACACATTATTTCAGTACAACAACCCCACTAAGCCCACCTCTGTCTACGCGATCAAAGTGACACTCGTATTACACATTGAAGGCACCAAGGGGAGTTAAGTGCCTAATTTTGGAAGGGAAAAAGGCTATACTGGACATTTTTTAAGGAATAAGTCATTGACAAATTTTATTTCTAAATCCTATCTTCTAAAATTAGGGCCAAAATTTCAAATGTCCAGAAAATGGACAAAAACAATTTGATCAAAAGACCAGAGGGAAAAAAGAAGAAAAAATATGTAAATACAGATGAACTCAATGTGAATCCAGATATTGCAAGAAGGGACCCCATATTCTCGGAAACGAGAATATCACCGATATACAAGCAGTTTATCGATGTGTCAATAAAATAGTTGGACTTAAGCAACAGAACACAGTGTGGAAACCCAATGAACACGTAATCAATGTTTTGTTTTTTTTTTTTTTTTTGGTAATGTTACATGATTACATGTTGTGAATGTCTAAATCAACAATATAACTGCATTCCGTTCAGTTAGTGAAAGGTGTCATTATAGTGAGAATGTATGAGTGACATTTTGGAAGTTGGCCAAATAAATGAGATGCCAGAACTATATGCTCCTCCACTGTAGCTACTAAAACACTTAATGCTGTCTACCAATGCCGAAGAGACCTTCAGGACCATGGACAGCCACATCCTCTTCACCCTGCACTGCTGAAGCTGACTGAGAATCAGTGCAGCTGTTGCTCCTTGCCAATTTCACAAAAGGTTTGCCGTGCCATTGGATAATATTTTAATGGAAATGTCTGCTGCAGTGTGATAGTTTTTAAGCGTCCCAAAGAAAAAAAATGAGCGTAAGAATTTATTTAGAATGTGCCACTATGGAAACAAAATGTCTGTCATTTACTTAATATCACTCTGCGCTCAGTAGTTCAATGACATTCTGCACCTGCACATTACTGTACCTCGCGCATTGTTTTGGCATGTTTCACTTTTGCGTGCAATGGAGCAGAGTTTTTATGAATTGCATGTTTGACAAACGTTTTATGCTCTTCACTTTTCTGAGAAGTGTTGGATTGCTTCTCTGGGGTTAAAGTATGAAGAATGAGAACAATTAACAAAATCTACCGTTTCCAACTATTTAAGTGCAGTCAAAGATGCTAAGAATGTAAAAAAAGGTCATTTTGTGACATGCACTGACAAACATTGTTCTGGGAGCAGGTCTGGTTTTACCCTGAGGGAAAATATTCCTGTCTGTTTTATTGCATTTTCTGCACTTGTTTTATTTGAAGATAGGCCACTTCAATGTTTAAGCTATGGGAAGCTTAACTATTAGTATAAGACAAACAATAATGTGCCATCCCAGTTTAAATGAAAAAAAAAAATGGTATGCAATGGTCAATTAATGATCATATTTTTATTTTATACAATAAATACAGCATAATACCTGAATGTTGTCTTAATATTTTTTTATGTCTTAATTTTTTTTTCCCTTTGCCACATTAAATAATCTTGCCATGTATGTGACAAACATAGTATACCTAACACCAAAATAAATAAATAAATCACAAAACTATAGCTGCGAGTCAAAGCCACCTAATAGGAACAGCTCTAAAAATACCTGCAGACTTTAATCATATCTGAACCAGTCTCAACAAAACCCGCATGTCAGGAGACTCATAAAGTGATGAAGGCACCTTTGGCAGGGGCACCAAACAAATAATTTTCATCAAAAGGTCATGCTAAAAAAAAAAACCTCATAACATTGTGGAAGGAACACAAAACCTGGATTCCTGAGCATGGAGTAAAATGCAGGTGTCTGAAGGGTGATCTTTTACTTTTTATAGTACATCTTGAGGGGTTTGTGCAGCTAACAGAGGCGTTGGAGTCGTAATATCTGTTGCCAACTCTTACCTTTGGTCTTGGTTAGTAATGGTATAGGCAGTAATTTTACAGTACTCATTGGGAACAATTATTTCTCTCTATGAGCTTGTAACAGGGAAATAATATGAAAACATTTTGCACCCTATGGTGCAAGCACTGTTCTCTCATGATGTCCTCATATTGCTCCTAATAAAAACATGAAGAGATAAACATTATGGAATGGTTCCAAAAACATGAGTCAAATACCTTTCATGGCCTGCACAATCACCTGAACATACAGTGGGCTCCAAAATTACTGGCACCCCTGACTGGCAATGCACAAACAATACAAAAAATATATAAACAATATAATTATAGAGAAATGGAATATACCAACAAATGTGAAATATTTTGCTTCATTAATGTTTTGATGGAAACAACCAAAATCATAACAATCATTTAATACAAAATATATTTCAACATAATCAAGATTTCATGAGAATTGGCACCCTTCATTGAGTACTTAGTGCAACCACTTCTGGCAAGGATAACAGCATGGAGTCTTTTCCAATAATTTTTGACAAGGTTAAGGCACACATCTGGGGGGATTTTGAACCATTCCTCTTGGTAAATCCTTTCAGGATCCTTCACATTCTTTGATTTGTGTTTATCAACTGCCCTCTTCAGCTCAGCTGACAGGTTTTCAATTGGATTGAGGTATGGCGACTGAGATGGCCATTGCAGAACGTTGATTTTGTTGTCACAGAACCATTTCTGTGTGGATGTTGAGCTATGCTTTGGGTCACTGTCTTGTTGGAAAGTCCACGTACGGCCAAGTCCCAGACTTCTGGCAGAGGCAATCAGATTGTCAGTCGAAACAGCCTGATACTTGGTGGAATTCATTATGCCATTATTCTTAAACAGTGCCCCTGGACCTCTTGAATTAAAACAGCCCCAAAATATGAGTGACCCATCATGTTTTCACTTTGGGTATGAGGTGCTCTTCTTAGTATGCATCTCTGTTTCTACGCCAAATAAGCCAATGCTGTATGTGACTGAAACAATTTTGGTTGCATCTAACCAAAGTAACTTGTTCCAGTCATAATTTAAATGATGTTTGGCAAACTCCACGGGCTTGCTTCTGTGTCCTTTGGTCACAAAAGGCTTTCTTCTGGCAACCCTTCTGAAGAGCTTGTGGTTACAGAGGATGTGCCTGACGGTGCTTTTCAAAACCTGCTAACGCCAAAATACCACCAAGGCCTGCAATTCCTTCTCAGTGATTCTTGGGGGTTTTGTTGCTTCTCTCACCATCCTCCTCTGTTTCCTGAGGGGTGAAATCCAGTTGCGTCCTCTAACCTTGAGGTTTTTGAGAGTTTCATATCTTTGGAATTTTTAAATAATTTCCCTTACAGAGCTCAGTGGCATAATCAATTGTTTGCAAATCATCTTGTAGCCATTACCAGATTTATGAAGGTCTATGACCATCTGCCTTTTTTGAACAGACAGTTGTTTTGTTTTCTTGATGTTGGATGACAAGGGGATACTGCATGTGTCCTACCTCATTTTTATACCCTAGTGAAACAGAAAGTGATGTAATGGCTCAATATAGTTCCTTTACATTTACGTAAAAAATATGTGGAATTTAATGCCGGGTTCAATTTTCGTAGGGGTTATTTACGATAATGTTTAAGGGTGCCATTAACCGTGAAACCTTGATTTGGAGGAAATTGATTTGCAATTAAATCAGGACATGATTTTGGTTTGTTCCATTGGAACATTAATATCCCACAGTATTTTCGCATGTTGTTTTTTTGGAGTTTCTCTATAACTCTATAATAGAGTTTCTCTATAAATACATGTTTTAGAGTTTTTGAAATATTGTTTGTGCACTGTCAGTCAGGGGTGCCAGTAATTTTCAAGCCAACTTTGAAAGAAGTGCCTCTGGGAAGCAAAGAGCAAACTAGATTTTCACCTCCTTCAGCCCTAAAAAAAACTGAAGACTGTCCGTCTTGAAGAATCGGCCAATATCCCATGAAACACAGTTCAGAGATTGGATGACAGCATTCCTCGAAGAATTTAAACTGCTTTGAAGTCAAAGGCTGGGCCCACTTATGGCATTTGCCATCAGACCCCTGCAGATAATGCAGAATACTGTATCTTGTCTGACCTGCGACATCCCTGGACATCCTCATGTCACCCCACTTCTAAATACCCTCCACAAACTATTTGTTATTGTCATGGATTTGCTCCCGCCGGCTGCAAACAGCAAACCGGCGGGCACTGGGACCACGGACCCAAAAGCTGGGAAAGGGACCCACACGCACAGGCTGAGTAAAAATCAAAAAACTTTTAATTAAACAAGTAAAAACAATAACCAAACAAGAGGGGAGCAGCAGCACAAACACAACGGCTTACAAATCAGAATGCTGCTGCAAAGAATAATGGCACAGCCAACCCTTAAATAACCCGCCCTCACCTCCACGAGCCACACCTGTAGATCGTTGAAGTGGAGGTGAGGAATGCAGCAGGGGGAGGGACTGCAAGGCCAAACCCTTACAGTTATGGCTCATATCAAGTGTAAAAAAATAGTAATAGAATTAAGGTTAGGCATATTTTGTCAGTTATTGTTTGTAATAAGAAGAAAAAGGACGATTCCACTGAAATTGTATTGTTTTGCATACTCGATCCCTAGTTGCAATTTCACGACTGTGATGCAGAAAAGGAAATGTTAGCATTGCCAGATGCTTTTACTCTCTGACCCAGACATATTTAGATTTATTTAATAGCCCCTACAATAAGGGAAGAGCTCAATTTTGTATAAACTCAATTCCAGACGAAATGGGACAATTTGTAAAATGTAAATGAAAACAGTTGCCAGTAATTTGCAAAGCCCCTTTAAATTGTGTTCAAGTGAAAAATAATTAATGTTTCAATTCAACAACTTCACTGTTTTTTTTTGAAAGTAATAACTGTGTTGAATCGTGATGTTGGCAGCTGCTCCAATGATGTTGACAGTCGTGCATGTTCTCCACTGCGTAACATCACCTTTCAACAAAACTCAGTAATTATTTTGCAGTTAAGGGATTTTGGAAAACAAAATTTGTTCCCATTCTTGCCTGATATAGTGCAACCCCAATTCCAGAAAGGTCAGGAGGTTGTGTAAAATTTAAAGTAGAATGCAATTATTTGCAAATTATATAAATCTTGTAGTTTATTCAGTATAGTAGAAAGATAACGTATCAAATGTTGAAACTGAGAAATTTTATTGTTTTTTGAAAAATATCTGCTCATTTTGAATTTGATGCAAATAACACATTGAAAAACTGGGCCAAGGGCAATTTTACCACTGTGCCGCATCATCTCTTCTAATAACAACACGTTTAGGAACTGAGAAGAAAAACAACTGCAGTTTTGAAAGTAAAATGTTTTCCCATTATTTCTTAATGTGGGATTTCAGCTGCTCAACACTTACCGGCCTTTTTTTTTTGTCATTTTTTTTTCATCATGCAGCAAATGTTTTCAGTGAGTGACTGGTCTGGACGGCAAGTAGCTTAGTTTAGCACCCAGAGTCATTTTTTAATACGGAGTCATTTTGTTGTAATTTGTGCAGAATGAGGTTTGGCATTTTCTTGCAACAATAAGAAAGGCCTTCCCTGAAAAAGACGTCTGAGTGGTGCATACATCGCTAGAAAAAATGTGTATTAGGATTAAAGAGAGATTCATTACTGAAAATCATGGCCATTCAATATCGGTTTTTGGCCTTGTCCCATATGTGCAGAGATTTCTCTGGATTCTCTGAATCTCTATGTGATATTACATACTGTAGATTATAAAATCTCCAAATTCTTTGTATTTTTACATTGGGAAACATTACTCTTAAATTGTTGAGCTATTGGCCCAGCAGTCTATCAGAGTGGGGAAGCCCTGGCTGTCATTACTTTTTGAAAGACTCAGGCTCTCTGGGATGCTCTTATAACCAATCATGTTACTGATCTATTGCCAGTTAACCAAATTAGCTGTGACATGTTCCACAATGTGAATTTTTTTTCTAAATCATACAACTTTTGCTGTCTTCTGTTGCCCCCATCCCATCCTTTTTTACCCCTTTTCCACCAAAAAGAACCTGGTGCTAGTGCCGTGCTGATCCTAGTGCTAGTGCTTGGTTGGTTCAACCCACGCACCTCCTAAGAACCTGTTTGCTTTTCCATCGCCCAGGAACCAAATCAGAGCCACGCAATTACATCACCGTATAATGTCAGTACATCTGGCAAATACAGTATGGACTGTGGGAAACCAAGAATAAAAATTTAACTGAAATAATGCTTGTGTTTCAATGCTCAGTCATACAATTATTCTCACTGAGGTTTTATCTTTTTTAGAAGGGGAAAGGAATATAACCTACCAGATTCCCATGATCTTGTTCTGGGTTAATATCAGATATTTAAAAAGTGGAAAAATAAAATGTGTACCGTATCTTGCATTGGTGTCCATGCATGTTAAAAACACCGAAACCTTGTGCAGCAATTGGGTGTAATAATAAGAGCACGCTATCCATATTTTCTTTTCCCAAGGATGCAGACAGGTAAGAAATAATTGAGCAACTGACGTATTTCATTCCAGCTTCATAAATTTGAATGATCTAATGTCGTTTCGTTTTGAAATGCCCCTCAAACTCGCTTATGGCAATTATAGTCATTCGCGCATGTCCGAGATAGCCAGCTTACTCATATTCGTAATGCTTAGTATAGAAGTTAACAGCATATAAAAAAATGCCTGAAAGAGCAAAGAAAAATGAATATAAATGCATCATGCAGATATAAGACAGATGGTTGTATATTCCAACATTCACTGCGAGCAGAACGCTCAAAGTACTTCCGCGATTGCGCCCACTTCGGAGAAAGAAAGTGTGACCAATTACAATGGGGGTATATTGGGGATGTCTTTGGCTTAGCCCTCTCCATTATTGTTTGTTTGAAAATGAAAGCAGACTACACTCACTCGGCTGTTGTTTTAAAAACGGCGGTACAGCATTTGCGCTGGTCTTGTTGGTCACTAAAACTCCGCCCCCACTCCCCAACTTAGTCAGTTCTTGGCTTTGGACCAGCAATGAGTTAGTGCTTGCTCGAGCACCAGTTTTGAGAACCTGGAGCTGGTGCTTAGGCTGTGGAAAAACAAAAAACCAGTGCTAAGTCAGGCTCTGGCTCCAAACTAGCACTGGAACCAGCTCAGTGGAAAAGGGGTATTTGAGACGTGTTGCTGGCATCAAATTCAAAATGAGCAAATATTTTTTAAAAAGCAATACACTTTCTCTCAGTTTCAACATTTGATATGTTGTACCACTGTCAATAAAATTTCAGGTTTAAATCATTTACAAATCATTGCATTATTTTATTTATTTACATTTTACACAGTGTCCCAACTTCTATGAAAATGGGGTTATACTTCAGTCGGTCAAAAATTTGGGGTCTCTATTGTCCTTTTTTGTGCTTCACAATCTGCCACACATTTTCAGAGGGAAACAGGTCTGGGTTGCCGGCAGTACTCACAATCTGCAAAGACACAGCCACGCTATTGTAGTATGTACAGAGGTTTGGCATTATTCTGCTTGAAGAAGCAGGGGCGTCCCTGAAAAAGATGTCTGGAAGGCACATACTGTATGTTATTCCAAAATGTGTATTCATTCAGCATCAATAATGCCTTCATAGATGTGCAAGTTGCCCATGGTGAGTGCACAAATACATTCACAAACCATGACAGATGCTGGCTTTTTTTCCCAGTTAAGAGTTGAGATGATCCTTGATTATCGGTCAAGCAATCATGTGACAGCAAATCAGATGACATTCATGAGCACTCAGGTGATTCTCCAGGGGATGTTAGCAAGCTTGACTCCGTGGCCTATCAAAATCTACGTCAAGCTCCATTTCTGATAGTCACACTTTGTCAAATAGAATATTTATGAAAAGCATACAAGCATACAAGCATACATTGAGTTTGGTGGCATGGCTCTGTTCTGAGAGATCCCTGCCCGTCCAAGCGTGGAACCAAAAGCAGGAAGCTGCAACTTACCCCCCCAAAGATAACCATGCTGGGCATAAGGTAACGGTATGAAATATGAAGCTTCCATATGTTAAGTGGCAGCCTGGTGGCTGGCCAATTTCTCTCAAAGCCAATTACAAGAGAAATATTCCATGTGAAGTGTACCATGTGTAGTGACAGCACGACGGCTGGCAGAATTTCTCTTGAAGCCAAATACAAGAGAAATATTCTATGTGAAGTGTATTATGCGTCAGCCCAGCGGCTGACACAATCTTTCTTGAAGCCCAATACAAGAGAAATATGCTATGTGAAGTGTACTATGTGTAGTGATAGCCCAGCGGCTGGCACACTTCCTCTTGAAGCCAAATACAAGAAAAATATTCTATGAGAACTCTACTATGTTTAGTGACAGCCCAGCAGCTGGCAGAATTTCTCTTGAAGCCAAATACAAGAGAAATATTCTATGTGAAGCGTAGTGTATGTAGTGACAGCCCTGCAGCTGACACAATTGGTCTTGAAGGCAAATACAAATGAAATATTCTATGTGAAGTGTACTATGTGTAGTGACAGCCCAGCGGCTGGCACTATTTCTTTTGAGGCCAAATACAAGCTAAATATATTATGTGAAGTGTATTATGTGTAGTGACAGCCCTGCGGCTGGCACTTTTTCTCTTGAAGCGAAATACAAGAGAAATATTCTGTATAAAATGTAGTATATGTAGTGACAGCCCGGCGGCTGGCACGATTTCTCATGAAGCCAAATACAAGAGAAATATTCTGCAAAGTGAATTATGAGTGGTGACGACCTGGCAGCTGGCATGATTTCTCTTGAAGCCGATTCAAGAAAAATATAGAATATGAATGATGAGTATAATGAGAAGAGATATCTTGAAGGCTGATACTTTTAATAATTGAAGTGTATGTAGTGGTGAATAAGATTGCATGGGTGCTGAGGAGTGACGCTTCGTGACCTGTCTATGTGTATAGAAAGGTATTCTAAACAACGCATGAACCAGATATGAGTACAAGATGGATTTGATTTAACATGCAAAACATGGTGACAATTAACACAATTTTACTTGTTAATTTTTAGCTTCCACAATTGGGCAGCACTTGGGCAGAGGTCGGGTGGTAAAGACGGCAGAGATCAGCAGCAGCATGCTCAGGGTAGGGCCTGCCGCAGACATGGAGAGAACACAAAACCAGGAAATTAGTGGAGAACAGCAGGTGGAAGCAGTGCTGGGAATATACCATGAGAAAATATTGTCTACTTCATGAAGTTGATATAATAAGAGGAAAAAAAACCCTGATTGGAAACTATAAAGAGCATTCTTGAATCTGAAAGCTGAAAAGCTGCTAGAATCCCCCCGAAAACCAATGACGCAGGTAAAACCCGAAGACTAGAGGGTAATGACAGTGAGCCTTGGAGCCAGAGACCATGTGGTTGAGTATTTATGACTTTTTGGGTAAACCCAGCAACTAGCACAGTTAGAGGTGAAGGACATACTGAGCAGACAGAGGCAAAGCAATTTGAATGAGATAAGCAGAAGACAACACCCGTGAGCTAGTTTCTGACGTGGGGTAAATATTAGCGAAGCATCAGCAACGTGCTGCCACACCATGGCATAGCTGAGCGTGCGCAAGAAAAGCCACAGCTTGAGGACGGGAGCATGATGTTGGCAAGCAATCTCAGGCTTACTTGCAAAGCAAAAAAAAGCCATCAAATTTAAAAACAAATTTTTTTTACCCAGACTAGGGTGCTAGTGCATGTACAATTATACAAAGAACATTACAGCCAATGTTAGGGGGAAACCTGCTGATTTGGAAAGGTTACGCAAATACGATATTAGTTAATTTACTAACAAGGATGAGTATGACCTGCTTGATCGCAGAAATTCTATTGCTAAATGGAATGGCTGCTCTGAACTCTCATCTTTCCACAGCATTAAGTAGATTTTTTTTTTTAAATAAAATCGCTGAGCACTCCAGTAGCTAGCATTTGCTGTCTGTTTCACTGATGCAAGGTGTGTGCAAACTGTTCTCTTAACTGGACACTGCTACTAATGGCAGCACCTGCTTTGAATAGATGAATAACACTAACAAGCAAGTCGTTGCAGCATGACTATTGGAAAGGAGTAGAATTCAAGCCGCATACTGGCAATGATTTTAGCATTAATGTCAATTACGAACAGCATTAGGGCAACCATCATCTGAATATCACTTCATCCATTTTCGGCCACGGTTATTTAAATACGGCATTATTGAAAATTAACAATTTCCTGCGCCAAACATACCGTTGCTGAAGCATTATGAAGAACCAATCTTTTTAAATGAACATGATGAAGACATTGCATTAAGGATTTTTTTAAAATATAAAGAGTCAAAGACAGATCAGAACAGCAGGACATTGTTCGATAGACAGTCCACTTGTATGACCATTATGAGCATTGAGACACGGGAATAATTGACAAATTTAGTCAATCTGTTCTGCCCACGAATTGCTGTTACCAGGCCTAAGACAAGGCAAATGAAGTTGGTCAGCAATCCACGAGACCTCAGAACCAGTGCGAGCGAAACTCAGATTGAACACGCGCAGTCATCCATGTGACATCATATTTGTGAACTACGATTGTAGAAGTAAAGTTAACCAATTGAAATAAGCCAAGAAGTTTAAAATTTAAGTCTCTTGACCAAGTAGCATCTGACCCAGAGGTTGTTACAAAGTATGAATTTGCCATCTCTAAATACTTCATTATAGCTGAGTGAATTGGGTCCAGTTGAAAGGCTAAAGTTATTACTTGTAGAATCCGTGGGGCATCAGGCATGAACGCGATTTGGCAAAAAAGCCGTGAGCTCGTTCATTGCCGCGGTGAGATAACACTGAACATGTGCTTGCAAGGCTTCCTAATAGCATATATCAACTGTAGAAAAGAAACTAGCGAGCATCCTGTATATAAAGGAAAACTTGCAGCTCGAGTAACTTCACAAATTGAGACATAACAGCATCTTACTGCGCTGCAAGCACAAACACTGCCAAGACTCGAAATATTTGCATTCCAGCACACTTTGCAAGACATGCAGATCTAAGCACCATGCTCCCGATTAGGACAAGACCGCAGTACATTTACTGTATTTTTTAAAGCATCCAAATGCTTTTTCGACACCCGGAAAAGACCAGCTTCTGACAATAAGAGTACTGCCTCGGTAAACGAGAATTGGAATGAATGGTCAAGCGTTACTGGCTGCATCCGGATTAGCATGCACTGCTTTAAATTTACGGTTTAACAAATGACACACCAATTAGAAGGGTTCCTTCAGCAAACACAAAGGCAATGTTTTTGAAATGAGCTACACTTTAAGACAAGTAAGTTTTTTGCGCAGGCTAGCCTTCATAACTGAGCACTTCGAACGTGGTAGCACAGGCGAGCATGACATCAAAACCAAAGCCACATCAACTCCGCCGAAAGAGTAGTAACCCAAAATAAACATGTTATAGAAGTTGCAGCGATAACAAAAACCACAAACCTTGTAACAGTTGGCTCTGTCACACTGTTGTAATATGTGCAGAGAGTGGTTTAGTGTTATTCTGCTTGAAGAAGCAGGGGCGTCCCTGAAAAAGATGTCTGGAAGGCACATACTGTATGCTATTCCAAAATGTGTATTCATTCAGCGCCAATAATGCCTTCACAGATGTGCAAGTTGCACATGGTGAGTGCACAGATATATTTGCAAACCATGACTGATGGTGTCCCTGATAACAATTGGGATGGTCCTTGTCCGCATTGGCCCTTACTTCCAACTTCCAACGATGACATTCGTGAGCACTCAGTTGATTCTCCAGCAGGAGAAGCGGCTCCTCTATGTTAGCAAGCTTGACTCCTTGGCCTATCAGAATTCACGTCAAACTCCATTTTTGTAACTTATACAAGGTTTAAGGAAGTAAAAGGTGTTGTATTTAACTCATTCCCTACGGAAAACTTTTATGTAAAATTGTTGCGTTTGTACGGAATACTTTTCCTGAAAATTACACAATATAAAATAAAAGTACAGGTGGCCCATCACCGCGATCGTCAACTGATTTTGTGTTTTCATCGAACTGTGAATGGTCATCCACGCCGCTGGCACCGGCTTACCGAAGGGAATGGTAGAATTCGCCACGCCATTGGCTGTGGCTTGCCGTAGGGAATGAGTTACTAATTGAATTGGTTTTATTGAAGCATTTTATTCTCGATGTATATTACAGAGCAAAATTGTTTCTAGATATTGTCACTTCTGGTATTTGGAAAATAATTTCCCTCAAGGATTATTTTGTTACTTCAGATGCACTATGTGTTGTATACATCACTGTGGATAAGAGCATCTCCTATGTATAAGTTAATTAACCATTAGCTCTCAAATATTCTGTTTCTGTAAATATTTTCAATATTTTGCCAACTACAGGACATGTGGTACCCAGTTTATTTTAGATATGGCAAGAAAATAAAAAATAATGTGATTTCCATGCACATGAAAAAAAAAAAAAAACAAAATATATGAAGAGTTTCATTGCGAAATGCAATAAACGCCACTTTCAAAATTTTTGAACAACCACTGCAAGAAGATCATAATTGGCGGGCCAGTAGTCATGCAAGTTCAGCCCTTGGCAACATGCTATGTACTGTATCTCAGTGTTTAGCATCCTTCAACATCAGCTTTCATTCCAAAGCGCAATAAACGCCAAGCCAGTTTGTCCGCCAACTGCAATATATCCATGCAGCCAATCAGCGATGGAGAATCCCGCACTGTCTAAAGGCTCCGATTCTTTAGCAACCTTTTTCTTTTTTAGGTAAAACAAAACTATGATCATCTTTCTATGCTGAAAGCTCGGAGGAAAAAAAGATTCCCTAATTTATCTATCAAGAATGCGTCTTCCATCAATGAACATAATTTTCTCCCCGCTGACCGGGTTTTTGGCAGCATTTAGCTGCAGATTCACAAAAAAGACAATGTACTACATGCAGAGGAGTATTAAGAACAAGAGGCTCCTCAGAGCCTGTACTCGGGCCGGGTCTAGGCCTGGGCCAATCCATAGATATATATATTTAGAACACTAGATTGCTAATGATGTAATATTTACATTATACAAAGTGAAGCACCTGGCCGCCATAATGATACACCCAACTTCTCCATAAAAATGAATGGTTTCTGTCATGGTTATGTTTTTGTGATCATGTTTATGTTCATGTTTGTTGTTTATGATTTTGTCTTTTATTTATTCTTTTTGGTTATTGTTATTCTTAGGTTTTCAGTTCAGGCCATTTTCAGTTCCATTGCACTTGTCTCCCCTGTCTCGTATCTAGTTGGTTCAGTCCGTCTCCCCGGTCTGTGTGCTCACATGCTTCGGGTGATTTCAAAGATTTCTGGTGTTTCATATTATTCCTTCAATTCTCGTTTGTTTCCTTCGCCTTGCTGTTCTGATTACTAACAAGACTAACATTTGTATTTTGTATCATAGTCTACTAACCCAACTAATCCATGTATATATTACTAACTTACTAACGAGCACTCTAGTTAAATCTGTAAAGTTGCACCGCTACTAATTAGTACTAATTCCCTCTCAGCAATTGCCCTGTTCTAGTCTCCGCCTCTTGCTCAGCTTTACCTATCTCCCTCTGCGTTTTCTGCGAGATCTCGCACGCGTTTAATTGCTTTCCTGCACTCATTGTCTGTGCACTTAGAACTCCCTGACCGGAGCTGTTTAAATGTCATAGGCTGTGTGCGTGATTCCCATCCGTGTCTTGGCTTTCGCCAATTTTCGTGGTTAGGGTTTCCCTCATGTGATTCTCCCGTTGTAATTAGTCCGATCCAGCTCACCTGCTCCCTGCATAGCATGTGACTTCTCTCCTGTCTATTTAGAGTCCTCACTGCTGTAACG
The DNA here is from genome assembly GCA_029692085.1 of Gymnothorax javanicus. Lineage (NCBI taxonomy): Eukaryota > Metazoa > Chordata > Actinopteri > Anguilliformes > Muraenidae > Gymnothorax > Gymnothorax javanicus. The sequence goes on from CM056201.1 coordinate 35,124,595, forward strand.
TTGATCAATATTTCTTTGTGCAGAGCTTCTCGTACGCCATTGATTATTGTTTTGTTTCGACTGTTTCGTCCGACCAAGATTCTTGCCATTGCCCTTTTTGTCTTTCTGGATTTCGACCTATTTTTGTACGACCACGATTTCTGTGTTTGGATGCCCTATGTATGACCCACTGCTTTGTCTATTGATTTCGACTTTTTGCCTGCCGTTTATGTACCGTTGCTCCTGTTTTACTGGTTCTGACCCCGGCCTGTCTAGTTGACTCTGTTCTTGGATTTCGTTTTGTGGCTTGGCAGTTGTGTTTTTTGGTACTGACCCGGAACTCAAAGGCATACGTTTTTTGGATTTCCCTCTCTTGCGTGTGAAACGTAGTTTACGTAGAAACGCAAATTTGTCACTTTTTTAGAGAAAAATCGCGTTCGCTTGCTAGCTGATTAGCCATCCCATTGACTTAAACAGACCGCTGACTAAGGGCCAGTTCATACTCTACGCAAGGTACGCGAACGCGAGCACAGGTCCGTTCCATTCCGTTCACAGAAGCCTGAACACGCGTCCCTTGCTGCGCTGTGCCTCGTTAAAAAGCAGTACACTGCTCATGCAATAGGGGGTAGCAAAGTCTTCTCCTTCTCCTCCTCTTTTCTTTTTGGTGTGTTGAACACAGCGTATGGTGCATTATTTGCTTTATCTCCCCTATTGGAATCTCACGGAAATACACGCGTCGATGCGTAGCGTTACAAAAATTTGGACGACACACTTTGCTACGCAAGGACGCAGGATGGCTACCTTGCGTTGCTCGATGCGTTGCCTTGCGCTCGCGTACCTTGCGTAGAGTATGAACCGGCCCTAAAGCAAACGCTAGTGATCGATAACGGTCTCCAGTGAGCTACCTTGGTACCCTTACCGTCGTGCGGACTGCATTGATTAAGCAGTCAATAAAATGAACAGGGTGGCTAACTAGCTAGCTACTTGTAATTGACATTCAAGGACAATATTTCTTACCTGCATAATATTTAAAACAATGGACAAGTCGCTTTGTCTGTTTATACAGAGTTCCAAAAGACAAGGAGGGGGAAAGGCTTGGTTGTTAGAAATCAGGAGGAAAAAACCTTTCTCTATCCCCTCGATCCGTGCTGTGCAGCGATTAATTTGAGAGAAGTGCTATAATGGGACAGGGGCAAAGATGACGCTTAGTAAAGGAGTAGCCGGAGTTAACTAGCGCTTCCTTTTAACAACGTTGGCATTAGCCATATGATTCAGTATAACGGGTCAACATTTATGCTCAATCAGGGTACAATGAAGTGAGGAAACCAGAGAGTAATTGATAACGATCACGGACATTCATCGATGTTGCTTATAACGCTAAAAACTGCCAAGTAATTATCCGGTCATTAAAACACCTTAACTGAACTATCTTTAACGTTGACACCGAGTAACATTTGATCTTCTCTTTAGTAAGTGTGCCGCTTGCCATCCTCCAAAACAGCACATATTTAGGGAGAGAAAATGTTGCTCTGCACAGCGATAGCAAAATCACCCCAACTCGCAAGCAAGTGTTTCTGAAAATATAATTTTACAGTAGGCGAAAATGAATTGGAGTGTACGTGCGAATTTAACTTCCCCGTGTATATGCTCCTGGGACAGATGCTTAACTTGAGCGTAGCCTATCAGCAATGTAGTGTTCTATATGTATATCTATCGGCCAATCGTGAAACTGTGCGCGCATGAGCAGGACAATTGCAACCCCCCCCCAAAAAAAAAAGATCCGGAGCCAAAACTTAGACTCGTGGCCTACCGGCCCGAGTAATTATTGTGGAAACACAGATGTTTCAGTCTATGATATTGACTGGCAGGCATTTGACTTCAAATTGCACTTCTGTGAATACATTGCATTTTGGCAAAATTCATTTTCACAAAATGTATTACACTCTGATTTAATTGAATCTTAGTATAGTTTTTTTTTTTTTTTAACTTGTTTATCAAGACAAACTATTAACAAATGTGAAGGCCCTTCTATGCTTACTTCTCCCAAGATAAAAAATTGCATTTTTTAAAAAAGGCTTTAAATGGATATATTGTGTTTTGCAATGAAACTCTTCATATGGATCTTAAAATTCAGCATATTACTAAGTGGGAGAGCCAAAATTAAAGCAAAGCTGTGTCTTAGCTGTAACCTTTTGGCTCTGTTTTGTTGCAAGAAAGCTAGAATACTTAAGACTGTACGTTCTACTCCCAAAGAGTTTTATTCACCACTTGAATTGTAAAAGTATCTATTGCAGGAAGTATTTGAATTCAGAGATTTGTTTGCAAGGGATTAGAGCTGCATTAGATTTCATTGCAATTATACCTAATCTTCATCAGTTTAAGTTGTCTTGTGTATCTTGAGCTTTGCCATCTGCTCACATTAAAAAGTCTGTTAGTCCGTGAAATAAATGATTTTTTTTTTTTTTTTTTTTTTTTTTAGCTTTTTATTGCCTCCTATCAGGCTACAAAAAATTTCATTCTTCTGAAAATTAGATTTTTTTTTCCCCTTTTCTGTGACATCAGAAGTTGTTTTATAGTGTTGTGTCCACGTTTAACTCCGCATAATACAAGAAATTACCATTTGTCGGTAAAGCCAGAAGGTGCAGAAACTGGTTAGTTCAAGCAAGGGCGTGGGTTTGCGCATGGACGGTAGGGACATGTCCCTAACAATATTTTGGGAAGCCAGTCCCTACCAATATTTCAGCGAACTTGTTCTTATATCTTTCCAGATGAGCCATATTAGACCCAGTTGTGGAGGCTGCGTCTCCAAGACAACCTGTTTACGCATTCTATCATATGATTGGTTGAAAGGGAGGGGCTACCTGAAGGCTAAAAGTCAAGTGTAAATTGACCTCTCTATTCAGGTCATGAATATTCATTTTTGTCCAAAGCGGGGCTTGAGACGCGCAACTGGATCGCCGGCTCTGATTACGTGGTGTTTGCAATGGCTTGCCCGTTGAAGAGAACCTTAATTTGGCATTTGTTCCAGATTTTTCTTCATCGCATAACTAGCACTTTTCACATGGCCCAACTCATGGCATATAATTGATATTACCTTGGGTACGTATCACTTTTGCGGAAATTTAATTGTCTGAGAGCGTGAGAAAAAATATCGTTCTATGTAATGCTGTTAATATTCAGCCAAACTGAATGCCAAGTGTAATGTTGGGAACTTGAATCGGTGCGGCTTAGCACTGTGGCAGGCTAGTTTCAAATAGCGAACTAAACCCGGTTTCTGTCTCGTGTTGGCTAGTACGTAGTCAGGTTGCTAATTGTAGTAGACATAACACGGGTGGATATATCAAATTATGAGGTAAATTTCAGTCTAGGAATCCCGCGGTGGTGCCATTATGAATTACATACCATTATGTAATTAAGTAATTTCTGAATTGGTTAGAGTATTTCAATTGTTTGATATTGCTAACCTTCATAATAAATGTTCAAAACATTAGTAACAGTTGTAAACTTGTATTCAAAAATCCAATCAAAAGTATTTGGATGGCTACAAAATAGTTGTAGAAACAGAAGTTTATGAATGTGGCATCTATCTATGATGATTATGGAGGGACCTTGCTTAGAATCATAAAAAAAAACAACTAAGAAACACTTACTCGGATAATCTCTGTATATAAAAAAGGCAGTATCTGCACTCAGATTTACAAATATTTTCCAGCTCACGCACTATGCGCACTCGCATTACATATGTGTCCCTACCAATTCTCACATTAAACCTACGCCCTTGAGTTCAAGAAACTGATTTGCCCTTGTACACCTGCAAAAACTTCCACCAGGCTATGTAGTAATAAACGCGAGGTTATGAGAGGCAGACATGGTAAATCTGTCATGAACGGTTAAAAGACAGCTCATAAAGATAATGTTAAAAGCCCATCTGCAGATCGTAAACTTGAGTTGCTTTCATAGGAAAAAAGTATTAGATGTGAGGATTGATTGTGGTTAGAGAGCAAAATGCTGAACCTCTCCTCATGAATTTTAGCCGTAACCAATAAAATTACCTTATGAAGTGAAATGCAATAAATATGGGCCATGTAGGACAAATACAGTGGCGTGAAAAAGTATTTGCCCCCTTCCTGATTTCTTACTTTTTTGCACATTTTTCACACTTATAGGGGAATATGATCGCATTTTTTATTGGGCTATAAACTATATAAAACTGTCACCTGTGGCCTACTTTATTTTTGAGAATTTTTTTCAAAATTTTTGCGTTGACGCAATATCCCGAAATACGGTTTCAAAGTGCCTGATTTTCACCCTCTGTAGATCAGCCCGCCCATTCCTCCGTGACGTCACACAGTGAGGTACAAGACAAAAATACATTGCAGACAATACAGAAAGGCATAGCGGCAGCTCCGGTTTAGATTCAGATTGCAACGAAATAAGCGACTCTGGAGATCACACAGATATCGAAACTGATGAATGGAGATAAAACTGGTCACCCGCCGCGGGACTTAGCCGAATTTCTGAAAGCTGGACTTGGGCGTTTTTCTGAGATGCAGCCAGTCACCCGCCGTGGGACTTAGCTGATGTTCTGAAAGCAGGGGGCTGTTTCAATAAACTTTACTTGTCCGACCGAGTCAGACCATCTGTCGAGTGAAAAGTCGGACCTTTGACAGACTATGTCCGTCAGGTGTTTCAATAAAACAAAAGTTTTCCCGGGGTTGTTATTGGGTATTTTATACCTGTTGACCTCGGTACCAAATAAATAAATAAATAATAAATAAAAGTAGGATGTCTGACCATGGTCCGATGCGGACGGACGGTTTGTCACTGTTCACTTGAAGTTGGATGAGAATTTACACCTCAGCAATGCACTGCTTCGCTATTTGGCGTTCAAATATTCGAAATAAGTTAACGTTAAATGAAAAAAGAGAAAAGAAAACAATTCTGATTAGGTAGCTACGTCATTAACTACTATTCAGACATAAACGGCGCACATCGCTGTACGATGTCACCTTCAATTTCAGTAGGCTATAAACTGAATACAGTCTAACTAATTAAAAGCCGTCTTGCTCACTGTGCACTCTATGCTAAAACTACGATTGGAAACATAACAAAGCTATTCATTACACAAAGGACATTAAAACATTCATATCGTCACGATCGCTCATTTTACAGAATTGAGTTAAGCAGACGGGCGATAAGCAGAGCTCCACTCTCGGTCATGCAAGCACCACGAATACGGTGTTTTATAACCACTGAGAACCATGCCGAGACCGCTCCTTAGGCAATGTCCCATTAGTGTTCACATAGCTTGCATAAAAACAACTTTTTGTCAGACTGGAGGATAACGGTACCAATGATTTAAAAGCGAAATTATTACGTTGTTAATAAATTATGTGTAGTTGTTAGAAAAATTCATTCACGGATTTAACAGAGCACCGTTTCTGGGTGTAGGCTATATTGGTTTCGCAGGCATTGGTTATACTGTTTTTCCATTCTCAGAATGTTTTGGGCTGTCTGCGCTTCCAGACAACATTACTTTCTCTATTGATATTAAATTCTGAGCTGGCTTTAATCGAAGCCCAGGCGAATGTCCCTCTTCTGGAGGGCTTCCCACCGTTCGTGCAGACCCCACGAGAGAGCCTAACAGCGAACCTGACTTTGCCTTTCATTTTCGCCCCTCAAAAGTGGCTCGTTCTCAGTAAGCGCAGATCGGCCAGAACATTGCGACCACCGTAATTTTGCGTCTTTTGGCCACTGGTGTAACTTGAACCCATCATATCAGATAAGTTCATGCATAGTACAGGTAGACAATTAAGTTAGGGCAAAACCAAGATCATATCGCTTTAATATGACTAACCATTAATTACCAAGATCTCCTTAGCAAACAGCAACTACAGCTGACTTGCTGGATGGCTATACAATGCAAAGAATAACTTCATCTGCGATCGCATACAAAGCAGTGTCGCCCCCATGGCATAATCAGTAAGAGAGCAGTTCAGTTAGCCTATTCCACTTTTATTAACAATTTTCTTATAACGTCATCGGAGCTTCCAGCCCCTGAGAAAAGAAACGCGTGAGAAGTACAGAATCATTATCGCTTTCGATGCTGTTGCTCATGGTAAAATCTTTCTTAATAAATGACCTTGCGCTGTGAAAATAACGGAGAGTGCACCTCTGATGTGGGTAAAATCTATCGTGTGTTTGACGTAAAATGATCCTAAACATTTGTGCTTTATGTTTATATGGCTTGTGCACAGACATGAATATTGTTCTCACTGTGTCGGCACGCTGTTACATTTTATGTGTCATGTATTTTGCTGTTGCTGGTTGTTTTAAAGCTGCGTTCTTTCATTTCTTAAATTCGCTGCTGACTTTATGTTATGTTACATCTGATTGTGATATTGCGAGACTGAGAAACGTGCTGGTGGGCAGTTCACAGGGCCACTGATATTTAGTATCTGCATTAATCATGATTCACTTGTCTTGAGGAAAATTTGAGGACAGCCCCGTCTAAGCTTTCAGGCTTTGTCTGGGGTGCTGAAGTTGTTCGCGTAGAAACACTACCTGAAGCAATTCCTACTATTGATGAATGTTTACGATATTCAACTATTCGCATTTATTCTGACTAAATTTTATATGGGAATGAGGTTGCCATTATAACTGAGCTATCCGTACTTACTGGGGGAGAGAAGCATAAGGGAGGCAGATGAGTTCGGTTTGGGAATTACAAATTTGCCCGGTGTAGCATCAGCGAACGTTAGTATCGCACCGCGTACATGTAGCATGCGTGTCACACACGGTCCATCGCGATCACTGAACATAGCCGTATTCACAGTGCACTCTGGCTGTGTGGCTAGCTGGGACTAAAAAGAGACAAAACGAGAGAGGCAGTTCACTCTGGTCCTTTCATTTCCTGATATGAAAAAGAAAATGCCCGAGAAAGAGTATCTGCGTTCGTGTTGTTACACCCTCCAACAACACAGGTACGAGAGATGGTGTCTCCAAAGTTCGGGAAAACCGTTGAAAATAGGAAAATATTGAAGCAGACTCCAGTTGTTGCATGTACTACCAATGTTAAGTTTGTGAACGTTCTCACTGCGTGACGTCACGGGTCAAAGGTTATCGCTCTGAAAGGCTGCACTGTGAAGGCGTTTAAATCGCCAGATTTACCAATTTAGAGTTCGGAAATTGGGGGAAAAAATATTGGCAATTTTTTACAGCGTCAAGGTATATATTAACGTTTACATAGGTTTGGCGGTAACATTCCCCTTTAAATGTTTCAGATCATCAAACAACTTTTAATATAAGACAAAGATAACCGGAGTAAATACAAAATGCAGTTTTGAAATGATTTCATTTATTAAGGGGCAAAAGCTATCCAAACCTACCTGGCCCTATGTGAAAAAGTAATTTCCCCCCTTCTTAAATCATGAATTAACTGTGATTAATCACATTTTTTGAGTCCAATTTCACTAGCCACACCCAGGTCTGATTACTGCCAGACCTGTTGAATCAAGAAATCACTTAAATAGACCCTGTTTGACAAAGTGAAGTAGGCTAAAAGATCTCAAAAAGCAACATGTCATGCTGCGAACTTAAGAAATTCAAGAACAGATGAGAAACAAAGAAATTGACATCTATCAGTCTGGAAAGGGTGGCGAAGCCATTTCTAAGGCTTTGGGACTCTGGCGAATCACGGTGAAAGCCATTATCCACAAATGCAGAAAACTTGGAAGAGTGGTGAACCTTCCCAGGAGTGGCTGGCCTACCAGAATTACTCCAAAAGCGCATCGACGACTCATCCAGGAGGTCACAAAAGAACCTAGAACAACATCTAAAGAACTGCAGGCCTCACTTGCCTCATTTAAAGTCAGTATTCATGATTCAACAATAAGAAAGAGACTGGGCAAAAATGGAATCCATGGGAGGGTTCCAAGGCGAAAACTACTGCTGACCAAAAAGAACACAAGGGCTCGTCTCACATTTGCCAAAATACATCTTGATGATCCCCAAGACTTATGGGAAAATATTCTGTGGACTGACGAAAAAGTTTAATTTTTTGGAAGGTGTGCATCCTGTTACCTCAGGCGTAAAACTAACATATCATTTCATAAGTAGAACATCATACCAAAAGTCAAACATGGTGGTGGTAGTGTGATGGTTTGGGGCTGCTTTGCTGCTTCAGGACCTGGACAACTTGTCGTAATTGATGGAACTATGAATTCTGCTCTCTACCGGAAAATCCTGAAGGAGAATGTCCAACCATCAGTTGGTGACCTCAAGCTCAAGCGCACTTGGGTTATGCCGCAGGACAATGATTCGAAACACACAAGCAAGTCCACCTCTGAATGGCTTAAAAGAACAAACTGAAGGTTTTGGAGCGGCCTAAGCAAAGTCCGGACTTAAATCCGATTGTGTTGCTGTGGCATGACCTTAAACAGGCCGTTCATGCTGAAAAACCCTCCAATGTGGCTGAATTAAAACATTCTGCAAAGAAGAGTGGGCCACAATTCCTCCACAGCAATGTGAAAGACTCATCGCCAGTTATCGCAAACATTTGACTGCAGTTGTTGTCACAGAGGGTGGCACAACCAGTTATTAGGTTTAGGGGGCAATTACTTTTTCACACCAGGCCAGGTAGGTTTGGATAGCTTTTTCCCCGTAATAAATTAAATCATCATTTAAAAACTGCATTTTATATTTACTCAGGTTATCTTATATTAAAATTTGTTTGATGATCTGAAACATTTAAGTGTTAAACGTGCAAAAAAGTAAGAAATCAGGAAGGGGGCAAATACTTTTACACGGCACAGTACATGCTGATAAGGTTGAAAGTTTGTTGCACAAACATTTGAGACTTAGATACTACTGTAAGAGGGGACAGTGGTCATGATCATCCCAAAATTGTACCAGAGGTTTTCAGTTCTTGTCTATGGTTATGCTCCTGTCGGATCGTGACACCCATTTATTTGGCATCCATAAAGTAATCATTGAGACATAATCATACATATTCCTATGAGGAAAAAACTCAAACCATTTTTAAGAAAACTGGGAAAACTTCTCTTTTCAAGAACTACAAATTGGCAAATATTACTGGTTAAGTATGCATTTTCAGCTAGTATATTTACAAAGACTCGCTGAACAACTTTTAATGCTTGGATTCTTTCACTTGAGGTTTGGATACATTTTGAGTGACCTCAGAACTAATAGGAGGGTAAAGGAAAGCTCAGTCATGGGGAGATATTGTCTATATGACATCATATGAGAATGCCATGAAGCAAAAATCAATTTCTCACGAAAACTCTAATCCTTTGATTTAGATTTAATATGTAATATTGCATATGCAAACCACTTTACAATTAAAACTATGTTCATGCGTTCTTAAATCAAAGGTCAAGGTCAAGACAAGATATTTCACTAAATTAATTTTCCTGGTTGGAATTTTGGTTTAAATAATTTCAATTTTCATGATGTGATGTCCTCTAGTCTGACCCATGAGTCACTAGTTCAGATAAGGATTCAACTGACCGCGAACGATAACATGAGGTCAAATTTCTGGTCAAAAATGACTCTGAATAAAACTACTCGAAACCTTATCATGTAGCATCTCATATTAAAGCGCTTGATAACAAACTTCCCGGATGTGTTTTTACTATCTACAGTGCCGTGAAAAAGTATTTGCCCCCTTCCTGATTTCTTAATTTTTTGTATATTTTTCACACTTAAATGTTTCAGATCATCAAACAAATTTTAATATAAAACAAAGATAATCCGAGTAAATACAAAATGCATTTTTTTAACGATTATTTCATTTATAAAGGGGAAAAAGCTATCCAAACCTACCTGGCCCTATGTGAAAACGTAATTGCCCCCGCTTCTCAAATAATGATTTAACTGTGATTAATCACATTTTTTGAGTCCAATTTCACAGGCCACACCCAGGTCTGATTACTGCCAGACCTGTTGAATCAAGAAATCACTTCAACAGAACCTGTTTCACAAAGTGAAGTTGGTTAAAAGATCTAAAAAAGCAACATGTCATGCTGCGAACTAAAGAAATTCAAGTACAGATGAGAAACAAAGAAATTGATATCTATCAGTCAGAAAAGGGTTGCAAAGCCATTTCTAAGGCTTTGAGACTCAAGCGAATCGCGGTGAGAGACATTAACCACAAATGGAGAAAACTTGGAACAGTGGTGAACCTTCCCAGGAGTGGCCGCCCCACCAAAATTACTCCAAGAGCGCATTGACGACTCATCCAGGAGGTCACAAAAGAACCCAGAACAACCCAGACCTCACTTGCCTCAGTTAAAGTCAGTGTTCATGATTCAACAATAAGAAAGAGACTGGGCCAAAACGGCATCCATGGGAGGGATCCAAGGCGAAAACCACTGCTGACCAAAAAGAACACAAAGGCTCGTCTCATATTTGCCAAAAACATCTTGATGATCCCCAAGACTTATGGGAAAATATTCTGTGGACAGACGAGACAAAAGTTGAACTTTTTTGAAGGTATGCATCCCGTTACATCTGGCATAAAACTGACACAGCATTTCTTAAAAAGAACATCATACCAAAAGTCAAACATGGTGGCGGTAGTGTGATGGTTTGGGGCTGCTTTGCTGCTTCAGAACCTGGACGACTTGTCAGAATTGATGGAATTATGAATTCTACTCTCTACCAGCAAATCCTGAGGGAGACTGTCCAACCATCAGTTTGTGACCTCAAGCTCAAGCGCTCTTGGGTTATGCAGCAGGACAATGATCCAAAACACACTAGCAAGTCCACCTCTGAATGGCTTAAAAAAAAAAACAAAATGAAGATTTTGGAATGGCCTAGTCAAAGTCCGGACTTAAATCTTCTTGAGATTCAGTGGCATGACCTTAAACAGGCCGTTCATGCTCAAAAACCCTCCAATGTGGCTGAATTAAAACAATTCTGTAAAAGAAGAGTGGGCTAAAATTCTTCCACAGCAATGTGAAAGACTCATTCCCTGTTATCGCAAACGTTTGATTTCAGTTGTTGTCACCGAGGGTGGCACAACCAGTTATTAGGATTGGTGGGGCAATTACTTTTTCACATAGGGCCAGGTAGGTTTGGATAGCTTTTTCCCCTTCATAAATGAAATCATCATTTAACAACTGCATCTTGTATTTACTCGGGTTATCTTTGTCTAATATTAAAATTTGTTTGATGATCTTAAACATTTAAGTGTGACAAATATGCAAAAAAACTAAGAAATCAGGAAGGGGAAAATACTTCTTTCACGGCACAGTATGTATGATGTCATTGTGCCATATAATCACATAATACAGTGTAAAAGATCTATGCATTGTTTCCAAAATGGTACATCTTAGAGTAAAATGGACCTCAATATTGGATTGGACCACTGTCGCTTAGTGTCATTTAGTATCGTTACGCATATTTCATTTTGAATTAAAAATGACACATGCGAAAAAAGCCCTCCCCTGGTGACAACAGCTAGAACTTTGCCTGTATCTCGGAAACAGTGCATCTTGGATCAAAAAGTAACTCAATTTTTGATCACACCGCTGCAGTTTAGTCTCACTACTAATTATACATAAAGATGATACATGCAATAACATCACTCTTCATCCCCTGGTGGTGAAAACCAGAACTACAGTGGGGTGCAAAAATTTGGGCACCCCTGGTTTAAATGTCTGTTACAATTAATCTCCAAGTGATTGAAAGCAAACCTGAACACTAAATGCTACAAAGTTAAACATGACACCTTTCCGAAAATTTAAAAGCAAGGTTTCTTTTTATTTTAATTTTTCTGAGTTTTTAAATGATAAGAAAAGGGGCCCTGTGCAAAAGTTTGGGAACCCTTTTGGATTATTCTTTGTTACCGTTTAAGAAGATGATTACTAAGGCCCAGACCCAGGAGATTTACTCGTTAGAGCTTCAATGAGTCAATATAATTCCAGGGTTGAACTATATATTCTGAAGTATCTCCATGCCTTCTAAAGTATCCGACTGTGGTGGCTGTTGTGTCTGGTGTTGAAAACCATGTGTTCCTCTAAACAGTTGTCCAAGGATGTCAAAATCAAGATAATTCACTTCCACCAACAAGGAGAGAGCTACAAAAAACTCTTGCAACGTTTCAAACTACCCATTTCTACTGTCAGAAACATCATAAGAAAATGGAAAACAAATGGAACAATTGAAGTCAAGGCAAGATCTGGAAGACCAAGAAAAATTTCAGATAGAATGGCCCGAGATCTGGTGAGAAATGCTCAGAAGAACCCACACATCACTGCAAAAGAGCTGCAAAAAAGAGTAGCTGACACAGGTCTAGTTGATCACAGGACAACAATACAGCGTACCTTAAACAACAAAGTACATGCCAGAGTGGCAAGAAAGAAGCCTTTCCTACGACCTCAACAGAAAATTAAGCGTCTGAAGTATGCAAAAGAAAACCTTGAGAAACCTCAAGCCTATTGAAACAATGTGCTTTCGACTGACGAAACCAAAATTGAACTTTTTGGCCACAACCAAAGAAGGTATGTTTGGAGAAAAAAGGGTGAAGCATTTGTAGAGAAGAACACGCTGCCAACTGTTAAGCATGCAGGTGGATCCATTATGCTTTGGGGTTGTGTAGCAGCTGGGGGCACGGGCAATATTGTGCGGGTGGAAGAAAGAGTGGTTTTCACCAAATATCAAGACATTCTAGAAGCTAATGTTCAAAGCTCAGTTGAAGTTGAAGAGACGTTGGGTATTCCAGCAAGATAATGACCCGAAGCATACCTCAAAATCCACCATGAAGTACCTCCAGGAAAGACGGATGAAGGTTTTGGAATGGCCATCACAGTCCCCAGATTTTCAATATTATTGAAAATCTGTGGACAGACCACAAACATGCCGTGCATGCAAGAAAGCCGAAGAATATTTCTAAGCAAGAGGTGTTCTGTCAGGAAGAATGGGGAAAAATTCCAAAGACAAGAATTGAAAGACTCTTAGCTGGCTACAGGAAGTGTTTACAAATTGTTATAGCTGCCCGAGGAGGAGTTACAAAGTACTGACAGGGTTCCCAAACTTTTGCATGAGGCCCTTTTCCTTGTTTTATTATTTTGAAACTGTAAAAAGTTAAAAATAAAAATTATTCTTGCTTTAAAATGTGATGGAATGTGTGAAATGTTTAACTCTGTAGCATTTAGTGTTCAGGTTTGCTTTCAATCACTTGGAGATTAATTGTAACCGACATTTAAACCAGGGGTGCCCAAACATTTGCACCCCACTGTCAGTCTGTATCACAGAGATGGATAGAGCAAAAAGGACCACGATTTGGGCTCACAATCATTAGGGTTAGTCTCATTAGACAGGACACACGTGAAGATCTCATTTTGGTTATGTAACAATGAATGTGTAAAGTATTTTTAAAAATTATTTTATTTTAATTGATCGATGGTTCGTATACAGTTTGGGTCAGTTTCTGCAGATAAAAATGGTGAGTTCCCGGACTGACCGTTGGATTAATAATTTTAACTTTGGCGTAATATTAGACTGCAGTTTTTCTGTATTAGTGTTTGAAAGACGCATTGATCTTAACACAAGGCTATATCATGAGAGACATAAGACTTGACGTGACAGTAACATGATACAATTTCTTGAAAGTTGAAATACTATTAAGAGACGTTTACAGCGGACTGATGTGATTATAAGACTGACACATCAATGTCATAAAGACCTAATGCATGGTCACAAGAGGCATCAGACTTTCGACAAGACTGGTAACGGTCTCCTTGATATTTCATTTGTTTGTCTATCTGTCCGTGTACACCCTAGCACTCACAGCTCGAGACTAAACAGTTACAAATTTTACAAGGTCAGATGTCATACCTAGTTGAAACATGGTGGATGTGGAAAAATATACAAAGATCTGTCCATTAATACAAACCATTGGCCTCGGCGGAGGTCTGTGCTTTTCGAGTGCCACTTTAGTTATTTTATTTCACAATTAATATCAAAAGCAAATACAGTCTTATGCATCAACACAAGACTTATTTTTTATGTCCATGAAATAATGACAATTCAACACCGTGCAAATTTCTTTAGTGTGTTTATCTAAAAGATGCGACAGTTTTTCATGCATGTTTGACTCAGAGAGGCATTTGCGTGCTGTGTTTTATGTTTTTCAGGAATGTGAGGCAATTGTATACTGTATTTCATGTTTGTCATGAATGTGAGGTGGCTGTTTGTTGGCCCAGGGCTATTTTTCACTCAGTTTCTCTAAAAGCTTGTGCGGTTGTTAAAAGTTTTAATCAAGAGACTGTGCTACAGTACACACCTCAGGCAAACCGAACCACTCAGGCTGCTCCTTATAAACCGAAGTGGTTCGACATGTTTAGAGTGTAAGGAAATTTTTTTCATTCTGCTGCACTGCTCTTGCTGAGAACTGTTGTCGCCAATTACCAATAAATAAGACAAGAGTGTACACTGTTTAAAATGCCCTAATTTGGTATATAATGAAAAATTTTAAAAGTCCATTCACCAACCACTATATTCAAAACTCACTTTATGATCTTATATGCAAATTTAATTGCTCATTGAAAATATACAATTTGATGCCAGCAACTAAGTCTAAAAAAGTTGGCGCAGCCAACTGTTTACCTCTGTATAACATCACCATGTCTTTTAATAACACTCACTAAGCGTTTGGGCTCTGAAAACAGCAGTTAGTCAAGTCTAGCAAGCAGAATTTTCCCTCGTCCCGTAAGATCAATGCTGGCTCCTCTTGGCCTAATAAGAAGCATGGAAGTTCACATCTTTGCCATGCTGATTATATCTAGCTCTATTTGCCGAAGGAATCTACCAAAGTCTATACTCTACGCATACTCTACATCTTTTTACGATGTCAAACTTCTGATGGGAGCAACTTCCTTAAATTTAACAAAAAAAAAAAAGACTGAAGACTTGTTTTTGGATCCTCATTTGCAGATACAGAAATCTGAAGTGATATTAGCCCACTCACCCCTTATGCCACGTCTGTAGAGTAGAATCTGGGGTGTTGTTTGACTGGTGTAGTCCCAGATTTAGAAAAGTGGGTGTTTTAGGCCGAATTTTCTTTTCAGGTGCGTCCCAGTTTGACACATCCCGACTGAAAGTGACTGTTTTCATGCTTGTAAAGGATAATGAATCCTGTTAAAGGTACTGCTAATTTGTTTTATTTGCACGCATTTAAAGTTTATGAACCCTGGTAAAGCGTTGAATCAGGCCTGTGAGAGAGTTGAGGTTGTGGGACCTACGGATCATGTCCAACTTGAATGTGTCTATCTAGTATGCATCTAACTGGGACACATCTATCTGGGATGAAACCATATGACTCTACCATATCATTTGATAAGCAAATTAATTCTGTTATCATTGTCTCCTTTTCCCTACTAAGAATTATTGTAAAAGTATGGAATTTCCTGTCTTCTCTAATCTTGAGATTAGACTATTGCAACGCCCTGCACACAGGGGCCAGCAAGGCATCGCTGCCTAAATTGCTAGTTGTCCAAAATGCGACTGAGCAAGAATTTTAACTGGTACAAAAATAATATGATCACATGTCACCTGTGTTAGCTGCTCTCTATTGTTTGCAAGTTAATTTCAAGGTTTTTTTTTTTTTTTTTGATGGCATTGAATGGTCTTGCTCAAACTTAAATCGCTGACCTCCTCTCTCCATATGTTCCCCGAGGTCCTCTGATAAATTGCTTCTGGCTGTTTCCCAGTACAAACTAAAAATGCGAGGTGATTGTGCATTTGCCAATGTGATTCCTAAACTATGGGATGGCCGTTCACTGTACAAAAGGCCCTCTGCCTTCTTGGAGACATTTAAAAACAGAAGCAAAATTCTACTCATTAGCATTCCTTGGTTTTTAATTGTAATTCCTACTGTTTATCTTGTAAAATTGTTTTTATCTGTTTTTCTTATCATATTTTATTGTTGAGCATTTTGGTCAGCATAGCCTGATTTTACTAAACGTGCTACATAAATAAATATTTTTGTAAATGTGTCGCAACATTCCCCCAGATCTATGGGGGCATTCTTAATGCATATTTTACTGTATAATGCAAGACAGATTAGGACTGAAGACACGCCAATGTAACACCCACTCTGTCTCTTATGCTGTCATGCACATGAAATCCATGAATAAGGTGGCTTTGCAATGTCCTGTTGGAAAATGTGGGGATGTCTCTGGATGTAGATGGCAGCATATGTTGGTTTAAAATTCGTGCATACACTGCCCGTCCAAAAAAAGTCACCTTTTGGATTTAAATGATCAAATACTCAAGAGCCTATGATAGAATCATTAATACAGTGATCAATATGTTTTGGCGGGCAATAATTATTTTAATCTTAACCGATTCAGTGCATAACTTCTTATTTCTTAAAAAACCATGTCAGAAGACATATCTCATAGTCGTTGAAAAGATGTTACTGTGTTTCAAGAGGGGCAAATCATAGGCCTACATCAAGCAAAGAAAACAGATAAGGAGATTTCTGAAATCAATGGCATTGTATTTTATTAAAACCTGGAAGGATAGTGGTGAACTGTCAACTTTGCAGAAGAAATAGACTGGAGAAAAATCATGACTGATCCTGATCAGGGATCACTAAAATGCTTGGTGAAGTCTCTTCTTTAAAAAAATCATTAGCAGAACTCATGGCTGTGTTTGCTTATGAAGGTAAGAACATTTCCACATGCACAATGCTACAGGATCTTGGATGGTTAGGACTAAACAGCTGTGTGGCCACGAGAAAGCTTCTTGTTAGTGAGGCTTATTGGGAAAAAATGACTTCACTTTGCAATAGAGCACAAAGATTAGACTGAGGAGCAATGCAAACAGGTCATGTGACACATGGAGTCCAGATTTACTATATTCCACAGTGATGTGCACGTCAGGGTAAGAAAGGAAACCCTTGAAGCAATGTTCCTGTCACGCATAGTGCTCACTGAACAAGCCTCTGAGGGCAGTATTATGATCGAGGGTTGGTTCAGTTGGTCAGGTCTAAGCTCAGCACTGCTCTGCAGCAAGAAAATTAATTTAGCCGACTACCTGAATACACTGAATCACCAGTAACCCATCAATTGACTTTTTAATCCCTGATGGAACAGGCATATTCCAGGATGTCAATGCTAAGATTCATCAGGCTCAAATTGTGAGAGAGTGGTTCATCAAGCATTAAGAATCATTTTCACACGAGAATTGGCAGCCACAGAGTCTGGACCTTGACCAATTGAAAGTCGTTGGGATGTGCTGGAGAAGGCTTATCCAAGTGGTTTGACTCATCTTAAGCCAAAATGTGGATTTTTTTTGACGAAATTTGTTCTGTAACTAACTTCAAGCTTCAATATCTATGGAACTATGGAAGTTTCAATAGGAACACTACACCAATTTAATAACTACGATATGGTGTAATAAAAACAAGTATTAGAACCATGAATGTGTCATGTGTTTTCTTGTAATTCACCAGAGAAAACTTGAAAAAGTGTGCGTTAGGAGAACTTCAAGGGGCCATATTACTATGTGGGATAGTATAATGATCAAGTCAAGTTATGGTTTATGAAAGATCTCATTTTGATGCCAGGCTCATCTTCTAACCGTGATTCCTTCTGTGCCCAATAATTTTCACACTCGTCAATATAGCTCTGTCCTGCTTCAGTCTTAAGGCTCAGTCCCACTAGGCATTTTTTGCCTCGGCGATGTACTCCCGATGGAAACTGATGCACCTCGGGAGGCGTCAGGAACAGGTTCCCCGATGTCCTGGGAAGCTTCGGGAGCGTCGCGAGCCATCTGGAACCATCGGGAGGCATCGGGAGAACCGCAAAAAATTTCAATGCTTGCATTGAAATTTTCCCAGATGTGTTCCCAACGTTTTGTTGGGAAAACAGGCCGAGGAGACCTCGCCGGAGCTTTCCAGAGCCACAGGGAAGCTCCGGGGATGCTTCACCGGAGCTTCGGCGAAATGTTGGTCTCCCCAACGCATCCACGAAGCATCGGTGATGTCTCGCCGAAGTATCAGGGGACCTTCGGGGATATTTGAATCTTCGGCGGAAGTTCGGCGACCTTTCGGTGACACATTCCCGATGTCGGGGTTGCATCCCCGAAAATTCACCGAAATTTTGGCGACGGTTGAAAAGTGCATTCTTCCCATGGCGCTGATTGGCTGGATTTTGCATTCGCGCCCACTATAAATACATTTCATATAAGTACATGCCAGAGAGAGAGTGATGCTGAGCCCAAAATGTGCATATATTATAGCATAGCCAAACACAGTTATTTTATCAATGTTTTGTCCGGGCGCTAGGTCGTCTGTTAGACCAAAATAAATTAGTTGTGTTCAGCTCCACTACAGCATCTTACGGAAAAACTCGTCAACAAAACCATGAGAAAGTAAATAACTTGTATTGTACCAACAAAGAAAGAGGCACTTCCGTTTGCTCAAATCATAACATTATTTACATCAAGAGAAAAAATGAGCAGGTTAAGGAAAAAAAACACATTTATCTGCGGAAAATAAATAACCCAAATTGCAGGCCCCAGCCTAGACACCTGCAAGAAAACTAAATATGTATATCCAGCCACTCAATAAAAAAATAATAATAAAAAATAGTTGATTAATTTCTAAAGGAAAAGATTGGGCCGCTGCAGTACAGATTATAACAACCAGATGCGCTTGCCAGACGCAAGTCGCGGTCAGCTAAATAAAGCAATGCCCGACAGCCTTCTTGTCATTAAACAAACTTCAATTATATATCAAAATTAAGAGAAAAAATTAAGGAAACGAAATCGTAAAAATAAAGGCTAGAGGGGGAATATGAGAGGGGGAAACAATGTTCAAAGTAACTCGGGGCAGGAGTTAGTGGAGTGAATGCGAATGATTAAAAAAAAGAAAGTTTTCATTCGGCGATTTTTTATCAGTTTTTGTGGTGGGATGAGTTACAGGGAGTGCATAGGGAGGTTAGAGGATTTTTCAGTAAAATAAAAGTTCTTTCCAAACTCTGCTTGGCGTCTCGCACTGGATTCCATCCAAACTGTTCAATAATTATAGAGGCTGGTTGCACCTTGTAGCTCGCTACAATATACACCTCCCCAATAATCCTTCCCTGAGGCACCTGGGATGGTTCGCAAGTACTCACCGATGCATCCCTAATCTACGGGGATATTCCCCCGATGATGTTTAAAATTCGAGGAAGCTCCACAAAGGTACCCGGGAGCTTTCCCGAGCATCGGGAGCCATCCCTGATGTTTCACGGGCATTGTTTGGGGGACATTCCCAGGAGCTTTGTGACCATAGCCTAAGTATCAGTGAACGTTCACCGGACCATCCCCGATGCCTAATAAGGGCAATTTCTAATGGGACTACTCCGTTTTTTTTTGGCAAAAACATCGGGAGCATCGGGAGCCATCGGGAGAAAATTTGTCTATTTCCACTTCGCCGATGATTTTTCCCCAGTGGAACTTAGGCATTAGCGTTCGACGCTGCCTTGGGCACTGAGACTTGAGACCAGTTCTATGCTGACTGAAGCCTCGTTAAAGGGTTAGCGCGTACGGATTTGTATCTAAGAGGAGTTGTATAAGGCTAAAATACGTTTGCTGTTTCCCTCGGCCTAGGCAGTTCATTGCTTAACTCCAATGCCAATGTCCGGTATTAGCTAGCAAGCTAGCTGGCTATGTGGCAAACCTTAATACATTAACAATGGATAAGTAGCTATTTAGCAACCTCATAGGACTCCGCTGCAAAAAATTCTAAGTAACCATGCAAATTAAGGTAAATGCAGTCCATGAGTAAATAAACTCCCCGCTATCATGTGTTTTAATCATAGACTGTATAAAAAGATGGACGAAGCAAACGTGACATCACCCATTGGTTTAAGCATACCATTTAGGAAGCCTCGAATTTGAATTGCACCATTTTGTCATTTTGAAACCGGATGTGATTCCTATTGGACGAGAACGTGAATTGAATATCCAGGGATGAACGAGGGGTGGATCTACGGGTGGGTCTGACCATATCAGACGAGGACCAGGGGATAGCCACGCCTCTAAAGCATATTCTGGCTTTATCCTTTATTCTAGTCTATTTGGGACCATAATTTACAAAAATGAACATCATGATATATCGAAGGAGACTTGAAACTTGCGATAGACCCCATAAAGTGGAAAATCATTATTGAAACAATAAGTCAGGTGGGAAAGTAGGGTCATTTTCTCATAGACTTCCATAGGACTGAACTTCTTTCTGCAACCACCGATGTCACCATCTGCTGGCCACTAAATAGAATGCAAATTTTAGAGATTTCCGCATTGGCCTCAGTTTTTAGACCCGGGCGCTACGTCCATCTTTTTATACAGTGTATGGTTTTAATGTTAGCCCTAACTATCTAGCAAGCTAGCTAAATGAGGGTGACCCCACTGATATCTAAATTTACTAATGAGCTAGTAAACAGATGGTTTTTAGCTAGCTAGCAAGAGTTGGCCGTGGGTCACTTTAGCTAGCTACGAAAATCGATGGTAAAAAACCCTTTGCTCTAAAATAGCATCCCTGCTGACAGTACATTACACTACGTTCAGAGTGCAGTTTTTTTTACCATATGTTTCCATTGCTATTTATAGTGAACGACTATAGAATTTCTCCAAACTTGCTTGTTAGCTTGCTTTACGTTTCTACAGTAGTAACACCCCGAACAGTACACTATGTTCAGAGCAAAGGCTTTCTTACTGTCAATTTTTGTTGGACTTTCATTTCTGTGGGTTATACTCAATTCTACTCCGAGTGAGGGCTTTTTGAAGGGTTAGCACTTACAGATTTAATCAAAGTTGTATAAAGTTTTAGCTTGCAAGCAAGTTAGCTTGTGGTTATTAGCTACAGGCCAGGCGAATGGTTATAAAGGTTACAATGTAAGAGAAGGATAGTTACTATAATGTTACTTCTGTACCGATCATTGAATTTATTCAGCTATGTTGAAATACTATTCTCTGAATACTTTGCAGTTTGACAGAAGCGAAAACTACCTAGGTTGACGCAAAATAACACGCATGGAGTGACATGAATTATGCGATGGAAGATATGTGGGGGGACCAATTTTCCTGGGGTTGTGGGAAAAATTGTTCTCCGGGGAAAAACTGTCACCGTACATGACTGCCATTGCATAATGTGCATCAATTTACATCACTGCACATAATTTTGCATCAGTACTTGATATTATTCTATCTTTAGCTGGTCCTGCAATAACCACAATCTAGCTAGCTAACTAGCTATTTACAGGTCTCTTCTGTTATTATAGCCATTAGCTAGCTAGCTAATTACATTTTGCTTATACAATAATAACCGCTATCTGGCTAGCCAACTAGCAAATTAATTTTGCTTATATTGTAATAACTGCTAGCTTGCTAAGTGGCCATTTAATACAAAATGTGATATATTGTTCCGTGGTGCTCACATTTTGAAGCAATTCTGGCTGGCTAACATACGGGATATTGTGAGTAGGCTAAATTTGAATTAGCAAATGATAAAACCAGTCAGTCCAGCGTTAGCATTAGCTCTTGTTTCAACCATAAAGTGAATGTTTGTGTACAACCATAGGTAACATTGCAAGTTAGATAGCTATGGAATTAGAATAGCTAACGTTAGTTCAAGCATACCCACAAAACGTTGCTAGCTTTCCATCCCTGTGAAAGCAGTAGCCTTAGCTAGCTGTTACATGTTCTGTCATTTGAAAATAAAACAAACTGGCATTTGTTGAAACTATAGGCTACAGCTAGTTGGCTGGCTTGGTAACTGGCTACTGTCATAACTCGCTGTCATGAATCACTTATTTGCCCTCTAAATAGCCAGAAGTTTCAGTAAATAGAATTTTATCATGTTTTTAAGGACAACACCAACATTTCTGAATCTGTCATTGTACAAAGTCGAGTTCGATTCATAACCTTAAGGTTGCATCATTGCCTGAGATCATCTGATGTTGCATTCCCTGCCGGGAAAGTCTGAATGCTTGGAAATGCATCATATCGTTCATGTATTGGACAGTTTCCTCTATTTCTGGATATTGCATCATCTCTGGTTAAAACAAAATGAGGCTGATCAGTGATTTCATTAATGCATCAGCTTAGCTTCTGACAAGTACAAATTGGAATCTCCTTGGACGAGGAATGCCACAAACTCTCATACTGCAGAAAATCTGGACATATACCTATCCTGCACCTGTAGACAGAAGACTTTTCTCATAACCCTTGTGATGATGCCAACTGATGGCAACATGCTACAAGCCTCTCTCTCGCTGCTCATCGGTTGAGCCTTAATTATTAGTTCACTGACAGAACCTATGTCCTCCACAATCTCCTATGATCGCCAGATTATACTGGACATCAAACAATATTTTCCAGACTTCCCTATACTACCGGCGATGCTGACAGATATTGTTAAATCGGAGGCACCTGGTACACCGGCTACAAGGGCTGACACAGGCGGAAACTAATTGGACGTGGTAGGCTGCTGGTGAGACTATGGCATCGTCCTACTCGGCCTCCCATTCCAAGCATTTTGCTAGCCAATATGCAGTCTATTGGCAACAAGATGGATTAGCTCCACTGTAGTTTTAGCGCCCAGCAGGATTTAAGGAACTGCTGTGTGTTCTGCTTCTCGGAAACATGGCTAACATCGGATTACTGGGACAGCGCCATACAACTAGAGGGCTTCTCCGTGCACGGCCTAGACCAGTCTACGGATGCGACCAGCAAGTCAAGAGGTGGCGGAGTGTGCTTCCTGGTGAGCAACTTCTGGTGCACCGATGTGGATGTAATTTCTTACTCTTGTTCATCGGCCTTACCTCACCATTAAGTGCCGTCCATATTACACACAGAGAATTGCCCTTAGTGCTGCTAACTGCGGTCTACATTCCATTTCAAGCTAACGCTACAGTAGCTTTGGGGGAACTTCGAAATACTACCAGCAGGTCAGTTGCTTTACCAGAGGCAATAAGATTCTTGATCACTGTTACTCCACCATAAAAGGAGCGTACAGGTCTATCCCACAGCCTCATTTTTGGGAAATCAGATCATTCTTCCATGCTCTTGCCACCTGTCTACAACCAGGAGGCAAAGCTGGAGAAACCCACTCTGAGGAATGAGCAGTGCTGGTCAGCAGAGGGAGAGCTCAGACTTCAGGGTTCCCTTGAATCAACTGACTGGTCAGTTTTTAAGGATCCTTCAAGCCAAAGTGAGTATGCTGATACAGTGACTGATTACGTTAAATTTTGTGTGGACATTTGTATTCCCACTTGTACATTAAGCTTCTATTCAACCAGACACCGTGGGTAAATAGAGATGTCCGCCTCAAACGAAAAGAAAGGTCTTATGCCTTTAAATCAGGGGATGGTGATCGTTACAGGACGGCCAGGTATGAGTTTAGGAAGGCCATTAAGTCAGCCAAAGAGCTTTACAGGGACAAACTTGAACGCCTCTGGATTGAGGGGGATTCGGGGCGCTAATGGCAGGGTCTGCAAGCCGTTACAGGTTATAAAACCAAGCCAAATGGACTCTTTATTACCTCCACTTCATTTCTGAATGAACTGAATACTTTCTACACCCATTTTGAGCCCATCATGGAGTCAACAGAGCAGGGACTAATATTTACTGCGGACACGCACTCTTAACGAGTCAATTCATCAGGTCACCGAGGCTGATGTGCGCACTTTTTAAATCTGTTGAAGCGGGTATGGCTGTTGGCTCGGATGGCATTATACCTCGGGTCCTCAAGTTCTGCTACAGCCAACTTTGCTTTTCTTTTCTCAGACATTTTTAACTTGTCCCTGTCCCTCTGTGTGGTTCCTACATGCTATAAAAAATCCATAATTGTGCCTGTGCCTAAGAAATCACTTGCAACTTGTCTGAATGATTATAGACCCGTAGCTTTAAATTCTGTGATAATTAAGTGTTTCGAACAACTAGTCAAAGTACACATAAGTAACAATATACCTTTATATAAAGGATTGCTTTTTCCCTTAATAAATGAAATCATCATTTAAAAACTGAATTTGGTATTTACTCGGGTTATCTTTGTCTAATATTAAAATTAGTTTGATGATCTGGAACATTTAAGTGTGACAAATATGCAAAAAAAAAAAAAAATCTGAAATCAGGAAGGAGGCAAATACTTTTTTACAGCACTGTATCTTCCATTATTGATCCATTACAGTTTGCATACACATGTACTGATATGCTATGTATTGCTATTTTGGGCTTAGTGAGTGCCAGGGCAAAATTTGTTTCATTGCCTTTCATAGTACCATGTACACTTGAATGCATATGACAATAAACTTGAACTTGAACTTTTATTTCTTCATATTCAGCAACTTGTGTCTATTAGAAGTATGTCTTCTTTGATTGGTTTACGTCATGCGTGCTTGTCACTCCCCGGCTGCATCTCTTTTAATGGTTAGGCCTATTCTCTCATGACCACGGAGCAGGTATTTAAGCCCTCTGCTTTTTGTTGCAAGTTGCTGGATTGTAATTTGGCTTTTTTCCAGCTGTGAACCAGACAATATTTTTAGAAGAATATTCCTCCTCATCTTTGTCATGTGTAATGTGTAATGTGTGCCTTAATGACAGCTATTTCCAGAAGCCTTCCTCTTTACTTAGTTAACTCGAACAAGCTTCCAAGCCTACTCAGGGTCCAGGATTGGGTCCACGTTCAAGTCATAGACTGTATAAAAATATAGGTGAACCCATCATGACATCACCCATTGACTTCGGAATACTAATCATGAAGCCTCAATTTTGGCATTTTGACTGGCATCATCTTGCCTCTTTGAAACTAGATGTGATTCTTATTGGACTGGAGGGTGGATCAAGATCTGAGGAGGAGCAAGGGGTGGATTGCCGAGGACCCAATGATACACGCCCACCTGACTGCTCCCGGTTCTTGTGTTACATCTATGGTCCTGACTAAATCACAGTCTTTGGCTACACACAGCACGTTAGAAATTCTACAAATCAAGGTAAATTGTATACCAATCTAGCTAAATATTTAAGTAATCTTGGTGGCTAATTGCTTACATGCAAACTTTTGGCAAAAATTACATATAAAATGAGTGACCTCATAACAGTATTTGAGTGTAAGTTAACGTAAAACAGCGTGTTACCTCATATGGTTGCTCGCTAGCTAGCTAAATTAAAGCATATTCTAACATTGAATTCCAAAATCGGTTTTGCAAATCTGAGGTCACGTTACCTGGCTGACATAAAGAGTGTTGTCACAGCAAAATGCAATGTGGTGTCTGTCAATATCGTTAATTAACGTTAGTAAGCTATTAGGTAGCTAGGGTATAACAAAGTTTCCTGTTGGTTCGCTATAGCTAATTCACAAATCATAGTGGAGCACTGAAGTTATCGTTGCAGTTTTGCTAAATAATGGCATCCAGGAATGCTGTTCTTTCAATGGGGAGCAGACAGAAATGAGCTTAGTTAGCTAGCTAACCAACTTAAGCAATGTTACACCTCTGAATGTGGTTATTGATTAGCTAACACATTTGTGCTCTTGTAGACTCCAGTGGACATGGAGCTGCTTTATTTATGCACGCAGTTACACTATACTATCAATAGGTCCTACACCCAAAATGGTCATTGCATATTCACGAGGAAGTGGTACCTGTAAACGATTTTGAATATGGATAAGTCCCATTGCTGTTTTCCAGGAATTGTATGAATTAAACACCTCAGCCAATCCTGATGTGCAAACTGCCTGATATACTTGCCCATAGTGTCCATTCAGCAGTTAATAAAAATGATCTCTTGCGACAGAAAAAAATTGTTCTCCTTTGTTGCAGTTTTCCGAAAGAAAAATTCAACGTGGTATTGATACTATGTCCTTCTACTATTAATTATAGTCATGAGATATTAAAAACGCATGATTCCCTACCATTGACTTATGCACAGATTCATCCCTCAACAAATTCAGTGCTCACTTATACCCTCAAAGAATCTCACAGAAATTCAGTCACTTAAATGCTTGCTTAGGCTTATCTGCGTAAAGCACAGTCATAGTTCACGCCCACGTGAAACTTTCCCAGTAATTGTCTATTGATCAACACATTTTTTTTATCCAATTCCAGACAGCATAAACTTTCCACAGTAATTGAAAGACATTGATCGAGGCCTTAGAGAAGTATTTCAACCGTTGCAAAACAGCAAGATAGATTGTATTCTCTCAACTGTGCGCAGCTGAATGACTTGAATGTATAGAAAAAAAGACTTCCAAAATCAACCCAGAATTGCTTAGGCTACGTGTACGAGCTTGAAATGTGAAATGGACAAGGACAATGGGAGTCATTCTGAATGGAAGGACGGGAGGGTTAAAAATAATAATAATAATAATAATAATAATGAATTTTATTTAAAATGCACTTTACATTTAAAAAAAATCTCAAAGTGCTACAATAGATATTTGCATAAAAACATCACACCACTATAAAAACATCAAAACATAAAAAAAACACATGAGGGCATTAAGCCTAGAGGTAAAACTAAGGTAGCTAAAAAAAAATGCTTTGTTAAAAAGGTACGTTTTTAGTCCTCTCTTAAGAGCATCAACTGACTGCGGTGCTCTCAGGTGATCAGGAAGAGCATTCCACAGTCGGGGGGCAGCCGATCAGAAGGCCCAGTCGCCCATGGTACGTAGCTTGGTCTTGGGGGGCTGGAGGAGGTTGGCGTTTGTGGAGCAGAGGTTGCGAGTCAAGGTCTGTGGGGTAAGTAGTTCTTTGAGGAAGGGGGGAGCGTTGCCTTGGACGCACTGATGAGTTAACAGGGATATCTTGTATTCGGTCCGGGAGGAGATGGGAAGCCAGTGAAGTGAACGGAGGATGGGTGTGATGTGTTTGCGTTTACACACTCTCATCAGGATCCTAGCAGCGCTGTTCTGGACATGCTGGAGCTTTTGAAGGCTTTTGCTGGGGATCCCGATGAGAAGTGGGTTGCAGTGGTCCAGCCTGGAGAGGACAAAGGCGTGGACCTGTTTTTCGGAATCTGACAGAGTGAGTGTGGGACAGATTTTGGCAATATTTCTGAGGTGGAAGACGGAGGTTTTGCACAGATGTTTGATGTGGGCCTCAAAGTTCAGGTGGGGGTCCTTTCTTACCCCCAGGTTGGTGACAACTGAGGAGAGGGGAAGGTTTTGTCCAGAGAAGGTGATGCTGGTTATGAGAGATGATTGAATCTGGTGTGGGGTGCCTACTAGAATCACTTCAGTTTTGGAACTGTTAAGCTGCAGAAAGTTGTTTTTCATCCACACCTTTATCTCCTCCAGGCAGGTGGTGAGAGTGGATGAGGGTGGTGATGAAGAAGACGATGACAGGTTGGCAGAGGGGATTGGGTTGGTCTTCAGGTACAGTTGTGTGTCACCAGTGCAGCAGTGGAAAGCTATTCCATGCCTCCTGATGATACGGCCAAGGGGAAGCATGTAGAGAGTGAACAGAGTAGGACTGAGGACAGATCCTTGGGGGACACCACAGGTGACAGGCTGGGTAGGAGATTTAGAGCCTCCCAGGGAGACGTACTCAGTCCTTCCGGAGAGGTAGGATTTGAACCAGTCAAGTGCAGCATTGCTGAGTCCGATAGTGGAGTGAAGGCGGTTGAGCAGAATGTCATGATCGACAGTGTCAAAAGCTGCAATAAGGTCCAGGAGGATGAGCAGAGAAGGGGAGCCAGCATCAGCCGCCATAAGGAGGTCATGTGTGACTCTAACCAGAGCGGTTTCTGTGCTGTGGGCGGCGTGGAAACCAGATTGAAATTTTTCACAGAGGTTGTTAAGATTGAGATGGTTCCTTGCACCAGATTGCTCTCTTTGTCTGGAGGAGGAATTCAACGATGGAGAGTTTTTCTTCATTATGAGTGAGTGCAATGGAGTAGTATGGAGTGCTTATGGCTAGCTAGCTAGCTGGCTTTTTTTTATTTTTGGGTTACCATGGAGATCATGATCACAGAGCTTGTTTGCTACATTGGTTAATAAGAGTAACCGTTAGCCTTTGCAAATAATACTGATGTGGTGGCATTTTGCTCAATGTGGCATTCTGTTTTAGAATTTATACCACATTAAATAACATCGAATGCCTAATGTTAGGTTTTCGCTTGTTTAAAATGTGAACACTTCAAAGTAAATCCCCTGCTACGTTTGTTGCACCGATTCTGTTCAATTTAGGGTAGCATATTGCCTGCTTTACCTGATAATGGAATGTCTGTTTTGTTAAAATATGATGTATTTCAGATATTACTGCATTACTGAGTTATACTGGCTCCTTATAGGTTGTGAAAAGCATTTATCCACAAGTTTAACCAGAAGCCCATGGGCGCTGCCATGACAGAATGCCTACGTCCGCTGTTCGGTTTTGTGTTTCCAGTAGCTTTTATGCCAGTGACAGCAAGAAACAGAGCCAGCTAGCCCAAACAACAAAAACACCAGAAATAATGACATCAATGACATCAATTCATCATTTAACCACTCTACGGTGAACATAAGCTTATATATCTTGGGAATTAAAGCACAATAGCGTCTTTGTAAATATATTTAATTGTTCTGATGTTTGGATAACTGAAGGGAGCTTTGGTTTAATGAATAACGCTGCCTTCCACAGAATAGCTGCTGCACGACTATATGATTTCCCTAATCCGGCAATACACGAGCAGTCGACTGTCTCCACGACTCCACTTACCCTCAGCATTGCCCACATTGTATGTTTAGCTTGACTGATGCTCTGGCTGGGCTCAACAGCTGCCTTCAGAAATATGAAGTCGTATCATGAGCAGTACTTTACCTATTTTGTTACTAAGCAGTTAATTATATGCCTCCGTGCTTTTATAATTTCGCAATTCTTCGCCATCAACGCCTTTGGAAAACACAAGGTAACTGGAGGCACTCCTTGAGTGCAAACCTCCACCAAGGCAGCACAGTCGTAAGCTTGTTGAGTGAACATGGCTCTTAAGAAATTTAAGGTTTATCACATAACTGGAGAACTTTTCTCATAGCCTAAGTCATGACATATTTTTAACATGACCCTATATTTCACTTTTGCAAAAATCGCATTGGCTGAGGACATGGGGGAAAGAAATCGCTTAGCGTTATGTCTCGCTGTTTCTACTAAGCCAAACTGAATACCGAGTGTTACATTGGTTGAATTGGTATGGCTCAGCGCTGCAGGAGGCTAGTTAAGCGCCACTGACATAAATAAGTTCACGTTGCTTAGCTAGGGTGCACGCAATACTTTTTCAAAATCATTATGTAACATTAGTTTGGTACCCAGCGAGCTAACATAAGCTAGCTACTCAGTTGACAGAATGTGCTAAGCGTTGCTCATTCAGCCACGGATGTATGTGACTGACACTGTAAGCAGAGCGATGTAGTTAGCGCATACGTTGGGCGCTAAGGGAAATTACATTAGCTCTCATGAAATTGCGCAATTCAGTTATGTGATAAACAGAATGAGAAAGTTATGAAAGTAGTTGAGTAAATTTTAGGTTTGTTGCTCACTAAACTCGTTTAATCACTTTCATATGACACGCCCTCTCTTGTAAGATCCTGTATATCTGCAAAATAGGATTTTGCGATGGTTGCTGTGGTGGGCTTATTGTTTGACCTATCGCCGTCAAAATCAATAGGGTCCATCCCTGATGTAATAGCGACCCACCCAAAATTTCAGAGATATCCGTTCATTACTTTTTTGAATTGTCTTGTTCACAAACAGTAGACAAACAGCACCAATCACATAAATCTCCAGCCAACTTCGTTTGGCGGAGGTTAATAATTAACTATGTGGATGTAGCTAGCGTCGGGCCATTGTTTCATGTCATCTACCCACTCCATGAGAAGTGACGGGTGAGGCACTGTAACAGAATTGTCCTCATGACTTTTTAAAACATCCGAACTGTGATTCCACCTCTGTTTTGTGTCCGTTTATATTTGCTAAAAGCTGGCTTTTATAGCTATGCAACCGTAAACAAACACATCAACCAAAAGAGAAGAACCGACAGCCGCTATGATTTATGGGTAACGTCACAAAGTCACGAAAAAGGTGGATACAAGCTCGCATTTCGCTCAGATGATCTGAATTGTAAATAGCAAGCTGTCAGCTGCAGGTGAACGTTCTGACTGTAAAATAAGCAGTTCCTTTGATGAATATACATGCTGGCTTATGAGGCTGTCAAGAAAAGCAGACAAAATTCTACACTTGGAGGAAAGTCTTTTTTTTTTTGGTTTGGTGAGGTTACTGGTGACCATTGATGTCCATCCACACCTACATTGATTAACTCATGCTAAATTCTGCTCAAAAATCATTGATTCATATTGAACTTCCCAAGTAAAGCTGATTTGTGTAAAACGTTATTTTATGATTTGACAGTGGATAATTTTGAAGGCTCTGACAGCATGGGGAGCCACTTGGAGAGCTGTCTTATTTGGCTCATAGATAGTTGAAAATTTTGAATATCACTGTCAGATGAAGCACACTTGTGGTCAAGGAGTTTATGATCTCAGAAATGTATTGTTTTAACTCCCAGTCATTTTTTAATTCTCTGTATCTTTTTATAATTTCATTGCTGAATTTCTTGAAGATTTTTTGTGTTTGGGGCCCTTACTCTGGACTAAAATTATGTAAGAAACTGAAAGTCGATGGAATTATAAATGCTACAAGTGTCTTGTTTCATTTGAGCCATTTTCCCCTGTCTGTGAAGCTCAATTCTTGAATTATTAAGCCTTAAATTGGGTAACGCATAAGGGGCTAAGATGTATTCCATTACTGCGCTATGTGAGAGTGCGCTAATATTAACTTTCAATGGTTAGATGAATGAAGGCTATTTTTTTCTGGTACACTTCATTTCATTGCTGATAACAGGCTTCAAAATCATCTGTTGGAACTCTCTCTTTCAGAAAGATTATGTGTGGCTGCATGCTTGAAAACATCATGGTAAATACAATCATACAATGCCCCAGAAGTGAGTTATAGGGTATTTCAGAATGTTTGTAAAGAATATGCGCCAAGATACTTCCGGTTGGCAGAACGTGAGCGGCTTCCCACTGACCTGAAGAGATCCAGCCGGGAAAGTCTGTCTTAAATTAATAAGTTTGGGGTTTATGACTTGATATTTTGTAAAACGAGACGAGAAATGTTGACTGTTAAATCTGAAAACATAGGTTTTGTAACCAGAAAATACATCTGTGGTGATATACAATGTATCTATTAGCCACCCACCTGCGTTAGTAACCAACTACCGACAAAGTACTGTTATGAGCCGAGCTTGCAACGCCTATCGGCAGCAAGTGTAGCCTGCTTTTGCCCTATGGCTTTTGCAGCTAATGTGACAGCTGAGCCCCTCGTGACAGCATTCTCTGGTGACAGTCAGCGACAACAGCATCCGCCAAGGAAAAAGCACATAACTGTTTATTTTACAATATTAAAATGGTGGTGAGAAAGGTGAACAAATAAATTCTCGCGCTGAACTGTTAAATAGACAAGAACGCAACTGTCTCAAACTGCAGATTCAGCTTACTGTGTCCTCGCGTTCTTGGAAGTTTCTACTCCCCTTCTCAACTTCTCACGTTTGAACTCGCAAATATGGGAGTCCGTGAGAAATGGCAGTGCTTATGCTAGCTAGCATTTGTCCAGCTGTAAAGAAACACCCACAACTAGGCTACACAGCTGATGGCTTAGAACTAGCTGTCACCGTATTGAATTGGCTCCATCGATATACTTTCCAATCAACACAGTACAAGATAAAGTTAAATGTGTCAATGTAATGGCAAAAGTAACAGCTGTAACACACTGAAAGCTTGCAGTCTTTTTTAATATAGTGCAAGTAAACTAATTTTTGACAAACGTTGTGCTAAGAACTCTTCGGCTTTTGCCACCCGGACGGACGTCTATTACTGCTGAGACGTCATGGTAAATTGTCGTATAAGTAACTGTTCTATTGTTGTGTAATGTAAAACAGTACAGCATGCTTTTTTCCACTAAGCCACGTCAGCTTCATATGGGGCATAATTTTTACATTGTACTTTATCATGTCTACCATTACTAGTGTCATTGAACTAATTACTAAAATTTGTTGCTCTTGAAATTAAACTACCTCCTTTCACTATGCCAACTTGCCATGTAACACCGAAGTACTTTAACCTTGATCCACAGCTGTATTTTTAAAGTATTTGATTGTAAATTTTGCTCTACATTATTTAATTCATCCATTTATTATTATTAGTACAAGGCTTGCTCGTATGCGACCTCTTGCTGCCAATTCAGGAGAGTGTAGACAGTTTGTGGCTCTCCTCCGAAGCATGCGCCTGTCAGCCACTGCTTCTTATACACTCATTGGTTGAATCTTCGCAAGTTCAGAACGAGGGCGGAGGATACCCGGACATCAACAGACTTAGAATCTTCCTGACGAGCGCCCGTCTGGCCAACAGGAGGCGCTTGAGCAACGAACAAGGCAAGT
Organism: Gymnothorax javanicus; assembly: GCA_029692085.1. NCBI lineage: Eukaryota > Metazoa > Chordata > Actinopteri > Anguilliformes > Muraenidae > Gymnothorax > Gymnothorax javanicus. The sequence goes on from CM056201.1 coordinate 35,157,055, forward strand.
ATTATTTTCCCTTCCCGGCAGTCCCTTCCCAATTTGCAACCCTGTAGCGCAATAGCCAGTTGTGCGCTATTCTGAAAATGCTGCCGACCACTGCCGGCTAGTATGAAGCGGGGATCGAACCCGCGATGTGATAGTCACTTCTGCTTCGCAACGATCCATTTATTACTTTTTAAAAGATACACTGCCCGGCCAAAAAAAAAAAAATCACTGTTTGGAAATTAATGAACAAATTCTATAATTGGATCATTATTGCGGTTATTAATATGTTTCAGCTGGCAATAATCATTTTAACCCTGACTGATGAAGCGCGTCGCTACTCATTTCTTAAAAAATCATGTCGGAAAAATCATCCCTTGATGGTGGAAAAGATGTTACAGTATTTCAGAACGGGCAAGTTATTGGCCTGTATTTAGCAAAGAAAACCATGAATGACAAAAACAAGTATGAGGAATCATTTTTACAAACAAATTTGCCACCACAAAGTCCTGACCTTAAACACATTAAAAGTTATTGGGATGTGCTCAAGAAAGACCACCGAGTGGTTCAACCATTAAGTCGAGAAGACAAGATCTCGGCCAAAAATTATGGCATATCTGATCAAAAATAAATGTTCTGGCATTGCATATAGTTGTCAAAACAATGACAAGACGAATATGCACTGTAATCAAAGCTACAGGGGTTCCAACTAAATATTTGAGTGTGCGACTTTTTTTTGGCCGGGCAGTGTATATCAGGCCTTGTTGATGGAGAATAAGTGTTACTTTAAAGGTTATATCAGCGATTCTAAGCCAAAACATGATTTGTCACATACAGGAGATTTTTCCTCATGAACTGTTAACAGCTCCTCTCATGAGTGGGCGGTGGAAATACTCCGGTCTCTGTAGGCCACCTACAGCCAGGTAGACACTGAGAAAGATACACAAACTCGTGGGGACCTACCCGCGTCCCCAAACATCAACAAAAGTGTTCCCACGAATCAGAGGGTAGGGGCGGGTCTTCTGCGCCAGTTCCGTGCTCATGCATGACGAGTGGGTGGGACTGAGCAACGAAAGGAACTGGCAGAGTGAAGTTTGGTGGAAGATAAACCGAAAAAGAGACGCTCGAACAAGTGCATGTTTAGGAAAAAGGAACGTGATCGCAGCTATGTCAAGTCCCAAATAAACATAGGGAAAGCGTACCAACGTTGAAGAGAGTTCCGGGAGTTGAATGGTTTTAATTCTGACGCCCAGGTCGTCTTGTTTCTACTTGAGGTGAGTACGGCTGGTGCTAACTCGGTTGGATGTGAATTGTAAATTGTCATCCCAAGAAAATTTGAGGGAAGCTCGTGTATTGTTTTTGTAAGGCTATCTTGCATAGATCATGCTGGTCAGAATGAATCAAACAATAGAGAGATCGATATTTCCTCTTTGGAGCGAGTTAGCAACCTTTGCTAACTCTCGGTTTGCAAGCTAGTGAGTTTGCTAATTCTATCTGATCAAACAGGGTTTGTGTTCATGTAATAACATTTTTTCTCTGGTTAGTACTCAGAGTTGAAATTCGACAATGAATGTATAACCGCGTGATAAGTTTAGCTAAAAGTGGTGATCTATGTGACGTTGTTAATACTCATTTTGTAATTCTGAGCTTAAGATACTTGTCAGATACCTTGTTGTAGCTAGCACTAATGGTGTACATTTATTGTCTGGCAATGGTCGTCATTGTTGCTACCGGGCGTTTATCACAACGAGCTGTACACGGCCATTTACCCAGCTGAGTGAGCCATTCTTAAGCTGACCTTCAAAGTCAATGTAAAGACGCGAAGTTTCGCGTGTATTCGCGTCTTTGCATTGACTTTGAATGTAATCTGTCGCATGAAAAATTTGTTTCTCATCCGGTGTGAAAGCAGCTTTACTCAGAAGTTTCACTTTAAGAAAAGCGCGTTCATGTTCCAAGCTTCTGAAGGGGAGGGGCGAGCGGCTCTGTTGTGTTTTGAGAACGGTTCAACTGTCAACAATAGTGACGTCATATCACTGATACAGCCTTTAACAGTGAAAATGAAAGATCAAAAGAATGGCTCCATCCCAATACCCACACTTGCAGTCTTTGCACTGAATCAAGTGGCTACTTGAATGATGTTTTCCCTGATCTGGCCGAGGTGTATAATCAGGCGTAAAGACTGAAAAAGCCACAAGGTTTTGTCATCTCACATCGGGACTCACTACTGGTAGTTGAGGCTGCAGTTCGAGGAGTTTATAAACCAAGAATGATATGAAGAGGATGCATTTTTTGAATATATTTGTGAATAAAGACCCATTTAGCGATCCAAACATTAAAACAAATATTGAAACATCATCCAAAATCATAAATACAGTAATAAATTAGGTAATAAATGCCTCAATAAATGAGCAATCAAGTACATCATAGTTGTTTCATCTACTCTTAGAATATTGCTGAATAACAGAAGCTTCAGAAACCTAATAACTTCATTGCCGTGTAACATTTCCTTGTCCCTCATCTTTATAACCACTGCCTCATTTCTGAGTACAAAATCCTGATGCACTGCGGGATACACTTAGCCATGAATACTGCTCCAAAGCGGTATTGGGATAAGGGCTCTTAAAGTGTGGATTAAGTGCACCTAATTTTGGGCATTTTCAGAAATTGGATCTTCTTCCACACTTGCTAGGTGGCACTCAAGCCCGCAAGACTGCAAGTGTGGGTACTGGGTTGAAGCGATTATACTATATATATTATACTTTTCGCTCTCCTTGTGTGTCCCCTTGATATGTATTTATCAATTTTAATGACAATGACGACACCAATTCAACAAAGTGTCCAGTTAGATTCCTTACAGGGCATATGGTAAATTTGGAGAAACCAGGCAAGAGTTTGTAGGTTTACTGGAAATTCAATATAACAGAACTATGATTTCAAATTACAAAACTACACATTTTTAAATGAATAAAATTAATCTGCACAAGCTGTGCAACAATGACATTTTAGAAGTCTCCATCAAATGAAAAACCATACATTCAGGTGCCTTAGCCAGATTTAGGTCGTCCGCGTTTAATAGCAGCTTGGATCTGCTTGGCTTTGCTTCCATTTGATTTAGCAACCCAAGCAGATCCATCTTTGATTACAGACAACAGTCTCAAGCTGGCTAAGGCACCTGAATTTTACCCCCTCCTTTCCTCGTTGCATTGCATAGATGGCAGTGGTACAGGGGCCGCAGAGAGAGGTAGGGAGGCGTCTGTCATCAACATCATACTCAGATATCAGATCATGGATGGCAGAGATAAGGTGGAGCTTGTTTACGATGGAATAGCTTCCTTTTCAGAAACAGAGAATACAAACTTTCGTGCAGGCTGTGCAGTGGTCCATATTTGCTGTCAGCCCCTTGCATGTCTCAGGGAAAAGGACAGAATTCAGGGACAATGCACAATATAAGGAGGGCCTAGCTTTGTGAATGTAGGCAAGTCTGATGTAATCAATGATGATATAATTTTGTAAATGTTACCCATCCCCAGTCATAATAAGGCTTATTGTGCAATTGTGCAATGACCTATGGCCCATGAAATGTGACATAACCATTGTGGAATCAATAGCGAAGAGACTACGCCCACGAATGACCCTTCGATGTCTCATTTTTGGGGATTTTAACACTTTTTGGAATTTCTCAAAGTTCAAAAATTGCAATTTCTGAAAAACACGTTTTTCTCAAAAATTGCCCAACGGATTTTTTTCCCGTTTTCATATATGTATTCTACGCCATGTTCTGGAGTACATATCATTGGTTTTATGCCATTAGAATTTTTTCTGACTTTTTTTATGGTTAAAACCCACTGTGGGCAGGGACACGCCCCCACACTCAAGCCAACACCATCAGAACTGACCTGTGCCATTCTGCTCTAAGCTCCTTCCCTCTGTCATTACGGTATTACTATCAATAGACCCTACAATTGGATTGGACTCAGACTCCGTATTCGATTTCTGTCTGGATCGTAACAGATATTATAATCCCTAGAAATTTTTTTGCCCTATTGAAAAAAAACAAATCTGCATATCTCTCAACAAGCTTTTTCAGATTAAGGCCTGAAGTCTTAAAGCAAACATTAAGTGCATTAATAGCTTCAATCATTTGACTTTTATCCTTCATAAATTATGTGTTATGAAAAATTGACTTATTCTGGCTGATTTCTTTGATATATTTGATATTTCTATGTCCTCAAATTTTTAATTGTGATCAAGTGAAGGGAGTTGCAATGCGAGTGAAAAGTAAGTAATGGGTAAGCCTTGGCAGATACCTCTGTTCAGTTACAGTCCTTGGCTTGAGCTGCTGCCCAATAGTATGGACTTATTGGGAAAAATGAGCAATCAGAGAAGCACTTCTTTGGAAACCATTCCATATTATCCTGCCTGTGTGATCTGGGCAGGAGGCCAGTGCTAAGACCACGCCCTGGCAGCTGGAGTCAAAAAGCAGGTGATGGAAAATCCTTGTAAAAACAGAGAATGAGGGAAGTACTGTACTCTCAGATTCACCAATTGGTCTTCTCACTGTCTCTGGAATTTCAGCCTATCATTCAGGAATCTGCCTATTTTTTAACAATGCAATAAAACAGTGTTTCACTCTATGCTGATCAGGTACAAAGCAGAGAGCAGTATTCATTGAGCAACTCCTTGCCAGGAACAAACCGGAACAAAGAGCACAGCTATTTCTTTGCTGACCTTTGGGTAGGATGACTGTCAATTTCCCACAGTTTTTTTTGGGAACACTTTTATTATAAATGCGACATAATACTCAGAATTCTATATTAATAAGTTTGTAATTCAGTTACAGATGTAGGACGTGCTATAAAAATTGAGTACACGGTAAGAGAGCCAGATTTAGAGACAAGAATTTTGGCAAATGTTCGTAATCCTTTAACAACATGCGGTATGTTGCCTTCGAGAAGTTTTCTATTGCAGGGGTGCCCCTACTTGTTCCAGCAGGATAATACCAAGCCACACTGTGCATGTATTCAACAGAGTGGCTTTGGAGTCGCAGGGTGTGGGTACAGCCAGCAGCCCAGATCTGTCACACATTGAAAACGCGAGGCGGATGATGAAGCACAAAATACAAAGGAGACTCCGGAAGGCTGACCAACTGAAGTCCAATAGCAGGCAAAAATAGGAACTAAGTCCACTTTCACAACTCCAACATTTAGTTCTGTTATTAACCCCTTTGTGCAGATATAGATGCCAGCGGACATGGAGCTGCTCTATTTATGCACACAGTTACACTCTTCTATCGCTAGATGGCACCTAGATCCCGGATCAGTTATTGAATATTCACTAGCCAGCCGAGCTCGAATGCGGTTTAGAATATGTTCAGTCCCATCCCTGTGTTTCTGGAGTTGGATGAATTAAACTCCTCAGCTAAGCTAGATGTGCAAGCTGCTCAATATACTTGCCCATAGTATCTATCCAGCAGTTTAAAAAATGATCTCTTGCCACAGAAAAAATCGTTGTACTTCGTAAGAACCACTTCAGCTATAGCGAGCCTGGTATCCGAATTAGTAGTTAAAGTGGTGCTCTGTAAGATTTGAATTGGTTTGTTTATATTGACATCTTTGGCAGTAAGCTGTAATTGCAGGTGTGCTTCTGGACCTCATTTCCCATAACTCTTGTCGAGACCCAACAGTGTCACCTGTATGACATCGGTAAATTGACGGCTCTTACCAGTTCCACGCCTCCTCAACTCTCATGCAGATGGCAAAGATGCTCTTTGACACGGCAATTGAACTCAATAAAAATAAAAATTATGCGAGGTTAGTCATCCATTAGCGTCATCTCATTCCAGTTATGATAAATTGATTAACTTAAAGGGCTGCCAACTCGCATGCTTTCGCCGTGAGAATTTGTGCTTCATTCACTTTCCCGTGCTGTAGTTGGTAAATATTCAATCAACAAAATGCATGTGTTTCACGATCGTTCAAATTGTTTAAATGAAATAAGACCATTTGAAACATTTTTATGCAATTCCACTGCTTCCAACCCCTGAGTGAAGAAAAGCGTGAGAATTCCGGAATCATAATTGTTCTCATATTACTAGTGGCAAAATCCACCATAACACATGTGAAACTGATAAACCTCAATGCACAAGGACTTCAGTTCCACCTGAGAATCTCTACAAACGGTCTGATAGAATAATTTCTAACTACAGCACGGGAACGTGAATATGTCATTTAAACTCAAGCCAAATATGTGAAAGTTGAGAGCCCTGTGTGTAAATAATGCACACGGTAGATGGTTAACAGGTAACGTCATAACGTTTTTTTTTTTAATAAAAATAATTTGTCGAGGTGGTTAACGTAGTTTTTTTCCCGTGGGCTTCCTGAAATTACATTATAATTTTAGTTTCAGTAGTAGCCTCAACAGAGACTCAGCTAACGTTAGTTTCTACTGTGCACAGTATAGTTACACAGTATGGTATTTGCCATTGCCATTGGGTAGACGTCAGAAGGGATCCAGTCGCGGTACTTTCCGCTTCTTGGAAGGCTGCATTTTTAATGGTCCTCCCTTAATTCCATCCGTAAAACTGACATATAGTGTAAGGGACAAGTTAGATTAAGGTTTAGGGGATAGAGGCAAGTTTCAGGTTATGGAAAGTACCGCTACTGGATCCCTTCTGACGTCTACCTTGCCATTGCTTTTCCCGGGGTTCCTTACTTCCTTCAAGCTAGCTTGCGGCTCCTACCTTCTGGACAGACCAAACACTGCTTACTGACGTAAAAAGCGTCACTAGATGTGCGCCTGTATTTGAATATAGCGCTGGAATGTCGCCACAGACACACTGATCGCTTTACCTGTCAAAGAATGAAATACAAGTGCTTTCATCACTGGGTCATAGGCCCAATCACCGTTGTTTTATCCTCCCTCTCTGATAGACACTGACTTAAGAGACAGTAACGAGACGGAAATCTTATGGATTACCACTTTAAGAAAAATCAGTTTTCTGAAGCAAAAATTCTACATGGTATTGATACTGTGTCATTCTACTATCAATTATGGTCATCACATATCAAAAATGCTAGGTCCCTACTTTGGATTTACACGTAGATTCCTCCATCGACAAATTCAGCACTTCCTTATATCCTTCTGAGCAGTGGTTCCCAACCCAGTCCTCAAGGACCCCCTGCCATGCAGGTTTATGCTCACTTTCTACTCTTTCACACCTGATCCATTTTAGGGCTTCATGCTGATTGGTTGAAAAAGATCTACCTGAACAGGGTGTGCATGAAGGTTCATTGGGCCTTAAATGGATTAGGTGTGTAAAAGTAAAGCTGCAACAAAAATCTACCAGACAGGGGGTCCTTGAGGACTGGGCTGGGAACCACTGCTCCTGAGTACTCTTGTTGATTAGCCAGTCACTTAATTATATACTTAGGCTCATCTGCGTAACGCACAGTTATAGTTCACGCCCACATGAAACTTTCTCGGGAATGATGTATTGATTGACACATTTCTTATCTAATCCCAGAGAGTATAAACTTTCCACAGTAACTGAAAGACATTAATTGGACCATCAGAAAGGTATTTAAACACGTGTGTAATCATTTAGGTTATGTTCTCTCAACTTTGCGCAGCTGAGAAAGACGTGATTGCATGGAAAAAAAGACTTCCAGACCCAACCCTAGAGTGTTGAGCTTATATTTGCGGGATGGAAATGTGATTCTGAGATGGAAAATGGCAGTTATTCTGAATGGAACAGACTGAAAGGCTGACAGCATTGGAGGAGTAATTCAATGATGGACAATTTTTCCTCTTGAAGTGTGACCCGAACAGTCTTTGTATAGTGTAGCGCTATCTTACTTCCAGCCAGCTAGCTAACTAGCCAGCTATTTCTTATTTTCGGTTTACCACTGTGATCACAGAGCTAGTTTGTCACGTTGGTTAACTAGAGTACTTGATATTGCAATGTGCTGGCATTTTGCTTAATGTGGCGATGGTTTTAATATGTATACCGTATTCAATGAAATAGAATGCCTTGGATTTTTGATCGTTTAGAATAAGAACAGCTATTGCTGTGTTGTGAGTTATACTTACTCCTTAAAGGGTGTGAAAAGCTTTGTTACAAGCTTTCGTTTTGCTTGAATTATCAGAATTGTGATGGCAAGCTTTCCGTCTAAGTGAACGTTCTGACCATAAAATAAGCAGTTGCTTTGATGAGTATGTGTGCTTGCTGATGCAGCTTTGTCGAAAAATGGATGCAACTCTGAACTTTATCATGGTGAAAAGGCATGTTTTGGGTTTGGAGAGGTTACTGGTGACCATTGATGTCCAGCTGCACCTATATTGATAAACTCATGTTAAATTCAACCAGAAAATCATTAATTATATTTCACTATCCTATGGGGGGAGAGAAATATACTGTTTTGGCTCCGTTTCTTGTTCTTGTTCTTTTCCTCCTCCTGGCTTTTTGGGCGCCACGCTTTCATTTTAAGGCCAAATGACCTGAAATTACCTTTTTTCATTTTTTGGATGCTAGCCTTAGAAATGATTTAAATAATTTCCACGGTCGATCACGCCTACAATCACCACTGTGTTAACGAATTCGAAATAATTCACTTGCTGCTGAATTAAATTCTACTATATTAGTTTTTTCTTTTTGTAGCTTACAATAATTGGACTAAGATTTTGGCGACTCATACAGCTGAAAAGAAGTCCAGCTCAATTCACTGCGAAGTGCACTATGTCATCAAAATGAACCTCTTATAGTTTGACTCCGAATGAGAAAGATTTTCCCACCATTTTCCAAGGTTTAAATTAATTTAATTAGGCGATTTTAATTTTGTTTTGTTTCTTTCTTTTTTCAGTTTTTGTTTCCCTTCCCAAAAAAATCTAATTCAGGCTCCTGTACGGTAGGTTAACGTTGTGTTAGATAGTAACACAGTTACGCTATAACCTTACCATTTGAAGGCAAAAATTTTGCTTTGATTAAAAATGCTTTATTTAATGTTTTTTCTTGTCCATTATTTTCACAAAAAAGTCCATTTTACAAGAGATGCAGGGTGATTTCATAATAGTCCTTTTTTGCATGGGGGCAATTTTAGACAAGTCCATTTCCGCTCGGGTGAGGGATTGAGAGTTAAATATCCTGCATTTGCTTGCAAATGTTGACTTTCTAGTTCATATTGAATTTCATTAGTCTAAAGTTGATTTGCATTAAAAATGTGATTATTTTATGATTTGACAGTGCACCATTTTGAGGACTCTGGGACGCGGGGAGCCACCTGGAGAGCTGTCTTATTTGGCTTCTAAAGAGGGGATAATTTAATATTTCATATTCAGATGAGGAGTACTTGTGGTCAAGGAGTTTGTGATCCCAGAAATGTATTGTTTTAACCCCCAGCCATTTTTTAATCCTCAGCATTATTTTTTTTTTTTTTACAATTTCAATGCTGAATTTTCATGAAGATCTTTTTTATGTTTGCAGGCCCTTTTCTCTAGCAAAATCATGAAAATAAACTGAATTACGATGTCATTCTAAATGAGTGTCTTGTCTCAGTTGAGCCATATTTGGTCTCTATGCAAAGCTTAAATCTTGAATTACAAAGAATTAAATAGGGTAATGCATAAATAGCCATATTTGGCATCTACGCAAAGGGGTTAAAAGGAGATATGACATTACTGTAATGGCTGGTAGAATTGAGAGGCCAAGTGCAGCGGCAAAAGGGAAATAGAGCAGCACGGACACAATACAAATAGAGAGAATAATACAGACCATACGACAGGGACAATCCTCGTGCTTCCAAAAGGACATCCAAACATCCGACAAAACGGAAACAAAGCGAGAGAGAAAAAAAGGAGCAGTATCTCGGAGATCCGAGAAAAACAAGGCACCTAAAATAGTGCGACACAAAGGATAGAGAAGATACAAAGGCACAGAAATACAGAAATCTTCGGCTAAAGTGCATAACTACAAACAGACTCTCTAGACACGCACACCTCCCAAACCATGACAGGACCCCCCTCTAAGGAATGGCTCCAGACATTCCCAGAGAACCCCGTGCACGGAACTCTGAGATAAGTGTGGGATCTAGGATATCCCGAGAAGGGACCCAGCACCGCTCCTCACGACCATACCCCTCCTAATCAACTAAAAACTGGGCCCCATGACCAACACGCCTCTCAGCCAGAATACGACGCATGGTGTAAACCGGCCCCCCCCTCAATCATCCATGGCGGGGGTTTGTCGACCTGTGCCAGGACACTAGTGCTAACCGGTTTAAGCCGGGAGACATGAAAAGGGGGGTGGATGCGCAAGGATCTAGGGAGCTTTAAATGGAGGGTGACAGGGTTGATCCTCCGCACTATCTTGAAAGGACCAATGAAGCGGGGAGCCAATTTCCGTGACTCCACTTTTAAAGGAAGGTCCAGAGTGGAAAGCCAAACTCTTTGGCCAACCCGATAAGATGGGGCCAAACGGCGCCTTCTATCAGCGGCGGTCTTTTGTTTCCGCTCAGAGCGCAACAAAGAGGACCGGACCCTGGCCCAGACCGACTGACAACGCCGAACGAAGTGATTGACCGAGGGAACCTCTGAATCCCTCTCAGTCTCCGGAAACAGCGGAGGTTGATAACCCAACTCAAACGGGAAAAGGCCTGTGGAGGAGTTACAGAGTGAATTGTGGGAGTATTTGGCCCATGCCAAAAAAACGACTCCACGAAGACGGGTTGTCAGCCGCTAAACACCGAAGTGTATTCTCCAGCGACTGGTTAATTTGCTCTGTCTGCCCGTTAGTCTCAGGATGGAAACCAGACGAAAGGCTCACGGCGGCCCCTAACTGGTTGCAGAAAGCACACCAGAATTTAGCCGTAAATTGTGGGCCCTGATCAGAGACCACACCCTGAGGGAGACCATGCAGCCGGAACACATGGTCCACAACCAGAAGGGCCGTCTCCCGCGCCGAAGGGAGCTTAGGCAGGGTATAACTACAAACAGACACTCTAGCGAAGGAGGCGTGGCGGACTTCCGGCTTATATAGAGTCCGAGGAGGCGCCGCCCAAGTTCAATCAGCCAGCTGGGTAAAGAATCCAGTTGAAAAGGAATTCGATCTCGTCCCGGGACGAGAGCCTCGAAGAAAAGTCCTGAACACATGCACACCTCCTAAACCATGACAAGTACACGTGTGTTGCAGAAATTGCATGTCACAAACCAAAAAAGCTGTGTGGTTAAAACAACTTATTTTGTTTTAAACATTTTTCAATTGAACACAGGTTTAAATCGAGTTGGAAATTATGTTTCATATAATGGAAAAATATGTTTCATGCCCCCAGCGAATTATTGTGGAATTGAGGTTGAACAATTATTAATATTAATCATGAAAAAAAATTCCTGGATTATATTTATTTTGTCCTGAGGAATATAGCCTGCATATATGCCAACAAAACATGCAAAAGTACCTAAAAAAAATTACATTGAGGAATTTTTTTCTTCTAAATAATTGACCACAGCACTTTATTTTCATGTTTGCCAACAGCTGAGAATATCATTTGGTTTTGCCTTTTTATCTTGCCAATCCACGTAGGTGCTCAAACTCTACAGCTTACAGACTGTAGAAACAGCGATCTGATATGACTAGCCAAAAGCAATTGTCTGCATCTGTCTAATGTTATGCATTGATGATGTGCCAAATTTTTGTGTGCCCATGCAGTAATATCAGGCATTTTTCTGAGTTCAGTGACAGCAGCTTTTATTGACCCACAAAACTTTGCAGCTTGCTGGAAGCAACCATTTCTTGGCAGTTATTTGTAGATTATTGGTCAGCCACACAGCTAGCATGCCTGGTAATATGGGAGAGGCTGCTAGAATGCATTTTGACATCTTGAGGCTCAGGTCATGAGACTCAGCATTCCAACATTCATTCTCTTTTGGAAGTTTTTTTCCCCTAAGTATCTTGAAAATTATTTCATAAAATAATTTCATACAGCAGTCAGAAACCATGCTTTGGTATTGGGCTGCATATTGTCAGTGGCCAGTTGTTTATAATTACAAAATTATGAGAGGAATTACTGGTGAAAAAATTGGAAGAATATTAAGAAAAATATAAGTGAATTGACGATTGATTGACCGCTGATATCGCTGTTGCTATGTGTATTACTGTTCAATCTTCATAACTGGTTTAATTTATGAATCTACTGGACAAATGTGAGGGCAAAAAATCTGCATACATAAGGAGAGTATCATGTTTCCCCCACAGAGCGCCAGTTGTCAGGCATTTCACGCTTTTCCATTATTAAAAGATCATATTTTGAATACAAAGTCATCTTGCTTGTCACCTCAAGTGACGCTAGTGAGAAGATGGCCCTTTGTTGGGCACTTCTTTTTGTCATCTTTCTTTCATTCACAACACTATTCAGTTTCCTCTTTATAAGATTTCAATAGATTGGTTACTCCTTGTGTAGGCTGTACAATGTCACTGTGTCTTGTGGTGTGCTACCATTATCAATGCGAATGAGTATAAATTTCTTATCATGGGCGCATCCTTTCATGTTCCTTTAACTGGAGAATAGTGTTTGAATCATCTCAAGCTCAGTTTTCAAGCTTCCATAAATAAGTTATTCATTACAAATCGCAAGAGACATGCCAGCCCCTGCTACTGTGGGCAGTTTTGTGTTTATCAGAATATGGTTTTTGCTGATTTCAAAGAAAACAATGATACAGTGGGGAGATCGGCTAGATTTTAATATAGTTCTCAAATTAGTACTTAAATGTAATTTCTTTGGACGTCATAGCAAATGAAACTTGTAGACGTTTCCTAAAACAGAAACAGGTTTTAAATGCTTTCAAATCATTGTTTCAATGAAAAGTATTAGCTGAAGAAGATACTATTCGTCATATCAATAAAATGATATGATAATACAATGCTTCATCGGTTTTTGTGGTAACATTTGACGATATCAATTCATTTCTGAGTTTGGTGAAATAAATTGGAAGAAATCTCAGAGAATGGGGAAGGACCTGAATTTTCTGCATCCTGTGTGTTCCCCCGTTAGACTCTTACAGCAAACTCCTTTCATTCATTCATTCATTCTGTAAACCCAGCGATGAGCCAGAATGAAATCTGAGTGCCTGAAAATGGCTGGAAAAGTGTTTGTATCTGCACCCCAGCTCCTCCCCACTGAAGACAATCCGACTGAGGAAGACTAAAAGTTCTCTGTTCGCCTGTCTCTCTCTTCTGTCACGCTCTCTGCTCATCCCACGGACATGGAGTGGGTGGAAGGGCTATCACTCACCATCCTTAACAAATGTCGCCCGTACCCCAGAGACTCCGCCCGCCTGCCTCACGCACACATACACACACATACGCTTACCGAGTTGCGGCATTTTCCAATGTGGCTTCTCACTACAGAGTGCCTGTTTCACAGGAGTATTACAGCACAGGTAAGATTACAGCGCAGGTAAGTGGGCCGGTAATCCTCCAGTTACTGTCTCTCGGGAAGGCCCCCTTTGAGTCTCAGCTCTGCAGCTGGGGGGCGAGACGCATTTTCCTTGCACCGCCGGGATGCGCTTTTATAAGAACGAGGCCCTGGAACAGAAGCCCATTGGTCCAGGCCATTAGTAACTTTAAACCACATGACCTATGACTAATGTCCTGTACAGGTTCCCACCAAACAGTTTAAATGCATAAAAAGCTTTGTAGCGCATTCAAAGGTAGGATAATACCTTTTGTTAATGTGCACTTCGTTAGCAGGAAGGCAGGCTTTCAAGTTGGGGCTCAGGGGCCCTTTCACCCTCATCTTCATGTGCATTGTCCCCACACCCATGTAGCTGCACCAGCCTTGTCTCTGCCTCATGCAGAGTAGATTGTGAAGACGTGGTTAGATCTCTGTCTGTGCACAGTCGGTGGTAAAGGGACTGAACTGATTTCACCCTGGAAAACATATTTATGGCTAGCTTCCTACGGTTCAATGACCGATAATGAAATATAGCAAGTAAAACTCTTCTCACTTCTTTTCATTCACTGAAAAAAATAATAGTTAGATTTAACAGATCATCCATTCCCAAACAAGGCTCATTCTTTATCAATATTTCATTTGCGCATAATGAAATAAAGTGAGCACCATAATTTATTGGACTGAGACACTGATTTTATTTTGGCTCCGTACCTGATAACTTAAGGGTCTGAATGGAAACGACTGAGGTGCATACTGTCAGCTTTAATTTGAACATGATTCCATCCATATTGGATGAACTGTTCAGTCTCCTGTTCAATATCTACAATGCATATTCAAAATAACAAAAAATATGTCACTATCCGATGACTTACATTGCTTACACTAAATAGCAATATTTTACCATAACATTCAATACTATGGAATATTAATCCCATTGAATTTCACATTTACTGTGTGGAGAACATGGTTCTCTATTTATTAGATTAGAAAACTTTATTGTCCATTACATTACAAAGAAGCATCCCTACCTCTCTTTTCTCGGTTTTCCCACCAAAGATGACATTACAAAGAGATGAATATTATCCATCAGAAGAGAAGACAAAGCAAGATTCACAATTATGGGATGTCGCTAGCTTATACTTGTGTGTTTAATGCACTGCGAGGACAGCAACATTCACGTCCACAAGGAGTCTGGTTGGAAAGGCCCCAGGGACAAAGCTGTCCCTTTCAGATCCACATGAACTGAGGCAGGAAGAAATACCGTAATGGCGAAAAAAGGGGTCTGCGATGGAGCTCGAGTGGAAAAACTTTTTTGCAGAACTTTATGAGCATTGACAATGATTGCTGCCTTTCTCCTGGTAACTAGCTGTCTAGCTAGCTAGCTCCTTGCAAATCAGTACTTAACTTTAACCTTGCTATTTAAAATTTGTGGTGCTATGCCAAAAATAGGATCCATACAGCCAGTTAGATGGCATCAATATAACGGCATCAACAATTATCATGATAGAATGTAAAAATACTAGCATTAGCTGGCTACCTATCAGTTATACCTATCCGTGGATAGCTGGCTAGTCTTCCTGCTGTTTTTGCTCAAACAAGGCTAATCAAGGATGTCTACTTGTACAGATTAGCTAGTGAACATACTTTTATGAATTTGATTTATAGATATGACATCTCTGAAGTTTATAATTAGAGATTTAGTAAACGTCCTCTACCCTTGAAGTTTTCAACAGTTCCATACGTTTGGAAATTTTTAATAAATACCCTGACAGTGCTCAGTGGCATATTCAATCATTTGTAAATCTTCTTCTAGCCATCAACAGATTTACGAAGGTCTTTGACCATCCATCTCTTTTGATTTGGCAGTTGTTTTGTTCACCCCGCCCACAACAAATGTTGTGGAAGAGGTGTATGTAGTTGTCACGTTTATTTATTTATTTATTTATGTGTCTGTTTGCAATCTACAGGTTACAATTATGGACAGATTATCTTCAAATTTGGTAGGGACAATCCTTTGGCGGAAGGGAAGAAATGATTGGTTTTTGGTGAAGCTCGGGCGGGGTGATGTGGCCTTCCGGACACACCCTCTAGTTTCTTCATGGTGTTGGATGACAAAGGGATATAGCATGTTACCTTATTTTTATACCCCAGTGAAACAGGAAGTGATTTAATGGCTCAATATAGTACCTTAACACTTAGAGAAAACTTAAATAAGTGGAATTTAAGACCTGGATTAATTTCAGTAGATGTTATTCACAAAAATCTGTAAGAGCGCCATTAATTGCGAAACACTGATTTGGGGAAAATTGATTTTTAATTAAATCTGTAAATAATTTTGGTTGGTTCCATTGGAACATTAATATTGTACAGTATATCTCACATGTTGTTATTTAGAGTTTATCCATAAATATAATTTTCAGAATTTTTTAAAGTATTGTTTGTGCATTGCCATAGGGGTGCCAGTCATTTTGGAGCCCACAGTAACTGGTGATAGTGTAAGTTTACACTTCAGAGATATTACAGGAGACCTGATCATTGATGAATAAGTCCCAATTCAGCATTATAACTTTTATATTGAAACACTGTATTGAGTAAATTGACTATTGTGGTAAAACTCAGACTTACAAGCAGACAGCGTGGAGCAAGGGCTGCCGCAAAAGTATTTTTGGCTAAAGATTGATGCACGCACTTAACCGCACATGCCCGCTCTTGGAGAATGACGCACTGGTCACAAACAATGGGAGAAAGTGTCCGTAAGTTATGTGTGAGACATCATTGTCTGCACCCGTGTGTGGGAACTCAACAGCCTACAGCCGCAGCAGGCACAAATGTCATGCAATGAGCCATGCTCCTGATGGTGACAGTGGGTTATTACCTCTTATTTACAGTGGCCTGAGAGGGAAAAACAATGGAAAAATTGTAGAGCTAATTTCCCAACATGAAGCTTCCTGTGCCAGATTTGTCTCCATGATTACAGATCATGCCCTGCAAATTTGTCACATGGCTTGTGATTCATGACACTTTTGAAAATGTCACTTGCCTTTTGTGATCTCACTTTAAACTGTGTTTGTCAGTGCTAATACTACGAACACTCATCTTTTATACTACTTCTTGAAATTTGTAAAACACTGATAATGTCAGAAATTAATCAAAAATTACATTCATTTTCAAATTATGTTTGGACAGTGGTTTTTGACAAATTCCTATTGCATAAAATCCATTCATGGTGTCAAAGAAATAATGTTTTTTTTTTTTTTTTTTTTTTTTTACTGAATTTCAATGGATTGCATTACATTTATACAACCCCAATTCCGAAATAGCTAGGACAAAGTGTAAATTGTGAAAAAATCAAAACGCAATGACTTTCAAATCACAGAGATAACAGGCAAATGTTGAAACTGAGAAATTTTGCAATTTTATCCACAAAATGAGCTCATTTCAAATTTGATGGCTGCTACATTTCTCAAAAAAGTTGGGACAGGGGCCTGTTTACCATGGTGTAGCATCCCCTCTTCTTTTTAACACAGAGTGGAGGCGTCTGGGCATTGAGGAGACAAGTTTCTTGAGTTTAGCCATTGTAATTTGATCTAATCTTGTTTAATACAGGCTTTCAGCTGCTGTAGAGTTTTGGGTCTCCTTTGATGGACTTTTCGTTTAATTATGTGCCAAATGTTCTCAGTCGGTGAAAGATCAGGACTGCAGGCAGGCCAGTTCAGCACATGGACTCTTCTACTACAAAGCCATGGTGTTGTAATAGCTGCAGTATTTGGTTTTGCATTGTCATGCTGAAATACACAAGGCCTTCCCTGGAATAGATGTCATCTGGAGAGGAGCATATGTTGCTCTAAAACCTTTATATACCTTTCAGCATTCATGGTGCTTTTTAAAACATGCAAGTGTCCCATACCATATGCACTAATGCATCCCCGTACCATCAGAGATGCTGGCTTTAGAACTGAACGCTGATAACAGGAGGGGTGGTCTTTCTCCTCTTTAGCCCGGAGGACATGACGCCCATGATTTCCAACAAGAATGTCAGATTTGGACTCATCTGACCACAGAACACTTTGCCACTTTGCTACAGTCCATTTTAAATGAGACTTGGCCCACAGAACATGGCGGCGCCGCTGGATCATGCTCAACAATGGCCTCCTTTTTGCATGATAGAGTTTTAGGTGGCATCTGTGGATGGCACGGCAGACTGTGTTTACAGACAGTGGTTTCTTGAAGTATTCCTGGGCCCATTTAGCAATGTCAATGACAGAATCATGCCGGTGAGTGATGCAGTGGCGTCTGAGGGCCCGAAGATCAAGGGCATCCAGTAAAGGTCTTCGGCCTTGTCCCATACGCAGATAGATTTTTCCAGTTTCTCTGAATCTTTTGATTATGTTATGCACTGTCGATGATGAGACCTTCAAAGCCTTTGCAATTTGATGTTGAGGAACATTGTTTTTAAAGTATTACACAATTTTTTACGCAAGCCTTCACAGGTTGGAGAGCCTCTGGCCATCTTTACTTCTGAGAGACTCAGCCTCTCTAAGACATCCCTTTTATAGCCAATCACGTTACACATCTGATGCCAGTTAACTTAATTACTTGCTAAATGTTCTTTCGGCTGATTCTCTTATATATTAATTGTTTTTTCAGCCCTTTTTTGCCTATGTCCCAACTTTTTTGAGACCTGTTGCAGCCAGAAAATTTGAAATAAGCTCATTTTGTGGATAAAAATGGAAAATGTCTCAGTTTCAACATTTGAAATGTTATCTGTGTCCCATTGTAAATAACATTAGCTCATGTGATCTGAAAGTCATTGCATTTTGATTTTATTCACAATTTACACTTCGTCCCAACTATTTCAGAATTGGGGTTGTGCAATACATTTCCCTTTTTCATCTCATCATATCAGTGGTTAACACTCATATTTGTCAATTATATGTACAATTCACAGATGAGTCATGACATGAAAAACACTCACAAGTGAAACAAATAACATAGATTATCATATAACGGTGAGGCATATCAAAGTCTGCAGACAGACCTGAGATTGAAAGTGAACAGTTGATTTTTGCATGTGATATGTTGGATGTTGGGAGATTTTGGGACCTGAGCAACTTTGACGAGGCCCAAAATGTTAAAGCTGGATGAGTGGGTCAGAGCATTTCTGAAGTAGCAAGGCTTCTGGAGTGCTCCAAGACAGCAGTGGAGAGTGCTTACCAACAGCGGTCCGAGGAGGGGCAATCCGTGAACTGACAGCTGATAACAGGGTTTTGGGCACCAATGTCCCTTGATGCACAAGGACAATGAAAGCTATGTCATTTGGTTGAAATCGACAGAAGGGCTACTGAGGCACATGTTAATCATACTTAAGTGAAGAATTTATCACAATACACAGTGCATGGCATCCTGCTTTGTGTATAGTTTTCTTGCTGCTGACCAGTTGGAGTGTCCTTTCTAAACCTGGACCATTGCTGAAAGAGCCTCACGGGCATGTGAGCATCAGAACTGGACTTTACTTGAAGAAAGCTGCCTGGTCCAATCAGTCCCATTTTGTTTTACATCATGTGCATCGGGCAAGTACTTGTCCACCATTTGTCTGAGGTAGAGATGTCACCATGCTGCATTGTGGGAAGAAGAGAAGCCAGTGGAAGAAGCATGATGCCCTGGGTCAGGGAATTCACATGAATGTCCGTTAGACAGAGCTGTTTTGGTGGCACAACATTGGGCTGGTGGTTTATCATTGCGGCTGATCGGTGTATAAGGCAGTGAAACACTCACTATTGAATTATTGAGCATAATCCATACAGAAATTAAATCATATATCACTGAAGATATTATGCTTACGACATACAGTATATCATGTTCAGGCATTAATTGGAAAAGATGGCTCTTCTATATCACGATTCAGCTATTCAAGAAAAGAGAGCTTTCCATTGCTGCCATTCAGAATGGACTGCACAATGCTTGAACTCTTAGAGGTCTTTACACAAAAACAGTCTTTCATACTGAAGGGCTGAGTCAAACCCCAGACAGTAATGAGACAGACCAAAGGACGAGTTGGTTTTCTTGCAGGCTGAGGGACAGCCTGAGGGCTATGCTGCTTCCAGCCATCACATGTCAGCATAATAGCAATGCCAAGCCTTTGAAACGCTCAGTGATGGTTGAAAACCACTATTTCGGAAAACCAATTTTAGATGATTTCAATAATTTTTTTCAGTTCTGTTGAACAGATGTAATTGTGAAACGGCCAATGGTTTTATTTTGCATGTTTTTAATACCGAAAGACATTCCTTTTTAGCAATGATATGATCGGCTGGTAATAGAACAAATGGAACAGGAAAAACTTGACCAGCCACAGTTGAGAACTGACCATTTGTCCAATTCTTTGACACACGCTTGTAATGAATACCTATAGTCTCTAAATCCAGTTGCAAGATTTCCCTGATTATTGTGAAATTAATAAATGAAAATACATGAGTAAGTTATACAAATGTGTAGAGTATAGTTTTCATTTTCCGCAGAATAAACATTTTAGCGGTGCTGATAATCCCTATTTTTGTATTATGTAGAAGAAAATCCTGCCCTCGCTAAATGTGATATACTATTGAATTTTGAGCCATTATTGTGTTTGTGAAAATTGGTTCCCATTTGCACAGCATTGAACTTAGTGAGACAAGATGTTGCACAACCCAAACACCATGAAAAAAGGAGTGACCAAGCTGTTTATTAGAGTCAAACCATCTGCTTCCATCATATTCAGAAAATATACGGCAGTGGTGAGGACCTTAGAGCTCAGCTTCGCAGGCTGATTGAGAAGCTTACCATGCTGGCTCAACATACAGTCAAACATGAGAAGTACAGACATTTACAGATGTGAAACAAAAGGAATGAACAAAAGCTTAAAATCTGAACTTAAAAACTCATGCATTGTTCAATTGCGGATTCAAATTTTGGTGTGGAAGATTATTCACTGTGCCTGCTGGGTTGCTGAGATGACAATCTTATTTTTTGTCAGTGGAGTCTGTTCCAATGCATTCCATGGTGGAAACAAATGAACCATGACCCTCACAGCATAACACTGCCACCTGCACTTGACACCATCAATGACCCAGCTTTTCTCAAAGTGCAGAACTCAGCAGCCAATTGCTGATCTCAGATAAAACCTCATGAGGTTTCTTTAATAAATAAAAGAAGGCAATATATAAGCAAGGAGCAGGCCAGTAGAGCTGCTAGGATGGTCCAAGTAAAGCTGCTTTCACACAGGATGCGGTACAAATTTTTCACACAACAGATTACATTAAAAGTCAAAAGTCAACGAAACGTGTGTATTCGCGTCTTTGCATTGACTTTGAGTGTAATCTGTCAGGCGAAAAATTCGTTCCGCATCCGGTGTGAAAGCAGCTTAAGGCAGGGCAATCTGGAGCTGGAGGGGGTCAGGCGCAATTGTTGTAGGTATTCTGGTCTGAGGTCTGTAGCTGTGGTGTCTAGCCGAAGGGAGCGGAGGACACTAGGCAGGGGGGAAGCACTCGTACAGGGATGAAGAAATGCTGAAAAGAGCAACAATGCAGAGACTGGAAGAATACAGGGACCAGGGAATTATGTCCTAAAGGCCTAAATACAGTATTAGAAGAGCAAGAGCTAAATACTGTGCACGGGAGATGACGGTCTAGCAAACGGAAGATGAAAACCAGGAACTTAAATACACAAAGACAATAAATGTGATGTGCAAGAGCACAGGCGGGAACATGAGCGGAGGGGCAAAGCCATTGAACAATAATTGAATAATTGGAAATAACTGGAAACTGACACAGGCAGATTACAGGGAAACACTGATTAAAAACATTCAAGACGTTACTCTATAATAAACCCTCTTTCATTTCTTATACAAGCCACAGAGCATAATAGGATATTAATTAATTATATATCCCCAATGCAGGAAAAAAAAAATGCCGAGTAAGTTAAATGCAAATGAAAGCAAAAAGGAGTGATTTGAAAAGCCCACCCTCGACAATATTGAAAACACAATGCATGTTTTTTTGCTTGAACTTGCAAATTCAAATGTTTACATTGAAAATATGCACTTATTCTCAATCTGATGACTGCAACAGTAAAACAGGTGAGCTAATTGTGTGACAGATTCTGTGGTGCCTAAGGTGAATAGTTAAACGAATGGAAGGAATCTTTTTTATGGAAGGAGCTTGTTGAATTTCAGTGCATAAATTCAAAACATTTATTAAAATACAAAACAAAACATTCATCTCTTTACCATGTTAAACGTTTTTTAATTGCCAGGGCAAAATACACTCAAATGCAAACCCAAATGATTCTGAAAATCCAATGAAAATCTGATTTTAACTAGACTAGTACTGGTAACATTAAAACGTTAACAGCAAAGCTGAAGTGAAAGATCATGTAAGAAACACTTAGTATTGGATGGGTTCTTCAAAGTGTACAAATAGTATATTCAGCGATATTCGAAGGCGCAATGCAAGTGGATGGGGAGGTAAATTTCGGGCACCTCCACTTTGTCACAGAGGAATAAAAATCTTGCTGTCTCAATCACAAAATGTATTGTACACATTGGTAACTGCATATTAAACCCTGTATTCAAAGTTGTGAAAATACTGCCTTAAGGATATTTTTTTGGTTTTGACAAGGCCCCTAGTGGATACTGCTTTTAATTTCCCAGATGTAAGTAAAGTACTAAAGTAGGTCTAAATACAGTAACACAGGCTACGCATGCACCTACTCCGAGGCTTGTGAAGATGATGTTGACTATAAATCTGGCTGCAGTTGGATAACATCATTTTTAAAAAATAAAATTGACGCCATTTTGTTCTATGTTCACTTTAATATTAGGATTCAAATTAAATTTAAATTTTGAGCAATCTTTTGACAGCCCTGGTATCACATCTTGTGTTTTATTCATTAGTTTTCCTCCCTGTCTGGCTGTCTGCTCCCCATTGCTCAGTCTGCTGACCCTGGACTGTTAACCCCAATAAAGCTTCATCATCTTGTGCATTTAATCTGCTTTTGGCTCCCTTTTTGGATCACGGCCTGTCACCTAGTCATCGCATTGTATTAGCAATATACACTGGCAGTCACATGCTAGACTCTCAAATGATAAGCTAATATACTGTTTTCACTGTAGGAAAAGCTGAATGGACTTTTCGAGACAATTGTTTTTGTTTTTATTTGCATTTTCCACGATAGGCCAACCTTTTCTAAACTTGGGTTTTATCATGCAGTCCAGCTGTATGGAATATCTGCATTCATTACATCACTCGTTTGTTCAGTTTCTCCAACCATTTGCATTTGTACACATGGAAACAAACACACACACACACACACACTCACACACACATTTAATAGTCTCTTGAAATTTGTTGGCACAAATGAAATAGCATGTTTTTAAGACTTCATTGTGTATGGCCAATGAAATTATTAATGAGATTCTTTTGTTGGTCCATTCATTCTTTGGACCGACACATGCTGTTGTGCAATCAAGGTGTCAAAAGAGGAGTCTTCTGACCTCTTGATCGAACCCTTGATCATATAGATGAAAAGCATGAAAGCTCCCATGGAATTACAGGGATCCTTCCAGAAATGTATTTTCTGAGAGTGTGGAAGACTGTTGCTATAGTGCGAGCATATCGCAGGTAACTAATACACAAGATCAGTAATCATTACATGATAAGTCAGCGATATGTGACTGAAACCTGTAATGAATTATATGGCTTATTATTTACGGTTGTACTTTGTTTCATGGGACTGCTAGATGTGTGTGCCAGTAGGGTAAAATTGATGTACAAAATTAACATAAATAATAGTTATCCAAAATAAAATGGACTGTCTACAAATTCTGATTATAACATGTAAAAACAGAACAAAAAAAATAACACCCTGTCACTGAAGTCCTTTATTAAATGACTAAATAATATACAAATTTAAATTGGGATACTTTAGAGATGAATATACAAGCGTATATCAGCAATAATATGGCCACATTATATCCATAGGCTCTATTTAGCAATTTCTATATTTCAAGTGCTGACTAAAATATCACAACCTTTGCCATTTTAATATATTAAGGGCATTTATTAAGGAAACATACTTCTTGAAAAAGAGTGGCTTTACACATTGTTATATCCTGATAATCCAGTTCTGATATCTTTTCATTTTTTCATGATATATTTTAATTTACAAAAAAACAGGGACCAAAAATGTGGTGTTTGTGGGTATTTTCTGGTAAAATTCTTACTTTCAGTTACAGACCTTTTAGTTCTGAAAGAACTAGTTAATTTGTGATAGCAATATTGCCATACTATTTTTTTCAGTAAAACACATGATAAAAGTGCTGTAATGCTTTTTAATAATTTGAAAATGTTCATTGCTATCAAAACTATACTGTCGTTTGCTCTTCACTAGAATCTTCGCTGAAAACTGCTCAAGTGAAATATGCTAAAGGTCTGTGAAAAGGACTAAAACTTTGCATTAATGACATACACGACTTCAATTCATATTTAGATACAGCCTCATGTGCATGGAACACAGATCATTCCTCACAAAAGAATATAACGCAACAGTGATGCATAATTTTGTATGCCAATATGAAACAACCTCATTGAATAATGTGCACCAAAAGGTTCAGATTTACAAAATGAGGTTAGATTGAACAAACTTGTTTACTATAATATAACTCTGGAGGAATAAAATATATATATTCAAAAAACAGTGCACTTTATCCTATTTTTGTCACATTTCTGAGAGCTCCCCAGCCTACACAGAATTGCACTGTTACAGCTCAATAAATAATTCACACTGCTGATGCAACAAAAGACAAAATACCCATGTAGAATACTCCAACCACATATATTGCAGGAGTCATATCAGTGTACACAGGAGTATTTGTCTGAGAGCCTATTTTCAACATTCATAGTTTGAGATAGTCCACAGAAACTCAAGACCAAGGAAACATAAGTGATTATTTTTATATGGTTATAAAATTAGAACAACAAAGACAAGGGGCATTGGAGGTAGTTATTAACAATTATATTTTCACGTAAAAAGCATCTACAATCACTTCTTTGTCCATTCTGTTTTCATAGTTTTCTCAACGCTATGTGACCCTTCACCATATGAAAATTCCACACGTGCAAAAATGATTGGGTCACAATTTTGCAGCATGGCAGCTTTTGAAGGTTGCTTTAATTCACAAAAAAGTTCCTCCAGGTCCTTTGGAGTGTCTGCTGAACCACAGGAAAGCAGTGAATTTTGATAGCATTTTGTATTCATCAGTATAGTACTTCCTCAATAGCCGGAACGCAGTCACCATGCTGGGTGGAAAACTGCATTGCCAGTGTCCTGTCAAGGCAAGTTCCCACAAACTAACTCCTTGTTAGGTCCTTGAGGCATTTGTACCAGCAGTCTCTTGCCAGTGCTGAAGACAACAAGATGCAGGCTAGTCTTAGCAGTGCTGACAAAAATACTCTCCGACAACATTAATGTTGTTGCTCTGAAGAATCCCGTGGGTGCACAGGAGATGGCATTCAAAGCAAGTCCTTCACTTCAGAGAACAACAGGAAATATTTTAGTTGTTTGTTGTTTGAGAGGATCTTCGGTAGAATCACCTGGGGAAATCCAAGATATAGATGGGGGAATAGTTAAATGTATATCATGCTGATGCTTCATATACTTAAACCATACGTTCACAATACAATATAGTGTACCATTAAGAACAAGCTTGTTTTTAAGTCAGATCTGCAAATCCTGTTATCAGTCCTGAATCAAATTAATGCTTGTTTCTTTGTTCTTTGTATTCTCTAAATGTCAAAGGACTATTCAGATGGCAAATTGCCTTCCACAGGAAACTTGGTTTTATGAAGCCGTGCCCTTTTGGATTAATGAAACTCAACATTTTCAGCCATAGCATGTCAAGATAGATTAAGTAAACAAAGAGTCATGAGCAACATTTGACCAATTGCCTTTAATTCTTGAAGAGGGTGGCCAAACAAAAACTAAAAACAAAAAAAAAAATTAAGACAAATGAATAAAAACATCCTTACCCAAATGTCACATAGTGTAATAGAATTACACTGTTTCCATTGTGTTCAGTCTGTGCCTACCAGGTTATGGGAAGGAAAAAGAATTGATAAATAATAGAATAATCTATGATCATGAGAGGAGCATCACTTCAGTCAACAAACACTTAACCCTTTCAAAGAGTACTAAATACAAATTCCATGCCAAATGTACCAGAGCCTCCAGAGGGTCTGTCTCTGATTTGGCCATTTTTTTTCCCCTAAAAAATACCTTAGGGTGTCAAACGAAGGACTTTCAAGTTTCAGCTCAATATCCCAAACGGTTTTCATGTGAGAGACATTTTGTTTGCCCTTGTTTTTTGCCCTTGCAAATCATGAAATTGGCTTGTGAGCATTTTTGGAAGGCTATAAAATCTTTTCTAAATAAGGCAGAAAGCTGAAAATTGCTAGTCTTGTTAATTTTTGCCCTAGCTTTCAGAATATTGGCAATATTTGGTAAGAATATAAATATCTCAACTTTTTCGTCATAAATGAGATTTTTTTTAAAAATGGATTTTTGTGTAAATGGACTCCAATGAACATGAACTTACTGTGCACATAATGTACATATACAATATTTATAAACCCAATTAAGAAAACACTGCATAAGTCATGTTCCTTGATGCTTACAATACAGGGTAGAGTTAAATTAAAGGCACTGTTTTAGTGATAAAGCTGCTTGTCAATACAAAAACTATTTAAGTTTCACAGATCAAAAGGCATAATGTGACAATGTATTTTTAAGATCTTTGAATATATCTATGATATCTATCACTATATCACCCCAAACTGCTGAAAATTCATGGACATCAAACACATGGTCTATCAATTTGTGTCAGCTATCGAGATGAGCTACTTAGAAGTTCGAAGCACGCACAGAACCACAATCTTAGGACTGTTCCCAGACTCGTATCATAAATATCTTCAAAGATCTTAAAAATATATTGTCAAATTATGTCTTTTGATCTGTGAGCAAATAAATATTTGGATCTACATGCTGACTTTGCTGGAAAATGTAGACATTAAATGAAAATAGCTAGCCCATTATAACGTGCATATGTTATAAGAAGTTAACAAATATGAAAGTTGCTAGTGTAGAGTGATACATTTCTTAATATTAAGGTGAAAACAAAGTCTCCTTGGTCGTTTTGTGTAGCGGTAGTGTTTTCCAAAAAGGCAGTAAAATTTGTAAGAATACCAGCCAGCACGGGGTGTTAAAAATCTGTCTCAGCATGCATTGGGAAAACTACTATGATGCCACCTGGCATAATGGGCAGTGGATTAATGGAAGGGAGAATTCTACTATTCAAACAGATGGAGTACTCTTCAAAGGATTAAGGTGACACAATGGAAATAGACGTTTAATTTCTTTTTATGAATTTAAACCAAATAAACAGAATTTTCAGTTGATTATATCAATATTGTTTATGTCATAAAAATGACATAATTTTGTTTTTAACAAATGTTGGAAATCCTTATCCAGGGCCAGTCTGATAATATTTTTAACAGCTTATGACTGAACAATAATGCTATGCTGGTAAAAAGAAGGCTTTCCAGCTTTTTTTATTATTCATGTATTTATTTTTCATAATTTCTGTGCAATGTGTTCGCTGTTGCAGTGATTTGTTTGCATGGCAATGTGTACTACACTTAACTTACAAGGTTGGCTTCCAAAGTGAGCATGAATAATTCTAAAAAATGGTACTTACTTTTCTTCAGGTGCTTCTGCATCTAAACGGGGTGCATTCCCATTGTCACTGGTGTACAGATTTCCATTTTCCAACCTGCTTTCAGAGTTGTCATCTCTTTTTCTGGCTCTAACCTGTTAAACAAAGCAAAAAATTAAAAATAAATAAATAAAACAACTGATGAAAACACCTGAAACCAAGTGAGCAACTCATGAGGTTCACACTCTTGGTTCCCCAACATCTAAAGCATAGAGTAGGAACCAGGTAACATTTCCCTTGTGTGGTTACAACTGGCTATTTATTTGGCCTCAGGGATTAGGATTTACTAATTTAGACATGTGCCTCCTTAGCAGGGCCGGTGCCAGAACTAGAAATTGAGCAGCACAGATACATCCTTACAAAACAATTATTGGTCCTTACTTGCTCTCAGTCATTTTCAAAATGTACAATACATTCACTCCGAAAACACTCCACACTATCAGGCGTTGCTAGTTCTCCCCACTAAAGTAAGGGGACAATCATTAATTTGGATGCCTAGTTTGGTGCATTTAAATATGCGTGATTCAAAATTGCATACTCGTCAAGTCTCACGCTTGTTAGCAGCATATCACGTTCTCACACTGCAGTCAGCAGTCTTACGCTTTTGAAAATTTGAATTTGGCAAATAAAATTTTATTTAATTTGTGAGTCCTAATTTTTAATCAACCCACGCTGTACCGAGAGTGAAAGGCGATATTTCATTGGAACGCAGATCAGTTATTATTCAATCAACGTGTATTTAAGAGATTCTCATGCAAAATTGAGGTCCTTGTGCATGGAATTTTTCAGATTCACGTGCATTGCGGTAGATTTCACCACTAGTAACATGTAATCCGATTATGACACCGGACTTCTCATGCTTTTCTTATCTCAGGGGTTGGAAGCTGTGAAATTGCATAAAGATGTTTTAAATGGTCTTTTATTTAATTTCAACAATTTAAAAGATCGTGAAGCACAGGTTAGATCGCCTGATGTGCCCAAATGGTTTCATCTTTGTTAGATTGCATGGAAAAGAGAAGCCATGTCTTCAATTGCCAATTGATTATTACTATAATTGGAAAACGTGTTAATAAAGGAAAATGAGTGAGAACTCGCTGGGACTAATTGTTGTTACAAAGTGATGTATCTGTGCTCCCCAATTTCCAGTTCTAGCGCTGGTCCTGCTCCTTAGCAATCGAAATAACCTCCTCTGGCCCAGTGCATTAGCTGTAAATGAAGGGTGGAGGCAAGCCCAAGTAGTTCTGGTGGTGAAGTTACAAATGACACATAGTAACAGGAGGCTATCTGCAACAATGATCTAGACTGTCGCAACAATGGCAATAGCCAACAAGTAACTGTGGCCAGGGATGGTCAAATTCCAATTCCTTTCAAGAAAAGATTGCATATGGAACTCACCCTAACTCTAATTGAGTTGTTCTGAGACACTGCAAATCCCAATAAAAAAAAAAAAAATACCTTCCACACTAACAGGAACATAATGGCAGCCAGTGGTATCAGCAGCAATGATGCAAGGCTCTTCTGTACTCCCTGCAGTTGGTGCTCAGGTTCAGGTACTGTAGACAAATAAAAAGTTTCAGTCTGTCTTTAAGAATGCTACGACAATGGGCACAAATTTGGCCTACTGTCTTGTCACATCTGACTGTGTGGTTCCATCAGTCAAAAGAAAAAACATCATTCAAAAAAGACTAGGACCTGAAGAACCTGAAATTTTCCA
Source organism: Gymnothorax javanicus (assembly GCA_029692085.1). Lineage (NCBI taxonomy): Eukaryota > Metazoa > Chordata > Actinopteri > Anguilliformes > Muraenidae > Gymnothorax > Gymnothorax javanicus. The sequence goes on from CM056201.1 coordinate 35,185,991, forward strand.
GGCAAGCAGCAATCTGTTATGATTCTGCCCTGCCTGTTATTGTTCTGCCATGTTTATTATGATTCTCCCCTTTCCTGTTATGTTTATGCTCATGTTTGTTAGGTTTTGTCATGTTCTGTTTAGTTTTTGTATTTTGCCATGTTTTCGTTTTTGCCATTCCCTTCCACTTTTCTGTTATAATCCGGTCCATGTTTTGCCATGCCCTGCATTGCACTTTGTCTCCCCTGTCTGGTCTCTTGTTAAGTTACAGCTTCTCCCCAGTCCCGCGTGTCACATGCTTAGGTGATTTCATGGTTTCTGGGTTTCAAACATTCCTTCCAATCTCGTTTGCTTCCTTCGCCTCTCTTTTCTATATTACTAACCAATACTAACAGTTTGTTGTTTTTGTTAAAGTTACTAACCCAGACTAACATTGTATATAATACTAACTTACTAACGAGCACCAGGGATTGTATAGCTGCACTTACTAATTGATTAACAAGCTCTCAGCACTCGCCCTATTCTAGTCTCCGCCTCTTGCCTTCACTTAGTCTTTGCTGCAATTCAGCGGATCCTCCGCACCTGCTCCACTCTGTCCTGCCTCTCATTATCTGTGCACGTTATAACTCCCTAACCGGAGCTGTATGTTTTGTCGTAGGCTGTCTCGTGTTCCCTGTCCACGTTTTGGCTTTCGCCAATTTCATGTGGTTAGGTTCTCCCTCATGTTTTGCTCCCACGTAATTAGTTTTATCCAGTTCACCTTTTTCCTAATCATAGCATGTGACTTCCCTTCTGTGTATTTAAACAGTCTTCTCACAGCAGTTCCCCGTCAGAACGTTTCTCTTGGTTTGCCTGTGCTACGCTTGTTTTCGCCTTTGTAATCTCGCATGAATCTCTTCTGACTGGACCGTCCCCGATTATTGATTTTGGCTCTGTTTTGGAATTCTTGTTATCTCTGTGTATCGAACCTCTTTTGTCTGACTACGATTTTTGTGATTGGTGCCCTGCTTACGACCTGGATTATGCCCTGTGGATTTTGATTTTTGGATTGTGGACTTTGTACCGTTGCCTCCCGCTCTGCGGGGGTTCATCCCCCTTTTCCAATAAAATCCCATTTTTACTGCATTACTGGTTCTCGCGTCTGGCTCCAGATCGTTACCTAACACAATCCTTAAATCAACCCGTATAAATGAAGTCATATACTTCTGTATGCTATATTAATTGCAGTTCAATCTACTTTAATGCTTTAAAATTACAAAATAATTTTCAATAAATAGATTTTGGGCTCTCCATATTAATCTATGTACTTACGTGCACTGCACCCAGCCCCTGTAGTGCAACCTGTATTCGTTACAGTTGAGTTGTTGAGAAGATATACATCTGAGAAAGAGAGCATAATACATAGTTATAAGATCTGACGATCAGGTAACTGCAAAGACCCAACACAGTGCAATTATCCTCCACTGGCCGCTTTCGATCACAAAAAGAAAAATACTTTAATGGGATAGATGAAAAATGACAGTAAGCAGGCAGTTTTTGGACTTAGTGACATCTCTTTTTATACTTTTTGCAAGAACTGCAACTGAAATTGAATAAGGTACACAATATGGATCTTTGTGCTAAAGCATCATCACAGGGAAAACTGCATGATCTAATTCAAATCCAGGGTATGATGTCAGCAGATGTAATACATGGCTCTATTTTATAATGTACAGTTGAGCTAAAAAAAAAAATAGCAGTACGTTAAAAAATGTGAATAAAGAGCAAATTTTTTTTTTTAATAGCCTTCAGTTCCATATTTCAAATGTAGTGGAAACATTACACATTCTATTCCAAATCAAAGCATTAACATTTGATCAAGTCAGTGTTATTCTTTCACAGGAAGCAAAGAAAAGGAATATAAACCTGTTCAAAAAAATAGCAGTGTGGACAATTTTCCCTTCAAACTCAAAACTAAATTTAAATCAAGATTTAATTCCACTCTAAATTACTGAACTAATATGTAGTTGCATGACCATTGTTTTTGGTAACTGCTGTAGATCATTGCATCGAGTCAACCAACTTCTGGCTCCAAGAAACAGGTATTTCAGCCCAGAATGAACAAACCACATTCCACAGTTCCTGTGAATTTTTGGGTTTTGCTTCAGAAACCTGTATTCTTAATGTCACTCCACAAGTTTTCAGTGGGTTTGAGGTTGGGAGATTGAGCTGGCCACTCCATTACCTCAATCCTGTTTGTCTGGAACCAAGATCTTGCTCACTTACTCGTGTGTTTGGGGTCTTTGTCTTGTTGAAACACCCATTTCAGGGGCATATCCTCTTTGGCATATAGCAACATAATCTCTGCAAGTATTTTGATGTATTCAAACTTATCCATAATCCCTGGTATTCGATAAATAGGCCCAACACCATAGTATGAAAAACATCCCCATACCATGATTTTTGCACCACCATGCTTCACTGTCTTCACAGTGTACTGTGGCTTGAATTCAGTACCATGGGGTCATCTGACATACTGTGGATGACCACTAGACCCAAAAAGAACAATTTTACTCCCATCAGTCCACAAAATGTTACGCCATTTCTCTTTGGGCCAATCAATGTGTTCCAACCAAATTTTAATCAATTCTGCACGTGCTGCTTTTTCAACAATAGTGCTTCACGGGGGCTTCTTGCTGATAGCTTAGCTTCAATCTAACATCTTCTGACTGTGATAGCACTTACAGGTAATTTTGTATCATCTTTGACTTTTCTGGAGGCGATCATTGGCTGAATCTTTGCCATTCTGACTATTCTTTGATCCTTTTTACCAGTAGTTGCTCATTTCCTTCCAGTGTTTCAGGTTTTTGTTGCCATTTTAAAGCATTTTAGATCATTTTAGCTGAGCATCCTATGATTTGCTGCTCTTCTTTATACGTTTTCCCCTCTCCAATCAACTTTTTAATCAAATTAAATTGTTCCTTGGAACAATTTTTGGAATGGCCCATTTTATTTACAATTCAGAAGGAAATATATTTTATACCAATGTGTGAAACATTTGAACAGAATTAATGAATTCTCTAATAAAACTCCACACTGCAATAATTTTGAACACGCTCCTTTCAATGAATGAGTCAATCACTCAAAACAAGCAGTGGGCTGTCATGACAGTTGGGTCGGTTGCTTTTCTATTACACCACTGTATCGGCAAGTAAATTATTTGCCATGCGTCAATATCACTACTACTAGTAACAGCTGTTTATCAGGTTATTGATGTTGAACTACTATTTTTTTAACAAAACTGTACATGTGTTATAGAATATACATTTTCTGGTAAAAAGGCTGACACCAAATAAAGAAACTTTGCAATGTACTGTGCACAATGAGATATGCTGAGCCCAACTAAATGATTCATCATTAGCAGTATGAATAGGACATGCAAGACTGCTTAATGTTTCAAACTACATAATTTAATAAAGAATGCTAGGTGCAAAAACAGACATCTGTTTTTGGTGTCATGATTCATCCCCCATTCAGCACCTGCAAAAAACTTTTTTAGAGAAGCATTTTATCTGTTATGAATAGGACCCCATTTTCTTTGAGAAACACACACCTGAATTTTTGTGCGGAACACCTGATTATTGGTTTTCAATATAATAACTCTTTGGGATTGAACTGCAATTTTTTTAAGAGCATGGGTGGAATGAGCATTGATATCATCGGTTGGATCCTTCCTGTTAGTCACATGCTTGGAAATTAAGAATTTTTGATAGTGCCACATATAAAGGTAAATAGTTGTCTGCCTACCTGTTGTGCTGGACTGAGTTATTGATGAAATTGTTGTCGTCGGACAAGGGGGGGATTCACAGTCTTCTTTTCCAGTTCTATGACGCGCAGCAATTAAAAAATCCTCCACATATTGAAAATAATGTTCTGTATGCCATTTTTCCTCTCTGTAATGGCATTCAAAGTCTTGCATTTTCCACTCCTGATGATGCAAATAAAAGGCAGACGATTTTAAAAGGAGTTAAAAATCATGTGCGTGTATATTAAATTTGCGCTGTATGTTACTTAGTAACTTAAGAAAGAAAATCATCTTACCAGGGCACTGCCAATGCGAAACCGCACATCCCGCAGCATTTGAACAAAGATAGTGATATTATCTCTATTGATAGAAATGTTTCCAAACATTTGTGAAAGTGCTTTTAAGCTTTGTTCCAGGTGATATACATTTAGTTCAACCCAACAATGGCCACCCTGCAATGAAAGATGGTAAAAGAGTGACATCAATCAATAATCAAAGATTCCACATCCAAAATTTTGCTCTGTGGTACCCACATATGCATAACTTACCTCCTCTTTGGGAATGTAACGAATAGGAATCTTGTAATCTTTTGGTATATTCTGCTTCTGTAAACATAAATAAAGATAAATGAGAAATAAACCATTCATCTAAATTACTGTTCACAAAACAGTATCTAGACGCAGTGTATTCTAAATGCCAATGTAAAGATTCTGCGGTCAGCTGTCATGCAATATCCATTTACTCAGAACAGGAAAGAGAACCTAGTGAAGCCTCTCAGTTTATCTGTCCACACTAAGGCTTTTCTCTCAGTGAGAGTTTAACAAAGATGTCCTTACCAAAAATGTCACCACTTTGACATCATCTGTTATAGGATTTCCAATTCCACTTGAACATTGAACAAAAATGGCTGAAAATAGATAGACACAAGTGCTTATCCAAATCTGCAAAACAAAGAGAGAAACAGAAAAAAACCACAATAAGATAAAGACTAACCTCAGAATGTGTCTTCAAACATTCTCCATACATTTTACCCCAAACTATTTAAAGGCATAATAATATTAATAACAAGAGCAATCCGAGATTTCTGATCTCCGCCAAGGGATGATGTTGATACAAATGCAAGATCTTTCTCTTTGGAAGATTTCAGGACCACCCATGTGACAAGTTTAAATGGGATTTTTGTATGTTTGAAGCATCCATTCTCCAAAGCCGTCATCAAAGTACAGAGCGATCACATGATCATCACGCGTGACCATGATGTCACGTGATGATCGTGTGATTGCTTAATCGCATCGATGTGACTGCACAGGCCGTGATTGGACAATCACTGCTGGTGTATGATTGCGCAATCAGTGGTGTGATTGGATAATCACCGCCGCTGGCGTGTGATTGGACAATGGCCGCCAGGTGTGATAGCGCAATCAGTGGCCTGACTGGACAATTACCCTCGGGTGTGATTGCGCAATCACTTTCCACCTTGATTTGATCAAAATCTGTTCATTAGTTTCGGAGAAATGTCACTGAGATTGTAAATACAGATCCGGATCTAGAATCCAAATCCGGATCTGGATCATGACACAATTTTAATGGAGTCGTCCCTTGACCAAGATCTATCTCTGGTGAAAATTTCATGAAGATCCGTCAAGTAGTTTCCAAGATATGCCACTAAGATTGTAAATACAGATCCGGATCCAGAATCCAGATCCGGATCCGGATCATCACAAAATTTTAATGGAGTCGTCCCTGGCCCAAGGTCTGCCTCTGGTGAAAATTTCATGAAGATCCGTCCAGTAGTTTCCGAGAAATCCTGTCCACAGACAGACAGAAGGACGGACAAATAAATAAATAAACCGACTCGATCGCATTATCTCCTTGGCGGAGATAATAATAATAATTATAGTAATAATAATAATAATACAGTAAAACAGGAGAGAAACACCTAACTCATAAAATATCTTTCCCAAAAGCAGCCAAAATGGTTCTTGCATATTTTAAGTTACTTTGAGCAAGGGTATCGCTCTGTGAGTGGAAGTTTCAAGAACTGATTGTTGATGCTATTTAAGTAAACGGAGTTCCATTTATTTCTTGCTGGGTAATTAGAATACTTGGATTGATAACTGTATGGCCCTCCTATAATGAATACTCCGTCATTTTTTAAATTTTCAAAAGTTGAACTCACTATTGCAAGTGATTCACATGTCCTTATGATCACCATCAGAATTGTCCTTTACTTCTTTGGTGGTATTTAGTGCCACACCTGACATTTAGCAAAAACAAAACAAAAAATACCCTCCCCTTCTTTTTTATGTGTGCATTTTTGATCACCTTAAATCAATGCCTGGTATCATGACTGCTAATAATTTTTGAGGGACTATAGAGGCACCGTGAAATGTAATGCTCAAAGTAGATAGATTGGAAGAATCTTACATTTTTTTGAGAACCTCCATGAAAATAACAGTCTTTGTATACTAAAAACACAGACACCCATTCTGGTCTGACTATCAGGATCAGACCACAGGAATGGAGAGCACCATATAAATAGGCATATAGGAATTACAATAATAACCTTAACATTTTTTGCCATCCTGAATCCAATTCATTCATGTGACTGGTCTAAGAAATTCACAATTCTCTTGAGCTGAAAAAATAAACCCTTAATGTGAAGTGCATTCCAATATGGTGATTTAATTTAAGAAATGTGACATGAGCGAGTCTAAGGGCATCCAGACACAAGAATCTATATTAAATTCCAGCTTTCTGCATTCCCCTCAATAAAAGTGGTTCAAGCACACCAGAGGACTTGGCAATGGCATGTTACACAAGCATGCAGCCTTAAAAAAGAGCCACTGGACCTGATGTTGAAGCAATATTGGTAACACTGCAGCTTGAAACCTGAAAGTGGGCTTGATGTTGTCTACCTGCAACAGGGTGCTGTAGGACATGTAAGCATCAAGCTCTCTATAAATCAAAGCAAGTGGTTTGGTTGGGGGACTGGTGGTTGCCACAAAATTGGTAGCAGAAATGGCTAGTTAGCTTCCTGGCTTATAGACAGAACTACACAACATCTAAACAAACAGAATGCATTGCTTCCAAGGTTTGGGGCTGTTTTTCATCATTCAGGCTAGGCCTATTGCTTGTCAAATGTACATAGTGCTGTAAAAAAATCTTTGAATATTCTAAACTATCATCCACACATTTGTTAGAGTTAGTCAGCATTAATCAAAAACACAATTAATTTGTCGCTTATCATGGATCAATCTTGCCTGAAAATACAAAGTTGGTAACGTCAGTCACATGTAAACCCGGGTCTGTAACATCAATCACCTTTCAGCACAACAAGCTACAACAAAGTTGCACAGCAAAATACTTGTCTCTAATAAGCTTTCCTTAAAACAAAGGATTACCATTGTTTAATATCATTAGATGGCAGCAGCATCAACATGAATATTCATGCTTTTTCCATGATTCATTCCTCTTCCTGTCTTTACAAGAAACAAGAAGAGACTGAAGAAAAATCTGTAAAATGTACCTCCATCTTTAAGCAGGTTTGTTAAGTACTCTGCTTAATTTATCACAGATATCGCTGCAAGTATTTTCATTATCTGGCTATAGATTGTCAGGTTATCACCAGTTAATGTAGGTTCATACACTCAAAGGAGATGATCTCATCATGTACACAAAGTACATGTACACTGTTGACCATGCCACCTGGGAAAGTTTATCAGGCAAATCAAGGCAACCTCTGTGGCGCAGAGCAGCCGAGAAAAGATGATTTTAGTTAAATAAAAAGGCCAGGTCCTCTAAAATGTCCAATACTGAGTTGGGTTCACCTCATGCATAATTCTCACTAAGAGTGCAGCAGAATTATTTCATACTGGAATACTGGGCTTTTAAACTCACCAAACTTTGTCTTTTTCAGCCTATTTTTCCCTCACCATTATTTTGGGTTTTTCTTTTCTACCATGCCAGCCAGTGGTAGTTTGTTACAATATCAGTTGAGAAACCTTGATTTATTATTTATTTTTCGTTGTTTAAGGCTTTATATCAGGCCTGTCAGGCTAGTGAATGCCACTCATTAAATCTGTGTCAATAAAGTGACAGAGCATTCACATCTCACTTGAAGCCAGAAGGTATTGTCAGCACTGCACCTCGTATGGTCTTCTAGAAAATGTTTAAATACTATTATTACCATATAGTAATATCAGTCACGCTCACAATTTCACATCCTACTAACTTATTCATAACACCAGCAAAGTTTCCTCATGCCTCCAAATAGTGCTTGTCCCTAGTATGCTTGTCACAAAATCTGAGCATCCAAGGAGGTTAAGTTTACTTCCAGGCCCCATCAAAGGGCCGGTTCCCTCTCTGAATGTAACGTCAGTCACCGAGGAATTGCCCCGAAGGTCAATATTGGATGCAAATGATCTTTGGGCCCTCAGGCGGAACTGCATTAAAAACAGGCATGATTCTTCACTGCACGGGCTCAGGAACACTTCCAGAAATCATTGTCTGTGAAGACAGTTCGCCGTGCAATCCACAAATGCAAGGTAAAGCTGTATCATGCAAAGAAGAAGCCACATGTGAACAAGATTCAGAAACGCTGCCATCTTCTCTAGGCCAAAGCTAATTAAAAATGGACTGAGGTAAAATGGAAAACTGTTCTGTGGTCAGATGAATCAAAATATTTAATTCTTTTTGGAAAACACAGACCCTGTGTCCTGCGGACTAAAAAGGAGAGGAACCATCCAGCTTTTTATCAGCGCACAGTGCAAAAGCCTGCATCTCTGATGGTATGAGGTTGCATTATTGCCGATGGCATGGGCAGCTTACACATCTGTAAAAGGCACAATCAATGCTGAAAAGTATATAGAGGTTTTACAACAACATCTCTTTCAGGGAAGGCCTTGCATATTTCAGCAGGACAATACTAACCCACATACTGCATCCATCACAACAGCATGGCTTCGCAGTAGAAGAGTCTGGGTGCTGAACTGGCCTGCCTGCAGTCCAGCCCTTTCTCCCATAGAAAACATTGGCGTATCACAAGACAAAAAATCCGGCAAAGAAGACCCAGGACTGTTGAGCAGCTATAATCCTACATCTGGCAAGAGTGGAACTACATTCCTCTCCCAAAACTCCAGCAATTGGTCTTCTCACTTCCCAGACATTTACAGACTGTTGTTAAAGGAAGAGGAGATGCTACACATCGGTCAACACGGCCTTGTCCCAACTTTTTTGAGATGTGTTGCTGTCATCAAATTCAAAATGAGCTAATATTTTTAATGAAATGGTAAAATGTCTCACTTTCAACATCTGTTATGTTGTCTATGTTGTATTGTGAATAATATGTGGGTTTATGAGATTTTCAAATCTTTGCATTCTGTTTTATTTGCATTTTACACAGCATCCCAACTTCTTTGGAATTGAGGTTGTACTACTGTGATGATGATAAAGCACATGCTTGTACTTACACACTCAGAAACCACAGATCCTTCAACTTATTCACACCGCTAGCTGCCAAAGTACTGGGAAGTGTAGTAATTCTGAGCATCGTATGCTGCCCTGCCACACAGTCTGATGATGAGGAGCTAAAGATAATATCGAAATGGTTCCATATGGCATGCCGTCAAGGAGGATACAACTTGGTAAGCTATCACAGGCCCTGCCTGGAGGGGGGCCCAGGCAGGAAGGTCTATAATGGTCAATTGTTATTTGGAATATTTGATCAAAATATTAAAATTAATCAAGAGATAAAAGTTGTTTGTGCTGTATGTAGTCATCTAGATGATTCAATGTTCATTGTCTGAACTGTATTTTTTCAATGATATGTCTCCACTTCCCCCATTTTTTTTAAAACAGTTTATTCTGATATATTCTTGGTGTGCAACCACGTGACTCAATAGCACGCGCCGCCATGTTGGATGATATACAAATCAAAAAGGCATCTCGTGCGAACAATAACAGTGATACATCTCCAAATTTTTCGAAATATTATGACTCTCTGGAGTCCTCTGCCAAGTCAAGATACAGAGAAAAGGTTGAAATTTGTGGTTTTGACCCATATTATGTTAAAGCCGTCTTATCATATGGAGGATTTGGCAACTTTACCAGTGATTGAATACCCCGATATTGTAAACTATCTCGTTATTCAAACCTCGTGGGCTACCAACGCACAAATGAAGGCATATAAGAGTCTAGATGTGCATAACTTTTTTATTTCTGGCTGGGTTGGTATTCTTCTCACTAAAGAAGTGAAAGAGAACAGGGTGCTGGTTGTTGCTCGGGTAAACCATTCTCAAAGAACTCGAGAAACACCGCTCAAGCCGTGGTTTGTGAGCGATAAGAATGGCGATGTGATCCTCGCACATTGTGATTGCATGGCTGGATTAAGCGAGGCTTGTTCCCACATTGGAGCTTTGCTCTTTGCGACTGAAGCTGGAGAATCGGGAACTCGAGAACATGTACTGAAGTGAAAAGCAAGTGGCTGTCAGCGCACATAAAGAAAGTCGCGTATTTGCTAGTAAGCGACATTGATTTCAATGAGATGGGATTCTGAAGAAACTCTTGTCTTTATCACAAGTAGCATTATTGCCGCAATTAAAAACTGCACACAAAGTAGGCATTGTTTTCTTTTAAAAGGAAGCGCAAATCCGAAGAAAATCAGGAAGCGTTGCACGAGCTCAATGGTGAAGCGCAGCTATCTTGGTTGTTGTTATCATCCATCATGGCGGACTTCCTGTTTGGAAATTATGCATGACGTCACGTGCACACCAAGAATTGCATAGTGTACACACCCACAGCTTTTGAGCTGTTAAGAAAACCACAAAAATGGCTCCACAGAAGTCCGGTGTAGTAAAGAAAAACAATAAAAAGTGGAGGGCACAGCTTTTGCTGGCGTTCCTATGGACACATTTGCCTTTACAACAAAAAATGGATGTTTCAGTGATGAAGGTCTCATGACGGAAACGTCAGCCTAAGCCGTGCCAAATAAATTTTGGTTGTCCTGCAGAGCAAGCAGTGCTGCGCTTTTTATTCCCTAAACTAAAAACTTTGTTATAGGAAGAGCTGCACCTGCAAGATACTCATTAAAGGTGTGCAGGCCCTCCCTGTACTATCTTGAAAATGACATGATATAATTCCTGTTATCCCTGTGTGACAACATTAGCAGAAAACTAGCATGTTGGTTTAGGCTATTAACCAACAATTCAGTGTCATAGATTTTTGTTTCTGCCCAAGATCCTGAAGCATTGTTCACATATGTATAATATCTGTACTTGAACCAATGACCATTTATCATTATCATTAAACATCTGTATTCCATTCTGGCCCTTTGCTGTTTTCTTTGCGTGTCTCTCTCTTTCTGAGCTGTGATACAGGTTTCCTGTTGGCGACTGGATGGCAGTTAATTGCTCGTACTTTAAATGGAAGCTGCAGGAGAAGACGGCCCGCCTCCTTCCTTATTTTCAACGTGACTATGCAACCTGTCAAGCATTCATCTTTGTGAGAGCTTGTAAGTATTGTAAACCTGGCGATGTAGTTTACCATGTGTTAGAGCTTGTATACCTTATGAACCCAACCATGTAGTCCATTGTGTGTTTAGTGTACTATTGCAAGAGCTTGTAAAAATTGTAAACTAAAAAGTAGTCCTGGAAACAGAGTAGGGGATCGTGGCCTTTCTTTTATACATCTTTTTTCCTGTTTTTTATAGTACGGTAGTTAGGTTAGCGCATGGTTTTTTTTTTTTTTTTTTTTTCTTAATGGCAGGTATGAGTTTCAGCTATGTATAAGAATGTTTTGTTTGTCATTTTGGCCTGTGCTCTCCCTGACATTTGTTTTATAATGTAAGAAAAATAAATGGGAAATTGTTGACTTCATTATTTGTCTGCCTGGTTTCCTTGGGAGTAAGGAGGGAGAAGTTTGCTTTTTATGTTGCATTCCAGTCTTCCCCTGGGCCAGGCGTAACAATCTCCATCTCCATTATTCACAGAAAAGCATCCATAAGAGCAATGGCGATGGCTACGTTCTCTTTGGGTCGATCTTTTACATGAATATCCATAACTTGCAGATCGACACTAGACCCTGAATTCTGATGAGGCCCTGAGGTTGAGAGAGTCAGATGACTGTAGGAGCTTCACAGTCATTCATTGATATCTTCCAAAACTTCAGCTTCCCATTAAGCGAAGTAGGCTACATTGGTTACAACTACTGCAAAACATGCTCGGTGCCACACATTGATGACCACTCTACCTTGCACTAAATTGCTCAAAATAGCGACAAAATTAAGGGCATCATAAGACTGTATGAACACTAATCATAAGCGCTTTTTTCAGTACTGTAGAAACATGAAAGTCAAAGAGGAGGTTAAGTGTGTAAAGAATAAAGATGGATTGCTGCTGTGTGAGAATAAGGATATTGCTGATACCTTAAATAGTTACTTTGTTGAGAATTTTACCTTAGAGTGGATTTTTATTGGGCAAGAGGGCATTTCCAATGCTCAAAATTATTTTAGCTGAAATTGAGGTCAGGGATAATGAGGTTTTAGACAAGTTGCATCAACTAAAGACAAATAAGGCGGCAGATCCTGATGGCTCATACCCTCGAATTCTCAGGGAAGTTAGTGAGATCATCTCTAAACCACTCTCAGCTATCTTCAGACGGTCTTTAGAAACTGGAGAAATACCAAATAATTGGAAGCAGGGCAATTTAATACCAATACATGAAAAAGAAGACCAGACTGAGCCAGGAAATTACAGGCCACTCAGTTTACCTTGCCTTGTATGCAAAATACTGAAATCCATCATTAAAGACTAGCTGGAATTATTTCTTGAACATAATATCTTGAAGGATAGCCAACATGGTTTCCGTAAGGGAAGGTCATGCCTGACAAACCGTCTGGAATTCTTTGAAGAGGCCACCAGGACTTATGATCAGAGCATGGCTTATGACATCATATACTTAGATTTTCATAAAGGATTTGATACAGAACCTCATGAGAGACTAATTTTTTAAATGAGATCTGTTGGAATTACAGGAGGTATTCTGGAGTGGATTCAAAACTGGTTACAGGACAGAACAAAAAGAGTAGTGGTCAGTGGGATCTCATCTGAGCTAGGTATGGTGGGGAGTGGAGTCCCTCAGGGATCAGTGTTGGGACCCCTGCTCTTCCTCATCTACATTAATGACCTTGATAGGAATATTTAAAGCAAATTAGTCGAATTTCCGAATGATACTAAATTGGGAGGTTTGGCAAACAGTTTAGAGTCCACTAAAGTGATTCAGGATGATTTAGATTTAATTCAGAATAGGGCAGAAATGTGGCAAATGAAATTTAATGTAGCTAAATGTAAAGTTCTAGTGCATGTAGGTAATAAAAACATTGGATAGGATTACTTCATGGGAGGTTTAAAACTGGAAGGTGCTCCACACGAAAAAGATCTGGGAGTGATTGTTGACCAAACCCTTACAGGTTCTAGCCATTGTGCTGTAGCAGTTAAAAAGGCCAACAGGATGCTGGGATACATAGTCAAAAGTATTGAGTATAACTCCAAGGAGGTCATACTTTTCTTGTACAACACATTCATCAGACCACAACAAGAAAATTGTATTGTGTACAGTTGTGGGGACCATACTTTAAGAAAGATATAGAAGCTCTAGAAAAAGTTCAGAGAAGAGCCACAAAGTTAATTCCAGGTATAAAAGATGAAAGCTATGAGAAGAGGCTGAAGAACCTTAATTTCTTTAGTCTTAGGAATAGGAGACTTAGGGGTGATCTGATTGAGGTCTTGAAGTATGTTAAAGGGGTTAACAAAGTGAATTAAGTGATCCTTTGGCCAAATTTTGTTAGTAGAACTCAGGGTCATAAATGGAAGTTGGCCAAGAGAAAACTTAGCACTGATATTAGGAAATATTTTTTCACGCAGAGAGTAATCTCAGCGTGGGACAGCTTGCTTGACCATATTTTTGAGGCAGAAACCTTTGGAATTTTCAAGAGCAGACTTGATTTAGCGCTAGGTACCATTTAGTCATTGAGGATCTGGAGTAATAGATTAACTATAGTACTAAGAAACTGGCATGCCTAGTTGGGCTGAACAGCCTGTTCTCACCACTCATGTTATGTTATGTTATAACATAAAAACCTTGTAAAATAAGACACTCGGACTCCAAGTGTCGGCGCAACAATCTTCAACAAATTCAAGGTGGTTTTGTGTGCCAATTCTTTACAATAAAACTGAAATTTCGCTTAAATGTGTTGTCTCTGTGAGGCCAGAGGTATCAGTTATATAAATTTAAAATGACAATAGTCTCAACAACTCATTAAACAATTTTTCACTTTGCAAAATTAAAAGAATATGATGTTATCTGATGATGGGTTATTAGTTAAATTTAGATTTAAGTATATCTTTAAAAGAGAGAGAGCGTAGGGAAACATCATTAAGGATACTTAATGCCTTAGGTTGCCTAAACATTCCCAAGGCTCGCAAGAGTGGGAGGGGACAAAGTGGAAAAGTAAAAAGTAATTTAATGAAAGAGAAGGTGGTAACAGCCAAAAATCACAAGATGAAAAGAATCATAAATTATTCCTTAGAGAATAAGCACTCAGAACAAACATAAAAATAAAATAATATACAAAATTGCAACAATATACAACAAATTGAATTTGGGACTGCAAATTACAGTTTACCATACAGTACATGCTCAGTCCAGCAGGAAGATTTATCTATTTACTGTAATCAATGGGTCGGACAACATTGCTGTGGCCTTTAGGTAAAGACGATCTAAATGGTTTTAGTATGCAAGATACTATTCTATGCTGAAAAAAGCTCCCGCAAAACTGAAAATGCAAAACAAAGACTTGATTCAACCCCAAAAAATAATTTAGCCCGTTTATAGCTATACTATTTCTACCGAGGCCTCCGGCAGCTGAAATGATGCACACACGCAAGCACATGTAAGCAGCCGCTGCTTTGTATTACTCTGCAGTTCAGTTTATTGCAGCTGCACAATAGGTCTAAATGCTTATTGATAACACAGCTTGAGCTGATAGACTGTACCTCCATCATCAATAAGAGGAGATGCTAGTGATTAATTTCAAAAAATGATAGGATTTTTATGAATTTAACATCTTTTTGCATCTTTAAATGATTGTTTCTGCAATTATCATATGGTGTAATCGCTTGATCACTGATTCATTGCTTAAAAATAGAATAACCAGGAGCAAAATGGACCCTGGCTTCAGTCTACTTAGGAACTTTTCACATCTTGTAATAGTTTTTTGAAGAAAACTAGAACAATATCCGGCTGAACATCTAGCTGTACATAATCTGAAATGGCAGCTTTGCATGGCTGCCAAATGTGTACAGTATGTCCCATGATCTATCCATGTTCATTATCAGGCAGGGATTAAACCATACAGTTCATGTCAACCAGCATCAGATGGCTGCCAAAAACACCTGTATGTTGTGTAATAATAATCTTTCTATTCACTAAGATTTACTGTTGTATTCCAGGCCGACACGCTATAGCTGCAACGCACTCTTACTGCATGCTTTGCTAACTGTACATTCCAATGTTGGGTGGGAATGGGATTGCCACATTTTGAAAAATACTGTTAAAAAAAAGTCCAATCTAAGCAATCATCCACAACATGAGACACATTTGCCAAACTTTTGTGATAAATCACTTCATCCATAAATCTGACCACATGTCAGAGGCAAATAGAGGCAAACGTGCCAAGAGGTCATGCTAAGCCAATTTTTCAATTTATATGATTGAAATGGTCCCAATGCTCAACCTTAACAGCAAATGCCATTGACTCTTGGACACAGTATTGCACTTAAGTCTGATTGCACTTGTAGATCTTGGGAGTATTTTAATAAATAAATTGTGTGTTTTTTAAATTTATAACTCACAATAAGGATGTATAAATGGTCTAATTGCATACAGAGTTGTTTTAGGAGTCAATACAAGCACACAGCGAGCACTAACTTCTTACCAACTCAGTAATATTATAGACTCTCAAGAGCGAATATGCAAGCAAAATATGGGGTATGATGGCGAGGGGCACAGTGTAGGGTGGTAGTTCTTGTATCCTGCCGCAAGGTAGTCAGCATTGTTATTACTACCGTATATACAGTGACCACCTTAATTCATTGGACATGGATGCATTTTTTTTTTTTTTTTTTCATTTTAGTTCTGCTAGCTGAGTTTATAATCAATTCTGTATCCAACTGAACATGCATTTTACATGCTGAGACTGAAGGCACTGAAGGCACTGAAGTCCCCCAGACAAGAAGGACCTGATGATGGCAGCAGTACAGATGTGGCAAAGTATCACTAGGGAAGATGTCCAGTGTCTGGGGATGTCTATGCCTTACAGACTTGCAATCCTTGCAAGCAAAGTATATACAACCAAATATAAAAAAAAAGATTAATTTATTCTACTTTATGTTAAACTGTCCAATATCTTTGTTGTGCCCAAATATGGGAGGGAGTCGAGGATCACTGCAAGAAAGGAACTGTCATTTCTAAATGGTTCGTCCAATATGGATGCAAACAACCTCTAATCAAAATGAACAAGTGGTGCCAGACACAACAAACCCCGCCCCTCGCACATACTTTCACCTACTTGTACGAAATTCAATAGAGATCTATTCTGGGTCAATGGCAACCCCTATACCGAATTTGGGGTGAATCTGGCCATTAGCTTTGCCGCTAGAGTGTTAATAAACAAAAAAACAAACACAGAAACACAGAAACAAACCGAACCAAAAACAATACCCCTTGCCCTCGCCCTTTGGGTGGGGCCGGGCAATAATTCACGTGAATTGTAGTATTTTCTGCACTTGTACAGCAGTGTTCTGAAGTTTGAAATCACACATAAATATTGATGTTTTTGAAAAATATATTGACCTCTTTACTCCCAAAGGAAGCAAAAATTGATTTCTGAAATTCAGCTAAGGCATTGAAAATATCACAGAATATCACTCATTGAAATAGGAGGTTGAATGCATTAATTTGAGCCTGATTGCAAAGGCCAATTTTCAACAACAATTGTTCCACTGAAGTGATGATACACTATGTCACCCCGTCCCTATGGAAAAATAATAATGTACCAGTGCTATTTCATACTTAATGTGCTTGTACACCCCCATTTATATAGTTCAATTTTGGATTAAAGTCATCAAAAAGTTACAACAGCTTTATAGGACAGAAAGAGAACTGAAGGGCCCAGATGTGCAACTGTGAAAGAGAACAAGTTGAGCTGCAGCTGTCAGCTTCAGTGAATATCCGTCAAATATCAACACCAGCAAAAGTGTAGAGGCAATGACACGATGCTGCCCTTATAGCCGGACTAACAAGAAAAGGCCAAAAAAATTGGCAAACATGACAAAAAGGCTTAAATGAGCAAGTTATCATATGGCCAAGAAGGCCTATAAGAGCCAGCATCCTGCAGTCACCACTACACAGTTGCAGATGCTGGCTTGAGGCAGGTACAATATAATAAAGCCGTGAAGGACCCCGGATGTTTTTTTTTTTTTTCCCTCAAACATGACCGCCTGTTTGGCATCTCTCCTGTGATCTGGAAAAACCTAGTACGTGTGTCACTTTTGGTAGAAACTGAGTTTAACCTTCATTTGCAGTAATTAAGAGTGGTGGAAATCTTAAAACACTAGCTATTAGTGTCATTTGAACTTTCAAAATCAAGTTTCTATCATATTTTTTTCTGTTAGGAAAAGTCCAGAACCTATAATTTTTGTTAAATTGCGAGGTCTTTGCCACTGATAGACTTACTAGGTTTTTCCAGATCACAGGAAATCTTTTCTCATGCAATATGCATCTGAGCAGTGGTGCACATCTTTGGATGGCATCTTTTGTTTCATGTTTTTTTTTTTTCCATATCATGCTTGGAATAGCCTTCACCTCCCAAAATAACAAGTGACTGATAACTTTTTCAGCAACAGCAACCTTCTGATTGACAGTGTTGATCAGAGTAATACTCTTTGTGTTTCCAAACCAAATACCCACAGCATACTGTACGTAACGTTACAAAAGTCTTAAATAACTGGGTGAGTTGATTATTTATCCTATTTTGATGTGAGACAGTAACTTTCAGTGGGTTAAAATAATGCTGTGCTGAGTTGTCAGAAATTCAAACAATGTTACCATGCCTCAACATGCCAGAACACATCCAAATATCCCCTCAGTCCAGAGCTGTAAACTAAGACCACATCTGGACAATGAGAGGGAGTAATAATGAGCCCAATGAAAAGATCTTTATCACGTTAGGCCACAACCATGCCAGCGCAATTACCTTGACCGTGCAATAACCCCATCTCACTTTCAAAACCTCAGCTGACTACTGAGACTAAAGTAAAAAGCCTGACACTTAAAATGTTCCATCAAAACACTAACTTTCAGCTGAAAAGTAAAAAGTGAGCCAAAGCAAAAATACTCTGGCCCTTTAAAATGGCTTTGTTTGACCTAAATGAGATGTACAATTTTTCACTCAGTCCCATAATTCTAGTTGTTTTGCAGAATGACAAATTTGATTATGATAAAATGATTGTCAGGGTTCAGCCAAAGTTTATTAGCAGGAGAAGTACATCCATCCATTCATAATCAAAACTGCTTCCTCATCAGGGTCACAGGGGAGCTGTAGCCTATCCCAGCTGACTATGGGGAAAAGCAAGAACACCATCTGTAGAGCTAGTCAATCCATCACAGTAGATGCAGAATATTTTATGGGTAAAAGCTGTAAAATGTCTTCATTTTTGGGGTAACCCAGAAAGTAAACACCAGCAACAGTAAACAGCAGATGCAAAATTGTTTAACGCAGTATACCACAAACAATATGCTCTAATTCAGTCATTTTAATAAAGAAGGTTATGTGGTTCTTCAAAGGCATTTGCTCTGCCTCCTAGATGAGAATATGAACAAGTCCTGACGGTAGTGTTGAGATCTCATTTTTATGACCTGCATATGACTGACAATGATCAGCATAATCAAAAGCCACTTCTTTAAATGTATTTTTGTAACTTTGAATGTTTCCACATTGTGAAAGAGTAGTGGATACTGTAATGTCAGTCAGTAGTAAAATGAGTAGAAATCAACTCCATGTAGGCCAGAAATAGGAGAGGTAATGGTATGCTACAGTCCAACCCTCTATTATTCCAGCTTTAGTCAAAAGTTGGGCTACAGTGCACAGAAGCTTTATGGTCAATTCATATTTTGGATCACAAATAACGGCTCATTGTAAAACCGTCTATGAGCAATTTTGATCGTTTGTTGTTTTACGTTGTATTACAATAAAATTTTTTTTAACATTTTTACTACGTAGCTCTGTAGGATATCTTCATAAAATAAAGCAGAATGTGATTAGTCGGTCAGTTCAATAAATCGTTCTACGAACAAACTGCATTTCTTGATTAGATTTCCAGAATGGTATGATGCATTTTCTCAGCTTAGAAAAATTATTAATTTTTTTGTCTGATAACATACAGTATTTTTCAGGAGTAGCAGATCACTTTCTGATCGGATGCTGATTGCATGAATTCTACTGAGAAGTGAATGACAAAATTGGTACCATTTTAAAGCTTTTTTCCTCCTTCTTTGCACTGATGCCAAACATATAGTTAGCAGTCATTCACATTTGCATGGAAAATAGTTTTCTGTCAAGCTACCATTTAAGCCGTTTCATCGGCATGGAAACGCAGAGCTGGTCTGTTGTGATTTTTTGAAGCCTACCTTGTTAGGCTGTGATCAGATACATTGCAGTTTCAAGCCCTCCTGCGACTTTTATTAAATAGCTGTCTATGGTTTTCTATGAACCCGACAGGAGTGCCTCTTTGCGCCCCGCACTTGGATGCGCTCTGGGCGCCGAAGCATGAGAGGGTGCGTCAAGATGAAAATGTGTCAATTTTTGGCGCTGAGCGCCGCATGTCAAGTGTCACCCTGTAGTCAACAACCAATGAAATCTATTGAAAAAAGGGACTAAATTCCAAAACATCAGCCTTGGTGGTGGTTCGCAAACAGCCGTTAACATTGTTCAGAATCTTCGCAAAGTGAAAGCGCTACTCAGCAGCCGCACAAAAGACGCATCCAGTGGTTTTTACAATGTAGGCTTCAAAAAATCAGGACAAACGCACCTTGCGTTTCCAAGCGGATGATGCACCCCCTAAAAAGAGCAAGACGCGTCTTTTGTAGTTGCTAACAATTTTGTCACTCACTATGCGTAAATTTTGAACAGCTGTGGCAAACTAATTCCATCGCGAGGTCTAGTGTTTTGTCCGTTTATTGAAATAACAAATAAGCAGTTGGCACTAGCTTCTGCTCTAAAGGAGCGTGAGAGGTAAAATTAGAAGGAAAATTGAACAATTTTTGTGAAATTGCTGTTTTAGAGCTGAGACAATGCTAACAGTAACAACAGATTTCTCTGCCATCTTCGTTTACAATGGAACTTTACATAAAATAAAATCCACCCCTGCTTTCAAGTGATTGGACTGCAGGGAACAGATGTGATGTGAAGCACTTTTTTATCGAGGTGCTTCAAAGTAGAATTTTTTTTTCAGCAGGCAGCGCACCTAAAGACAGCAAAACGCCTGGGAGCGCATAACAAGGCGCCCGGTGCTCAAAAGCAGCATAACGCTTCGAATAATTAAAAATATTAACAGAAAGGGCGTCCCACAATGATAAAGCACATTTGGTGTGAACTGCCCCTTATACATCCCACAATTAGTATGGAACCGGCGCATGCTCACTCTTTACACTGCGTCTTCAGCATGTCTGTTAGTAACTCTGATGAAGATTGTTTGACCTAAACGTCAGTTCTGATTCTGAATAAAGTTTGTGCGTTTTTGTAAAGTTAGCAGTGTTGTGCTTTTTTTAAATTTGAACTTTAGTCTTCTTTGTATCGCAGCACCTGCAAAGAACTATACAAGGTGTGCCTACACCCCTTCTTTCTAAAAATGCATACTTTACCACAAATGAATGAGAAACGGCCACCGCGCTCCTACTCAAATCAGAAACATGATTTTCTTTTGCGCAGGTCAGATCACGTAATTTCATACCATCCCCCCTATGAAATGTCAAAGACAGCAACAAAAAATCCATTTGTCACATTGTTCGGTATTAGCTTGTTTGGAGGAAACAGACCTTTTATTTAAGTCCTAAAATGAAAGTAAAATGATGCGTATGTGAAAGTATCGTCTCTTAAAGACCAATTTTCCACAACTGCTTATGACCCGTTAACCCGTAATACACTCATAACCCTTAATATACTGTAGCTTGCGGCAGAACGTCTGGACTTCTGTGACAGTAGAGCAAAATTGATTTAGGATGTCATTGGAAGAGGGTGCGTCCAATTTGTACATCTGAATAGACTCTAACAGCTACATAAATAAGATAGCTAGCCAGCGTGTCCGCTGGCAACTGCTACCAAGCTTTTCATGACTACAGAATGGCCAACAACATGAATACTTAAGCCAGTTTGTCAGCAGATATCCCTGTAGGCAACCCAGAGATCACTCCTCTCACTTGGTTACATCAACATATATTGTTGGCTTCCTGACTAACATCAAAACTATAAGCAGTTAATGAATCAGCTAGCTCCTGCTTTGATGAAGTACAAGCCATTGACATATTGCAATAGAACTGCTACATCTACAATTTGCAGGTATTCGCAAGGCTTGTGGTGTATACCTTTGTCCCACTTGTCAATTTAGCAAACTCGTCCAATACAGAAGCAACACAATATGTTCAATGAACAGCTAGCAAATGTCACTGATCTAACCTTCAAACTTCTTGGCTCCCCTCGACACCACACTTTTAACTCAGGATAAATAAATGGCGTA
This sequence comes from Gymnothorax javanicus, assembly GCA_029692085.1. Classification (NCBI taxonomy): domain Eukaryota; kingdom Metazoa; phylum Chordata; class Actinopteri; order Anguilliformes; family Muraenidae; genus Gymnothorax; species Gymnothorax javanicus. Next base: position 35,207,603 of record CM056201.1, read on the forward strand.
AAGTTAGAAAGCACAGAGTTCACCTAAGTGGGCAAAAAATTCCCCCTTTTTCGACATGAACCATTTCTAAGATGGGGGTAATTACTAAAATTTTCTGTATACTATTAAGTCTAGCTGTCATGTTTGGCTTAATTATATGCTGATGTACAGCAAAGCAAATAAGCTTTTGACATGTGAAATGTAATTCAGCTTTCTCGTTTTGTTTTTGGCATCACCCCCCCTCCGGCTAAGTGCCTGCCTTTTTGCATGTAACCTCTATGAAAAATCAGGAGCTTGGCATTATCATGGAATGTAACACACACTATGGCAGGAATTTTACATGTATCTTGCAGTCTAAGAAATAGGCAGTGACAGAATATTTGTGGTTTTGGCTCTGTACACCAACACATTTCACTTCATCTCTGAATTTTAAGAAAGCAAAAGTTGCTCAAATGCTTTATAGCCAGCTATGTGTCTTTGCATCATTTGAATACAGGCAGAGGCTGACAAAAGGGCTTCAGTTCATTCTAGGTCTGGTTTATGCATTTGGAATCTGCTTCTGTTGTCGCTCAATGTACTAACCAAAGTAGTGTCCGTGCCAGCTAAGCAGGCCATAGTGACACATACCAGAATAAATCAAACTGACATAACCTAAATACTGTGGGTCTGGATCGACTGTATCACAAACGGTTGAAAATTAGTAACTTAGAGCACAGCAATGACAGACATCCTCGTAAACAATGAAAGACATTTTTAGAAGATGCCGGAAGGATGCTTCGTAAAGTGAGAAAAAAAATCAGCATTTTAAAAGATTGAGAACAGGATGCATTGATGCGTTGAACGCTCAAACAGCATTACTGCAGAAGGTTCAACAAATTATGTTTGCCACTGGGTGGCTCCAAGAATACAATGGCCAGGTAAAGATTGGCAAAAAGGATATTAAAAACCATTAAGTTTAAAGCCATTTATTTGTAAATTGCCTTCTATAGAAAACTCTCATGCTTTATGGCAGGGTTTACCAGCAATGTTCCAAGGGACAGGCCATGCAGTTGGGTTTCATTTCAGCCCTAGTTTGTCACAACTGACTTAGGAGCTCAATTCAGATATATAGGGCGAGCTTTGTGTTGTTTAGAGTAAAAACCAAAAGTACACTAGATCTAAACAAGCAGGGTTGGTGACCACTGCTTTACAGCATAGCCAAAAGGCAATCACATACGCAGTTGCAACAGGGCAACAAAATGAAATTCGGCTTTCCTACACTGTTATAAACTGACTGAATTTAACAGTAAAATTAACACATTGTCACCTTATTATTTTAACTGTAGGTGGAGTCCTGCGCACATTTAACCGTGGTTTACACTTAACATAGACAGAACTCTATTGTAATCTTATTGTAAAATTGTAGCTAAAATAACTGGCAAAAAAGGTACAAGTTTATAACAGTGTATTCGCAGAAACTGAAACTGGAGCGGTTTCATTTACATACTTCAGATTTTAGTCTTCTTCATTGATCCCGGTTGGAGCAACATGCAGTATCATCTTGTTATCCGTTGTGTCAGGGCAAAGACGGACTCAATGAAGACAACAAGTAAGTATGTACACTTTCAGTTGTTGTCCCAATCTTTATACACAAAGCATACATATAAATTCATCCAAGTATATAACGAATATAATCTGTTATACGCATACAGCGGATATACTTTGTCTTATGCGTATAACGGATTTTGTCCATTTTATGCATATAGCGGATTTCGCTTATAACGAACAAAATGAGCTGGTCCAATTGAATCCGTTATATGCCAGTTTTACTGTATTTGCATACAAAAGTACTTGCAGTATGAATCATAACCTGTTGCAAAAGATTGATAATTGATAATAGTTTTGTAGTTCAATATTTTTCTACATTTTATTCTATAAGTTTCAGTGTTATGTAGGCCTATATGGGTTAATTTAAAGGCTATCATGCTTGTTGCTCTATTTGTTTCAACCTATTTAACCCCAACTCCTGGTAAAGCAGGATTTTCAGTTGAGTGCCTTCAGATAGAAGCCTCTCACCTTCTACCCATGATGGATCATAACTCGTACCCATTTGACATCGCCTGATTGAAAATAAAACAATTTATTTACTGATTAGCAAGACCAATACATAAGTGTAAAATGATTAACAATTTGTTCATTTAGAAATAACCAAGAAACTACCGACAGGCTACATTGAAAATAGCACATATGACACACGCCATATTGTATGGATGACAATTATGCACATAATTAATTAATCCAAAACTTTTCCTGGATTCCATCCCCTGTTTCAGCATTTTTACATTTAAAATGGAAATATCTTCATGTTGAGCCCTATGAAACATTAGCGCAGAGTGGCATCACTTATCATTTTAGCACTGTTTTATAAGCTACAGGAGATCATCACCCCAAAAAAAAAATAAAATAAACATTGGACAAAATCCTTAATTTGAGTAAAGAGACTAATCGCAGTAAATCAGTTACTGTTTGAATTAAATCAACTTTCTTTAATAAATATAGCTTGTTAGTTTCGTCAACATAAATACATGCAGGCTGCTGGGTAATCCAATAACAACATCCGCATGCTTGAGTCAAGCAAGATAGCAGTTATTGACCTCAGCAAAAAATTTGGCTTTGAAACATGATCGCCATTAAATGTAGATTGAAGCAGAATATTTTGTTTGATAAAAATATGTTGTGGATTTTGGAAATGATTGCATTTATCTTTTGTCAATAAAGTCTTTCTTTTTGAATTTGGACTTGACGAGGCTCTGGTGTAATTGGAAATGTTTGGATCACAAGAGCAAGAAACCATAATCAGCAGCCACCACTGGAATCTAATTCTACAAAAAGTATAATAACAATAATATTAGTATACAAAAATCTTTGTCTGCATTCGGCAACTGTGCAGAAATACCAGGTTTAAACGGCAATACCAGGTTTAACCAGAAGCTGAAGCATTGCAATGTTGATTTAGAATTTGATCATAAATATTATAAATGAAGTTTTGAACAATTCTGTACAGCCCTAATTTCAGAATGTCTCCATTTATTCTAGTATGCAGCTTTCCTAGACTGGACCACATAAAGAAAACCAAAACTACAAAATGGTGATTTGAGTGCTCATTCACGCAATGGGACGAGTATTTTGTTGAAAAAAATGGTGAATATCTGCACCCTTAGTACATTACAGTGAACAGCATGGTGGGGAAAGGTCATGCTTCAGGGAATTCTATAACATATTCTTATGGACAGATCAATAAAAACTGAATCAGCAATGCAAAAAGAAAATAAAGAGAAAAATATGTTATCCATGAATAAAAGCACCACCCTCATCAGTGAAACATATTGGAGCTTGTGCTATAACTTAGTTATGTTTGGGTGCTTCTGACACTGGCTGGCTTCTCTTTGTTTGTGTCGTAACCGCTGATGACAGCAGCAAGATTAAATACAAAGAGTACCAACATTTTATCTCGCCAGATCCAACTAAATACCTCAAAACTCAGTGGATGGTGCTTCACACTGAAAGCAATGAAGGAGATTTACAGAGTCAAAAATGGGAGTGTTCCTGGCTGGCCAAGTCAATCACCCAGCCTGAATCCAACTAAATAGTGTTTGACTTGCTAAAGATGAAACTGAAGGCAAAACATCCCAAAACAAACGGGAACTGAAAATGTCTGAAGTATCAGCCTGACAAAGCATCACGAGGAAAAATGCTCAGTGTTAAGTCAGGTCTACAGGTCAAAGACTTACAGACAGTCTTTAGAGGAAAACCTTTTGCAACTTATTACTAAATATAGAAGCCTATTTAAGGTAACACCGATCTATCCAATAACTTTTGTTCTCCTCCTAAAAAGCCTGTAAATCCACAGGGATTCTGCGGTTTTACTATGCAGAGGATATATAGGATATGTATTTCAGATTTTTTAAATGTTAGGCCAGATATACATTTCAGGCTTTTTTCTTCTTTAATTGGACCTTCCGATGAACAAAGACAACGACAAATATTAATTTTCATTGTTAATTATTTGGAAATTAATTATTCAAAATAAAAACACAACTCTGGTTGCATGAGTCTTCACAGCCTCCCAACAAATTCTTAATAGAAGCGCCCGTTTAATTTAGTGCGGTAGAAAATCATGGGCAGACTCAATAATATAAGTTTTTGGAGCTCCACGGTTCCAAAGGGAATACAAGAAGCTGTAAGAACATATCCACACTGCCTTAAAGATAGTAATAATCAGAATGTACCCTGTTAACCTCCTCCAAAATTCTGCAGAGGCTAAATTACAATGGGAGCAAGGACAGCGTTTTACTGTTTTATTTTTCAAGGTTCAGAAAAAACTGTGCTATTGTGTATGTAGGATTTTATTCAAAAACAGTAAGTTTAACTGAAAAAGAAAAAGAAATCTATAGAACAAAGCATTGCCTTCTTCAAAGAGCTGGACACTCAAAAGAAAGTGGAAGAAAAAGATGTTTAAAAATAAAGAGATTTCCTCAAGCTAAACTGATATCAAGGTGAAAGGCAACTAATTTTTGAAACATATTTTAATGAAAAAGCCTATTTCTCAACAATGAAACATTTTTGAGCAAGCAAAGATTTTGCAGGAATGATATTTGACTGTAATGCCCCTCCCCTCTGGCATTCCGTTTGTCTGGCTACATGCGCTGCACTAATCAATCAATTACCTCAGTTTTCCCCACCCTTAATTATGCTCACCTGTTTCCTTTTAGTTAATTAGATGACCTTAAGTATTTATAGTCTAGTTCTTAACCATCGGGGCAGGTAGCCTTAGTCTGATTTCCCCCTTTGTGTTAGGTGTACTCCCCTTTAAGTTCTCCGAAAGTTTTGTATTGGTTGTCCTATCCCTTCACTCATTATTTAATAAACTCCACATCCTTACACTTGGGTCCTCCTCTCCGTTCCTTGCCCTGGTGCCCTCTTCAACATCCTTGGGTGCCAGGGTATGAAATGCAGGCTATAAAATATTCTAGCCCATCAGAGATGTGTTGTATTCAGTTAAATAAGTTCTCATTCTAATGCCTGCTAATAATTCCAAATGATGATTGTTAACATGTTTTTATTGCACTGACTGCAGAAGAGCTCACCTCAGTGTTTGCTAGTATCAGTGTGTTCTCCCATGTACATGGATTAGGGCTGATAAAATTAATTTCCTGTCCTTTGGGGCTTTGAGCAAGTGCAAACACTTCACTTCAAACAGCTTGTCTATGAATAATACCAGTGTATGTGAATCCAATTTAAATGCACATATATGTAACCAATTACACATACATTTAATGTGAGTTATTCATCGCATACTTCCTTACTCTGTGCTATGGAGGTGCCATGGACTGCTACAAAGACAACAGATAAACAGTTGAACACATGGAACATGATAAAGGATGAAGCAGCCAGCACTGCTCTTTGCCCAGGGTGCTTCATTCCATTCATATCACCTTCAGTCCTGTGGCATGATTATGATTCAGTGTTTACAAAATGTGGTTAACTGTGGTTAACTGGTATGGCAGTTAAGCCGAGAACCTGAAACACTAGTAGTAAACAAATGAATAGAGAAATACAAAAGGTAATTCATTAAATGTGCGGTTAAGTAATTAAATATACTATGGGACAGACAATTCATTAGAATAAGATTAAATATGCAATTAAATAATTAGATGTATAATTTAATAATAAAAGCATCAATACATAATATTAAGGAAAAGAGGAAGCAGATATGATAAACTGTATTTTGATTCATTATTTCACCATTTTATAGATTCATGGTGCCAATCTCTTGTGCACCTTGAATTAACCTCTCTCATAAAAAGCCAGTGGAAGGGCCTTACATTTCATCGATTGATAAACTGAAGTTGACGGCTTTTTGCCTTGAGTGTGTAAGCACATGGTGGTTGTGGGAGAAACCCTTGGATCAATAAATTCTGCCTCGCTGACAAAATCAGACTTGTGCCTGAGAAATCATTTTCTGGCTTATTTTTGTCAATATTGCATTTGATTTCTGGCAAGCACCCTATATGATTTTGGTAACTGGATTAGGTGATAGTTTTGTGATGCTGTAGCCAAAAGAAACAAACTTATTAGGACAACTTACTTGCTAACCTCAAATTGCGACTAGATAAACTATTACTGCATCCAAAAGTATTTTGGATTCTAGGAAATATGTCATAATTTTGCAAACACCAACACTGAAAAACTGGTCAAAAAAAAAAAAGAATTTCTGGTCAAGGTGGTCTATGCTGCGTTTTCGATGCTCTACCAGCTGGGCAGCCAGTAGAGTTAACCAGTTTGACACCAGCTTTCTAGACCAACATAACATGATTCCTGCAGCAAGAGACCAACTTTGACCAACAACAGACTAGCAATAACCAGCTAGAAGTGTTGAAAATGCACTTTGAACCATTTCAAACCAGCTTGGGTCCACGGCTGGTCTTCCATTGAATTTTCATCAGGGAAATATTACATTGGCGTGTGATTCCCTAACTAAATCCCAGAGTCCCCCCACAGTTTAATGTGAACCCCTTAAACATTACTATACTATTACATTACATATAGTAAACATTACTATAGGTAAAACTGTCGATCAGAAGACAGCCCATGGGAGCTGAACAAAGGGAATCACAAGCCAGTGTGATTGCCTGCTATTTTGGCATTTGATAAAATACAGTATATTTACCAGTAATACCATTGTCTGAAAATATAGACTACCTAGTTGCTAATTTGTCTCGCAAGCGACGAGTGAGTTGGTTTCAATCCATTTGACTAAAAAGCATGGGAACACCTAGTTTGTGTCACAGCCAGGAATAGCCACATTGTGTGGGCAGTTTTCCACACATGCCAAACAGAGGACAAAGCTGCGACAAAAAAGCCAAAGAACTATTTTTCTGACATAAATCTTTATTTGTACGGGAAAGCTTCAAGAGAGATTTCCTAGAAAAGTAATGAGAGCATTAAAACCAATGGCCCATAAGGGGCAGGTGATGTACGTATCAGTCTAAACAATATGCTGCGGGTTCTCGAATGATTCAGCACCCTGACTGAAAATGCACCTCAAACACATAACAACCAAATTCCCAGTCCAATTAAAACCTGGAATGAGTGGAAAGCAGAGCCTACCTTCTAGCTTCTTCAGGTCATGCCAGCCAGCCGTGGCAGGCACTTTAATCCAAAGCAACATAAAAAACTACCCTGTAAACATTACTGCATAAAAAGGACAAATCACATAAGGTATAATTCAAAAAGTATGACTTAGTCCATAGACAAAACCACAAGGAACTGTTTACACAGTAAATTAGCCAAGTTTAATGAAAATGGCTGAGGAATGCTTATAATTAATTAATTTAATCGTCATTTAACCAGGTTGGTCCCATTGAGATTAAAATCTCTTTTACAAGAGAGACCTGGCCAAGACTAGCAGCAGTACATATAGTGCATCGACAAACTCGCGTCAAGACAAAACAAATCAAACAATACAATATGAAGTACATCTAAAAAGTGCAGCAGTCACAACAAAATTATAATGAAGATTTACAGGTTTTGATAGACTCTGCTTCCATACACTTTATAACAGCTTTAAATTCACTGAGTGTCACTAAATCTCAAAGCTAAATCTCCCTCTGTTAGCTATTCCAGGTTGAGGGTGCAAAGAACCTAAAGGCCTTCTTGCCCAACTCAGTCCGAGTCTTAGGAACAGCCATAATCACAATGTCCGGAGAACGCAATCCATAGGAGCCACTTTTCTGGGACATGAAACACGATAAATAACACAGGATTCTGCCAAGAATAGCCTTATAGATAAAAACAAACCAATGGCTAAGTCAATGTGTGGAAAGAGATGGCCAATTAACCTTTGAGTACAGTACACAAAGATGCATTAGGCTTCTGCCGTTTGTAATGAATCTCAGGGCTCCGTGATACACGGCATCCAACATTTGCAGACAATGAGCTGATGAGTTCATATAAAACAGATCACCATAATCACGAATTGGGAAAAATGTAGCTTCCAAAAAGCTTTTTCTGACATTGAAAGAAAAAGAAGATTTGTTTCTAAAATAAAATCCTAATGTCAATTTCAACTTTTTAACAAGACAGAGTATTTGAGGTTTAACTGAAAGTTTTTCATCAATCCAAAATCCCAAATATTTGTAAGTAGTCAATTTGTTCACCTTGAAATGAAACAATATACAGATTATATCAAAATTAATATTATGTCCCTGCCTGAGGCTTACTTTTCACAGACATTGAGAAGAACTGTCGGAAAAAATTATGTTCTTCAAACATTGTCACAATGTAGAAGAAGAGCGGTGCTGCAGTTTGCGATGCTTTTTTTACTCCATTCCCACACTCAAAGCCTGTTGGCACAGTGGCACAGTGGGTAGCACTGTCGCCTCACAGTAAGACGGTCATGGATTTGAATTAAACCAGGAACCTCTCTATGTGGAGTTCATATGTTCTCCCCGTGTTCATGTGAGTTTCCTGTGGGTACTCCAGTTTTTCCCACAATCCGCAGACAAGCATCTCAGGCCAACTGGAGACTCTAAATTGCCTGTAGGCAATTAGTGAGTGAATGATGTGTGTGCCCTGCGATGGACTAGAGAACTGTCCAAGGTATGTCCCTGCCTTTCACCCATATTCAGCTAGAATAGGCTCCAGCTGCCCCAAGCCCCTTGTGAGGAAGCAAGAGTAGAAATAATATCTGGGTGGAAATTTGGGAAGGCTCAGACTCATAAAACCTATTTGCCGACATACAGTCACTCTGACATGTGTTCGGAGGTGAGGAAGGAGTGAATCAGAGCCACTCCTTAGTGATGCTGGGTTTTGTAAAGCTGCACAAAACTTTGAATGGTTTAAGCAGGTGTACAAGTGTTCGTGGGCACTTGCTAAAGAATTTCAGCCCATTCTATTGTTCCAAAGCATTACACATATGTGGCAGGCACTTTTATCCTAAGCAACATAGCATGTGCTTTATAAATGTCACTGCAAAACGAATGGATATAAGTCAGATAAGATTATTCAGAAATTATGAAGTAATGAGGTAATTGATTACCAAGATTTCCAAGGCATTTGCACAGTAAATTGGCCAAGTTAAGTCAAAATAGAGCCAAGAAATGACTATAATAGTTATGTTCACAAAAACAGCAACAACCACAAGCCCTTAGTGGTTCCTCCACTGGCTTAGCATCGGCCATACCTGTAACTGTCTTTCACTGATGAAAATTATAAATGGTGTTCTAAGGATTAAAGGTGCATTTACTGGCGCTCAACTACGCGGCTACTACAATGCGACTACGACAATTTTTTCATTGCTGTATATGTTTTTCCTATACGGTATTTACTAGCATGCGACAATGACTACGTGACTACACGACAAAAAAATCTGATTGCTCGATGGGGCATTCCAGATCGTTGTAGCGCGACTAAAACAGGGGATTCCCAGCATTTATTTTCACTTTCAGTGAGACAAAACATGCTTTCTGGGCAATTTTACCCAAGAAAATGCCCTGAAAAGGAGTTCTCAGCGTTGAGGATGTGGAACGCCGGGTCGAATTAGTACGTAAAAATCCCTTCATCTACAACTGCACTCAATCTGATCATATGGACGCTGTAAAATTGCATTGCAAGCAATGCCGCAGTTCCGGTCACAATAATGTTCTCAGCCAACCAACGTACTAGTGTTGAATGGACTGGTGCCATGATGGAAATGCCCGAGGACCCCAGGCCCAAACCAGAAAATTGTTGTCGTGTGTAGTCGTAGTCGCATCTCAGTAAACACACTTAGCGTCAAAAATATTTTTTGTCGTAGTCGCATAGTCGTAGCAGCGTAGTCGAGCGCCTGTAAACGCACCTTAAGGATCTCCTTTGTTCTATTTTGCTGATTCAAATTTCCTTGACCATGCCATATTTTCTACCTTTTCACACATAACTTACACATCTCCCCAACGTGTGAAGTTAAGAGTGCCTTCAGTGATTTTAGCCATTTTCGCTAAATCCATTTCCATTTGAAAACCCAGACAGAAGTTCAGCCCCACCCCCGCCCCAGATATCATGAATGTGCAGCACAGTACTAGTCAAAGAATTCAAACTCTTTGTCCCCATCTCAGGTTTGGTAACCTAAAGGCAGTCGGCAAATACAAGAGCTCACGATATCGCAGACTGAAACTGGGCATATCTAACTCCATTCACGTAAGTTTGTGATAAGAGGCGACAATGAAACTGTGGCGCTGTTGTATAAAAGGTTGCTGTAAGACAAATAAATACCTGTGGGTGTGGTGGGGGTTTGGTGCGATTGAGGGCAATCAGTGCAGCCACTGTTATTACCTTTGTAACCCAGTGTTCTCGCCAGCAAATTTATTTGGGCTGCTACGCTGTGACTGGGGCTGCTACACTGTCTTTCAATGAACGTAGCGGCCCAAAAATGCAAAGTCATGCGCCAGACACGCGCCTTGGCTGTACGTGAGCCAACCCTTGGTAACTTTTCAAAATATAATGTTAAAAAATTAATTTCTAACATCATACATATTAAAATTAATGAATTTATTGACACAACGTTTACATTTTTTGACGGAGAAAGACTGGAAGTTGGTTTCCACAAGGCTCGCTTCAACTATTGTTTCAATCAGCTTTTAATTTACCTTCGGCGGATAAACACCCGATAATTTGATTGTCATTCACTTTAGGAACGTCTTTTCTACCATTGAAAATGAATGTAGACGACAACATCAAAGCGCACCATTGTAAAGACGGTCATTGTATGGCAGAAGAGTTGCGAGGATTTCTCCATGGATTGCGTCACATCACCTCGGAAATGTCAGAAATAATTTCTGACATAATAATCTATAATCTATAACTTTTATAGACGAATGTCTCGTGAAGCTAACCAGCCTAGTTTGAAGACATGTCAGACCACCTCGGGCAATATTAGAGATATCGGTTCGATTTTTTTTTCACAGAATATTCCTCGTGATGTAGAATGACTTTGTTTAAAAAAAAACTGTACATCGCCAAAAACCGACTTTCCCCGGGTTTTCATAGGCGAGGCCACATTTGATCTATGCTGCGTCAGCCACTCAACGGCAAACTTTCCGCAGGGAGATTTGATTACGTTTTCGGAACTTTGCCACGACATTGCATCGGTGCAGAAAGGTTAGAGTTTGTGAATTTTTTTTTAACGTTCCGCGCGGCCTGCAGAAGGAGTAGGGCAGCGGCTAAGTATATTTTATTGTCGTTTTTTTGGGAAACGTGAGCATCCAAGCGTGGGAATATTGCAGCACATTTCGCCCTGGCACCTGAATGTGAGACTTTAGCAAAATGTTACAATAGGTAATGATGTAAAGTAAAAATAAAAGGGCATTAGTGCAGTTGTACATTTGTCACAATTTGTAATAGTAATGCTTTGGGTTCACCATTTGATTTGGTGAATAGTCAGTCAGACATAATTTCCTTAAGCTCTGTATGTACATTGTAATGGTGAGAACTTGTTTGTATTCATCAGAAGAATAAAGTTCAGTGGGCTTTCTCTCGCTGTGAGTTTCCTTGAACTTGAATATTGTGTCAAGGCCCTGTGCAAAAGGTTATTAGCTGCCAAGATATCATTAATCGGGAAACTCAAAATTGAAAAATAACACCTCCAAATGTGCTAAAATGCCAGAGCTTCTGGGGGGCTTTGCTCCCCCGGGTCCCCCACGGGGGAACTACCTTTGGACCCCACAGGGGGCCTAGGCGGCTCCCGGACCCCCGGCTGGTCATTACCCCTACACTGCAAAAAAATCCTGGTGAGAACACTGGTAACCTATGTGCTCAGACCATAACTAACTGGCAATTCCGTCAGGGGAAGTACACACACCAAGTTGCATTACCATTGCCTTCTTCAATCCTCTGAGAACCACCCTCCAATGGTAAATGGTTCAATGACGAGAGGTGAGGAGGGAAGTGAAAACTAGAGTCAGGCAGTTGAGAGACCAAATCCACCGGGGGGCTTGCATCCATCAGTAACCTCCTTGCGCCAGCAAAGGACATAGCTACCTCTACCCTCCTCATGTCAAGCATTGAGGGGTTTGGGGGAAGTAGAGATCAATTCACCAGGTAATACATATTTTATGAAAAGATGTTAGCCATTTAAACTGTACAAAATTGCATATCTTGGGACTAAAAAAGGGCAAGACTGAAGTTAATTATTTGTATTTGCTCTGAAACAAAAAAAAAAACCATTCACATGTAAAAAAACTCCCCTTCAGCCCCTCCTTCCTGCCACCATTATTTATAGGGTAAATAACTAAACTGAAAATCAATGACAGCCTTGAAATGCATGGCAATATGATGCCAACATGGCAGCCTTGTCAATGACATGTCATTTGACTGATAATACGTTTGAAATTGAACAAGGGCTACCAAATTTTTTTTTTTCTTCCCACCACCCCCTCATGGGAGGTCTGCTTTATTTTATTTTCACTATTATTACTATTATTATTACTATTATTATTTCATTTTTTAATTTATTCAGGAAGAGGACAAAAAGATAGACAGACAGGGGGACATACAAGTAAACTGCAAGGATAAATAAAATGAGAAAAAAGAAAAATGCAGCAATAAGAGAAAAAAATCATCGGTAATGAGGCAAGTATCAAATGAGAATATTACACACAATATGGCGGGAAAGATTCCAATAAAACTAAAACAATAACAAGTATTGCCAGGCCAAACAAACCTTGCCTGCCAGCACTTATTTTAGTGCTTTTCATACTGACTCACTTTTACGAGTGTGAACTCAATCGGTTTCAATTTATAGTCCTTTGAAAATCCATGACCTTCAGTTTGACCTTTCAAGATCACTCAGGGTCAAAGGCCATGGAGTGAAATAAAAGCCCACATAGGAGTTCCAGTATGGTCATCATATTCTATCTGTGCATCTACAACCATTTTTGAGTTATAATGGAAAATATATTCTTTTCAACGATGACCTTGACCCCCCCGGACATTTAACCCCCAACTGCTACAGACACTATCAAAGCTACCCAATCATGCAGCATATGGTTAGAAGCAGAAGTGAAAGATGCCCATCTTGGTTTTGTTTGAAGTCAATGTGATGAAGTTATCACAAAAAAATTGATATTTCCATTGACCTTGACCTTGACCTGATCACCTATAATTTTTATTTATTTATTTACTCGTTTTTTTTTAATTTGGCATCTCCAATCCCACCAAAATTTGGAATGCCCAATTCGAGAACTATGTGCAAGGCTTGATCACCTAAAAAGTTTGATCAGGTAATCTATGGACCATTGTCCATGTACTGTGAAAGTTTGAAGTCAATCAATTCAACCATGTGGACGCTACATTATTAAAACACTGGCACCCAAACAAACAGACAAACAAACAAACTGCATCGAAAACAATACCTCGCCCTGCTGGCTCTGTCACGGGAGGGGTATCTTCATATCAATATTGACCAATAAAACAAACATGAAATGAATACACCAAAAACTGTACCACGCAGAGTGAGAACAAGTTATATATATAAGCCATGTATAGGGATGTGCAAAATACGGCGCCACAACACTGTGAAAAATGTTCTGATCATCACCAAACTCAATAGGGATCCACTTAATATCACTATTGACCCATAAAACAAAAATGAAAAGGATTCAACAAAACTTGTACCCTGTAAAGTGAGAACAACCTATATATAAGCCATGTATAGGGATGTGCGAAGTTCAATGCTACAGCCCTGTGAAAAATTTTCCAATCATCACCAAAATTAGTAGGGATCCTCTTCATATCACCACTGATCCACAAAACAAAATTGAAAAGAATCCAACAAAAACTGTAATCTGAAGAGTGAGAACAATAAATTGTGCATGGACTGATGAATGGACCAATGGACGGACTGATGCACGGACAGAGGCGATCACAATATATGCCCATCCAGTGAAGTGGGCGTATAGTAAGGTAAGGAAAATGATGTGAATGACCTGCGATTATTTGCAATACCATTGCTGGTTGGGATATTATCTCTATCCATGGAATAATCCATTCTGGGATGCTGTAGTATATGGCAGTGACAGTCCTGCACCTGCCAATGTTCTCTTTAAATAAGTTATATTTGGCAATTAAAGTAATATTGATGTTGTGAATAAGCAACATTTTAAAGTATCATCACAGCCTTCTGACTGGCCCTTGGCGCAGTAAGGATCTGCTTCTGTCTATCAGGACAGCCTTACCTACATTCTGGCAAAACCAGGAGACCTAATATTTTGGTTCTTAAATCTGGTCTGTGCATGTGTACAGTTTCTAATGATTTGTCTGTTTTTCTCCTACGGAATTACATTGTGTTCAGGGCCAAATGTACTCCCCAAAGAGTGCTACAAAATTACGAGTTTTGCTGTCCCACTGTGCAAATACTCTAGGGTTCAGAATATATTAAATAAACCCCAAATCAGAAAAGACAGAAATGTTATTTTAAATTAAAATGAAAAGTGTAAGCAGTAATTTGTACAATATCTTTGACCAGTCTAATGTTAAAAACAATACAACAGCATATTACTGAATGTTTCATTACATTATACATGATTTTTTGATTCTTACAGCATTGTCTAGATAAAATATGCATGAGCGTCCCAGGAAAATGTTGTCTTGGAAGCAGCATATGTCGCTTCAAAATTTCAGCGTACTTTTCAGCATAAATGGTGCCTTCACAGAGGCGCAAGTCCTCCTGCCAAGGCACCGACAAAAACACATATCATGACAAAGCACGGCTTTTGGATTCGTTGCTGATAACAGTCCAAATAGTCATTTTTTTATTTTGCCCAGAACATTCAGCATCCTTTTTTTCCCCCAAATAAAGACTTGAAATATTGATTTGTCAGACCACAATACGCGTTTCTTCTGCGTGATGGTCCATTGCAGATGCCTCCAAGCCCAGGGGAGCAATTAGAGCTTTTTCACACAGTTAACATTTGACTTCATTTTTGCGCAGTAAAGTTTCAGTTGGCATTTGTGGGTATAACTGCATATTGTTGTGCTTGACAAAGGTTCGCCTGAGTAATCCTGAGCCCCTGTGGTTATATCACTTATGGATAAAAGAAATTCATTGATGCAGTGCCCTCTGATCTTAGATCACAGGAATTCAGGTTAGGCTTGCACCCATGCCCATTACACACAAAAATTCCTCCAGATTCCTTGAATCTTTTCATTATGCTATGCATTGCTGAGGGTGAAATACTCAAATATGTTTTTGTCTTTCTCTGAGGAACATTTTTTTTACATCTTAAATGATTTTCTCACACAGTTGTGGGAAATGTGGTGATCCTCTGCTCATTCTCGCTCCTGAGGGACTAGGTCTTTCCTGGATGCTACTTTTGTACAAAATGATAATTACAATCTCTGGCTGACATCAGGGGTTTCAATTCACATCACTGCTCAAAATTTTTACCTCATCACTAGTCTTAAATTGCTCCTGTCCCATCTTTATTCGGAGTGCATCGCACGCCTGAATGGCAGGAATGGATGTATATTTACAAATAAAATAAAGTTGTCCAGATAAAACATTCAGTAACTCGTGTTTGCACAGTCTGCGCTGAAATACAGAAATCACTGCTTTCTATTTTCTCGTGAATTTTCCTTACTGTACAAACTTTCCTGGGTTGTGCATTAATGCTTACAAAAGTAATAATCTAGATACATCATCCTACGACTACAAAAATGACTCTATAAGCTAAATTAGTCATATTCTTTATCCTTTGATGGAATAAAATGGAGAAATGGGTAAGGGCTAAAAGGGATTGCATAGTTAAGGGCTAAAAGGGATTGCATTATATGTAGCTGGAGGATTAAGTGATCATGTGCAGACAGACATTTTATTGAAATTAGGCCAAGACATATGTAATTTTAAGAAGTGCCGCTGGATCCTCAATTAAATATGTACAAAACAGTGCTATGGTATAAGTGTGCGTTTGGCAAAATAATGTGCACATTGGATGCACTTGGCAGTTTTGACATGGTCTATAAATTAGAACTGTATGATAATGCAATCTGTTCATGCACAAATTCAGTCAGCTGCAGAATTATAGGAACACTCGATATAACTTAAGAAAAAAGGCTACATATGTGTATATATAGACAACACAATTAATAATCCACATGTTCACCAGTCAAACATACAAAAAACACTTTTCTGTTCACCTCATGTACTTTTCACTTAAGTTTTCCCCTAAGTAGGTAAAGGTCAGAAAAAACTTTTTTTCATTATTAGGACAACTTCACAAATATATTCACATACATATCTGCTGGTTGCAGCACTTCACTGAAGCTACATCACACTTATATTGAGAGAAATATTCAAACCCAGGGCGCCATGTTTATAAGGCCATAGCATTACATCAAATGGAAAATATCTAGGTCTTGTACACCATGTTTTACACATTTCCCTACAATTCAGCAGGACATAATTGGAATAGTTGGAAACCTTTGGATCTCTAATAGAATTTAAAATAGGGCTGAAATTCTGCAGGTTTGAATACAGCAGCTGCATTCGATGGACCTATATATAGGTCCGTAAGTAGTATGAGGTTAATGAGGTTCATTCCTATACTTCAATACCGCCTATTTGGTAGTCATTTTCATAAAAACACACATTGGTGGGTAATCATTATGGCCACCACTAACAATTATTGCAAATCTTATTGCAAAGGTAATTTGATCATTTTTTCTTGACTTGATCTTGGGGTATACCATATTGAGACACTCCACCCATTCTTCAAAATACCCATAGCATTGACATCCACAGGTGAGATAGTGAGTTCCAAAGAATACATAAATAGTTAAATATACCAGTTAGCCCGGAAAGGGAAATAACAGAAAAATAGTGTGCGAAAAAGGAAGCCAACTGTCCAGAAAAGGATGCAAGTGCACATTTTTCCTGAGGGTGGATAGGAATATTGTAAGTTAGGCCATAATGAAGCCAACTGAAGAATTTATTGACTGACTGCATCTTTAGCTCTCAAAGTTAAAAAAAAAAAAAAATCATGATTCTACCTTGACTTCAATGAACTTCTGGAAGGATTGAACAAAGAAAGCCCCTTGATCAAGAAACAAGAACAAGCACCTGGAGTTGTCACACATTTGAACTATAACTGGAAAAAAGTGATATAATCAGATGAGACCAAAGTGGACATTTCAGCTGTACAAGAGGGAATGCAGATAAGGAAAAATATCTTATGTCTCCCGTCCAACTTGGACGTTGGACATAGACGTTATGCACGTTTTTCAGCCAGTGGTCTAGTGGTAGGAGTGAAAATCAAGAGCTAAATGAATTTTAAAACATGCTAAAAGATATCGGCAAGAAATCTGGTTGTCCCTGCTTGGAGGTTGAGATTTAATTGTTCATGTCCCAGTATGGCAAAAACAACAAAGGTACATCAAAATCCACACAGAAATGATTAGGCAAAAGTAACATTTGTGTTCAGCAATTGCCATATCAGTATCTGATATCATGTAGTGTTAGCTGGAAAAAGAAGTCGATAAGTGCAAACCCTTGGATTTTAATGATTTTGAAAATCTTTGCAAGGAGGAATGGCCAAAATTGCCTCCAAATGAGTTCTCAATACTCATCACAAAAGTAATGGATAAAAACTCACAGCTGTCATCTATAGCCTCTTGTTAACTAAAAGTTATGTCATTGATTATATTCAGCCATGTTTTCTTCAATTTTATCAAGGGTGCCATAAATCAGGACCTGACTGTAGAAGAGATGTCTTTTCCTCCATGCATATGAATTAAAGGAAATACCTAACCAGTAAATTTATGGGCATTTTTGGAAGTCCCTCTTTTATTTGTTCATCCATCGTATTTGAAACTAAATGTTCTGACCTGTGTTATCTAAGGATCGGGGAACGTATTTTTATGTCGGACGGAATATGACAGCAACCCCATAATCCCACATGCCACGTCTTAGAATCAGAACTCTTAAAGCTGAGGGGATGCTAAACCATAATGATCCTGGCCACAGACACCAAGGCAAAATTTGCTTGACATTCAATATTCACATGATGTTCAGGAAATCACAAGCCCAAAAGACCTGAAAGATGTCTAGCTGCCAAGTCTAACCTTCCTAAATCAATTTTGTGCGCATTATGAAACTATGATCTGACCTCATTTCTGTGCAATTGTTTGGGAGAAATTTGTGCGAAATAAATAAATAAAACTTTTCAACTGCTGTAGCCTACTGTGAGACAGTCTTCTGAAAACTGAACGAGTCAAACTAATGTAAGCAGACTGATAAAAGCAGGTCTAACTCAAAAACTACAGAAACTGGACTTGTAAAACCTGGCCTATATTAACACGGGGAGTGGGAATTTAGTTTAAAAACAACTGCCAGACCATTTTGTCCACAATTGAAAACAGAAAAAGGGCAATTTCATTGATTTTCCCCTGTAGAGACCACATAAAACCAAGTCTAGAACAAGAACTAATGTAGTTCAACATGTAAAACCTGGACTACATTAACACAGGAGACCTAAATATAATTTAACAAGACGACAGTGTCATCACTATCCCCCACCAAGATCAAGGGCCATAAAAAATATGCTTCAACGTCCATTTTCGAACTCAACGTAGATCATGAGTAGCCTATTAAGCAAACAAAATTTCATGCATCGAGGTATAATAGTTTCAGAGAAATCTTGTGCCCGTTTTGGCCCTGGCGGACAGACAGACAGACCCCAATCCAACATCCCACTTCGTGGTGGGGGATAAAAATCACTGTCAGATTTATGATGCTTTTTCCAATAGTGAAAACACACAAAATGGCAATAATACTGATTTTTCCTGGTCTAAATTTTAAAAAAGTGATGTAGTTGAACTTGAAAAACCAAGTCTACGTTAATAATTGGAGCCTGATGGTAGTTTTTATTTGTGAAAATGGAAAACAGGCATTTTTGCCCAAATGAAGCCTTAGAGACCACATAAAATCAGGTCTTAATAAAAACGTACTGCAGTTCAGTGTGTAAACCACTGACTGCATGAACACTGAGGGCCTATGTGAGACTTTTTGTTGATCATTGAAAACAGAGAAAATGGAAATTTCATTAAATGTACTTACGGACTACATAGGACTAGGTGTTGATAATACAAATTCTGTAGTTTGGCTTATAAACCCTTGACCACATTCACAGTTACGTTGGCATTTTATATCTTTTTTATATCAGTCACTCTTTTGCTGCGTGGTTCAGATGTTTTTTATTTGATGTTATGCAGCTGCCATAAAAAACAGCACCTTGAGTTTCAGTATTTCTCTCAATACAAGTGTGCTTTAGCTTCAGTGAAGCACCGCAACCAGCAGATGTAGAATATGTAGGCCTACTGTAGCTATGTGACATTGTCCAACAATATGGGGGAAAAACGTTTTCTATTTGAACCTGTAAGGCGAAAATCAGACTTTAATGCCTTAATTTAGTCCATGCTTTACATGTCCAACCACATTATCATTGGATTAAAACTTGGTCTTGAGTGGTCTCCGTGAAGTAGCTCCTTTTTCAACAAACGGTCGCCACCTGCATTGTCTTATTATAGAGTTAATGTGAGGAGAAAAGAGGAAATTGCCTGCCATGTGCAGAAAAAGGTACATCGAAGGCCGAACTGCTCTCAGTAATTCACTGAATTTTCTTTATTTTACGTTTAAAGCTGGCTGGTAGAAATCAACCCTTAGCAAAAAGTAGTATACTTGAAGTTCATTTTATTAAGTATACTTGAGTATAAGTACAAGTATATCAAGTATACTACGGACCATGTACTTGTAGTGTACTAGAAAGTATACAAATTTAATACTTCTTCGGACTAAATTGGAACATTTTTAAGTTTAAAAAAGTATACTTTTAAGTATACTTCAAGTTTAAGCAAAGTAAACTGAAAGTACCCATCTAGTTTACATCTAAGTTTTATTCTATACTGCAAGTACACTACAAGTGAACTTTTTAGCATACTGTGAGTGAACTAGTTGTATACTTCTAGCATACTTTTCAATTTATGAAAGTATACATTTAAGTATACTGTAAGTAAACTTACAGATATACTGCTAGTTTATTAGTTGTATACTTCTAGTAAACTTTTCAGTACATGACAGTATACTGTGAGGTATACTGCTAGGAAACTTACAGAGTGTCATAGGATATTTAATGACCACAATGAGTCAGGACTTCAGGTTCACATCTCATCGGACAGACAACATCCTCATCACTGCACTGGAGTATTGCATATTATTCCACCAGAGGGAAGATCCCATCCTACTGACCCACCAGCACCGGCTCCAGCAGCAACTTATTTTCCCAGGTAGTCTCCCATCCAAGCACAAACCAAGCCTACACCTGCTTAGCTTCAACTACACAGCTGGTGCAGATCAAGTATGGTTGCTAGTTTTAAAACTAGTGCAGACATTTCATTGTCACTATGTCAGATAGCACTGAAGTTCCAGTCTTCTTAATCTCATGTTTGAAAATACTGTGTACATTTATCTGTGAATCTGCACATAATGGCCAGCTAGATTGAACTGATATCTCAACTAAAACACAGCAATGTTTGGTACAGGTACAATATGCAGGGCTTTGATGTCCACACTCTTGTTTAAAAATGATTAAATCATTTATTAAACAGAATGTACCATTTTTCAAGTATTACAGCACTGCATCATCTTTTCTTTAGTCGGTCATATATTTGACTGTGATACAGAACTCCAGTAACCAAAAAACAGCTCATCGGTGTTCTCATTTGGAATATTTCATCAGCCTTTGCTTGAGTCCTTCAGCCTACTGGTCAGGCTGAAGGCATTGCAAATTAATATTTTATGCATATTTCTGGTTCTATATGAGAGAAAGAGGTATTTTTTTTGTTTTGACCTAGGATTTCAATAAGAGTTGCCATTGCTGTGTTCTTATACTTGGGCATCCAATACAATATTGTGTTTGAAAATTTAATTTATAAAGGAATCAATTTTGTTCTCATTCCTGAGTATGTGTTTCATTGTAAATTCTTATAAGTACCTTCATCTGTAAATTAAAGCAGAATGCACTTAAGCATTGTCTACTAGTAGAGTACATGAGGTAACCTCTCATCTACTTACGATAAATAATATCTGAATGGCAACAGTAATATATTTTAGATTGCAATAATCATAAGCTGTGAGTATGATGTTAAGTTAGCTTAAAGAAGACTTAGAAGTATACTTGAAATACAAAAAAAACAAAACTTTTAGCTCCCTGAAAGTTTGAAACTAAATTTAAACTATAGAGGGCTTGAAGTATAGAACTAGTGGACTTGTAGTCTACCTATAAGTTTACTTAGAGTATACTTCAAAGTGTACTTGAATTAAAAAGTTGGCTTGAAGTAAAAAACAAGTAAAGTTGTAGTACATCTGAATTTACTTTCTGTATACTTTAAAGTATACTTTTATAAATTAGACATTGTGGCAGAAGTATATAACTAGTGAACTAATAGTTCATCTTTAAATTTACAAGCAGTATACTTTACAGTATACTTTCATGAACTGAAAAGTTTGCTAGAAGTATATAACTAATAACCTAGCAGTATATCTGTAGGTTTACTTGCAGTATACTGCAAATTATGCTTTTATAAACTAGAAATTGTGCTCGAAGTAAATAACTAGTGAACTGACAGTTCATCTTTAACTTTACTTGCAGTATACTCCACAGTATACTTTCATGAACTGAAAAGTTTACTAGAAGTATACAACTAATAAACTAGCAGTATATCAGTAAGTTTACTTGCAGTATACTTAAATGTATACTTTCATAAATTGAAAAGTATGCTAGAGGTATACAGCTAGTTAAGTCACAGTATACTTAAAAGTTCACTTGTAGAGTACTTGCAGTACAAAATAAAACTTAGATGTAAACTAGATGGGTACTTTAAGTTTATGTTGCTTAAACTTGAAGTATACTTTTTTTTTTGTAAGGGTATGTATCAAGTCTGTCAATACTGGAATAATTGTCCAATTTGTTCTCAAATAAAATCAGACAAATGTTTATCTGTTTCTGTGTGGGTTAATAACACTGCATAAAAATCAAGTTCAGCTCCACCCATGTGCTATTTATTCTACTATGTTGCCCCAAAGCTGACTTGTTACTGCAAACGTACATGTGGAATATTTAAGTCCATGAGATAGTAAAAACTGAGTGAAAATATAGTGCAGTATACTTCAAAGAAGCCAATATGTATGGTAAAGATATTTTAATGTGCTTATTCTTTTGATAGTAGCCTAACTGCAAGCCAGTATACTTGAACGTTAGGCATGAATATTTTAATACTTTGAGATATACTCAAGAAAAGTATAATAATCAAAAGTTTAGGTACAAGTATTAGCCAAATATACTTAGATTTTTCAGTGTACTTTTCAGTATAAGCTAAGTATACTCAAGTATTACTTTGCTAAGTATATCTTTGATATGTACATCAAAAGTAAACTGAAAGTATACTCTCTAATTTTTCGTTTAGAAGAAGTATACTAATAGCACACTTGAATAAACTTCTTTTTTCGTAAGGGAAAGTTCTACTAACATCTGATGCACACCTGTTTTACATTTCCATGGTATCCCGGACCCCAAATAAAATGCAATCAAGGCCGTACGTTTATTTTCCCACAATGCCAAACTAAATAACTATATAACGGATGCCACACACTGCACGCACGCGCTTCCTTACCACTCGGAGTAGGATGAAACTGATACTACATCGGTGCCGTAATTCTCTCGGTTACAAAATCTAGTCAGAATCCGCAAACTAACTTTGAGGAAATCATCTTTGGATCGATTGTGAGGACACAACACAACTTGAATCGACTGTCTCCGTATTAACTCATCTTCATGTATAACCGTTACCCTAAGGTGAAATGAGCGCGGTAGGCTTCATGTTAAAATGTCCAATATTAATTAAACTCATGTAAAGTAGGTCACTTATGGTGCCCATTTTATCTCAGAATTTAACGCCGCACATGTCAAGGTCTATGGATTAAACGGCTCCGATACGATACATAACACCACAGTTCCCGTAGCCTAATATTTACAACACCTTCGCGGACATGCTAAAACCAATGGTTTTTAAGCATTCATTACTGTTGCATCCATATCGATTGACTTCTACCAACAGAAATAAAATAAATCAATGAAGACTTCTCAGGCGTTACCAGCTGTGGCATTGTAAACCCTGAATAATCTACGATAAGGTAGGTTAAAATAGACTGCGATCAATCTCGTTTCCTAGAATGACTCTGAATGCGATCAGTTTAAGAATACGTACTGTACATCGGGCGGTTAGGCTGAATCAGCCCCAACGAATTTAGCGAATTGTTGGCGTAGCCGATACACGCGTGTTGGCCATGGAGTTGCCAGACGCGCATAATAGTCGCAGGAGGCAAAAATACAGTTTATAAGCTTTTCACTGTTCATAATGTAGCCTGTTTAGCCGTTGGCTGCCGATGACTAAAATGCTCAAGCGTGAGTGAGTGGCATTATAACAAGACATGAGTACGGCGAACATTGCCAAGCGAACCAGCTTACTCATTCAAACCTAATCATTTGCTGCCCAGTTTTTTTGTTTCTCCATCACTAGCCAAGTTTGGGCACACGTTTCCTGATGCCACTACTTCAATCTTAAGGCTGTAGGTCATGATGATGCCCAGAACCTAATAGTTTTTGCTGTCGAAGGTAGGCTTACTCAAGGACAGCTTTAAGCAACTGAGCCTTAAACGATGTTTATGATGTATTTACCTTATTTGTCGTGAACAGCACAATAACTCATTATTTCACAGATAACCTGCGCAGAATTATCTTAGCCTGCTGTTAACAGTTCAGCAAAAACAAGTATGAACACCTGAAAGAATGCGTATCCCCTTGTTGACTTACTTTTGCCTTCTTCATAAGGAAAGAGAGAAGTTAATCCAATGCGAGCAAAACCCTATTTTATCTTACTTCTGACTGGAGGAAATGGGTTCTCATTATTCTGCGCGCACATATCCAATGTTCCCGGCAATAGAATCCAAGTCGGAAAAGTGTGATATTCGATATCCAGACACAGGTATTAGCTAATGCTGTATATGGCAGCGTAGGACAGTGCTGAAAAGCAGTTCCAGTTAAATGTGAAAACGATTTTCAGACCTCCAGCCTTTTTATTCGGAATACAAGAGCCGCCCACACGAAAGACTATCATTTGCGTCGTAAGAGTGAGAGTCAGTCCTCAGAGGCATGGGTGACGAACACATCGTAGGTCTGTAAAGCGATTCGCACATCTTTAGTCTACAGTCAATTCATTTCAAAACTATGCTTTATAGTCATAAAACACTGAATGCTCTCATAGCGCTGCCTGAGCCAGAGGTGAGAATAGGGTGGGCGTAAAAATATGCCCTTAAAAGAAATCCCTTTGAACCGATAATAAGTTCTGACCCGTTCTCGGTAATTTTCCTTGATTAACACGTTTTTCATTTATAAAAATGACCTAGAGTCAGTTAAAGACACAGCTTCAATGCAATGTTAGGGCGATTGAATTATAGGCTAAATTCAATTTTGGAAAAAAAAAAAATATTCTCAAAGTTCTTTATGAAAAGGTAAACTACGGGACATACGCTATCATTTTGGCACATCCTGCAGTCCATGGCCATGAAATTGAGCTAA
Source organism: Gymnothorax javanicus (assembly GCA_029692085.1). Lineage (NCBI taxonomy): Eukaryota > Metazoa > Chordata > Actinopteri > Anguilliformes > Muraenidae > Gymnothorax > Gymnothorax javanicus. The sequence continues at coordinate 35,232,283 of CM056201.1, forward strand.
ATCAAAAAGTATAAAGATTCGAAACACTGTCACAATTTTGAATGACGCTGACTAAGATGCATCAAATTGTGAATCCAAATGAAGCGTTGCATTTGTCGTCTTACCTTAATCAGGAGAACAGGGAATATCTGATTGTGTGATGTGTTGTCGGAGTGAACGCATTGTTAATCAAGAAAAATGACTGAGTGCAAGTTTGGACTAACTATTGGTTGAAAGATGACCCCAGTCTCATCCCAACTCGTCATAGTGTGACGCTACCTGACCAAGCGTGGATATACGACGAAAAAGGAAGCTTTTGGCGTCCTTATTTGACGCCAGTTTAAAACGAACCCCATCCCCGAACCTATAACCCTAAACGTCCAACATGGATTCCAAAAGCCTTTTTCGTCGCATGGGGCCATTCTTAGTCAAGTGTGTGACCAAAAATGTAACAAATAAGAGAAAAAAAATCTCCTCCAATTACAAAAGCATTGGAGGTTCATGATTGTGGACCTTATATAGGAGTAGCACTACGACTTATTCAAGTCTGTCAAGTAAGAATTTTATTTGTTACATTAACTTTAACTACTGAAGGTCAAAGGTCAAATACGACTGGTCACGTGTGTGATTTCACACGGAAACAGGTTTTTCATAACTCTACTTCAAAAACTCTGCGAAGTTGAAAAATCTAGAATGTTCATAGTTTTGGCGTATGGAAAATTGCAAGGAATAAATTTGATACCTTACATTAATTTTCAAAATATTTCTTTATTTGATGACATCTGGTCACGTGTATGACATTTTGATTCACTTCTCAAAGAATGGCCCTATATCTATTTTGGACAAACTATGTATTAGGCCTGACTACACAGTTTTCCTGTAACATATGGATGCTTGGTTAGGTAGCATCACTGTACGACGAGTCGGGATGAGAATTTATTGGAAAGATAAGTTCTGTGCCCACTGTTTTCAGCACAGGCTCCCCCAGTGTTCATAGCACAGTACAGAAAATAGACAAGGTACTGAGTGTCGGCACTTCATAGGTTGTTCAGCGGGCCTGTTTGAATCGGCAGTTGATAATGTGTGCAATAAATAAATAAAGCATCGATCAGCTACAACGTTAAAACCATGGACAGGTGAAGTGAATAACAGATATGCACATTATTGAAACCGGAAGAAAATTTGTCTACCGCATTTGACCTAACCTAAAAACAGGAGCGCTGGTCAGCCACAGTGCAGCATCCAAGGACAACGTCTAGTTCTAAAGCCAGAGCCTTGGCCAGGGGCAATGGTACAAGTGTTCCTATTGAGCTTTTTTTTTTTTTTTTTTTTGGGTGAAGCAAAATTGAGTGATTGGAGGAAACCTATGCAAACACGGGAGGAACTCCACATATGAATAATCATTATCTTGTCACAATGAGACCTAGCAAGATGTAAGATATATTCTGCAGCAAGTTAACAGTCATGTCTTGAAGTTGATGTGTTGGAAGCTCGAAAAATGGGAAAGCGAACAGATCTTAGCAACTATGACAAGGGCCAGATTTTCATGGCTGGACAACTGGATTAGGCTATCTCCAAAACAACAAATCCTGAGGGGTTTTCCCTGTATGCAGTGGTTACTGCAAGGAAAGACACCAGGGAATTAGTGGCAGGGTCATGGGTGTCCAAGGCTCATTAAAGCACAGAGTGAGCGAAGGCAAGCCTCTCTGTTTTGATCCCACAGAAGAGCCACTGTTGCACAAATTGCAGAAAAAGTTAATACTAGATATGATAGAAAGGCATCAGAACACACAGTGCATCGCAGCTTGCTGTATGTGGGACTGCGTGGCCGCTAACCAGTCATAGCACCCAAGCTGACCCTTGTCCATTGCCGAAAGTGCCTACAATGGGCACTTGAGCGTAAAAACTGGACTTTGGAGCAATGGAAAACAGTGGCCTGGTCAGAGGTCATGTTTCTTTTACATCATGTGGGTGGCCAAAGTTTGTCTGTGTCACTGAACAAGGGAAAGGATGGCACCAGGATGTACTACTGGAAGAAGGCAAGCTAGTGGAGGCAGTGTGATGCTCTGAGCAATGCTCTGCTGGGAAACCGTTGTTCCACTTTGACACGTACCACCTACCAACACATTATTGCAGACTAAGTACACCCCTTCATGGCAGCCTTAAAGCAATGGGTGAAGATGGTCTTGTCTGAGGAATCACATTTTCTTTTATATCATCGGGATGGCTGAGTGCATGTGTGTTGTTCAACTAGGGAAGAGATGGCACCAGGATACAGTATGGGAAAAAGACAAGACAGTGAAAGCTGTGTGATGCTCTGCTGGAAAACTTTGGGTCTTGGCACTCATGTGGATGTCACTATGATGCCTACCACCCACTTAAATATTGCTGCAGACCAAGCACACCCCTTTATGGCAACAGTAATCCCTGATGACAGTGGCCTCTTTCAGCAGGGTAATGTGCCCTGTCGCACTGCAAAAACTCTTCAGGAATGGTTTGAGGAATATGACAAAGAGTTCATGGTGTGATGGTGTGACTTGGCCTCCAAAGTTCCCAGATCTCAATTTGATTAAGCAACTGTGGGATGTGGTAGAAAAAGAAGTCAGATTTGTGAGAGCACGACCTCACAGCATTACAAGACTGTAACCCCACTGCGCAGATGTAGACGCCAGCGGACATGGAGCTGCTCTATTTATACACGCAGTTACAGTATTCTATCACTAGATGACACACCCAGATCAGTTATTGAATGTTCACTGGCAGGCCGAGCTCGAACACGGTTTAGAATAAGGACAAGTTAAGTCCCATCCCTATTTTCCAGAAGTTGCGTGAATTAAACTCTTCAGCTAAGCCTGATGTGCAAACTGCTCCATATATATTGAGGAACAAAAGAAAAGCGAGTCAGCGAGTTGTTTAATATAATGGCATGGTCACCTAGCCATAGTGACTGCAAAAAAAAGACAGGTTTGAAGAAATGAGAGTAAATACGAACATACCAATGATAAATAAGATTTTTATAATAATCACATGCATACTTTGCCTCTAATCAGTCTTGTATTAACTTGCATTTCTTTTGTTGCTCAGTACACTTGCCCATAGTATCCATCCAGCAGTTAAAAAATGATCTCTTCTGACAGAAAAAATGGCTGTCCTTTGTAGTAACCACTTCAGCTAGTGCGAGCTAATGGTATCCCAACTATGTAATTTAAAAAATTAGTTTTCTGAAGCAAAAATTCACCACAATATTGATACTTTGTCATTCTACTATCAGTATAGTCATCATATATTGAAAACGCATAATTCCCTACCGTGGATTTACACGTAGATCCGTCTGTCAAAGAATTCAGCAGTTTTTTAGAGCCAAATACAATTCCTCGCGGAAATACAGTCACTTCAATTGTTACTCTGGCTTATCTGCGTAAACCACAGCTATAGTTCACGCCCATGTGAAACTCTCTCAGTTATTACCTATTGATTGACACGTCTTTTTATCCAATTCCAGACAGTATAAGCTTTCCTCAGTAATTGAAAGACATTGATTTGACCCTCAGGAAAGTATTTAACACTTGTCTAATAGCAGTTAGGTTGTATTCTCTCAACTTTGCACAGCTGAGAATGACGTGATTTCATGGAAAAAAAGACTTCCAGAACCAACCCTGGAGTGCTGAGCGTATATTTGCAGGATGGAAATGTGATACAGAGATGTAAAATGGCAGTTATTCTGAATGGAACAGACTGGAGAGCTGACAGCATTGATTCTTTGGAGGAGAAATTCAATGACGAAGTTTTTCCTCTTGCAATGTGAGTTGAACTGTCTTTGCATGGAGTAGCTCTATCTTACTTCTAGCCAGCTAGCTAACTAGCCAGCTATTTCTTTTTTTTTGGGTTTATCACCGTGATCACAGCTAGTTTGCCACATTTGTTAACAAGAGTAGCCGATAGCCTTTGCTAATAATACTGCTTGTGCTGGCATTTTGCTTAATGTGGCGATCTGTTTTACAATTTATACTGCATTCAACAAAAAAGAATGCCTTGGATTTCCACTCGTTTAAAATACACACAGCTCAAAGACTTCGGTAAATTCTCAGCTTCATTCGTTACACTGACGAGACTGTTCAGTGTAGGGTAGCATTTTGCCTGCTTTTTCCTGATGGTGGAATGTTTGTTTTGTTAAAATAAGGTATATTTCAGATATTTCTGTGTTAGTGAGTTGTACTTGCTCCTTATAGGGTGTGAATAGCGTTTAAACAAGCTTGCATTTCACTTGGATGATCGGAATTGTAAACAGCCAGCTTTCCATCTCAGAATGAATGTTCTGACAGTAAAATAAGCAGTTCCTTTAAAGAGTATGTGTGCTTACTGAAGTGGCTTTGTAGAAAAATGGACAAAACTCTGAACTTTATCGTGGAGAAAAGGCATGTTTTTGGTTTGGAGAGGTTACTGGTAATTTTTCAATTCGCAGTATTTTTTTTTAATAATTTCATTGCTGAATTTTCATAAGTTTTTTTGTGTTTGTGGCCCTCCCTCTGAAGTAAAATTATGAAAAGAAAATGAAATATGATTGAATTCTAAATGCTACAAGTATCTTGAATCATTCCTGCCATTTCCGTCCTCTCTGTGAAGCTCAGATCTTGAATTATAAATTATAATGCATTAAATAGCCGTATTTGGCTCTGCGCAAAGGGGTTAAGGACCTGCCCTCAACATCTTCGTGTTAGATATTATGTCACATCCTGAATCTTCTTTATTGTTCTCCCACAATCCAGCTGTCCTTGTCTGGTTTTTACGTTTGTTACCCTTATTCAGTTTTCATAATTTATTTATTTTCTCGTGTTCTCCTTGCCTTTGGTGCTCCCGCCCTCACCTGTTCCCTGCTCTCGATAGTTTGTTGTGTATTATTCAAGTTCCTTGTCTGTGTCCCCACCCTGCTTGATCCTCATTTTGTTCCAGGTACACTGTTCTGCCTAGAGCTGAAAACCTTCCATCTTCGGGTTAAGTCTATCAAGAAAGTTTGTCTGTTTGAGGTTGATGTCTGCTTTGTCTGCAAAAGCTTAGAGTCTCTGGTTTACAGCATATGAAGTACAACCATATCACTAAGTCATACAGTAAGAATGAATGCTGTACAGTGACTGCAGTGTCTTTTGAAGTATGCATAGTGATGCAGTACATAGAGTACAACCCCAATTCCGAAATAGTTGGGACAAAGTGTAAATTGTGAATAAAATCAAAACGCAATGACTGTCAAATCACACCAGCCAGTACTTTATTCACAATAGAACAGAGATAACATAGCAAATGTTGAAACTGAGAAATTTTACAATTTTATCCACAAAATGAGCTCATTTCAAATTTGATGGCTGCTACAGGTCTCAAAAAAGTTGGGACAGGGGCCTGTTTACCATGGTGTAGCATCTCCTCTTCTTTTTAACACAGAGTGGAGGCGTCTGGGCATTGAGGAGACAAGTTTCTTGAGTTTAGCCATTGGAATTTGATCTCATTCTTGTTTAATACAGACTTCCAGCTGCTGGAGAGTTTTGGGTCTCCTTTGACGGACTTTTCATTTAATTATGCGCCAAATGCTCTCAATCGGTGAAAGATCAGGACTGCAGGCAGGCCAGTTCAGCACACAGACTCTTCTACTACGAAGCAATGCTGTTGTAATAGCTGCAGTATGTGGTTTTGCATTGTCCTGCTGAAATACACAAGGCCTTCCCCGGAATAGATGTCATCTGGAGGGGAGAATGTGTTGCTCTAAAACCTTTATATACCTTTCAGCATTCATGGTGCTGTATAAAACATGCAAGTGTCCCACACCATATGCACTAATGCATCCCCATATCATCAAAGATTCTGGCTTTGAACTGAACGCTGATAACAAGAGGGGTGGTCTTTCTCCTCTTTAGCCTGGAGGACACGACGCCCATGATTTCCAACAAGAGTGTCAAATTTGGACTCGTCTGACCAAAGGACACTTTGCCACTTTGCTACAGTCCATTTTAAATGAGCCTAGGCCCACAGAACACAGCTGCGCTTCTGGATCATGCTCAACAATGGCTTCCTCTTTGCATGATAGAGTTTTAGGTGGCATCTGTGGACTGTGTTTACAGACAGTGGTTTCTTGAAGTATTCCTGGGCCCATTTAGTAATGTCAATGACAAAATCGTGCCAGTGAGTGATGCAGTGGCGTCTGAGGGCTCGAAGATCATGGGCATCCAGTGAAGGTCTTCGGCCTTGTCCTTTACGCACAGAGATTTTTCTAGTTTCTCTGAATCTTTTGATGATGTTATGCACTTTCGATGATGAGACCTTCAAAGCCTTTGCAATTTGATGTTGAGGAACATTGTTTTTAAAGTATTCTGCAATTTTTTTTACGCAAGCCTTCACAGGTTGGAGAGCCTCTGGCCATCTTTACTTCTGAGAGACTCAGCCTTTCTAAGGCATCCTTTTTATTGCCAATCATGTTTCATACCTGATGCCAGTTAACTTAAGTACTTGCGAAATGTTCTTTCAGCTGATTCTCATATATTAATTGCTTTTTCAGCCCTTTTTTGCCTGTGTCCCAACTTTTTTGAGACCTGTTGCGGCCAGAAAATTTGAAATAAGCTCATTTTGTGGATAAAAATGTAAAACGTCTCAGTTTCAACATGTTATCCATGTTCTATGTTAAATAACATATTGGCCCATGTGATCTGAAAGTCATTGCATTTTGATTTTATTCACAATTTACACTTTGTCCCAACTATTTTGGAATTGGCGTTGTAAATGTGACCCTGCCTGTGATAACCCAGATAAAGTCATTTTCTGGTGATGTACAGTCTTTTACACAAAGTCATTCTACATAATGTAAGGAATATTCTGTGAAAAAAATCTGATATATCTAATATTGACTGAGTGAGGTCATTTCAAAGTTTTGGTAGGCATGACATGTCTTCAAACTAGACTTGTTAGCTTCACAAGAGGTTAATCTATAAATATAAATGCTTCATTTCTGAAATTTCCGTGGTGATACGACGCAATCCATGGAGAAATCCGCACCCGGCTTAAATCGCAACTCTTCTGCCATACCTTCGACTGACCTGCTTTACGATGGTGCGCATTATGGTCTACATTCATTTTCAATGGAAGAAAAGAAGTTCCTAAACCGAATGACACCCAAACTATCAGGCGTTTATCCGCCGAAGGTAAACTTAAAGCTGATTGAAAACCAGGCTTGTGGAAACCAACTTCTTCTATTTCTCTGTAATTTGTAAACAAAGTGTCAATAAATTCATTAATGTTAATATGTATAATGTTAGAAATTAATTTTTGAACACCATATTTCGAAACCCCAATATGTAAGCTATCATTTACAGCAATAAACTCACATCTCATATTTTTGTCATTTTTTATCACAGGGACTACTTGACGGTCTTTATCTCAAAATTAGATCAGGCGAGTTTAACCGGGTTTTCACGGGCGGGGTCACAAATATTAGACACTTTTTTTTTCAGTGTCACAGTATCACCCCGATCTCCATAATAAGAGATGTTTTGTTTGAAAGAAAAAATAAAAATACATTTAAATAGCTGTTATTAATTTATTTTTTTCAAAGCTACATGGAGCCACTGTAGAGGGGCTGAAGAGCTGCATGCTGCTCCAGAGCCGCGGGTTCCCGACCCCCGCGCTAGAGAGTGGAGAACAGTTGTCTGGGATGCTGGGTCTTCAATCTGCAGCATCTCACATGCCTTCATGGAGGAGATGAGGAGGGTCTTCGACTGGTCCACCCACAGTTATGAGGCGGCCAAACAGCTACATACAATTCCGAATTCATTCACCAGATTTTGTCATCAGTTACATCACCAGTTGATGGAGGGGAACTAGATCAATTGGCAGACGTACATGCCCTCGCATAACCACTCTTCACAGACAAGGTGGTATACTTCAGATCTTCAGCAGTATTTTCCCCTCTCCATGTTCTCTTCTTTCTGGTATACAAACGTTTGTAATTTGATCTTTGTCTCATCTCCACAGAGTATGTTGTTTATGAACAGAAATGACAACACAATAATTTATGTTGTTTATTTTGCATTTCTGGGATCAGCTTTTCATTACTGTATTTGTGTAAACTCAAGATGTATATGGCTTAGTGTTCTTGGTATGAGGTTAAAAAAAAAAAAAAAATTGAAGCTAAGAAAACATTTTTAAGAATCCCCAGATAGCCATTGTTGCTGTATTTGTCAAGCTAGTTGCTGATGAGGGAAGGATTGGATGGCATGATTCACACAAGACCTAGGCCACCATGGTTAAAATGAAAAACTAAATACACCTGACAGTTCTCTCACAGTCCCTCATGTATATTCAATATACAGTTAAGTCAGAGTGCGATTACAATCACGGACTGTGTCAGTTGAACAGTCATAAACAGGCAGGTACCTGTCATTTGCTCATTTGTACAAGGGATTTAATGTGCTTAGCAGTGTGTATGAAGGCATTATAAGCCTCACTATATGTGTCGTTTTATGAGCTGAAAGAATCTGTAATCTTTGAAAGACATATTGACATTTTATGTCATTACTATCATGGATAGGATAATGTCTGATAACTTTGTGATTCAATGAACAATAATTCCAGCCAAACAAAAGTTGACTGGCCATTTAACTGATTAGTCTTTGCAAATGAACAAATTAATGTTTGGTTGCTAATTAGATGTTAAGAATTGCCGTCTCACACTCGAAGCCACCATCGTTTCCATCGTTTCGGCAATACCCTGAGGAAGACTTGCGTGGAAACCATTGGTAATTTATTAAATTCATGAAGCGTATTTTTGCTTTGTGGCTATGATTGTGTGGCTGCCCTTCATCACATTTGTATTTTCATTGTGGCCAACACCTCCCCAACAGTGGTGTGTTTCTTCTCTCTCCTGCCTTGGTTGCTAATTAGGAAAAGTGAGTGGGAATCAGTTAGAAGTTACCATGCGTTTTAAGTCGAGGTTACTGAATGTCTTTCATACCACCAATGGCACGTTACTGAAATCCCAGGTGGAGGAGGTTAGATCAAAACAGGTAGTTGACTTGGTGGTTTCACAAAACTGCCTGACATGAAACAAGCCGGCTAGCACCTGATTATGTTGTTATCTCAGAAGCTTTGGTAAATTTTAACCCCGGTTTAAAATTGCATTGCTTCACAAGAAAGTTTTTATGCTTTAGTCTTTCATTGAGCTTTGAAATGTATCTAACTCAGGCAAATTTTGTCTTTTTGATGAGCAGAAAACATCTGCCTTACATTGTATTGATCTAAACACATGGTCTAAAGTGCACGGCACAAGTGAATTTGGGGAGTAACTTGTTTAATGGCGGGTAATCTGAGCACAAAGTAAGGCAGTTCAGGTAGAAGTTAGTAGCGGTGCGGTCGACACCAGAAACCTGTGAGGAGATACAACATTACCTGGGGTTCACCATTTTCTACAGGAGGTTTATAAGAAACTACGGCTCAATTGCTGTTAATCTTTCCACCCTGCCTTCCACTAACGTCAAGCTCTCCTGGTCCAAGGAAGCTGAAGTTGCCTTCTGAAGGCTGAAGACACATTTCACCATTGCTCCAGTTCTCATCAGTTCTGACCCCAACAAACAGTTCATCATCAAGGTGGATGCCTCTAACGTAGAGGTGGGAACATACCTGTCCCAAGAATCAGTCCGTGATCTCAAGATCCATCCATGTGCCTACCATTCACACTGTCTCACCCTTCCCGAGAAATTATTCCAAGGGAGACTGGGTGTTGCTAGCCATTAAGCTGGCTTTCTGGCAGCCATCTTTAGAGAATGACAACATGAAGTTTGTCAGGGCTTCTTCCATCTGCGCCACCTGCAAGTCATCCAACACCCCTCCTGGGGGCCTGCCCCTAACCCTGCCAGTACCACAGCCCCCTTGGTCCCACATTACCCTGGACTTCATCAGAAGTCTCATATCATCTAATGGGTAGACAATGATTCTCGCAGTGGTGGACCATATTTCAAAGGCAGTACATCTTCTGGCCCTACACAAGTTACCATCTGCTAAGGAGATGGCTGAAATCATAATTGATCAAGTTTTTTGAACACAAATGGTCTCCTCACATATATTGTGTCACATTGAGGCCCCCAGTTCACCTGTCACTTCTGGGAGACCTTTTGTCTGTTACTGGGGGCCTCTGTAAGCCTCTCCTTTGGCTATCAGCCTTAATCCAGCGGCCAGACGGAGAGGATGGAGAGGAGTAGAGACCATGCTCAGACGCCTCTCCTCCTCCAATCCTGTCTCCTGGAAGCTGCACTTATCATGGGTCGAGTACATCATTAATTAATTAAGAAATGAATTAGCTTGCCCGCGGAGGATGGGATCCCCACTGTAGCCAGGTTCCTCCAGAGATTTCTTCTCACTGTGGAGTTTTTTCTCACCACAGTTCGAGGTTTTTTTTCCTCCTAATTGAGAGCTCTTGCCTCATTTGCTATCCTGGGGATTAGACCGGGCACTGCCCATTTTACATTCCGTTAATTGTGTCTGCAACAGTCCTTCCATGAAGAGCTTATACAAATAAAATCGAGTCTGATTAAAATTTCACTCTCGCCAATCGGTTGGCCATTTTCCTATCAATTCCTGATCTAGCAGAAGACTTGCTATATGCAACTTGGCGCAGCCTCGCTCCTCAAACCTCTGCAGTTATATCATTCTACTAATTTTCATTCTAGCCACTCATCCTAGTGCTGGCAACAAGAAGCTTTCTAAGCACTGAAGCTTTCCGCCAATCAGTATCCTCTATTTATTTCTCGCGGCCGGTTAAACACTGCCCACAGTTGTGACAACCACTAGTCCAATAATTTACAGCAATTTCCGCCATTACAAGAATGCCCATGCTTCTTTCATAACAACGTCCACCAAGCACATGATCTCGTTTGATCTCTCCACTCTTTTGGGGACTTGAAGAGCCTTTATGGCTGTGAGAAGAGATGCAACCCCCACCCTGAGTCTTGTCGCCTGGGGCTTCCCGTTTTCCTGCACCGGTCTCCTACTCGACTCTATTCGATCCTTCATCAGTTCAAATACCCATGCTTATTCAATTTCATTTTTAGGTGTGGTCTGGAATTCATCAAATGGGGTTCTAAACGTAGGTTAGTGAACCAGACCATGCCCAAATACGTCACTCCATTTATCCACGTCCTAACCAGCCAGGCTATTTATACCACCTTCATCCTACCTGGGGCTTCCTGTTATCCTGCACTGGTCTCCTACTCAACTCTGTTCTATCCTTCATCAGTCCAAATACCCATGCTTATTTGATTCAATAAATATCATTAACTACTATTTTAGGTGTGATCTGGAATTCATTAAGTAGGGGTTTATGCACTTAGAATAAACTTGAGTGTTTATTTCCAAAAAAACAGTGGAGAAGGAAACTATGAACACACCCCTGTCCAACCTCTTCTGGACTATGCTGCTGGCATGAAATTCAGATTGAGTGTTTATTTCCAAAAAAACAATGGAGGAGGAAAGTATGAACACACCCCTGTCCAACCTCTTCTGAAATATGCTGCAGGCATAAAATTCAGATTGACTGTTTATTTACAAAAAAAATGGAGAAGGAAAAATATTCAGTATCAAAATTTTGTTTTCAATTTGATACATGCAAATGAAGGTTTACAAATCAGTTTTTATTTGCATTATTTGCATTGTCCATATTATCGTCCCAATGGGGTTGCAATTTTTTTGTGAAGAAACACTTGAATTAAGAGGAACCCATTGTCCAGGGGGATCAGGAACCTAGAATGGTTGGGGTGGCTCACAAGAATTTGGATAAATTCTTTGAGAAATAGATACAGACCTGAGCATGTTCACACTGTTCTGAGCTAATGTGAAATAAATAATATTCAGTAATACTTAGATGTCCTATTCCCACATCATTGCTTATTTTCACCCTCTAATTCTCTCAAAAAGATAAATGATAACCATTAAGTCGGTCACCATAATGCATTACTACATCATAAACAGTTTCCTGTCTTTTTAAGGTAGAGAGGAGGACTATTCAGTTTTTGTCAATTTGTGTGAAGCATTGCTGCCTGAATGCACCTAGTCCACTGCATAACAATGCTACTTCAGAAAGGAGAGGAAGACTGTAAAGTTTTGCCAATCTGTGTGAAGCCTTGCTGCCTTAATGAGCCCTGCCACCGCATAACAGTGCTTCTTCAAAATGTGCTTTTTAAGTTCTAAGTGTTTTGATAGATACAATCAGGAATACTGGCAGAGAGGTTGAACAGGCCTCTGGCCCTCTGACTTAACCATCAGGATTTTCTGTTTCTCTGGAATGCTCCACTTTAAGTACCTTGTCATTCCAAAATTCCAAAAGAAAATTAGATCACAAATTGATGAGCATTATCTTTATATAAAATGACACTGGTTATTGAATGAAGTTGGGGTTGGGCCATGTTACTAATGGCCCTCCCTCCATTTACCATCCCCTTAATTTTTTTTTTTTTTTAATGTTAGCCAGTCACTCCTCCTCCAAAGCCCACAATACCTCAACCCCACCCCCTCCCCAGTCAGTTACATTCTTTAAAGGTTGAACCGCCTTTAAGACATGGTCCTAAATACACATAGCACTGTCTGAAATGATGTCCTATGACATGCTTTCATCAGATTATGGAAATGTCTTTGATCAAGTTATCTGTGGTAAGCTTACATTAGTTTCAGCTTTGGGACATTCAGGCATAGGATTTTTCAGAATTTGTCTAGATCTCCAGACCTTTTGAGGCCTGCAGGACCATTTTTGAGATTGATGCAAATACGAGCCTGAGGCTGAAGGCAACAATATTGAGCATGCACAAACATCCAACTTCCAGTCCTCAAGGAAAAAAAATATGCGCAGGTGCGAATTTCTTAAATATTGATTTCAATCAGCATCATTTTAGAAAAAGTTAGACTGAAAAAGATGGCACTGTGTAACAACATTATTTTTTATGATACAGTGCTGATATCACAGCCCAACATATGTATATAAAGCCACGTTCTCTCATCTTCTCCTGGAAGATGGTCTCAAAAAAATAGTTGTTCAAGGGCACAAATTTTGTGTATTATTACGCTCAAAAACATGACCGTCCCACTGCAAAACCCAAATTTATAACAGGACACTGTGTCACGCCCTGATACCCCAGGATGTTAAAAAGGGTGCCAGGGCAAGGAGTGGAGAGGAGGACCCAGTTGCAGGGACGTTGAGTTTATTAAATAATAAGTGAAGGGCATAACTAAACAAATACAAACTTACGGAGAACATAAAGGGGAGTGCACAAAACACAAGAGGGGGAATCCAGATGGAGGCTACCTGCCCAAAAGAGAGGAAACTGAGGTACAGTACCAGTTAAAAGTTTGGACACACTTTGCTAATGTCACAGCACTCTGTTTTTAGAGCAATTTAAATGGCTTAACTTCTCAGCATAATCTCAAATGGAATCTTGTGAGAAGTTGGTTAGAAGAGAATAATTTATTTGTTTGAATAGTGTCCAAAATTTTGAAATTCTCAAGGAAGCCATATTTGGCAAAGTAAACAGGCAAATACGCTCCCTCCATTTTCCAATAGCCGAATTAAAGTCAAGCTGTTTTGGGACTTATTGGGCAAAAAGGTCAATGAAAAGCAAACCACAAGTGCAGCACATCTTTGGGAAGTTAGACAGCCATGCAGCTGTAAACTCATTATAGCCATATGACTGTCCTTGTGGGGGAAAAAAATTGCGAGTATGCTCAGCAAATATGACAACAAACGCTGGTTAGTTTGATGGATTAAAGAATTAGGTCCTTTTTCTGCTAAATAAAAGGGGCTTCTTTCTTTATTCATGTATTGTAAGAAAAATGTGGGTGTGTCCAAACTTTTGACTGGTACTGTATAAATACTGTAAGGGAATGAGATTAACTAAAAGGAAACAGGTGGGCATAATCAAGAATGTGGGAAACCGATAATTGAATAATTAGTGCAGGGCAGGTAGCCAGGGGAAAGGAATCCCACAGGGGAGGGGCAGTACACATGCATAAAATTGCATGCTTATGGGGTTTTTTTTCTGGTAAGAACAGCCTTGCCGGCTTTGCAAAAATGTCTTTTCTGATGAGAATTAATTTTGGTAAATTGAAATGCCTGGGGAGGGAGCCACTCAGTACAATGAGCACCATGTCTCAAATGCTATGTATCACAGCATGGTATGATGTCTGAGAAATCATACTGGTTTCATGCGTGAATTTCTTCCCAAAACACATGCAAATATCTTTCAAAAGATAACACTCTATATTGAAAGCGCTATTTTTCCATCCATCTGCATGAATTATGGGCTTCCTATGTGCACAATGGGATTTATTCTGTGTCCATATCTTTGTAATGTTTTTTGCATTCAATGTGACCAGTTTTTTTTTTTTTTTTTTTTTTTTTTTTTTAGTAGCACATCAAAGTCAAAGAATGTTTAAAAGCTGTAGTACTAAAGTCATCTTGATGACAAGTTCTGTTACACATCTGGTCTATATTTAGAAATAATATAGGAAAAAAATTGTTTAGTAACGTTAAGTAAAAGAGTATATATTTTTGTGTTTAATTCTTTGTCTCTTCATTGATAACATGAAGAAAATGTTTTGTCAGTCATCTATAAAATCCTAGCTTTCTCCTGTGTACAATGGTAATTACAACCCCAATTCCGAAATAGTTGGGATGAAGTGAAAATTGTGAATAAAATCAAAATGCAATGACTTTCAGATCACATGAGCGAATATTTTATTTTGAATAGAACACAGATAAAATTTCAAATGTTGAAACCGAGACATTTTACATTTTTACCCACAAAATGAGCTTATTTCAAATTTTCTGGCTGCAACAGGTCTCAAAAAAGTTGGGACACAGACAAAAAAGAGCTGAAAAAGCAATTAATATATAAGAGAATCAGCTGAAAGAACATTTAGCAAGTAATTAAGTTAACTGGCATCAGGTGTGTAACATGATTGGCAATAAAGGGATGTCTAGAGAGGCTGAGTCTCTCAGAAGTAAAGATGGCCAGAGGCTCTCCAACCTGTGAAGGCTTGCGTAAAAAAATTGTGGAATACTTTAAAAACAATGTTCCTCAATGTCAAATTGCAAACGCTTTGAAGGTCTCATCATCAACAGTGCATAACATCATCTAAAGATTCAGAGAAACTGGAAAAATCTCTGTGCGTAAGGGACAAAGACGAAGACCTTTACTGGATGCCCATGATCTTCTGGCCCTCAGATGCCACTGCATCACTCACCGGCATGATTCTGTCATTGACATTACTAAATGGGTCCAGTAATACATCAAGACACCACTGTCTGTAAAAACAGTCCGCCGTGCCATCCACAGATGCCACCTAAAACTCTATCATACAAAAAGGAAGCCATTGTTGAGCATGATCCAGAAGTGCCGCCGTGTTCTGTGGGCCAAGGCTCATTTAAAATGGACTGTAGCAAAGTGGCAAAGTGTCCTGTGGTAAGTCGAGTCCAAATTTGATATTTTTGTTGGAAATCATGGGTGCCATGTCCTCCGGGCTAAAGAGGAGAAAGACCACCCCTCCTGTTATCAGTGTTCAGTTCAAAAGCCAGCATCTCTGATGGTATGGGGTTGCATAGTGCATATGGTGTGGGACACTTGCATGTCTTAAAAAGCACCATGAATGCTGAAAGGTATATAAAGGCTTTAGAGCAACATATGCTCCCCTCCAGACAACATCTATTCCAGGGAAGACCTTGTGTATTTCAGCAGGACAATGCAAAACCACATACTGCAGCTATAACAGCATGGCTTCCTAGTAGAAGAGTCTGTGTGCTGAACTGGCCTGCCTGCAGTCCTGATCTTTCACCAATTGAGAACATTTGGCGCATAGTTAAATGAAAAGTCCGTCAAAGGAGACCCAAAACTCTCCAGCAGCTGGAAGCCTGTATTAAACAAGAGTGGGATCAAATTCCAATGGCTAAACTCAAGAAACTTGTCTCCTCAATGCCCAGATGCCTCCACTCTGTGTTAAAAAGAAGAGGGGATGCTACACCATGGTAAACAGGCCCCTGTCCCAACTTTTTTGAGACCTGTAGCAGCCATCAAATTTGAAATGAGCTCATTTTGTGGATAAAATTGTAAAATTTCTCAGTTTCAACATTTGCTATGTTATCTCTGTTCTATTGTGAATAAAATACTGGCTGGTGTGATTTGAAAGTCATTGCGTTTTGATTTTATTCACAATTTACACTTTGTCCCAACCATTGCGGAATTGGGGTTGTACATTGATTCCACATATTTGTGCATGCGTTGCTATTCTGGGTCAATGTTGGAAAGGAGAACTTAAAAAAATACGTGCAGTGAATGCCATACATTACAGAAGTATGATCAATACAAGAGAGTGTAACACTTTGCAAAAAAAAAATTCAGGTCCCAGCCAGGGCCAAAAAAAATCACCCTAAACATCTGAAACTGCAGGAGCTTCTGGGGGCTCCAACAGGACGCTGCCCCTGGACCCTGCCCCAGGACCCCGGCAGGCCCCCGGCACTTAGATGTTGGACTTTTTAAAATTTTGCAATCCCATGCCTGGTAGCTGCATGCATATACAGGGTTTACTTCAGGTTACTGTGAAGCTCTCGGTAAAAAGTGACACCTGGAAGGATTGCTCACTTTCTCTAGCTCTGTCCTTCATGAGTATGGAATGTCTCAAACAGGCAATGAAGCAAAGCTTTCAGGTTGAGAGAGGTTACTCACACTAACCACAAAATGCAGGCTGAATTTTTTGCCAATGGCCTTAGGTCAGCCTCTGATTCAAGTGCAGTTTTTAAAGGAAATTCTGTCAACCAATGCATTCGGTTATACATACAATTTCCCTCACTAATATTGGCATACTCGGTAGATATTACATACAAACTCTATGAAAAAATGCCGTTGAAGTTAATCATCCCAATCTTTTACTCAAAATATTAAGAAAAATCTAATCTTGAATTTTAATGACATACATGAAGGAAGAAAAAAAATGTTCTTATCCTCAAATTTATATTTTTTTCAATAAAAATGTGTGCAACAATTATTGGCACCCTTCGAAAATCTTTCCAGAGAAATCATACTAAAATATATTCCCATTCATGTATTATAATTCTCAGTCGATCATAACAGTCAGGAAACCTTAACTGACCACCTGTGACATCCACTTTCCAGTGTGTATGAATGTGAGGTGATACACAGGCCAATTTCCTTTAGCCATTCATTGCCCTGATTAAGACATAAAAAAAGAGCAATGATCGATGGAAAGGTTTTTGAGCTTCACAGTTGTAAGAGTGGCTATGAGAAGATTGCATTGGACTGTCAGGGCAGAAAGAGTGGCACTGACCTACAATCAGTATTGCATTATGACTCTCACAGTCACAGTAGTGCTTAGCTTAAGCAGAGCACATTACAGCCTTCTTCACCTTACCTGCACCCGTAAGCCAATGTGGGCTGTTTAAGCCCCTATTTTCCTCTGGAGACACAGGATAAACTAGACAAGAAAAGTGGTTGTTGTGTGGACAAATATGGAACAAAGGCAAAGGGCAAAGTTCCCCCTAGCAGCCCATTGGCACAGGCTCACTGTTTTGTATTAAATACTGAGGATAGGTTTAAATCATCTGAATGTCAATCGTCAATACCTGCCCAATATTTCTATAAATCAAGTAACAAACAATGTAGCACTTTAAAATGGCAAAAACAAAGGTAACTTTGCTAGTTCACTATTTCTTTTAGAGGACAAGACAGTGGATGTTGAAACCATACTCTGTCGAAAAGAGTATGACTTGTAGTTTCAAAACTGACTGACTTTTAATTTCAGACAAGTTAACCCACTGATTTATGAGGATCAGATATGTCAGAGCATACTAGGTAGTGTGTTCTGCCATTTTGGTTGTTTGTGGCTGCTAGCATGAAATAGAATGGGCTCCACTGCTGTCCTGTGCGGCGGGTGGATAAATCACTGAGTCTCATCAAAGTGCAAATGAATCAATCTGTTTGTCTGAGCATTTCTGAATCAAAACAGTTTTTTTGTGTGTTTTTTGAAGTAATGTATGTTCCGACTCAGATCTGCTTGTTAAGTTCACTTAGGTAAAAATAAAACTTTCTATACCACCAGGGATGTTATCTTTCAATGAATGGTAATTCTAGGCCTGTTCCTAATTATGAATCGCACAATTAATTTACTGAATGATAGGCTAAATACCAACAAATTGCCAATAATGACAAGATAGCAACAAAAAGGAAGGCTACAATATGAGGTAACAACAAAGAGGAGAGCCTACTGTGAGCTCTGCTGTTTCATGAACATTTCATGAATACAATAATGCTTGGTAGAGATAGATTTCCCCAATCATCCATATTATTCTTAGTTATTGAGCAAATTGATTAACTGTTTGATAGCTTATCAAACAACGCAAACAATTTGGCAATAATACTGCCTTGAAAGATGTGGATCATGCCTACCCAAGTATATTTCCAATGACACACCTTCTCCACTGGATCATTCTGCATTTACGCTATTCATCATTCTAGTGGGACCCTACTCACGTCATACCAGAAATGGAGTAGAATTCTTCTGACTGGCTAAAGCCATGGTTAGTCGGTCAAAGTGCCGTCCCAGGTCCAAAGTTGATGACAATGCACCTTGGTACATAGCATACAACTGAGGGAAAGATATGTGGTGAGGCTTTAATCTCATTCACGGAGAACATTCACACACCATTAATACCTATGGGCAATTTCAGCATCTCCAATTACCCTGACATGCCTGTCTTTATACTGTGGGAGGAAACTGCTGTGCCCAGAGAGAACCCATGCAAACACGAGGAGAACATGCAAACTCTGCACCACTCATCGTGCAGGGCGCAACCCATAAATGGCCACAGTCATAGGGAAGGACACATGAGTTCAAATTAAAATAGCTAAATTGACATTCCAAATTAAGGAGGGAATTGAGCGAGCCAATTTCATTTAAAAATGCCTCCTGCGAAGATATCAATAAGTTATCAATCTGAGGTTAATGGAAAAAAGAAGGCAAAATCAACAACAAGTGAACAAAACAAAACAAAAAAAAATGAAACAGATAAATAGACATCATAGTAGACCTGTGAATTTCATTATGTTATTTTTTTGTTTTTCTATTAGTGTTGGAGGTTGTTGACTTATAACAGTTATATGAGTTAAAACTTAAATTTGTTTGGTCGCC
Organism: Gymnothorax javanicus; assembly: GCA_029692085.1. Taxonomy (NCBI): domain Eukaryota; kingdom Metazoa; phylum Chordata; class Actinopteri; order Anguilliformes; family Muraenidae; genus Gymnothorax; species Gymnothorax javanicus. The sequence goes on from CM056201.1 coordinate 35,251,477, forward strand.
TGCTTTTAACTGTTTCGCACTATGGAAATCTCAGCTTCTAAAGGAATGATACAGTAAATCTATCTGCAATATTACAGGTAGATGTAAAGTGCATGCAATTAACTTTCCTTTACTTTACAGGAATGACGGAAAGACTGTGCTTATTAATAGACTTAGTCCTAGAACATTAACCTGCAGCAGTAAAGCCAGTTTTGCTGCCGATATGCTTCGAGAAGCATCAATATGCTCTTTTCTGTGCATGCTAGATAATTACCCAGTTACCTCACTTTTTACAAAGGGTACCTGAAATTTGATGAAAGGAATGACCATCCACCAATACCAACTCAGTTCAACCAACCCAGCCCCCCCCCCTCACCAGATGAATTCCTAACACAGATGAGACCACTGACCGAAGCACAGTGTCTGAAGGAACCAGCTAACTTAAAACAAAGGACTCAAGACTTGAATGCTGCTGCAGGCAGAAGAGTTAATTTTTTTTTTGTGAAAATGGGAGGTGGTGCCTAGAGGAGCGTGGGGTTTCACTTGGGTTGTTTTTATATTGTGTGTAATAAAATAGCGCTAGTATGGGCTAAGAATCTGTTGGAGAGGGGGTTGAGCCTAATTATCATAAGAGGTCAGGATTAGGCTGCTTTTTGATTGTTGCAACAGATAGGTGAAGACCTTGGGGGTTCGTCGAAGTGATTCTTGTTGGGGGAAACTGGGAGAGGTGCTGGCAGTGAGAGTTGTCTTTTTTAGGGGTATTTTTTCCTCATGTCTCCTTTCCACTCTCGAGTAAGGTGGTAGTTCACTCTTCCATTTCAGTCGGCCATTCGGAAAGTAAGAAATTGAGTTGAAGTCGCAAGAAACACCAGCATAAATGCCGTTTCTCAGATAAATCATTGTCTCTTTGAGTAACATGCAAGTTACTTCTGAGAATACTGTTTAGTGACTGTTGTTAATTTGGTACCATTTAACAGATTCAGTTGCCTTTTTTTTTTTTTTTTTTTTTGCATGAAGCTAGATGGTGATATTCGAGTGTCTCCTATATTTAAAGGCAGAATAAAACTTTTGAAGTGGACATATTATTAAAAAAAAACTCGCTTTTACAGTTCTGGTCCCCATACATTTTGGTATCTGCAGTGCTTATAAACCCACTAACTGTGAAGTTGTTCAGATCCAGACCAAGAGTTCAGTGCAGAAGCAGAGTGTAATCGAATAGTTGGGTTTATTGACAGTAATATGGTAACAAGAAGGAACCCAAAAGAGGAAAGCACAGTTCAGTTCAGATGCTGTGGGCGAAGTTGAGGAGGTGCTTCCAATTGTCTGCCAGTGGCTTTCCGGGATGTCGGCCAGCCATGCTGGAAAAACCAGCATGGACCAGCACCAAAACACAAGATATACTGGTATGTTGGTCATAGGCGTATATGGGCATCATACCAGCATATGTTGTGTTTTGGTGCTGGTCCATGCTGGATTTTTCCAGCAGGGAGACCACAGCATTTTAGGTGGTCATTATGTTTTGGCTCATCTGTGTATACATGAACACTCAGGCTTTGGTTTGTGCTGAACTGTGCTTGGTCACCAGTCAAACAGAGAGGATGAGTGAAAGACAAATGTCTAAGAAACTGTCTAGGCTTCGAGGAAAAGATTATGGCATTTATGTCTTTTTTAAGCCATACTTTCGGAGTGATCAAATAAAATTGGCTGACTGCATGGTGAGAGTGGTGATCCACCTTCCCCTCATGCTAACTGGATAATTCACGTGTGCACCAGCACTGCACTGACCTATTTGAGGTCTGAAAATACCAGTGTATGAACTCTAAGACTGATAAATACAATGTCCTGTTCCATGAACAAATCCAGTTAAGGAGCCTGCACTCTACCTTATCCTCAGTAAAGTCTTACGAACCAGATGACCGCAATTAGGTCCATTTACCAAGATCTGTATCTGCCTGCTGCAGGAAAGCAGACTGACTGCATGTACCAGGTGACGGAGGTCTCAGTTGTTCTTTCAGAGCAGACCATCTGTTTGAGTACAATTTCATATTGAGCATTCTACAATAAAGAGCATCAGCTTAACTACATAAAATTTAATTTTAGCAGACTTACCAGTAAGTTGGTGCCAGTGCATATGATTCCCCCCCCCCCCGTTGTGTAAAGGCTTCTGAACGTTTTACATCATATGGTCAGTTAACAATGAAAGACAACAGGTTTAACCTGATAAAAATTACATAGTAGCAAGCAATCGCATACCACAGTATGTGAAGGTCTTTCATTTTGCATATCATGCAGAACAAAAATCCCCAGGAAAAAAAAAATTGTCAGTAACATTTTGGTAAGCATGCTTCAAAGAGTCAGGTGAAGATAAAACATGAAAAAAAACAGACTTTTCTGAAAGTCAACCCAATATAACTGCTGGAAAAAGCTTAAATCTTGTAAAGTGAAAATTCAAATAGCACTGGCTTTCAGGAAATGCTGTAGCCTAAGCATGTGGCGCAGCACAAATTTAAATAAATAAATAAATAAACACAAACAAAAAGACACATAAAAAGGTCTGTCCAGCATCTCATATATCTATGGTACCATTCAAGTTTGCTGTGAGTTGGGAATGTTCATGTTTTGAATGAAATTCATAATTTTATTCAAAAAAATGAGCTTTTTTTAAAAAAAAAAAAATACAGCCACTGACTCTAGTGCATAATGAGAAAAATCCTGTTTCTGTTTGCATTTCTTTTCAATTTATGTTTACTTTGTTAAATTCAGTTCCTACTCATGATTGTAAAGCCACATTTTCAGCTACCATTACTGCAGAGCACGGACAACGCCACATTTTCTGTAATAATGCTTATAAGCTTCACTGATATGGAGAAACCACTCCCATTATATTTAAATAGCTGTGTCATGATTACTGCATATGCTCACAACTTTCAATGAAGTGGATTTTGCAAGCCAAAATCTACTTCCATCCTTGCTAATTTTTAATTGTTTTGCATTTTATTTACAGTATATATTGCAGATTATGCTTTTAATTTTAAAGACTTTTCTATGGAAATTAGAAGATTCAATCGCTACTTCAGTACTTTAACCGAAGGATATGAAAAGTGTAAACTGTTTGCCGACCTTAATAAACGTAGAAGGTATTCTTCTATGATGTTTATTGATGATTGGCAAACCAGCTTACATTCTGCATGTCCTTTGGCTAGACTGCTAAAATAGCGCTTTGAATCCTCGAATTTCCATGGAAAACTATTTCATATAAAAGCATGATACCTGAGTAACTAAAAGGAAGGTGGATTGGCGACAATGGAATCAAATAGACTAGAAGAAGTGGAAGGTGCAGATACACAATTTCACCGGAGGACAAGTTCAGTGGAGCCACAGGTCCTCAGCATACAGTGTCATTGCCTACTACCTGGCAAATATCTGCTACTGCAAAGGTAAAGAGGATGCTAGGATGCTGCCCTCATAGGCCTTATTGACATACTGGTTTCATCTTTGTGCCATTTTGGCTATTTTAACCTTTTCTAGTGTGCCTGAGATTTTACTCTGCCAATGAGGCAAGCATCCTGAAATCATCTTTTCCCTGCTGCAGATGCCATCTGGCTAATACTATTCAATAAAGTTGATGGCTGCATATGAGTGAAACTTGGGTATACATGTTCCCTTGTACAGCTCTGCATCTGGGCCTTCCTCTCCCTTTTCTAATCAGGTTAGACCCAGTTCATGCTCTTCATTCAAGACAGTTGTGCACATTTTAATGCATATCTTCAATTTCTGGGTAATTTCACATATGGAATAGCCTTAATCACTCAAAAAAAGAATTGACTCACATATTCTGAAAGCTGTTTTTTGTGAACCAACCAAAGTTCAACTTTATCAATGTTAGTGTGTGTGTGTGGGTATGTGTGTGCGTGTATGTGTATGTGTGTGTGTGTATATATATATATATATATATATATATATATATATATGTAAGCTTCTGTTGCACCTAATCCTGTCCAAAGGGAGTGTATATTTATTTATTTATTTATTACAAAGTTAGTGCGATAGTGCAATGAACGAAGAACGAGTGTGTTGTACACCAGGGTAGCTGCTGCTGCTGAAAACAGTGCTTTGCAATCATACTTATGTAATGATTGTATGTGAAGACTGAATTCAAGAACAAAAATCTCAAAAGGTTTTTGACATTATCGAAGTCTTGTCTGCATTTTTGACCAACTTTATATTAGCATAGTACATAAAACATACATCGCTTTCAAAAACACAAGCATTTAAATATTTCTGGGTGATTCCAAGTTTTTGAACGGTACTGTATATTTGCAGGTCAAAGTTGAGCCATGACCATTAGGCGCAGCACTATGAAATCAGCGCCCGTCAGAGTAATCCTGCTAATGTTATTTACCTAGCTTGGAGACTGATAATCCTGTTGTGCCACATGCGGCTCCTGTTGCTCAATAGGATGAATTTAATGTGAAGAGACTGAATAAAGGTCCAAGTTCAAGCAAAGTTTAAACAAGTGAAACTACCTATATGCTATAGGTTATTTCAATCCACTTATAGTCATGCTCAAGTGTTTTCCATAAAGCAATTTGATTTCTTCTGAAAAGCATAAGATATAAAAATTCTTGAAATTCCTATCCATCATTGTTAATTAAATCAAACTTAGTGGTGATATTTCATAAAATACACTAATACTACTCAGTCAAAAGGACTATATGGAAGGATGTATCCATTGCAACACAGGTGAAAATCTCCTTCTTTGATGTTAATAAAACACAGATGATCCAAGCTGTAATAACCACTTAATGGCAAGCCAGAAATGCAATAAACACGAGGTACCAAATGTAATACTAAGAACTGCAACTTATGGCAGAACACTAAGCAGAGATAGCTTTCAATTAGCCAGGTTACGAGAGGGAACATAAGGGGTGCAGGGAATTGAGGGCAGGTGGATGCATTGGTTAAATAATTGGGCTGAAATCATGAAAATGGTGATGCTGCGTGACTGGAGCAAGTACAGAATCAAAGATGGGCATAGCAGTACCTTCATTTTAGGCCTGGCTCCTGACATGCATTGCAGTCATCCTGGGGACTGTCCCTAAGGGCAAGGAGCTAGGCAATCTGATATTGCAACTTCTGGATCAATGCAGTGTCCAGGATATTGGCAACTGGTCACGCAGTTGCAATTCTGTGGGCTGTATCCCTCCCAGCCTACCAGGTCTCAGAGATAGTCCCCCCTTGCCGAGAATCTGGGAGCACAATAGTACCAGAGGACCCTCAGTGCTGTGGGCCATCTCTTCAGGGGACACAACCTGTATGCCTTGGAGAATCTGTCCACTACCACCAGTGAGATAATTTTGGGCAGTGATGAGCAGGTCCATGAGGAAGTCCATGGTAAGGTGGATCCACGGTTGCCAAGGCACCACAAGAGATTGAAGTTCACCTGCAGGAGCCTGTCGTGGAGCCCTTGTAACAGCACAGATGGAACAGAAACTGACTAAGAAGCGAATATCCCTAGCCAAGGAGGGCCAACAGAGCTTGTTTCAAGGAGCCTGGATATTCAGTGGGCACTGTCAGGTGGGCCAAAGTGATGAGCTGCTGATACACGCGCCAATGAATATAGCTCTGTTTGACTGGACCAGGCCTAGGGGGTTTAGGCTCACTCAGGTGTGCCAGATGTCAACTTTTCACAAGGTACAGTATATCATTCATTATCAGAAAAGGACTAATGCTCTCACAGGCCGTATCCTTTCAAGTTATGACACTCATTAATTGTAAAGCGCAGTTTCTCAGAAAACCGCTTGCGCGAGCTCAAAGCTGCCAAATATTTTAGATAATGTACTGACTATGCTGAAAATTTTATTTTGAACAGTTTCTTGCTGAATGTATGTGGAAACCGTCGGGAGCAAAAAACCATGGATGATAATAGTAATAATAACTGGATTAAAGCTGCAGAGCAGCTTTGAGGGTGGGATCCCTGATATCTACTTTGTCCAAAAAATTTTTCTAGGTCACATACCTGAACAAAACTGTTTTTACGCTTTGGAATTGATGGATAAGATTTTATTTCTGGATTGTATTTCCAGCTCCTTAACAAGATTATAAAGTTTCATGATGATAGATGATGGCTAAAGTGAGTAAAAGGTCAAATGAAATTTGATTGGCTGATGTCAGCCATATTGCCTTAGTTATCACTCTGTTCTTGTGGCTTTTCATAGCAACACTGACCAACATAAAGCATGCAAAATTTCAAGCTGATCGGACAACTGGTTTATGAGTTATGACCATTTATTTTCTATAGTGTCAAATATGGACGGATTTTCACCAAATTTGGTATGCTTAAATCAGATGGCTCATAGATTGCAGATCTTAAGGTTGGTGAGGATTGGCCATTGTGTTCAGGAGTTATGGCTAATTATATCAATAAAGGCCACACCCTCAAATTTAATTGGCTTACTGCAGCCACATCTTTTAACCTGGCATCTTTTAACCTTTCTTAGATATTGTTTCAAGAACTTTTTCTGACATTCCCATGTAGTAAGGTGAATGCAAATCGGTTGCCCCATCTAGAAGGAGATAGAATTTACAGGTTTTATTTTTTAAAAATCAATTTGCACATACCCAAATGGGTGAGGGTTATATGGATGGACTTGACTTGATGCACAGAATTCAACATAAAAAGAATTTTGTTTCTGCAACCTTTTGTTCAGTAGTTATAGCCCAAAACACATTGACAAAAACATTGAAGAATTCAATATGGCCACCTGCTCATGTGACTGAAGGCGGGTAACTCTAACTGTGTGTGCTTGTTGCACATCATAAAGACATAGTACCTGCCAAATTTCATGAGATTCACTCTGACCATTTTCATGTTACTTGCATTTTTAAAAGATTTAGGTCAAGTGACCTAACAGACCAAGCGCTAGCCTGCATTATTTTGACCAGAAGTTGATGATTTTTGCAAACTTGATAGAACTCAGGTTCTTCTAAACCTGTGTCAAGTTTGAGTTTGATTGGTGCCATGGTTCCAGAAAAGACCAATGTCAAAGGGTTTGAACGTTATCCAATATGGTGCTTGAACCATGAAACAAATCAAAAATTGGGGAAAAAACAGCATTGTAGAAGGAACTGGAGATTGTTCATGTGAAAAATGACAGGTCTAGCTTGAATGGTGTCCGAGAAATCTCACTCACAAAACTGTGAAAATAGAAATTAATAATAATAATAATAATGAAGAAGAAGTAAAAGGAAGAACAACTACAACAACAATAGGAATTTTTTTGGGAGACCCAAGGGGATCATTACTAATGATAGCCTTGTCTTTGCACTCCCTATGGTGATTACTCATTCTTGGCAAATGTGGAATAGTTGATTCAAGCAAATCGGTCTTACGCACATTCCTTATATGGGCTTTTATGGGGAGAGTTGCCATACAAACAAAGATTTTAAATTTGAGCATCAGTGACAAATATTAACGACTTGTTGATACATAAGTCAGCACCTATAATGATCACATTATAGCAGTGTTGCTGCCACTGAGGGCATGAAAAATGAGGCAGTATATAGAACTATGGTGAGCTGTGAAGGAGGTCACATTGCATAGACTATTTTGAATTCAGCTTATAAACAGGACAATCTAATAATAGTATATAACATTAGACCTGGGTGGAATGAGTTTGTGGCTGAGAAACATGCTGCTGCTAGAGAGGCCTTTAGGCTATGGTCAGAGGCAGGTAGACCTAGACAAGGGGGTGTTACTTGATAATAAAAAGCTCACCAATGCCAGACTTAAACATGCACTGTGTTACATTAAGAAAAATGAAATCACAATGAGAGCAGACTCGCTTGCCAGAAAATTACAGAATAACAATTTTACTGACTTCTGGAATGAGATCAAGGTCATAACAATAACAACAAAACTCCTCTACCTTCAGATATTGAGGGTGTTAGTAGCCCAGAAAAAATAGCTGAGGTAGGGCGGGAGCACTACTGCAACCTTTTTAATTGTGTTAAAAGTAATAAAATTATTATTGATCATGATCATACTGGCCTGTCTGTAGACATGATAATTAGAGCTGCAGATACAATATGATGCCATTAACATGCTGCAGAATAATAAAGCCTGTGGTATGGACTTCATTACTGCAGAACATCTAAAATATGCCAGCTATAGGCTCAGCCCCTTGCTATCTATGTGCTTTACTGGTTTCTTGGTTCATGGTGTACTACCTAACTCTATTATGGCTGTACTGTTAGTGCCTGTGCTTAAAGACAAGGCTGGTAAACTGAATAGTATAGACAATTATCGACCTATTGCATTAGCTAGTATCTTGTCTAAAGTACTGGAGAGATCCCTGCTAACAAAGTTAGAAATGTATGTTCTTTCTTCTGATAATCAGTTTGGCTTCAAAAGAAAACATGGAACTGACCTTTGTATTTATGCTCTTAAAGAGATTGTATCTAAGTACACAAGTCTTAATTCATCTGTATTTCTATGCTTAATTGATGCATCCAAGGCATTTGACAGAATTAACCATGAAAAATTGTTTTTAAAATTTCTAAGTAGAGGTGTCCCTAAATTTTTAGTGAGAATTTTAGTGTTTTGGTATGCCCATCAAACATTTCAGGTTAAATGGGATAATGTTGTATCTGCCCCATTTTATGTTAGTAATGGAGTTCGAGAGGGAGGAATCTTATCTCCTATTTTATTTAATGCCTATATGGATGACCTATCAGTTCAGTTAAATGGGTCAAAAACAGGCTGTCTTGCGGGCAGCTCTATTGTCAATCATCTTATGTATCCAGATGACCTGGTCCTACTCAGCCCATATAGTGCTGGGTTACAACAGATGCTGAAGGTGTGCTCTCAGTATGGCATAGAACATGAAGTAAAATATAATGTTAAGAAAAGCCGCATAATGATAATTAGAAGCACTGGGGACAGGAAATCAAGTTTTCCGACTTTTTATTTGTCTAACAGTCCTCTTAATGTGTGTAAGGAAATTAAATACCTAAGTCATGTCATATCTGATGACTGGATGGATGACAAAGACATCTACTGACAGCATTGTAAAATATACTCTCAGGCTAATGTGCTGATTAGGAAGTTTTCAATGTGCTCTGATTCTGTTAAGTATTCACTGTTCAGGACCTACATCACACCATTATAGACTGCTCAATTGTGGTCTAACTATAAAAAAATGAGTATGCAGAGGCTCAAAGTAGCATACAATGATGCAATGAGGCTGCTGCTCCATGTCCCAAGGTGGCATAGTGCTAGTCAATTGTTTGTGTCCACTGGTGTGCCAACTTGTGAGGCACTTTTAAGACAGCTGATGTATAGCTTTATGTGTCGTCTGGACAAGTCAGAGAACCACATAATAGAAGCCCTAGTCAGCCCACTGAAAAGCTGCTATCGATTTACGTCTAAGCTGAGACGGCATTGGTGCAATAGTTTGTATATTTATTAATGTGCACAGTTTTGTATGTTGTTTCTTTTTGTCTTCTAGTTTTTTTTTTTTTTTAAATATGGACCTGTGTCTGCAATAAAGATTATATATAATAGCAGTATTGGTAGCTACCCGCATATTTTATTGGGCTTATTTTTTAAATGTTTTTTGCTGATGTTTTCTGATTCAGTCTTGGCATTGATTAAAAAAATTAAATGCTCTGAAATAAAAGACATCATTGTAAGAACAACAACTCTTATTTTTTTATTTCATATTCATGGTAACATGCTTTCTTTCAAATGCAAATCTGACTATGCCCACTGCCATGTAAATATTATGACCTACGATGTCCAGCATGAAAAGCACAGGATTGCCACTTTTGTGAAAGCACTCAAGTAACAACCTTTAATTTTGATCCAATAGTGTTCAATCAATCATGTGCAAATTTCACAAAAATACCTGGAGTACAACAGAATTGGTGAATTCAATAAGGGCCCAACTCCAAACATTTTCAAGATTTTCAATTGAATTCACCGATTCACGCAACAGTTTCCCAACTGGCCTTCATGAGGACAAAATGGCTAAGGAAAAATGTTTCCATGCAAAAACATTCATTAAAATTTCATGGACAAGCTGTCAACATTGCAAGCTGTTCATCTTTTGAGGAATTAGCATTGCATTCTGAATGCTAAGACTCTTCTGGTCTTCTATTAGGTCTAACTCAACTCTTCCTCAGAATCCAAAACAGATACCAGTTCATGTCAATTCCATCATTTTGATCAATGTATTTCATGTAATGTTCAGATAAAATGTCATGGGTCGCAATGCATACACAACATTTGCCATGCACCAGCTATGGTAAACAAAGAATGGTTCTAGAAAATGATGTCATGTGCTTCGAGGAGCCAAACCAGAGCCCTTAATACGCAGCCAAACTATTTTGACAATAGCCGAACATTACTACATTTGGCTATCATCGGAAAGAGCAGATTCTCTGTCATGGTTTTTACCTGCTCAATTTCATTCTCTCATCAAAGCACTGATTCAGTAGGGCAGGCCTCCTCAGAGCTCTGACCCAGGTGAGTAGCGGCTTAATTGATTCCTGTTGTGTTTGGCAGTATTTAAGACTTGCCTTAGCAGTGCTCTGCGCTTTTGTGCCACTCTGCTTGTGCACTACCAAGCCGGCAGTGTAATGGCCGGTAGAGGTAGGAGGCCAATAGCAGCGACAAGAGGGAAACGAGCAGCACGGACACCAAACAAACACAGAGAATAATACAGACCACCGGAAAGTGTTCGCGCTTCTAAAGGACGAATAATAGTCCGAAACATGGAAGCAAGGCGAGATAGGAAAAAAGAAGAAGAAACTCCAATAATAACGAGGAGATAGAAAGTCAAACAAATCCTGACTACAGATATCTTCGGCTATAGTGCGTAGCTACAAACAGACACTCTAGCAAAGAGGCATGGCAAACATCCTGCTTATATAGAGTCCGGGGAAGCGCTGCCCCAGTTCATTCAGCCAGCTGGGTAAAGAATCCAATGAAAAGGAATACGATATCGTCCCGGGATGAGAGCCACAAAGAGAAGTCCAAAACACATGCACAAACATCCAGAACCATGACAGGCAGTCAGCCTTAGAATAGGGTTAGCTGCATATATTTGAGGCTAGTTTAGAATCCTTCGTTGTGTAGGACGTTTTGCCTCTGATAAGGTCTCTATTCCTTATCTGGACCTTCTTTCGGTTATCTGTTGTCACTCTGCCCCGGCACAGCCTGAGTTGTGGGAGTTGCAGGGCTCTCAGGTCTCACGCGTTGAGCGTGAGACTCACGCATTTCAATAGGTTCACACGCTCTCACGCCACACATGACATTGCTCACGCTGAGAAGTGATAAAACTCGCCGCACATTAGTGACATAAACTGTAAAAGAGATTAGTAATCTTTGAATGGATGAGGCGAAGGCAGACGGCTCTGCTTGAATCAGCAACCTATCAGCCAATCAGAAAATAGTATTTCTTGTTGCCAGGTGAAATAGCATCGTCGTAATCACGTCTTCCACACGCGCGCGAATGCTACTGTGTGCACACGACAGAGAAGAGCTGGAAGTGAAAGCCCGAAATCAGGTAATCACTTCATCACTTTTTTTTTTTCAATAACTGCTTATTAAAGACGAGGAACTATGTAGGATATTTGCTTTATGGATCATTTTTTACCTCAATTTAACAGCTTTGGACGGTTATGGTTAGATGAATTGACTTGTAACTTGTTACGGGGAGAGTGGGGGCTCTCTGCCCTCCATGTAGTGTATTTTGGCTGAAAACAAACCCTGCTCCGATCCGGTGTCAGAGGTGGTACCGCAACATCTCTTGTTTGTGACTGACAAAACGATACAAATACACAAAAGAATTATTTAATTTAGCCTTTATTATACTGCGGAGTCCCAATGAAATTAAAAATGCACAGATATTGGGAGGAATAAAGAGTCACTTCTTACTTCAGTTTACTGGCAGTTGTGAATATTCAATAACTGATCCTGGTGTGCCATCTAGTGATAGAATATTGTAACTGCGTGCATAAATTTGCAGCTCCACGTCCACTGGCGAACACATCTGCACAAAGATACACGCCAAATCCAGATAATCCGTCAATGATAAATTAAATTATTTTAATTTGAAACGAGTAACTAAGTTGCCAGTGTCAAAGTAACAAAGCGAAAGTATACTACTTAAATACTGTAACGAAGTACATGTACATCGTTACTTTGCACCTTTGAAAATGGGAGTATCATGCACCCCGAAGAAAATCTCACTCTAGCCTGCATTAAAAACTTGAGAGCCCTGGAGTTGTTTCGAGCCCGTTGCTTCTAGAGCGGAGGTGCTTCTGTCCCCCTCACCAAGTTATTTGAGTCTGTTCCCTTTACTCTGAGCCTCTGTAAGTTCCCCTCCTTGCTGGGAGTTTGAGGCTGTTTCTATTCTTTTCTTTGTCCAGTTGGTTCTATTTTCAGAGGAATTTTCACTTGCTTATCTGGGTTGATTTCTGTTGGCACTGTTGCCAGGGAGTACGTTCCCTTTTTGTGTTCTATCCCCTTATAAGTGGCATCTCACTACTTGGGAAGCTTTTAGAGCCCAACACTTCTGTCGCGTCTGGGCCTACTTACCCATTCCCTTGACATTCTCCGCTTTCCTCTATGTGTAAAATGAAGTAATCCGTAATATGGAAGAAATATGATCGCAGAAAGTTTGATAACCTTTCTCAATGGCCATATCTGACTGGGATTCTGCGGTGCCATTGGGAAGGAATAGTTCAGAAGAAGCATATGTTTAGTCGCAATATAAAAAAGAATAATGATTTTGGTATTCAATGGTTATCTAAGTAGTTATTTAACAATGCACTGACACATGTAATGTAATCATGTAATCATGTAATTACAGGTTTAGTAGTGTCTCACGTTTATGTCTCTGCCAAGGTTATGATTTCAAGATTTACCCCCATTTCTGAAAAAGTTGGGAAAATGCCAATAAAATACGAAACCAGAGATTTGTAAATCATCCTCAGTCTGTATTAAACTGACAACAATGCAAAGACAATAAATTCAATCTTTTCCAAAAAAGCTGCAAAATCACATTTTTTTATTATAAAACTGTGCCTCTCACTTTATCCACAAAGAGAAAACAAGCAAATCAGCCTCATGGAAAATATTTTTCTGGAAAATAACTGCAGAATGTTTTCTTGCTTCAACTTTGATGCAGTTTGTGCCCTATTCATACCTTTTTTTTTTTTTGTTTAACACGATAAGCACCACATAAATTACACACACTTTCATCCTTCAAAATGTGAAGGCAAAATGTGAAGCAACAAGACCAGGCCTGATAAAGAACTAAGTGTAGTCGTCTGTAGGCAAAATGTCATTTCTAGATGTCTCAAACTCAAGATTAAATGTGCTCACTGCATGTTCTTATGTTCTTTCATGCCACAGGCTGAACTCAGTGTTACTATAAAGCATTTCCCCACTGCGTCTATTTCAGCCCGAGGGAAAGCTAACTCACAGTCCACCTTATGCTCTGTGCTGATCTCTCATTCAGGGAGCACATACAGTCAAGTCCAGAATTGTTTCCACTTTTGATAAGAATGAAAAAAAGGTGCATACAATGAACAGCATAGTTCATACACGTTTTGATACCTGTATTTTATTATTATATATTTATATTACGCATTGCACTGCTGCCACATGACTGGCTGGTTAGATAGTTGTATGAATGAGCAAGTGTTCCTCATCAAATGTTCCATGAATGTACTTCTCCTTTTTTGCTTTCAAACATGCTGAAGATGTGTTCAGCTAAGAAAGTTAATGTTCCAATGATGCTTGGCAGACCCCAGACACACTGACATGTTTCTTCTGCTTAGTAACAGCTTACTTCTTCTAGCAACCCCTCTAAAATGTTTATTGCTACAGAAGTGACGTGTTATGGTTGATTTTTAGACTTAGTGACCCCATGATTCAACCGATCTCTGCTTTTCTTGAACCACAATCACTGGAGTGTCTATTGCACCCCTTACCATCTTCTTCACCGCTGGTGGGTACAGTATACAGTTGCATCTGTTTCATACTTTTTTTGACTGATTGCTTCCATTCCACTTGTTTTAATATTTTAAGGATTGCTCGTACAGCGCTAATTGGTATTTTTGAACATTGATGTATAACTTGGAATCAACTATCTCTCTTGTAAAGGTCAATCTGTATCACTTGAATAGACAGTTTATTTGCTTCTTCCATGGTTATAGATGACGAAGATTCTGCAAGCATTTTGCTGGTGAAAAGGAAATAATGGCATGACACCATATAATTGCCATAGAATGGGATGTACACAAACTTTCCATCTGTAGTTTCTGGTAACAAAGTGTCACAAGTTGCTAAAATACTGCTTACATCAAGGACATTTCATTCTGACTCCAAAGAGTGGAAGTGTCCACAATTGCAGTACTGATGATTGCTATAGACCAGTTCAGCTCTAGCGAGTTTTGGGTCACGGGCATGCTCTTTGTAGACTACGTGTGGCAGAAGATACACAAATTGCATTGAATAGGGAGGGATAATAAGTTGTTTTGCTTTCCCAGTGGTAAAAGGCAGCAAACAGCATGGATTCGGGCAATAGACAGGCAGAAATTTGGTCCGAAGGAACATTCTAGGGTGTGCAGCATACATTTTGTGATCGGATGGCCCAATTTTGTGGACCCAGAAGAGGAAAGAATTCTGTATTCAACCTCCACCAACATCGAATGAAATCAGTACTTTTTCAGCTTACCTTGATGTTCGGGTACCCTGAGAAACATACGGGTGTGTAAAAACGTCAAGCATACATCCAGTCAAGAAAATTTAGAGTTTAATTTATTTTGCTGCTATACATGGTAATAGCATGTAATGGTGGCAGCCATGTCACTGATGACACACTGAGGTTGCTGGGGCATGCGCAGCATATGCATTTGCGATATTAAATATTAATGTTAAATTCTAAACCCCCCAAAATATATTTACACTCCCTTTTAAAATTGGTCTGGCAAATAAAAAGCCAAAAAAAGTGGAGGTTGGACACGGAACTCTTTCCCCCTGACGATGTAAACTAAGCACCATCAGTCTTCTAAGAACTAAAACCATTGAGTCCTTCGGCGTAACGTAGGCTTGAAAGGCTATATTGGCAAGATATTGGCCTCGACGTTTTTGTTTTCAGCACAACTGAGAATCTGAAATCGAATCTATTGCATTCGTTCAAGCAGTAATGATGTTGTTGTTGTTTTGGTATTTTTGGCCGTGTATTCGACATATGTACCTGCGCACTTATCCATGTTGAGAAGGAGTTGGGATCATGTGTGCTTACTGCTTGTTTTGAACAGTGCAAATTCGCTGCAGGAACACTGTAGCTATTTGCTGACCTCTGGTGTGGGACCCAGTTATCTTGGTGTTAATGACATTAATTTAAGTCTGCGGCACTAACTTGCAAGCAAATTCAACTTTTTTGGCTATATATCACAAGAAATTATGTAATTGAAATCACAAAGAAACCAAATGATAATTGCAGTAAATCTGTGCTGAACCATCCAAAATGAAAACCATGTCGACCTAGTTTTCAGAATTTTTAAGTGACCAATTATCATGGTAGTTGGGCAGTAAATGAGGATTGTGACCCTGTCGTGTGCAAATATTTGTTTTGATAGTTGAAGCAAAAATTTAAAAATGTCTGCTAACTTTTTTTTGAGCTTTGAGTGTGAGACATCCAAATCTATGCATATCTGTCTCAATTCGCGAACCTTCAGTTGAGAGATTGCTTTCCTCTCGCTGACTGCCGGTTTGTTAACGGTCTCCAGTTTTTCTTCTGCCATACACAATGTCCAATGCCCATGCGCTCTCCAAGCCTTGCTTTATCACGCCTTTAAACTGAAAGGGTCTATTGGATTCTTTCATTTTAGATTATAGGTGTGCCATTGTGAAGTGAAAATGCATGCCGTTAAGATAGTTGAAAGTGTTGGATAAATAAAAATCTTCAGCTACCATGGTATAATCTTTCTGTAAAAAATGACGAAAGATGCATGTTCAACAAAATGAGTCATATGAAATTTCTGGCAGTAGTTTTTTGGTGCATATTCTATGGGTAATTTCCCAAGTGCGGTGGCCAACGAGGGCAAATGCATGGCAACAGCCCAAAACATCTCCAAACAGAGAAATGAGCTGCAAAAACAGAAATGGTTCAGAGTTAAAAACACACAAACCACAATAGCAAATGCAAGGGAAAAACGCTGCATATCCATGTCAACACAACGAAAGTCCTCCTAGCTGCTATGGGGAGCGCAAACAAGAACAGCTTTTATTTTTGACCTGAGCGAGACCAGCTGGCATATTTTATTTTTATACCACATTTAAGCCAGCAAACCACAGTTAACCACAGCTAAGCCAGCAAACTAGCTAGCTAAGCTAGCAAACTAATGTTAGCTAGCTAGCTATCTAGCTAGAAAGCCTTTTTGCCGACTTAGCTAGTTATATCTGGTGCATGTAAATGCTAGCTAAATTAATGGTGAAGTTATAACTATTCACTGCTATCCATTGATTTCTGTGCATCATGTGCAAGGCCATAATCACAAGTAAACCCTTTGCACATGCTCACAGGGTCGCAATCCTGAGTAAACCCTTCACTGTCGTGTAAAAAAAAAAAAATATATTATATATATAAAAAATATATATATATGTGTTTATTATCTGTTTATGTTTTAATCATGTGATTTATATGTATGGTGTCCTATAAGCCAATATTGGCTGGGCGACGTTGTCGCATGACACAATAATAAAGTAAAGTATTCAGTATTCAGTATGCCAGCTGGTCTTGCTCAGGTCCAAAATAAAAGCTTTTCTCGTTTGCGCTCCCCACAGCAGCTTGGAGCATTTTGGTTGGGTTGACTGGGTTTGCAGCTCTTGCATTTGCTTTTGTGGTTTGTGTGTCTTTGACTTTGCATCATTTCTGTTTTTTCAGCATGTTTCTCCGATTGGAGATTTTTGGGGCGTTGCAGTGCATTTGTGTTGACATGGATATTCAGGGTTTTTCCTCTTGCGTTTGTTTGAGGTTCATATGTTTTAGACTTTGCTTCGTCTCTGTTTTTGCAGCGCATTTCAATAGTTGGATATGTTTGGCGCCGTTGCTGTGCGTTTGCCCTCGTCGGCCACTGTACCCAAGTAATGTTAAAAGCAATGTGTCAATGAACAATGCAAAATTACACTTGGATGACTCAATAAATTTGAAAATATGTTTATTATTAATAATACAGCCATAGACAATTGGTCCCCAATGGAAAAAAATATATATTTTAGCACTAAACATGTTCCACATGTTCTCATGTTCTCACACCAGCTCTGAATTGTAAACACGAAAGTATTCAAAGACACAGTTTCTCAAAGACTTAATGCCACATTAGTCATTGCAAAAGATCCCAAGTCACCCGGCAAAAGAGGAAACTGTACAAAGCTCAAATTTTCTGTAATTTTATTTATTAACAGTTTTTTGCCATTAAAAAAACAATAAATAATCCAAAGGGTAATGTGGTGCAAACTCATGAGTTTGGCATGGACTGCCCCATAATTACTATAATCAATTGCTTTGCATAAGGTAATTATGTAATTAATAATATAAAAGCTTTGTAACTCCGGCTGTGAATTTGAGTTTGTATATGTTTGTTATATGTCAGTTATTCAGCTCTGGCAATGCCACTGCTGTGCAGTATCAAACAATGCTGATTTATGGTACAATACCTTGATTCCAGGGAGAAAATTTAATGAAAAACTTCAACAATGAAATAAAAAGCTAATCGAAGAAACACAAAATGCAGATGGAGCAATAGTTCTCTCTTTTTATTGATAAATTGTAAATTAAAATTTATGTACATTTGTTTACATGTATCTGTGTAAATGACAATGATAATTTGCAGAAATGTCAACTTGTGTTTACTTTCCATAACTTGAGCAGTTGATAACATTTCAAACATGAAATTAAATACTTCAATTTGTATTCATTCATTGTGTCATTTTCTATTCATTGGTGATTCAGCTGGAGAGTATTTAACACAGGAGAAGCCTGCATATTGAGCAAGTATGATTAATCATTTCTAAAGGAGGAATAAAAAAGTAAAACAACACCATAAAAATAAATCCCAAAAACAATTTAGCATGAGCCTCAATCTGACACTGAATAATTTCCTTTAAAGACATCCAAATTCCAAGCAGTCCATTATTCTTGTTCCAAGAGCTCTGACACAAATAGTTGTAATAGTAAGTGGAACTAGTTCAGGCAGGAAACTCGAGTCATTCTACATCAGCTGATGCGGCTGAGAGTACACCATTCGCAGAGCAGCAACAACACAGAACTTAATATGTTGGTCAATTTAAGCAATCAAGCTTGCTCACCTTTGCTGCTCAATTTGCTGCCTTGCATGCAAGGTGAGAAATGTTTTTTGCTTGCCACCTCCACCCCAGCCTCCACCTGCTTGGTTCTGCTCAGTCAGACAGTAGGGGGGATTCATAAGTTTGGCTCCCAACCTAATTTTTGTTGTTGTTTAGTCTATTCTTGCTATGCCCTGGTAGGGAGCACCTCCAGAGCAGAACCTTCCACCTAACTAAAATGTCATTACTTGTATGTATCAATAAAAATTTGTTCAATCCAAATACATGAATTTACCTGACTGAAATGTAGTTTTATGAAAAGCATAACATGCTGTAGCTTGATCATTTGTAAACTCTGGCAATGCCAACATTTAGTGCATTTAAATTGAGCACTTTACTATCAAGTTTCCTTTGTTCCCTCACTGTTGGCGGATTAGAGAACCTGTCCTGTCATCATGTTATACAAAGCAATAAAGCACGATGTACTGCACAATGTTTGAATAGCAATGCCCGCATCGAATCTTCCAAATGGATCCAAGCAGTGAACCACGGTGAGAGCCATTATCCATAAATGGAGAAAACTTGGAACAGTGGTGAACCTTCCCAGAGTAGTCGGCCTACCAAAATTACTCCAAGAGCGCATTGACGACTCATCCAGGAGCTCATAAAAGAACCCAGAACAACATCTAAAGAACTGCAGGCCTCACTTGCCTCAGTTAAAGTCAGTGTTCATGATTCAACAATAAGAAAGACACTGGGCAAAAATGGCATCCATGGGAGAGTTCCAAGGAGAAAACCACTCCTGACCAAAAAGAACACAAACGCTCATCTCACATTTGCTAAAAAAACATCTTGATGATCCCCAAGACTTTTGGGAAAATATTCTGTGGACTGACGAGACAAAAGATGAACTTTTTGGAAGGTGTGCGTCCCGTTACATCTGGCGTAAAACTAACACTACATTTCATAATAAGAACATTATACCAACAGTCAAGCATGGTTGTGGTGCTGTGATGGTCTGGGGCTGCTTTGCTGCTTCAGGACCTGGATGACTTGCCGTAATTGATGGAACCATGAATTCTGCTCTCTACCAGAAAATCCTGAAGGAGAATGTCCGACCATCAGTTTGTGACCTCAAGCGCACTTGGGTTATGCTGCAGGTCAAGGATCCGAAAGACACCAGCAAGTCCACCTCTGAATGGCTTAAAAAAAAACCAAAATGAAGGTCTTGCAGTGGGCTAGTCACAGACTTAAATCTGATTGAGATGCTGTGGCATGACCTTAAACAGACCGTTCATGCTCGAAAACTCTCCAATGTGGCTGAATTAAAACAATTCTGCAAAGAAGAGTGGGCCAAAATTCCTCCTCAGCAATGTGAAAGGCTCATTTGCTGTTACCACAAACGCTTGATTGCAGTTGTTGTCATCGAGGGTGGCACAACCACTTATTAAGTTTAGGGGGCAATTACTTTTTCACATAGGACCAGGTAGGTTTGGGTAGCTTTTTCCCTGAATAAATGAAATCATCATTTAAAAACTGCATTTTGTATTAACTCTGGTTACCTTTGTTACTGTTGCTGTCCTGTTAATATGACTGTTGAATCACAAACAATGGGTAATATGTACAAGTTGCGAGGATGAGTCAGGAAAGAGGTCTTTGGTTATGATTTAGTTAAGGCGACATGTATGAACTTTGGCATGCAGCCTGACTCCTAACTGGTGGGAGGTATTCAGCAAAAACTTTAAGAACACTAAGGATCCCCTCTAGTCCAGGAAGGAGGGCCTTGCTTTTATTTCCTCAGGGAACATCTTATTTGCCCAGTATTTGAAGTGGAACATTCAACTCAACATTCAGTCATGTGGAAGACTTCTGAATCTTTTCCATCGAGAAATTTTATTCTCAATCTGCATGTTTCAAGTAACCATTTTCCCAGTTCCCACAAAGCATCATCTTTGTTGGAGAACTGAAGGAATATTGGATATTTACAGAGTGAGCATAATCCCTGACTTACATACAGTGAATTTGACTCAGTATGCTTCCAACTGAGAATATTCATATCTTTTCAAGTTCATTTAATTTCAAATCAAAATTGCATTTGGTTTTGGCCGGACAAATTGCTGTCTGAATAGGTTTTGACGTCTTTCACGGATAAAAATGTATTTATTGGTGTGACCACTATCTCAGCCATGTCCTTCTCTAAACATGATTACTAGCTCACACAGCCCCTTTAATAAAATATTGCTATCAATATTGCAACCCAAAAAGTAAATTCATTTTTGGTTTTTGGTTTGTATTAAATAAGTCAAGTTATAAACAGTACAGATAAAGTGTTTTTGCCTCTTGGAATAATCATTTATTTATTTATCGTGGTTTTGGGACCTTTTATTGTTTTCACTGTACAGAAGTTTCTTCCAAATCATACATTTTAAAGGTAACATTTCCTTCTGGCTTTTCTACACTATTATCAGATTGTGAATCAAATTGTGGCACTTTCACGATAATATTAATGTAGTTAACGTAGTTGAGAACAAAATCATACAGAAACCATGTATAAAAACACAAAAAAATGTAGAGAGCCTTTAATACTCATGCTCGCTTGAGCACTTGCACACAGTGAAGTGGTTCACCCTTTCGGCTCGGATTTAAAAATCACAATTGCCCTTTGGATTGCATATAATTTCCATTTTTGCAGCCTGAAAATCTAGTGAAGGGGCTTCAGTCAGAAAGGCATCCAGCTCTCTTTGATCACCAGTCACTCCTTTTCTCCAATTAGAACCTATAATTTGCCAGGTACAAAGTAAAGGTGTTTAACAGATTTAATGCATGCAGGGGAATATTTATGCGATTGTGAGCATGAAAAACTGGATGATGATTCAAATCTGAAATTTTAGACTCTGCCTTTTACGAATAATTTGAAAAAATACGGAGAGTGAAAAAATAATGGTGCATATGAGGTGAAATATTGCTTTTTTGTGGTTTTCTTAGCAGTGTTTGCTGAAGGTTGAGAAACTGTGTAACTAAGGTACCAGCAGGGGGCAGAGGGCTGAGGCATTCAGGCTTCAAAGGCTGCGGATACTGCATATTGCAAACGCTGGCACGCGTGCTCATGCACACGCACACACACATTTTCCTCTAAAATATGGAATTGCTGGCTGAGCCTCCTGAATCTCTCTTGAGCCATTAACACTTACACAGGAAGCAGCATAGCAACTGGCAACTAAAGTAATGTTGTCCTCCAATGCATCCCCCTCAAAGTGAGTGGCTACTATATTACACACCGTTGAATTTACACAGTACTATAATCCAGAGTATAATCCAAGTCTTTCAACTGAGAGAGAAGTGTTAAATCTCTCTCAGGCAGGTGATAGCCTCTGGGTGCTTAGCGCATGGTTCAAAGAGACTAATGAGGTGGCAGCCCAGAAATTCTGGTTTACATAGAATCCTCCTCCCGCTGGTTGGACAAGATCAGGATGAGGCAGCTGTGCAACTGTAAATGCCCTCTTCATTGTCAACTAATAATACAGCCCAAGACTGTGCTTGTGGCGAGGACCTTTATTGACTGAAGCACTCAGCTCGCCAATAATAACTCACTGCTTATTGATATTGATGCCTGGGAAAACTGTTCTTGATCATGTATTATGTTGGAGGAACAGGAAGGCAGATCTTTTGCCAATGAGAGAAGACCTTTTCTTTTCTACTTCCCCACAGAAAATTGTAATTAGTCCCAATCCTAATTTATGGTATGTAAAGATGCATTTGTACTTTTCAATTACACTTTTCATGTTTTTGACACAAAATCTTTTGTTTGGATCTTTTTCATGGCACCAGATGGTAAATATTGCCAAAAATGATTTTTTTTTTTTTTTTTTTTTTTTTTTAAGATGAACAGAAGCTGGAACAAAGATCCAGTCAGGACAATAGTTTTCTAAACTTCCAAGTGGCAGGATTTGTCCAGACAATGCTTATGAAGGTTGTAAGCAAAGTTTCTTTGCTGTTTTTTGCATTATGCTCGGTAAAAAAAAAATCCTCCCAAAGATGTGGTTCAGTGGTTTAAATTCCCATGTTGTTACTCTCTCTGACATTCAACAAATTTTAAGTTTAAACAGCAGTAAAAAAGACCTGGGCAACATGAGGAAGATGTGAAAAACAAAGATGTGCTCTGAAACGGTTTTACTGAAGTACATCCAATGAATGGACAGAGCAATACATTGAATGTGACTGATCAATGTTGCTGTCATTGGGATTGTCATATTTATGCCATCCACACAAGGTAGCGTCAGTTGCGTGTTATCAGGTCAAACCTCCTGAAGGTCTGAAGGAATGGGATGTATAGAGAGCACCTGAACTTATGGAGAAAGTCCGTGCAAAATGGTAGATCATAGCAAGACTGATCTTTCTCACAGTGGGTGGGATCGAGGTGAACTTTGTCTCTCCAGATGTTGATTCCTCTTTCTCTGGCTGTTCCTGTAAGAAGCAATTTTTAAAAAGTTTTCTTTAAAAAAATAATCATGACAACCCATCAAATTCTCTCTCTACATCATTATAGGTTATTGTACATTTGATTTGCCTATGTATATACAGTTTATATGAGTGATAAGAGAAATTAAATACTTGCTGTGTAGTTATGGCTGTGTCTCATGACTTGCTGTCAGAGTCGCGCTAGTGAGCATGAATGCAGAAAAATACACTGAGCTTTTGTAGCGACATATGCTACCCTCAAGATGACTCTTTTTCAAGGGATGGCAAAGAATATTTCAACAAGGCAATGCAAATCTGCACTCTGCATGTATCATGAAGGCATGACCGCATAAAAAGAGTGTGTGGGTGTAGGACTGGCCTGCCTGCAGTCCTGTTTTGTACCCAGTAAAGAACGTTTGGTGTGTTTACAAACGCAAAATGCTACAGTGAAGACTGCATACTGTTGCACCCCTCAAGACTTTTTTCAGGAAAAATTGGACAAAATTACGCCTAAAACAGTATTACTTGGTGTGCACAGTCCTAAATGTTTATTAAGCGTTTTGAAAAAGAATCGCAAGATCACAAAAGTCATAAATACTTCAACCTATAGAAATATATAGCCAGAATCAAGCGTATATTTTGAAAAATTAAAAAAAAAAAAATATATGATGAAACTTCAAATAATGTGCTGTTGTTTAGTTTTCAATGCAATTCATATCAAGGAGAATTTACAAATCACCACTTTCCCCTTAAATTTTAAAATACCATCCCAACTTTTTTTTGATTTGAGGTTGTGATCACACAATATAGAATTTTATTCTTCATGGCATGAGTAGATATCTGTCAAATGTGGCGTAAGAAGATAAATAACTGCTTTAAACATAAATGCTTCTAATTACGACAAATTTACAACTCGTTGTAATATTATGGCTGCAGTTGTAGTTGCAACAAAAAAAAATCAGTATACATGGGGGGGCCCGTGGACCAAGTTTAGGTACCACTGAGTCACCCTGTACAAATATGCCCCTCCTGAAAACGGGCTTCATTCTCTGCTGTTATACAAAGTGGGACTCCTATCTAACTCTATCAAACATTTTCTGCTTTCCCACGGTCTGAAGAAGTTCAAAATTTATGTGAGGGAAGTACACTGATCCCTCCCTACTAGCATGCAACACTTCACATATAATCTAAGAATAAAAGTATGATAATCCACGCACAATCAAGAGAATTAGAAGTTACTTTTCTTTATTCTGGCAGAGTTACAACATTGAACATAAATAGCATATTGATCCTTTCTTTCCACTCTCTTTCTTGAGAAACCCACTGGCACTTCAATGGACTATTGCAAGATAACTGATATTTTCACTAACCTTTCAGAGAATAATTAAATTAGTTTTTATGAGTGTGAATGGGCATTCCTAAGATGAAGTCCTATCCCATGACACTGTTGCAGTTTTTTTTTTATTTTTAAATGCCTTCATGCATATATGCACTGGGCAGTTCCAGAGGAAGCTGTTTCTACTCTGAAAGATCGAGCCATATCTACTGAACTTGAAGTGTTAGGGGCTGGGAACAGACTTGCAATGTACCAAGCAGTCTTGTGTAATCCACATCCAGATTAGCCTTCAGTATTTGCATGAAATTCAATTAAGACAAAGATTTAAATACACACAGTGTCAGCATGTGACCTCCATGCCCTTAGCATGCCCCCGCAGTTCACTCTTTAACCTTATCAGCTGGGATGGAAGCAGGACAGACTAGGGGCTGGGAGGTCCATAATGAGACGTCCATTTGTATTTGAGAATTACTTTATAATCTATTCTGGGTCATATTCAACTTGTAATCGAGGACCAAAACATTTGATAAAAATTGCAGCATCTCGAGAAACACTCTTTAAAGACGTTTCAGTCATATAATACATGTGTTGTGTATAGCTTAATTGAATACTCTGATTAAATATGTCCAGTGTATCAACAATTTTTGCAATTACCTTGTGCAATATTATGCTTGCATATAAACTGGGAAAAGGGGTAATTGATGGGAACACAAGACATTTACAAAATACAATCCAAATGGAACAAATACCATTTATCACATTGCTTCACTGCTCAGCAAATAGTCAATATCTGGTCCTTATGATGAGACCTGTGGCGTTATTTCAAAATGCATTTCACAACTCAGGGATTGCAGCCATCACTCAGTGTATGATAGCCCATTCATACTCCACTGACATACAGTATAAAAAGGATTCAGTGTGCTCATTAAATATGGTACGTGACTCCAAGTGTGCATATGTATGTACGGGGACATACATACGAGCACAAGAAATTACACACCTTCGAATGTAGCTACTGTAACTGCCTGTGTGTGCAGGTTCAAAAGCACATGGTAAGTAAATATGGAAATAACAGTGCGTGTATATGTGTGCACAAGCATGGAGTCCATGAGTGGTTTTAGCAGTGAATATACCAATCACACAGTGGCATTAAGTGGCCTTCATACAAATTTTAGAAGTGAAACAACACAATTATACTCTTGACCATTTAAGTTGAATATTATGTAGTTTTTAATACAGTGTGCTAATATGCACTTTGTTAGTAGACATCACAGTTGATTTAATACAATCAAAATGTAGTTTGCTTACCTGGAATAGTGTTATCCAACACAAATCCAAAGAATCCACCTATAAACATGTGAGTTGTAAAGAGGACAACTATAACCTGGTCCAATTCTTTCAGTCCTGTGAGGGAAAAAAAAGATTTTTTAAAAATGTATTATCAAAGAAAATATTGTTCACTTCCTGACAAAAATAATCTTTTTGAGGAGCCTCGGTGTCAGTTATGACCGGGTATCATTGTAATTCGAACAGTTACAGTACCATTTTAGATTTGTCTCATTTATTCTACACTGTTTTAGTTGTCTTAAATTAGATTTTTTATTCAGCAAACAAGGCAAATACTTAAGGCTTTACAGTACTCATGTTATAATAGGCCAACTTGCACCCTCAGTTGAACAATTGAAAAAAAATGTACATGGTTTCAGAGAGACAAGCATTGGGCATAATTATTGCTGTGCATTGACTCTACAGTCTTTCACTGTTACAAATATGGCTAGAATAGATTTATGCAACACCGTTATGAAAGACAGAACCTATAACTGAATCTCATACAAAATCTATGTTGTGTTTATCCCTTCCTTTACCTACACAAGGAGAATCATAAGTAAACCATAAACAAAACTGCCGCAGGTAACTGCCGCAGGTAATCTTCTAACTGCCTCGGTTATCTTCAGAATTGTTAACAATGCTTTTGATAAACAAACTTTGATTTAATTTTCACCTAATTAATTTCATCTGTTAATTTCTTGCCTAATCAGGAGCTTCTTGTAATTAGAGAGATTAGTTCCCCTCTTAAAAGGCACTGTCAGAAATGGCTACATGGTATGTAGAATAGAAATTGTGGTTTATTGCAAATAAAAAAGGTCAAAGCATTTGAAGTCTAAATTAAAGTGTAATAAATAAATGAAGTCCAATTTAGATTGCTGAACTTGATATTTTCCCTCTCACACAATGCAGGTTTGGGTCAATATAATTTTTTACAACTGGTCATTGCCTACCTAATGGCTAGTTGTATTTGCCATATGTTCTTCACCAGTGGGGAGTCTAAGGATCACCTTCAGTTTCATATGTGATCACAAAGAATTGTGTGGTACCTTTCAGTGAAGTTTTTTGCGACGTATATCCATGCAAACAGGAAAGATTTATCCAACAGTGCATCATAGTTATCTCTGACATAATGCACTTAATTAGGGATTGCCAGCACGGTTGTGTTTAAAACAAAAACCAGCATATACTGGTGGTCCCTACAATGGAGATTATGAACCACTGGACTATATGGTATTATAATTACAACCAGACAGTGTTCCAAGTATAGCTATAACTTTCTTAGACTATTCGGTGATACTGCAGCGACTGACATTTTAACTATTTAATTTGGCCCAATCATAAAAGCAAAGGAAAAAAAATTTTTACTGAGCCGTTAGCTAATGGCAGAACGAACCACTTTTGTAGGGAATGCTGCAATCTCTGCCCTCGAGTGACCCAAAGCAACATGTCAGTGAATGTTGCCAGCCAGTTCCAGTTCAATCAATGAATCTGTGAGAGAACTGCAGTTGGTGCTCATCACTGCATTCCATGTCTCTCCCTCCTTATTAAATGCCTTCATATAATAAGAGGCATTAAAAATGCTATGAGCAACAATGTTAAAAATTTTGTGCAAATAATGTAATGAAAAAATGAAAACAAGGATATTTAAAGTAGAGTATTAGCTCACAAATGATGAATTCTAACAAATGGGTAAGTTGGCAGACCACGTGCCGACCACAATAGTCTGATACACGAGCCATTCCCAAAATGATCCACAGAATGGAAATTGAGCAAAGAAATTTTGTATGCATTGCTTAACATTAACCCTGGCTATAAAAATACTGGCTTAAAAACTTTACGTTTGTGAAAAGTCACGATGCCACGACTGAAACGACAAAACAGGGATCAGGCGATTGGAATGCTGATGGCAGGAATGAGTGCAGCCAGAGTTGTGGCACACTTTGGAGTGCATTGTGTGACTGTTTTACGTCCGCCAATGCAACATATTCAGACAGGAAGCACCTGAGATTGACTGCAGCCTGGGCAGCGACGAGTGACCATGCATGCGCAGGACTGTAGCATTCGTGTAATGCATCTCAGAGACTGCTTTTGTCCAGCAATGCTGACCACTGCGGAGGTTCCCGGTAGACGCTGTGTCCATATCAGCTCCCGTACGGTGCTAAGACAGCTCCACGACGAAGGCATCTCTTCATTTAGAGCACGTGCTGGGATGGTCTTGATGGATCATAGATGTGCTACTCGTCATCAGTGAGGACAGGCACGTTCCAACAAAAATAGGCCGAATTGTCAATGGCGTCACAATTTTACAGGCAGATGGCTCTGCTTGCTCTATGTGCCTGTCTCCGCTGAGAAAGAGTTGCATGTCAGACCATTGCAGCACAAGGTCTTCTGCCTTACCCATTTGTTAGAATTCACCATTTGTGAGATAATACTCTACTTTAAATATCCTTGTATTTATTTTTTCCTCATTACATTATTTGCACAACGTTTTGCACATTGTTGCTTGTTGCATTTTCATGCCTCTTAGTATATAACAATGAAAAACTTGCCTAAGACTGAGAGTAAACTTAAAAATATCTGTCTCACACTCGCGGCATTGTCAAGCATTACAGCTCCTATAGTCAGCAGAACTGTTATTGGTGGAATGTAAATATATCGAACAAAAGTGGCTATGCCCTCAAAAATAAAAAAAACTTACATCTTCAAAATGTAACCATGCAGTAATACTGAAGTTCCTGCAGTACATATGCAGACATAGGCTATGCAGTTTTTTTGGACACGATAAAACTGTATTGCTGCGCTCCAGTTTAATACTGGATTTGTAGCACCTTTAAAACACAACGGAAACATGATTGATGGCAGGACTCAAAGGGCATAGGCCTACGCAGCTACCAATGAAGGTGATGAGAAATGTTTACTAAGCATAATGTAACAAGCCCAAAATGTAACGGAAAAACAAAAAAAATGAGCGCGTTTTATTTTACTACATTCAATCGCAATCAGGGAAATGATATTTACAATTCATCCCCAACGTTCCCACCAAGATCAAAAAATGAAGGGCTGAAATTTTACTTCACAAGCAGTCAAGTTATATGATACTGTTCTGAGAGGTGTAGGCTTGGGTATGGAAATAAGGGACATTTTAAGGCATACTATTCAGGAATACACACAGATGCTTTTATGCATTTATACCATGCTCTAAATGATCAATAAGAGGAATTACTGGAGCCATGGCATACCCCAAACCCTTGCTTAGTGGCATCCGGCATGCATTCAGTTCAACACATCACATGCCTCTATCCAGCAGAGGTTACGCAAGGAGAGCTTAGGAAACTACTGGTCTACAAAAAACCTTTTCTTATTTCTTTGCTTACATTATACTGGACATTATTTTATTGGCAAAAGCAAAAGTAAGAGAGAAATTGGCATGTGAAGCAGGGAACAATCAGAGGAGGATGTTTAAGTGATGGACTCGTGCTGAGCCGACATAAAAGAGGATTGTCAGCTAAGCAAATGTCCCCAGCAGACCAGACAGCTCGTCAGGCCAACTATAAGCTTATCAGGGAACAGCTCAGGAAATCAGGGACAGCTTGTCTTCAACACATAATCATCTTTGAATTTACTTCGTCTGTGCATTCACCGTAAAACATGGCTACTGCGCTATGGGTGTAACAATCTGCACATTGCTTAATACGGTGTCTTTAATCATATTTCAGTACCCCATGCATAAAAAGTACAGCACATGAACTTTTGCAATATGAAAAAATCTGGCTTTATCCATGTAAATTTGTAGCAGCAATCTACAATAGTCTGAAAACATTACTTCACACTCTCCTATCTGGCATCTGACCTTTTGATTCCAAAATCACACAATTAATCATCCAAAAATTATGACTGGAGGCAAATAGCAAAAGCAGGAGCTTAATTATTTTTTTTTATCAATCATTCATTGATTTTAACTGAACATAGTCTTCCAAAAAGCAAATACTTTTGATTTGCACGTACATGTCTGCAGTTGGTTGCATACAGTAGCTCCACAAACGTCCCAGTTACGTAAACTTACAGTCTCACACGATCGGTTCAGTTTCTTTCTTTAAAAATGCATGCATACAGTAATTGTCCTGCTTTCGCTCTATGTTGTACTTGCAGTGCTTTCATGATCTTTTGTATGTGTTATCTACCTGTGTCAATGATTCCTGGATTGGAGTGAAACCACGTTGGAAGAACAAGTCCGCTGAATGTTGAAAATCCAAGAATCAGTAAGTTCCTAGAGGAATTCAAGTCCACATACTGTAATACAAGTAAAAAACAAAGTAAGAATAAAAAATACAGTGGCTACCTGAATTGTTCTGAAAAGAGGCATCTGACAATTTCCTTATGTTGCTCAGATGTTGTGTTTAGTTGGTTTATTGAACTATTTATGTTGTTTTCCATGAATTTTAGGATTTGACCTTTATTTTTAATTTCGTGGTTCATTATGGAGATATGCAGATCAATTTAATTAAAGCTCTCAATGTGATAGACATTGATATCAAAGTTTCACAAGCTGTTCTGTGATTTTGAAGACAGTTTATGCGTGCAACTGGCAAACAGAACTCATGACTTCAGCATAAATCTTGCTTTGATGGGCACAGTTGAAAAAAAAAGTTGCAAGGAGTATAAAACACCATTGAGTCAAATGTGTGTCAAACTTTTCAACCCAAGAGAAACAATCACTTTTTGGTGTGAAAGAAATTTCTAAGAAATCTGTATTGGCACAAGATCCCATCACTGCATAAAACGTTGCATAAATTCATCTGTGTCAGGTCTTTGGTTTGCTTTGGGCTAGGTTGGCGGTTTGATGACTCATTGTGCAGTGTCAAAATAACTGACAGCACAAGCCTCAGCAGCAAATGGAATTAAGACTCTGGGTGCATTCCAAGCCCGGCCCTTGTGCACTTGTGACGAACCATATCTCCACAGATACCCCGCTAGCTCTATCCCCAGGTTCTGTCAGGGTGTAGCTAATACAAACTCTGACCACTGGTTGTTCAGGCCCTGCCTCCAAGAGAAAGACTTCCAACATTTCTCCCTGCGCAATACGGAGAGATCTTAGTGCTTGCCAGGGAAAAGTGATTTGTATGTTCTTCTATTCTGTTGTAATTTGTTTTTTCCTCTGACTGATGCCATAGCTGTTAGCTTCACGAGGTACCAGTTTCAGAATTGAACAATTAAAAAATTTAGAGAAAAAAACTCCAATGAAATACAACAACAATATTGATCAACTGTTGCACAAATGCACTCAGTGACCACTTTATTTGGTACACCTTTCGAGGGCTTCCCTTTGCTCCATAACTGCCAAATTTTTATCTGCCTGGATTATTTGTGATGAGGATTCAGGAATGTGTATTGTTGTGTATTGTGGAAGAGAAGGAAATGTATAAAAACAAAATGGTTTGATTATGTTTATTTCATCAATTAAGCATTTTTTCAAGTTTAAGTCACTGCCAGATTCACCACATTAGATAAAATTGGATTCACATCATTACAGCTCATACACATCCACTGAAAGGTTATACACTACACTGTTACATCCACCAAATGCAATGTTTTCTATCTTGTCTGTAATGCAGTTTCTAGATGAATATAGCTCAGAGGTCCTTAGTCTAAATGTAGCAAAATAAAACAAAAATGACAGAATAAAAGTACACAGAAGAACATACATTCAAGTAAACATGCCTTTCAAAAGTCATTTTCATCCCCACATCTATTTGTCTTCAAATTCTTTAACCACAGTAAAATGCTCAAAGTCTACATTTCTGTTCACAGTTTTAATGAACAGACACTTGTCTTTTATCTGAGATGCTTGTATAGCAACTAAAGGTCCCAGACTTTTTCCTACAGGGATGAAATAACAAGGATTCTTAAATTCCCACACGGAAAGAACCTATATAAACATATAGGCTTTAATCCCCGCCTTGTATCAACCAGCAGTGGTCGGCAGCTCTTTTCAGAAGTAGCGCGCAATTGGCCAATGCGCTACAGGGATGCAAATTATGAAGGGCCTACTGGGAAGGGTTATGTAGATTAGAGTTCCCCTAGGCGCGTCCTGTTGGCTAGATGTGTTATCATCAATGAGATTCTGACTAAGTGAATATGTGACTATTCTCCAGCCTCATTTTAAAACCCCACTAGGTAGGAATTTCACCTTGAAATATCAGTTTCAAAGCCTATCTATTGATGGGCTGGATTATTACAGTGAGAATGGCATCTCTGCCATTACCAAAGAGGGACCTGGTGGCCTGCATCTGGGACTATGCAACTTTCAATCGCGGGTCCTGCACTCTCGCGAGACGTACGTTCCGCTTTACGGCACACACAAGCTTTTGGATAAGGAGCATAAAGAGAAGGCAGCTAGGCTAGCCTGCTAGCCCGGTATCGTGTCTCGAAAGATGGCTCAGGCAAAGAAGCGAAAAAGGATGGTATCGGTGGAAGCCAGGATAAAAAAAAGGGAGAGTGACCGTGCACAGCACAAAACCAGAGTTAATATTGGACCGGCTTTTTCACAGTGGAGAGAGCTCATGGCAAAAGAGGGCTGCAAGTTGGACGCCGAGCTGGCAGTTTGCTGATTGAGAGGTGAGTTATATGCTCGTGTTCATGCATTGTATTTATCACACATTGTTTTTGTTGGCTGTGTTATAGTGTGTAGTCACATTCACTATTTGGGTTATCAAAATGTAAATGATTGTAAGCCCATTCAAATAATGTAAACAAGGTTAGCCGAGGTAGCAATAGCATTTCACCGGCAAAGTTAGCCCCTTTTCGGAGTGTTTTTTATAGCGAACTTTATGCTTCACGGTGAGAAAAGTTGTTGACTTACTAGCAACTATTGTTTGAAAGCAAAGACAAGCCATATCAGCTTTGTAGGCTGGCGTTGTACCGTCATTATATTGATATTGTCCCGTTTTGAAGTTACAATAGCTACTACGTCTGCTAACGTTACTCTTCGGAGCGGTGCTTGCGCATACTTTGTTGTAGAGCAATAGTTTTAATCTAACGCTGTTGAAGACTTCTATGTAAACACAATCATCTATATTATAATAGCTGAGTGGCCTCTGTGTGTGTGTGTGTGTGTGTGTGTGTGTGTGTGTGTGTGTGTGTGTGTGTGTGTGTGTGTGTGTGTGTGTGCGCGTGTGCGTGCGTGTGTGTCCGGCCACTCAGTGCTAGATTCCACCGGGCACATATCCGCAGCATAGCGTGAGCACCGCTATTTGGCTCCGTCTTACAAGCGACTGTGTCCGGCCAATCAGTGCTAGACTCCGCCGGGCGCGTATCAGTTCTAGATTCCACCAGGCGCATACCTGCAGCATAGCGGGAGTGACGCTATTTGGCTCTGTCTTACAGGCGACTGTGTCCGGCCAATCAGTGCTAGACTCTGCCGGGCGCGTATCTGCAGCATAACATGAGCGACACTTTTATAATATAGACGTACAGGGGGGATTCCCCCTTTGTCCTCTCCTGGGGATTCCCCCTTTATGTCCTCTCCTGGGGATTCCCCCTTTTGAACCCAAGCCAATTCATCCACAGGAGTCCCGAATCCCAAAAAACAGATGCCAGACTGCAAGAGAAAGTAACGCGTAATCTGCAGCATAATGTGAGCGACGCTATTTTGCTCCGTCTTGCAGGCGACTTCGTGTTCCACTGAGCGCGGAATGTCAGCGCAGCGTATTCCCCTTGATGGTTACTTAGTTTTAGTTACTATAAAAACATTGATTGCGTGATTGCCACCTTGATGACATCATAATGGTGCATTGTTCACTATAATATAAAGACAAAATTACATAAAATAGAACCCGTGGATCCCCACGGGCAGAGTGCTAGTAACTAATAACTTTTTTGATTCCAGCTCCACAAGTCTCAGGGTGTAAAAAAAATGCACGTTCTCACGGGGGGCGTCAGCCGGCAACAGCGCTCTGTGTGTTTTACAACAGCGGTGTTGCGCTTCTACTTGCTCTAGTGGCCTTTAGTGGCCGCTAGAGCGCACGAAACTGGGATTCCTACCTAGTGGGGCTTTAAGCTTGCGAAGTCTCGCCCAGCTAATGAATAAAAAGCAATTGCTAATGGCCGCGGGCTGTGGACACTCTTCTGAATTGTCAATAGGGGGCCGCATATGCGAATAAGCCTAAGAACTTGTACATAGTTCCCTCATTGGATATCCCAGATTCGGGTGGGATTGGAAAAGCCAAAAAAAAAAAAAAAAAAAACCGTAAAAGTTTTAATTGGCCGTTTTCATATATTATAGGTACATATATGTACATATAGGTATGGGTATAATATATGAAAACGGCCAATTTTATGTATGTTGCATATATGCGAAACCTATATGTGGCCCTATATTAAAACCTATATGTTTATATAGGTTCTTTCCGTGTGGGCTGTAGTGTCCATTGGATTGCAACTTGAAGTTACATATGTGAAACTACGTGTTTTTTTTCCAAGTTACACACCATTACACCACTGTGGGTATTCTGAACCACTGATACAAGGCAGGACACATCCTTGTTGTTTATGTCCAGTTCTGACCGTACTATAAGCATGTTACAGCAGAAATCAAGATTCGGACTAGGCAATGCTTTTCCAATCTGTTCTTGTCCAGTTTCCATTACACTCATCTTAATGTTGCCTCAGTTTCCTGTTCTTACCTGACAGGAAATGGAACCTGATATGGTTTTCTGGTAGTGTAGCACATGCACTTCAAGATCATGTGTTGGGCATTCAGAAATGCCATTTTGCATCCCATTCTCATGACTCTCGGTCATTGGAGTTACTTTTGTCTCAAACCAGAGGCCGTTTTACCCCGTTTTACCATATTTAAAAGACCTCATCCATGAATAAGTAATTTTTTTGCAACAGCTGCCAAAATTTCAGTTTTGCACACCTTTCCCTGGAAAGTATTTTTGCTTTTGACTATCGTGACACAGACGTTGACAATAATTTTCATCCACCATCTTTGTGCCCTTCCAGCATATATAAACTGGTTAATTGCAGTCTTCAAGTGCGACACTTCTTTGTATTGTGGTCAAATGTGGGAGTGAAAACAGTCATTACAAAGTAAGATTCAGTCCTTCAACAAAGACTATGACTAATCAACAAGAGGAATGGGAAGAATAAATGAGGGAAAGAAAAACCTGATGCATTTCAGCCATGAGTTGTGGCGTTGCTGAGACGGAGAAAATTATGGCCAGAAGTGAGCATATTCGTGGTCGTCAAGTCATTTTGGGGAAGCTAGCAACCATCGAGGATAAGAACAATATTGAATATGGGTAATTATATTTCTGTCATCCTCAGGATCATCTTTTCAGGTGCTGAAAATTGCAGCAGATCAGAAGTTTAAATTACCCCATTCAGTACCAACAGTCATTCCAGTCATTTCATTTACATTTCCTCCAAACTGAACCTCTTAAGTATTCAAGGTCTGCATACTACTATGCAACGAGTTGCTATTCTCATCACGTTTATTGCAATTTTATTACGCAACATATCCAGAACTATAAGGACTTGCCATCATGGACTTGTGCTGTTTCGCATGGTTCAGGCTAGGCTACTGAGTTCCTCTAAAGAAACTCTTGATGTGATGGGATACAATGAAATGCCAAATGATTCTGTTACCAGCTGATTAGCAAAGGAACTTTACTAATTCAATATGACCCAGGAAAATCTAGACTCTGACAAGGCCAGAACATGAAACTGATGGAATTGTTTTTAAGTCAGTTCTTGGTGATATCTGGAGTGGGACGAAAGCACTGCCCCCACCCCCAGCCCCGAAAAACACTGACCTACTTCTTTCGCAGTGCAGAAAAACCGGCCTTGCCTGTACAGAGCCCTGACCTCAACCCCATCAAACACCACAGTATTCAACAGGAGAGCTAAATTAGGGCAATGTCTAATCATCCAGCCTCACCGCTCAACGTCACTAATGCTTTTTTTGACTGGAGCAGTAGAAAAGCCTCACAGCAATGTTCTAAGATCTACAGAATAGGGACATGTTCCATATTAAAACTAGTAAAAATAAAATGAGATGTTGGATTAGCATCTGTTCACATACTTTTGGCCAAGTCCTGCATAATTCAAAACATTTATGCATAAATGTAGTGTATAATCGAAAAACGGGAGTCCTGTCCCTCTTTGTACCTGAAGGTTTGAGATTCCTACAGCTGCTATCATTCCAAACATCACCAGGAACATTCCTCCAATGACTGGATCAGGAATGGTTATAAATATGGCTCCAAATTTCCCAAATAATCCCAGTATGATCATCAGAACACCAGCAGTCTGCAGGACCAGTCTACTGCCAACCTATAAGAGAATAAAGTTGTAAGTGAAACAAAGAGGTAGACCCATAGCCAAACTTATATCTTAAGCACACAAGACTGACAATGCACCAGCACACCCCAACATATGCTAGCATGCCACAATATACCGGATCATATCAATGCATATCTTGATATTCCACATATCATAATGCCACAACATGCTCTATCATATCATGTGATTTAACCATGCCAGAGCATGCCATCACTGCTTTGAAGAGATTACATTACGCCCATTTCCGATCTGCTCTTTTCTTTGTCTTTTTACAAACATATTTTTATGGTCAAAAAAACTGATAGTTACTGCTGTACGTCCTGCATATGCAGCACATCTGGCTCAGTCATCCTGAAAAGGCTGTTTTGGAACGTGTTTAGGGCCCCTTCCTTAAAGCCCATTCTTTTGTGATTCGCTAACCGCAGTTCAGGAAGCACAGCTTGCTAAAATGAAAGGAACACAATAAAAGGTTGGGGTTTGGGGATCATTCTAGTGTCTGTCACGGAGGGGACATTTGGTTGACAATACCTCGGAATTGCCCGCTTTTTCTTGCTTTGTAAGTCTGTTTCGAACTGTGTGGACGGGGAGCCAATTGCAGGATCAACGATGTGCCATGACGGTGCACATATAATGAGGCGAAAGAGGAGAAACGAACGTCTTGAAGAACTTGCTGTACTTAATAATTTGCTCCCCAATAATTTACTCACAAATAATTTAGCTCACTGGAAGAGATACCAGGGAGAGAAACCTAGAATGTAGAGTAAGTGTAAGAGTTAGCATCAACCCTACTAGTAAGATGATCCAGCCCCAACTGAGACAAGGCTCACAACCTATATACTCAGGACAATCAGAGCTACAGCTGATCACACTACGGGAATAACGAGCCAATCAATCAATTAACAGGAACAACCAGATGCTGGTATGGGGCGGAACCAATTAAACAACAACGCAGGTTGTGACAGTAGTCCATATATAGGGAATTTGGCTTCAGACTTAGGAAAGCATCGTCTTCTCAATATGGTGATACACATAACCAAACTTTTCCCGAGCTTTGTTCGAAAGCATGCCAAACTAGATGCTAGTGATGCATTATGCCAGTTTGTTACATTGTGATGTAGACGTGTTATAAATGAAAAGCCTGGACTACAAATTAAGCATTTCATGCAGTTCAGGACCTGTGTTTTCTGATGCAGAAAATAAATCCCTTTGGCAAGGTCTACAGACAATAATGCAGATTATTTGCAAAGTAGAAAGCTACCGCATCTTAATGCTGCTTCACAATTTTCAATG
Organism: Gymnothorax javanicus; assembly: GCA_029692085.1. NCBI lineage: Eukaryota > Metazoa > Chordata > Actinopteri > Anguilliformes > Muraenidae > Gymnothorax > Gymnothorax javanicus. The sequence continues at coordinate 35,288,577 of CM056201.1, forward strand.
CACACCTTTCCTTTTTTCAGGGGTGTAAAGTCTGGGTTCAGAAAGTAAAAATCCTCCCAAGAACTTTATTCCAGCCACCTGGATTTACTTTGGACAGGAGATAGAGCCAATATGAGTGATCAGCTCATTCTGTGGGAGGCAGAAAACTTGGCAGGACTTTAACTTTCTGACCCCTGGATTTTACACCTCTGCCCTTTTTCATTAATTTTTCCAGAAATTATTGCAACATTTCCCACTGTTTTTGCTTAAAATCCGAAACTATATTGTTTCAATTTGGATATTTTAAATTAAAACTTGGGAATAACCGTCCCTAAAAGACAGCCATTTTGATGTAATATCTTGTGAAAACCCATGGCACCAGGTGTTGCGTAAATTTGCTTTCACACAAATAATATTTCATTTCAAATGTGAGCTAATGTGAACTCTGTGCTTTCTAACTTCACGCCGTTAATTAATCCTGAGTTAAAAGTGTGGTTCTGAGCGGAGCCAAGAAGCTGGAAGGTTAGATCAGTATGGCAAGCCATTTTAACATTTAATCAGTGGTAGTGATAACAATTATAGATATCAACAATTGCTTTTTGACTAGTGAGAATTCCAAGCCAACCCAACCATAATGTCATTTTGCAGAGTGGAAATTTTAATTTAATATATCTACAGTACAAATCAGTTCTCACTAGTCAAAAGGTTAATTTTTGATTTCAACAATTACTTTCTTGCCAGTGGAAATGTTGTAGATATCTGTTACTCAATTACAACTAGTAAACTTTCTTCATTGACTTCCATTCAAATTTTATTTCAGATATCTATAACCCCTTTGTGCAGAAGCCAAATATTGCCATTTATGTGTTACCCTATTTAAGGCTTTATAATTCAAGATCTGAGCCTCACAGAGAGGGGGAAATGGCTCAAATGAAACAAGACACTTGTAACATTTAAACTTGCATCATTTTTTAGTTTCTTTTCATAATTTTATTTCAGAGTAAGGGCCACAAACACAAAAAAATCTTGATGAAAATTCAGCAATGAAATTTAAAAAAATGTACTGGGAATCGAAAAATGACTGGGAGTTAAAACAATACACTCCTTGGGACCATAAACTCCTTGACCTCAAGTGTACTTCATCTGACAGTCATTTTCAAAAATTTCTACTGTTTATGAGCCAAATAAGATAGCTCTCAAAGAGGCTCCCCAAGCTGTCAGAGCCCCAAAAATTACGCACTGTCAAATCATAAAATGACAATATTTTTAACACAGATCAATTTTTGACTAATGACGTTCAATATAAACGTTTGGTTTTCTTGTGGAATTTGGAATGAATTTATCAATATAGATGCAAATGGACATCATTTGTCGCCAGTAACCCCTCCAAACCGAAAACATGCTTTTTCACCATGATAAAGCTTGGAGTTTTGTCCATTGTTCCAAAGTATTAACAGATCGCAGAGCTTCCGCATTTCTGTATTCTACAAACTTCATATCTGTTAAGCAGACATACGTGGGGAGGAAGTGATAGAAGTACATCAGTGAGATAAGTCTTTGCAGCAAGATTTTTACCAGATGTGCAACAGAATTATTTATGATTATGATTGGCAATAAGCATTGTGCACCTGACAAACATCCAAGAAAAACGATTATGGCAGTAACTTGTAAAGATTTTCAAGGAATTCTTGAACTAAGCCCATAAAAGTTCAACATTTTCACAAAGTTAAACATTGGAAATGCAAGGACTTTAACATTCCATTGAAATATCTCAGTTTTTCACTTTGGTTTTAGTCATATTGTAAGTACTGGTTTGAACAGTTCTGATAATTTGCTGGGGTTGGTATTTGATTGGTAATACCTGAAGTGAGGGGCGTGGACTGATGTCTAAGGCGCAACATGGTGTTGAGCTGTACATTGTTGTTGGATCAAAATTAAACCGAGCTGTTCTCCCGGTGCTCCAAGAATACAAGTTCGTAGTTTATTGTCTTTTTAAGAAAATATTCGTAAGCCTACACCTCAGATGTTTCAATATCAAGCATTGTCTAGCTTGATCTTAAAACCCAAGGGCCTTTTCTTCCACCAAGAGTACACAGGCAAGTCTCCAGTTATTAACAAATAAATGTCCAAGTGTTAGAATTAAATTACTGTAAAATCTAATGCATTTAAACATCAATATTTAAGGCAATGGTATATATGGTGGCAAGTAATCTTCCAGCTATGTTGTTACGAAGGTAAAGTATGCCAATGAGAGCAAAGTGTCATATCTGGGAAACATAGAAGTAGCCATTGTACTGTTATGCTGGTTTTCATGATTTTCTCATGGGTGGTGGGACACTTGAGCCTTATTGGATTTACATTCTTGGGTTTGCATCATTGGAAATGTTAATCTTCCTTGTCAACAATTATTCAAAATATTTTTTTCATTATATAGTCCCATTTTGTTATAGTCTGTAGTACAGTGGCATGTGACACACCTAGCCAAACTGCTTTGAGATGTTACTTTGGGACACTATCAGTAAATAAAAAAACTAACTCATTTCCATTTCCAGAACATGTCACAACACCACCCATAAAATGATTTGCATTTAAATAACCAGCTAGCGCATTTTGCAGGCATGGTGTTCATAACTATAGCAACCTGAGCAAATGCTGTACAGTACGTTTGCCTTATGTAAAATTCAATAATCTCACCTTGGGATGTAACCAGAACATTGTTTCTAGTAAGACCTGAAAATCATCCATGCACACAGTCAAAACTACTTCCACCCAATATGCAGAAAAACAGCCTCATAAACAAGATCCACATGATTTTTTTTTTTTTACCTATTCATTTCAACTAATATATAACTGTGTTATATAAAGTTTTGCTTCAGTAATTTCCATCAATATAGAAAGTACAAACATTGCAGTAGATCTTTGCTTTCTTGGATTATTGCTGCTGAGATTCATAAATATGCATGTCCCAACACAATATTATAATAGTACGCTGTATAAAGTCTACATGATATGGACCTGGTTGACATAAAAAGTAAGTCCGTTGTCACATTGTAGACTAATAATCAGCATCAGTTTAAAGACTGAATTGACAGAGGATAACCATTTCCATGTGGTAGGTTTATGTCTTTCAGTGTGGATGATCATTGTCTCACCTTAGTGATTCCAAGTGCAGCAATGTTCTGACTGTAAGAGGTTGTTCCATTCCCACTGCCCCAGATAGCTGCCAGGATGCACCCAATGCCCTCTACTGCAATTCCACGGTTGATGGCATGCGTTGGTGGGGGCGGAGCTCCAGATAGACGGGCACAGGCATAATAATCCCCAATGGACTCCATAGTGGATGCTAGAACCCCAGCCATCATACCGAGCACAGAAGACACACTAACAGTCGGGAGACCCCACTGACCTATAGTTGATTCAGGAGGAATTCAAACATGACATAGAAAAAAACAGTTATAAGCAATTATTGATTATGACTCAAAATCTGAAATTAACCTGACATATAGTAAAGGGACGTAATGAACCCTTATAAGTCATGATAAAACTCATTGCCTTAAGTGGTGGAGCATGTTTGAGGATATGAGCATTTAACCCAATAGCACTTAGTCTCATTATTACATATAGATTACCTCTGTTCCCTGGAAAATCCAGGGAATTTTGGTATTTTGGACATTGGATTTTGTAGTCCACTTTTGGCGGATATAAATTGAAAACCAAGTATTACAAGTTATATTTATTTTAAAGCTTATTACCTCTACTTTCTCATTCAAAATTCTCATTTTTTCATTCACAATCTCGTTCTTCTCTATGGAGCACAGGAAGTGCAATGACAAAACAAAAAAATTAATTTGTGGCCACAAGATTTAACTTGTTCTCAAATTATTTAACTTGTTCCAAAAATTAGTTATGTTGTTGCCGCATAAGATTAACTTGTTCCAATTAGTTACGAATAAGTTATGTCGTTGCCACAAGTTAGTAACTCGTTCCCACGAATTAGTCATCTCGTGGCCACAAAATATAAGTCGTTCCCATAATTTAGCTATTCCGTGGCCTCTAGATGTAAGTCGTTCCCTAGACTTGCCACAAATAATTTCCGGGCGCGGACCTGCGCTGCCCCGTTAGGGGATTTATGGTAACCAAGCAAGAATTATAAGTCAGAGGCAAATGTGATTTACTTTTTTGGGGAATACTTCCAGTTTGGGCTGCATTAACATTCTTCCACATGCAGCACGCTCCCTAGTGCTAGTAAAGTCGAATCTGGGGCGCGTTTCTCAAAAGCGTACATAGTTCGTCCATTCACAGTCAATGGACCCAACTATGTAAGTTACCATCAGTGATTTTGGGAAACGCACCCCAGGTTGATTCATGGCTCTAAGCTAAAGCTGGAGCGGCTACGTTTTTGCAACGGTGAACAAAGTGATCAGTAATATTACTCTACCTATTGCAATGTATTACATGAAAACCGTGGCTAATGTCCTGATCCTCATTCAGTCGTTGTTTTCAATAAATTAGACTGGCCCGTGGCATTGTCAGCGTGCTTGTTCTAAAAATTGTCTTCAGTCAGGCAGGCCATGGAATGGGGTGGGTGGCGCAGGCGCAGGTCTGCACTCGGAGATTATCAGGGACAAATGCCGTCTGCTTCGGAGAGACGGCGGGAGTGTGGATTTATATTTTGTGGCCACGAGGTGGCTAATTCATGGGAATGAGTTACTACCTTGTGGCAACGACATATCTAATTCGTGGGAACAAGTAACTAACTCGTGGGTTATATCTTGAGGCCACAAATTATTTGTTTTCTCTTGTCATTGCACTTCCCGGGCTTCGTACTTCTCTGAGTGTGCAGCGAGAAATCTGAAATAGCGACCCCCTATTTTTATCTTGAATTTCGGTCACTGGGGAATCCCTCTTGCCGATTTGAGCCATTTCAAGCTGATGACGTAGTCCAATGTGTAGCCCTAGGCAATCATGTGACACGGGCGGTTTGAGGCGGTCTAGGGAACAGAAGTTTCAGGCGGTATCGGGCGGTCCAAGTGCTATTGGGTTAAGATATTTAATTTCCATCAACATGTTGCATCAAAAAAATCTATTGTGACCTTGACTGGATACAATTTGGCTAAAACGGTTTTAAGTTTAAATGAAAGCTTGTGGTGTTCAACACTCACATACTCCAGCATTCCTGACAAGTGCTATGTATGCCCGTCCAGCAGCTTAAGAATGCATAAAGTGCCATGAAAAAGTATTGACCTCTTCCTGATTTCTGGCATTTTTGCTTATTGCCACAGTAAAACTTTTCAGCTCAACATACAAAATAGACTGGCAATGAAGGGCCTGCAGGCCCTGTCTGTCTAATGAAAGGTCAGCCTTAATTCCACCTTTAACAAGAAACAGAGCAGAGGGGAAACAGGAAGGTGAAGGCTTGTCTCCATCCATCCAATATGTAACTCACTTAGTCCAGGACAGAGTGGTGGGGACAGAGAGGGGAGCTGGAGCCAATGCCAAGATACAATGGGCAAGAGGCAGGAGCTCACCCTCCATCATCCGCCAATCCAATTCGGGGATCATATACCATTCAATCACACATGTTCAAGGAAGCTTGAGTGCCCAGAGCATGGAAACTCACCAAATCTGCCGGAAGCAACTACACCACAACTCCATCATGCCACCCCTGACTCATCTCACATTTGCCAAAAACACATTGAGGACAAAAAAGCCGTTTAGGATTAAAATCTGTGGACTGATAAGAACTTTTGGAACTTGAAAAGTAGAACTTGTTGGAAGATATGGGGGCCATTACATCTGGCGCAAAGCTACAGAATTCATTAAAAAACATAATACGAATGCTGCTGTCGATGAGTTGGATCAGTCCACAAAAAAATCATCCACCTTCAGGTGGCCAGTTTTTGCCCTAAGAGGCTGAAATTTGGCATTAATAACACGTGTTTGTGTGTGAAGGTATGTGTTTGTGTTCACACCAATTTGCCCATTTGTGTTCATGCCAAAACAAGGCATGGCAATGGGAGCGGCCTATAACAAAAAAGCAAATAACGTTTAAATGGATTCACAGACTTGCACAATATTTTGTGGAAAGGATAGTGATGAGCCAAAGGACAGCCTATTAACGGTTCATGCCACTTGGCAAAAAGAGGGTGGGGCAAAGGGAGCGGAATTAAACAAATGGGCCCATACAGTGCTGTGAAAAAAAGTATTTTGTCCTGCCGTTATTTCTTTTATTTTGGCATATTTATTAGACTTAAATGTTTCAGATCATCGAATTAATCTTAATATGAGACAAAGATGCCCTAAATAAACACAAAATGCAGTTCTGAAATTATAATTTGATTAATTAAGTGGGAAAAACTATCCAACCTTCCTTGGCCCTATGTGAAAAATTACTTGTGGCCTTGGTAACTAAGTTAACCAATGAAACAAATTTAATTTGTTTAAATATTCACTAAAATGATTACTGCCAGCCCTGCTAAATCTAAACATCCCTTGAACAGAACCTTTCTAGCAATGAGAAGCGCACAAAAAGCAGCATATGATGCTGTGATCTAAAGAAATTCAAGAGCAGATGAGAAACAAAGTTGTTGACGTCCATCAGTCTGGAAAGTACAGTGGCCGACAGGGACAAACGCGCTGCAATAGCCCAAAACATCTCCAATCGGAGAAACGCGCAGCAAAAACAGAAACGATGCTAACTCAAAAACACGCAAACCATAAAAGTAAATGCAAGAGAAAAACGCTGCATTTAGACATCAACACAACGGAAGTGCTCCCAGCTGCTATGGTGACATCTGGCAAACATTTCATGTCAATAGCCCCATTAGAAATGTATCTACTGAGAAAAATGTTGATGCGTTCAATGCTTATTTTCCCTGCTGTATATCTTAACAGATCCCTGAAGCATAATACTGCCTTTATACCTTATTATTGTAATTGGCTAATAAAAAAAAGTCAGTTTTGCCAGCCATTGTGCTTTGATGTGACACACACATTGGCAATCAGAGTTCAGAAATCAAATGGGAGCTCCCAAGATGGAATCCTGTGACTAGGAGAGGCGTGCAAGAGCACTTTTCCTATCTGGGACGTAGGATTATTCCCAGTATCGATGAAGTCTCTAATGCATCATAAGATTACTGAGAAGTCGGACGAGGCCATATCCTTGCTGAAGCCAGCTACTCATCTGGCCAATGATAAGTTGGCAAATGACGTAAAGTTGGCTTGGCATGCAATTAATGGCAGACATTCATGGCCAACAGTGGTAAATGAAAGGCCGGCGGTGGGAAATGAGAGGCCGACTGTTTATTTGATCAAAGTGGTAACTTGTGCATCTAACTAAGCACCCCTGTGGATAGTCAACTGGCTTAGCTGGCCATCAGTTTCTGTGGCTGGTAACTAGCATGCCGAGGCTAGCAACCTGGCTGATCATTTATAGCTTCTGTGGCCAGCAACGCGTCGTGTGTTGCTTCCTTCTCAGACAGGATATATGGATCGAGTAGCAATATGTCGCTAGCCGCAGAGCCTAATGAGGAGCCAAGCGAGTAGCCTATAGGGTGGTATCCTCTGTATGCTACTTCCTTGCCAAGCCATAAACCGATGCAGTAGATTGCTATCCTTTGCGTGCTACCTGCCGAGTCTGTAGTTTGCTATGTTAGATGCATGACTTACCACCTTGATAGAATAAATAGTTGGCAACTTATTTCCTACCACTGGCTTAACATTGGCTGGCAGCTGGCGTTGGTTAGGATAATGCTTTCTCCAACTTCTCAGTGGTCATTATTATCACCCTGACCCTACACCATTGTGTGTGGGTTTGATAGCTAATGCCTTACTATTCAAGACACGCCCCTCTTTAAAGCTATAGTGCGTAACTTCTACATGTCCATAAATGTCCGTTTCACCCAAGCCAGTACTAGAGGAGATGACACAATGCTGATTAAGCCGATCAGCTCCTCTAACATCTCACGGTATTTTTCAGTATTTGTTGTTTTGTATTGCGTGTTGATCGGCGACATTCCCGCGCCGGCGCACAGGAAATGACGCGTTTTACCTCTCAACAAGAAGGGAGGGGGAGGAAGAGCGGAGAGTCTCCTAGCAAGAGGCAGAGCACTGCTAGAAAGAGAAAGCAACATGGCGGAGAACCCAAAGAAGTGGACAAGACACGGTTCAGAAGTGGATCCAACTACAAAGAAAAAGCCTGGTCATTCGGCTGAAGGACTATTAGCGAAGAAGGAAAGTAACTGACGGACGAGACAAACACGGATTTGTATTGGTGTGGCTTTTCCTCGGTGGAGAGCCCTGAAGGAAGAAATTGGGCAGAGGGCAGACTCGCATGTTGCCTTGCTGCTGTTGGATAAGTAAGTGACTTGGTTTATAAGACATTTTGAGTAGGATGTGTTGCTGTTACATGTACTGGACCTAGTACTTTATTATTTTCTCGGAAATGGTGCTATTAATATAATGTAATGTTAGCAGCCTGGTGTTCGCCACGTTGTGTAGCGAGAGACCGTAGTGAGCAGTACATGGTGTGTAGCGAGTGTTACTCTGTGTACCGTGGCGAACAGTACACGGTGTGGAGCGAGTGTTACTCTGTGTACCGTGGCGAGCAGTACTTGGTGTGTAGCGAGTGTTACTCTGTGTACCGTGGCGAACAGTACACGGTGTGTAGCGAGTGTTACTCTGTGTACCGTGGCGAACAGTACACGGTGTGGAGCGAGTGTTACTCTGTGTACCGTGGCGAACAGTACACGGTGTGGAGCGAGTGTTACTCTGTGTACCGTGGCGAGCAGTACACGGTGTGTAGCGAGTGTTACTGTATGTGCCATGGCGAACAGTACACGGTGTGTAGCGAGTTTTACTCTGTGTACCGTGGCGAACAGTACACGGTGTGTAGCGAGTGTTACACTGTGCACCATGGCGAACAGTACTTGGTGTGTAGCGAGAGCGTGGAGAGCTACACTCTAACACAGAGTTTCGTTCAGTTTGGTGTTGCGTTTTACCGTAATCCTGCTAACAAAAAATAGACATTTCACAGTTTAGGCTACGGTCATACATTCGCAAATGCGCCAGTGCTGAGTATGGGCAGTGTGTCACGCATCAGTCTGCCACTTGTGGATGCAAAATTACAACTTCCATCATTTTCATTACAGTTACGAAAAGTACTCTAAGGGGCCGTTGTCATCAACCCCCATGAAGACCGACAGAAACATCCGACCACCTGGGCATACGTCACATGGAAGCGCTGGCTGTATTGTTGTAATAACGCAAAATTCATTTAGGGGGCCACAGAAGTTACGCACTATAGCTTTAACACATGGACAAAAAAATACAGGAATGAATGAAAATAAAAAAATATGGAAATGAATAAATATGACAATAAATTAAAAAAGCATGAATATAATCAGAGACAAATAATTTGGGAAATAAATCTGAAAATGAATTAATACTAATAAAAGTAAGAAATTTTACAAATAAAAACTTTTTATTTATTTATTTTAAAATCAACCTGATCATTTATTTTATAACTAAACCTTTTACTCTGATATTTCTGTACTTATTATTTCATGTATTTATTTATTTATTGGGTCATTTTATGAATTACTTTACTAATTTTTGTTTGGCAGTTTTGGTCCTCCATACTTGCCCTCCATTCTCACGGCAGAAAGCAATTAGTGTAGTGCATATTCGCTGTGCAGCAGGTTTTCGTGTATTTTTATTTACAGGAAACTTCCATTGATAATGTTTCTCTTTCTCAAGGATGCCCTGGGAGACTCGCCAGTCAAGCAAGGTACCACCAGGCACAGCTGACATTTTTAAGCTCAAAAAAGCTATGAAGCACTGTATTTCATTGATGCACAGATGACCATGAAATTAAAATCTTGCTTCGGATTTCTCTCAGCAGGATGCTAAGTTGTTTCAGCCCCACAGGGCACTGTGTGCGCTGGGAATAGGAAGGACCTGAGCATAGTTTTTCAGTGGTGCAATGGCCACTTTTGACTGGTAGTTGCCGAGAAGTAAAAAATGGGCTCTGCCTACCTGCACAGTGACAGATTGTTAATGTTAGCAAGTCTGGCCGTGGGATGGGTTTTTGAGATCTAGACAGTGGTGCTCCTACAACGGAGGAATCCCCGGAGAGAGAAGTTGAGAAAACATGGCGTTGTGCCATAACAGAAGCACAAGAAGGAAACAAAAGGGGATGGTTTGTCTTTGTGTAGTTTGCGGTAATTCCTAATGCAAATTGCACACATTATCACCCATCATAAAATTTCAATCAATTCGGGAGATCTTTTGAAGCAGCACAATCACCTGACCAGGATACAGGTACTTGAGTATACAACGTATTTTCTTCCCCATACTACCCATGATACCATCCAAAAATTGAATACATGACACACAAATTACCCTGACAACTTAGGTAGCGATTTACTATTCATGTGCTTCCACTGTGTTTTCTGCTACTTCACGAACTTCATGCGGGTTTCTTGCTGGTAGTAAAGTAGTCACATTTATGTGCTCCCGGTACCAGTATATCATTCCAGAACATTTACAAAAAATAATAAAATATATTACTTTGTGAAAGCACCAGTCGAGTCCGGCCATTGATTCCCAGTGTAATTTTGTGCTTATCACAATGCAGGCAAACAATTACATGAAGAGGGAACAAATGAATGAGGTTAATGGGCCAACTAAACAAATTAAAAGCAAAGTAGGATAAATTAATACTTGTAGTTGAATATGCAATAATTTGCTATTTTTTCCTCATACATTAAAGCAATGCAGGTGAGCCTCATTAGCATTTGCGTTGCAATTGAATTCTTCGTTATCTTCCTTAGGCTTAAGATTGGTGGCAAGTATACACACTAATTAGGCCAATAGGCCAAATGGCTCCTTAGATATTGTTAATTTCCCAATTTTGTTAAATACTGCACCACCTGTGGGTTAAATTGTAGTAAACCTCACAAAAGTTCTTAGTACAATGTGTTAATTTGTGAGAGGTTTTATTACAATGGGACTTCCCAGTCACGAGTTATGCTTGATAATGTCAATTGAGGCCAGTTATAATATTCATGGATGTCCAAAAGGATTATCTATAAACTTTATAGCAAAAAAATCCAGCGAAAAAAGGCTGTACTGAGGGAGTGTCCCCGTCCATGAAAGGAGCTCTGCTCTCATTAGCCAGTGAACAGAGCCACCAGCCCCATGTGTCAATGGATAACGACCATGTTAAAATCCCTGGGCTGCTTGTAACACATGACTGTAGCGAACAGTTAAACTAAATAATGAATATAGAGAAGGAAACAACTGCAGACTAAGCGACTATAAGCATGGTGGTTTCATTCAGTGCAACATGCAACTGCCTTATAAGTTCAACTACACTAGGAATTCAGTCGCTGATGTTAAGCATGGTTCATTGCTTGCATTTGTGTAGTAACCATTAGTTAAGAATCAATTTATTATGAATAGCTGTGCCATTCTTCCACAACCGAATTACATTAATTACATTAATGGCCACCCATTTCATTTGTTCTTATCAGCGTGTCTTATGCATCTGTACTGGCTAAACTAATGAAAGTGTCTAAATGTACATTTGATTTAGCAACCAGCTTATCAATAAACTACACAGTTAGTACATATATCACATATTTACGGAACGCCAAACAGTTTGTTTTGGCTTAACGGCACAGTTTCAGATTACGAGCTGCATGCATTTCTTCATGGTCTGACGGTTTGATACTTTCACAGTATAGCACTTAAATCTGCATTATAATGAAAAATTGAAATCTCACTTTCCACAATATAACACCTTTAAATTCTCGGAGATGCCTTTTCTTTTTCAAGAGGCAAATGCATTATTTGCCATACAAAGAAAATGGAAATGTAATTCTCTACTGCGCTTTTTTGTTTTCAAGTCCATACATGAACTTTTTGTTACAAACTTAAAATCAAATAGCATTCCACATTTGCTACTTAATTTTCAAAAAGCGTCGCACCATATTGCCACCAAAAATAAAAATTTTAATCTTATAATGAAAATGCATTCTTAGTAATGCATCTTTGTATTCAAGAGGCCAACGCATTATTTGTCTCATAATAAAAACTGAAATGTAATTATCCGCTTTCTTTTTAACTTTCAAGTCCATGTATGTGCCATTCACAGAAAAGCTGAAAATTAAATAGCATTCCCCATTCGTGTTTAATTTTTAAAAAGAGCCCTGTCATACTGCTAATATATTGGGCTCTAATTTCTTGGCGCAGCGCAGGGTGGCGCAGCGTGGTGCAGCCCACGCGGTGGTAATTTCGTCCGGTGCAGCCTGCGCAGTGGTAATTTTGTGCAGTGCAACACCGTGCGCAGCCACTTTGGCAATTTGGTAGATGGACGCGCTGAGATGGGTGTGGCGGCGTTGTAGGGGGAGGTGTCACATATTCATCATGACGCAGTGACAATTTCGGGGATAAAGGTTCCGCCGAAAGTGCGCAGAGAGCTCGCCAGCTCCAACCTGGTTTACTTTCTGTGCAGTGGTAATTTGGCTGACCGGCGCACAGTGCGCACACGTCACTGAAACCTCATAGGCAGGTTTACAGAATGTCAGGCACATTCCAATGCAATAAATAATTACAGCAAGCACTATTTAATGTAACTATCTGAATCAGGACATAAATTATAGTACCTATATCAATTGTCCTGATGTCAGATCAAAGGCGGTTGGCACGCGTAATGGAAACTCGACCTGGCTTAATCAACGCAGCTGAATTTGTGATGCAAACTAACGACTTCACATCTTTCTCAGCCAACCACAAACTGCCTTGACATCAGGCAGTGCGTATATAATATATGTGTGTATATATATATATATATATATATATATATATATATATATAATATATGTGTGTGTGTGTGTGTATATATATATATATATATATATATATATATATATGTATATATGCTTGCCTGTAACACTGGACACTGGACAAGAAAAATTTTTTATACGACTGATTACATTCAAAGTCAATGCAAAGACGCGAAAAACACGCGTGCATTCGCGTCTTTGCATTGACTTTGAATGTAATCTGTCGTGCGAAAAATTTGTTTTGCATCCAGTGTCAAGAGGCTTAATACTATTATTGTCACTTAGGTTTTATCGTTTTTAGTGGGGAAAGGAATACAGCCTGATTGCTATCATCTCGTACTGAGTTAAGATCACATATTGAAAATAAATGTGTAACGTATCTAGCATTGTTGTCCATGCATGTTAACCCCAAAATTTTAAGCAGCAACAGGGTGTAATAATAGGAACATGCTATCCATCATTTCTCTTCCCAATGATGCTGGCAGAAGAAATAAATGAGCAACCGTCGTATTTCATTCCAACTTCATAAGTTTGAATGATCTGACGTAGTTTTGTTTTGAATTTCCATTCCCAGTTTGCTAATGGTAATAATTCGAGAATGCCCTAGCTAGCCAGCTAACTCATATTCGTAATGCTTAATATAGACGTAAGCTGTGCAGAAAACATGCCTGAAGCAGCAAAGTAAAATGCAACATTAACGCATCATGCAGACACAGGACAGAGGCTTCTTTATTCCAATTTTAAAGGTAGGAGAGGAGCTCATTCAATTGGTGAAGATTTAACTCGGCAGTGTCAAACCCTCTCACGGCTTCTCTCCTGCCTCTTGCCACTTGCGCCAGCAGGAGGGACAGAGGCGGGACAGAGGAGTACTTGCGCCGGGCTGCACCGGGCACGAAATTGCAAAATACGCCTGGATACACCCCGTTGGCGTGGCACTCCCCCCATTCGCCGCGCTTGTGCCGCGCCTGTGCCTGGTCAACGAATTTAGAGCCCAAACTGTAAAAGTAAATCATATAATACTGTTGCAAACTCAGAAATGCATTTGTCTCAAAATGAAAATGAAAATGCAATCTCCCACTTTCATTTTTCATCTTGAGAAAATGCCACTGCTCTGCGATTTCAATAACATATTCTTAATGAACAAAACCGAAAAGAAAATGCATTTCCCCTGTTTTCCCCGTTTAATTATATAATTAATAAATAATAAAAATAAAGATAACATCCATTTACAATTGATGCCTACATACCTTTGGTGGATGTCTCCTAATGGCTGTACTTTGTAATTTCTGTCTTGAATATTTGCATGATCATTCACAGACCTGATTGGAAAAAAATTATGTGAACCCCTGGATTTAATGAGTGGTAAAACCTAATTTTACCAGAATAACCAACAAAACATTTACTGTATGTACTAGACAGATGTGCGCAGTGGTTGGGAAAAGACTTGGGCCACAATTTTTGTTTCATGTGATTGATACTCTTGAAAATTCATTCATGAATGGCTCTCTGCGAAGTGTGTTGCAGCATCCCAATTTGTTTTAAGGTCGAGATACTCATTTGACGATGTGAAAATATTAATTTATCCTCCGGCCAAAAGGAAGCAAAATAGCCTTAATTGATCACATTAACATCAATATGCTTTGGTACTTCACGCCCTGTTCCTCAGCAGTGTGGTCTCAGTACACTTGGTAGAAGTAGCTGGCCATTGCTGTCCTAATCCAATAAAACCCTGGTTTTCATCCACATCTCGCAGATCCTACTGCTTTGATTTCCAGTCAGAAATTTTATCAGACTTAAATTCAATATTAATTAGCTGGCCAGGGAAAGATTCAATCTTGGCATCCTGCCAAGATTTCTTTCCACCGGGGAGTTTTTTCACCACTGCTTGAGGATTTTGCTTTTTTTTTTAACCTCATTTTCTTTTTTGGGTATTTGGCCAGGTACAGCCCATTTTCACTCTGTAAAGTGTCCTTGTGATCATCCTTCTGAAAAAAGCACTCTACAAGTGAGTTTGTAGAGTACTTTTCTAAGAAGGACAATCTGAATTTGAATTGAATTGAGATAATGTTGATATGTAATGCCTTTTCACTCCATAAAGAGTGTTTGGAATTTCTGCCAAAATCTTTTTGATTCACCAGTCCTAATAACATTGTTCCATTTACATTTTGCAAATTTGAGCAGTGCAACCTCATGTATTTATTTTCACAATAAGCTGTGCATTTGTGAATAGTGTCTCCCTTTGAAAACTTTTCTTGCTCTATATACTTCTAACCTTATAATACATGAAATGACAGTTAAATAATTTTGAAAGATTTCGCCTGATATTTGGCTGTTAACCAAGGGTTCTTTTTCATCTCCCTGAGCCCTTCTCTTTGTGCTCTCGCAGTGATTTTAGATCACCAGAACTAGAGGTGGAAGTTGGACTCATCACAAAGGAGGAAGTAGTAAATGCTATGATGAGGTTAAAAAAAAATAAAGCAGCAGGCTTAGATCAGATTCCAGCAGAACTACGTTGTACTACAGAATGAAGTGAAGTAATTTCGGAAAAACTCACAAAATTACACAATACATGCTGGGGAGGTTGTCAGGTACTCAAAGATGGGAAGAAAAGGATAATAGTGAATCTACCAAAAAAGAGAAATCTAAGTGAATGCGGGATTGGAAAGGGATTGAACTGCTCTTAGTCCCAGGGAAAGTTCAGTGTTCAGTTCCACTGCAGAGACTTAAAACCGCAACAGATGAGTGGCACCAGGATGAGTAAGCCAGATTTCACACAGGGAGATCCTGCACCGACCAAACGTATATGGCATCCCAGAGGCTATTATTAACCCCTTTGCGCAGAAGCCAAATCTGGCTATTTATGCATTCCCCTATTTAAGGCTTTATAATTCAAAATTTGAGCTCAAAACAAGACGATTGTAACATTTAGATTACCACCTTGGTTCAGTTTATTTTAATAATTTTAGTACAGATTAAGGGCTGCAAATACAAAAAAATCTTCATGAAAAACTTAATATTGAATTTGTGAAAAAAAAACTGAAAATTGAATAACGGCTTTAGGATATGCAAGGCATTTCCGGGATCATAAACTGCTTGACCACAAGTTTGTTACATCTGCGTCTGATATTCAAAATGACCAACTGTCCATGAGCCAAATAAGATTGCTGTCTAAGTTTCTCTACGAATGGCATTCCAAGTGGCTCTTCAAGTGGCTCAGCAAATTGTGCACAGTCAAATGATGAAATAATCATATGTTTTACCGCAAATCAACCATTTTGCCTGATGTCGCTCTGCACAAATGAATGATTTTCAAGTCGGAATTAGCATGAGTCCATCAATATAGGCGGGAATGAACATAAATTGGCTCTAAAACCCTTCCAAACTCAAAATTAAGCTTTTTTCCATATAATGTAGCACTGAAATGTGTCCATTTTTTGACAGTACAATTCTACACATTACATGAAAGGCACCTGGTAGAGTACATACCTCCGCGCCACTCCACATGTCAGTACTAAAATCCAGAATCTGTTCCGGATTGCTTCCTAAATTGAATCAACTCATCCTTGGACTATCACCTACGATCCTACCAAATTTCGTGCCAATCCATTTTTAACTTTTGAGTCATCCTGTAAAAATACATATAAACAGAAAAAAACAGGTAAAAACAAAACCTCCTTGGATTAGGTAATTAATTCTTCACTGATTGCAGGCTTTGTTCCCACTTTGTTTAAGATGGCAGAAATCAAAACTCTTCTCAAAAAAAACAAATCTGGATCTCCCAATCTTAGCCAATTACAGGCTAATCTCAAACCTTTCATTTTTATCTAAGGTCCTTGAGCAATGTGACGCTCAACAGCTTTCTTCTTTCTTGCAAACTAATAAGACATATGAGAGGTTTCAGTGCGGCTTTAAAAGCATCATAGCACTGAAACAGCTCTGACCATAGTAGTGAATGATCTATTTCTCTCTTTGGATTGTCGCAGTATCTCTGTTCTTGTCCTCCTTGATTTAAGTGCTGCCTTTGATTCCATAGACCACCATATTCTTCTTCGCAGAGTAGAAAAATCATTTGGTAATTCTGCACGTGCATTTTTGTGGTTCAAGTCTTTTCTCTCTGATATATCTCAGTTTGTCAGGGTAAATAACAAGTCTTCAGAGTATTCCAAGGAATACCTCAATAATCTGTTCAGAGCCTTTTGCTTTTTTCTCTATACATGCTCCCCATTCATTGGCTGCCTGTCAAATTTAGAGTCAAATATAAAATATTGCTAACTTACAAAGCTTTAGATGACTTGGCCCCAGAGTATCTTATTGCACTTCTCATTCCTTATTCCCCTCTAAGATTCCTTTCTTTACAAGGTGCTGGATATTTGAAAATTCTAAATATATCCAGACTTACACGTGGAGGCAGAGCATTCTCTGACAAAGCCCCAATTTTATGGAACAATCTCCCCTGATGAATTTGGGCTTCAGACACACATTCTGTCTTCAAGAGTGGGCTGAAAACATACCTCTTTATCTCTAGTTATGTACACTGAACAAAAATATAAACGCCCCATGTCAAATATTGATGCCACATGCAGTTAACAACTCTGAGTGAGCATATGCTGACTTTTACTTGTACAATAGGGATATTTCTCTTGACTTGTGTACCATATTTTAATCCATTTCTCTGTCAGTGAGCATTTGCTCAGTGATGCAGTGATTTCACTCAGTACGTGGGTGTGGCATTTCTAGACGGTGATCAGACAGAATGAGCAGTACCCAGACACTCCTTATACTGGGGACAATAAAAGACCACCCCAAAATGTCAAATTTTGTCAGAAGTCATCAGGCCTCAGATGTCTCAGGTCATGCGGGAACGTGCCATTGGCATGCAGGGACGTCCACCAGAGCGGTCTGCATGCAGTTCCTTGAAGCAGAGCACATTCCAGTTCTGGACACTGGACATGTCTCCCATAGAGCATCTTTGGGATGTTCTGGATCGACGTGTCCGCGACCGTGTTCCAGTTCCGGATAATGTGCGCCAGCTCCGTGTGGCCCTCCGGGAAGAATGGAATAACATTCCACAGGCCACGATTGACAACCTGATCAACTCCATGCAAAGGAGATGTGTTGCTCTGAGAGATGCAAATGGTGGACACACAAGATATTAAACATTCAATTTCTTCAAACTGACCCCCAACATGTTCAAAGGATTGCCACTCCTTTGCAGATGCCAATATCAAGATGTAATGGATGGTGATCTGAAGATTAGTCATTAACAAAAATGAATTTTGATTCACTTCATATATTGCATAACCCTAATGTTAATAAAACCTCAAAAATTTGACATGGGGCGTTTATATTTTGGTTCAGTGTATATTTGTTTGGTTCTGGTGAGACTGATTAAACCCTCATTCTCTGGGTACTGTAGTTACAACCTTTGTCACCAAGACAGTCCACATGGTGCTGGAGGCTAGTGTTAAGTAAATCCATGTGCTACCAGTGGCACTGAGCATTTATTAACAGTGTCAGTGGGGCGAGTTACAGCCGCAGTCAGCGGGAAGGTCCACTTTGTATTAGTATTGGTAGCTTGTGTTAAGTTCACAGTGTGGGCTTTTATGCAAAAGAAAATTAGAGGCACATCAGTTTTAAAGCCTGGTGTAAGTGCAGGGCCGCTGTGCTGCCATAAGTGGATGGTGGATTGTTGACTGTTTCGGGACTAGTCACTCCAAAGTTGTAACTTTCAAGTGCAACTTGGAACCTGACACAGGACAGTGTTTTATTTAGTACGCAGTAGATTAATCTAATCTAGTTTTTTTTTTTTTTTTACCAGGGATCCTTTCCCTCTGGCACACTGAGTCCACGAACCAACCAAGCCCTGTCTCTCATCATGTGGTCGCTGGCTGCTGCTGTCCTGATCCGGTTTGGTCCAGTTCTACTCTATCTTTGCCTCGCCAATTCCTGGAGCTACAGACACCATTGCTTGGATGTTTTAAAGTGTTTTATTGTAGACTTTAATTGAACTTTTTATTTAGCTTGACAGTGGAGGATGGCCTCTCCCACTATAGCCTGGTTCCTCCTGAGATTTCTTCCCTCTGGGGAGTTTTTTCTCACCACTGTTTGAGGTTTTTTTCCCTATTGGGATTTTTTTTGGTCCTTTGGTTTTAGGGAATGAGGCTGAGCACTGCCATTTTTGCTCTTTAAAAAAGTCTTTGCGACATTTCGTCTGTGAAAAGCACCATACAAATAAAATCGAACTGAATTAAGAGGCTCGGGGAATGAGTATGCCAACCAACATGAAGGCAGAAATCATTTAAAATTATAGCACTGGTTATATTGCTTTAGAAGCCACAATTCATGACCTGCTAAACGGATGAGGGCATTGACTTGATCAATGGTTGTGTACTGCATGGAGAAATCTGGATTAGGACTGAGACAATTAATGCTTGGAATGTGCGAGCTGTGTGTGGTGGACACGTTTACTATTGGTGCATTCTGTTTGAAGTCAGAACTCTAAACTTGGAGCTTGAAGAAATGTGATTCTTGTCACTTATGGGCTGAATTGTAAATTGCATTTGAGCTGCCCAAATATTCCCTTCAGGGAGGGTAGGGATGAGTAGGAGTGAGGTAAGGGTGATTAGGGGTTAAAGGTAGGGATTAGCACTGGCATAAAAAGGAGGTGTAGGGATGAGTTGTGGTAGGGGAGGGGAAGGGATAAATGAAGTTGGATAGGGTTGAGGTATGAGTAGGGGTGGGGTAGGGATGAGTGGTGTGGGGTTGGGATGAGTAGGGATGATTGATGTAGTCATTGGAAAGAAATGCTGTTGTGAGGAGGCAGGAACTGTTACTGAGGAATGATTTGGGTAAGATAGGGATGAATGAGATGCGGTATTTGCATTTGAAGCATGAGTTAGGGTAGGATAGGCATGGGGTTAGGAAGGGTGTTGTGGGGCGGGGATGAGTACGTGTTAGGATGGGAATGAGCAGGAATAAGTGATGTAGTCATTGTAAAAGAAAGTAATGCTGCAGCGAGAGGACAGTAATGGTTATTGCAACACATTTCATTTGCATGCTAAGTCCAGAAAGACTCTATCATGAAAAGAGGGGACGAGCGCTACTTAGTCAAGAGATTAGAGGGGAAGGGTTTTCTTGTAGGATTATGCTGATGGTGTATATGAGGTGGTCGAAGAGGGCTTGTTGCGGTTTGGCGCATCTTCTTGATGGAATATCACTTGAAAGAAACAAATAGATGCACTGTATTTTTATTTATTTATCTTTTTTTTTATTATTAAAGGCAGGAGTGCCTGAAAGGTAAGTGAGTCCAGGGTTATGCATAAAAAAAGAACTCAATGGAAATGGTGGGCCCCAAAGTTTCTCTTCAGAGAGAGGGACAACAAGTTCAGGAAAGTTTTTGTGAACTTAGTAGGACCAAAGTGAGGAGCTGAGGATGGAACAATGATGGCAGTTTTTAGAAGATTGAGTATGCAGGGGAGGCTGTAATTATTAGCCAGGATCCAGCAGAGTGTTGAACATCTTTTGACAGTTTGTACGTTTGAGACAAGACTGATGGTGAAATAATATCTAATATCTTTCTATCTAACACCGAAAAAAAAAAAAAATGCCAGGAAGCTGAATGAATTGGGAGAGAATCTTAAATACATTGTTTATGTCTGCTTTAAAGAGCCATGACCTTTGCCCTGCAAAATGGATGGGGATTAACAAATGGTCAATGGTTGTGTGTCGCATGGAGATATCTAAATTACGAATTATGCTATTGATGCAAGGAATGAGAAGTAGACTATTTCGAGTGGCTATACCATTGGGCTGAACTGTACAGTGGAAAGAGAGGATAATCAAATTGCCTATCGTAACTCCCCCTTGTAATTCTTTTGTCAATAGGTTGTCAAAGGTGTGAAGTCCTTTGACAGCCGATTGAAGGTTGTGGCAGATGTGGGAGATGTTGGGAAGTACTTCTATGCCTGGATAAAAACCGTGTGTGAAGCCATCAATGAGAACGTGAACATCTCTGTATCTGAATGATTGAGCAACACTGTAGCAAATGAATGTACAAGGTGCTTTGTTCATCAGTCTGCAGGAGTAGTGGATTATGAGGGCATGAATTTCAAGTTTTAGCATCTTTGCAGAAGGAGCAGATGTGCACCAGGCAGAAATGAGAGAGACTACAACCCAGTTGATTGAAATTGGAGCAGATCTCCTGCTTGCCTGATAGAATATTGGTCTTCCTCATTGTCTAATCCTCTCGGCATGGGAACATTGACTGAAGAATACATACCAATGGGCTTTGGAATGATGGGAGGTGGGAATGCGGCAAGTGATAACTGGTTAATAACTGAGTCTTCCGAGGAAGAGAAAAAAGACATAAGTAAGGTGGGGGGAGCAATGAGTGTGCAAGCTAGAGGCGGGGTTGAGATTGATTCTGAGAGCGGAACGAATGTGCAGCAAAAATATTCCAGTAAAGTTCAGAGTCGAGGGCGCCCAGTATGTTCTCTGATTAAATGCCAGCAAGTAGTAATCAGTCAGAATTTCCAGATGAAATTGAGGCAATAACTGCCCACTGAATCCTGCAAGGGACATGTTCACACATCAATAAATGATACGGTACTATTTTCATTTAAAAAGTGATGGCTCTAAAGGAATGAAGAATGATATCTTTCAATAGCACGTTGAATTTTTTCTCCAGAAAGCATTTTTTCCGCTACTAAACTGGCATACCTTTGGGTATTGTTGCTTTGGCTTGCAGCGGAAACCTTTTTTTTTTTTCGTCGTGAAAGATAAAGTTTATCAACTTCTGTATGGATGCGATCAGCTAATGTTTGGTAGTTCGCAGATCAGGCTTGGTTGAGGAGCTTAATTTATACAATTCCTGGGCGACAGTGGTGGGACTTAATACATCCATATTCTAAATACTTTTCAGGGACCGCTTCCTCAGGAATATTCAAAATACATTTTGCATTTACCCTATATTTTAAGAATTCAGCAATGAGTGCATCCGTTATGCAGTTCTACAGACACTAGCGTCTACAGTACGCTCCTCTGCACAAAGAGAGTAATAATAATAATAAGTTTTAATTACATAGCGCCTTTCTCAGACCCAAGGTCACTTTTACAATGGAAACAAACAGCAAATAAAATACATCGAACAAAGCATGAAAAGCATGTAATACACATGAACATTTAGCAAGATAAAAAATACAACACAAGTAATTAGACACGGTAAAATCAATCGTCAGGCAGCATCCAGTAGTACTGCCCGAATCAGCAGGCGGTAAGATTATGTTAGGAGTGAGTGATAGTGTTGAGTGAAAAAATGTGTCTTGAGTTGAGTGTTAAACAATGTTAGGCTGGTTGATTCACGGAGGTGCTGGGGTAAGAGGAATAGAGGGAATAGAGAGCAGACCAGTGTCAGAGGACCTGAGTGAGCAAACAGGTATATAAAAAAGGAAAAGAGCAGTGAGATAGGGTGGGGCAAGGCTGGTTAGAGCTCTATATGTAATGACGAGGAGTTTAAACTGAATCCCTGCAGATATGGGAAGCCAATGCAGTTGGTAAAGAACAGGGGTGATGTGACAAATTTTCTAGAATGAGTGAGTAACCTGGCTGCTGAGTTTTGGATGTATTGAAGTTTATCGAGGGATTTTGCAGGGAGACCAGCAAGTAATGAGTTACAATAATCCAGGCGAGAGGTAACAAATGCATGGACTAGTGTCTCATCGTCCTTAAAAGAGAGGGAAGAGCGAAGGCGGGCAATATTTAAGTAAGGAGTAAGGAGTTTAGCAACTGCCAAGATATGTTACTAATCTCATCCACGTGCAGATAATTTTCCTTTATATGGCTTATTTAACATCCTGGCCTTTGCAGATGCAATTGTGACCATTTACTACTGTATTCATCTATTTCTCATGGGGTTGTTAACATAACATAACATAACATAACATAACATGAATGGCGAGAACAGGCCGTTCAGCCCAACTAGGCTCGCCAGTTTCTTTGTACCATCGTGAATATATCACTTCAGATACTCAATGACTCAATGGTGTCTAGCTTTAAGTCAAGTCTGCTCTTGAAAACTCCCAAGGTCTCTGCCTCAACAATATGGTCAGGCAAGCTGTTCCACACTGAAATTACTCTTTGGGTGAAGAAATATTTCCGAATATCAGTGCTAAATTTACCTTTAGTCAGCTTCCATTTGTGACCCCGAGTTCTGCTAACAACACTTGGTTGAAGGAATCCTACATAATTCACTTTGTTAATCCTTTAACATATTTAAAGACCTCAATCAAATCACCCCTTAGTCTCCTTTTCCTAAGACTAAAGAGATTAAGGATCTTCAGCCTTTTCTCATAGCTTTCATCTTTAAGAATTAGCCGTGGCTCTTCTCTGAACTTTCTCTAAAGCCTCTATGTCTTTCTTAAAGTATGGTCCCCAGAACTGTACACAATACTCTAGGCATGTGTTGTACAAAAAGAAGCATCACCTCCTTGGATTTGAACTCAATACTTTTGGCAATGTAAAGCATCCGATTGGCTTTTTAACAGTTACGCACAATGGCTAGAGCCTGTGAGGGTTTGGTCAACAATCACTCCCAGATCTTTCTCTTGTGGAGCACATTCCAGTTTAAAACCTCCCATGAAGTAATCCCGTCTAATGTTTTTATTACCTACATGTACTACTTTTACATTTTAGCTACATTAAATTTCATTTGCCACATTTCTGCCCAATTCTGAATTCTATCCAAATCATCCTGAATCACTTTAGTGGACTCTAAACTATTTGCCAAGCCCCCAATTTAGTATCATCTGCAAATTTCACTAATCTGCTCTCAATATTCTATCAAGGTCATTAATGTAGATGAGGAACAATTCATCCTGGGGGGACGCCCTCCCCACCCTACCTAGCTCAGATGATATACCACTGACCACCACTCTTTGTGTTCTGTCCTGCAACCAGTTATGAATCCACTTCAGAATACCACCTGTAACTCCAATGGAGCTCATTTTAAAAATTAGTCTCCGGTACTGTGTCAAATGCTTTCTGAAAATCCAAATATATGATGTCATAAGCCCTGCTCTGGTCATAAGTCTTGGTGGCCTCTTCAAAAAATTCCAGAAGGTTTGTCAGGCATGGAAAACCATGTTGGCTATCCTCAAGATATTGTTACGTTCAAGAAATAAGTCCAGCTCATCTTTATGATAGATTCCAATAAACGCAATGCAAGTTAAACTGACTGGCCTGTAATTACCTGGCTCAGTACGGTCCCCTTTTTTTTATATATTGGTATTATATTGCCCTGTTTCCAATCATTTGGTATTTCTCCAGTTTCTAAAGACCGTCTAAAGATGGCAGATAGCGGCTTATAGACTTCCCTGAGCACTCTAGGATATAAGCCATCAGGACCCGCCGCCTTATCTGCCTTTAGTTGATGCAACTTGTCTGTCTGACGTTAAACCTCAATTTCCGCTAAATAATCTTGAGCATTGGACAAGCCCTCCGGCCGAATAAAGACCCACTCTAAGGTAAAATTCTCAACAAAGTAAGTTTAAGGTGTCCATAATATCCTTGTTATCATATAGCAGCGATCCATTTTTTACTCTTTATGCACTTAACCTGCTCTTTGACTTTCCTTTTTCTGCTACAGAGCGCTTAGGGTTGGTTTTTGCCCCTCTGCAATTTGTCTTTCATACAGTCTTCTAGCATTCCTCCTGCATTTTACAGAATTGCCTTGTAATCTCATTGTTAATGTACATCTTATAAAGATTCCTCTTTTTCCTCAAATACGAATAGCTTGTCATCCCTGAGGATTCTGCTTTTTCAGCTTACTTTTTGGACACCTTTGAATGAATTTACATTGTGAATCAAGTAAAACCCCTTAAATCTTTCCCACATCTCATTTACAGACTCACAGTCCAGGGTGTCTCCCATTTTGTTTCACTTTAGATATGACATCCTGTCAAAGTTTGCTCGCCTAAAATTAAAATTTTTTTGTTTTTGGAGACACCTTTTTAACTTCCCATGAAACCTCAAAATTAATAGTAGAGTGCTTGTCCCCAAGTGGCTCCAGTACCTCAACATTGCTAATTCTATCTGGGTCATTACAGAGCAGCAAATCTAAAATTGCCTTCTCTCTTGTAGGTTTATTAACATACTGCACCAAAAATTATCATTTATGACATCTAGAAATTCTTCCAAAACCCGTCCTTTCACAATTTCCCAATCAATACCAGGATAATTTAAGTCTCCCATAATAATAGTCCCTCCTCCTCTACAAGCTTAAGTAATCCTCTTAAGGCATTTCATTGACTGTACTGTCCAAAGCTGGTGGTTAGCATACAATGTTTAAACCAGATATGTTTGCCAGTGAGCCATCCAGATATCTTGCAGAATAATTTTCAGGAATTTATATGGTTTATTTAACATCCTCGCCTTTGCTAAAGAGCTTATAACCTTCTACATTATATTCATCTCCATCTTCACTAAGCCATGTCTCTGTAATCCCAACTATGCCTTCACTAATACTTGGCCTCAAGTTCTTGAAATTTATTTTTTAATGCTTCTTGCATTTAGATAAAAACATTTCAGGTTATCATGAACGCTCTTCCCCTTGATTTCCCATGGCCTGCTTCAAAAGTTCACCATGAATGTCTTTTGAATGTGACTGGTTCACATCACTCTGTGATCTTACTTGTGAAGAGAGACATATCAGTATTTGTTAGGGATGGAAATTGATATGACTTTATCAATATCAATGCCATTTTCAATTCTGCTTATTAGTCTAATACTTCTTTGATTGTAATATTGTTCCTGATCAATTATCGATGACTGAAAAAGGTAGGCCTTCACAGGCTTTCAGCGTCATTGCAACTGTCTTACTGTCTAAATTGTCTAAACACAGTGCAGTAACTGAGTAGAAAAATGGAATGAATGTGACTCAGCTGTGCTAAAGCTCAACTATCTAGCCGTCATTTAACTTGGAACTGGTTCACAACAGGAAATTCAGATAGTGCTGTTCCGAAAGCCCAGAGAAAGGAGGACGGGTTGGGTGTAGGGTTAGCACCAACCCCGTAATACCAAGTTTTCTACGGAAACAGCAAGCACAAGCGATACTGGAAACCGATATAGGAGATGGAGCTCGCCCCCACCAAGTATGATGGACTCAAGCGAAAGCCTACGGGAATCCCATGTCCTGAGAAAGAGCAACATCATCTCTGCCAGAACAGAAACAAAGATTGCCACCTGGAATGTTCAGACATTGTACCAGAGTGGAAATGTAGCCCAGCTGCAGAGAGAATTTGCCAATTACCAGCTGAGCATCCAAGTAATAAGCGAAACAAGATGGACTGGGAATGGGAAGCAAACCAGTGAAGGGAAAACGCTTTTGTACTTCGGACATAAACAGTATCATACTCAGGGAGTGGATCGGGCTGCAAAGGCACTGATAAGTTGGAAACCTGTTAATGATCGTATCTTCACAATAAGGTTCCAATTCTGACATGCAAAGACAGCAATGGTACAGGTATATGCCCCAACAGAAGAGGCTGAAGACAAAGACAACAATGCCTTTTATGAACAACTACAGGATGTTATGAATGACATTCCCAACCATGACATCAAGATACTCGGGGGACTTAAATGAGCAACTTGATGGACATACTGTAGATCTGGGTTTGGTTATACCATTTGGAACAGCAAGCAAGACAAATGACAACGGAGGACGTTTCCCAACATTCGGCAAAATAAATGGAATGAGCTTTGGAAACACGTTATTCCAGCATAAAGACATCCATTAGAAACCTGGCGATCACCAGATGGGAATACACTCATTGAGACTGACTACATCTGTATCAGCAAGAGATTGCATTGTTCAATCAAAGATGCACAGAGCTGCAGGGGCGCTGACATTGGTACAGACAATGACAGGAATGACACTTTCACATTCTACTGCATAGAAAGAGTGTAGGGAGGATCCAGTAGTACTTTTGGTGCCCCCATAAAAGACAAAAACAGGATAATACTTCTAACAAAAGAAGAACAAAATAAATAATGGGTCGAGCATTTCAAAGAAACACTGAATCAACCCAAACCACCAGGATGACTCAAGTTCAATGAAGAGGAAGAAAGACCAGAACTAGAGGTGGAAGTTGGACCCATCACAAAGGAGGAAGTAGTAAATGCTACAACGTATAACGAGGTTTAAAAACAATAAAGCAGCAGGCTTAGATTTCAGCAGAACTATTACAGAATGGAGTTGAAGTAATTTCGGAAAAACTCACAAAATTACGCAATACATGCTGGGAGGTTGTCAGGTACTCAAAGATGGGAAGAAAAGGATTATAGTGAATCTACCAAAAAAAAGAAATCTAAGTGAATGCGGAATTGAAAAGGGATTGAACTGCTCTTGGTCCTAGGGAAAGTTCAGTGTTCAGTTCCACTGCAGAGGCATGAACAGCAATAAATGAGTGGCACCGGGATGAGTAAGCCAGAATTCACACAGGGAGATCCTGCACCGACCAAAAGTATATTGCATCCCAGAGGCTATTATTAACATATTCAAAAATCTGTGTGAGGGATCCAAATGCTGCGTAAAGGTTGAATCAGGAAACACAGAGTCCACAGGAGTGAGACAAGGCTGCATTCTATTAGCAATGCTATTCATTATTCCAATGGATTATGTGATGAAGAAGGCAATGGACAAACCACACTTTGGAATAAAATGGGAAGCTGAAAAATACCTCACAGATCTATTGTAAAATTTTGCTGATGACATAGCATTGCTGGCAGAATCAAGGCCCACTCTTAAGGAAATGACATCTGTTCTAGAACAAAATGCATCAGAGGGACTAAAGATAAGCTGCCAAAAGACAAAGATATGCAGATTGGAGAACAGCAGCTAACAGATCAGCTTTCAGTCAGCGGCGTGCCATCAGATGCTCAGAGGGCCTTCAGTAACCTCTTCCTTTACCGCTCGATTGCCCTCAAGCTGTTCTCGTTTAAGTTCGCCTGATTAACAATAAAAAATTTATCAACTGAACAACCAAGACCAATACATGACCTATAATAAGAGATGATAATGAAAAAGTAAATGCCAATTGTCAACATTTATGTAATTGATAAGGCACTGTAAGGATGGCATTATAAATGCAAAAATCCAGAACTTTTGCTGACTTCGCAGCATTTATTTTTGCCATCCTTACAATTGTCACTCAGCTGTGCATCATGCCTGACATGCCCTTTAGCTGTGACTACATTCAGAATATAGTACAGATTCTCGTAGCTTATTGCTTAATGAGCCTCGCAAACTAATTTACGCAAATCTGTGCCATTTCACAAGCAGCACGAGCACAGAAATTTACATACATTTGTATCATATGTCGTCATTTATGAGTGGAAGAAAACGCTTCATAATTTTGTGGAGCAATGTATAACAATGGTATCAAAAATAAATTGTCGTCGATTCAACCAATCAGTCTGAGCAACTGTTGCTAATCAGGAAAAGTAAACTACCAGAAGTTTAGGTTATTAAGCATTGAAAATTGAGGATTCCAAAGGCCTTTGTTTCTGTCGACGGACCGCTACTGCTATCAGTAAATGGGGAACTGGTGGAAAAAGTCACAAGATTTACAAATCTTTGCAGCACGTTCACAGCTGATGGCAATGTGGAGGCAGACATGAACTCCTGAATAAGCAAGGCTGCAGCGGTATACAGGAGAATGTAGCCAATGTGGTCTAGTAGCGGGATACCCAAGATGCTTGAAGTCAAGCTCTTCAGGTCCATAGCACTCCCCACGGCTCTCTACTTCAGCGAGACATGTAAAATAACTGTCAAAATGAAGAAAAAGCTTGACGCTTTTCAACAGTGCCGCTTAAGAAAAATCTTAAAGACACAATATACAGACCACAAAACAAATGAAGACAAATACAAAGGAACCAATACACAACCACTCAGACAGGGTATAGGGATACATGTATGAAACTAGCAGGATATTTTAAGAATGGCACCACAGCGTGCCCCCAAAGTACCAATGACATGGCAGCCTGATGGAAGGAGAAGAGGCTGACAAAAACACACATGAAGTCGAACTGTCCTCAAAGACCTAGAGGTTCAAGACCTCAGCTTGATGAGGACAGAAGAAGTCTCTGATGATTGAGCCAAATGGCGAAGGCTTGCTGCCCAATGCACTCAACAGTGTGGGAGGAACTCAGTTTAAGTAAGTGCGTCTCAACTGGAACTGGTTCTTAACTCCCATCCTGAGCAGCAGACTGGAGCAAGTGATTCTACAGAGAGATAAAGTTGCTTAGAGATAATGCAATACTGACCTCTACTGTGTATGATGTCCTCTATGGATGGGAGAAGGACATTGAGGGACCACAGCACAGCCAGACTCTGAAAGAAAACTGCCCTCACATCAGTGCCTTCAGCGTAGGACACAAGACCAACACCTACACACGATCTCACTGTGTGACCACCATGTCTGTATTATTCCATTAGAATATGTAAAATAAATTATAGTGCTCCTTGAAACATTATAACTTGTAAAATAAATATGAAGCTAATGGACAAAATAACAATTCTTCTTTAGAAAAATAGGCAAGCTATGGCCTCAATCTGTCATCATCTATAATGGACAAAATGAGAGAATATTTGTACAGAATAAGTTTACATTTAGGTTTTCTTAGTCAAATAATATTATTACATAGGATTTACACAGAGATGGCTCTGGGAATTTTTAACGGGGGTCGCCAAGAGGTAGCAAAGGGATGTGTAGAGGTGGCTACAATGTGTTATTTAGGGGCACACATCATTTTTTACATGTATAAATATTCTACCATTTATAGGCTGAAACATAAATTAATAGGCTACATGCATCCATGTTACTGCTGATGATTTGTCACGTATTCTGCAGAATGTTTATAGTCAAGTGCGCTTTCATTAACAATGACAAATAAATAGGCACTTCTTCTAGGATCCATCCAATTATCTATACCGCTTCTTCCTCACAAGGGTCACATATCTTGAGTTTTTAACATAAAGTGGTTCCCAGATACTCTAGAGCTGGAGCCTATCCCAGCTAACTATGGGCTAAAGGCATGGAACACAGTCCCTGGACAGACAAATAAATAGGCCCCTAAGATCCATCCAATTATCTATATCCATCACAGGGTGCACACTCCATTCACACACCCCTTTTTCTTAGATCATTTACAAAAAGACAAATAGCCTGGATGTTTCTGGATAAAGAATAAAAAACACGTTCTCAAAATATTTAAGGTCATTAATCCCTTCGAGCACAGGCCAAATCAAGTTATTGGTGTCAAGTGGAAGGACTATTGAAAGAATGTCATAATGACTCGTGACAGCGCTCTCAGAGAATAGAACCGGTTCTATTTTGGGGAAGCTACTTTCGGGAAGCGCAATAGTCCGTGAATGGTGTGGTGTATAAAAAGGCGTGTTGTGCAGATTTCTTCCTATTTGACAAAATGACAAGCACTAATGGCCAAGAATGGATGAAATGGGAGACATTTCAGCTTATAAACAGCTACCAAAACCAACCCAGTTTATGGGATGTTACCTCATCAGAATATAAAGACAGGATGAAAAAAATGGCTGCTTGGGCTGATGTTGCAAAAGCATGTTCCAGGGACATCGCTGAGGTACAGCAGAAGATGCATAATTTACGAAACCAGTTCAATGGCGAGCAACGTAAAATTAAAACCAAATCAGGACTGGGTAGGGGGAGACCGGGTCTAGTTGTTACACGTCCATGTTGTTACATTCTAAAAGTTTAATAAAACACAGACGGCGCTCTAATTTTCCTGTTGCTCCGCGAAGGTGACCCGCGTCTTTACGTGACAGAAGGACTTGCGTCGAAAGTCGCAGGTTAGTGTCCCAGAAAAAATGCTCGAAAGAGTAACATTCTTTGTGTTTGGGAGATTTTATTAACATATAGAGTAATTGATACATACCCGAGATTTTCTGGATTATGAGGGAGGAAGACATTAGCCACTGTGTCATGACACATCCATGTAAAGATTGCACTGGAACATTTCAAAATGTCGGGACAATGGCGAAGGGTTGCTGATGGACTAGTTGATACACCCAAGTTGTTACAGTAACAACTTACCCCAAAACCTGTAACAACTTGGACAAGATCAAATGACCTCACTGAATGACTTTCTACCTTTTTTTATTTCAGAAAGATGCCTCGAAATTACAAACGAATAACGGAACGTGGCAAATGCCATTAGAGAATGACTCAAGAGGTCCCTTACTGTAGCTTCGTGGGATAATAGTAGTGAGGCATCCCCTTAACTTGCCTACTTAAGTGGGAAACACATCTCATTTAAGCGAATTCTTAGTGTAACAAAATGCCCCACATCCTGTAACAAACAACCCTATATATGGGGTAGTTTGTTACAGGTGATGGGGGTCTATTTTTTCCTCACCAGCATTACGCATGTGCAGAATATAGGGGTTGCTGCAGATCAGTCATGTAGTCTAATAAACTTTCTATCTTTACAGTGCATATTGATAACAAAAACCTGATAATGTCAATTCTACAGCTGTCAAAAGAAAAAGTATAACAACTAGACCCGGTATCCCCTACAGAGGTTTCCTCCTTTTTATTATAATGAAGGCGGCAACAACTGCCGCGACCTGTTGTCTCCTCGCAGGCAACATGGTAAATGAGGTCAAGTAGAGCGAGTAGAGACCCTCGTGTCACATGATATGGTCATCGATCGATACTGTCAAACTGTAATGATCTCTCAAGTGGAACGTCATGGGAAATTTTATGACGACAGTTGCTTCCAGAAACATAGTTGACAGTCGATCGGAGCTTCTGTCAGAGACTTTTAATCTGAGGCGGATGGACGTTTAATATTTCTGTCGAGAGTTGGCTGACAGAAAGTGTCGACATAATCTGTCAAGTGGAGTAGCGCCTTTAGTGTGCATTACCCCATATTCAAGGCTTTGAAACTCAGGAATTGAGTGTCACAGAGACTGGCTTCAGTAGCTTCAATGAAGCAAGACACTTGTACCTTTTAGAATTCCGACTTATTTTCATATTTCTGGGACAAAAAAGAGCTGCAAATACAAAGGGCTCTATCGAGAGTTGGCTGACAGGAAGTTTCAACATAATCTGTCTAGTGGAGTAGCGCCTTAAGAGATCACCGTCAGGCTACATTTACAATGTGCATGTAGTACATGCGATAGTGGAAGGATGGCAATAAACCAAATAAATAATCAATCCAAACTTGCTCTGAATTCAGTATCATTTTAACATTTTTTTTCAGCTGTGTAATTTTTTTATAAAGATGAAACTTATTCAAAATCTCGGTGTTAAGAATACATTTAAAATGGGAAACATGTTCTATGCAAAAAGCATATTGAAAACTGCTGCAAATACATGCCATTTTAGGAGTTAGAAATTCAGAATCTTTGAGAGATGTATTGGCTTTGAGACAATATTAATATGAAGAGAAAAAAACTGACAACTTTCTGATGAAATGGCCAATAAAGCCAGCAAAAAACAAATTGGCCAGTCATTTGCACCTGAGCATATTATTCTTTGGTTGCTAATCAAGGAAAATAAATGGGAACATGTTTGGAGTAACCATGTGTTATAAGGTGTTAATGAAGGAATTTCATATGTCTCATGACACGCCACTGGGAGATATACCTTCACTTATAGACCAACTAGCAAACAAATTTCTCCGTGCCATTTTATAACCTACAGAATCTTCAAATAACACTGGTGTATGTCATCATTATAGTGGATCAGAAATGCTTCAAAATGTAATTATAAAATGAAAAATCAAGCTAGCAAAAAAAAATTAGCCAATCAATCAATTAGTCTTCGCCAATCAGATTTTGGTTGCTAATTAAGCTAAGTAAACTATCAGAGAATTAGATTAATTCTGTGTTAAAAGTTGAGCTTACTAAAGGCCAGTCATGCCTCTCACAGCATACCACTATGACTAGTATGGTCTTCTCTGAGGTTTGCACAACTCTGCAGGCACACAAAAATAACAAGAATATTTAATATTGCATAATCTTTTCTTTTCTGTGAACACAGAGAAGGAAAGTTCAGAAAGTCTTTGGATTAATCTAAGCAAATGTCTTTGATCGCTCTAAAATCAGTTTTTACCATCCTTCTTCTCCTAATTTACACACCATGTAATTGTAATCATTTTCATTGTTTGCCGAAGGATGTCATCTAAACTTTTTCATTTTACATTTTGGTTTTTAACATTAAGTAAAAAAAAATCACATCAATACAAGCTTCAGATACATATCTGTCAAAGTTTTAAAACATTTCTTGTTTTAAAACTTTTTTACTAGCATATGATTTACTTGTTTGTCTCTTTGTTTGCCAATGGACTGACGCTTTATCAGAAAGTACAAGAATGTAACTTTTACCGCACAAACCTCTTTCAAACCTCTTTCGTAAGTCATTGAGTCACAAACATTCGCGGTTGAACTAGCCATGGTTTTTAAATTTACAGTCAACTGAGTTGCTAACTCGCTACCAAACTAATGTTTCATGATTTAATGTTTATGGAAAGGTATTCCGTGAACGCTGGCTAGCTAGCTCAAATGCGACAACTTAGTTGTCATGGTTTAGTCCCGCCGGATGCAACAAGCAATCCGGCGGGCACTGGGACCATGTACCCAAAGGCTGAAAAAGGGACCCACTCGCACAGGCTGGTAAGAAAAATAGAAGACATTTAATAAATATACTTTTTAAAAATGACAAAGAGACAGGGGAGCAGCAGCAACACAAACGAGGCTAAAATACCAGAATGCAGCAGTGCAGCTCTTAAATACTCTAAACTTCACCTCCACTTCAACGAGCAACAGGTGTGGCTCGTTGAAATGGAGGCGAAGACAGCAGGGGGGGAGGGACTGCAGGGCAGAACCATCACAGTGGTACTTAGCTGGCTTGCTAAAGCGCTAAGCCATACCGATTTAACCAACATTACACTTTCAGTGTATTCAGTTTGACTAATTTAAAGAATGTGATGTAATGTGGAGCGGCTTTTTTTTCCCATGCTCTCAGCCAATGAAATTTTTGCAAAAGTGATATTACTCAAGAGTAATATCAAAAACTAGAGGCACTCCGACAGTGCAAACCTCTGCCAAGGCAGCACAGTCGAAATCTTGCTGAGTGAACATGGCTTATACAAGATTTAAGGTATCTGCACCATAGGATTTTGAGATGGTTGCTGTGATGGCAATATTGTTTGAAAAATTGTTTCAAAATCAATAAGGTCCATCCTGATGCTGTTGCAATCCATCCACAAAATTTCAGAGATATCCATTCATTACTTTTTGAGTTATATTGTACTCAAACAGACAGACAGACAGACAGACAGACAGACAGACAAACCAACGCTGGCAAAAACTTAACCTCCTTGGCAGAGGTAATAAGTCATGAGCTGGGCTATGGGAAAGTACTGCAGTTATGTGTAAAATTTTGATCACAATTACACACCTGTAAAGTTTTGTAACCGCATCTTGCGCGGTTATAAGGCATTCACAGTGATAGAATCTGTCTCCAGCAGTGGTGTTGCCAAGGGGGGGGCCATCTCGTGCCCCCTCATGTGCCCCCCCATTTAAGATACGTAAATAAATCGGTCAACGAAATTAAACGCGATTGTCCCCCCGGTCAACAAAATAAGTTGTGTGCCCCCTCATCAAACAGTTGTGCCCACCTTGTGCACCCCCAGAATAAAAAGTCTGGTGATGCTACTGGTCTCCAGACAGACCAAAACACTTGGCAATGCACTCAAAACTTCTTCTGTGCTAGTTCCTGCTACAACAGGTGTCTGTAGGATCACATCTTATCATGTTTCCACTCATACAACCACACACACAGAATCACAGGGTGAAAACAATATCAGGCGACCCGGTTGCTGCTGTTAATAAAAGTATATGTCTAAAACACACAAACCTGAGACAAAGACCCTCCAGAAATAATTAACACTATAAATATCACTCACATAACTCTTGATGTGTGGTATACCTTCTACAATCGTTAGAGTTATTGCTTATTGGTATAGGCATCAAACTATTTGTGTGAAATGGGGCTTTGACATATGCCAATGGTGTCCATCAGGGCGATATATTGTCTCCACACTATTTTGATCTGGTATCATTCTATCTTCTGGTTAAATTTGATGTCTTTTTAATGGCATAGTTGGAAACCACATTTCTCATGCTGATAACCTGCTTGTTTTTAGTCTACCAGTTAATGGTTTACAGTAGTTAATTGCTGTATGTGCTGAATATGGACCCATATAAAATATTAACTTTAAAATGAATAAAACTGCTGGTAGGGTTATTAAACCTGGATGTTATAATGTTGTAATGCAGGTTTATTTTTGAATTATGAAAGACTCATTTTGAGAGTCAATAGAAGTACCTTAGTGCTGTTCTACTCAGTGGCTTTACTGATGATATTGAAAAACAAATGAGATCAAAATACACACTACAAGGTAATTATCTCTCTCGGAGTTAGGGTCTCAGTTCTGACAATTTTAAATTCAATTTATTCATGTCTTTTTATCCCAACATTTAAGCGTTTTTAACAAAGTCATTGTTGCTTATAACAATTGTTTTAGAATACTTTTTAAGATTCACAAATCTGATAGAGCTAGTCAGATATTTGCATTTAATTCTGTTCACTCTTATGGTGAGATTTTAAGGAAAAGTGCGTAAATTTCATCTGCAGGATAAACAATAGACAGAATATTGTAGTTAAATTTGTAATACTTTCAACAACCCTCAGCTGTGTAGGCAGTGGAGAGACATTTTATACACCTGTCATGCTTGATCATTTCTTCTTTTTATCAGTATTATATACTTGGAGCCATTAAAAACGCCCGGGTGAGGTATGTACTTAATTTGCTACAAAGTGAAGAATCAATCAATTTTTATTGCTTTTCCAGTGAGATACGAGTAGAAATAAAGAAAAGAGTGTGGTATTGTAATCCCAGCGTTGCCAACATGGATGTGGCGAGCATTTCAGTAATAATGAACATTGAGTTGTTTTTGATGTGTACAGTGATGCTTGACTTGTTCTTTTGGGTGTGTTCAATAGCTTGTATAATCACAGATAATCACAAAAAAACTTTTGTTATAATATTCCACAGAATAATGATAACTTTTGGAATTGGAACAGTAGAACTTTTTGAAGGATATTGACCCCAATACATCTAGCATAAAGCTACATTATTTAAGAGTCAAACATGGTGGTGGTAGAGTGGTGGTTTGAGGATGCTTTGCTGCTTCAGGGCCTCGTCAATTCGTCACAATTGACGGACCTATGTGTCTTTCTTTCAACTGGAGAATCCTGAAGGAGAATATCTGGTTATCAGTATTCAGATACCAACCACCAAAGCCTGAAGTTGAATGCAAGATAATAAGTCTGTGATCTGCTGCTCAAGCACAATTGGATTATGCAGCAAGATACTAATTTGAAGCACAAGAGTAAGTCCACCTTTGAATGGCTCAAATGGGACTTGAACCCCATTGACATGCTGAGGCAGGACTGGAAACAGACTTTTCCTGCAAAATCCTGCCACATTGCAAAATTAAAGCAATTTCGCTGCTAGGAGTGAGCAAAAATTCATCTCAAGTGATCTGTTAGACAGCATTTGTTCACACATATTGCATCTAAAATACAAAATACATTTTCACCAAACACAAATACATTTTCACATGGGCGATGCAGGTGCTG
The DNA here is from genome assembly GCA_029692085.1 of Gymnothorax javanicus. Lineage (NCBI taxonomy): Eukaryota > Metazoa > Chordata > Actinopteri > Anguilliformes > Muraenidae > Gymnothorax > Gymnothorax javanicus. The sequence continues at coordinate 35,325,145 of CM056201.1, forward strand.
GACAGCCTTTCCCTTAAATTAATATAATTATCTTTTTATAACTGTATTTTGAGTTTCCTCATGTTCTCATCATCTTATACAGCATTTTCCATGAAGATCTGAAACAATTTAGTTCAATCAATAAGCAAAGATAGTGAAAATCAGGAAGAGAGCAATAGTCTTCAGTGTCTTTGGAAAATGATTAGGGTTGACCAGTATAAATGGACAGGGAAGATGAGTACGGAGTAAAGAACAAAAGCCCATCCAAACCAAGAATTATAACTACATGGATAATTATAAACAAATCTTTTCAAAATTCAATCCACTCCACATCAAAATAGCAACAGCAGCAAGAAACGTCTTTGAGATCACTTCCATAGTAATTGTCCCAGCTGTTTTAACAACAGAAACACAGGTATCACACTCAATATGGCCAATGACATAGTGGAGTGAATATTAACAGAAAGCTATTTTTAAATTCTGAATGCTTTGTTGTTGTTATTCTAGTACAAATAAGCCTTAAGCCCTCATGAAACACCAAAATGAGTGCCGTTGGATATGCTGTCTGTACTGTAATTTACTAGAAACCATCTGGGATCGCACCCGCCACGACAGCAATGTTGATATTGTTTTCAGTATGGTATTCCTCATTATAACACCTTCAGCGATTGTGTACTGAGCCCATACTCATATTCAAACTCAGCCTTCTTCTTTATCCCAACTACTCACATGTAATGTGTCATGACTAAGTCTTAAAAGATGACAATGCTATAGTTTTCACAAGAATTGTCCTCAGAGGCACCAACACATGCAAAACCATTCAAAACAGCTTTCATAGTAGTTTTAGAGTAGTTTCACTGTAGTTTGCCCTGATGACACACATATGCAGACAACACACACATACATAGACACACACAAAAAACTCACATACACGCACACACACAGATCAACTGAAAACAATAGCAGCATTGCTATTGTGGCTGGTAATAATTTGTGCAGCATTTTATGATTGGTTATCAGGTCATAGAATGATAGGGCATGGTAAATGGCGCAGTCTGGTTCTGTCTCACATCACTATCCACATAGGAAAACCAAATCAGATACCTTTGTTTCTGTGACACCAGAAGTACAAGGCTCACCGGGGTATGGTACATGAAACCAGGGGGCACTAGTGACAGCATCAACTTTTAGGTCCGTCCGCGCCGTATAGCCATATTCATCTGGCTTGGTAGGCAGTACGTTGAAATATGTCAGCAGGAAGCAGACGAGCCAGGAGCCACACATTCCAAATAAGGCCTGTTTGTTTGGAAAAGCACAAGAGATGCTCAGAGAATATCAACTGACCATGTAGAAAACATCAGGGTACATGAAGAGGCAGGAAATGGTATGTATGGTGTACTTCACAGAACATCACATATTTTTACACATGTTCAAATAATTTTCTCAATACAACACGTCCCACCAAGCAATCTTATAGTGATGATACAAGTTATGAAAAATTTCATGCAAAGTTTGACCTTTGAATCATCGAAGGTCAATGTCAAGGTCACTAAATGAAAGTTCACATACATTTACAAGACCTCCCATAAGTCTGTAGTACAGTCCTAAGCGCTGAAGCAGTTTTGGTGATATAAGTAATTGAAAATTCATTGTGACAATTTTAGTGAAACAAATCATTAAATTTTCACTAAGTCATGTTTGGCTTTTGAAGGTCAATATGAAGGTCACCATATGAAAGGTCATATATGACTTCCCATGTGTCTCAAATACAAACCTAGGCTCCACCTGGGACCGTTTTGACGATACAAGTCATTGTAATTGTATTGTATTGAGTTTGACCTCCAAAGGTCACCGACAGTAAAGTTGAAGGTCACCAAATGAAAGGTCATGTGTGACTTCCTGTAAGTACAGTATGTAATACAAACTTAGACTCTATCTGTGACCTTTTTAAGCTTGACTTTTGAAAGTAAATATGAAGGTCACCAATTGAAAGTTCATACTGACCTCCTATATGTCTCTAATATAAACATAAGTTCTATAAGTAATAGTTTTAGCGATAGAAGTAATTGAAATTTCACTAAGTGAAGTTTGACCTTCGAAGGTCACCGAGGGTCAAGTTCAAGGTCACCAAATGACAGTGCATATATGACTTCCTGTAAGAATTCAATATATTCTCTGTCTTCAATATTTTCAAGCCCAGAAGCCTTTGAAAATTGTTACATTTTGCTGGACCTCAGGTTTGACCTTTCAAGGTCATCTGAGGTCAACTTAAACACTGCCAAAAATATAGGTCATATATTACTTCCTATGTGTCAATAAAACAAACTTTCATCTCTATCCACAACCATTTAGTTTCCACAGGCCATTTTTCCTATTCTCTGTAAGACCCAATGTTAAAGTACAGCGCCTCCACTAGAGCCACTTCCGTCAACTCAATCAAAATGGCACTCACACTGTACTTAAAGTGTATCAAGGTCAGTTTATTGCCAGATTTAGTAAAAAGTTATTGGACAGTTTTTGAGAAATGATTTTTTTTTAAGGGGACCTATTATGCTACATTTCCAATTTTGATCTTGGACTCCCCTAGAGTACTCCTGATTGTTCAAAGTCCAAAAAAGGGCCCTTATTTAGCTCATACTTCCATACTCAAAAAAACCCCATTTGTAGTCCATTGTAGTCTCTGCCTGAAACGCCTCGTGGGGGCGGCTCTTCCGCTATGGCCCCCACTCCCCGTATGCCCATTTTCTTCTTACTGACCAGCTCTGTGGAGGGCAGATCTAGTCGGGACGAGGCAGCAGAACGTAGTTTTCCGGGTCCGCCTCCCCAGAGTGAAACTGAGACGCGTCTGCCATCTGAGAAGGAATCGACGGGAAAACTCCGCAATCAAACGCAGTACATGTGTATAGATCTAATGAAATGAACTTGTTCTAATAAACGCAGTGGCGAAAGCGGAGGACGCAGTGCGAAAGTCTGGCAGCTCAAGCTCGAATTTGCTGTCTACCTACGGCTACTCTGGTGAGTACAACGGTGTTTCTACTCTATAGCTAGGATTGAGGGAAAGCCAGAATCCACCCCATACAGAGACATTTGTAGAACGGGTCGACATACCCAAGTGTAGACTGGAGACTGTAGAAATCCGGTGGGTCTGTGTTTAGAGGGAAACATGGACAGTGAGGAGCAGCAAAAAGTGGACCAACAACTTATGGACTGCTTCGGTGTGTATTATAAGGACCTGCTGGTTTGTGTGCATAACTGTGGTGTGTCGTTAGCGTGGAGTAACGAAAAGCTTCTGCGCTGGTATATGACGAAAGGGAAAAAGCTCCAGGCTAAACGGCCTTTTCAGAAATTGCCCGTGGTAATGGTTTACTTATTGCGTCAGAATGACCAGCGTTTGCTCGCGGAAAATGGGCGCGATAAGCCGCTTTCACACTGGACGCGAAACAAATTTTTCACGTGACAGATTACATTCAAAGTCAATGCATTGTCTTTGCATTGACTTTGAATGTAATCTGTCACGCGAAAAATTAGTTTCGCGTCCAGTGTGAAAGCTACTTAACGCACTCAAAACGCGTGTATTCGCGTCTTTGCATTGACTTTGAATGTAGCTAATCTGTTGCGCGAAAAATTTGTTTCGCGTCCGGTGTGAAAGCGGCTTGACGTGCCCATAACGCCTGTATTCGCATCTTTGCATTGACTTTGAATGGAATCTGTCACGCGAAAAATTTGTTTCACGTCCAGTGTGAAAGCTGCTTAAGGCGCCCGTAACGCTTGTATTCGCGTCTTTGCATTGACTTTGAATGTAATCTGTCCCGCAAAAATTAGTTTCGCTTCTGATGTCAAAGCAGCTTTATGGGTAGTATGTGACAGCTAGAGAGAGCTCGGTTATGTTATGAACATAATACAGGTTTTACAGACCGTAAGTTCCGTTAGCATGGACAAGTTGCTTATGTGGAGCTAGCGAATTGATTACTTCTACAGGAAAGAATTTCCTATTTAATCTTCGCCTTTTTCGGCTTTTTATTAGCCACAACAATTTCTAAAGGGGTATAAAATTATGTCACGGTAGTGCAGAGAAATCGTTTGTTATACCAGTCCCGTTACAGCTTCTGCGTTTTATGATTGTTTTCACGGTAGAATCAGAGAGCTAGCCCAGATATTTGTGAAGTATCCGGCTGATCCCGGTCATGGATAAGGGAAGCGATCACAAGCAGCCGTAAACAAACCCAAACACGTATCCCAAGCTCTGCAAAACCTACGTCTGGTCTAACTGCAGCCTTTTCAGCCCAACTTTGCGGACACATACAGCACATCTCCGGTTAGCTTCAACTGTAGTGGCTACAATGGGGCAACGTTATGATGAAACTGCCACTTTGATGCTTAACGAAGTAACACAAGCACACCGATCAGAATTACTGCATATAAGTTAACCAGGAGCATTTTTAATTAGCACGGCACGCAAACTAACATGCAGTAGCTGGTAACTGAGCATTCATAACAACCACAGAGACAAACCCTTGCAATAGAGGTTTTACAGACAGCAAGTTCCGTTACCGTGGACAGTTGTACCAAGCATCCAAATTACAAACAAGTATAAAAAGTTAGCTTCAAATGAGGTTTCTGTTCACACACCTTCTGTAGAATTTCCCCTGATATTACTCTTGCATATTTAGGACACAAACATTAGCAACAGTAACTTGGCTATGTCAGCCGCAGTGCTACAGCCACAATCAACTGGCTATCACGTCAGGTTGGCTTATGCAGTAAAAGCAACTTACAGCTTCTGTATCTGTGAGTCACAGACAGTCGCTACCGTTCCAGGCTTTATCTTCAGATATTTTACAAAGCCTGCATTTGAGGCCAGTTGTTAGTGCTAACTATCGTTAGCGGTCCTGCTAGCCACCTGTAACACGTTAGCTTCACTTACATTATTTGCAGTAATATCGCTACTTACAGCTTGTGGCTCCGAGCGCTTGATCGATGGAACTGCTTCAGGTTTGAGAATCAGCTGAAACGCTTATCCTGTGTCGAATTTTCCTTTATGGACAAAGCTGTCTTTGGTGAAATGCTGAGCACAAACAGCTAACGTTCCCTTTGGCCATGGCAGTTTGCTGCCAGCAAACAAAAAAAGCTACCCACTGATTTCTGTTGGCATCTTCTTTTGGAAGAGAAATAGGTGCTTTTGTTCGCGTCCAAAAGTAAATGGACAAGCAGCTCTGGGAGAGATACTGACAAAACTGCACCTCAAATGATCTGCGGTTCTTCTTTTGTATTTCCAAAAGTGTAGTCGCTACTAAGGCATATTATGATCTGCCGTTGTTAGTGCCTGCTAGAATAGTTTCTGGTGTGGGCAGGTCCAGCACCATGATTGGCTCTAGCTAGGTTTGTATTAATTGGACGGCACAACCTGATGTCAGGTTTTGCCCAGATCTCGCAAAGATCTTGGGACGAGCTGTTCAGAGAAGAAATCACGTTCACGAAATCACGTTCTTGGATTACGGCAAAACCCCTGTATCTTATGTTCAGAAACTTCTCAGAGGTTGAGTATGGATATCCAACATTATAACATTACCTATGTGTATTAAAAGAAGGATCAGCATAATTGGTCCCCTTTAATTTCCATTTCTAAGTCCTATCTTTTAACATTGGGGCCAAAATTTCAAGGGCCCATAAAACAGACAAAAAAGATTAAATCAAAAATCTGAAAAATTGTCTGGAGATATGGTCTAGTGGTATGTTATGGCAAATTTACAGGAAAATTCATCAGGGAAAAAAAAGAAAAAAAAAGGTTCCGGACAACGGACGCCAAACCATGACAATAGCTTATTGGCCCACAGAGCCGGTGAGCTAAAAACTGGACAGCTGCATTTCTTTGTTTTTCATCCTAAGTTACAACTAAATGGATTTTTGCTTCCTTTGAATGTTGTCAAAGACACATCTGTAAAACAACAATAACTTAAGGGGTGATCTGGGGTTAAATGAAAAATGACACCAGGAAACAACTCAGAATTAATCTAAAGAGGTGTATGTAATAACCACCAAAAAAGATACAAGTTGGCATTTTTCTGTTTATGCGGTTGCCATGGTAACCAAGCAAGCTCATTAAATATGCAGAAAACTTCTGGCACCAATTCCTCTTTAACTCTATGATAGAATTCAGTTTTTCTTTCATCATTTAAAAGCCATTGCTTATCCAAATGCAATGACATAGCCATTCTTTGCCCAATTTATCAGTTTTGTGATTTTGGGGCATTTTACTCAAATTTTGAAATTATTTTGCGCAGAATCTGACGAATACTCAAAATATTCAAAGTATGTAACAGATAGGCAAAATTTTCCTATGTCATTGCATTTCTAATGAAGTAAAGTACCTGCAGCCCAAATTTCATTGATTTTCAATAATAAATAAAGTTATCGCTGCCACAAACATGAGAAACGTGGAAAAAGTAATACCTTAGGAAATCAATGGAAATGCATTAGACCACATTGAAAAGTTGAGTTCAGTTTTTAATCCTTGTAGCAATTAGTGATTATTAAAGGTGGGTTATTTCAAATATTTTTATTCAAAAAAAAATTTTTGGAAAAATTATCAAATTTTGCCTATTTAACCCCAGATCACCCCTTAATCTATTATTTTATTGCAAATTACTCAAAGCTACAGCCGCTTTGTTGACAGCAATTGCCTCCACTGACACAGAATTGTCAGCATGGAAAAGTTGATCGTTCAGAGTAGTTTACCTTCATTTCCGTGAATTTTCAGAACATCAGAAATGGGTGCCTTGTAACTCACTGCACATTATGCCTTTCATATTTATTTACTAAAGTGCAACATTATTGCCCATCGGAATTTGCTAGACATCAAAAGTTGAAGGTACTGGATCAGGTGTCGCCACAAAGTGCAAGTGTCACCTATAGCGAACTTTCCATGCAACTGCTGTTCTACGCAACAGAGTGAGCACTCCCACGCCCTAACAGGAGAGCACAGTTGGGAGCATGGTAGGTGCGTTCTAGACACATCTTTAGTAAAACTTTAAATCATGAGAGATGTGTCCTTTACATTATTTTCTAATCCAGCCATTCAGGGGCCTCAGGCTTTAGTCTTGGGTAGGCTGTGCATTAAATCACCCCTGAGTGTATGAATGATAAATTGAAAAGAGTAATTTTATTTAGTCTGGTCCATTCAGGCATAGACAGTCTGAATATCTAAGAGAAAGCTTTGAACAATTTTTGATTCACTAAACTAAGAAAACAAAAGAGACGTGGCCTCTGGAATGTTTTCTTGTGCGGTCGGCATTTGAATGTATTTTGAGTGCTGTTGGACTGGTAGCCTAGTACGTTTTCTGTAAGACCAACAGTTGAGGCAGTGGGCATATTTTGGGGCATAATTTGATCATGTGATGTTACCAGGGTTCAGTTGGGGTTAATCATTACAAAAAAGTAATTTTATTTGGTTTTTTTATACAGTCTCTGCACAAATAGTCTGAATAAATAAAAATAAGCAAGCCTCTGACAATTTTGATTATCCAAAAAAAACGAAGATAATGATGGTGACGTTGCCTCCAGAATGTGTTACGATGCAGTAGGCATTTGCTTATGTTTACAGTGACAGTTGGACTGGTGGCATGCTTCCTGTAAGACCAAAAGTTGAGGCTGTAAGCATGTGCTAGTGTTGTCATGCTGCCATGTGGTGTATCCGAAGTCTGGTCTGTTTTGAAATGTAACACAAACCATTAACCTGTCCACTGTGAATAGTTTTCTTTTTTGTTGTTGTTTATGCTTGGTGAAGAGCAATATAAAAACATTGGGTAACATATTATAATAAGGTACATATGGTACGCTTGAGTAGTGCTGAACTAATGAATGACTCATGATGATTTAATGCATGAATTAATGCAGGAGACATCATGAATTGCAACAGTGACTCTGAAAGTTTTTTTTTCTTTTACTATGGAACATGGCTACATATTCTCTGTACGAAGTGAAATGATATTGACAGTATTATGTCATAACTAGGATGTTTTTCACAGTGAAAATAGACTGCAAACGCTCATGCAGTATGCAGTATGGCAGTGTCGTGTAAAACTGGTCCCCCCTCGTAAAATCTGGGACCAGATTTCTACGTTACAGTGGCAGTGGATGCCCCGATTTGTTTTTGTGCCTTGACCTTTGACTTTCTGCACATGGCCCACAAGGCCGCAGAACTGTGAGCTTGCTTATGGAGTAAATGTGGCAATTTCTAATTTTTCTACATGATATCATATATACCACATTGACGCAAGTTAATGGTGCATAGACTACAAAGACCACAATATCAGATATAGGTAAAGCAGAGGTTTGGGTTTTATGTGCAAGCAGTACATATGGTAGGTTAAGGTCATGCTTCTACATCTAATGGTGCCAAGCGCATTCACAAAGACCACAACCAAGCAAGTTCACCAACCATCTAGAACACAAATGAAATGAAAAGAAAGAAATTTTATACTGTAAAATGGAGTAATAAGAGACACTTTTGAGATATTTTGTTTGATTCCTCCCAAAGCATAATAGCTTCGCAGGCCAGGTATGTGTCACATTGTGACTTAGTGCCCAGGCTTTATATTACTACTGGACATATTGACCATGAGGGGTCACGTGACTTTATTTTTAATTGTTAGTCAGTGTCCCTTATAACCCCAAGCATGGGGGCTAAATGGAGTTGATGGCTCTATTATACGCATAATAAGGGTTATAAGGGACAAAGAATATGTTTTTAAAAAAACATTTTTATTACTGTTTCTAGCAAAGATACATTTAGGATAACTGAAAAATGCCAGGAGTCGGTCTTGTCTCCTATATACAAAAAATGTAATATATAGCTGTTTATTGCTGTCAATCATAAAGGAACACGAAAATCATATCGAACTCACCTTGCAATTTTCAAGTTCCTACCAAGGTATCAAAAAAATAATGTATCCTCACAGGGAGTACCGAAACAAAACTTGCATTCGCGTGTGAAAACTTTCCGGGAAAATTGTCCCTTGTTATCTGGCTGTCCCTTATTACCCCATTTTACGGTACACAAAGGACTCAGTTTTTTAAACCCCTATGCATCCCTGGGACTCGCGCAGATCATACAGGACTCAGTTTTTATACCCCAATGCATCACTGGGACCCCATTTTTTCTTTTGCCATGGCAAACCCTGTTTTACACTTTATTAATGTAAAAAAGATAAATGTTATTCATCGCTAGGTAGCTATTGTAATATGTGCAGCAAGTTACTGTGCTGGGTAGTTAAATACTAATGTCATGTAGGTAACTTCCTAGTCTAGAGTACGCAGCTAAGCGGTTCACAAAGGTTCATGGACTTTCATGTATCCATTCATAAATTATGCGCCTTTTTGTGTGAAGCCATGAATACTGCCACATTCCCCTAAGGGCAGACAGTACCCTTATCTTTACTGCTCCATGGCTTATCTCACCACCAAGTTTTGATGTATATTGTGAGGCAATTCGAAAATTACTGGCAATTTTACAAGAATCTGCTCACATGCCTCCTTTTGGCCATTTAGCATGAAAAGTTAATTAGTTCTTCCCTGCTCTTTTCCAAACCATTCCAAAAAGTTTTGCGCTACATGAATCCGCACGGAAGTTACAGGCCATTATGTGCAACGCTAAAGCAATCACCACGCCCCCTTCAGCCAACTGGCGTAACAGTTAATCAGTTCCTCCTCGCTCCATTACCAAGCAGCACACAAAGTTTCATGCAAATCTATTCCCAACTTGTGGAAATATGGTCCAAAGAGCCAGGCAGACAAATGAACCCTGGTGAAGGGATGAAACATAGTCCCCAGACACTCTGTTGTTCAGAGCTCAATTTTACTTTTCCCAGGGCATGCAATTTTACCATTCCAAAGTACTCCACATTGTAAGCTTTTGTATGATATCATGTCACTTGCAATTGGCCATATAGTTCAATTTACGCAAATCAATCAAACAGTCATTTCAGAATCTTTCTTTTTCAAATTGTGTTAACACACACACATACACACACAAGAACACCTGTTCAGCCAATAAGAATGATGCATTTCATACATAAACTTTTTTTGACTACATGCATACTCAGAAAAGACATGCTGGGAAAGAACAGTGCGTAAAACAGCATTAGAAAGCTTGAAAACCAATACCATTTGCAGCTCCAGCCGGTAAACATACAAAACCCCAGTGGATATAACCCCACTCAGACAAAACCCCACAGGTCAAAACCTCACTGGACAGAACCCCACTCATGAAATAGACCATTCAGACAAAACCCCACTTCTCTTACAAATATATAAAGCATTCAACAGCACTTTATTTCAAAACCATTCCTTTAAAGTGCAATCAGTGAAATGTTGACCTGAATTCAAAGAAAACAGAATTAGTATTATTTTACAAATTATTATTATAATTATTACTACTAATCCCCAAAATTTTTCCTGAAAAAAATCAGAGTAGGGTTTTGTCCTAGATTTGCTCCAGCTATGCCTCAGAGCAGATGGAATTTTTTTTTTTTTTTTTTTTTTAAAGGGAGAGGCATGACCCACTGCTCAGTGCTGTGAATGAATGCATGGAATTGACTAATGTTTGCCCTCACTTTACCTTCCCCTGCCAATCCAGTTTGATTTCATGTACACAACCATTTTTAGAGGCTTCACCAAAAATACAAATGACTGATTTCCACTTTACACCCCTTCCTTCCTTCCTGCATGTTTGCTTTTCTTGTGTTAATCTGTGACTGAACATATAAATAAATTTAATATGAAATAGATTGCATGTCTTATGATGGATTTTGAAGTCAAGTAGTAACAGGAATTCCCATTTTGACAATGTGGTGATTATTTTGCTCTGTAATAAACTGCCTCTCAATGGTGACACAAGGCATAAAATGAATAAATAGATCTTACCCAGAACTCTGCTATGTTGCTTGTTCTCTGATGCCTCAATGGTATAGTGATTTTTACACAGAAGATAACCACAGGAGTGAGCATTCTTTAGCACATATGCCTAATTATTAGGACTGGCATTTTCTATGATCAGTGAACTATTCAGCCCGAAAATGAGGGCAACTGGCGAGACCACAATGTGTGTCAGTGCCTTTCAAATAAAATAATGGTCAAAATCAACATTTTCAGAGAGAGATCTGTTTTCAGGACAGACAGGTATTCTAAGGGCAGACAGTTATTCTAGTTGACAATCTACTCAACTCTTAACAATCTGCTTAGTGCTGAACTAATAATTCTCCAAGCACATCAGAACTGTGCACTTAAACGTGTTACTAACAGGAACAGGAGTATGGATCTGGTAGAGCAGAACTATCACAGTATTAGATTGCTGTAGTAGTCACCACTGGGCACAACAAAAGGCCAAATGCAAAATTCTTTGATGCAGAAGATCTACTGCAATCACATACAAATTTATAATCCCATATAAATTGATTTTAGGTTATATTTCTATTCTTCTCTTTTGAGGCATTGAAATATGGACCTGTTTGCATTCCATAATTTCTAAATCTTGGACAATACTAAACGTACATTTTGCAGACAGGTTTTGGGTTGAGTTTGTTTTTTTTTTTTTTGTTGTTGTTTGTTTTGGTTTTTTTTTGTTTTGTTTTTTTTGAGAAATGTGCCAGCCAACAGAGTTGAGCCAGGCAACCGGATAACTGGTGTTTGTGGTAAAAACAAACAACCTATATTCCACCTAACCAGGCAAATCATATTTCAGAACAGCCATCTCACAAGCTGGCAGCCCCATGCTTTCAGCCCCAGATTAAAATGGCTTTTGAAATCAATGATAATTGTAACTAATGTTATCTAGTGATCCAAATAGAAAAAAGTAATGCTTGACTCGAAAAACTGAATATCATGCTGAGTATGACCAAAGTAATGAGAGTTAAGTGAATAAATAGAAAAGGAGCAATATGAACATGGGGCTGACCGATTAATTAGAGTGATTTTCCTCAACAAAATATGAAGGATGTCAGACAAAAATACTGCATTCCCCCTAAATCAATTTTCTGAGCACATTTTTTCCTATTTGGAAAGGAGAAGCTGGCCACTGACCAGCCACAGTATGTGCCACCTGAAGACACTGCATAGGAATGCTTCAATATAAACAGGGTTTCTGATTACATAGGTGTACAGACTGAAAAGGCAATTATGCATCAAGTATACCTGGCTGATGTATTGTATTAAAACAAATTCCAAATCCTCAAGCAATCGTCATTTTAATATTAATGTCCAGGAAGTATCTTTTCATTTGAATAGATAGGTGAGAAATTGTATGTTAGTGTTTGTGTGTTTGTTTCGACATGATTCAGGGAGGGAGAGAGAGAGAGAAAGAGAGAGACAGAGAGAGAGAGAGATTCATTGATTTTGTATGCTTTGGCAATGTGAAATGTCATTGTCATGCCAATAAAGCAATTTGAATTTGAAAAATTGAGAGAGAGAGAGAGAGAGAGCAGACAGACAGATAGACAGAGAGAGCACAAGAAAGAAACTGCAGTTAGCTGGAAGAAAAAGCGAGGACAAAAATGTTTATTTGGATGAAAGTAGTGTGACTCACACAAATGGGGCACTCACAGAGAAGAGCTTGAACAGTGGGTACTGAAAGACCTTCCATTTCTTGTCTTTGTATGCAATCAGAGGAACATTGACTTTGCTCAGGTACTGGGAGAACAGTAGAATGAGGCAGACTGTCCTGAGAAAATAAAAAGAAATAACAAATCACCAACCAGCTCATTTACCTTACTTTTGAGTGACTTAGACATTGCCAGGCAGGACCTTGTAAAAACCTGTGCCACATTGGCATTAGCCAAGTCTTTTTACATCAAAATGTCGCTCAATCCTTTTAGCATCTAGAGTCTGGAATTTCCTCAGTGGGCTGCAATATTAGTAAACAGTGCTGCATAGGAGCCCAGGAAATAGTATTAAGCAAAGGATGAAAGTCATTAAAGAAAGGATGGGAAGTCCAAACATATCTTTCCTTTAAAAATAAGAGGACAGTGTCATCACTATCCCCTGCCAAAATCGAGGGCTAGAACTTTGACAATAAATATGCTTTGACATCCATTTTCAAACTCAATGTAGATCATGACTAGCTTATTAAACATACAAAATTTGACCCATGTAACGGTCATAGTTTTCGCAGTAACTTGTCTCCAATGAAAGTATGACGGATGGATGGATGGAAGCAAGGACAGACAGATGGAGGAAACTCAATCCTATGTCCTATAAAAAGTCATTCACTTTTTAATAATGAGAGATGGAATAGGTGAGCTAATAACTACTAATGCAAAAGGTAGAAGAGCATGGTGAATGTAATCGTTATTGTATATATTTTTTTAAATTTATTTATTTAAATTTTTGTGTGTGTGTGTGTGTGTGTGTGTGTGTTTTGTTTTGTCGGGTGATGGTAGGAGGACTCGTACACAATTCTATAACTGACTGAATTAATAAAGTTGTCCTCCACAGGAGGAGGGGTGGTGGTATGGATATTAAAAAAAAAAAAAAGTCATTCACTTTTCTGCAGTAAGTCATCAGCTTCGGAGGACAGATTGTGCCACTAAGCTGAACATACACAGATGTCAGACAAGGACAGGACCGTATTGCCCAGTAGAGATGGGAATTGAGAACCAGTTTCAGTTGAGAACCGGTTTCAAATTGTCAGAACCAATGGAATAATATGTCTCTGAGCCAGGGGTGCTGGTATTATTTCAGAAGTGTCGGGGCCGGACCTAATATTATCTTGACCCCTCCACAATAGCCCACTGCTGCAACAATCTAACCAAGGCTGCATTACTTTATCTAATTTCTCAATAATAATCTGCATGTTATCATAAAACGGAAAAGAGGAAAAATGCTTTCTGAGGAGAATTTGCCAATCTGGCATTACACAAAGCTCAAAATTAAGATGTATTTTATCTAGTTGAACGTTTGTTTTCAATCAGTAGTAAGCCAGATCACGTCACCGTCAGCGGTTTAAAAAGTCTTGGTGGGTATAGAGTTGCTGCAGTGTGGCTCCTCTGGCTATGCTGTTTCTAGAGTTGAAGGGCCAGGCTCCAACTTAGTTGGTGGACATTAGGGATGTAATATTTTTAATGTTGAAGTTCAGTGTAGTTTGACTGTATTTTACTTTCTTGTAAGCTGATTCCCTCGACTTGTTTGCAGAAGTATGTATTCTATTGCTATATTGATAGCGAAGCTTAGTTTAGCTTAGCTAAGTTAACAGCTCAAACAGAAGCATGCAATAAAACATTAAAAAATCAGTAGTTGCACTGTACACTTTATGCATTTGATAGGAGTGACAATATTCTTTTTGATTGGATTAAAATGTGTCACGTCCGAATCGTAATCCTTATTATTTTCCTTTTTCCTGCAGTCCTGCATCAGTCTGTGATATTGTCCCGTTTAATTGATTAATTATTTTCTCATTTCATTCCCAGGCCTCCTTGCTTCCTTCTGTGTTCCCTATTATCACATTGATTGGTTTCCTGTCTATAAAAGTTGCCAAGTCCCTATCATTTTTCATTAGATTTTCATGCTTGCCTGTCGTATCGTAGCCAGTACTTTTTTCCAAGCCGTGCTCTCACCTGTCTTCAGTTAACTTTAACTAAATTATATTACGTTGCTTGTGCTCTTTATTAGGGATGCCCCCTCTGTGCTCTGCAGCAGTCTCAAGAGCAGTCCTGGTGACTCAGAGGACGCACTGTTCTCCAAGCGCTGCAAATCAACTTGACAACCCAGTTCCTGACACCCTGGATGTGGCCTTGAATTACCACCTCTGTCCTCTTTGCAAATTGCCTAGCCAAGGCTTCCTGACTGCTGTTTCAGTCTGTGCTGAAGTTGCCACCTTTGTGTTATCTATTCATTAGAGCACCCAAGAGGCTTCTTCTATTGATCTGTGCTTGGCTCCCTTGTGTGCGATACGTAATAGCACAATCCAGCCACCCATGGAACCAGCCGATCTATCTCACGCTGTCAAAGCCATTTGATTCCAGGGGATTCAAATGTGGCTGCAGGAGGCAGAGCTTTGCCAACTCTACCCATTCATCAATGCCATCTTCAACCAGCTGGTGGCCATGACTGACATGACCTGCCCAAACAGCCAGCTCTCTCCTTCAGCAGACTCTTCTTCAGGTTGTTGCCACTCAGGAACCCAACCTTGCCCTATTGAACCCCTGTGAGGCAATCCCACCACTTTTCACAGTTTCCTATCGAAGTGCTCCATGGTCATCGACCTTCAGCCTTCATCTCCTCCAACTGAAAGTTTCAGAGTGGAACTCAACCTACTACCTGGGACCTCACCCTCTTGGGGTCAGCTGTAATCTTTGTCTGGACAGGAGTCTAAGGCTATTAACAAGTACATCACAGAGTCCCTCGCTTTCGGGATAATCTGACCTTCATCTTCACTGTTGGGAGCTGGTTTCTTCTTCATCTCTAAAAAAGATGGTTTCCTTCGATTCTGTATCATCTACCGAGTGCTTAATGGTATTACCATTAAGAATCACTGCGCTTTTCGATTGATGGACTCTGCATTCTCCAGCCTCCAGTGATGCCAGTCCCAAACTCAATCTGCACAATGCCTACCACTTAGTGTGCTTAAGGGAGGTAGATGAATGGAGGACTGCCTTCAACACTCCCTCCGGGGCAATGACTATTTGGTGATGCTGTTCGCACTCACAAATGTCCCCCCAGTATATAGAAATCTCATCAATGATGTCTTTTGCGACATGATTGCCCGCTTCATCTATATTTATCTTGACAAAATCCTAGACTTCTTGCGCACCCTGAAGGATCATACCCGCTATGTCTGTCTGGCTATCCAACGCCTTCTTGAAAACCATTAAATCTTAAACCAGAGAAGTGTGAGTTGCACTAGAATTCTGTTTTATTCCTAGGGTTCTTTGTTTCTCAAGGTGCCATCAAAATGGACTGCCACAAGGTACTGGCTGTGCTGGACAGGCTGGACCGAAGGCACAGCAAACAGGCACAAATGCTCCTTGGCTTCGCCAACTTCTAATGCCAATTTATCAGTGGGTACTTTATAGTGGGTGCCTCCCTCACTTCCCTCACCTTCTGCTGAACCCCTCAAGCTGTCTTTGCCTTTAACCAGCTTCAGGAGCTGTTCACTAATGCATCACTGCTCATTCTCGCAGATACTTAGCGCTAAGTCATTGTTGAGGTGGATGTGTGTGGTGCCTGCAGTGGGGCAGCTCCTCCCAGAGGGTGACTGATAGGAAGATCCATCCATGTACATTTTTTGGCCAGTAGCTGACCCTTGTGAATAGGAATTATGCCATCAGCGACCATGAGCCCTTGGCTGGAAAGCTGGCATTCAAAGAATAGAGACACTGGTCTGGACGGACCACTGTAACCTGGAATACCACCCTTCAGCCAGGTGACTAAACCCCTGGCAAGCCTGATAGTCCCTCTTTGCTGACTTTAATCTCATTCTGACCTATTGTCCTGGCTCAAAGAACAGAAACGTGATGCCCTGCCCAGGCTTTACTCCTCCTCTCCTGACTAACTCTCAAACACCATCATCCCTGAGCTGTACCTCCTAGCAACCACCAAGCTGCAGGTTGAGTTTGAGGTCAAGGAGGCCTTATGTCCTGTCCCACTCAACTGTTCCCTGGCACTGATTTGTCATTGCTAATGGAGGCCCACCATCTGTCAAGACATCTGGGAGTTCATCACCACCTGTCAAGCCTGTTCCTGGTCCAAGTCCAGCAATCAGCCCTCCATTGGCCTTGCCCAGCCCTTGGAAGTGCCTCATAGGCTGTTGGCATGCATCGTCATGGACTTTTTCCCGGGCTGCCTGAGTCCAGCAGCTTCACAGTGGCCTTGACTATCGAGGACCAGTTTTTGAAGGCACCCCAATTTGTCCTTTTGGCGAGGCTGCTCATGGCTAATGAAACAGCCAAACTCCTTCTCTAGCATTGTGATGATGATCCCCAGAATTCCACTTGAGGTGGTCTTTGACCACAGCACCCAGTTTGCAGCTGCTTTTGGAAAGACCTTCTGCACCTTGGAGGGCACCACCCCCGTCTGTCCTCAGGATTCCATTCATAGATGAACAGCCAGGAGGAGAGGTTGAATCAGGAGCTGGGAAAAATCTTCTGCTGTCTATCAAAGGTATCCCCGCCAAGTGGTCTTGTGTTCTTTCCTGGGTTGAGCTTACTGACAGCTCTCTCCTGGTGGCAGGTCTTAGCATGTCCGTACTTATATACTGCAGGGGTTATCAACCATCCACTCTTCTAGATTAAGGAGAGGGAATTGTGCCAGCCTTCCAGAAGCAAGGAAATCTGTCATTATTATCCAGGTCCTGCTTACCAGGTTGGTCAGAGGGTGTGGTTTACAACCCAAGACACTCCCCTGATTGAAACCTCCAGGAAGTCCCCCCCTGGGTTATCAGACCCTTCTCCATCTCCAGGGTTCTCTTTCCCTCAGCAGTCGGACTTATCCTACACCTTCCCTTGGCCGTATTCACCCAGTGTTTCATGTCTGACTTGTTAAACCTGCGTGTTTTTCTCCCTACCACCCTCCTTCCTGCTTCTCGCATCCTAAATGTCTAGCCACAGGGGCGCAGCCACCAGTTTCTGGTGGAATAGGAGGGGTACGGGCCTGAAGAGCATTCCTGGGTTCCCAAAGGTCACATTTTACTCCCCTCCCTGGTCCGTGACTTCCTGCTCAGGTATCTGGGCTTGACTTCGAGAGCATCGAGTGGCGCCCCTCAGGCGGCGCTCCTGAGGTCCTGTGTCATTTTGCGTTATTGTCTGCATTAATTGTTTAATCATTGTCTTGTTTCATTCCCCGCCCTTCTTGTTTCTTTCTGTGTTCTTTATGCTCACATTGATTGTTTTCCTATTTACAGAAGTTATCAAGGCTGTGTCATTCATTGCCGGATTGTTCGGCTTGTCTGAAGTATCCGAGCCAACTCCTTTTTCCAAGCCCAAAGTGTACTCATCTGTTTTTCGTAGACTTTGAGAAAACTATATTTAAGTAACTTGTGCTCTTTATTAGGGATACCTTCTCTCTGCACTCCAGCAGTCTCCACATCAGAGATGGACCCCACCCCTGCACAGTCCTAGTGCCTCTGTGCATTCACTGTTCTGCAGGCGCTGCCAAATGGCTTGACCACCCGGCCTCTGACTCCTGGAGAGTTTATGACCACAGCTTGAGATCGCCCCCTCTGACTGTGTTTGGAAATCCCCTGACCCGGACTTCCTGACCACTATTCCAGTTTGTGGCCCCTTTTCAAGTTGCCACCCAAGTGTTATCAACTCATTAAAGCACTCTTGAGGCATCTTATATTGATCAGCACCTGGTTCCTTTATGTGCTATAAACGAAATGTATTAAAAATATTTTTTAAGCTTGCCTACTTTATATTTGCTAATGTCTTGGAAAGGATGGAAATCATTGAAACATGATTTTTCTGTAAGTGTTTCAATATAGGAGAGTTTTTAAAAAAAGAAAAGAATCTGGCACTGGGGCATAAAGTGGGGGGGGCAATAGCCCCTTCGGCTGTCTACTTCCGGTGCCCTTGGTCCAAGCTCTTCACTTCTTGATATCAATGCTGGAATGTTCTTCTGACAGTTGCGTATTGTAAAACAATGACATCAAACTCACACATTTACATGGCAGGAAACTTGAAATACGGAGGAGTCAAGGCAGAGTGGAAGAAATAGTCTGAAGCATTGTTTCACTTTGCAAAGAAAATTGACAATACAGCCAGTTTCAATGTCTGTAAAATTATCATTTCAAGTAAGGGTGGAAACACCACCAATATGCTGAAACATCTCTTTATCCAACATGGGCTTAAATTGCAGTAATGCCATGTACATGACATTCTAAGCACACAGCCTTTACTTCCAACTGAGCACCCCTTCCCTTGCCAAGGGTGAATATCCTACATTATAATGACATCAGTGCCATAACATCAGGCAGGATTAGCAGATTTTTTTCTTTAAGAAAACCAAAATGAAAAGGAATACTCTACAAATATTCAATCATTTCATCCATTTTAGATGATCACACAGAGACTGTTGTTTCAGTTTGCCTATTTGACTTGAAGAAGAATCATTTATTTTTATCAGTCAGTTTTACATTTGTTTAACCAAAGTTTTACATTTGTTTAACCAAGTTAAATCCCTTTAGAAAAAGGAGCATTTATTTAACATGTTCAAATGTTATTAGGCTGACATGAGACATGGTCACAGGCTGAGGTGATGTGTTGTTGCTGTTCTTGCCGTAACCTACACTGAAGGCACTGAACTTTTCTGTTTGGGGCTTCAAAGTCATGCCACAATCACACTACAGGCAAAGAATTGGAAATTTCAATGCATCAGGTAGCAAACCTGTGGCTTGCAGAAATGGACCTAGTTTGTCAGATAGATTATGTTAGTTAAATGGCAGCGGCCCGTATCATAGTTGAAGCTATATAATTATGTATTACACAAACCATGCCTGTCTTTCCAACCATAACAAATAATGCTACCTCTCAGCTAGGCTGCATTTTGTAGTCTTTAAGCATAAGATTGCATTACACCAGGTGGTGACAAACACGTACAAGTCAACTGTCACTTAGTGTACAACGTCCAAGCTCCGCTATTGTACAAATTTATGCAAGGTTTGTGTAGGCAAAATTCCTCATATTTACAGTTTTAAAGTCCAACAAAAACAATGTAACTCCAAATGCTAGAGTAACTGCAGCACCAGGGTGTGCTGTGTAGCCTCAATGTCCTTCTCCTTTCTCTAGATTACAGCAAAGACAGTTACAGACAGTATTGCTTTATTGAGCAAACTTGGTGATCATCTCAAAACAATCCCTTCTCTGAGTAGAATCACTTGCTCCAGCCTGCTGCCACCTTATTAACTGCAATAAAAACACTTATTTTAGCTTCTCTGGTAATAGCTTTTCGTTTAATCTTCATGTGTGCAGTCATATTTCAGAGATCAGAAAAACATCTGCATTTTGCTATGTGATTCAACAGCATGGAACTTTGCTCAAACGTGATTTAAGCATTCTTGTGACTTCATCTCGTCATGGTCATTTTTGTATAGTAATTAGATAAGTAAATATTCATGTATTTATCTGAAATTTGACATATTGATTCTTAAATATGTTTAAATTACTCCCACTTGCCTTTTGTTCTGATCATCAATTATGAGGCCCGTAAAAATGCTGGAAAGTGGGTCTAGTTGTTAGCGTCCCACTCAGGAAACGTTAAATAAGGATGGTATCCTGGACATCCCTCTTGTGGTGAGGCCTGCTATCGAATTTCATCGAAGTGTCCATCACAAGAGACGAAGGGTGCAGGTAAGCTAGATCTATTTATAGCGAGGGACTAGGGAGTAGGCTAAGGGCCAGGCATAGATCATTTGACAAGGCATAATCTACAGTCTTATCGATATACTGAATGTATTGGAAGTAATAATGTTTCACATGAAATCATCAAAAACGAGCACTGTAAACTATAACTTCATAGACTTGACAGATGCCCCAACATGATACTTTGCTGTGATAAGGTATTCCCACATTGTCCTGTTTTTGATCATCTGAGGCTGGTACTATCTTAATACTATGCATGTCCAATTCAGATCATTTGTAATTTTTTTTTTCATTTAAATGATGACAGAAATGAGTTCCCTCATTACTCATAGGGTTGTCTTCTTCCATAGTGCTGCGATAGATGTAAGACAACAGACGATAGCTCTCAGAACAACTGCAGATCTTGTAGCAACAGTTGCATATCCCGCTTTGTTTTCACTAGTATGACCCCAAACTGTCACGTGATGACATAGCTCATTAACTTTCAGAACTGGCACCAGTGAGTTTTGCACGGCTCATTTTAAACCCTCATAAAATAATTTTTTTTGTGGATTTAAACAGCAATCTTTATTTTTATAAATGTTATATATGCGATACTCAATGGGCACCAAGAGCATTTATTTAACATTTTATTTGTCGAACCCTTTAAAGTTAGAACAGAATTTAGAGAGGATCACGGTCTTGTTTTGCATCCAGCCACTGTAAATCCATGGCACCTGAATACAGGACAAGGGTATTAAACTCAGTTGTCTTCCACTTATCTTTGCGCAACAGAGAACTGTCATCTGGAGTGCTAGCTTCTTCACACATAATGACAAGCTGGGCTCAGAACTGCTGTGCACTTATATTGCAATAATACATTATCAATCAAATGTTAAATGAAACTCTAGTGTTCATTGTGAAGTTTAAATTTATGCTACCATCACAACATGATTTGATGATTAAAAAGTAAGTCCTGATTGTCCTCTAATGAGGATATGATATCAATGGCGTAAGTTTTTGTTGGCTCACTGCTGCTCTGGGTTCTTAAAGCCTCACTCCCCTATATTCTAAGCAGTTGAAACACAAAAGTGGCCATTTACTCACAGGGAGGCTATGCCCCAGTGGGCTCCACATTTTTTCCCGGCTTCTATGAAGAGAGAGAGTCCAATCAGGTTTATTGTGGGAGCAATAGCCAGGGGTCCAATATACTTCAGCACCAGTCCAACTAGTCCAGAGAGGCCCAGAACCAGCTGGAGAAGGGAGGCCACAAGAATCGCCCCCTGGATCTGCACCAGGTAAAATAATACAGGAAATATTTTACAAATGTATCAGCTTTTCTCTGTTTGGGATTGCTTGATAGATTTACAAAGGCTTTCAAAGTGATGATTGATGCCTTGCCTGCCTACTGAGCATGTGAATATAAAATATAAATAAACACACTGGTGAAAGATGAAAGGCATTATTGACAACTGGTGTGAGCCAGTTTCTAACGCTTGAAATGCTCTGTAATCCCATCCTGGAGGAAACTGAAGGTCGATGACTGAAAACTTCACACCTTTTTCAGAGTTTTGGTTTGAAAAATCTGCTCAATATACCCAAATATTGCTGCCAAATGGATCCTTAATTTCATGGCTATCACTTTTTTTTTTTTTTTTTTTTACATTTCCACAGACCCTGTGAACCACATCTCAGCTAGTGTAGAATGTTCCCATAATTGTACTACAGTGCTGGAGCAATGATATAAAATTGACAGAACATTATACATTGAAAGAACAATTTTTGTTAGCTGGGAAATTTCAAATATGGACTTATGTTTTATGCAGAAAAATATGTTTTTAGCTTATAGTCATCCCACCTCCCGCATACGTGATTTCCAGACTTCGTCGGGGTCTTCTGGCGTAATATCTGTTGTGTTGGATTGTGATGGATCTGTGGGGTCTGGACACCGCCATTTGGGCAGGGCAAGGATTGCCAGAGTTGGGGTGATGTAGCTGAATGTCCCTCCCTGCAGAATGGGCAACCTAATAGCACAAAAACCAGGTGCTTGGGAGGGACTGAAAAATCCTAATGGGCTGGTGTATACTGTGTTGAGCTACACACTGATATTTAGATCTACTTTCATTTCTTAATCCTCCTTTTACAGGTGTAGCTGGACATTCCATTCCAGTTGTTTCCTGTGGAGTAATTTCTTGTACGTGAAATCTCTGAAACTGACTATGGTCTCTCTTTTCTTATCCTAGTTTTGCACGATGCTGCTCGTTCAATTTTTAGTTTCACTGTTGTCATTTTACATTTTACATTTACATTTACGCTTTGTGCGCTAATCCAGCCACAATTTTGCGGATTCAGTTCTGTCATTGTCATAAGGTGTATTGATGAAGGATTACCTTGTGCCGATAGTTGTCTGCAGCAGTGTGCACAAACCAGAAACAAAGAATATAGTGGAGATGAGCTGGCTTTTAGCAGCATTGTCTTCCCTTATGCATAAAGGATCAGCCAGTAGGAGAGGTATGGCAATAATGCCCCCAAAAGCCAAGATGTAATGCTGCAAATGGGAGAAAGACGAAAGCAAGTAGAAAATTCTTTGAGATTATTTATATATATATATATATATATATATATATATATATATATATATATATATATATATATTTTTTTTTGTTAACAACTTTTTATTGTTATTTCCACAGATAACAACAACAACATAGCAACAGATACACAGCAAAGACAGTTAACTCCCATACCCCCCCACATGTATATATATATTTTATAAATATATATATGTGTGTGTGTGTGTGTGTGTGTGTGTGTGTGTGTGTGGCACTGAGTAGGACACTACTGGTACTTGTTTAAATGACTTGTACATAGAGAATAAAACCTATGTTAATACAATCTGACTCCATCCCTCCCTCCAGAACTTAAGAATTTTTTGATCCAGATACAGAGGAGGTACCTCTAAGGAATCAAATGGAGGCAGATGTGCCTCCAGGAAATGCCAATATATGTTTTCAGCACCAATTAACTATGTGAGAGGGAGATAGGTATGCAATTTATTTGCCATGAAGCCATAGCAGTCTAGGGCTTGTTTTACAAAATGCAAAAATTGCCACTGATTTCATAAAGCCAATAAAGCTTTTTTTTCCCAAATGGGCGCCTTTAAATAATCCCAACAGCTGTTACAGCACAAGAGGTGTGTTTGAAGTGGGCTCGCTTCTGGTCATGTTTTTTTTTTTTTTTCTTTGCTAGTGATAATAACCAAAATTTAAAAACAAGCAAGACAGTGAATTGTTTAATCAGGTTGATACAGTGTTGAACCAATCCTCTTTTTTGTTTTCTCTCTTTAGTTCAACAAAATAGCAATGATGTAGAAATGCAGTAAGAGCAGTGAGAATATAAATCCTTGAGTTTTCAAAGGACCCAACTCCAAGGAACACTTTTTTCAGCAAAGGGGAAAAAAATCATTTTTTTTACCCATATATTATAACCTATATATTTCTACTTTTTTTTTTCCCAAGAGGGTGTCATTGGGATACTTTCAGCTGAAATTACAAGACAGTTACCTTCTTTGCTATAAAATGCAAACCTCTCAGTCATTGGAGTTGGGCCCTTTGGAAACTCAATGATTCATATAGATTCCATTACCTGAAATCCAAGTAGTATGCAGAGATACCATGGAGGTCTGTCATTTATGGAATAGACTAGATCAGAACAACCACTCTTCTCCAGGTTACCATCAATGCTGTCAGTGGGAGTCTCGTCCATGACAATCTTCTCTGACCGGTCACCACCATCCAAGTCCTGAAATACGCAAAGAGCTGCAAGTGGATTTCAGCTTTCATGGAAGTCATTATCAGGATAGAGTGAACCACAATGAGAGATTAGAAATGCCACTCAATTGAGAAGATATTGGACCAACTCTTTACTGTAGTTGGGGAAGGTGGATAAAAATACAACAACCTGAGGTATGTAGCACAAAAATGGTTAAATTCCTCTGAACTAAAGGAATGGCAGTGCAAGTATGCCCCTGAAGGCCACTGCACTGTGAAAAATGCAAGAAACCTTACATTAAAAACAGAGTATAGCACATTCTTTCCTACCACCCCCTACTCATTCATAAAACACCAACATTTAGTCATGCTTCTGACTTTAATTGCTATGCCTTGTCCATCATAATGTCAGTCCCAGTTTTACAAGTTGCTTACAATGTGAATCATGTTTGACGAGCATTCATATCTAATGTGCAAGATTTTAAGATGTGATGTTTTCTTTCAGACAAAATTGTAATATGCCTTTGCATGCATATTTTTAAATGCCCTTTTATTCTCATTTTGCTTGTATTTTCATGACTCCTTGATAAAGGCTCCTAAAACACTTTATGAGCAATGGCAGATCCAGTAGGGGCAAAAAAATGAACACGATTTGGTGAAAGTGTGCAAAGTAGTCTTGCTCCAGCTTGATAGTTGACATTTTATTCCCTGAAATTTAAAGCACTATAACTGTCTAAAGAGATGTATAGACTGCAGTCAGTTATGGGTGAAATTTATGGAGTTATGAATTAATGATCATTTCTCTTTTTATAGATCTTTATCTTTATTTATGATTTCATTATGATAAATGCCATCTCTGTTAAGGCCTGAGAAAAGTAACTGCTTTTTCTCTCATTAGAAAACAGTGCTGACTGTCCCAGTTTGTCATGCGGTGAAAAGCCCACATGAATCACTGAGAGTTCACAGATATGAAGTTGAGTGACATATTGGCAAGGATCCAACCATGAAATGATTGTTCTTTGCCGCACCGTTTACCTTTGAGAAAATCCTGGACTAACTCTGCTGACAATCAAACCTAGCTGCTGACAGAAGTTAGCAGAAAGCACAGAATAAATGGATCTTCCCACCCTTCTCACTATTATTACAATAATGTTTATAATGATACAAGCAATAAATTTGATTCAAGCAAGCTAAATGCATATATTCATGCTAAAATGATCATTTCAAGCAGTGAAAATGGTAAATCTAAGACTAAATTTGGATCTCTCCCAAATGTTTTTTTTTTTTTTTTTTTTTCAGGATGGCACATCAATAAAGTAGGGGAGACAGGTTCGATGAGCCATGGGGACCAATGGGCCATATCACTATTTTGCGATCAATCGATGCCAAAGGTGTTTAAAATAGGCAAAATAGTGATATGGCTCATTTATCCTCATGACTCATCAATCAATGGTCAAATATCTTGCCAATTTTAAGCAGCTCTGTCATCGATTGATCGCAAAATAGTGATATGGCTCATTGGTCCCCATGGCTCATCGGACCCCAGTCTCCCCTACTTTCAGCCAATCAAAGGAGAGATCTAAATGAAAAAATAGTTGATTCATATCTTTCACTGACAGTTTTATTGCACGACAGACATCCTGCCACCCTGCATACAGCCCTGTACAGTACTAATTACAGTATGCATCTTTGGTTGAGACCAGAGGAATCAGTGGCCTCACAACACAGCCATACACACAAACTGTTTTAGTATCTTTGCACTTGGGACATTGAAATCCACTAAATGCAAAGTTTATAATAGTACACACATGCTTGCTCATAAATGCAAAAGCCACCTCACATGCATGCATGCACACATACAGACATAAGGTTGCTCATTTAGGAAAAAAAAGTGAATGGCAACAAACACATAAGTTCATAAATACGGGGTTTCAAGTTAATGCTGCTGTGCACAACAGAGGAATGAGCACAATGATGGAAGTCACCCCGAAGCTCTGCCTGAGCCGTCCTGAGGTGCCGCCAACCTCTGTGATGGAGCTGAGAGGAACGCCCCAAGGGCCGCAGCTGCCTCGGTATGTCACTCAGTATCACTCAACTCCTAAGCCAAACCTGCAGTTCATTTATGAGAGCCGCACTTCTGCACTCATTCCACATTTGAGCACTGAAGCAAATACATTGCAGGCTAAAAGTTTGTTTGTTTGTTAATTGTTTGAGACATAAGACAGCAATTTTCAGCTATCACCTGCCATACTTTTGTAGGCACATGTAGGAATCAAAGCATGTACCATTAATTCATGCCAAATAGGCCATTTAGAATCTCCAATAAGCCTATCATGCATGTCTTTGGACAGTGGGCAGAGCGCCCTGAGGAAACCCATGTGGAGACAGGGAAAATATGCAAAGTCCACACAGAAAGGCCCCATGCTGGATTTGAACCCACTGCTGTGAGGCAGCAGTGCTACCCACAATATTTGGTGAACTCAAGTCCTAGTAGTCCCAAATGGCATGCTAAATACATGGAAATTCAATGTTACAAGGTGAATGGTTGAAAAAAAATAAAACTTTGTATTTGGCAGTGTAAGGCCCAGAGTGTCACATTTTCGTACTTTCACTCATGGCAGTGTGAGTCCAGTGACGTACAAGAGACAAAGCAGAATTCAACCTGAGGCCATTTCACTTGACACTTCACTATCAGCACTTGTTTTTTCCCCCAGGCCACACACTTGAATGCATTACAGTACAAATCATTTCAAGCATTTCAAAATCAAAGTGTATTATGCCACATGCATAACTGTCGCAGCTTGTTTCCTCTGCTACTTGCATTGTCACAACTTGCCTAATGAATTCCTCAACATGATTAACTTAAGTCACAGCATTAGATTCATGCCTTCTGAGAGGTAGTTTCACCATAATCCATACATGGTCTCAGCAGTTTTAAAAATGATTCGGGAAAAAAAGTGAGTGATTCTGGAATGTGACTGCTTGATTTCCAAACCATTCAGCCTCTTTCTCAATGGAAAAGGAATGGGACAAGATAAGGGAAAACTGGAAAATGGCACTGTGATTCTTGTGTCCCATGAAAGGGCTGTGCAAAATCAGGATGCAGCCACTTCATGGGAAAACCCACACCATGACCAATGCATTCATAAGGCTGCATGGAGCAACATTGTGTGCTGTTTCACATCTGAGGCACTAGCTCATGTGCAAGCTTGCTCTAAAAATCTATTCAATCAATCTCATGCTAACCCTGTGACCAATTCTTCAAATTCAACTTTTTGTATGACATTGCTGCCATCTACTGTGCACCCCGTGCAACGTGTGCAAGCATTTTCAGCAATAGGAGAGTGGACCTAGAGCATTGAGAATTTTCTCTCAATTTCGGATCTGAATTCCAAGTGCTTCAGATACTCCAGAGCCAACAGATCATATATTGAACACACAGTATTTCACAAATGTACAGACATTTTACTGTTCATTTCTGTATTTTGGCCAACTTACTTTTTAAATATTTTGTTAAGCTAAAACAAGACAATCTAGAATTGCAAAAAGGCATAAAGGAATCTATAGACTTCTGTCATGTATTAAAAAATAAGATTATTTATTTTGATTATTAAAGTTATCATATCTGCTCTGTATGATAATAACAATTTAAATATTTTGATCTCCAGGCACAAATCAACAATAAAAACCAACAATGGAATTAAATGTTTAGAGGGCAAAAGAAAACATATGTTAACAGAAATAGTTGGTTTTAAAGCATGACAACAAATTCCTTTTGAATACCAAACAGATAAACAATATAACTCAGAAATTGTGAAATACTAATGTAAAAATGTCAAACTTTCTAGCTTTAATGTGATTCATGTACTTCAGTTTGGTGAGTCAGAACAAAAATATTTACTGGGGTCACCTGACAGACATTAAGCAAATACACAACAACTATACATAATGACACATCACCCACTTTCCCCTATATTCATGATTCATTGCACGGATAGTTTTAGGGATTTATCATGCCTGGGGGACACTACATTGTTTAAAAAAATGAATGAATGTAGGGGATATGGAGAATAACCTAAACTGGTCTATCAGTGTCTTTCAGCTGTGAATCCACTCGTACAAAAGGGCAGTATGTCTATCACCATCAGCAGTGTGCAGTCCAGTTTGAATCACCATTCATGGTAGTTCTGTCAAAGCAGCTATCAAAATCCTGGAAGAACTTTAACTACTCACTGTGTAACTATGCCAAGAGTAATTGTTTTTGAGCACATATTATCCCAGAGATCAAAGATCAAAATCATTAACCCATCTTGAGACTTTTCTCTTCTTCAAAAATTAATAAGGCTTTTGGACATCACATTTCTTGACTTTCTTTTACCTGAGTCAAATAATAATGTGGCATCAGAGTCTTGGGCCACCACTTAGAAAGTGGAGTTTAAGCATTTCTTTGCTGAACAAAATATTAACTAAATTTTCTGACTGGAGCCTCACGACTTTCATCCACAATCTAGCTAACCTTTTTGTAATGCAGCAGTGACTCTCATGACAGTAAATCAATATTAACAGTCAACCTCAACAAAATCAGGGGTAAAAAAAAAATTTTAATCACAATATTCAACAGAGTCGCAAAAGATCAATTTATATTTTATATAAATTAGTATATAATTTATTAATTAATATACCCCAAAGCAAACTTGACCTATTAATAATATCACTCAGCTCAGGGGGAGTCCATAAGCTCCATGAATATTCCCATAAACTTTTTTTCTTACAGTAAACTTTTACCCGCTCAGATTTTCATGTGTCATACTTAAACGACTTTTTTTTTTTAAATAAACAATCCTTTCCATTGTGCCCTTCCATCCACACCAACTAATGAAATTCTTTACCGGCTTAAACTGGACTTCAGTTTGAACAGTGATTGAATTGATCCTTAGCCTGAAAAATCAGCAGAATTCTACAACAGCTTGTGACTGTTGGAAAAAAAAGATACATAGCAATAATATGTCCACTAATGATGCTTTTCAGTGATCATACAAAGTGTTCATCAATGCAAAAATGCAGAAAAAAAATCTAGCAACCAAGCACAGACACTTAGAAAAATTATGCAGGTGATTTCTCGGGAGAATATCAGTCTTTTTTTCTTCTTTTTTTGATGCAGGACAATCCACAAATAAAGGAGTAAATCTGCAGCAAAATCTTTGCTCTTACCTTAAAGGATGGATTAATATTACAATTTTCCATAAGGATGGACTCCGCTGTCTGGTGCTGCGGAAAATGCATAGTTGTGGAGTGACTCTCGGGTGATTGGCCAAGGGGCGTCTGACTTGTGGCGCCCATCTACCACAGTCCAGGCATTACTACAGTGGCCTTTGGAATAAAGCTAAATCCACGTCATGTTGTCAAGGGAACAGGACTGCCTGTGACTGATGGCTGTGGAGGAGCAATTGTGTGATTAGCTGCTGCTTTTTTCCTTTTCCCCATACGCATCATCATGTGTTTGAGTTTTTTATTCCAGGAGTCAAAGTACCCTTGTAAACATAACATGACAGGATGAAATTTGTGTTATGTGATGCTACTGGTTTTACTACCATGCAGCCACCAAAAAGAGAAACTGTTGGTTGGGGCCTTTTTCATGATTTATAAGATGTTTTACTTTTGTTAAGAAGTATTTAACAATTCTAGACTACTTCACTTAAAGAACTTTGTTCAAGCAAATCCCTTTTTTGGACTGATGCAAAGCATGAATGTTTCTTAACAACAAAATAAGAAAACACTGCTTGAACCCAAACACAGCAGATTAATTAAGGATTGATACTGATGGGGAAAAAAAAATTCTGTAACCTTTTCATCTCCCTGATCACTCCCACTTGATCAGAGAGGAGGAGGCAAAGTCTGTATAGATAGATCTACATTCACCTTTATTTTGACTTTACATCAAGCTACCTGCAGTAAGTTCATTCATGACTAATAAAAACAAAGGGGATTTGAAAGACCAGGGAAGGCTGGTCTGGGTGACTGGTTGGCTGGCTGACCTATTAGGTTGAGAAGTAGTTGCAGCTCGCAAGCTTTAGTTTATTCAGCACAAGTGTGGTCCCTATTTCTCTTTCTTTCTATGTCATTACAATTGCACCCACTGTATACTATTATTTGCATCATGAGTGAAGACAACAAACCAGTTGCATAGCATGCCAGATTAATAAAATAATGAGGGCGTGACACAATATGGCACAAGGTAGTGTTGTGTTATGAGGAGAATGAGTTCTTTTTATAATGAATTTTTATTATGCATGATTCAAGTTCATTAGTTCCACTTGGCCAGTCAAATGAATTAATGCTACGACTTCAACTATGACTACTACCTCTACCACAGATATGACCACTACTACTACTACTACTACTACTACAAATAATAATAATAATAATAATAATGACAACAATAACAATAATAATATCTATTATTATTATTATTATTGCTTGTAATTGCTTCTTTCTTCATATGAATACTTTGAGCATAATTCTCTGTAAATTATTTTGTTGTCTTCAATTTTTCTGGTTGAATTGTATCACTACAAAAACCACGACTCAAAGTCATTACTTATTACTATTATTGTTGAATTTCCATCATGTAGGAAACATTCTTTTGACTTTCTGCCATTTCTTTAGATTCCACTGATGGCTTTTGAGAGGCTGGACAGCCTTCTGTGAACTTAGGATGCTTCTCCATGCTTTCTGTACAAGATATTACTTGAATAAGCATGAAACTCAAAGACCTCAAGTCATGAGTAGCTAAATGCCATGTTGGAAATTGAAGTGTAACAGGCAAAGAATGCTAGCTAAGACATTGGTTGTAGTGTGAGTCGTACACTTGGTATGAGTCCACAGGGAAAGAAGGTATGAAATTAATTTTCCACTGCCATTAGAAATTGTGGGCAATGTCTTTTTCTGGCTTGTATACGGTGAAGTTGATTAACAAGTATAGCGTCATTCGATTAAAAAACACAAAATCCTTGTTGAAAAAACCATTCCAGCTGAACATGTCACTGAAACCGGAAATTAGTCAAAGGGCATCATGAGGATCTTCACATGTCTGAGATTGAACTGGTAAAATGGCTTTCCACACTATAACACAGGACTAGGAAGCATATGATTAAATTGGGCTGCCTTTTCCTTGATGATTGTTTGTTTGTAACCTTTGATGGTTCCCTTTGCTTCCATATAGTCTTGCTATTTTTTGTCCTTATAAATCAAACTCACAGGAGGGTAGGAATCACATCAAAACACTCCTCCCTGTTCAATATTTTTAGATTTAAATCACTGTCAAGAGTTTCAGAACAATTGAGAATGATTCAATTTTTTTAATTGAACCTTATTATAGGGGATTATCAGGGATCAGCAGAGTGTTGGGTAATTTTGTAATATTTTCTATTTTACCTATGAGGTACAGGAAATGTGTTGAGTATACAGTGAACACATGGAGAAATGATGGTTATGCTGGATCATGCCAATTTGCATTTCTGTGCCACCCTCCCCCCTCCTTAAACACCCAGTTATTGCTGTCAAAGAAAAAGTGCACAGGTCTCCTGCAACGGTCTTCTCAGTACTTCTGAGTCATCTTACCGCTCACTGGTAGGTTGACTGATTGGGCTTCTTCAGTCTGGGGAGGGATAAAGGACCCTATCTCTGATGAGGATTTACTGAACTGTTCTCTGCCTGATTGCTGTTTCCATGCAGAGCTCCCTGAACTTCGACTTCTCCCAGAAAATTTGCTTCTCGTTGGCTTTTGTTGGGGTACTCTCCAAAATTTCTGGGGTTTAAGCAGCCGGAAATGATCTTTATAGCCACAGCTATGAATTTTAGAAATCTGCGCACATTATCTATTTTGATGAAAGGTTAGTCAAGTCAAGTCAAGTTATTTTATTTGTATAGCACATTTAAATACAACAGAGTTGATCCCCAAAGTGCTACACAATACAACACAAGATTTGGAACATTGTATACAGGAAACAGAATAAATAGAAAAATTGAAATGGAAAAAATATTCATAAAAATAAACAAAAGCTAGCAAGATAATGTAGAGAAAGGGCATAAATATGTAAAATATAAGGAAAAACAAAATAGATACAAGTAATTAAAAACAATTAAAAGGGGGAGGACTTGACATCAGCAATTAAAATAGAAAATAAAATTAAAATCAAAAAAATTAAAATTAAAAATAAAAAAGTTAGAAGCATACGTTTGTTTTCAAGGTGCATAATTTCCATTAAATACTGATCGGACACTAATAAAAGCAAAGTAGATGTGTTCTTTCATACACATTCCAAAAAAGCTGGGACAGGGGCATGTTTACCACTGTGTTACATTACCTTTCCTTTTAACAACACTCAATAAGCTTTTGGGAACTGAGGACACTAATTGTAGAAGCTTTGCATGTGGAATTCTTTCCCATATATATATACGAGTTGATATACGACTTCAGTTGCTCAACAGTCCAGGGTCTCCATTGTCGTATTTTGTGCTTCATAATGCGCCACACATTTTCAATGGGAGACAGGTCTGGACTGCAGGCAGGCCAGTCTATTACCCGCACTCTTTTACTACGGAACCACGCTGTTGTAACAAGTACAGAATGTGGCTTGGCATTGTTTTGCTGAAATAAGAAGAGATGGCCCTGAAAAAGATGTCACTTGGATGCGTAGTGTGAACCAGAATTTGGAAAGTACCAGACCAAAATGGGTAACTGAAATTTATGACCAGTCCAGGAAAAACTTTGAGTGGGCGAAGCTGGTCCGGCTGGGGGTTTGGGGGGTGCCGTGAAGCGGCCACCCCCCAAGAAAATTTTTGCTTTTGTGGTCTTTCAGGGAATCTCTGAGGTACGTTTCAAGGGTGTATTTGAGTTTCACTAGGGTAATCACATAAACCGAAATCTGCCTGGTAAAAATAGCAGTGACTGCATGGTGCATACTTTGAGAATAACAGGATGCATGATGTGAATACATCGACAATTCATCTTTACATACATAGCAACGAGACACAAAATAAGACAACATGGCTCAATATTTGCTAATCAGTTAGATTGCAGTACAATGAGTAAGACAAAGAGAAAACAAAGATTAATATGTATAGAATTGAAATGCATTAGTCATTCAGAACTTTCAATCATAAGTCATATTATATCACAAACCATTGTCACATCCTCAGTCTGACACCATACAGATCAGAACACATACATACACACACACACAAACCAATAAAAAAAATCACAATGACATGACTCAATGAATAGAAAAGAATAAGAGAACAATAAAAAAGAACCATGAAATATGTTTTGCAGGAAAACCAATTGATAAACTAGATAACTTGGTCGCCACAGGGACCGAGTCATGTATCTCCCTGATCCCCAAATTTCAGACAAAATGGCCACCGGCAGCCATATTGGATGTCCAAAATTGGCAAAAATCGGTATTGAGCATTGTCAAATAAATATCTTTGCCCATGCAAAATTAGAGAAAATTCCTGTAATAATTGTCACTTCCAGAGCCCGGAACAGAAAATCTCTGCGGGCACGGCGGCGGCCCCAGAACTAAACCATAGTGTCTCCTGACTATTGTCGTCGGGGAGATACAAATAAGTAAAAAAAATAGAGTATTACAATATTAATACTGATAAACTCATCCTGAAACTTTGAATGAGGTCGTTTTAAAGATAGGTCTGAAATGTTATCAGATAAATGATAAAAAATCGGTGTGATACAACCCATGAGATGCAGGTTTGGTATCACACACGCGTGATGCAGCTTTTATTGCGTCGCCTTTGGTCAGATTCCATTTTTTGGCAAACGCTGACTAATATGTTCGCGAAGGTAATTTTACCATTTATGCTGAAAACGTTCACTATCGCTGGCGTTAGCCTCTATTTGACTGTTTATTCGAGTCAATGGGTGAATAATTAATTAGCTAGCATGATAACGCTTTTAGCCCTAAAAGTAATGAGTGACACGTGTAACTGTTTTCATAGATGCTTAAATTTACTAATTTCATGTAGAAAAGTGTCAGCATGCTAGCTCACGAATTATTCATCCTATTGACTTGAATAGACTACCAATTTTCAAATAATACGATGCACAATTCCGTTTCTATTTACTTTGAGATGAAAATCTCAAGGTGAGATGAAATTCCATTGACTGCGGCTGAAATAAAATGCGTATAATAGCTGGCAGTCCTGCCACTTTGAAACTGGTTGTTTCCTGACATGTCGATAGCAATTCCCAACAAGATATTTTAATCGTGTAAATGGTGTTCTAAACTTGCGAGGCGATATGTAGAAGCAAAAGGCTTCCACGAACTGGCCTCGTTATTCCACGTGTTCATAATTATGCACCTCTGACATGAGAAATTATTTTCATCTCAAACTAGAAATGGAAATATGCATCTAATGTCACCATGAGACTTTCTGTTTCTACGTTCAATTAGGCATCACCCATACGATTTGAAGGGCGGCGCTTTAAGCACGCAGCACTGGCCTTTCTGATATTCCAACGGCATGATCAGAAATGAAAGCGCAGGAAATGTTTGCTTTTCTAATGCACATAATTGTGCATAAAAATGACCATCATCTGAAAAGCACAGAAATTATGGGTGTCCACCCCGTCCAACATAAATTCTACCCGTCCAAAACTAATAATACCTGTCCAAATGACAGGTGGATGGGTCTCTGGCTAATACCATGCTTGGATGGCAGCATATGTTGCAAATCCTGTATGTACCTTTCAGCATTAATGGTGCCTTCACAGATGTGCAAGTTACCCATGCCATGGGCACTAACACATCCTCATACCATCACAGATGCTGGCTTTTGAACTTTGCGCTGTTAACAATCTGGATGGTCCTTTTCCTCTTTAGTCTGGAGGACACGACGTCCATGATTTCCAAAAACAATTTGAAATGTGAACTCATCAAACCGCAGCACACTTTTCCATTTTAAGTCAGTCCATCTCAGATGAGCTCGGGCCCAGAGAAGCCAGCAGCATTTCTGGTTGTTGTTGATAAATGGCTTTTGCTTCGCATGGTAGAGCTTTAACTTGCACTTGTAGATGTAGCGACAAACTTAACTGACAATGGTTTTCCGACGTGTTCCTGAGCCCACATGGTAATATCCTTTAAAAGAATGATGTCGGTTTTTAATGCAGTGCCGCCTGAGGGACTGACGGTCATGGGTATTCAATGTTGGTTTTTGGCCTTGCCGCTTAGGTGTAGAGATTTCTCTTGATTCACTGAATCTTTTGATGATATTATGGACTGTAGATGATGAAATTCAAAAATTCCTTGCAATTGCACATTGAGAAACGTTGTTCTCAAACTGTTGGACTATTTCCTCAGACAGTTGTTCACAAAGTGGTGAACCTTGCCCCATTCTTGCTTGTGAATGACTGAGCCTTGGGGATGTCATGGTTCTGGAGGCTGGCGTTTGCTTGGGAGCTTTCTCTGTTGCTCTCGTCCGGGACGATATCGTTTTGCCCACAATCGGATTCTTTGGCCAGCTGGCATCAATTGTGGGCGGTGCCCGGACTTTATTTAAGCCCAAGTCCCGCCTCACCACTTTTGCTAGAGTGTCAGTGTTTCGTTTGCACTATAGCCCATAAGTTCTCTAGCTAGAAAGTTGGTGAGGAATTAGTTGCAAAAGAGGAAAGTGTTAGTTAGTAAGGGAATCTTTCTCTTTTCCTCTGTCTGTGCACCATCTGATGCTTAATCTTTTTTTCTCGGTTTCCGAGATTTTTCCTTTATTTCATTCTGTCTAGCTCGCGTTGCTTCCTTATTTTTACTTGGACTAGATTTATGTCCTTTGGAAGCGCGAGCCTCTCTCTCTTATTTTGTCTGTGTTCGTCATTTTGCTGTACTTCCTTTCATTCCGGCCACTGCATTTGGCGTTTCGAAATACCAGCCATCACAGTACACTCTAGCCAACATGGAGACGTCAGCTGTGGCCGCGATTGAAAAGGTTGTTACCAGCCAGCAAGCTATGCTTTCTGATTTCGGCAAAGGGCTTTCCAGCCTGGGAAACCAGCAGGCTGGTTTGGTTGAGAGACGCCGCCTTCAGGAGAGTTCTTTGCTGAAACAGGAGAGCGTTCTGTTAAGTTTAACCGAGAGTATTAAACCCCTGTCTACACAAGTTTCACAAGAGGTCGCACAAGCACTATCCATACACCTTCCCCGAGAACCGAAATTACAATTACCCCAAAGATATAGCGGCGAGGCCGGAAAATGTAAAGATTTCATCGCCCAATGTGAAATATTTTCAGGGCTCAGCTGTCACGGTTTGTTAATGAGGATTCTTGGGTTGCATTTATTTTATCCCTGTTGACTGACAAAGCACTCACTTGGGTCGGCCCACTTATCTGATCTAATTTGTCGGTCCTAAATTCTGTGGAGGCTCTTGTTAAGGAAATGGTGTCAGTGTTTGATCAGGATGTTTGTGGTCAGGACGCGGCTACGCGTTTAATGCATCTGAAACAGGGCAATGAAAGTGTCGCGGAGTTTTCTATTTTATTTCGCTCCCTGGCGACAGAGACAGGCTGGCCGGAGGCTCCTCTTATGATTCTGTATAGTCATGCTCTCACTGAGGAGGAAAAAGACGCGTTGGCTACATTGGA
Organism: Gymnothorax javanicus; assembly: GCA_029692085.1. NCBI lineage: Eukaryota > Metazoa > Chordata > Actinopteri > Anguilliformes > Muraenidae > Gymnothorax > Gymnothorax javanicus. Next base: position 35,361,867 of record CM056201.1, read on the forward strand.
GCCCTGCTTGACTTTTGATTATTTGGTTCGCACTGCGGTGCGAATTGACAATCGCATCTGCGAACGTAACAGGGAGAAACTAAACAGATTGCCGCTTGCTGAAAATGGGGCCAAGGCTGCTAATGGCAAGTGGGGCGACCGTGGCTCAGGAGGTAGAGCTGGTTGTCCAATAACTGAAGGGTTGGCGGTTCAAATCCTGCTCTGTCTGAGTCATGTGTCGTTGTGTCCTTGGGCAAGACACTTCACCCACTTTGCCTCCAGTGTCACTCACACTGGTGTATGGCTGTGTGCGAATGTTTGGTGGTGGTCGGAGGGGCCGTAGGCGCATACTGGCAGCCACGCTTCCGTCAGCCTGCCCCAGGGCAGCTGTGGCTACAAAAATGTAGTTTACCACCATCAGAGTGTGAGTGTGTGAGTGAATGAATAATGTATCCACTGTGAAGCGTCTTTGAGTGTCCAGAAAAGCGCTATATAAAACTGATGCATTATTATTATTATTATTATTATTATTAAGTGTGCGGTCCCTATTCCACCCACTGAAGATTCCACTCCGGTTGAAGCCATGCAGGTTGATAGCTCATTTGAGAGTCGGACTCATAAACCTGCTTGCAGAAGAATAATCTGCTTTAATTGTAATAAACCTGGTCAATACCCATCCACGTTGCCCGAAGCTCCAAGGGAAACGGGCGATCCCTCTAGCGGTATGGGGGGCGCAAGAGGGGCAGACCCAATTTCCCTTCCGAACACTAATCCCTGTTGAACTGACTGTGGGGAGCAAGAGAGTTATTATTGAAGTGTTCGTGGATTTGGGTGCCGTGAATTTTTTCATGGATGTTAAGTGGGCTAGGAGGCACTCCGTTCCTACCTGTCCTCTTTCACAGCCACGCTCTGTGAGAACTTTGGACGGTCGCCCGCTTGGAACAGGATTTATAATCGAAGATCCTGAACCACTAAATATGTTCATTTCCATTGGTGGCCATTCTGAGGAGGTTTGGTTTTTTCTTATCAGTTCCCCTGCTTTTCCCATTGTTTTAGGGCATTCTTGGCTACGGAAGCATAGGCCTTGCATGACTTGGGGGGAACAGAATAATCCTATCATCCACTGGGGTACCAATTGTAGGTCCCATTGTAGAAAGAATGTGACTTGTTTTCCCAGACATCAAGCTATGGGGCTGACTGATGCCTGGAGCGAGTGTGAGGAGGTTGTCTCACCTTACCCTCCTAAACTAGAAAAAGGGGCAGAGGAGGGGTTGGAATGGGATCCTCAATTTGATTCGCGACAGCCAGAGGACGATTACCTTTTAGAGGATTTTTTCAATTCTGAATAAGTCACCGAGACGTCAGGTTCTGAACAGGGTGAGGATTTGGGGGCCACCCTGAACTTTGATTTGCCTTCTAATGTTCCTAATGATTATGCTGATCTCGCCGAGGTTTTAAGTAAACAACGAGCCTCGACTTTACCTCCTTATCACCCGTACGATTGCGAGATCAATCTCTACGCTGGTACTACTCCTCCTAGGGGTTCGCTATACTCGCTTTCAGTGCCTGAGCGAAAAGCTATGAGAGAATATATTCAGGAGGCTCTCGCTAATGGTTTTATTCGGCCATCAACGTCTCCTCCTCTGAGACCCTGTATTGATTATAGGGGTTTGAATAAGATCACCATTAAAAACCGATACCCCCTTCCGTTGATGTATTCCGAGTTTGAACGTCTGCAGGAGGCGTCATTTTTTACCAAGCTAGATCTCCCTAATGCTTATAACTTGGAAAACGGCATTTAATACGCATGACGGGCACTACGAATATTTGGTCTTGCCGTTCGGATTGGTTAACGCCCCCTCGGTGTTTCAGGCACTCGTTAATGACGTCCTTTGAGAAATGTTGGAGAAATTCGTCTTCGTTCATCTTGACGACATTTTCATTTTTTCTTCAACGCTTTCAGGCATAAGCAACACGTCAGATGTGTGCTTGAGGCCCTCCTTAATGCCAAGCTTTTTGTCAAGGCTGAGAAATGTGTCTTTCACGCCCAAACTGTCTCGTTTCTTGGCTTTATTGTTTCCAAGGGCTCGGTCCGCATGGACTCGGACAAAGTGGCTGCGGTCAGGAATTGGCCTGCCTCTCAAAGTGTTAAGGAGGTCCAAGGCTTCTTGGGCTTTGCTAATTTTTACAGGAGGTTTATCTGTAATTTTAGCGTGGTTGCTGCCCCCATTATTGCACTCACCAGAAAGAATACCTCCTCAGCGTTTTTTTGGTCTCCAGCAGCTGAGGTTGCCTTTCAGGAATTAAAGAAACGTTTTAGCTCAGAGCCCATTCTGGTTTTGCCCGATCCCTCCCTCCCATTTGTGGTGGAGGTGGATGCTTCGAAGGTTGGGGTGGGTGCTATTTTGCCCCAGCCCCCCTTTGGGACAATAAGCTACACCCATGTGCATACTTCTCCCGGTCTTTGTCCGCCGCGGAACGGAATTACAGCATTGGTGACCGGGAGTTATTGGCGGTCAAGTTGGCACTTGAAGAGTGGCACCACTGGTTGGAAGGAGCTGAACACCCTTTTGTGGTATGGACAGACCATAAAAATCTCCAGTATATTCAGCAAACCAAGCCACGTAATTCCTGGCAGGCGCAGTGGTCATTGGTCTTTAACTGTTTTAATTTTACGCTAACCTACCACCCTGGCTCTAAAAACATTAGGCCTGACGCCTTGACGCGGATTTACGACCGCTCTGATCGCGATCCTACCCCGGAGCCAGTTATTCCGGCTGCTCAGATTGTGGCGCCCATTCAATGGGAGATTCAGGCGGTGGTTCAGGAGGCTTTGAAGACCGATCCCAGTCCTGGGGGGGAGCCTCCTGGCTGTTTGTTTGTCCCGCCTAGGGTTAGGCCACAGGTTCTCCAGTGGGGACACTCTTCTCGCTTGGCGGGGCACCCGGGAGCCCATCGAACCAAGCAGTTCCTGGCCCGACGTTTTTGGTGGCCCGGTATGATGAGGGACATTCGGGAATTTGTTGCTGCCTGTTGCATCTGCTCCAGAAATAAAACTTCCCATCTCCCTCCCTCTGGTCTGCTACGACCATTGCCCGTTCCCAGGCGCCCTTGGACGCATATTGCGTTGGATTTTATTACGGGACTGCTGTGTCTGAAGGCAATACGGTCATCCTGGTTGTGGTTGACCATTTTTCCAAGGCCGCTCATTTTGTTGTGCTACCCAAGCTGCCTTCAGCGTCGGGAGTTAACCATGTGTTCCGGCTGCATGGGCTTCCGCAAGAGGTTGTCTCTGACCGGCGTCCTCAGTTTACGGCCAGATTCTGGCGGGCATTTTGTAAGCAGTTGGGGGCTACTGTGAGTCTCTCCTCTGGGTTCCACCCAGAGACCAACGGGCAGACTGAGCGTACTAATCAGTCATTGGAAAACACTCTTCTATGTTTAGCGGCAGATAATCCATCTTCATGGAGTCAATTTTTAGCATGGGCTAAGTATTCCCATGACTCACTGAGTAATTCCTCTACGGGCCTTTTCCCGTTTGAAGCTCAGGTGGGTTACCAACCCCACAGTTTCCTGAAACTGAGAATGATTCCGAGGTTCCCTCGGTCTACTATTTCATTCGTCGCTGTCGGTCGGTTTGGACCAGGGTCTGTTCTTTTCTGTTGCGCTCGGGACTCAAACAGAAATCCGCCGCCAATAGACGGCGTCGTTTGGCCCCATCTTATCGGGTGGGTCAGAGAGTTTGGCTGTCTACCCGGGACCTCCCCTTGAAGGTAGAATCATGAAAACTAGCCCCCCGCTATATTGGCCTGTTCAAGATGCGGAAGATCAATCCGGTCACTGTCCAGTTGAAGCTCCCTCGATCTTTGCGCATCCATCCGTCGTTCCATGTCTCTCGGATTAAGCCGATTAGCACTAGCGTCCTGGCACCTGCCGACACACCCCCGCCGCCAATGCAAATGGTTGAGGGGTGGCCGGTTTACACCATGCGCCGCATTCTGGCCGAGAGGCGTGTTGGTCGTGGGGCCCAGTTTCTCGTGGACTGGGAGGGATATGGCTCTGAGGAGCGCTGCTGGGTCCCTTCCCGGGATATTCTGGATCCCGCACTCATTTCCGAGTTCCGTGCACGGGGTTCCCCAGGGACTTCTGGAGCTGTCCCTTGGGGGGGTCCTGTCATGGTTCTGGAGGCTGGCGTTTGCTTGGGAGGATTCTCTGTTGCTCTCGTCCGGGACGATATCGTTTTGCCCACAATTGGATTCTTTGGCCAGCTGGCATCAATTGTGGGCGGTGCCTGGACTCTATTTAAGCCCAAGTTCCGCCTCGCCACCTTTGCTAGAGTGTCAGTGTTTCGTTTGCACTATAGCCCGTAAGTTCTCTAGCTAGAAAGTTGGTGAGGAATTAGTTGCAAAAAAGGAAAGTGTTAATTAGTAAGGGAATCTTTCTCTCTCTTGTCCTCTGTCTGTGCACCGTCTGGTGCTTAATCTTTCTATCTCGGTTTCTGAGATTTTTCCTTTATTTTGTTCTGTCTAGCTCGCGTTGCTTCCTTATTTTTACTCAGACTAGATTTATGTCCTTTGAAAGCGTGAGCCTCTCTCTCTTATTTTGTTTGTGTTCGTCATTTTGCTGTACTTCCTTTCGTTCTGGCCACTGCATTTGGTGTCTCGAAATACCAGCCATCACAGGGGATGCTTCTTTTATACCTAATCATGACACTTACCTGTTTCCAATTAACCTGTTCACCTGTGGAATGTTCCAAACAGGTGTTTTTTGAGCATTCCTCAAATTGCCCAGTCTTTTGTTGCCCCTCTCCCACCTTTTTAGAAACGTGTTGCAGGCATCAAATTCAAAATTAGTGAATATTTCCACAAAAACAATAAAGTTTATCAGTTTGAACATCTTGTCTTTGTAGTGTGGTCAATTGAATATCGGTCGGAAAGCATTAGCAAATCACAGGGAAGTGATTTTTCCGCTAATTCGCGGAATTCCGCTTTTTTTATCTCCAAAAATTAAAAAAATGAAAACTCCGATTTTTCAGTCATGAAAATCCGATTTCGTATCTACAGCATTCGGACTTTTAGTACTTCTAACTGAACTGACCTTATACACGATGCATTCTTCAGAACTTCCATTTTCAAATTAGCCAGCTAAGGCACTTCTGGTCAAATGTCATGCTGTGTGGGTGTGGGCGGTGCCGCGGCGGCAAGTTTCAACACTGCGGAAAACAAACAGCGGAGATATTGCGGATATTCGAGGGCGACAGATAGCTTGTAGTATAGTATAGTAATAATAATTAATAGTCAGTATTCTTGTATTTTGTGTAGCCCACTAGGCTAGTGGAGTGGGGATGAAGCAGTCTAGTAGCCTAAGTTTCAGCGGCGTGAGTGGTCGACGGCTGAACACTGCTGCATCCCTTTATGTACATCGTCAAGACAAATGCTGTACAGCACTGGGAAGTTGCACGGTTGGCTCAGTGTTTATCAGTATACCCCCCGAAATGCGAGTGCGAGCGGGTGCTCGTCTTAGCTCTTTGACGCACCTTCGCCAGCTCCCATTAACGGTAGTATGGCCAGTCAAACTATAACATTGAATTACGTAACCTTACCGACAAACCTGATGGACCTTTATTTTCCTACCTCACTCTCGCACATTTTGATATGAAACATTATCACCCTACATTTTGACTTCAGTGAATGCTGAATTAATTGGTTACTGTGGCCAGCATACACAGGGGTTATCTGTGCTAACGCAGCTGGGAGGCTAGCTCCAAAGCTAAATCATGGTTATTTCATCAGCTGCCCAGCTAATCCATGACCTTTAGCAATATTAGCGAACGATACCACTACGACACGCAACTTCTCTATCGCGTTGTATAATTAAAGGTGCTTCAGGACCTCGACGGAAACCCTTCCTCTTAGTTTCACTTTTGTTTTTTTGTGTAAATGGAGCGTCACTGAACACCGAATATAACCGAACGTGTCTGGTTAGTGACACTGTTTTCCATTGCCGTTTGGCTTATTAATTATGTTAATATGTAATACATAATTTCCAGGAGTTCCATCAGGATTGTGTTTTTAGTCAGTAATTGGAAGCTGAAAATACTCACAGAACTCATGGATGGTTTCTACAGATGATTGGATAAAGAAAAAAGATTTATTGGTGCTGTGTATCTACAGTGATTATTTTCTTATTTGTTCATTTTTGCTATTACACAGTACATTTAGGGAAGGCTAAATTCATAAAATCCCATGAACATGTGACTTTGTGATATGATTTTGGAGTTGACTAAGAAGTCAATGATTTTATTGATATATTGGCTATATTTAATGAATGTTATTTTACTTTTATGTGAGTGCAATAGTGGCAGATTAAATTCTTTAAAAGCTTGGAGCTTGTGACTAATTTTGACTTGACCTAGAAATCAAAGATTGCATGTTTGTTGGCTTGAATATACATTGGATAATAATTCTGTTTTTTATTATTACATTGAATTCTTAGTACACTTATGGCAGTAAAAATGACTAAAACCTAGGAGCTTTGGGGGCTTCGCCCCCCTTGTCCCCCCACCAGGGCGCTGCCTTGGACCCAGCTGGGGGCCACTGGCTAAATTTTCAGATAATTTCACTTCACCCAAATCACATCCCTGAACTCATCCCTACGTCACAACTTAATTGGAATTCAAGTTTGTATTGTAAAATTTCATTGCATTTTATTGATCAGAAAAATTTTGACTCGGCCAGTTCCCGAGGCTACCGGACCGCGACCTGGCCTGTATCCAGAAGTCTTCATTATATTTATGGGTATTTTAATGAATCGCATGAACTTGCTAGATAATGCTTTATAAAATGTATATGACATCAAAGCACACCATTATATTAAATATAGAATACCTCTGGAATGCTGCAAGCGAATTACTTTTTTGTTCAGAAGCTGCATAAGTGTCACCTCAATTCAATGAGAGCTTCAATACGTGTGTATCCCTTTCAGAAGCTTTGTAATCCAGCGTTAAACTCCAGTGTCTCACTGGAGCATTCCTAAAAAATCCATAATGATATGTCCAACATTGAACGTATTACAGGATATAGAATTTCCCATGCTGAAAACAGCTTTTGCCGTTCATTAACAGCTTAAGCTCGGAGCCTCTGGCTCGAAAATGACATGCCCGAAATTAAATGAGTATATTTCTGCAACTACTTGGTCCATTTGAATAATCTTAGTATCAAAATAAAGGTAGCACCTTGGGGATTTCTGTCGTGGTCTAAAAATCAGTATATACTGTATATATCACTGAAGTCAGAATAATTGAAGATGGAACACAGCACAAATGAAAGATCTCATTTCTGCCTAACAAAATTCTACTTTTATCCCTTTCAAATTATTTAGTTGCAGTCTGAAACCTCAAAAAATTACAGTACAGAATGTCACCATAATCTGTGTTAAAGTTTATTCTAATCAAGTAAATTAGAGCAAAATTAGAGAGGTTTAAGTTCAGGAATGTCTAAGTAGCATCTCCAAATTGGAATTTGGGCACTGTTTTGGATACTTTGTGCCATTTCAGATTTTTCAGGTACCCAACTGTAAAACTCATTTAATTTCACTTATATGTCTCTACAGGCATGCATTCCTGTCCTGAATCTATTTTCCCATTCAAAGAAAATACATACAAAGGAAATGAAGTTTGACTCCACTGGAGCATACTTATTTTCAAAAAACAAGCAAATAAACAAAATTGTAAATATAAAGATAAGGTAAAATGGTAAAAAAAAAAAAAAACACACCAGCAATTATTTATAGAAAAACTGTTCTGAACTATGATCTGGCTATTGCTCTGAAAGGTCCCCCAGGTTTCCCATGTTCTAGCACTCCACTTTAGCCGTTACACTGGCTCAATGGGCTGCGCTTTCTGCGTCTAATTGCTATTTTGAAGATCGAGTCAACAAAACATGTCATGCACCCCGATTTAGCGCTTATATAGCTGCGCTCTCTTAGTACTTGTGCATAATGGCACAAGGATTCTCAGTCAGAAAATGACCTTGAAAAAGAGTGTTGAGTATTTAGTGGTTAATTTTAGCAAAAATGTTAAAAATAAACCAATAAATTGATTATATTGTTGAGCTCTTTGAGTACTTGTATATAATGGCACATGGACTCTCAGTTAGATGCATGAGGAATGCAAGGCTTTATCTCAGGCTAGTTTTGTGCGATTACGGTGGTTGATGGTCCGTTGGAAACATCAGAGCCCATAGAATCAAATGGCCACTTGCAAAGTCAAACTGACAGTATCACTAGCAGATAAGAGAGAAGAAAATACATTGCTTGCAAGCGGAATGCTCAGGGCCTGATCTCATTGGAAGCAGTGCCCCGGGAAAAAAAAAAAAAACATGCATGGAGACTGGAAGACCTAGTTTCAATATAACATGGACACATTGGGCTAACAATAGCCAACACAGATTTACCCTCGAACACAGTTTTTATTACAAAATATCAAAGGTGAGGAAAAGTTTTTGCTCATTGCTGTAGAATGTACAGTATGTCTGCTGTTCTTTCAAGATCAAGATCGATTCCTTTTATTGTCATTTAGCAAGGCATTCAAGATGCAGAGCAGAACAAAATTGCATGCATAGCTCCATTAAAAACACAGATAATAAATAGGTAAAAGCAAAACTAGACAGTGTAATATAAGGACCTCGATGAAAAAATATTTGTAAAAAAAAAATACAATAAATAAATAAAGAAATAGCTCCTGGACATTGCACAGGTCTAAGAGGAAATTATTGCACAAGAAAGGGGGAGCGCACTTAGGTTGTATTGCACGTCCATAGCTAATAATTGCACTTATACAAAGCAGCTGCCTAGTTATGGTTAAGATAAATGATAAATGAATAGGGATGGTCAGCAGGGTTGTATTTTGATAGCAGTCTGATAGCAACCGGGTAAAAGCGTTTGCTGAACCTGACAGTGCTGCTACGCACGCTACTGTATCTCCTGCCCAAAGGCGAGAGGGAAAACAGTCCGTATAGTCCCAATAGTCTATTCTGCTGACCTCACCACTCTCCTCAGGGCCTCTCTTGTGAGGGGGAATGGGACAGAGGCCCAGACATGACACAAGATATGGTATCTAAAAGCTACCCACAAAACACGAGTGCCCACTAAATAGATAAAAGATAACAGAAAAAGGGAGCGTAACTCTCTGGCAATTCTGCCTACAAAAAACAACCCAAAAAAATGGGTGAAAATCCTCCCAGAAAATAAAAACTTTCTCAGAAGAGACAGACAGGGTTACGACCCCTCCTGCTGGAACAGAACCGAACCGACAGAGGTCTGCGAGCAAAGACTATGCTCTAACAAACAAGACCTTCTGCAGGACAAAACAATAAATCAGACGGACAAACACCAAATCCTAAACTCTTTCAAATAGTTTCCTCCGACTACTTGCAAAGGGCTTTGTAGACCTCGCAGGAGTGACTCGAAAGCACCAGATAGCGCAGAAAACGCCTCTTAAATAGTGTGTCCATAGCTGCAATCACTAAGCAATCAGGGAACCCAACCACCTGCATTCCCCAGAAAGATAGCCCTCAGGCGGCGAAGAGAAAGCACAGCAGGCAGCAACCCCCCCAACACCATGATAGCCCTGCTCCCCTTAGGAGCAGCTCCAGACAGTCCGGCCTGCCTGCGAAACTTGGCTATCAACTCAGGGTCAAGAATGTCCCGGGACGGGACCCAGGAGCACTCCTCGGGACCATAGCCCTCCCAGTCCACAAGGTACTGGATCCCACGACCCACCCACCTGCTGGCCAAGATACACCTAACTGTGTAAGCTGGCTGCCCGCCAACCATGCGAGGAGGTGGCAGGGCAGCCTCGGGCAGGACCAGCGGACTGAAAGCGAGAGGTTTAAGCCGGGAAACATGAAAAGTGGGGTGTACCTTCATGGACCGGGGAAGCTGAAGCCGCACTGTAACAGGATTGATCTTGAAGATGATCTCAAACGGGCCAGTAAACTTGGGCGCGAGCTTCCTAGACTCCATACACAGTGGAAGGTCCCGCGTGGACAACCAAACCCTTTGGCCCACGCGATACGAGGGAGCAGGGCAGCGTCGTCAATCAGCCAGGCTCTTTTGCTTAGCAGTAGCCCACAGGAGCGACAGACGCACCCGTCGCCACGTAGACAGGCAGCAACGAACGTATGCCTCAGCAGATGGTACCCCCACTTCCCTCTCAAGATCTTGAAATAAGGACTTCTGATAGCCGAACTGCGCCTCGAAAGGGGAGAGGCCTGTGGACGCATTACGCAAGTAGTTAGCCCACGCTAACTGTCTGCTCCATGAGGAGGGATTAGCGGACACAAGACAGCGCAAAGTAGCCTCCAAGGTCTAGTTATTCCTCTCCGTCTGCACATTAGATTCAGGATGAAACCCAGACGAGAGACTAACTGACACCCCCAGCAGCGAGCAAAATGGGCACCAGAAACTGGATATAAATTGGGGGCCCCGGTCAGACGCCACATCAAGGGGAAGACCGTGAATCCTAAAGACGTGGTCCACAATTAACCGCTTGGTCTCCGGAGCCGAAGGCAGGTTCACCAGTGGAATAAAGTGGGCCACCTTGGAGAAGCGGTCCACCACCATCATAATGACCGTGTGAATACCAGACGGGGGCAAGTTCGTCACAAAGTCAAGAGTAATGTGGCTCCCAGGACGGGGTGTAATAGACCGGATGGGGCCTCCTGTGAACCTTCCTGGCGCACTCCGGACACGCCAGAGACAAAGTCTCACATGTCTTTCTCTATTCCTGGCCACCAAAACTGTCTAGCCAAAAACTGCGGTGCACCCCGGGATGATTAGCCAAACGTGAGGAGTGCCCCCACTCCAGCACTTGGCCCCGCAGCACCCTGGTAGGCACGAACAGACAGTTGCAGGGACCTGAGCCCGGATCCGGCTCTAGCTACTGAGCCTCCCGCACCTGTGAATCAATAGCCTAAGCCACCGGAGCCACAATCTGACTTTCTGGAATAACAGGCTCGTCTAGTCGCTCTTCGTTCGCCTGATCAAAAACCCAAGACAACGCATCAGGCTTGATGTTTTTAGACTCTGGCCAATACATCAAACTGAAATTGAAATGGGAAAAGAAGGGAGACCATCGAGCCTGCCTGGAGTTCCGGCATTTGTTGCCTTGAATATATTCAAGGTTTTTGTGGTCTGTCCATGCAGTAAAAGAATGGACAGCCCCCTCTAACCAGTGATGCCACTCCTCGAGAGCTAGCTTAACTCCCAAAAGCTCCCGGTCTCCCACATTGTAATTACGCTCAGCCGAGGAGATGCTGCGCGAGAAATATGCACAGGGATGCACTTTCCCATCGGCAGGCGAGTGCTGGGATAAAATGGCTACAACCCCTAACCCAAAAATGTCTACCTCCACAATAAAAGGGAGAGACAGGTTAGGGTTAATGAGGATGGGCTCAGAGCAAAATCTCCTTTTTAACTCTGCAAACGCAGAATCAGCCTTAGGGGTCCATTGAAAAGGAGAAGGGGCAGTTTTTTTTTTTTGTCAGGGGCAGCAATAGCGCTGAAATTACGAATAAATTGCCTATAAAAATGGGAAAACCCCAAAAAGCGTTGAACCTGTTTGACAGACTGAGGAGTGGGCCAATCCCTGGCAGCAGCAATTTTCTACGGATCCATTAGGACCCTACCCTCTGAAATGACAAAGCCCAGGAAAGAGATGGTTTTCGCTTAAAAAATGCACTTCCTGGCTTTAACAAAGAGCCATGCTGTCAGTAGCACTTAGAGTACCTGCTTAACATGCGCAATGTGCTCAGAGAGCAAACTGTAAAAAAATAAGAATGTCATCCAAATAGACAAACAGGAATTTCTCTAACATTTCCCTTAGCACATCATTAACAAACACCTGAAAGACAGAAGGGGCGCAAGTGAGGCCGAACGGCATAACCAGGTACTTGTCAGCCCGCTGTGAGCCTTAAAAGCCATCTTCCACTCTTCCCCCTCTCGCACACGAATCAAATTATAGGCATTGCGCAGATCTTATTTTGTGAAAATTGATGCCCCCTGGAGGCACTCAAAAGCCGAATTCATAAGAGGTAAGGGGTACCTATTCTTGACTGTGATACTGTTTAGACCCCTGTAATCAATGCAAGGTCTTAAGGTACCGTCCTTCTTCTGTATGAAGAAAAACCCCACAGGCGATGTGGAGGGTCTAATAAAACCATGAGCCAAAGCCTCCTCAATGTACTCTTTCATAGCAGCGCTCTATGGAACAGACAAAGAGTACAGAGAGCCCCGAGGCGGAACAGTGCCAGGATAAAGGTCGATAGCACAATCATACAGATGGTGGGGTGGAAGGGAAGTGGCGCGCTGCTTTCAAAAACCTCAGCAAGATCAGAATAAACTGATGGCACATTAGATGGCAAAGGAAAGTTAAGAGACCCTATCATGTGTGTGAGCCCCAGTTCAGATTCTGCTAGAGAACTGAAATCATCCAAATCTCTAAAACTGGAGAGATCGTCCCCGCTCCTCTCGTCGAAGGGAGGATTGTGGTCCACTACGGGTCCCAGGCTAGACTCTCCTCTCCATCCCCTTAGAGTGAGGAAGACTCCCTGTAAATCGGGGGGAGAGCACTGTTCCCCCAGATCACTAAAATCATCCATCTCCTCGTCGCCACGCCCTCTATCAGGGACAGAGGATGGCTATATAGAACAGTGTGGAGTGCATAAGGGTCCCCAGCGAAGGATGGTATTTTCACTATTACCCCAATTGATTTGGAGCTGATGTGCAGTGAGCCATGAGTGCCTCAAAACCAGGGGGTAGGCCAGTGACTTAATAAAAAAAAAACTGAATATGTTCAGAATGAGCCCCGAATGCAATCTTAACCGCAATAGGTTTGGTTACACTTGTAACTTGTCCCCTACCCAGTAGCCGGCCATCAAGAGCCATTATCTGGCGCAGCTGTCACAATGGGATCCAAGGAATACCCCACTGTTTAGCCCAGTGGGCATCCATAAAACATTCTAGTGCACCAGAATCAATAAAAGCCTGAGCTGACTCGGTGCGCAAGCCCCATTTTAAATCAAGCATAACTAGGGTGCGTGGGGATTTAAAACCATGTCTCGCTAACGTGCCATGCCCCCTCAGCGAGACTGACCATTTCCTTTCAGCTTGGGACAGACATTTTTAATATGTCCCTTACATTTACATAAATAACACATGACTCCCTTAGTCTGATCCTCCGAAGTGCCGTGTAACACAGAGCTGTCAACCTGCATAGCCTCATCAGACCCCAGAGGACTGCCAGCTGCAGAAGCTCCGGACTGAGAAAGCAGGAAAGCGAGCGTATCCCGAGCGGGACTGTTATCTCTCTCATGCTCCCTTAGACGATTATCCAGGCGAATTGCCATGAATACTAAGGCATCGAAGGACGCCGGTGGTTCTATAGGAGCCAATGCATCCTTAATGGGAGCAGAAAGGGCATTCATAAATAAGGATTTTAATGATCCCTCAGGCCACCCAGTCTCACCAGCCAGAGCTCTAAAAGTAATCGCAAACTTGGCCATGGATTCTTTTCCCTGATGGAGGCGAGTTAAATTTATGGCTGCCTCTTGGCCAGAAATGTCATGATCGAAAATCATGGCCATCTCTTTCATTAATTGGTCTGCATGACTCATTAGTGGCCCATTGGACCTCATGAGCAGGTCCGCCCAAGCCAAAGCAGATCCCGAGAAAAGGGACAAAATAAAGGCTACTCGGGTGTCCTGAGAAGCAAAGAGAGAGGGTTGGGCCTTAAATAAAATTAGACACTGTGATAGAAAGCCCCTACACTTGCCCGGCTGCCCATTACAGAACAGGAGTGAACCGACAGAGGTCTGCGAGCAAAGACTATGCTCCAACAAACCTTCTGCAGGACAGAACAATAAATCAGACGGACAAACACCAAATCCTAAACTCTTTCAAGGAGTTTCCTCCGACTACACGCTAAGGGCTTCGTAGACCTCGCAAGAGTGACACGAAAGCACCAGACAGCGCAGACAACGCCTCTTAAATAGTGTGTCCGCAGCTGCAATCACTAAGCAATCAGAGAACCCAACCACCTTCATTTTCCAGCCCTCAGGTGGCAAAGAAAAAGCACAGCAGGCACAGCAGCCCCCCCCCCCAATACTATGACACTTTCTATTAGAGGTGTTGGAGTTCTCATACCAGAAAGAGATGCTGCTGGTCAAAACACTCTCTATGGAGCCCCTCTAGAATGTGGTGAGGATGGATGGATTGAAGTGTGCTCTCTTCAGCTGCCGCTTTGAGTGCGGTATGAGTTTAAAATGACATGGCTTATATCATTGGATTCTATGAACTCTCCTCTTTCATTTGATGTACCGTTTGTATGCACAGCACAAATTCAGTAGAAATGCTAGCGGTCGAGCAGTGATATTATTTTATCCTATGTTTTGCTACATGCTTATTTACTTGCTTAGTGCTTGAATGGTGTTTGTTTGAGGTAGAAATGGTCATCATGTGCTTTTTGCCTAGTTTCTTCCTTTTATGTGGATATGTCGCATGATGATGTTGCTGTTAGGAAACATGGTGTATTTATGATGCTTATTGATTACCCCCGGTACCGAGGGTGTTCGGGTTTAAGAGGTTGATAATAAGAGGTTGTTTCCTTGAATTACGTCCGTAGACCAGAGGCTGCATTCTTTTGAGCAATCAGAGGTCGTTTTTGACTGGCAGCCACACTTGTTTGTTGCACTGATCAGTAACAAATTGTGCGATGGAATAAGACAACATTATCTTATCCCTATTACTTACAGATGTATCCCATAGAGTGCAAGTGCTCAAAATAATGAGTAATTTATAAGGAAATAACAGACTTTTTCTGTGGAAAAGTTCAATTTTTGGTCACAAAATCATGTATCATTCTCTTTAAGAAAAAGGTTATTACCAATAACAAAATTTGTCAGTTTTTCTTTATGCTAAACTGATATGAATAGTTGTGATGTCATTCTAAAGTGTTTTAAATATACTTTCCAGTGGTCATAGGCGGCCTTACTTATGTTTCAACCGTTTCATTTGAAACGGGCCCCACCCTCCAGGGGGCCCCCAGCTGCCAGGCAAGAATTAACATCCCATACGTTGACTGTATGAAAACATGGAGAGGTGCATAGCCAGGAAAGGCAAACCGGGAAAATATGTGAGTCCCCCAAAAAAGGCAATGTTTGGGATCCCCGACGGCCACTCAAATTGGCACATTTTCCAATGACTTATAAAAACCCCATTAAGCCTTCTATGAAGGCATTCTAGCGCACCCCCGGCCGGTGCCTCGAAATCCCCCTAGACGGGGCCCCTTCTCTGAGTTGCGGCGAATGCGCAGAATATACGGTTCACGGTGGTCATAGTTATGGGTTTTCTCCATGAAATTATGATAGTTGCATGGACACTGAGCTGGAAAAGAAGTGTAGTAATTATTCATCGTCTACAAATGATGGCAGCAAAAGAGCGATGGTAGCTGATGGTCCGGGAATTTCGGAAATACAGTCGTTACTTTAGCCAATGTTGCTAGCGCGTCGGACTTATCAGTTGGCATGTGAACAAATAAAAAAGTAATTCGCTTGCTGCATTCCGGGGGTATTTAATATTGTATATAACAGTGAGCTTTGATGTGTACATTTTATAGCGTTATTAATCAATTTTTCGCATTTTTCACACATTAAATTATCCAAGAACATTATGAAAATGTCTGGATTCGGGCCAGGTCAAGGTCTGGTAGCTTCTGGAACCGACCCAGTCAAAATAGTTTCTGATCGGTAAAATGCGATGATAATTCGCAAAATTTAAGTTGCAACATTAAAGAACTCTTCTGCTTTCCTTTTATTGGTGTCTGATGAGTAGGCCTATTTGACGGAAATTAGGCACCTTGAAAACGAATGTATGCTTCCAAGTTCCAAGAAGTTATGGCTCTTTGGTAACTTCTGGCTACTCTATACCCAAGGAGATTCGGGACATAACCCAACCAAAGCCAATGAGAGGTGAGTTTTCTGGGACAAGTCGCAGTTCAAGCATCTCCATGCAGAAATAGCGGGCAGAAAATGACCGGTGCGGACCTGTCCGATTTTCGCCTGTCTGTTATCAGTGCATAACATTAACGTTACACACTGTGCTGTGTTTTAATATAACGTTAGCTAAATGTACTTTGAGCGAAAAGACATGCTCCTTAATTCACATGGCATTGCAATTGAATGAAAACATTAAAACGGTGAACAAGCTGAAAACGTATTGATGGTTTTATATACATCTTCATGGCTATGGCAAAGCCAGCCTCATTCTCTGACAAAGCAGAGGGATACTGCGTCACCCAGTGTTGCGTAATGTTTATAGCTATGCAAATTTGAATTCAGATCGGCAATACGAGTCACCGAATGCTTCTAAACCTAGTCTACTCAAGCGACATTAAATTATGTTGACGGGATTTCGAAGTTTGAATTACATCCAAATTTTACCATATCATTATCCCAGTGATTATGATGTAGAGCTATCCCGTAACTTCGTCCCCCTCATAAGAAAATAAAGAATCAGGGCTCTTTGTGCTGTTTGTATTTAAACCTTTAATCATTTTAGGTGGCAACTTTTTTTAAATTTCTAATTCAGTGACGCATAAAGTACACAAAGACGTCCGCAGTTTGCAATGCAACTAGCTTGTTGGGGTGAGTTTCACATTTCAGTTTTTGAGAAATTTATCACATTTACACGTGTATATATTTTATTGCCAATATTTAATAAATCATCACAAATAAACATGAAGTTTCACCCAGAAATGTTGAAATTTCACTGGATAGGCTAAGGGATTAGCTTTCATTCAGCAAAATTATGAAGTTCTTATGTTTTAAAGGGCCCCACATTTGCTTTGGAAACGGGCCCCCAGATGCTTAAGGCCGCCACTGCCAGTGGTACCAGTTGCACTGGAATTAGCAGCGTTTGAATTTTTTGTTCACATACCTACTATTGGATAGGAAGGAGGGCAGTGAACAGCAATTGGACGTATTGCAGGGGGACCAAATGGCTGGTCAATTTGCCTTCACCTTCACTTCTGGGACAGCGTCCAGCAGGTGGAATGAGGCAGTACTCCTAACCCTGTACTAGAGAGGGCCAGGGGGAAGTTTGGACAAAATTGCCAAGCCAAAATGAGAGCCTGACCCTGGGTGCTCTCAAAGGCATATCCATCTGTTTGGACAACATTCTTAGGGAACGCTTCCACACCCCTCCAATGTCTAGTGCCCCAGTCCAAGAGGAAGAGTCAATAGAGATGGGGAATGCAAGAGTTCCAGATCCAGAGCAAGATCGGCACCTGAGACACCCTTTTTTGCCTGTACTCTGGGAGAGATGGCCACTGCTTACATGACAGCTACACTCAACAGAATTCGCCAGTGTTGACACGGCTACTAACCCCCCCGGAGTGCTCCATCAGCAAAATGGGCGAGCCTACCCCCCTCCCAGGTAGTAGTTTGTCTACTTATTGTTCTAGTCATCCAGTCACAAAATGCAATAGGTGCCAACATTAAAAAAGCTAATTTACTCAAAATGAGTAAAATGGATATATTGCATTTTGGAAACAAACTAGTCATATGCTCTTTTATAAAGAGTATCGCAATAATAAGCATTTGAAATGAATACACTCTCTAACCAATTCTACAAAAGTGAGCAGTTTCAATGTGTACATAATATAATAATAATAATAATAATAATAATAATATAATAATAATAATCAATTTTATTTATAACGCACTTTTCATTTTTAAAAGAAAAAAATCTCTAAGTGCCTACAGAATAAAACACACAAAAATGGCAAAAAAAAAATCAAGATAAAATATTATAGGACTGCTTAAAATAGAAGGTCTTCAGTCCTTTTTTAAAAAAGTCCAAATACTGTGGCGCCCTCGGGTGATGTGGAAGGGAGCTCGACAGTCGAGGGGCAGCTGAGCAGAATGCTCGATCTCCCATGGTCCGGAGCTTGCTTCTTGGGGTTTGAAGCAGATGGGTGTTTTGGGATCGGAGGAGGCGGGTTGATGGTTGTTGATGAAGCAGTTCCTGGAGGTATGCTGGGGCGTTTCCATGAAGGCAGTGGTGCATTCATATTTATTTTAATCAGGTAGGTAGCCATTCCTTTCAACAAAGGTAAAGGCATTGTTGCAATGAAACATTTCCCCCCAGCTGTAATTTGCAATCTAATTAAGCACACATTTCAAGGTCACATAGTTGAACAACGTGAAAGGAAACCTACCTGTTCAAATATGTCATAGCAAGAGGACCAGACAAGACATATCCCCAACTTGTCTCGTGATGGAATCTTTTAGTAATTATTCTCATTCGAATACTAAAAATCTACAGTGGAAAAAAAAAGCAGAAGTAACAATCAGATTGCAAATAGACTGGGACATTAACTTTTAAAAAAGTGAACATCTACCCACCCCTGACAGATTAATCATCAGACTCACCAACAACTGAATAGTACAAATTATTTTGTGCCTGTAATCTTCCAACGACTTTCATGTACCAGCATTTGGCTGGTTACCATGCTGAAAACACTAATTTGCTTGAGCATGTTAATTTGAGCTAAAAATGCACCAGAATGCATAATTTTAAGAGTAAGATTTCCAAATTTTCTGGGGGGAAACCTCCACCCCCTTCAGAGGCTACCATTTTTCCCCCGCCTGAGGTTTCGTCCTGGGGAGAACCCAGCAACTAATCGAGGCCCGTTGAGAATTGATGCCTTAAAGTTCTTACAGGATTTCACAGTATCACAAGAGCAAACCAAAGCAATCTCTATCTTACATTCCTTTCTGATACACTGTCCACACAGAATGGTACATGCTGTAAATCTGTACATACAGGGTGTATCAAAAAAAATGTCCCACTTTGAAAAATTGCCCTAAAATTAATATTCTATAATTTTTTTGAAAAACCTTTTACGTAGGTTGATTGACAATGGTTCAATGCTTTTTGTGCGATTGCACATACTCAACATGTCACGCCTGAGTGAGCACAGGCTAATTACGTAAATTGCGATACATCTGTTTTGCGCGAAAAAGTGCTAGGATGAAAACAGGACCTGAGACCATGGGAAGCAACTTTAGGTATGCCCCCTAAGTGTCCTAAAAAATTTCAGGAAATTGCTTTAACACTTTGCTCTCCAGATGGCTAACAGTCCTGTTATGTCATGTTATGTAATCAATGAATGGATGTCCCCAGAATGGTACAACACCAGGTGTTTGCACTTTCTTGATCTCAGCACATCCCTTGACACATTTCAATTCAGCTTAAAGAACTGTTCGGAGAACGAGTGATTGCCCTACACCGCGACATGGAACGGCCCCCGAGATCACCGGACTTAACCCATCTTGACTTTTTCTTGTGGGGTCATCTTAACTCAAAAGTGTACGTTACTCGACCAAGGGACCTGGATGACCTTGAGGAATGCATAACGGCAGAAATCAATGTTCTCAGAAGGGACAGAGCTTTGATCCGCCGTGCAGTGTACGATATGCTGAGGAGGGCCCAAATCTACCAGGAAAGAAATGGTGGACATGTTGAGGACGTGTGAAACGGTTAATTCAAAAGTAATGGCAATTAGTGATAAACAAAGGGCATATCTAATGTTGCTTCCTGTGGTCTCAGATCCTGTTTTCATCCCAGCACTTTTTTTGCGCAGAACAGATGTATCGCAATTTACGTAATTAGCTTGTGCTCACTCATGTGTGACATGTTGAGTATGTGCAATCGCACAAAAAAGCACTGAACCATAGTCTATCAACCTATGTAAAAGCATTTTCAAAAAATTATAGAATATTAATTTTAGGGCAATTTTTCAAAGTGGGACTTTTTTGATACACCCTGTATATATGTTTTTATCATTTTTCTATTTTTTTTTTATTGATACTTGCCAAGGGCTTTTGGGGAGTATAATTTAACACCAAGCTTATGTACGTATCTTAAGGGCTCATAAGAAATATGGAAAATTTGGTAAATCAGACTTCTGAGAGAAAGAGCCTATCTGTACACTTTGCTTGGAAAAAAAAAAAATCATACTGCAACATTCTAGACTAATTATAAAATAATTTTAATATATTGATTATTTGAGACAACTTGAACAGTTTTCACCCTTCCCTATATAATATGAGCATGTATTACAGTTCTGTGAGTATTAGTACCATTCCCAATTTCTTAAATTTTTGCTTATTTGTCATGTTTAAATGTTTCAGAACATCCAACTAATTTTGAAACTAAACATAGAAAACGTGAGTAAACACAAAATGCAGCTTTTAAATGAATATTTCTTTTATGAAAGATGAGGAGTTGGAATTGCTTCTATGCTTCAAATCATTGTCCTGCTGCACAAACCAACTGTGCTTGAGCTTTAGGTCATGAACTGATGGCCGGACAATCTCCTTTAAGATTTTCTAGTGTAGAGCAGAATTCATGGTTCCACCAATTATAACAAGTCACTCAGATCCTCATGCAGCAATGCAGCCCCAGACCATGACCGTGTTTGACTGTTGGTATGATCTTCTTAGTGTAGAAAGACATGCTGACTTCACACCAGATGTAACAAGACCCATGTCTTCCAAAAAGTTAAATTTTTGACTCATCAGTCAATTATGCCAAAAGTTTTGATAGTCATCAAGGTGTTTTTTTTTTTTTTTTTTTTTTGGCAAATGTCAGACAATCTTTTGTTTTCTTTTTGGTCAAAGGTGGTTTTAGCCTCGGAGCTCTCCCATGGATGCCATTTTTCCCAGTCTCTTTCTTATTACGGAGTCATGAACACTGACCTTAACTGAGACAAGAGAGGCCTGAAATTCTTTTGATGTTAGTTGGGTTCTTTTGTGACCTCCTGGATGAGTTGTCAATCCGCTCTGGGAGGAATTTTGAAAGACCGGCCACTCCTAGAAAGGTTCACCGCTGTTCCAAGTTTTTTCCATTTGCAGATAAATCGCTCTCACCGCGGTTCGCTGAAGTTCCCGAGCCATATAGAAATTACTTCATAACTGTCTCCAGACATATATATTAACAACTTTGTTTATCGTCTGTTCTAAAATTTCTTTAAATCATGGCATCATGGGTTGGATTTTGCCTACTTCACATTGTCAGACAGGTTCTATTGAAGTGATATTGAGACTCACCAGGCCTGGGTGTGTGTTGTGAAATCGAAACCAAATATCTTTTAAAACTTTAACGTGCAGTTCTTTTTGAGAAAATTTCCACCCAAACTAAAATGCTTGCCGCTCTTGAGCCACTTTGAACAACTACAGGCATAATCGTGGTCTCGTTTGAAAGGTGACACTCAGTAGAGTGCTCTCAAATAGTCAGAATTGCTGAGTATATTACCTAAATTGAGTGACAACACTGGAAATACAAGTTTTTGTCCAACAGAAAATGATTTTCTGTTTAGTTCTCCCCCTGTGGCGCTGTGACCAAGCCTCATCAGCCTAGAAAAATAATACAGCCACAGCCAGACGCCTAAACAACTGCAGGTTCAAATAATATGATTTTGTGACCAAAATGAATATTTTTCAGATTTTTTTCTTGATTATGTTTGTGCACGTTTCAATAAATAATTTTTGAGCGTCAAAATTTCACTGTATTTCTAGCCACAGTCGAGTTTGCTTTTACAAATTTGGAAATTTGGAGTTTGGAATTTTACAAATTCCTTAATCTGGTCTTTTTCCCCCTATAGAGCTAGATTTTCACTCCAATATACCCTTCCAATTCCCTGCACTGGTGTGTAATCTTAAATACCTCATGAAGTCGTTTCCAAAACTCCTTTTCTTTATTGACTGAATCCCCCCTTGTCAAAAACCATTGAATTGTTTACCTCTCATAAAAATTAATCCTGTGGCTACCATACCCATTTGTCTTTTGGAAGTTTCAGACCACTCGCTGTATGTGAAAACTAAAAGAATTTGATTTTCCTGTTATATTGGAGTGAAGGCTGATGGGCTAAAACACCTGCTGTTTTGTTAGACCAGCAACAATGGGTGCACTCATGTCATTTCTAAAGGGCTACTGTACAATCTACAGCACTGTATCATGAGTAAAAAAGCTCATTATAGTGAAATTCCCACGCAGCCACAACCTTGAAGTCAAAGTCCATTTTATGACGTTTGTTCACGCTTGCTTGTTTTTGCAGATTAAAAACTGTAACAGGTTTTTATCTCTGGACTGCTACCGAGGTAAGAACATCAATTTCAAAATATTTGGACAAATCTGAGCAATAAACCTCCCCAAATCTGGATACAATTGAACCGATGCAACTACATAGTCAGACTGAGGGCTGTTATGACACAATTTTAAATACTATTGTATTTTCACGATCGTATTTGCATCATAAAATGGCTCACACAGATAAAATGCCGTATCCTCAAACTTTTGATCGAAATATAGTTTTTCAGCGTAGCACAATATTTGAAGGTATTAGAACGCAATTATGCAAAGCGGCCCGCCCTCGGGCCGATGCCTGTGAAAGGATTAAATTTGTTTAACCCCTTTGCCCAGAGGCCAAATCAGGCTATTCATGCGTTACCCTATTGAACCCCTCTGCGCAGATGTAGACACCAGCGGACATGGAGCTGCTCTATTTATGCACGCAGTTACACTATTCTATCACTAGATGGCATACCAGGATCAGTTATTGAATATTCATTTGCAAGCCGAGCTCGAACACAATTTAGAATATGGACGAGTTAAGTCCCGTCCCTGTTTCCCAGGAGTTGCATGAATTAAACTCCTCAGCTAAGCCTGACGTGCAAACTGCTCAATATACTTGCCCATAGAATCTATCCATTGTTGTCCTTTGTAGCAACCACTTCAGCAATAGTGAGCCAATGGTATCCCTATGAAGTAGTTTAAAAAAAAAATCTGTTTTCAGAAGCAAATAATTGCCATGGTATTGATACTGTGTCATTGTTCTATCAATTACTATAGTCAACACACATTAAAAAAACCTAATTCCCTAGCGTGGGTCTACACGTAGATTCCTCCACCAACAAATTCAGGGCTGACTTGTATCCTCCTACGGACTCTCATTTATAGCCAAGCACTCTAATGTTAACTCAGGCTCATCTGCGTAATGCACAGTTATAGTTCACTCCAGTGTCAAACTTCCCTGGTAATGATCTTTGATTAAAACGTTTCTTAACCGATTCCAGAGAGTATAAACTTTCCACAGTAACTGAAAGGCATTAATTGGACCATAAATAAAGTATTTAAACCTTTGCGTGAGAGCGTATTTGGTAGTATTCTCTTAACGCTGCACACAGTTATGCAGCTGAAAATGACACAATTTCAAAGAAAAGAAGGCTTCCAAAACCAGCCCGAAGTGTTCAGTTACATTTACAGGATTTAAATGAGTTACGGACATGGTCAATGGGAATTATTCCAAATGAAACAGGACTGGAGGGTTCCCTCTACCGGGTAGATCTGTGTCTGTGGAGGTGGGATTCAAAGAGGAAAGGTTTTTCTTCAATGTATGAGTGAGCAAAATTTGTGTATATATATATATATATATATATATATATATATAGTACTGTGCAAAAGTCTTAGGTACCCTGCACTTTTTAAAATTCAAATTTGCATTAGATGTTTACTTTTTGTTTCCATATTAGAGTTTCTGAAGATAGAAAGTAAATTAGAAATTCCAAATGCTAAGTTACTTCTGTAAATTTCTGTAAAGTTTCAAAAATAAATGTTTGTATTCCTTTAAAAACAGTCGATACAGATATTATAGTCTTGACAGAGCCTTGATGACAACATCATCACAGCTGTTTGTAATTTCTTAGAGGGATAGACGAAAGTGAGACAGTATGCAGAGGAACAGTGGCAAGTTCTCCACTCTGTTTGGGACAAGCAAAAAGCCAATTATCTTATAAAACTATAGCACAACAGGTTAGTGTCCCAAATTTTTTGGCAAAGGGCAGTCACACCAAATATTGATTAGATTTAGTTTTTAACGGTATACAGCTCTGTTTAGTACATCTTACAGTTATTAGAAACTTTTAATTTCATCATTTTTGCAAGCATATCTGCCCAAAAAAATTTGCTTTAAATGCACCTAAGACTTTTGCACTGTACTGTATTTTTTTAACTAATGGCTAACTGTTTTTATTCTCGGGTTACCATAGCCATGATGATCACAGAGCTTGTTTGCCACATTGGTTAGTAAGATTAACCGTTAGTCTTTGCAAATAATGCTGCATGTTGTGGTATTTTTCTCAATGTGGCTTTTTGCTTTAGAATTTATACTGTATTCAACAAAATCAAATGCTGAGATCTTGGCTCATTTAAAATGCGAGCAGCTCAAGCACTTTGGGAGACCCCCTCTTACGTTTGTTGCACCACTCTGTTCTATCTAGGACAACATATTGCCTGCTTTTTTCTGATAGTGGAATGTCTGTTCTGTAAAAGTAAGGTATATTTCAGATATTACTGTTTTAGTGAGTTATACTTGTTCTTATAAGGTGTGGAAAGTGTTTATATAAGCTTGCAAGCTTGGATGTGGGAACTGCTAGCTTTTCATTGCAGGGTGAATGTTCTGACCGTTAAGTATGCAGTTCCTTTACTGAATAACGTTATGTGTGATGGCCTGTGGGACTCTACAGAAGAATGAACAAAATTCAAAAATTTATCATGGAGAAAAGGCATGTTTTGGGTTTGGAGAAGTTACTGGTGACCATTGATGTCCAACTGCTCCCATATTGATAAGCTCATGCTAAATTCGACCATAAAATCTTTAATTCATATTGAATTTCGTGCCGCAAAGGTTGATTTGTGTTAAAAATATGATAACTTAATGATTTGACAGTGCACAATTTTGAGGGTTCCGAGTGTTTTTGGGAGCCATCTGAAGAGCTGTCTTATTTGGCTCATAGAGAGTAGAAAATTTTGAATTTCATGCTCAAATGACCACCGATGACTCAGATGACTTCTTGTGGTCAAGGAGTTTATGATCCCAGAAATGTATTGTTTTAACTTCCAGCCATTTTTCAATTCTCAGTATTACTATTATTTTTTTCCAATTTCAGTGCCGAATTTTCATGAAGATTTTTTCTATTTGCAGCCCTTTTTACCACTCCGCTCCGACTAAGGGGCAGAGGGATATTGTCGTCACATGCGATGTCCGTCTGTCCATCTGTCTGTCTGTCCGTCCGTCCTGTAAAGTTTTGTATTCCACACGATAACTTGAAAACGCCTTCGTCAATTAGTGCCGTTTTTGCTTTGTTGCTTGTTCTTGTGTTCTTACAGAAGCCTATCGATTTTGATCGCGCTTGGATGTTCAGTATGGCCGCTACAGCCACCATCTTGAATTTTGTATTCTCCAGGATAACTTGAAAATGCCTTTGTCGGGGTGCCCCGGTGGCTCATCGGTCTAAGTGCGCATACCATAAAGGCTGTGTCCTTCCCACAGCGACCTGGGTTCGAATCCGGCTTGGGTCATTTGCTGCATGTCTTCCCCCATTCTTCTCCCCAACTTTCCTGTCTCTCTATACTGTATAACTATCGAATAAAGGAAAAATTCCCTAAAAAAGAAAATGCCTTTTTCAATCTGCGCCATTTTTGCTCTGTTGCTTGGTCTTGTGCACTTACAGAAGACTATCGAATTTGATGGCACTCGGATGTCCAGTATGGCCTCCACAGCCACCATCTTGAATTTTCAATCCCGCAGGATAACTTGAAAACGACTTTATATTTATAGTCATTCCAAACAATCCAGGGGCTGAGGAGTAACGTCCGCTTTGCGGGGCTATTTTTCTCTACCAAAATCATGAAAATGAATTGAAATACAATGGAATACTAAATGCTACAAGTGTCATGTCTGAGTTGAGCCATATTCCCTCTCTGAATGAAGCTCAAATCTTGAATTAAAAAGTGTTAAATTGAGTGACACATAAATAGCCAGATTTGGCTTCTGCGCAAAGGGGTTAGAGCTAGAGTTTGCAATTTTTTAAAAAATCCGTTTTTGTCGTATTTGTTAAAACTGTCACTATGACCTGACAGTGGCATATGAATCAGATGATCTGTGAAAAAATCTGAGCCATCTGCCTCCATCTTGTGTTTCTAATTCCATTTGCAAGATTCTATCACTCCCGGCACAAACAACCAATCAGAGTCAGGAAGAGTGGCTGACGAATGTCAATCATTTCATGTGCACATGCAGCAGGCAGCCCCCTCCCTTATTCAAGTTACTTCTTGGGTGATTATAGAACCAGAAGTCAGCGGTAACGCACCTTGGGTTTATAAGCCGCCATTAAACCTCTATAAGAAGAAGAAGAAGCTACATCCCTTTGCTCTGTTGCCTTTGTTTACGTCCGGCTTCAGGAGATTTGCAGAAGCAATGGTGGGAAATCCACCTACGGCAAAGAAAACATTGCCCATCCCTTCTTTGCCAACAACTGCTTATACAAGAAAGACAAGCAAACAGAAGCAGACCAAAGAACAAACAAAAGCTGATAGGAAATAATCGGACAGATCCCGAAATAAAACGAGGATAAACATCGGAATTGCTTTCCAGAGTTGAAGGGAGTGTAGGGATCTGAAAGGATTCCAGACTGATGTCCATCTAGCCACACTTCTGCTGGACAGGTAATTTCATTACCCCTTTTTGATTTATGATTGATTTTATTTTCAAAAAATAGCTACATAGCCAAGACGTTAAGAGCCAATTTTTGAGAGATTCAGGCGAAGTCAGGGACCTTGAATTGTTGACCCCCCTGGATTTGGCTGATTTTTTATTTTTTAGATGGGCATAGTACCCAAAACCCAAAACCCAAACCATTTCTCTGTCAACCCCTTCTGTCCCGAGCTACAGCAACCCCTTTTTTTTGGCCCATTTTGGCCAATTTAACAAAATTGCAAGATCCCACCTCTCTTATTCTGAATTTCAATGGTGTCCCAGCTCAAAGTTCATTGAAAGTGGGTCTATAGGGAGGGCAGATTACCAGAATGTAGTTATCCAGCTGGGGCACCCTTGAAGTTTGTCAATAGGGAGGGTGCTCAAAATGCTCCAAACCATTTTTTTTTCTTAAGTTTGTCATGGATTCTCTCCAAACTTCAAAGGTATCCCAGTTGCCTTTTTGCAGGAATCTTTTAGTTGGAAGGACCTTAATTCAAATCTACTATTACTTTTGTGGGACAACCTTGGAGTTTGGAGAAAAAAAAGTTTGGGCCAAAAAAAGGGTCTCGGACCTAAAAAGGGGTCATTTTGGGACCCTATTTCTCAAAGCTTCAAAGAGGTAGCCAAATGCTGCTTATTACACATGAAAGTCATAGACCTCTATATTACAATAAAAGAAGAAATCAGCTGGGATCTTGTCTCATTTGCCACTGCCTCTGTTGTTGGGACTGCTCCAGATTTGAGGCTCTCAAACAAAACCAAAGGGAAGCACAAGGAGGTGTATGAAGTTAGCCAGGAGAAGCATACATTCCTGCTTGCTCTTGTGCAGTGATAGACAAGAGGACTTCTGAAATGTGGCAGAAAATTTTCTTTTCACTCATTTTCACTGTCATGATATAAGCTCACTGTTATTCTACTCTCATCTCTCATATCTGTGCCTTATGAGCCGGGCCATGAAAAGGCAGCAAGTACAATTGTATCAAGAACATATTCCTCACTGCATGTATGCATACATGCATCGTGTCACAACAAGGTTCAATGTTCATTTTTTTAAGGATTAGTGCTGCCACCTAGATGCTATTTTTAGAATTTTGGTTTTGTTAATTATAAGCAAATGATATAAGATCCCAGCTGTTTTGTTGTTTATTTATAATACAACCCCAATTCCGAAATAGTTGGGACAAAGTGTAAATTGTGAATAGAATTAAAATGCAATGACTTTCAAATCACACCAGCCAGTATTTTATTCACAATAGAACAGAGATAACACAGCAAATGTTGAAACTGAGAAATTTTACAATTTTATCCACAAAATTAGCTAATTTCAAATTTGATGGCTGCTACAGGTCTCAAAAAAGTTGGGACAGGGGCCTGTTTACCATGGTGTTGCATCCCCTCTTCTTTTTAACATAGAGTGGAGGCGTCTGGGCATTGAGGAAACAAGTTTCTTGAGTTTAGCCATTGGAATTTGATCGCACTCATGTTTAATGCAGGCTTCCAGCTGCTGGAGAGTTTTGGGTCTCCTTTGACGGACTTTGATGTTTAATTATGCGCCAAATGTTCTCAATCGATGAAAGATCAGGACTGCAGGCAGGCCAGTTCAGCACACGGACTCTTCTACTACGAAGCCATGCTGTTGTAATAGCTGCAGTATGTTGTTTTGCATTGTCCTGCTGAAATACACAAGGCCTTCCCTGGAATAGATGTCGTCTGGAGGGGAGCATATGTTGCTCTTAAACCTTTATATACCTTTCAGCATTCATGGTGCTTTTTAAAACATGCAAGTGTCCCACACCATATGCTCTAATGCATCCCCATACCATCAGAGATGCTGGCTTTTGAACTGAACGCTGATAACAGGAAGGGCGGTCTTTCTCCTCTTTAGCCCGGAGGACATGACGCCCATGATTTCCAACAAGAATGTCAAATTTGGACTCATCTGACCAAGGACACTTTTCCACTTTGCTACAATCCATTTTAAATGAGCCTTGGCCCGCAGAACACAGCGGCGCTTCTGGATCATGCTCAACAATGGCTTCTGTTTTGCATGATAGAGTTTTAGGAGCCATCTGTGGATGGCACAGCAGACTGTGTTTACAGACAGTGGTTTCTTGAAGTATTCCTGGGCCCATTTAGTAATGTCAATGACAGAATCATGCCAGTGAGTGATGCAGTGGTGTCTGAGGGCCCGAAGATCACGGGCATCCAGTAAAGGTCTTCGGCCTAGTCCCTTACGCACAGAGATTTTTCCAGTTTCTCTCAATCATTTGATGATGTTATGCACAGTCGATGATGAGACCTTCAAAGCCTTTGCAATTTGACGTTGAGGAACATTGTTTTTAAAGTATTCCAGAATTTTTTTTTTTAAGCAAGCCTTCACAGGTTGGAGAGCCTCTGGCCATCTTTACTTCTGAGAAGCTCAGCCTCTCTAAGACATCTCTTTTAAAGCCAATCATGTTACACACCTGATGCCAGTTAACTTAATTACTTGCTAAAAGTTCTTTCAGCTGATTCTCTTATATATTAACTGCTTTTTCAGCCCTTTTTTGTCTGTGTCCCAACTTTTTTGAGACCTGAAAATTTGAAATAAGCTCATTTTGTGGATAAAAATGTAAAACGTCACAGTTTCAACATTTGAAATGTTATTTATGTTCTATTGTAAATAACATATTGGCTCATGTGATCTGAAAGTCATTGCATTTTGATTTTATTCACAATTTACACTTCGTCCCAACTATTTCGGAATTGGGGTTGTAAATAGGTCTTTGACTTTCATGTGTAATTATCAGCATTTGGCTACCTCTTTGAAGTTTTGAGAAAAAGGGTCCTAAAATGACCCATTTTTTGGTCCGAGACCCTTTTTTCACCCTTTTTTCTCCAAACTTCATGGTTGTAACAGTAACAGTAGATTTGAATTAAGGTACTTCCAACTAAAAGATTCCTGCAAAAAGGCAACTGGGATACCTTGGAAGTTTAGGGAAAATCCGTGACAAACTTAAGAAAAACAAGCATTCAGAGAATTCATAGTCTTGCCCAACAGCCCGAAATGTATGTCATGCCGTGAGGTCATCCCAAGGTGTTTACATGCGAAAGATGATTGAAATCGGTCAAGTGGTTCTAGAGATATCTGCCCGGAAACACACATACACACACAGACAGACAGACAGACTCACAAGGTGATTACAATAGTCTCGCAAACCCCTACGGGCCCCTCTGGGGGCTCGACTAAAAATGGTTTTGAGCATTTTGAGCGCCCCCTATTGGCAAACTTCAAGGGTGCCCCAGGTGGATAGCTACATTCTGGTAATCTACCCCCCCAATAGACCCACTTTCAATAGATATTGAGCTGGGACACCATTGAAGTTCAGAATTAGAGAGGTGGGAACTTGCAATTTTGTTAAGTCGGCCAATAAGGGCCCAAAAAAGGGGTCACTGTAGCTCGGGCCAGAAGGGGTCAATAGAAGAACGGTTCTGGATTTGAAGTTTGGGTACCATACCTATCTCAGAAATAAAATATCAGCCAAAACCAGGGGGATCAACAATTCTGACTGTCTGAACTTCTCAAAAATTGGCTCTTAATGGTTACAGTAACACTCCATTCTGAATATCTTGTGTAACAAACGTTGCAGCCATGGCTAACGTTAGCTTGTGTCCAGTGCTAAGGCTAGCTTAGCGGTTAGCATTGTTTTATTCGTAATATGCTGAAACAATATTTGTAATGTGCCCAGGTGGTCGTATTGCTTTGGTATTTGTCTTGAGGCCCCGCTCATAGGATGCTTGTTGATGGTCAAATACAGATCTTTAGCTGTGTTTGCGTGTAGCATTCACGCAGCTAACGCTACAGCGTATTTATACCCCCAAGATCCACGTGTGATAAGCGTTTTTGGCTTGTTTTAATTGATGGAGATGTCTTTATGATCAATTGTTGTATGTATTATATAATGTATCGAACAGGATGTTTTTCTGCTGTGGTAATGTTGTGGATTTGTTTGGTTTTGTAACACAAAACCGTACAATATATATATATTTTTTTTTTTTTGGAAACCTAGAATCTACAAGCATTGCTGCCAGGTAACAGTGAGACTTGCGCTCGTGCACGTGAATAAAGGGGCGTGGCTTTGGTCAGAGGCTTCAGGGGAGGGGTTGGGTTTATCTGACAGTGATATTCAAAATTATTTACTGTTTATGAGCCAAATAAGACAGCTCTCCAAGTGGCTCCCCATGCTGTCAGAGCCTTCAAAATTGCACACTGTCAAATCATAAAATAATCATATGTTTAATACAAATCAACTTTTGACTCATGAAGTTCAATATGAATTAAAGGTCCCCTATTATGCTGATCCTTTGTTTAATACATACATGTAATGTTATAATGTTGGATGTCCATACTCAACCTCTGCAAAGTTTCTAAACATAAGATACAGGGGTTTTGCCATTATCGGAGAACGTGATTTCCTCTCTGAACAGCTAGTCCCAAGATCTTCATGAGATTTGGGCAAAACCTGATGTCAGGTTGTTGTGTCCAATCAGGTCAGACCTGGCCAGAGCCAATCACGGTGCTGGACTTGCCCACCCCGGAATCTATTCTATCAGACACAAACAAGCACAAATCGTTTAACGTGTATATTTATCAGTACATCTCC
Organism: Gymnothorax javanicus; assembly: GCA_029692085.1. Taxonomy (NCBI): domain Eukaryota; kingdom Metazoa; phylum Chordata; class Actinopteri; order Anguilliformes; family Muraenidae; genus Gymnothorax; species Gymnothorax javanicus. The sequence continues at coordinate 35,393,145 of CM056201.1, forward strand.
CAAAGCTGTTCGTGCGTGTTTTTTTGGATGCGAAAAAAAGCACAACTATTTTCTCTTCCAAAAGACGATGCCACCAGAAATCAGTGGGTAACTTTTTTGTTTGCCAAGGGAATGTTAGCTGTTTGTGCTTGGGATTTCACCAAAGACTGCTTTGTCAATAAAGGATAATTCGACACTGGATATGTGTCTCAGCTGCTTCTCGAACCTGGGGCAGTTGCATCAATCAAGAGCTCGGAGCAGCAAGTTGTAAGTAATGATATAACAGCAAATAATGTAAGTGTTACGGGTGGCTACCAGAACTGCTAACAATAGTTAGCACTAACAGCTGGCCTCAAACACAGGCTTTGTAAAATATCTGAGGACAAAGCCTGGATCGGTACCAACTGTCCAGGACTCAACGACAGATGCGGAAGCAGTAAGTTTTACCACTTTGTGTTGCTTTACTGCATAAGCCTTCCTAACGTGATAGCCTGTTGAATGTGGCTGTAGCTAACATAGCTAAGTTACAGTTGCTAATGTTTGTGTCCTAAATATCCAAGAGTAAATAATATCAGGAGACATTAAACAGAAGGCATGTGAACATAAACCTCATTTGAAGCTTTTTATACTTGCTTGTAATTTGGATGCTTGGTACTACTGTTCACGGTAACGGAACTTGCTGTCTGTAAAACCTGTATTGCAAGGTAACGTTTGTCTCTGTCACTTCTATGAATGCTCGGTTACTACTGCATGTTAATTTGCATTCCGTGCAACTTAAAAATGCTCCTGGTCAACTTATATGCAGTAATTCAGATTGGTATGCTTGTGTTACTTTAGTTAGCATCAAGGTAGTAGTTTCATCATAACGTTACCTGACCGTAGCCGCTACTGTTGAAACTCACCGGAGAGGTGTTGTGCGTGTATGCAAAGTTGGGCTGATAAGGCTGCAGTTAGGCCAGACATGGGCTTTGCGGAGCTTAGGGTTTGTGTTTGGGTTTGTTTACTGCTGCTGTGAAACGATCGTTTTACTTATCCATGACCAGGGTCAGCTGGGCACTTTGCTGTGGTGTGGGCTAGCTTTCTGATCCTACCGCGGTAAAAACAATCGCGAAACGCACTATAACGTTTCTGGTATAACAAAAGATTTCTCCGCATTGCCGCGGCGGAATTTCATCCACCTTTGAAAATTGTTCTGCCTAATAAAAATCCAAAAAAAAGTGGAGGTCGGATACGGATTTTTTTTCGGTTGAAGTTATTGATTCGCTTGCTGCTCATAGGCAACGCTTACACCGTTTGTGTGTTTTCCAGCGAATTCATTTAGTAGCTTGGTGACGGAATTGTGTTTTGTTTTGGTAGAAATGGTTAACAGGAGCTTTTAGCAGTTTCTTCCGGATAGCTAAGTAGGTATATAACATGACTATATAACAGCACAGTTACAACCACATGCATGCAAGGCGAGACAGTACGAGCAAAACACTAAAATTTCAACTTGCACCTCATTGATATCATGCTGTGAACATTGCTGCAACACTTCAATTGCTTCGTCCACCCATTCGGGGTCAGATTCGACATCAAACAAGTATGGTCTTACAGCAATAGATGCCGCAGAGAGCTGTCCTGAAATACCTGCCATCTTGGTTTCCTGGTTTTTCGGGTCTACACCCTCCCCCCAATGGCGCCCCCAAGGGGGGGCCAGGGGGGGCCACGGCCACCCCTGGAAAACTGCTGGCCACCCCACTGGCCCCCCCAGAGCACTGAATGTATAAAACATGGACGTAGCCTCCGTGACGTTACTCATAGGTTTCTGAATATCCACTGCGAAACTCATTTGGTCGCCAATTTGGCATTTACCTTACTACGCCTACCTCCCGGCTAATCCAAAAATGGTCAAAAAGGTGGACCGTTGCTGGAGCTGAGGCGAGCTGAATGGAGCCTGGTTGCTGAAACACGCCCCCCCCAGCTCGAAGTTACCAAGCCAGCTACTGCTTACGAACTAGGCTAGAAACCAACTCGGTTCGATGGTACAGTGTTCGCAGTGGCCGAGATGCTTGGTCATATCTGTCCTCGTAAACGAAAGGACAGATATGACCAAGTTGCTTGAGGTGGCGGGTCGAACGCTGTTTATATCCGTGAAGCAGTCGCGAGACGAACGCTGTACACTGCTGGGAAGGTGCGGCGGTCGGCTCACCCCTATGAGTACGAGCGGTGCTCAGCTCAGATTTTTCACGCACCTTAGCCCCGCCGCAGCAATGGTGGTATGGCCAGTCAAACGTTAACATTGCATAACGTAAGCTTACTAGCAAGCCTGGTGGTGGACCTTTATTTTTATTTTTCACACAGGCATATTTTTGATCTATCACCCTATATTTTGAATTCGGTGAATGCCGAATTAATCGGCTTCTGTGGCGAACATACGCACGAGTTATCAGTGCTAGCACAGCTGGGCATCTGGCTCCAAGGCTAAACTATGGTTATTTCAGCAGCTACCCAGCTAATCTATGACCTTTATATTAGCTAACGATAACAATGTGACTCGCAACGTTTCTTTCGCGTCGTCTAAATTGAGGTACTTCTAGAACTCAACAGAGAGACTTCGCTCTTAGCTTCACTTTTCACTTAGGTTTTTTTTTTTCTCTCGTGTAAATGTTGCGTTACTGGACACCGAACGTGGCCAGCTAGTGACACTGTTTCCTTTGCCATTTGGCTTATTAATTAGGTTAATGTAGCTAGTGAGCTTGTGGATGGTGGACTTAATGAGAAATGCATTTAACGACAGCTAGCTAGCTTGCTAGATAACGTGGGATAGGTTAAATTAGCTATAAAGCTAGCTAGAATGATACTGATACCGTATCAGTAATCGCACTGAAAATGGAACGAATCCATTTTGCGTGAAGCAGCGGTAATTGTTGCATTTGCAGCAAGATAACATGAAAGGAGAAGAGACTCCGAGCCAGAACATGAATACATCCCTACAAGGGAGGAACAACAGGAGACATAAACTTTGTACGAACGTGTGGAACAGGCAGCAGCCTCAGTCACAGCCATAGAGACTGGTGAAGACTCAACTAGATTTAGGCCAGCCCCTACTAACCTGTCTCTGGACCAACAGGTGAATTTATCAGTGTGTAATGACATGGATGGCTACAGGGTAAAATCATTTGGATAAATCTGTGGTTATGGTCTACAGTGAGTGAGGCATTTTCATGGTAATTATATTAAACCTTTGATTCACCTTTGTCAGTAGTTGAGACTAAGAATAGTCTGAATAGAAATGTTCATTGGCCAATATTACAAATTTAATTACAATGGAGAACCCTTACTACTCATACTATTTGAATTATTATTATTATTATTATTATTATTATTATCATAGTTGTTCCTAAAAAAAAAGCTGTATTGGAAATGTTTGTGTGTTTTTCTGAAACATGAGGCAAATGTGTCAGATGCATATTGTCTTTTTAATGAAAAGGAGTCAAGGACATAGCCTAGGAAACATCATATGTCTTTATTTTTTGCGAGTGTTTATTAGATTCGGCTGTAGGTAGATGGGAAAGATATGGGGGGGGGGTTACACAAGGAGGACTGATTTGGTGTGCCACCCTAAGATTTACACTGGCCCCATCTGGCCACCCCTATGAAAATTTTCTGGGGGCGCCACTGCCTCCCCCAGGATCGAAGCGGCCATGCAGCCAATCAGAGCAGCGCCCCATTAGCATAGCCTCCCCGCCAATTCAAAACAGCTCGTGTTTCAGGCCGGCACAGACGAGGTGAGAGGAGAGGTCTCACAAGGCCTGGATGTGTGTGGGTTTTTTTTGTTACTGAATTCTTAACATTATTTTTTTATGCAGACCACACAGACCTGTGATGCAGACCTGTTGCAGACCTGTTGTTTATTTATTTATTTATTTATCAGGGAAAGTGCACATTAATCAACACTTCAGTTAAACATTGGTGTAAATGTGCCAGAGTTAGCTACTAAGCTAATTTTCGTCCTTAGTCCCTGGGCAGGTTGTTACAAATCAAATGATGTCATCTTAAGAAAAGAAAGGAAAGGAATGGGGAAAAAAAAACACAATAATACAACAATACAAAGACACACCACAGAAATATCATAAAATTAATAAGTGTAGGCAGGGGCAGCTACACAGATGAGTTTGTGTAGTTACTTATGATCACAAGTTTGATTTACCCTGAGCCATGTCTTAAGTTTGTGTTTAAAGGTTGGGTAGTTATTGCTCTGTCTCAATTCAATTGGCAGACCATTCCAGGAGTGGGTGGCTCTAACTGAGAAGACTGTTTGCCCAAACTTGCTACATCTGTACTGTACAACACAGTCCCCTCTGGTAGTGTCCCTTGTTGTCATGCTACAGTTGTTCTTCCGTGTGATACACTGACTCAGCGGTGGACGTGCAAGCCCATGTAAAATCTTAAAAATGAGGCAAGCATCTGAGAAATGTTTAAAATTTTCTAAATTAAATGAACTGTACTTTTGTATTATGCGGCAGTGGTGATAACTATTGGCTTTTTGGTCAAATGTTTTAAGTGTCTGTTTAAAAGGGGACTCGATTGGCTTCAAAGTTGTTATGCTTGCTTGTGACCAGCTGGTAAAACAGTATGCAATGTGGGAAAAATCATAGCATGCATAAAGAGTTTGGCTGCTTCTATTGTTTGGTATGGTCTGATATGCCTAAAATTGGCCAGGTTAAATTTGATAGTATTGGCCACCTTTTTAACATGCTTTTTGAAAGACATATTTGAATCTAAAATAATTCCAAGATATTTAAAATCAGATACCACTTTGAGCTTTTTGCAAGCTTTTGTTTTGCAAGCTTTCACTCTTTTACAGTCGGCCTTTGATGTTGTTCAGGCCCGTCTGCAAAGGCTGAAGCTGGTTTTGAACGCTGATAAGATGAAGGTCATGCTGTTTTCCAGGGCTACTGTGCTGCCAAAAAATCTCCCCGTTTTAACTTGCCAGGGTACAGCCATTGAGCTGGTCTCATGTTATAAGTACCTGGGTTTCCATGTTGATGAACGTCTAACTTTCAAGTACCACATTTCAAATTAAGTTTCTAAACTTAAGGTAAAATTGGGCTGTTACTTTAGGAATAGATCTTGCTTCTCTTATGGAGCCAGGAAACGCCTTGTGTCAACAACCTTTCTTCCATTGCTTGATTATGGTGATACACTGTACATGCATGCACCAGCCACATGTTTACGTTCACTGGATACTGTGTATCATTGTGCTCTGAGGTTTGTCACTGGATGCAAGAATCTGACCCATCATTGCACTTTGTACAAAAAAGCTGAATGGTCATCCCTGTCTGTCGGAAGATCCACTCATTGGTTGACTTTTATTTATAAGGCTCTACTTGGTTTGGTCCCATCCTATCTCAGAATTCACCTTGTTAGGAACCATGGACATTATAGTCTACGATCCAATAACTTCTTTACTCTGACTGTCCCTCATGTCCTCACAGAACTGGGGACAAAGGCATTTAGTTATGCTGCTCCCACTGCATGGAACTCCCTGCAAGCTGAATTAAAATTGTCAGACCTGATCCCTCTTGACAGCTTTGTTGAAATTCTCAGAACCAAGGAACTCGAAAGCATTGGGCTTTGTCACTGTTTTTAAATCAGATGGTACACTTCTTTAATCTATCTCTGATATTTTTATTCTTTATTTTTATTGCACGAATGTTATTTGTGTTGTTGTGTTGTGTACTGTAAAATTCTGCTGCCTCTTGGCCAGGTTGCTTTTGAAAAAGAGATTCTATATCTCAATAAGCTTTTAACTGGTTAGATAAAGGTTAAATTAAAAAAAATAAAAAAGACCCTTTGGACATGTTTTAAATGACAAAATACAGCATAATATGGGACCTTTAATGATTTTCTAGCAGAGTTTATCAATATAGGCGCGGATGGACATAAATGGTCACCAGTAACCTCTCTAACCTCTCCTAAGCAAAAACATGCCTTTTCTCCATGGTAAAGTTTAGAAATTTGTCCATTTTTCTTTGGGGCCCCATCAGCTGGCACATGTACTTATTAAAGGAACTGCTTATTTTACAGTCAGAATGTTCATCCTGTAGTGGAAAGCCAGCAATTCCCACCTCTGAGCACGCAAGCTTGTATAAATGCTTTCCACACCCTATAAGGAGCAAGTACACTACCAGTCAAAAGGTTTTGCACACCCTAATATTTTGTAAAATTCTTTATCTTACATGATTGTTTACAAGACAGAAATCACTGGAACCCAATATTTGTTTATTACAAATAATAAATTTCCAAGAAAAATCCACAAGGAATCCAGCACAGGTGATTGAAATAATCAGCCCGCTACCAACCTCCTGAAAGCTGCTTGATAATAGATCATTTGAATCACCTGTGCTGGAGCAGAGAGAGATCTAACACATGCAGGACAGGTGGCACTCCAGGAGAGGTTTGAGAAGCACTGGATTAGACCATCGTTACTGATCTGCATATATTTTGACAAATTGACTGATCCTGGTTTTTTACCCCTCATTCCCGACTAAGGGGCAGAGGGGTATTGTTGTCCCCTTCGTGGACGGGTGGCGGATGGGAAAATTTTTTTGTTGTATACATGGTTAATACATTGGGCTTCAGTTTCCTACCTTTCTGTTATAGAACCAAAGTTAGAGTATTACCCAAGAACAAAATACAAATTGTAACAATTACAGAAAATATTGGGGTGTGCAAAAACTTTTGACTGGTAGTGTATAACTCATTAACACAATAATATCTGAAATATACTTTTATTTTTACAAAGCAGAAATTCCACTATGAGGAAAAAGCAGGCAATATGCTACCCTAGATTGAACAGAATCAGTGCAACGAACATAGCAGAGGGTTTACCGAGGTGCTTGAGCTGTGCGCATTTTACAAGCGGGATTATCTAGGAATTATATTTTGTTGAATGCAGAATAAATTTTAAAACAAATCAGCACATTGAGCAAAAGCCACCACGTACAGTAATAGTAGCAAAGGCTAATGGTTATTCTTATTAACTGATGGGGCAAACTAGCTCTGTGATCATGGTGGTAAACCTAAAATAAAAAATAGCTGGCAAGCTAGCTAGCTAGCTGGTTATAAGTGATATATAGCTTCACAGTACAATGATAGTTGTACAACTACTAGTTGTACTAGATAGTTGTAAAGCATGGAGAAAAACTCTCCATCATTGAATTTCTCCTCTAGAGAATCAATGCTATCAACCCTCCAGTCCAGTCCGATTCGGAATGACTCCCCATATCCATGTCCTCATCACATTTCCATCTCATAAGCGTAACCTAGGCACTTCTGGCTAGCTTTTGGTGGTCTTTCTTTCAATCCATTCCCCTCATTCAGACAAGGCTGGACTGGTAATCTGCCGTACCGAGCAATGCCCGGTGGAACGATGCACATTTTGGGCCGATGCAATCTTAGTTTATAAAATAGTAATAATATAGATGATTTTTAACAACCGCGCCAGCCTTTAAAACACAGAAAGCGGCCCATTGGTTCATTTTCTACACTGACACAGGGCTTGCCCAATGAAATCTCTTAGCCCTCCCTCCTCAGCCTCTACGGGAGAGAAGAGTCTACAGGCGGATGCAGCCAAATGTGCCAAAATATCTGATTTGTTTGCTGCAGGATCTACAGCTAGTGGTGATCAACATCCAGTACAGAAGCAGTAGCATCACCCAGTACCAATGTGCACAAGGCTAGTTTTTGCCCAGCGCAACATAGTGAAAACTTTTAGAAAGAGCAGTAAAGCTGCACAAAAACTTCACGTCGTGGACTTTGCTGAACAAAATGGAAATCGCCATTTTGTTTAAATTATATTGAAATAGTTTGGAACAACTTGTTTACGCATTTTTATAAATGAATTGCTACTATAACACAGTCTTTGATATGAAACCCTTTTCACCGATGGGACACCCCACAAAATATACTGTGTCTTACATAACAATTCAACATATCTACTGAGTTTTACTGTACGTATTTCCGCCCTTGGAGTTGGAGACGCGTTTGCATTTACACTTGTGTTCAATGTGGCCAAAATCCGTCCCCGACCACCTTCAGGAGTGGTTTGTTAGATAGGATCATAATCCGTCCTGACTGCGTTTTGAGTGCATTTACACCTGTACTTTCATGTGGTCAAGCGGTATATGATTGCAATCCGATCATAAAAAACGCATTTTAATGCCAGATGTAAAGGGGCCTATACTGTATGTTGTCATATCAGACCAGTTACTCGTCGCCAGAGACAGCGCAGGTGGGTAGTAATAGGCGGATAGCAAGGCAGGGAGAAATAGGTGAGAAACTGGCATGTTTGATAACAGGACGTAAAATGAGCGGATATTCTGTTTAAAAGATGTTCTGGTTACAAATTTAAGTTAACCATTATTGTAACTGGTAAATGAGGCTAGCTAGCTCATGTGGCAAATTGGCAAGCATCGCTGACCTGTTGAGAATTATATTTCAATATTTCTCATCATATTCATTAGTAAATCAATAACCATATTGAATAACCATAATCAATAATCATAATGAGTAACCATGTTATGTATGCAGCAGTAACACACACACACACACACACACACACATACACATGCACAGGCACAGGCAGCACATGTACACATGCACACACGCACACACACACACAGACAGACACACACATACAAGCGGCTCACACACGCATGAGCAGTGCACACAGACACATGCACACACACATACACACGCACAGGCACAAGCAGCACACGTACACATGCACACACACACATACAAGCAATTCACACATGGACACACACACATACAAGCAATTCCAATTCACACTTGCATGAGCAGCTCACACACACAAGCAGCAGGCTTCTGTAGCTTTGATTAGTAAGCAGGCTTCTGTTACGTTGATTCGAAAACATAATCAGGTGATGTATTTGATTTCTGTAGCTTTGATCAATATTGAAACATAATCAGTTGAATAATTTATGTATCCATGTGTATTCTGTACTTTTGACTGTAATTTTCCTCTCCATTTTAGTGATGTGCATGCTTATCTTTTGGTTGTAGTTCTCAAGGGAAGTTAGCAGTGTTTTAGTTTGCCCGTCCTGTTGTAGCGTGAGAATGAGAAGGCGGAAAGACCATATTTGGAAGATTTTTCCTGTGATGAAGGTATAAAAACTGGGTGTGAAAGGCAAAATGTCAGTTCTTCTTACGCAAAAAGAATTTGGCTTCATATTTATCAATATGCCTCAATAAAGCCTAATTGTCTGAAGAATCTGTCTCTCTCCAATTGTTTGAGGTCGGGGGAACCTCATAATATGAAAATATGTCTGAATGAAAACCATGACAGACCTTCTCAGGACTTGGTGGTTTGAGCAGAATATCGAAGTGGCTCAAATTAAACTATGGCTATAGGTAATGCAGGCTAGTTTTATCTTTCCTAGCTATAAAATCAATTAATGAAAAGGAGCTAGGTAGTAGTTTTTGTCTGGCCTCTCAGAAACAACACTTCATTAAATGTGCTCATATTGCAGGGTTTCCAGTTCTCGCGTACTTGATGTGAGATAGGTTTAGTATGTCCCGTGTCACGTCAGTGAAAAATAAATTCTGCTTAAAAAAACTTTATCTCACACCTGAAAGTACGCCGGCTTTGGCCAATCTTTGTCAATTTTACACAAAGTTTGCCTTAAAAGTTGGCATCTCTGATAGATGTTGCATAAATATATGTCCTTTCTATTTCAAAGTTTCAGAGATAGGCCAAATGAACAAAATGAGTAAAGCAAAGAGGAGGAAGCTGACATTTTCAAAAAGGAGGCGCAATCAGACAGCTTCGCTAGGAATAGTGTGCATTGTTGCTCTGGCATTCTCTTTAAATTGTTTTTCTTTTTTTAAATGATTACCTTGCATGATTTGGTAGCTTTGTTCACAAGTTAATCTAATCATGATTTCATTCATGTATTAAAGTGTCAAGCTGAATTGCTGGGGTAGTTCAAGTTTATCTGTTGGCACATTTTCAATTTGTCATTTGTGTTGTCATGCCTGTACCTGGTTAATTAGATGTCAGATTTTGTTGTCTGTGTGCACACATGTGCGTCAACCCTAAAGCCACAGGGCCCACCTACATAGCAAATTCCAGTTGAACTGTTGGTGCCCGTGGATATATTGAATGGAAGCTAGTCAACATTCTCTGCCACTGCTGCTGCTGTACAAAGATGGAAATCAAAAAACTCATCAGCGAACTGCAAGAAGCAGTAGAAAAAACATCATACAGGATCTGGCTGAAGAGAGATGACCAGACCTGGCCTGAGAGCTGTAGTTGACACCAGCTCCACAATACCACCTCCAGATGGAGGGGCCGCGCCACTTCAGAAGAATAGTTGAGAAAGAAGGGCTGAAACTGCAAAGTGGTTCCTCCTGATGATGGTAAGGTGCTGGATCCGGTTGTGGAGCTGTCGGCAACAAAGCACTGCACAAGAGTATGTCAACTTCTTCTTTTTCACGGTGGTGCAGTGATTAGCATTGCCACCACACAGCAAGAAGGTTGTGGGTTTGAATCGGGCCTGGGGCCTTTCTGTGTGGAGTTCCAGGGCATGTTGGCTACTACTGAGCTTAATTTTAACTTTTGGTAACAGTGTCGTGTGCGTGTATGGCGGGCTGTCACGTCACGATCAGGGTGGGCCGCCATGGCCAAAAATACCAGGGCCGTTTTTTGTCTCATTCCAGCCCTGCATTCAAATGCACAAACTTGAGAGAACACAGTCGAACTTGCTGTTAAGAAAGGGTTTAAATAATTTTTTGAGGGTCCGATCAACGTCTTTCAATTACTGTGGAAAGTTTATACTGTCTGAAATTGGATAAAATATGTGTCAATCAATAGATAATTACTGAGAAAGTTTCACATGGGTGTGAACTATAACTGTGCTTTACGCAGATAAGCTAGAGCAAGCATTAAAGTGACTGAATTTTAGTGAGAGATTGTATGAGGATTTAAGTGAGCACCGAATTCTTCGAGGGACAAATCTACACGTCAATCAATGGTAGGGAGTCATGCTTTTTTGATATGTGATGACTATAATTGATAGTAGAATGACATAGTATCAACACTATGTTGAATTTTTGCTTCAGAAAACATTTTTTTCACCACTTAATTGGGATACTTTTGGCCTTTTATAACTGAAGTGGTTGCAACAATGGACAATAATTTTTCTGTCGCAAGAGATCATTTTTATTAACTGCTGGATAGATACTATGGGCAAGTATATTAGGCAGTTTGCACATCAGGCTTGGCTGAGGAGTTAAATTCATACAATTCCTGGAAAACAGGGATGGGACTTCAATCATCCATAATCTAAATCACTTACAGGCACCACTTCCTTGTGAATACTCAATAACCATTTCGGGTGCAAGACCTATTGATAGTATAGTGTAACTGCGTGCATAAATAGAGCAGCTCTATGTCCGCGGGCGTCTACATCTGCAGAGACGATTTAATTCACTGATTTAGTTACTAAGAGGGAATTACCTTTTTACATAGGGCCAGCTAAGGTTTTATAGCTTTTCCTTTCAAAAAAAATGAAATCATTAATTAGTAACTGCAAATTGTGTTTACTCTGGTTATCTTTATCTAATACTAAAATTACTGTGATGATCTGAAACATTTAAGTGTGACAAATATACAAAGAGAATGGGGCAAATAGTTTTTCAAAGCACTGTATGGGCACTGGGTTTCGACAAGCTTGCACTTCACCATACCACACGACTGTGGACGCTCCCAATCTCCAGAGCCTGAGATCACACCTTTGGCAAGTGTCAGCATCCTCAAAGCCGCCCCTGGTAGGGTTACAGCAAAAAGGGGTCCTGAAGTGGCACTCATCAGCAATTCTGCTTAATCCACTTGGCGGCATTTCTGGCATTGGCTATCCAGTTTTGTCATCTTTGCAGCAGTTTTGGCAACCAAGCAACAGGTTTTCCCTACTGCTGTGTCAGTGTCGCAGTCCCGGTGAGTAACTGGGATCAGACACCAAGGGACACTACCCTGCGCAACGAAGTGTCATCATCTTAAGCTCAGCCTCATAGTTCTTTCATGGCAGAGTCTAATAGAGAAATATATACAGTAGAGCTACCACATATGGGGCAATCAATGCACCACATTATATGGCAGTGGCTGTGGCGTTACTGATCACTGGAAAAAAGTTGTAGACCACTGGCCTGAATGGAGAAAGCTAGTACACATGTAAATGTTTCAATGAAAACAGCATTGAATAATGTAACAGAGGAAGAGAACATAAGAAAATCTTTTTCATAATTGACTCTGTTTAATTGTCTTTGTTTTTCCTGCTGTGGGACTAGACAGCTATATGCAAGAATGTTTCATCTTAAATCGGGAACTGAACTGAACTCTGTGGACTTCACACATTTTGGACCATGTGAATGATGAGTAGACAGTGCATCCATTTGAAAAGTCCAAAAGGCGAGCCTTAAAGGTGTAATCACCCCTCTATAACCAAAATACAGACCCAAAGCCATGCCCTGACACCCCAGGATGTTGAAGTATATGTTGTATATGGAGCAACATACACTGCCATCTAGATGTCATCTGTTCTAAGGATCTTCTTGCATTTTCCAGCAAGACAACACCAAACTGCACTCTGTACAGATTACAAGTGCATGGCAGCAAAAGCAGAAAGAGTTGGTGCTAGATTGGCTTTCCTGAAGTCCTGATCTGTCTACGACTGAGAATGTATAACGCACTGTGAAGCTAAATACATGGCAACAAAAACACTGTATAACTGTGCAGCTGAAGGTCTGTAGAATGGAGGAAATTTCACTTGTTAGATATAACCCACTGGAGTTTCAGTGCCAAAGCACTTATTATCTATGATAATAGACATAATAGTGTTATACTGAGGTTAAAAGTTGACTATGCCAACTTTTCTGGACTCTGTTGCAGACATTTAATATGTAATTAAAAATATATATTAGATAGTCAATTTGTTGCTATATTGTTTTCAGTATAATAGAGGGTCAACAGACTTTTCAATGCAGTCCATTTTGATTTTATTTGCATTTCCCATGATGTGCCTACTTTTTCAAAAATGGGGTTGTATCAAGTGAGCAAGCACCAATTCACTTGAGAGGCAACCCAGCGTAAAAATGACTAATGTTCTAAATGAGAAAGCTGCATGTCTTGTAATTATTCTTGTACACAAATATTAAAGAAAAATTATAGCCATACATTTTAAACATTATGTCACTGATGACAGAAAAACTTGTGTGGACTCTATACAAATATTACGGGCTGTCAAATTACTCACCCACAAATACACATCCATTTTGAGGCAAACATCATTTTTTAATTGTTAAGTGAACTACTATTGTTTTTTTTTTTTTAACTCACACTATTCAAACTTTTAGAGTCAATATGGCATTACGTATTTATGATCACTGAAATAAATTCACACTGTGTTCTTAAAACACATTCAATAGTTATTTTATTATGAAATTTCACTGTAAAAAATACAATTTTTTTCATTGTCTAATGACTATTTGCCTATTTTTGATTGTAAAAGTATAATATACATACCATTTTCTGCTTTATCTGCTGTAAAACTCCATGTCCAAAATCATAAAAGATTAAATTAGTTGACTATAATAAATGGGTTGAATTGACAAATAACTGCTGAGGTCTACTGACTTTAACTGTGTGTCAGGACTACTCAAACCTTTGTTGCTACAATACATAGGCTACTCTTTATATGTGAAAGCCATTTCCCCCAAAACATTTGAGTAGAGTTAGCAAATTGGGGTTACATTTTACAGTCTGTAAAAAGGATATAGTTCATGAAAAATATTTTCATTACATTGAGTTGGGCCAATTCTCTAAAGCCTAATCTCTTTTTACCCTTACTTTTAATTGCAACCATTCCATCCACTAGATGGAAGCCTTGCTTTACTTGAAACCTTTAAAATGTCATCTCACCTCAAATACTCCTCATGGGAAATTAATTTAGAAACTTACTTGTTTCTGTATGTCCTAAACTGATGGAGTTAAGAGGTTTTCCAGCACATAACCTACAGTACATTACTGTCACATTTAAATTTCAAGTATTTGCCCATGAAGAGAAGTTTGTTGAGGAAAAAGGAAGAATATAAAAACTGCGATTCTTCTGAGTTGACGGATGTATCAGATCAATATCTAGCTAAGATCTAATCCATCTTCTCGTTAAACTAAGCTCCCCAACTGCCAGACTGAGCTTAGCCCAGAAGTCCTTTATTTTCTCAGTCTTAAAACAATGATTTTTTTTTAAGAACAATCTAGAACAGAGGTGTCTAATCTCACCTGCAAAAGGGCAGGTGTAGGTGCTAATATTTATTTTAGCCCAGCGCTCTAATGCCTAATTCTACTCATACTCATTGTGCTTAATCAAGACCAAGATACACAGAGTGAGATGTGTTACTCTTGGGCAATTACAAAAACCAGCAACCACACTGGCCTTTTTTTTTTTGCATAAGATGGACAATTACACTTGACAATAAGGGTACAAATAATATGCTTAAATAATCCTGAACAAATGTATGACTCATGATGACTTAAAGCCTGAATTACTGTAGGATTTGAAGTCACTATGACTTTTTTTGATTGGTTGACACTTAATAGATTGTAAGCTAAGGGATATTAATTCACCGTTGCTTCATACATTAATTACCTCCACCAGGAGGTTATATTTTTGCTTTCGTTTGTTTATTTATTTATTTGTTTGTCTGTCTGTTAGCGGGATATCTCAAAAACGGCTGCATAGATTTTAACCAAACTTTGCAGGATGTTAGAGTAGCACAAGAGGAACAAGTGATTCAATTTTGGCATATCCACCGCAGTGTTATGGTTTGCACCCCGCCGGATGCAAACGGCAGTCTGGCGGGCACCAAGACCATGGGCTTGGGCGAAAGGAGACTCAAGTGCCAAGGCTGGGGGTGAAGAACTGAATTTACTTGAAAAAACAAACAAGAACTGAAGTACAAAAAAAAAACAGAAACAAGGCAAGGTGGCAGCTAAAACAGACACACAGACCTGCTGTGGCCAAGTGAAATGAAGAGCACCAGGACTGACACCTGCCAGCCCTAAACACTCTGCAACTGCCTCCACCTTAATTGGCTCCAGCTGAGGCCAATCAAGGTGGAGGCAGAAGAACGTGAAAGGGAAGGGGGTGAAAGGCCCAAACCTTAACACGCAGAACTTTAAAACACCAAATAGAGTAAAATGATTATTTTTTAAATGAGGCATATTAAAAACATACAGACGAAGGTTAAAATGCTGAAACAAAAAACCAATAAAACAGACCATTATTCATTTAGTTATTTATTAAAGATTCAAAAGAAATTACACTTTTGTACTTGTGACACCCCCCCCACATCAGCACCATTGAAACCATGTCAATTCATTGTTGGGCATCTCAACATTGAAAAATCGTCATCTATACTAGCTTGATTCAACAACAGGCTTTCAAACGTTGAAATGGTAACTGCAATTAATCATTGAGTCAACATAAATTTTTCAACCTCAACCAAAAATAACCAATCTGACCAAAATCCAACATTGAATTAATGTCTTTTGCTATCTGGGCAGAGATGATTAGAATTAACCGGGGGGGGAGAACTAGAGGCTGCTGTCTAGCTTTTGGTGAAAAATAAGTTAAGTGACTCTGACTAAGCTTAAAGTGTTGTCAGATTAAAATCATATTTCATTCAGGGGTGTGGGGTGCATTTTCCAACAAAAGGGGAACTAAAAACCGATCAAACCAGAGATGATTATAATTAATGGGGGGGGAGAACTAGAGGCTGCTATCTAGCTTTTGGTGAAAAATAAGTTAAGTGACTCTGACAAAGCTTAAATCATAAATACTTAACATCGGTCATGTCATAATCTGTGTTTTTTGGCTTGGTTATGTTTATCATTTATTGTTTCATTTATCATTCATGTGTTTAGGGTTGCACCTCGTCTGCCCCAGTCTCGTCATGTACGTCTTCCATGTGATTTGAGCCATGCACTTCCCTGTCCGCGTTCATGCATCTATTCGGGTATTTCCGTTGGTTTCCGTGGTTTCCGAAATTCTTCCTTCACGTCTCGTTTCCTGTATTTCCCGCTATTCACGTATTAACATATTAATTAAGACTAATACTTCATGTTACGTTGTCATTACTAACATAGACTAATATACTCATCCTGAGTAATTTTGTGTATTAACATTCACCTGTCATATAATGGTGTGTAAATATCACGTTGTTCATTTTTTACTAATGCTCTTTGCATTCGCTCTAGTCTGAAAACTCCGCCCTCCAGTTCCTATCCCTGACTCTGCTGATTACTGCGATCTCCTGCACCTGTTTTACCTCGAGCTGCCTCCCATTCTATTATGCACTTAGGCAACTCCCTGATCGGAGTCTGTTTTCATGTTTAGGATTGGTTTGTCAATTGTGATGCGTGATCATGGTTTGTCTTTCCCTCGTGTGCTTATTAGATTTGATTGTTTAGTAACTCCCACCAATCCTATTCCCCGCCTAGTTTAGAAATTTCCTTGTGTATATATTGTCTCAGTTCACTACAGATTTCCGTCAGATCTTCATTCCTTTTTCTCCCTTGCCTGTGCTTTGTGCCAGTATTCTTGTTTTTGCTTCCCGTGTACAACTATAGCCTGTGTCTGACTGATTACTCTTTTGCCTAGCCCTTTTGTTTTTGGTTGCCTCATTTATTGATTCTCATGTACGAACCTTGCCTGACTACGTCTC
This sequence comes from Gymnothorax javanicus, assembly GCA_029692085.1. Classification (NCBI taxonomy): domain Eukaryota; kingdom Metazoa; phylum Chordata; class Actinopteri; order Anguilliformes; family Muraenidae; genus Gymnothorax; species Gymnothorax javanicus. The sequence goes on from CM056201.1 coordinate 35,409,909, forward strand.
TGTGCTACCCCTGGCTTCCCGACCCATTGCCTGAATAAACGACTACGGTTTTTGGATTTCCTGACTTGCGTTTGGTTCTTCTGTCTGCCATGACAGGTCACAAGTTCTTTAAACCAGAAAGAAAGCACAAGTTTTGATTCTGATTTTCTCCGAACATTCAATTTGTGGGTTATTAAACTTTGGTTCTCACCCTGTCAATCGAAAAGTGGAAAACCCACACAACAGAAAATGAAAATGGGCAAGTGCTGTTAAACGCTTTAGTGGTATTTCTGTTTAAAACTTCCAATTGTTCCAATATAATTCAAGAGATGAAATTGTGGCGATACCTTTGTATATGTCTCTGATAGGCTGCTCATTTACTAGTAAGAGAGCTTCAACAGTATCAAGATTGAGAACGGGAAATGTCTGGCGGTAGAGAAACTAGGGGGAATGGAGGGCACCAAACACATAGGGTGCATCTCAAAGCATAGCCTGCATCCTTTGAAGGATGCATTTTTATGGGTCGTCACTTAATTCCATCCGCCGAACTGACGTAATGTTATTTCATCTCGGTTAAACAGCTTTGGTTTAAGCGAGTCGTCACTGGTTTCCCTAACCTTAACTCCAACCCTAAACCAAGCCCTAAACCTTACCCCAAATTTAACCTTGTCCCTGAACCTAAATGTCACTTTGGTAGATGGAAGTAAGTGACGATCCCTAAAAATGCACCCTTCGAAGGATGTAGCCTAGGCTTTGAGATGCACCCATAGACTTTAGTATAAGTAATGACCTCAGCTCCAGCCTAATTTTTCTCAGAGTGATAAAATAATGGCAACAAAAAACAGCCACCACATATACCATGGAGGGCACCTTGGAGTTTTAAAAATGAAATGGCACAATTGAAAATCACGCTGGTTGTTTCTTGTTTCTGTGTACTTCAGGACTCAGCCCAAGCAATTTCTCTCTTTTCAAGTTTCATGGGATTTGGCAAACCAAAAAGTGCATTTCCGCCACCAACTGAATACAGTGTTGTCTATTTAATATCTTGAAATTTGTTCAAAAATCAATAATTTTTCTATCCTTTCATTTCCCTAATGCCACATAAACTCCCAAACACTCTTTCCTAAATTCCCTGCATCTCAGTCATCCTTGCTGCATCCACAATTGTCCTAATCCTCAGTTTTACTTTGCTAATCACCAGGTGGAATCACCTGTTATTCATTTCCAAGCCCAGTGGAAATGGATAACAGGTGCATGCGACGACTGCGGAGCTGAGGAATGCGGTCAAGGTTTTAATAGTACAGTACCCCGAGGCACGACTCCCGGCGCAGAGCGGGCTGGTCTGCATGGGCCCGGTGGAACTCGGCCAGGAGCTGCGAATCCAGGATGTTGTTGCAGTTCATCTAGCTCCTCTCCTCTGGACCATAGCCCTCCCAGTCTACCAGTTACTGTAACCTGCCCGGTCGGCTGAATCTCCGTCAACCTCCAGGACAGGGGGAGGGTCTTCAGGGGGAGTAGTCTCTGTCAGTATTGTTGATGCAGTAGTATAACGGCAACTGTAGTGAGTAGGCTGTTTCATTGACCTTCCAGAGGACATGGAATGGGCCAACGAACCATGGGCTGAGCTTCCTGCAGGGCAGGCAGAAGCACAGGTCCCTCGTGGAGAGCCAGACTCGGTCCCCTGGCTGATAATTGGGGACGTCCCTACGTTTTGCGGTCCACCTGGATCTTTTGGTGGTGGAGCGCCCTCCAGATCTGGACATTGGCATTTTCCCAGACCTTCTCTGCCTCCTTGAACCAAGTGTCCACCGCTGGGACTTCCATCTGGCTCTGGTCCCACGGGCACAGGGGAGGTTGCCATCTGAGCACATACTATAATGGTGTTAGTCAAGTGGACGCGCACTTCAGGGAGTTCTGGGCATACTCCCCCCAAGGCAGATACTTGGACCAATCCCATTGGTGATGGTGGCAGTATACTCGGAGGAACCTCCCCAAATCCTGGATCGTTCGCTCCGCCTGCCCATTCCTCTCCGAGTGGTATCCCGAAGTGAGGCTTACTGAGGCTCCCAGTTTCCTGAAGAACGCCTTCCACACTCGGCAGGTGAACTGTGGCTAACGGTCCAAGAGGATGTCCTCCGGAAGGTCAAAGTTTCTGAAGACCTGTGTGAATAGCGCCTCTGCTACTTGGAGAGCAGAGGGCAGCGTGGCGAAAGGCACAAACTTACAGAATTTCAAAATCTGTTAACAATTACCAGTATACATGTACAACGTATTACCTTCAGAGGAAGGAAGGTCGGTTCCAAAATCCATGGCGATGTGCGACCATGGATGATGCGGGACTGGTAATGGGTTGAGTTTGTCAGCTGGCAACTGGCGAGGTGTCTTGGATATCGCGCAAGTTGCGCATGAGTGGACGGCTGCTTCCACATCAGAAGCCAGGTGGGGCCACCAATATTTCCTGCATATGATGTGTGTGGTTCTGTTGGCTCCGGGGTGCCCTGCAGACAGGGAAATGTGCGCTCACAGAATAACTCCCTGTCAAAGAGTAGCAGGGACGAACGTCTTCTGCCTCCGGATCTTTCTCCGCCTTGTATCTTTGGGATAGCGCATCTGCTTTGATGTTCTTGGAGCCTGGGCTATAGGTTATTGAAAAATTGAAACAAGTGAAAAAAGTACCCACCTAGCCTGACGGGGATTCAGCTGTTGTGCCTTTCACAGATATTCTGGATTCCAATTGTCCGTGCAGAAGTTTTTAATGAAACGCTGATAAAAGTTTGTGAACCTCATGAAGCGCCGGAGCTCCTTTATAGTCCGTGGGATTGGTCATGCAGCTACTGCCTTCACCTTCTTATGTTCCATTGCCACTCCCTCTGGTCCAATCACGTCGCCAAGGAAGAAGACGGTGGACTGATAAAAGACACACTTCTCAGCTTTGACATAATATTGATGTTGTAATAGGCATTTGAGTACCATCTTCATGTGTCCCACATGTTCTTCATACGTGGTTGAGTAGATGAGGATGTCGCCAAGGTAGGCGATGACGAATCTTCCCAGCATCTCCCGTAGCACGTCATTGATGACGGACTGGAACACAGAGGGGGTGTTAATGAGGCCATACGGCATGATGCAGAACTCTTAGTGCCCAGAGGTGGTGCTAAAAGCTGTCTTCCACTTGTCTCCTTCCTGATGCAGATGAGATTATGAGTGCCGTGCAGGTAAAGCGTCGTGAAGATCTTCACACCGTGAAGCTGCTCCACAGCGCTGGGGACCAGGGGGAGTGGATATCGATACTTCACCGTGACGTCATTAAGGCCTCTGTAGTCTATGCAAGGGCGTAGACCTCCATTCCTCTGGTGGATGCAGGTGAAGTGGAAGGGCGAATGAAGCCCTGCTGTAGAGCTTCTTGTACAGATTGTTCCATTGCTTGATATGCAGCCACCGATAGGGGGTATACATGGCTCCTGGGGGGTAAAATGCCGGACAGGAACTCAATGGCACAATCCCATGGATGATGTGGAGGTAACTGGGACGCTTTGGTCTTGCTAAATGCCACTTGCAGGTCCCAGACCTCCTTGGGAATGTTGGGCTGGTCTCCCTGGTCAGGGCTCTCCACGGTCGTAGAGGCAATGGTGAGGGGGCCACAGTGCCGCCGACAGGTGGGTGACTGGAAGTGCAGACATCTGGGTTGCTAGGAGATGGAGGGATTAGGCCGAGGACGAGTGGGTGGCTTAAATTATGCAGCTGCAGCAGCGGGTCTCCTCCTGATGGTGCTCTTGGATGGTGAGGGGGATTGGCACCATCTGGTGGGTGATGCTTCCACTGCCAAGATGGTTTCCCATTGACAGCTGCCACGGCGAGGGGGGTGTGGAGCTAGTCGCACCAACTGGGAGGAGACGGAGTTTCCCGCTGCACCTGAGTCAATCAGGGCCTCTGCGCAAAGGGTCACGTTCTTATAAGCCATCTTGACTGGGATCTTGACCAGCCAGTGATGGCAGTGGGTGACCCTTTTACCTTCGCGGACACTGGATTCTCCTCTTGATTGTGGGTGCAGGGGCCAGCTCTCCTCCAGGGGTGACACTTGGTGGATTGGGAAAGCCCCAGTTGCATAGGCTCTGCCCCCTCAGTAGGCAGCTGGGAGGGGCCTCTGGGCTGAGCCTGCCGTCTCTCCTACAGGATCTGGTCCATGCTGATAGCCGCATTGATGTACGAGGGCAGGGATGGGTCTAAGTCCCTGCAGGCCATCTCTGCTCTGAGCTCTGGACACAGCCCCTTCCGGAAGATGGTCAACAATGCAGGCTCATTCCAGCTGCTGACTGCAGCTAAGATGCGGAACTGGAGGGCGTAGGCAGCCGCGGTCTTATTCCCTTGGCGCAGGTCTAGCCGCTGGTGTCCAGCCTTCTTCCCAGGGTGGACGAAGACTGAGCGAAACTGCTGGAGGACATCGGCATTGGTGAGGAAAGCCGACTCCCCCCAAACAGCCATCGCCCAGTCAAGCACCTTGCCAGAGAGGCGGGTCACCACTGTGGTGATCTTCTCTGCTTTACTCAGGGCTGGATGGTATGTGAAATAGAGGGCGCACTGAAGAATGAAGTCTTTGCATGCAGTGGGGTTTCCGTCGTAGCGCTCTGGCAGCCGCACTGGCGAGTCACCTCGGGGAATAGCTGAGGGAGTCTGCATTCTGGCAGGAGAGACAGAAGTGGATGGTGGCGGTGGAGTGTGGGAGATAGTCAGTTTGTGGACCCTGCAAACCAGTTCGTCCAGGACAGCACCCAGGCGCGCAATCTCCCTCTATCGCTCTGCCACCAGATGGTAGAGGTCGGGAGGCTGGGCAGCGAACTCTCCAACCACTGGGGGCAAAGGAATCCTCGCTGAATCCCTCTTCATTTTAATTTTTTTGTGTCTTTTTGCCTCTGTTCATTGTAATTCTTATTTAATACCAAAAAACAGCAATGTAATTAAGATTCAAGACCCCCCAAAAAATGTGTTCTTTTTTTTAACTCAAGATAGTGCTCCTCTCCTCTCCACATCAGTCCCCATCCCAAGCAAAAGTAAGAATATATGACTTTTTAATTGCCTGAAGAGAAAGTGATTGCGTTGGCCTCCAACAGGGAAAGTCCATGGGAAGGGAAGCATTTTATATGAACACTTACCAAACACTTAATTAGGAACACCATTCTCATAATGCTTAGGGCTTCCCTTTTCCCTTAAAGCAGCCTCAATTTTCAATTAAATGGATTCCACAAGATGTTGGAAATACTCCTTTAAGATTCTGGTGTATGTTCATGAAATTGCATGACATGATTTTTGCCGATTTGTCAGCCATGCCTTCATGCTGTGAAACTCCTATTCTTTTCACAAAGGGCTCTACTGGATTGAGAACTGATACCTGGGAGGACCACCAAAGTACATTGATAAAACTTGTGTTGATGAAACCAGTTTGAGATGCCTTTTGCTTTGTGACATGGTGCATTACCATTCCGGCAGTTGCCATTAAAACATGGATAAATGCTGGTCATTACGGTATGCACATGGTCAGTAACAATACTCTTATTGTTAGCTTTGGCATTCAAATGACTGATTGAATAAAGCATGTCAATAAACTTTCTCCATACCATTACATCACCATTACAAGCCTAAACTGCTGACAGAAAGCAAGTTGGGCCCATGGATTTATGCAGTCCATGCCAAATTATGACTCTACCATCAACAAGTCACACTAAAAATTAAGATTAATCAGATTAGGCTGCATTTTTCCAATGTTTCACAGTCCAGTTTTTGTGAGTCTGTGCTTAAGGAGGTTGCATATTTCTGATCTTGGCTGACAGGAGTGGAAACCAACGTGGTCCACTGCTGTTGTAGCCCATCCACCTGATGCAATGTGCATTCTGAGATGCCATGCTGCTTAATACAGTTGTATCTGAATTACCATATCCTATCTGTCAGCTTGAATGAATTTTGCCGATCTCTTTCTGACCTCTCTCATCAATAAGGTGTTTCTGTCCACAGAACTGCCACTTTCTGGATTTTTTTCCCTTCTTCCATTTTTGGATTTATTTACTTAAGCCTCTACATGAATGCTTTTTTCTGTTCTTATGCACCATTACCATCAGTACAGCATGCCAGCTAAATCCACTCTCCTGCTTCCTGTTACTCACACTTATAGCTCATAATCAGCTTGGCAGCGGCCACCTCTCAACAGAGAAATAGGAAGTATGCAACAGAGAGAGAAAGGGGGTGGATGAGGGAACAGCTGCTGATTCATTCACAGTTTCTGTCCATTCAAAAGCCCAGGGCCCCTGCAAGTGGAGATGAGATACCATCCTATTGATGAAAAAAGGAACAAAAAGAGGAGGGTTTTCACCTTATTACTTTTCACCTACCAAAAAACGATTTGATTTGCATTCATATAATGCTCATTTCATTCATTTTGTCAATTAAACCTGGTTCCTGTTTTGTAAAATTAATGCATGCTGTCTACACCTGCTAGCTTTGCTGTTGACAAAAATGCAAGTAGAGATACATATTAACCCTTAGAGCGCTTAATGCAGCGATTGTAGCTCAATGCTGTAAGGTGTCAAAGTCAAGTTGTTGAAAACCTATTGTGGCGATTTGTTTAACTTTTAAACAAGTCGCCACCTGATAGGTTCTCAACAGCACAAGATAATTAAATTTATATTTTTTTAACATGTTATTTCAGCGCTCCAAGGGTTAAAAATATGATGAAAAATAATCTCATTCTCTGAGGAAAAAACAGGGGCTGTCCTCAATAAATCAAGAAAAAAAATTCACAGATTACAGGGCAGATGGTTCTTGAGGAGTCACTTCCTAAGTGTTTCCTTACTAGTATTTTCCCACATTCCAGGCATCTTTGTCGATTAATTATTGTTTTGTTTCACTCTCCTCTCAACATGTTTCTCCTATGCTTTCACATAGCCTTTCCATTTGTTGATTGTGGTGTATTTAAGTTCCTGTGTTTCATTTCCCCTTCGCTGGATTGTTATCCTTTAATTGTGTTTGATGCCTGCTTTGTCTTAGCGCACAAATCTTTCATCTTTGGTATTGAAACTTAAAGGCAAAGAAAACACTTTTTTCAGGTCTTACCCATTAAAAGTACACTGCCCCTACTATTCAAATTATACATATTTTTGCGTAATATTTGAACATTTTTAATGACTAAATCAGCTTGAGAAGGTCAGATTTATATGTTGTTCGTGGTGCTCCATGTTTTTTGGAATTGGGTTGGCTTGCCACGTCACCTGGACACTGGAACTCTTGAGTGTGTGGGGATCATAAATGAAATAAAACATGGCTACTGCAAGCAAGAGTTTGTCTGATTAATTATTTGTGAACGGTTTAACTACAATGACAAATTATAAGCTGATATGAGATTTTGAAAGCCTACCTGTTATATCTGTAACTGATGCTGTTGTTTCTCCAGCCTAGCTAAAGTTGACAGGCGCTTGGGTTCAGGGGCCTGCCGATGACTGAATTCTATTAGCACAGCATCATCATGCAAAATCTTCCGATATTTACGGGGCAATTCTATTCCACACTTCACATAAATGTGCTCCTTGAAACAACTGGATAAAAAGGGTGCAGAAATAACCGGTGACTCTTCGTTGAGTCCTAAGTTGTGCAACCACTGTCGGAACAAGTCAGGCTTTGCCAAGAAAACTTTATGCGAGCTTATGCCCATGGTCAGGTCTGAGTTTCTTGTTTTGTTGGAGCAATCAATAGCTGCACACAACAGCATTATGACTGATTTTGTTGCTCGGGTAATAATAATGATTGGTAATATCCAACTTTGATCATTCAGCGTAAAATTAAGCTGTAGCACGAGTACTAATGAAGACTAATTTGTATACACTTTAACCTCTTCCACTCGGGACTTATCATCAGAGGGATTATTGGCGGCTATCTCTTCGCTTAAAGCGCATCTCCAAACCCATATCCATTAACACTTCCTAATTCGTTCAGTTGCTAGGATAAAACAGTAGAATCACTGTCCGTTTCCCTTAAGCTTACATTATTAGTCGAGCCCCCGGAGGGAAGCCCCGAGGGGAGCCCCGTAGGGGTTTGCAAGACTATTGTAATCACCTTGTGAGTCTGTATGTCTGTCTGTCTGTGTATGTGTGTTTCCGGGCAGATATCTCCAGAACCACTTGACTGATTTCAATCATCTTTCACATGTAAACACCTTGGGCTGACCTCACGGCATGACATAAATTTTGGGCTGTTAGGCGAGACTATGAATTCTCTGAATGCTTGTTGTTCATTGCAATATTAATCAAGCATTTTCCCATCCACATTGATGGTGCCATAAAACATCAGTGCTACTGAATTCCTGTAGCTCACAAAATAGTATATATTTTTTCAGGGCTGCCAACTCTCACGCATTTGACATGAGAAATGCGTGAGGTTCAGTGGCGTATTCTCATTCCCGTTCTGTAGTGAGCAATTACTCAATCAATGCAATGCATTTGTTTCATGATCGTTCAGATTGTTTCAATGAAATAAGACCAATTGAAACGATTTTTATGTAATTCCATTGCTTCCAACCCCCGAGTAAAGAAAAGCGTGAGAAGTCAGGAGTCATAATTGATTTCCCTGTTACTAGTGGTGAAATCCACCGTTACGCATGTGAAACTGATAAGCCTCCATGCACAAGGACTTCAATTCCACCTGAGAATCTCTTTCAAACGCGCTGATTGAATAATTGCTGACTACAGCCCGGGAATGTGAATATGCCACTGAATCTCATGCATTTCTCACACCAAATGAGTGAGAGTTGGCAGCCCTGATTATTTTCTGTGTCAGTGTCCGATCAGCTTGACAAACCTAAAAAAAGTTTTAAAAAATGCAGTTTTGCCGACTCGGGTCCGTGTGTTACATTTGCTGATGTAAAAATGAAACTGTGCACAACCAGTGACATTACCATAATGTTGGGTAACTCAACCAGTTTCCGATACATGGATGCGCCAAGCCCTTCAGTAATAACAAACATTGAGTAGTCTTTGATGTGTACAGTGATGCTTGACTTGTTCTTTAGGGTGTGTTCAATAGCTTGCATTAGACCAACAAAAAAAAAATGCTTCAACATCAAGAAAATGGCCCGGCTTACGACACAAAAGAGAGAAAAAGAGCCATTGGCACGTTACTGGCAGGGCTCAGCCGCTGAGAAGTCACTTGGACTGTCACTGGTCAACAATCAGTCAGCTGTCTGTTTGAGAACTGAAAACAGGTCCTGTCGCTGACCGTTCCCACTTATGGCAGCCACGAATGACTACACAGCTTAAGAGCGCCACATCCGGTTACAGCATGCACATGACAGATTTCAGACTGCAACCCAAACTGGTTGTGAGATGAGGGGTCTTGTTTTTTTGCTGGCTTTATGTAAGCTTTTGAACACACCTAAAAGCATAAGTCCAGCATCACTGTACACATGAAAAACAATTCAATGTTCGTTATTACTGAAGGGCTCAGCGTGTCCATGTGGCCTGCGTCAAGATTACAAGCCTTTGTGTGGGATTTCGCGTGTTTATAGTGAACGCTTATATTTAGCGGACGATTGCTAGTCTCACTCTCTTTTTGTACTCTTTTGAGAATTGCTGTTTACCCGCATTGTTCAATTATCGTTGGCTTCAGAAAATACAATTCTTTTTCTTGGCAGTAGAATCCAGTCACCATAGTTTTATTTCAGTGCACACCACTCCGTGCACTAAAAATAATCATTGCAGTGGTAGAGCCTTCTCACACAGAGCCGCATTTCTGTGGAACAATCTACCAAAACCTAGAAGGGAGTCAGACACAATCTCAACATTTCAAGCTAGAAAACACTCCTTTTTGATCAGTGATAGTGTGGAGGCAGGGTGGCTGGTTGTCTGTAGTCACAGAGTGCTCTGGGGTGGAAACATTTTCTTACTGCAACCTCTCAAGAGCTGTCTCCTTTCTTTTGGAGGAGGGTCTTCGGAAGTGCGTAGCTTTCTTGCCTCCTCTCATGACTACTATCACGCTCTTAATCTGTCCCAGTAGCTATGCAGCCATAGAATGCTCCTGGTGGGGTCAACAGTTTGTTGAATTCCTAACCTCTTTCACTGCTTCTACCCACTGCCTACTGTTAACTCCTTGATTTTGTGCTGTCTCTCCATGTCTGTGGCAGCACTCTGCCCCGAGTTTCCGAGCATGCTGCTGCCCAGTGTTTGCTATCGTTGCCATCCAGCCCTCTGCTCAACTGTGGTCCCATCTTCACCATCGACAATGTTCAGTCTATGACACCACTTCAGCGCAACTCCCAAGTGCTGCCCAGTCTACATCATCGACTCCGCCCAGTCTACGGCCCCACCTTGTCTGATGCCTGACCCAGGACTGTAATGTTTAACTGACTTTTTGACCATGTTGGTCATTACAAACTCATACCCAGAGCCAGTCAGAGGAGGACGGGCTTTCCCCTCTTAAGCCCGGTTCCTCCAAATCTTTCTTCCTATTTGTTCTCCGAGGCAGTTTTTCCCTGCTTGCTTTATAAAAAAAGCTTTCTTTTTAGGCAGTTCAGGCCAGGGTTTGACTGCAAAGCATATTGTGGAAAATGTTTACGAAATGTGCTATATAATTAGATTTGATTTGATTTTTTGGGAATCGTATTGCACTGGAGCTTGTTTAAAAGCAGTCAAATGTAGAATGAAGAGCACAATAATATAGGTCCAAGTGGTCCACTGAGCATCTTAGATGTAATGACATAACCATCTCCAGATTAGCCTGCAAAAGATGTCTCTATCATTCAAGTTATCAACACGTTCTCATCGCAACTCATATAGTGATGCTCTGGCCAAACGTCAATATACGATGCACTGCTAAAAACCTAGTTTTAGGCACCAAAACTACTCGGTTGTGTTTAGGAAAAGGTCAAGGTTTGAGTTAGAGTACACCCTTTCACAATGTTAATCATGTCTTAGAAAGGTTTTCTGGCAGAATGCGTGGTGGGTCACTGGTCCTAGTTTGCTGTTCTCGTCAAATAGTGATGCAGTCGGCTTTGTATTGTCTGTGCAAATAACTACAGTGCTCAGAAGTGATGAGGAAGGACTCTTTTTTTCTACGTATATTGACACGCAAGGCATCTGCAAAACCTTGATACATTACGCCAAGGGAGTGAGAATAAGCTGCTAGTACAGGATGACCAGACATCTCCTGAGCAGAAGTTGTGACAGGACAGCAGGAATATTTAAATTTTGCCCAGTGTAGTGAAAAAATGAACAAATATCAGATACAGGTCTATTAATACTTCAAGCATCATTTTTCACACTTGTGTTCAGTGGCTCACAGCAATATCTTGCTAAAGGGCATGTTTTCAGTATCATACTGAGAAGGAATGTCTATAATGAATTCATATGTGCAGCATTTGGACAGTACCACCGACAAAAAATTCTGTCCACTGTTTTTGTTCATCCCTCAGTTCTGAATTACGAGATGTCTTCCACATCAATGCCAACAATACAGCATGCTTGAGCATGTACAAGAGGTAAAAAAAAAAAAAAATCCAAACACTAAACCTATTCTATTCTTGTGTTTGTACCACATAACAAACAAGCCTGTTAACTTGAATTTGGCTCTTCAAAAATTCAGGAGATTTAATGTCAGTGTGAAAGGCTGATCAAGTGCAAGCTATATGAAGTCAGATGATAATCATGAATATTGCAAACATGCATTTATTCCTCATCAATATTGCATGCAAAGTTCTGTTTGCCTCATCTGCGCAAAATCTGAAAATATTATTCTACCTACCTTCAGCTTTAATGCAGTATTAGTTCAGCCCTTTTGAGAAAGGGCAGGACAGAGCTGCGGCAGAGTAGGTCCACTTGTCATGAACCTGCAGAGTTGAACCTCCAGAGATTTTCTGTTCATACATTTTGAGGGAGTGGGAGGCTTAATTTTTTATTTCAGGTGATTTAGATTCAGAAATAATTTTTGCGGTCAGAGGCAATGACGCCCCATAATTATGGAGCCAGTGTGTGGTATACCATTATAACCCTGACAGTTCACCTTTGCCCCAAGGAGCAGGAACACTGCCATCAGTAGTAGAGCATGGCATTAATCTGTAATGATTCTAGATTCGTTTCTGTTGAACAAACAATTTAACGTCTGTTCGTAGCTAACTTTAGTGAGCCACTGTTATATTACTAACATAGATGACCTTGTTCAATATTACACAGCCTTAGAAATATGAGCTCTTCATATTTGAATTTATGACATACTTGGAAATGAAATCTTCTGTCCAGTGTCATATCAAATCCCATACTGATCTTGTCATGTACTGAGTTTTCCTTAATTGTTTTTCCTGCAGTCTAGCTGTTAATATCAGTTTCAGTTCTGTTGCATTAATGGATAAATTATTGTTTCATTTAACTCCCCTTCCTCCATTTTTTTCGTCGAGCTTCTCTCGTCGAGTACGTTCTTCTCGTTCTATAAATATTTTTTTGCTAATTTTTGCAATTTGTATCTACCGAGTAATCAAACCACAAATTCCTGGTATAGAATTAATTAGCACAAGTTGATGAATGCCACCGTTCAATATATTTTAGCCAATCCAAAAATACTTCATTTGGCAATGTCCCAGATTTTTTTTATGTCCTTGGACACCAGGAAATCACCTGATCTATGTAAAGTGCATACAAATTAGTCTTGATTATCACTCATACTGGTGCTTAATATTACGCCGAATGATCAAGGTCCGCACAGCATTGGATTCAACGAAGAGTCACCAGTTATGTTCTGCTCACTGTTTACACAGTTGTTTCAAGGAGCACATTTAGGCAAAGCATGGAATTGAATCGCCTGGTAAATATCAGAAGATTTTGAAAGATGATGGCTGTCAACTTTAGCTTGGCTGAAACAACAGAACCAGTAACAGGTGGAACAGGTAGGCTTTCCAAATCTTCTGTCAGCTCATAATTTGTCATTGTAGTTATACCGATTCATAAATAATTCATTGGACGAACTCTTGCTTACAGTAGTCATGTTTTATTCAGAGGCATAGCCAGAACTGAAAATTGGTGGGGCCCAGAACTTCCCTTTAAACAATTATTAGTCCTGGCTTGTTCTCAATCATTTTCCTTTATTAACACGTTTTCCAATTATAATAATAATAATCCATTGGCAATCAAATTCACGGCTTCTCTCTTCATGCGATCTATCAGCGACCCAATAATTGGCTAAATTCAGAATAGAAAAATAATTTACTCAAAAATTGGCCAATGCTTTACGAAAGACAAACTGCTCTTGAAACTTCAGCACTACCATTCCCGCAAATCAGGCAACTTAACTTGCACTTTGTGATTGTTTAAATTGTTTAAATGAAATAAAAGACCATTTGAAACATCTTCATGCAATTTCACAGCTTCTGACCCCTGAGAAAAGAAATGCTTTAAAAGTCTGGAATCATAATCAATTTCCATGTAACTAGTGAAGAAATCTACCGTAAAGTGCATGAAACTGAAAAACTTCCATGCACAAGGACTTCAGTTCCTTGTGAGAATCTCTTAAATATGCATTGATTTAATGATGACTGATCCACATTCCAATGAAATATCACCTTTCACTCTCGGTACAGCGTGGGTTGACTGAAAAGTGGGTCTCGGCAATTGAAGGTATAGTTAGCGATCATAATCCATGCACTTTTTGTCAAAATCACCGTATTTTTCCTCACTATCTGCAAGCTGTCACTTCTGAGAGCTGCTGAAAAAATCCCGTTTCAATACACAGCCTGGGCTCTGAATTTCATCAGGTAAATCTGTGGCTCACATGGGTCCACCCCCCCACGCTCCCCCACGCCCAGGGGCAGGTTCATACTCGTGCACAGATCAGACACAGGGGGGAGGGGGAGTAGCAGGTCGTGTAGCGTGCGCAGTTAGAGTAGAGAGAGAGAGAGACACGGCATTGCAGCATTTGCGATGATAAGCATGATAAGTTTAGCTGAAAGTGGTGATCTATGTGACGTTGTTAATACTCATTTTGTAATGCCGAGCTAAGGCACTTGTCAGATACCTTGTTTTAGCTAGCACTAATGGTGTAAATTTATCGTCTGGCAATGATTGTCATTGTTACTACCGGGCGTTTATCACAACGAGCTGTACATGGCCATTTACCCAGCTGAATGAGCCATTCTTAAGCTGCTTTCACTCCGGATGCGAAATGAATTTTTCACGCGACAGATTACTTTCTAAGTCAATGCAAAGACGTTTCGTGTGTATTCGCGTCTTTGCATTGACTTTGAAAGTAATCTGTCGCGCGAAAAATTCGTTTCGCGTCCGGTGTGAAAGCAGCTTTACTCAGAAGTTTCACTTTAAGAAAAGCGCGTTCATGTTTCAAGCTTCTGAAGGGGAGGGGCAAGCGGCTCTGTTGTGTTCTGAGAACATTTCAACCGTCAACAATAGTGACGTCATATCGCTGATACAGCCTTTAAACATAATTTTCATCTTCCGAAATCTTCCGAATATTTTCATCCTCCAAATTAAAATTTTCAATCTTCATATTTGTTATTAAGTGTAAGATTGCTGACTACAGTGTGGTAATGTGATTTGCCACTAAAAACATGAAACTCATGCCATATGCGTTACAGTTATCAGGTTTGCAATTTTGAATAACGCTGATTTAAATGCACCAAATTACGGATCCAAATGAATGATTGTCATCTTACCCAAACAGGGAGAACTAGCAACACCTAACAGTGTGGAGTGTTCCCAGAGTGAATCTTTTGTTAATAATCATGAAAATGATTGAGAACAAGTCCGGACTAATAATTGCTTCAAAGGAATGTCCTGTGCCCCACCAAATTTTCAGTTCTCGCTATGCCACTGGTTTTATTTAATTTATAACCCCCGCACACTCAAGAGTTCCAGTGTTCAGGTGACGCAGCAAGCTACCCCAATTCTAACAAACATGGCGCACCACCAACAACGTATAAATCTCGAGCTGATTTAATTGTATTACTCACATGTAATACAGCCTCCTGAATTTGTCAGATTTCCTTCACTGACAAACTTCAAGCAATATCTTTGCAACGGTTATGTTACTAATCCTGCTGGTAACCGTTTCTACTCGCCATTCTGTTAAAGGAAATGCGATAAATAATTTGCTAGCTAGCATGCTAACGGTTTTTGCATTTACGTAATCAGTAACCTCACAGTTTTCACAGACACTTCAATTTATAAATTTAGTGGCGAAAAGTGTTACCGTGCTGGCTCGCAAATTATTCATCTCATTGACTTAAACAGACAACAAGAAGCTTACGCTTTTTTTCATTCTCCAAATAATATGACGCTGGCATCTAAGGGATTACTAGGATCTCAAATAGGAGACAGAGATATCAAAGGTGGAGTCCCATTAAGGGTGTTTTCTGGCCCAAACCACCAAATTCAAAATAATTTTCAGCATTGATAAACGACCCGATGGGGTTCATGAATCCACCAGAGAAACCTGCAATATCAATTTTCTTTATGACAATAAAGATATTTTTAACATTTTTTAGTTTTAGGGAGGGGCCACCCATTCTGGGGCCCCACAAAGTTTCACCAATGGTTATAATCATGTGCTTATCAATGCACATTGTAGATGATATATTTTCCGAATGAATAAAAAAAATAATTTGTTGAAATTGATTTCATACTGCTGAGATAGAAAGATATTTGTTCAAAAAGTATGTTCTGAAATTGAGATTTCCAGTGGCCATGTGTGTAAACGACGGTACACTTCACAAAGTTCCTGGCCATGACACACTAAGAGGTTCCTTCAGTTTGAAGGTCTAAGAATAGGCAATAATTTAATCATAAACATCATAAGGGTCATAGTTAATGACCATATCACTGAAAAAACCTGAATTAGAAGAATTAAGTGAGAGCCATACTCACACAATCCATTTCCTATCAACACACCCCATTGTAGGGTTTACAACGGTCAGTTGATGCAAGTGTTTGGATGAAGATATTACCAGTGTCGACACATCCTGGTTTTTTAAATGAATATTGGCCATGCCCTAGGGCAAATTTCAGCAAATTCCCTTAGTGTGTCATGGCTAGGAACTTTGTCAAATGTACCGTCGTTTACACACGTGGCCGTCAGAAATCTCCATTTCAGAACATATTTTTTGAACAAATATCCTCCAATCTCAGCAGTATGACATCAATTTCAACAAATTCTATTTTCATTCATTAGAAAAATATATCGGCTACAATGTGCATTGATAAGCACATGATTATAATCATTGGTGACACTTTGTGGGGCCCCAGAATGGGTGGCCCCTCCCAAAAACTAAATGTTAAAAATATAATTTTTTGTCATGAAGAAAATTGATATTGCAGGTTTCTCTTGTGGATTCACGAACCCCACAGGGTGGTTTATCAATGCTGAAAATTATTTTGAAATCGGTAGTTTGGACCAGAAAACGCCCTTCATGGGAGTCCACCTTTATGAAACTCTAGTAATAATTTTCATTTATTCCTCGCCGAAGGGCTCATTTTACTGTAAAAAAATACACTAATAATTGAAAAAAAAAACCAATAAAAACCCCAATTAAATCATAAGCCATCATAAATCATAAATTAAATCTCTGATGAATGGAAATGGCAAATTCAATAAACGGATATCCCTGCTTTCGTAAGTGGAAAATCAACACCCCTAGACTTATATTACAAAAACTGCTTCAGAGCACTGTACTAGAGACATAAAGGAAGTCATATACATGTATGTGAAATTTCATTTAGTGACCTTGAACTTGACATTTGTTAATTTGAAGGTCAAATTTCACATACATTGCATAGCTTGTATCATCACAGAAATTGCGGTAAGCTACAGGACCACTGGTCCTATTTTTTTTAATTATTGTGCTCACTGCTCAACAATATTGCTTTCATTATTGCGAACTGGTCAGCACCAAGATGCAATCAATCTCTATATTGAACCATAATATTTGGGTTGTTTACTACCTCTCTTACCATGTTGCTTTACATTTATGTGTATTATTCACTTGTGATTACCTCACTTGTGATCTCTTTCAATTTAACAGTTATTGGCCGGGTTTCCTGGTTAAGAGCGTTCTTAAGGAGTTAAGAAGGCTCCAAAGAAGAGTTCAGCTAAGAGGGAGCCTTAAGATAACAGTGTTGCCAGATGTGGTCTTAGTGTCCTTCTTAACAAGTGTCTTTGTGCCCTTCTTAACTGCCTTCTTAACTGGAGCTCAGTTGATCAATCGATGTCAGAGTAACCGATTGTTCCACATACTTAACGTGCACAAAAATGAAGTTTTGATGTAGCAAGTGATGTATCATGTTAAAAATTAACGTGCGTAATGCCATTGTACACGCAGCAGAAAACAAACAGATGCAAATAAAGACCAATAACACAGATATAAGAAATCTGAAAAACGTGAACATGAAAATGAAAACATAAAATGAAATCATAACATTACATCAGTGAAATCATATAACATTACATGATACTGTACCTCATGTAATGTCATATTATTTCATTTTATGTTTTCATTCTTATTTTTCTGATATAATCCTGCATATAATTATGCAGTTCACTTTGTTACTCTTAGGGATAGCAGCAAAGCTTATAAGCTTTGCTGCTATCCCTAAGAGTAACAGCTGATATGATGCTTGCCGCACTGCATGGTGGCAGTGGGCTTATTTTATTTAGTGTTTTTTTTATTATTTCGCTGTGGTGGTGGTGGTGGTGGTTGGGGGGGTGGGTAGTGTACAAGTGCTCAGTGGACTGGTTGGTGACTGCAGGGTGAAAGGGTGGGGAAGTCTGAAATCAGAACAGGGTGATGAGCTCCTGTTTAACCTGGAGACCGGCTTGGTGGAGTGCTGCTCGGGGTTCATGGTGGGGTGGTGGTGGTGGTGGTTGGTCATCATTGTTCTCCTCCTCCAATGACTCATCCCCATGTAGAGCAGGCGGCTCATCTACCCTGGCGCGCACAGCTATGTTGTGGAGCATAGCGGTCACAGCGATGACTTGGCAGGACTTGACAGATGACAGGCGCAGCCCACCCGACGACCGATGAATGCAGCGGAAGCGTGCTTTCCACCTGCCAAACACCCGTTCGATATGGGTCCTGGTGTGGGTGTGGGAGTCATTAAACCTCTCCTCCGCTGGCGATGCCAGGTTTGGTATGGGGGTTATCAGGTAGCTGCGGAGAGGGTAGCCACTGTCCCCGAGGAAGAAGCTCCTGTCAAACTCTCCCCTGCCAGCCTTCTGCCCCACAGCCGAGTTGGCCCACACAAAGCTGTTATGGGTGCCTCCTGGCCACTTGGCAATGATGTCAGTGATCAGCCCGCTGTGGTCCACTGCCACCTGTGTGTTGACGGCAGCGTAATGTTTCCTGCTGATCCAGCTTGGGTCCTCCAGGGATGGGTTGAGGAGCAGGATCAACGTGCCATCCACCACACCTATCACGCTGGGGATCCCAGCCATGGCGTAAAATCCTTGGTGGACCTGACGGACCTCCTCCCTCATGGTGGCCATCCTGATATGCTGTCGGACATGGCGCAGGAGGATCAGTGTCACAGCTGTCACACTCCGTGACACTGACGCTTTGCTGAGGCCGGTGCCATCCCCCACCACCTCCAGGTCGCTTCCCAATGCGTAAAAACGCAGCGCAGCGAGGAGCTGCACCTCTGGGCTCAGGGCGAAGTTACAGCGGGTTGCCCTTCGGATGTGTGGAGACACCAACTGGATCAGGCGCTGGATCTCAGAGCGAGGCAACTTGTACTTTGCCTGGACAGTGTGGTCTGGTAGCACGTCCAGGGGACTGAAGTGGTGACGCACAAATGCATTGATATAAACCATCTGGCTCCACGCGCACGGCGACACCGTTGGTTTGCAACGAGAATATGCTGTCTAGCAGCCATGGTATCTCACACATGTGACTGGGAAACCCCTTTATATAGACTAGCAGGTGAAGCCTCCCTTGATTAGTTTCCAGCTGTGTTCAATTACAGTGCATGTGTGAATTGTCCCTGGGTTGGAGAGTGGCTGTGTGTCTGTGCCCTGCGGTTAAATCTTAATCAACTTGATTTAAGACATGCAGCTCAAGTTGCTTTATATATAGAGCATACAAGTGGTCAAGTAGAAGACAGGAAATATTAGGGAAAAATTAGGGAAATATGTTAAAATATTTCAACCCATGGAACCATACAGGATATATGTAGTTTTCCCTCATTTTAAATGCTTAATGGGTAGTAGGGGTGCATGAAAGAAATAAAAACCAATTATAATATAAATAATTGGATATTATAAGAAATAATAATTAATAAAATAAGGACGAACTGTACGCACTGCATTAATACCTCCTTGCTTAGTGTCACATTGATTTGCCTGACGTGGCTGTATCTGCAGTGTTTCGTCGCTAAGAAGGGTGTTGAGAGTGCTCCAGACCCCACTTTCAAATCCTTCTTAACAAAAGATTGTCTTAGGCTAAGAAGGAATCTGGGAAACGCATTTGCTTCTTACTAGAGCCTTAAGAAGGATCTAAAGAAGCTCTTAGCGCTAAGATCTTTTTAATTGAATCTGGGAAACTCGGCCATTGTTAGTGGTCAAAGATATTTTAACACCCATGACTTTCAAAAGAAAACATTTAATAACTTCATTCAAGGACGTTGTACTTTGAAAAATAAGAATGAGTGAAATATGAAGCTTCATTACAAGGAACAGATGGAAAGTGCTGTTTTCCGGAGAATCAGTACTTCACTGCGGCTTGAAAAAGAACCTCATTCAAGATGTCCCAGATGCCTGTCAAAAAATTCTTTCCTTCCCCTCCTGCGCGAGGGTGATCGATGTCATGAGACTGACAGTTCGCTACTTTTGTCTGCCAGTGGGTTTTAGTGGGTGTTTGAATGAATGAGAATGTGTGAGTGTTAAAGGAGCTCTTCTTTACTGCCATGTGATTTCAGCAGCAATTATGTGCCAGTAAGCTGCAGAGACCAAGAATCCTGCTTTTCAAGTCAATGAACGTCAAGCAAAGATCTGAGATATCACCAATCTCATCCCCAGCCAATTGCTAAAGGCACATTCTTCAAAAATCCAGCATACTGTATGATACATGCAGACCCCATGGCAAGTTCTATCTACACCATAAAAGTGACGCCAAAAGGGCATACCGGTATAAACAAACTTGAGAACTGAACAGTCTTTTTGACAGCTTTTGACATCACAAAGTCCATGATAAATGCCTCTCCAAGAAGAGATTGGAAATGTTATGTCAACTAAATGTAAAAAAAAACAAAACAGCATACAGTCCGCACTTCAACAACCTGGCTTGAGGTGGTCTACATTGCCCTGTCATTGCACTGATGAGAGATAGAGTTGGGGGTTACAAATGTTTCATATCATTGCACTTGCTTAGGCAGGCAGTTCTGCAGGAAGCACCCGGTGACATCAACAGACTCTCATCTAATAATAGAACTCTGGGGGCTCCGCTGTCAATGACAGCACTCGCCACAGCTCTCATCACTTTCCAATAAAGCCTCTCCAGTTGCCTTTTCTGCTGTATTATAATTACTGAGCTTGTACAGTGCCAGGAAAAGACAGATGCCCTCTTCCTGATTTCTTATATTTATGCATATTTGTCACAAATGTTTCATATCTTAAAGCACAAAATACTGCTATGATGGAACTTATTTCCATTCTGCCCCGCTGACTTGTTTCAATTCAGCCCACTGGAGGGTTATCAAGCATGGTCCTGACAGAACATCTCAATGGGTTTCAAGTCAGGACCACCAGGCCTTTTCAAAATCTTAACTTTGTTTATTCTGAGCCATTCAGAGATCAACTTGCTTTTCAGCTTTGGATTGCTTCTTTGCTGATAAATTCAGTTCAGCTTGAGCTTCATATCACTCACACACTGATGACCAGACATTCTCCCTCAGGATTTTCTTTTACAGAGCAGAATAAAATGCCCTGGCCCTGAGGAAAGCATTCCCACATGATCACACAACAGCCAACATGTTTCACTGTTGGTATGATATCCATATTTTGGAGTACTGAGCTAGCTGTATGCAAGATGTAACAGAACTTATGTCATCCAAATAGTCACACTTTTGCCTCATTAGTTTACGGAACAACATCCAAAAAGTCCTTAGGGTCATCAAAGGGACAAATCTTCATGTTCCTCTTGGTTAGCAGTAATTTTGCAACTCTACCATGGATATAATTTTTGGTCAGTCTTTTTCAAAAGGAGGAATCATGGATGCTGAACATGGCCTGCAGTTCCTTAGATGTTCATCTGGGTTCTTTTATGATTCACTGGATGAGTCTACTGGAGGAATTTTGATGGACTGACCAGCATTTGGGGAGATTCACCACTGCTCCAAGTTTTCTCAATTTTGGGATTATGGCTCTCAGCGTGAAAGTCCCAAACCCTTAGAAATAGCTTTCCAACCCTGTAAGGGATAATCAATGAGTAGGCGTGTCACAACCCTCCCATGAATCTCGATTGTTCTTCCACCCATCCATAGTCAGGTTCACTGTGTACAAAAATGTACTTTTGTGGGAATTTTTTGGGGATTTGTTGACTTATACATTTTTGGAATCTGCAGACCTTGGGGAATCCAAAAACCAATGTTGCCACTTGCACAGACACCTGTATGGTGGCCATTTTGGAATTTCAAAATGGCTGCCATAAAATACAGAATTTCAGTTATCTTGGCTTCTAAACCACCTAAAAACTCAATTAAACATGCCAAACCTATGTTTTCTTTGTCAAGGAATCCAATTGTGACTTCAAAATTATGCTCAGAATCAAGCTGTGGCACCCCCAAGGGGTGGGAAAGGAAATTGTGGCGCCTCCAAGAAGTGGAAAAGGAAATTGTTACTCTAATCCCCCTTACTGACCCCATGTCAGAAGTCCTGGGACAAAATACTTAAAATTTCTGCATATGATTATATAAACAATGACAAAGGTAAATTAAAAATATAATCTGTACATAAATGTGATATACATTTATTACACAATAGGCTAGTAACAGTCGGGACTCGGTCAGCAACTGAAGCAATCTTTACCAACTAACAGATTTATCAAACAGAAAATGGATCTCAATCTAAAACTCTTTACAAGGGGGCTGAGGGGCTAACCCAGTGTAAGTCCAGATCTGGGGAGTGAGTCCTAGGGCGGGTCTGTTGTCTCTCAGTGATCAGTCCAATCATATCGGATTGAGTGTGGAGACACTGGAATTGCTGGCAATGGTCCTGGATAAAAGAAGAAACTGGATATTAATGAATGGCTGGTAAATAGAGACAGGGAATGTTCAATTTCACTAGAAAAAAAAAAAGTCATGCAAGAAATCATGGAAGGAGATTCTCTGAACTTACCCTTATGCTTTCACAGGTCTTCATCTCTTTCCTCAGTGTCATTCGGGCCACCGCAGTCTGCATCATTCTCACATTCACTTCCACACAAACAAAGGTCTGTGCTACCCAGGTTGTGTCTCCTGCATGAGCACCGCTGGGTTGTACAGTTGGTTTTACAGTTACACCTATGGGTGGAAATTAGCTATTTAGCTACCACCTTGTACAGTGCATATCTCACTATTTATAGGGTTAATGTTTATTGTACCTTGTCCCTGTCTCAAAAATAAAATCACTCACTCACTCACTCACTCACCTGACTATCTCTAGAATGGCCTGTGGTGCAGGTGTTTTTTTAAAGGGGTTATGACAACATTTTATTGGTGTATTTCTTCTTGTTAAGCAAACAAATCAGTGTTAATAAATAAGAAATGTGAACTAATTACGGTTATATACATTTATTTCCAGTTAAAGGTATACAGTCACAGATTTGAAAAGACAGATTTGTGTAAGGCAACGATAAACAGAACTGAGTTGGGCAAAGTGGCAAACACAACTCGGCAAAGTGTTCTGACCACTGTGCTATCAATCACTTTGTTTTGCTTCGAAATATGATGAAGGCTGTTAAACTAGAGTAGGTTAAGGTAGGAATATAAGATACATATTTAAAATAAGCACGCTACATGTAATTGCATTATCTACGACGATGTGGCATCCGATTAAAACAAGGTACTTCCAATGACGGATGTGCTTAACTGCAACCAAGCAGCAACGCTTTCAAGAAACAGGCGTGAGTGGGTCGTAGCTTGAGCGAAAGGTAGGTCTTAGCCCGTTGTTAAATTAGCAGCAATGCAAACTTTCTAGAAACCCACCCCTAGCCGATTCATCAGAGGTAAACACCAAAAACTGACAATCTTCCTTATTTCAGATAGCTGATAGTCTTTTGTCAACGCCATCCCATTCCTGCCATTTGTGTTGATCCCACTTCTTCTGCTCTCATAGTCTAACCCTCCCTTTTCACTTTGGTTCCCTGTGTGATCCTTATTATTGTCCTTGCGTGTTTGTTTCCAGAGGATGTTTCGTGATTACTAGACCAAATCCAATCATATTTGGCTACATTACTGTCACAAAGTTAACCCTTTTTGCGCTTGTTTCTCTTATCTTAAGTCCTAACATCGCCAGTTGTCTGGCTTGCATTGGCCGAGGTTTGTCTTGCCTGAATAAATAAAGCTTCATCTTTTTTTCAGTAATTAGACATGTTGGTTTGGTGGGAGAAAGATGGAAGTGAGAATGTTGTTTCTCAGTGACAACTAAAGGTGATAGGAGGAGGACGATTTGTGATCGGTTCTAGAGTAAAAATGTGGTAAAGCCCTGATGGGATGTGGTGGAAAGGGACAGTTCTGATGACCAGACGACAGGCAGAAGACAGCACGACCAACGATGACATTCCACCTCCAGCAACCATCGACGACAGCATTTATAATGATGAAGTGGATTTGAAAGATCTTAATCCGAACCAGAGCACGTTAGAGGCAGCTGTAAAGGCATTGAACTTGAGCAGTCTCCTTGACATAATGGCAGATGAAGACGACAAGAAAGATGATAAAGATGGAGATGACGGTAGTGAATATGATGAGGACGATGATGTCCAAGGCCCCAATTATAATCCGAAGCAAGAGAGCGCCGTACGTTGTAGCGTCATATTGACATGCAAAAGTGTAAACTGCACAGAAGACATTTTTGCAGCTTGCCAGTCCTGCTTCCAAGCGCATTGTTATCAACACATAGTAGATTTGTGTCCATTCTACAAGCCTGACCAGGCAGAAAACCCAACTACCCAGCCCTCGCTTTCAGATCATCAGATAGAAGATAACCAAGTAGAGTGAGAAGCAAGGGAAGAACTCAGCAGTTCAATTACTGAACCAGGGAGGAAGAAGGGACAATGCCATCTAATGGGGAAAGGATGCAGGTTCGAAAAGTCATCTGAAGTGGTTCCAAAGAGGAATGCAGTGACGCCATGTTGCGCCAGCAGATATTGTGATGGAAAAGGATTTGGATGTGCACCAGGTACAGCAGAGAGGCATTAGCAAATAAATTGGCATTACTATAGTCTGACATCTTAGGAACAACAGAGGTAATGGATTTTTCAACATATTAAAGTGTATATTGCAGGTTAAACACTACTCTCGACTAATGTGTACATAAAGCCTTCAAAATGTACGTACAGTATTTCAATATTTCTAAAACTATCTACAAATGCTGTTAAATGACACTTTTTGTCTGTTTCTGTAGTAGCTGGTTTTTTTTTTTTTTTTTTTTTACATAACCTGGTAACAACGTCACGTAAGGGAGTCGTGGAGGAAAGTAGCCTCAGCTTACTCTGGCGAGTGATTGGGAGCATGAGGAGGTGGCAAGAAATACTGCAGAAATTTATGATGGGTCGCAACCATATAATTTCGAGCCGGTCAGGCTTGAGAGAGGGGAGGAAAATCCAACAAATACTGGCCCTGAGAGACTGATTAATGCTTGGTCGGAGGCGAACGAGTGGAGGGTTGGCGAGGTGTCCTGTTGAGTAGCTATATAGCAACTAGCACTAGAGCTAGTCTACGAACAGCAGTGAAAACCGTAACAACAACAACACACATATTTTACGGTGTATGAATAACACTGAGTGAAGAAGCCAATGTTTTCTGTACACCTAGCTGTTGTGATAATGTGATATGTTCAGATGAAGACGTTGACTAAACATGTATTAGCCAAATGATAACAAAGGCATCATGCTAGCTAGCCTGGGTGTAGCTTGCCAGTAACCACCCCGCCTGTCAAACTGATCTTAATTTTATCCAGAATCTCCCTTCACCCTGACGTTGTGAACATATCCTCTTGACTGTCCCATGCTTCGATAGTATGGTACTAGCTCTACAACATCTAAGTCTAGCGGTGGCGGCAGTTTTTTTCCTGCGGGTGTGAACGTACATGTGCGCATACATAATCATTGTTGACATGCCGAATAAATGAAATCTCTAATGCCAGGCTTAATCTGGTTGATCAAATTTCATAGCTGATTCATGGGAATGCTATGGTCTGTCTGGGGGGAGATATAACGAGAGAGAGAGAGACTAAGAGTAGTGTCCTTTGTCGCTATTTCTGACAGGTGCTTGTGTGGGCGGTGTCATCCCATGGAAACTGCGGTGTGACATTAGCATACGAAAAATTTGCCTGTCTGATGTGGACAGATTGAACCAACGGCATAAAATTTGCGTATTTTTGACAGGGAATGTATGGACCCTGTGCCCTGTTTAGGATGAATTCTTACACCCCGCACAAACACAATAATTCACAATTGCAAGCTGCTGTATAGTGCAGGCTCATTGACGGTCGTACTCTGACAGGCTCTTCTCTACCTTTCGTGGCATAGGCATTGCATTATGGGAGCGTCGTAAACTGCTGTCAAAAGTACCTACTTTTTCATATTATATTCCGTTTTCTGATAACCAACAACATAAAATATGATGTATAATCGTTCAGATATTTATTTCCCACAAGAAAATTGTACAGAATCTTTGGAAAATTAACCTGCACTATACACTTTAAATCCAAAGAACCGAAAACATCAGGAGTACAAAGCCGCAAATGCCGTACAATACAGTACTTCCTTCCAAACCATGCAAGCGGGGAAGTTGTGAATGTTTGCCGTGCCATGTTTTTGGGGACTGAGAACGTCGCCAAGAGACAGGTCTGCACTGCTTTGGAAAAGGAGACTACTGCTGGGCAACTTTAGCCAGAGAAATGAGGAGGGAAGCCAGACGTCCAGAAACAACATAAAAAGAGAGTTCATCAGTTGGTTTGAGCACACATAAACTGCCTCCCGACTGCTGAATCTCATTATTGCAGGGCTGACACATCATTCCAGTATCTGTCGCATAAGTTAAGCTTGATCAAGATGCACAAGATGAACATTCTGCAGGGGAAGCAATCTCCTTCTCATTATACCATTACGACTTCAAAACAATGCGACTCAATGAAACAATGAAGTTCATCAGACCTAAGACAGATCTCTGCAGCATCTGTGAAAACTTCTGGGACGGACAAAGAAAGGGCTGCACTTCAGGAAAATCATGGGCATCACATCCGAGAGAAAGTGACTGTGAAAGCAATAAAGCCAGCCTTGAAAGAGGAGCACAATGAGAAGAGACTGGTAGCTTCTTTCGATCTTGAGCAAGTCATCTTCTCACCTCGGTCCAACAGGTGTCAAGTTTTCTACAAAAGACACCTCTCATTTTATTACTTCTCCATCTTAAGCATTAAGACCAGGAGTGCCCATTGTCTCATGTGGAATGAATCAATCGGAGCAAGAGTTGCTAATGAAATAGCATAAAATTTGGCAAGGTACCTGATGGAAGTAGATAAACAAGGATATGAAATAGCATCATTGTTCTGTGACGGATGCGGTGGACAAAATAAGAACAGCGTTGTGCAATGCTCCTTGCTCTGATGAAGAAGACAGCAAACCTCAGGGACATAACAATATTATACTTTGAGACAAATCACAGACAATTCGAGGGAGACTCAGTACACAGCGTGGTAGAGAGAGCCACAAAGCAGGCCGGCAACCTTTTTGTACCATCCGAACTGTCCACATTGATCAGTCTATCATGTGTTCAACCATACCATGCGATCAACCTGTGCTCAAAAGATATCAATGACCATAATGGTTTATCCCAATCACTGGGTATCTTATGAGTCCGTGAATCCGAAGAGGGCAGAGCGATAAGGTGGCCTGATGTAATGCAAGTATGCATCACTAAGAACTCGCCGGACACTATCTACTTCAAACTGTCGCAGACTGAAGAAAAATTCCAGACTGTGAGGCTTCACAGCGAAGAGGTGCTACTGCAATTCCGCCACTCGTGAAAGTGTACAGCGAGAATGGACTTGCCATATCTGCAGCGAAGTACAAAGATCTCATGGCCTTTTGCAGTGGGCAAAATCCTGTCATCAGAATACTTGAGCATGAAACATTTTATAGCAATGTTCGTTACTAGACCTATTCTAGGCTCATTTTGTGCGTAGCATGAAATCACCAGAAATAGAGGACAGTTACACTTTAGATGTGGTTTAATGTTTGTAGATTTTAAAGATTCTATATACTGACAGACGAGCTATTCAGGTACATGTGGAGGGATAGTGACATTGATGCATTTAAGTGGAGTTAGCTGACTGTTTTTATTCATTCAAAATGAGATTAATTTTTTCTTTTCTTTTTTTTTCTAAAATTTAATAAATTTGGCTTCTCCAATCCCATCCAAATCTGGAATGCCCAATCCGAGAATTATGTACAAGACCTGCTCGTATGCAACCCCCTGTCTCCAGCTCAGGAGAGAGAGACAGTTTGCGGCTCTCCTCCAAAGCACGCGCCTGTCAGCCCCTGCATCTTTACACTCATTGGTCGAAACTATCGCAAGTTCAGAACGAGGGCGGAGGATACCCGAATATGAGCAGGCTTAGAATCTCACTGACGAGTACCCGGCTGGCCAACAGGAGGTGCTTGAGCAACATACAAGGCAATCTTTTTTAATTTCCCTTCCCAGCAGTCCCTCCCCAATTTGCATCCCTACAGCGCTTTAGTCAATCGTGCGCTGTTCTGAAAAAGCTGCTGACCACTGCTAGTTAGTACGACTGAGGATTGAACCCGCGCCATAGTAGTCACTACTGTTCCACAACTGCGGTGCCTTAACCGAGTGAGCTAACCCGGCAGCTCCCAAAATGAGATAAATTTTGTCATATTTTAAAGTTTAAGTTTCTCAGGTGTGTGCGGAGGGAATGGCAACATTGATGCATTTAAGTGAAATTTGCTGACTGTTTCTATTCGTTCAATTAACTTTGTCATGTTTTACACAATTTTATATTTTTACAGACAAGTTACTCAGTGGAGGGTTGTGACATTGATGAATTTAAAGGAAATCTCTCATACATTTATAAGCGTCCTGCTTGCAGTAGGTCTCACGCAGCACAATTTGTCCTTTACTTTGGCTACATGGAAAATGTGTAGGACCGACACAAGCCTCGTTCCGGTGATTCAGCCTATGCTTTTTAAATGCAGTGTTTTCCTCAAAGAATTTAATCCAGCCTTTGAAATTTTGTGGGATAAGGCACTTCGGTTGTTTTATAATGGTCATAAGAAGCTCTGAAGCGAGTGGCCTAGTGTTGTGCATGGGACTGGCTATAAAGGGGCACGGACAGATTTACGAGAGATACCTTTCGTGTGGTTTGCTGTGTTTAAATTGTTCATGAGATTACTTTTGTAGTATAAAGTGCATATCCTGGACCAAATTTGTATTTTTTTGTCTGAAAGATTGTGCCTTTATACACCAAATCCTAAGGGTTATTTTGCTAAGGGTGGTCCGTGTAAAGAACAATTTATGAAAATTACCAGAAGTGTCTGGAAAAATCCCCTGGGAGTCCTTAGCCATATTGATCCAGATTCATGACATCACCTACGGTTCCCCCATATCCAGGGCGCTGAGAGACCCAGTGCCTGCATGGATCAGAGCGCGGTCACCGACATTTACCGATTGCAGCTAAACAACAGTGTATCTGATATGGAATCGCCGTCTGTCCATGATACTGTCTCGGAATACTTCAAATACTTCAAATAATGCCCAAAATCGCAAAAATAAACACCATAAACAATAACACAACCTCCGAGTCTATCCACTATCAACAGAATGACCAGCGCTACCCATGGGCTGCGGGAACCGCACATGATGTCAGAGAAAGTCATTTTCCCCGGAAGATTCAAATCGCGAGCTTGTTTCACGCCAGAGGAATTCTGCCTAAAATACTGATATTAAACCAGGTATATCTGACACTGACCGATGTGTTATATTGGTTAAAATGCGTAAAGTGACTAAAAATCCTATATAGTATCTCAAAATCGGGTGCATTTTACATTTTAAATCAGCAAGGGTATGCTTTTTAACTCTTTATTGTTAACTTGATGGTAAACTGTGATAGTCAAGACTGCTACTAGTCAGCTGACTGAATGATCACATGCTATCTGTGCCACATGCCAAGTTGCATTTGTGTGGAATACGGCGCCACGAGTGTTATGATCACCATCAATTCCAACGAGTAATGTTTTTGATAAAATTAAACAAGTTTGATCGAGTCAGATCTGATTGTTCATATTGGAGAGCCTAATGTGGGGTGTAAATTTGGAGCTAAGGACTTCTTAATACTGGCACATTGATGCTATTGAATATCAATAGCGTAGCCACTAGTACTGAGAAGGTATGATGAGCTTAAGACCCACAGGGGTTGTCCAAGCTTCCTGAAATACTCTCCCACCAAAATACCTACTTCCATTAAGGTTGCGTAACCTTAGACGGTACTACTGGCACTGCGGAAATAGGTTGGTTACCTCTCATTTGTGAGCCAACACAATGTTTGTTTTTGTCAATGCAACTCTTGCTGTAAAAACCTGTTTTTGAATAAAAATCCCACACATTTACCCCATCAATGGCGCCATCACCAATGGTGCCATCATCGATGGCGTTTATCCACAGATGATATAAACATTTATCTGGCAAAGTGGTGAATATGTGGTGAATATGGTTATCTCATTACAAAGCCTTGTTAAGAAAGTGGTGAATATGGGGCGAATGTCACTTCCATTTTTTCAGAGGAGTGGCAAATATTATATCCTAATTATAAAGTTGGATAACACTGTTGATGTGCATATTCGAAAAATAGCAATCTAGTACATTTTTAGGGATTTGCAACTAACCTTCTGAACCCTTTTTTACTAATGTATATGTTCCCATTGTGATGTGCCAACCTGATGAAAAGTGCCAAAACTTCAATCTTGTTTTTCTCCTTTTCATGTTCTTTACATCTTCGCCAGCAAGGCAGCGTATTTTTTTACCACCATTTCTCCTGTTTTAAATATGATCATAAATATATTTAGCTAGTGCAAACAGTTGCTGGTATATACAGGAAAAGGAGCTTGAGCAAGTTTTTGCTGCTTTGCAATTTTTACTTAACATGTGTTCCCATGGACGCACCCTTCAAAAAAAAGTTTGTTGCCCTCAAAGTGCTCTCTTGGAGCTGATTTGAGCAACTCTTCCTACTGTCGTAGCGAGGGCGAGAAAGAAAATACTTTCACTGAGTTTAACCCAAAAATATTAGATTTATTTTACAATTGTTTCAATTGTAGCAAACTTACTTTGTACTATGGTAATGTTGAGGTTAATAAAGCATAGCTGAGAGCCGATTCAAACCACTAACAACCAGCGCTGGAGATAAGCACACTTCCACTATCCCACAAAGTTGCTAAGTCACACGCATCCAATTGAGTTTATGGCTAAAACAGGGAGTCCAACTGAGATTTAGCTAAGGCGTTTCATTCATATTCTTGCAACTACCTCTAAGATAGTAAGTCCCATTGACAAAATGGAGTCACCATACTAAAGAGGAGAACCTGCTGAGCAAAATATTTCAAAATTGTGTGTGTTGTGCCAAAAATGTGGGAACACGAGCAAGTTAGAAAACTGTGTGTTTTGGCTTTCCAACCTGAATTTTATTGTTTCAGTTATTACAGGAGTCAATGGAGTTTTGGTTGGCGCTTCCATCGCTTTTGGGCTCATACTGCCAAATCCGTTTGTTCGATTGCTTCCATAGATACATTTTCATGATCAGCACAACTTTTTCTACAACTTGGATATGAATTATGTGTGTGGAGCGAAAACTATGGGAG
The DNA here is from genome assembly GCA_029692085.1 of Gymnothorax javanicus. Lineage (NCBI taxonomy): Eukaryota > Metazoa > Chordata > Actinopteri > Anguilliformes > Muraenidae > Gymnothorax > Gymnothorax javanicus. Next base: position 35,440,975 of record CM056201.1, read on the forward strand.
TTAGAGAATGTTTAAGAGAAGACTTCTTGACGATTTTACAGCTGTTCTTCACTCTTGCAGTGATGTCACCACATTGTAAGTTCCCAGAATGTATTGTGAAAAAAAATTAAGAAAAAAAAAATCATGAAAGTTTTAAAAAAAATTGAACAGCAAAGACATTATACAAGCTTAGCATAACATTTTCTAATTAGAATGATGTTTCTAGCTAAAAGTATGACAGAGTAAAAAAATAGCCAAATTTTGAGGAATCTGTTCCATTGTTTCCCATGGGAAAAAAATTGAAATAAATATAATAACTCAAAAAGTATGCAAGATACTTGAATGAAGTATCTATAATATGAGTGAAGTTTCCAGGTGAAAGTATGTAGGAGTAGTTAGGTGGCAAAAATGTGGAGAAGAAAGAAAGAATGCTTGTCTGCTGCAGATATGTGCATAAATTAACAATTCTCATTCCCAGAAATTAATTTGCAGTGGACACGCATAGTGTTACTTGGCTGAAGCATCAGTGGGTACTATGGATGAGGTTTAGACACTGACATTTGCTTTGGTTTCCAAATTTGGTCAGATTATGCTACGGAGTCCACGTGCATGGTTTGTCAATGTAGCTAACTAGCAACTACCATTTCTGATAGTGATTCATTGATTCTTTTGAGCCATGTTATGTTACGCAGCTATTCAGATAACCTCCTGAAATGCAACTGACAGTTTCATAATGCTGAAGATTTTGTTTTTGTTTTATTCCCTCTTTAATTTTAGACAAACATGTTTTAATAAAAAATGTCAATTTTTTGGTAAATCTGCACTGGTTCTTTATTCTCAGGATAGACTTCTATTTGACCCATGCAACTGCATTAAGAGGTTTAAGCTTATATTGGAGAATGAGGTTGGGTTCAGGATGCTTCTCAAAAATCTCAGCATATTTAGTGTAAGAGGTAAACAATGTCTGTCATTGGAGTGAAAATCTGGAATAACTTGGATACACGGTTAACTAATATCAACTTTTATCATCTATACTCAGTCAAAAAAGAAACTTCACACTCGTTTGGAGGTCGATAAGTTGAACATACAAGAAAAGTGGTTTTAAATAATGATTTAATTCCATTCTGTACCCATTAAGGACGGTGTACCATAAAAATCATGTTCATAATGTAACCAGTTCCACCGGAAATGCTACGGAAATGTAAGAGAGTAAAAATGGTAAGTTACAACTTGATGAAAGCATGCCAATAGCGCGTATGCCCTCCAGTAGCGTTCACAACTGCGACGCAACGTCTCCTCATGGATTGAATGATGCTTCTTGAATGCAGCTTGGGGGATGCGTCGCCATAATTGAACCAACATGACACCAAGTTCCTGCAAATTCTGTGGAGGGTTCCTTACTTGACGGAGTCTTCTGCCCAACACATCCCATACATGTTCTATGGGATTAAGGTCGGGAGACCTTGAGGGCCACTCCATGACATTGATGCCAGCATTCCTAAGAAAATTCTGCGTTAAATTGGCCGTATGAGGTCTGGCATTATCGTGTTGGAATGTCAGACCTGGGCCATGAGCCGCCATGAATGGCAAAAGCTCTGTATCCTGCAGCAGTTAGGTTTCCTTGAACGACCATCAGTCGGGAACGGGCAGGACCATTAAAGGCACCCCAAACCATAACACTACCGCCCCCCAAAGCGGTCCACTTCCTGCACACAACACTGGGCGTTGCGTTCACACGCGTCTCCTCCAAACTCTAACTCTCCCATCAGCGAAGTGCAAAGTGAATCTGGATTCGTCACTAAAACGACCCTATTCCAATCACGCTGAGTCCATCTCAGATGTCGTTGTGCCCAGAGAAGCCGTTGACGTCGGTGTAACTGGGTTAAAATTGGTCCACGATATGGCCGACATGTATGGAGACGAGCAGTGCGCAGGCGATTACGTATGGTTTGGGCAGTCACACGACCTCTAAACAATTCATTCCTAGTGGACGTTGCAGTGAGAAATCGATTACGCAAATGACGTAAGACGATTTGTCAGTCTTCTGCTTGTGTCGTCACACGTGGTCTACCCAAACGAGGTCAGTCTGCTGTGGTGCCAGTTTGTTGGAGACGTGTCCGAAGATCATGGATAGTCCGTCGACTGCATCCCATAACCCTGGCAACGTCAGTGACCGACGTTCTCGTATTCAACATGCCAATGGCACGTTCACGTTGAATATTTGACAGTCGTGGCATTGCAAATCAACGGATAATTGACTGTAAGAACTTGTTTTTCTGAGATGTCACTCTACCGTGCTAACGTGGGCTCAATTACGCGTGTCTCATAAGGTCACGTGACTAGGAACACGAGGAAACATGCTTTTACCTTGATGTATGCTCGCGTGCTGCATGCTTGTGCACGTCGGAGTTGCTGTGTGTCATGATGTCTTTGACAACGCATTTACCCCTAATAATAATAATAATAATATCTCTTGTATTAAGTTTCAAGAAAATATTTAGAAATTTATGAGTGTGAAGTTTCTTTTTTGACTGAGTAATATTTAAAAATGGCCTCAAAAGACAAATATTAGCTCTTCAATAAGCCAACTGAATAAAAGCAGACATTAGACATTTATTAGACATTCCACTATGGAATGTCTAATAAATATGTTTTCTAAAACTTGCTGCTAACCTACGCACTCTGTATTTATTGTTTTACTTTCAAATTGAAATTATGTTCCATGAGTGTTTTTTTCCCCTCCTTTCGCCTCTTTAAGTGAACAGTTTACATTGTACTAATGAAATAATATACCTGGAATGGGTGATCTGATTGTGATTGTGATTGTGATGACAAGGGAAGGGTCTCTTGTACAAGAGCTTTTGCTTCTGCCTTCCCCCTTCAACCCTGTTTTTATCTCATTGTTAGTATTCATTTCAACTGCATAGTTTTTGTTGGTTGAATGCATCTTAAAATAAATAAATAAAAGTTTAAGCTTTTTATGCATCAGCATGGGCCCTGTACCTCAGAATGAATCCATCTTGCAGTGACATGCCCATCACAGCAAAGAAGTTCCTTGCGAAAAATGCAATCTTTTCATTCTTCCGGTTGCCCCAGCCTAGGAATGAGCTGCGAGGGCCGCAAAGAAGCTGGCCTTGAATTCCTAGGTGAGCTTTTTGCCACTCGCCTGGAAATTTTAAAAGACAGTGACTGCAAATAGCAACATTGTTATGCGGCGTATCCATAACAGGAAGAAAATAGGCGAAAAGCTTGTGTTGACCATTTTTATCTCAACCGAGCACAATTCAAGCACCATGCAAGTAAAAGAGCATGTAGCAAAACAGGATAAAATTATATCAGCGCTCAATCACTAGTGTTTCAACTGAATTTGTGCTAGGCATAGAAATGATAGATCAAATTAAAGAGGAAAGTCCACAGAATCCAACGATGTAAGCCTTGACATTTTATACCGACACCACACTCAAAGAACAGCATGCATACACTTTACATTCTACAGTGCTGAGCAAAAAATTTTTTTTACCCTTGATATTTTGTGGTAAAAAACTCTGTTTAAGGGTAAATCTGTGGTAGCCATTGTTGGTCCAATGTGTCCATGTGAAATTGAAAGTACATCTTCCAGTCTCCATGCATGTTTTTTTTTCCGTGGCACCGCCTCCAATTAGATCTAGCCCTGATCATTTCTCTTGCACGCGTGTATTTTCTTCTCTGTGATTGGCTTGTGATGCCATAAATTTGACTTTGGGGGGTGGTCATTTAATTCTATGAGCGCTGACGTTTCCAACGAGCCCTCATTCAACATAATAGCACAAACCTAGCCTGAAATAGAACCTTGCGTTCTCGGTGTGTCCAATTGGGTTTCAATGTGCCAGTGTGCACATTGAAAAGTGCGCAGGAATGAATGTTGCAAAACAGTCTCAAACCCGGTTGCTGGTTGATAATATCACTATAATTGTCCACAAAATATTCAACAGTTGTTTTCAACGTAGTCTTCACAGTTGCGTCTGACAGAATCCTTGCGCCATTACGCACAAGTACTAATGAAGCACCGCTATACAAGCGCAAAACCGGGGTACATGACATGTTATGCTGAATCACTGTTTAGAATTGCAGTGTAAGTGCAGGCAGCTTGTTAAACCAGGTAGTTTAGTGGCTAAGGCATTACGCACTGGCCTGGGTGACTTGGGTCCAGTTTCTTCTGAAGTTGCACTGTTTTTTTGAGCAGAGGAAGCATAGTTTTTGTATGAATATTTGCTGTGGTGTCTGTTGTTTTTACTTGTTACCATTTTTTTTAATCTTACTGCTGTATTTATAGTTTTGTTTATTTGCTTGTTTTTTTTAAATCATAAATCTGCTCCAGTGGAGTCAAACTGAATTTCCTTTGTATTTATTTTCTTTGAATGGGAAAATGTATACCGGACTGGTTGCAATATAAAATGTATGCCTGTAGTGACCTATAAGTGAAATGAAATGAGTTCTACAGTTTGGTACCTGTTTGGCACACAGTGTCCAAAAAGGTGCCCGAATTTCCATTTTAGATTCCACCTAGACATTCCTGAACTAAAACCTCTCTAACTTTGCTCTGATTTACTTGATTAGAATAAACGTTGGCACGGATAATGGTGAGATTCTGTGCTATAATTTTTTTTTAGGGGTTTTAGACTGCAACTAAATAATTTCAAAAGGGATAAAAATTAAATTTTGTTAAGTGGAAATGAAAACTCATTTATGCTGTGTTCCATCTTCATTTACTCTGACTCAGTGACATATATACTGATTTTTACACCACGACAAAAATCCCCAAGAATATTCCAATAGACCAAGTAGTTGCATAGATGTATTCATTTTTTTTGGGCATGTCATTTTCAAGCCAGAGGCTCAGGGCTTAAGTTAAGGAGTGACTATAGTACCAACTGAGCACCCTCTGTTTTGTCTGTCTAGAATGCAGCCACAGCATGATAGTTGTCACCCACACAGTGATCAGCAATCCCTTATAATGCACAGCAACCAACTGTATACTGCATCCTCTAGAGTTAATTATCACAAAGTTGCCAAGCCAGCTGTCTGCACGTCTTAGCCATTACCTCCCTACCCAGCCCTTGATTAGCTGTTCGTTTTTATTTTATTGATCTGGTGGTACGTTAATGGGCCCAACCTCTTGTTTCTGGTCATTAAAGAAACAAGTAAAACAGATGGGAGTTCTAAGACCTGACAGGATATCTAATATTAACCTCCCTATCACTGCTCAAGCTTTCAGCTTTTATTTTTTATATGGGAGTATCCTGAAAAGTCACTTCAGTTGCAATCACAACTTCCATTCTGAAATGCCCTAAATGTAAGAAAGTGATTTTTCAGACTCATTCCAAAGAGTAAATTAGCTAGTGGAAGCAGAGGCTAGAAAATGTGGACAAAGAAAACATTTTTACCCCATTTCTGTATGGACCAATCCATACAGGGATACAATGATCAATTGCAACATTGTTTTTGATAATAGCTGCATATACGTAATCCTCTGAGCAGTGGCAATTGGCAGACCTCATGTCATGTTGTTGTGTGTGCTGCCTGGTGACAGCTGGTGTTTCAGTTGCAGAGTCCAGCTTAAATGTATTCTTTGAAAGCTGTGAAAGTTGAATATGAATCATCAACATTCAACAGATGGCCCCTTGACCCCTTTTGTGAATAAGCAACAGAAAAAGATGCCCCCAGGCGATTCCTTCGGCACCCACTCAGAGTAATACCGCGGCATACATGTACATGAACTCTGGATGTATGTAAATGTAATATAATCAAAATTGAAAAGCCATGTGCTTTTGGTAACATCAGTCACACCATCTTTCTAGAAACATTTGTCCGTCACTGCATGCTCTGATGAAGATGATTTGAAGACTACGAAGGATAAAAGTGGGAGAGGCAGTCTGGAAACTGGATGAGACAGCTTTTATGTTGTGGAACCAAAGGGTAGCCAGATATCAGAAAGGAAAGGACAGCCAATGTCAGTATAATCTGATGTCATTCTTTCACAACAAAAACTGCAAGATTGGTAAAAGATAGCACATTCTTATTGCCTGTTGGATGACTTTTTTTGAAAAGCACACGTAAAATGACGCAATCATTATGAAGACCAGTTGTTTTTTGATAAACATGCATGTCTGGTTACTCATACGAGCCCAGTTCTTATTGCTTTTGGTGAAAACAGATCTGTCATTCTACCACGCACGCAACTCTTACACAAGAGAGGATGTGTGTTTTCATTTGCATCCTGGTTCCTAGCCAAAGGCTCAACCTGTTCCCACACCTTTTTTGTATGTTCATTTGTGTGTATGGCTTGAACAGAATGCCCATGATCCACACCAAGCCACACCCTCCCATTGGCTCTGATCACATCATATTAGCCAGTCCTACCCCCTCTCATTGTCTTTGGGGAGCACTAATTGACCACAATCCCTGTACATTATGGGAGAGAGATACATTGTCAAATGAAATGACTCAATTAAGAAAAATCTAAACCCAACCAAATATATTTATAATTAAGTGCATATATTCATATAAATTTGCCTGATGAAGACCCTGTTGGGTTGAAACGTTGCCTCGCTAGTCAATAAAGTATTTGGGAGCTATAACTCAGTGTGCAGGCATTTATTGTTTTTCGCTTTCAATCTTTAGTCCTGCACCTGACCTAAATACAGGTTGGATGTGCACACAACTACTTCATTGATCATAATTTAAAAATACCACAGTAAAATTTCTCATTATTCTGGATTTTGATACTCTGTTATATTGACTCTTATACTGCTGCGTAAGATTCTTGATACTTTTTGAAGACATGGAGATATAGCTATAGAAAATACACACATTGCGCAATCAGGCAAAAAAGCAGTGTTTCGTTGCCACTCATACCATGTTCGGAGGGTCAAAATTTAAAAATACCGCAGTAAATTTAATCATAATTCTGGATTCTGATATTATATTGTCTCTGATACAACGATGTCAGTTTTTTGAGACTTATCGAGGATCATGATATTGAGCCGTGCAAATTGGGAAGAAGCAAAAATAACGCGGTGGTTATTTAAGGTGGACCTAGACATGCAAATAAAGAGCTTGTGAATAAGGAGCCAAGTTCAGCCTCCTCTTCTAAAGTCAGTCAGGGTGGAGTGGAATGTTTATCATATATTGTTGTTAGACATGCCTGACATGCTCATCTCATAGAAAGTTCAGCAATTCCAGGGCATTATGTCAAAAAAAAAAAAAAATCAAACTATTAAATATAGTGCCTTCAAATGGGGTCACGTTTACCGTGTTCATGAGAAAAGTCCATATGAACGCCGCTCTCTTGTGATATTTACAACATTTTAAGTCGAATTTTTCTGAAAGCTCCGAGTTCACGAGTTGTGACGTGTTTGATGACATTTGCAGAAATGCTTGCAGGTTCTGTAGTTGCGTTAGCAACCCTACGTTTGAGGAGCCAACATTAGCGAGAGCGCTAGTCTCTCCCATGGTTGCCATTTTTGCCCAGTCTCTTTCTTATTGTTAAATCATGAACACTGACTTCAACTGAGGCAAGTGAGGCCTGCAGTTCTTTAGATGTTGTTCTGCAGGGCTGTACGTTAACTTTTTCTGCTTCATAGCACTGGTGCTACAGAGGTTCATAGTCTTGTAGCACAAGACAAAAACTTGTAGCACAGTAAAAGCATCTGTTACATCTCCAAAACCAACCACAAGTAGTGCAGTTTATCATTTAAAGACATATAAATATCAATAATTTCTTTGTAAATTGAAGTACTTTCAAGGTCTCGGAATTCTTTAAATTCATACAATTTTAAGTAATTTGCATTAACATTAAACAGACCTCCCCACTATTTGATATTTATACTACTTATTTAAGTATTTATGCATTCTGTTCATACTGTTTATATAAACATACTGTAATACTGTTTATACATGCTGTTATTTATTAGTGTATTCCTGAGACGTGTGGTGATGTGAGGCCTTGGCCTAACCTTTTATCGCTGGATTTTGTCAACCTGTTCCCACGTACTATACCTGATTGACGATCAAAACTATTAAATCAAAGGCTATAGGAAGCCTGTATACTGATAGGTGATGACGACAAAAAGATTCATTGACGTATACGCTTCGATTCAAGACAGCAAGGATGGAAATACGTTTGATCAATAGAAAAAAATCTCAGCTCTCTCGATAATTTTGTGTATTGTTTTAACCTTTTGTTTATCGGATTATGAAAGAAGACTAAAAATAAAATCTCCATTTTTTGACTGGGGTTAAAAAAAATGCGTATTTAAAGGGGAATATATTGCATATTGATCAAGCATTGAACTCCGCATAAAACTAAATGGCATTGCTTGCTTCGGCTTCCTGTAAGCCACTACGCGCAAATCTGCAGTTTCGTGAGCATTTCAGGTTCGATGTACTAATGTAATAATGTAATAATGTCGCGGAAACTTGAACTGGCCTGTCATTCTGCCGAATAGTCTTACTAAATTAGTTAATCGTCTGATTGCGAATCAAGCAAAAAGGGGATGTCGTTAAGCTTTACGGTGAGGATTCTGCCTCACCTAACTAACCTCCGACCACACGTCACTGGTGTATTCATACGACTGTGTCCAGCAGAGGAATTGTGGGAAATGGTGTTGGATAGGCAGGTAGGATCGTGTCTCTTAATCATATGACAGACTACAACTACCAAATACATTAGCGAGGTGGCATTGTTTCACGTCTCGCTCTCTCGCGCACCAGTGCTACAACAGTTCGTTCATTCATTGCACGGACCAATTTTCACGTCGCACTGTACAGCCCTGTTCTGGGTTCTTTTGTGACATCTGGATGAGTCGTCCATGCGCTCTTGTAGTAATTTTGGTAGGCCGGCCACTCCTGAGAAGGTTCACCACTGTTCCAAGTTTTCTCCGTTTGTGGATAATGGCTCTCACCATGGTTAGCTGGAATCCCGAAGCCTTAGAAATGGCTTTTTTTAACCCTTTCCAGACCGATAGATGTCAGTGACTTTATTTCTCATCCGTTCTTGAATTTCTTTAGATCGCGGCATGATGTGTTGCTTTTTGAGATCTTTTAGCCCACTTCACTTTGTAAGACAGGTTCTTTATAAGGGATTTCTTGATTCAACAGGTCTGGCAGTAATCAGGCCTGGGTGTGGCTAGTGAAATTGAACTACAAAAATATGGTTAATCACAGTTAAAGGACCAGTGTGTAATATTTGGCATGGTTTATTGCCAAAATCTGAATATACTACTCATTAATATGTTTATATAAGTGTATAATCGCTATAAAATAAAATTTGTTTGGTTTTCATAGCCTTATGAGTTTATATATACATATAGCAAGGGCCTTGCTTTAGAGACGTCGCCATCTTGCACCGCCATGTTGGTACGGCAGCCCGACCAGACAATCCAGCCAGCTAGAGAACATGTGTCGCGTGTATAAATCCTAGCCGTGGAAGACGCCATTTCCGCAAAAGTGTTTTGGGCCTCGGAGGCCACCGTCTTTTTGCCGACGGGAGGGGTGAGCTTGAGTGAGTGAGTGAGCGCTGCAGTCTAGAATCTGAGCGCTGGATGTCACTGTTTCCCCCCATTTTACACACTGGTCCTTTAATTCATGATTTTACATGGGGGGAAATTACTTTTTCACATAGGGCCAGGTTTGTTTGGATAACTTTTTTCCCTTAATAAATCAAATCATCATTTAAAAACTGCATTTTGAATTTACTTGGGTTATCTTTGTCTGATATTAAAATTTGTTTGATGATCTGAAACATTTAAGTCTGACAAATATGCAAAAATGAGCAATCAGGAAGGGGGCAAATACTTTTTCACAGCACTGTAAATGTATATAGTGTGCAGTGATGATTGTACACTTAAAATAAAGATAAATCAGAGACCACATACTGCTCAAGTATTTATTTCATGTAATATTGGATCATATAGATGAAAATAAGTGACCAGATAACAATGTATAATAAAAAGAGATTCTTTTGATGTTACAACTAATTTGCTTAATCGGATTGAGGTCTGGCCTTTGAGTCGGCGAAGTCATATGTTTTGTGTCACCAGATGTTTCTTTCCGACTGAGATAATTCTTGCACAATTCTTACAGAAGGGTGTTTAGGGTCATTATCTTGTTGAAAATAAAATCCCCAAAGTTCATGTTATATACTGGAACGCCTGACCATTAGAGGTAATATTTCTGAATCATGCTGCTTCAAACCGGTTTAAACAAATTTTTTAGCATCAACAATCATGCAATGTGCCTTTCAACATGCACTCAGGCCATGCAAGAGTCAAAAAAATTAAATTTGAGACACCTTTCAATTGTTATAAAAAATTGAGTGGTAATTATATTAGGACCCCTTTCAGATGAAAGTGTTGGTGTATAATCATCACTGCATTACAAATGCAGTAATTAAACAGAATGCAATAAAAATAAACCTGACCCCCTAATAGGAAAGAGGAGGTGGCAACAGTAAAAAAAAAAAAAAAAAACAGTTTCAGCATTTTGTGCATAATAAATTCCTCCTCCAGCAAAAATTAGTTTCTAGTCATTCACAGGATGCTTTGTGTATGCAGATTATACAAAGAAGGTGCTGAGTATGTGTGAACAAACACCTGCAAAATTAATACAGTCCTGTGAAGTTGTGTGGCCTGAGGAGAATGTAGGGGTATCGCCCCATGTCACATGGTTGGAATGCTTATGCAATGACCCAAGATGGAGCCCGCTGTTGTTTCACTTCTGTCCACCCTGCCTCATTCATTACGGCAGGGATACTCACTCTTCTCCAGAATGAGCTGATATGGGTGCAGGCTTTCATTCTAACCATGCAGTTTCACACCTGATTCTACTAATCACTATTACTACGGCAAAAGCTTTAAGGATTAAATAGTAGAATCAGGCATGTGACTGGTTGGTTAGAATGAAAGCCTGCACCCACACTGGCTCATTATGGAAAATGAGGGGCATTATGGCATCGCCAGACTCCTCTGAAAAGCCTCAGATCATTCAGAAAAAGCATTGTGGCGCAACTCACGCCCCTTTCTATCTTAGCAGGATTTTTAGATGCATTTTGTCCCCCAAAAGGCAAAGCATTTGGGCTAAGTAGAATATGAAACCACCGTTGCTCCTTTAATCTGCTCATCAAATTATATCTCGGTTTGAGAGGCCAAAACAAAAAAAAATTTGCTACTGCTGAAAAGCAGATCTGTTCTAAGACTTTCATTTTCTTTCATGCATCAACTAGTAAGGAGCGACTCTTTTCCATCCCAACTTCAGAGTAATGCGATTGAGCATCCTCAACCTGAATGATTAATTTTGACCTTTTAACCTGGTCCCAACTTTTGATGAACTTTTGACCCAGCCCTGACCCTGGCCATACCCCATACTGCAAAGAGGGGAATGTAGGGCCTTACATATAACTCAGAAGATCATGCGCCTGTCATTCCACCACCTTTCACTACCTCCCCCCATTGTGAAGGCATGACATAGTGTGGAAGGGAAGGTGGATTGCAGAATATTTCTCTCCTAACCAAGGGAGTTAAATCGGAGTGTGCTGTTTGTTGATAAGAAAACAATTACAGAATATTACAACTATATATTCTAGAATTCATGCTTGCCTCTACTGTGGAAAAAATGGTGAGTGGTGGGGAAGAGGGGGTGGGGGTTCAGACTGGATGTGAACAATCAGAACTGGAAAAGCAGCCCTGAAAGAACAGTGTGACTAAACACTTCTCAGACATCAGGTCTGAACAGTACTGCGTGGGCTGAACACAGTTTCTCATCTTAACACCCTGCCCCCCCCCATATTTAACAGCTCTCAACTGATAATAACTATTTGTACCGCTCTGTGCAGTATTTTTGCCTTTCCTCATAAAAATGTTACATATCTTGAAATGGAATGAAACTCATTTATTTAATTTGTAGATTATATTTTTAAAAAAATGGGGTTAGGGATTTCCTTTATTGGTTGGAGCGTGTTGAAGAGATTCATTAAGATTTAAGCAGAGTAGGCTAGAATGTATAAATGTATAAAAAAGAATATAGCAGGTTAGGAAGAAAAACCAAGCAAATCTAATCTTTTGTAGCCAAGGGAGGGGAGACTGCAAGGGGCTTTGAGTAGTGCAAGGGTGGTAAAATTGACAAGTCATTAAGTGCAGAAGATTTTTTTGGGGGGGTGTTTTTCAGCAGAGCTAGTATTTTATGTGAAAAAAGTTTAATTCTGCATGAATGAGGCAATATTTCTTTATCGAGATGCCTATAGTAGTGTGCAGTGATCATTTTATACTTTGCAAAATGAAGATAAATCAGAGACCAAGGACTATTCAAGTATTTATTTCAATAATCAATAATCATGGAATGAGCCTTCAAGAGTCAAGGTGAAGGTAAAGAGAAAGTTTACCTCAATAAACTTGTCGGAATTTTTTTTTTCATTCTCATTGCCTACAATAGTATTTTGTCCCAAAAGATTATTGAGAACTAATATATCAGGACCTCTTTTAGATGAAAGTGGTGGTGTGTAATCATCACCGCACACTACTGTATGTGTGAAAAACCTATCTGGTCTAAAGGCTGGGGCTGTAAAAAGACAGAGTTTGAAAGTGTTTGAAATATACTAATTTGAAAGAAAATCAAGAGTGTTATATCTCTCAACTAATTTTTTGTGTTCACTGTGTTCACTTTCCTTCTACATATGATTTTATTGAAACTCAAGAAGCTCTGAGCTTAAAGTTAGTTTTGAAAAATAATAGGTTAAAAGTAATTCCCCATGACGTGACAACATCTCTGTAATGATCCAGACAAGGAACCAGATGCAGATTCATGGTACAAACCAATGAAGGTATTTATTTATTAGTGTCCTGGGCCAGAAACCTTGTGATTTTAAACCTCGTCTAAGCAGGACTGTCAGACAGCTGGAGACCAATGAAGGCTTGGGATGTGTTCCTAATAAACTGGGCAGAGGTACAAACTGGGGAGACATGTTAACAGGAACGCGGTCCCAAACCATTTTAAAAAAACAATACCTGTAAAAGACACGCAGATTCCAGGAAAGGGGAGAAGACAATTGAAGAGACACAAAGGTTTTACTGGCAGGGTTACCATCTGTCAGGCAGCGCAGAATCTTGCCCAGCTCCTGGTTAAGCTTCTCCAAGTGGCCATTGGTCTCTCGGTCAAATCCTGAGGACAGGCAGGGGAGTGGCACCCACCAGGGCGTAGAAGACCCTCCAGAAGGTACTAGCAAACTGAGGATCGCGGTTAAAGACCACCACTTGGGGCATGCCCTGGAGATGAATCACATTGTGTAATAGGAGCTCGGCAATCTCCTTAGCCATAGGCAGCCTTAGAAAACCAGTCTTGGATAGAAAGAATTAACTAAGGCAAACCCAGTAACAAAATCCATGGCAATATTAGCTTAAGGCCAGTTGGGAACCTCCAAGGGCAGCAGCAGACCACAGGGGCAATGATTACTCGACTTGGAGTAGGCATGCACAGAACAGGCTGTGACAAAGTCCCAGGTATATGGGCAGAGGTTAGGCCACCAGAGGCATTGACAGATGAGTGCTAGGGTGTGGAAGATGCCTGGATGGCATGGCAGCTGAGAAGCCTAGGCCCAGCATAGGATAATGCTTCTCACTGTCTCAGGGATGAAGGCACGGTTGGGTGGAATGTCTGATGGTGGAAGACATGACCGCAATGCCTCTTTGACTTTGCACTCAATCTGGAGCTTGTTGGCTGACAGAGGACATTAGCCTGGGAGGATGGTCTCAGGATGATCGTCGGACGCGGGAGAGTAGAGATGAGACAAAGATTCAGACTTACTATTCTTTGATCCAGGACAATAGGTCAAGATGAAGTTAAATTTAGCAAAGAAGAAGGATTCATGAGGTGCCTGGGATTCAACCTTTTAGCAGTTGAGAGGTACTTCAGGTTGTGATGGTCTGTCCAAACAAGGAAGGGGAGACTGGCTCACTCCAGCCAATGCCACCACTCCTTGAATGCCAGCTTCACCGCCAACAGCTCCCAATCTCTGATAGTATAATTCCACTCTGCAGGACACAGCCATTGAGAAAGAAAGGCACATGGATGGATTGCCTTGAGAGGACAGCCCCAGCACCCACATTATAGGCATGAACCTACAATGCCAGCAGCCATACCACAATTCAATCTGCTCCAGCCGCGTGGCTGAAGCTAAGCAGGTGTGGGCTTGGTTAGTACTTGGATGGGAGACTACCAGGGAAAACCAAGTTGCTGCTGGAAGAGGTGTTGGTGGGCCAGTAGGTTGTGATCTTCCCTCTGGTGGAATAATCCCGAATGCCCCAGTTCAGTGATGGGGACACTATACTGCAGGAGACGGCGTCTTTCAGATGAGACGTTAAAGCCAGGTCCTGACTCACTGTGGTCATTAAAGATCCTATGACACTTTTCGATAAGAGTAGGAGGTTCCCCGGTGTCATGGCTAAATTCCCAACCTGGCTCTTTCGACCTGCCACCTAATCATCCCCTGATCTAATTGGCTGTGCAAATTGCCCTCTCCCTCCCCACCTCTACCCCCAGGGCTCTCTTGAAAAAGAGATTTCAATCTCAACGGGACTTCCCTGGTTAAATAAGGGTTAAAAAAAATGAACCGGTGCTGAGGATCTGGGAGCATGAGGACAGAAGCGGTGGTTAATAGCTCCTGAAGCTGGCAGAAAGCGGAGGCAGTCTGGGGGGTCCAGCTGAAGAGGGTCTTGACGGATGTGAGTGCTTTCAACGGAGCTGCCACAGTGGAGTACCCTCAAATGAACCGCCAGTAGAAATTGCCAAACCCAGGGAAGCTCTGCAGCTGTTTACAGTGCTTAGGGTCTGGCACAGCCTTTACCTTCTGGCAATCAATTTCCAAGGCACTTTGCATTACAGTGAAGCCCAAGAAAGAGACAGTGGTGCGATGGAATTTGCACTTCTCAGGTTATAAATGAAGGTGATTCTCCAACAATCTTTAAATTGCCAGGTGGACATAGTGGGTATGCTCTTCCAAGGTTGGAGAGAAAACCAGGATATCCTCTACGTTGACAAAGATGAACTGGGGGACCATTGTCTTGGACGACATCATTAATGAGATTCTGGAACACAGTGGGGGTGTTAGCAAGCTCGAATGGTATCACCAGTTATTCGTGGTAGCCACAAGGGATGTTGAATGCTGTCTTCTACTCATCTCCTTCCCAAATGTGCTAAAGGAGGTAAGCATTGAACAGATCTAGCTTAGTAAAGTAACAATAGCCCTGGAGGTTGGAGAATGTTGAGTTCATCAGAAGAAGATGGCAACGATTCTGAATAGTAATGAAGTTGAGCCCTTGATAGTCAATGCGGGGATGCAGAGACCCATCTTTCTTAGACAGAAAGAGATCAGCTGCAGCTAGCGATGAAGGAGCTTGAATGATTCTGGATGCCATGGATTGACATATGTACTCCTCCACAGCTTTAAACATCTGTGCTGTCTGGGAGCGTAGCCAACCTCTGGGGAGCAATATTCCTGGTAACAGGGTGAAAGCACAGTCATTGGGTCTATGCAGTCAAAGCGAGGTGGCTTGCCCTGCACTGAATGCCTGATGGAGGTCATGATAAATAGGAGGAACTCCAATTAGGTCCAGTGACTTCCTCTGGTGATCAGAGAAAGGCGGTACAATCAGACAGGAAGCTGACTGCAGAAAGGACTGAGAACAAGACAAACTCCACTTCAGGATGGGACCGGACAGCCAGTCTCCACGAGGGTTCTGGCATTCAAGCCAGGGCCTTCCCAACACTACCAAGGCATGTGGTGACTCCATTATGAAGAATACTAACTCTTTGCAATGGTTGTTGATGGTCAACATGGGGACTGGTCTGTACTTTTAAGCGATGTCAGAAAGGGTAATCCCAGTGAGACCCTAGGATTGCAGGGGTACTGGCAGAGGCTCAGTCTAAATCCTCAGGCGACAAATGAGACTAGGTTAGATAAAGTTCCAGTACATCCCAGAGTTGACTAGTGGCCTGGTGACTGGGTGGCCTTGCAAGGTTCGGCAAATGGGAAGGAGTGGCCAGGAAGACAAAACAGCAGCTCCAAAGGCCACCTCTCTCATAGGTGTAACTTGAGTCCGCCAGACAGGGAATTCAGCAATGACATGGTTGGCACTTCCAAAATACAGGCAAAGGTTCTGCACGATACAATGGAGCTGTTCCTCTGGCGGCAGCTTGTGAAGCCAAGCTCAATCAATAGCCATTGATACCAAGGGAGTCAGATAGGGCATAGCTCTGAGCAGAGCATCTTGGCACATAGCCAGGGCAGGTGCCTGTAACCTCGCCCGCCAATCCAGCTGCCTCTCTTGCAGCCAGACATCTATTTGCAGTGTCAATTCGATGGGGCTATCCAGGTTAGGCAGGGAGTACAGGTGGTCAATTAGTCCTCTACCCATTCCAACAAGCCAAATAGGTAAATGTCATAGAGTGCCCAGGAGTCCCAGCATGTTGAAATGGCCTGTGTTCTGAAATCCACAGAATACTCTGAGACTGATACACTGCCTTGGTGCAACAGGAGACGCTTCCAGGCAGTGGCATGGCTGGAGCAGGTCTGGTCAAGCACCTTCCTCATCTAATTGGCTAAGGCAGCAAAGGTTTGAACAGCAGAATCTCCTACCTCCCAGCAGGCAACAGTCCAGTCCCTGGCACATCCAGACAGGCAAGTAATGAATGTGAATGTGAACGTGGACTGTTAGGTGGAGAATAAAGGTGGTTGTCACTTGAAGACCTTCAAACACTGGGTGGAAAAACTGTGGCAGGTGGAGGGGTTGCGATCATTGGGATCCATCACTGCTAGTTTTGATTCTGTGTGGGTAAACGCCAGAGGGAGAGTCTGCTGCAGAATAAAGCTGCTTGAGCGTGGCAGTGGAGACCGGGGAAATATTTGTAATAGCCACAAGTTGATTGGTGTAGCTGGTGGAGCTCTTCCTCCTGCTGACCAATCTGCACACACTGGTACCTCAGGGTGTTAACCTGGCTGGGCATCTCTGCTGGTTCCATTCCTAGGCTGGATTATACTGTCATGCTCCAAACAAGGAACCAGATGTGGAATAAAACTGCAAATCCAATGAAGGCATTTAATGATAGGAAAGTGGTACTGGCAAGGAGGCATGGAGCCCAGAGTAGCAAGAGCACTATTCAGTTCAGATGGTAAAATGGGTAGGGTAATGGGCGTGTCTGAACCCAGCCAGTGGCGTCAGGTGGCAGGGGCCCAGTGATGTTAACCCTCCCTGAAGCAGTCTTGACAGACTGCTGATCTGAAGGGTTTTAGAGGAAAGCAGTCCCAATCCTAGAGACTAATGAAGGCTTGGGAGGTGTTAGTAAATAACAGGGCAAACTAGCGAGACAGGTTAACAGGGACACAGTCCCTATAGTGTTCCTATAAATAAAGTTCCCCAGAGAAGTTACGTATCTCACAATGAAGATATGTAAGACAATGAAGACCATTGCTGGGTTTACATGGAACCTAATATTCTGATTAGAATCGGTTTAGAAGCCCATACTGAAAAAAATGCTCCATATCAACACCTCAATCAGAATAAACAGGCCTAAACTGAATGGATTTTCATTTGGTTTCAGAGGGACAGAATATTCTTTTTCCCATACCGATCAAAAGTAAAATTTTATTATGTAAACACTGAAATGGAAAGTTGTCTGGTTGCGTTCTGTCTGCGCATGCTCTGTCTTGACATAAATATGCAGTGACGTTTCCTCACATGCAAATAGTGTGAATTCCAACCGCAGTACGCCGAACTGGTCTAGGCGGAGTGTCTGTTTTTCAAACAAACTCTCAAAGAACAGAAAATTATTGCATGCGTAGACGGTAGGAAAACAAGAAATAGTGAACTGTTTAAAAAAGTCCACAAAAAACTCAACAAAGCCGGGATAGACCAAAATGTTGAACAAATTGGAAACGCTGGAGAACTCTAAAACCGGTGTTCTGACAATTTGTGCTGCCTTGTCAAAAAATGCTATCTTAATGTAGGGCAATCGTAAAGTCTTTCTTTTTGCCTTAATATTACAATATGAATCAGCATACAGTCGTAACTTTGTTATTTGGTTGCTTATTATGACTTACGCAGATGCTGTAATGAGTTAGTTTTAAAGATAACATGCTGCAAGCCACTATTGTCAAATTTCGGTATTTTCAGGAAAAGCCAGCATGTACATACAATTGTTTGTAAGTCTATAAAGTTTATAAGTCTAAAAGCACACTGAAAAAAAACTGGATTTACAACCCCAATTCCGAAATAGTTGGGACGAAGTGTAAATTGTGAATAAAATCAAAATGCAATGACTTTCAGATCATATAACCAATATGTTATTCACTATAGAACATAGATAACATTTCAAATGTTGAAACTGAGACATTTTACACTTTTATCCACAAAATGAGCTTATTTCAAATTTTCTGGCTGCAACAGGTCTCAAAAACGTTGGGACACAGGCAAGCAAAAAAGGGCTAAAAAAGCAATTAACATATAAGAGAATCAGCTGAAAGAACATTTAGCAAGTAATTAAGTTAACTGCCATCAGGCGTGTAACATGATTGGCTATAAAAGGGATGTCTTAATGAGGCTTGAGTCTCTCAGAAGTAAAGATGTCCAGAGGCTCTCCAACCTGTGAAGGCTCGCGTAAAAAAATTGTTAAATATTTTAAAAACAATGTTCCTCAACGTCAAATTGCAAAGGCTTTGAAGGTCACAGTGCATAACATCATCAAAAGATTCAGAGAAACTGGAAAAATCTCTGTGCGTAAGGGACAAGGCCGAAGACCTTTACTGGATGCCTGTGATCTTGGGCCCTCAGATGCCCGCTGCATCACTCACCGGCATGATTCTGTCATTGACATTACTAAATGGGCCCAGGAATACTTCAAGAAACCTCTGTCTGTAAACACAGTCCGCCGTGCCATCCACAGATGCCACCTAAAACTCAATCATGCAAAAAGGAGGCCATTGTTGAGCATGATCCAGAGGCGCCGCCGTGTTCTGCGGGCCAAGGTTCATTTAAAATGGACTGTAGCAAAGTGGCAATGTGTCCTGTGGTCAGACGAGTCCAAATTTGACATTCTTGTTGGAAATCATGGGCGTCCTCCGGGCTAATGAGGAGAAAGACCACCCCTCCTGTTATCAGCATTCTGTTCAAAAGCCAGCATCTCTGATGGTATGGGGATGCATTAGTGCATATGGTGTGAGACACTTGCATGTTTTGAAAAGCACCATGAATGCTGAAAGGTATATAAAGGTTTTAGAGCAACATATGCTCCCCTCCAGACAACATCTATTCCAGGGAAGACCTTGTGTATTTCAGCAGGACAATGCAAAACCACATACTGCAGCTATTACAACAGCATGGCTTTGTAATAGAAGAGTCTGTGTGCTGAACTGGCCTGCCTGCAGTCCTGATCTCTCACCGATTGAGAACATTTGGCGCATAATTAAACAAAATGTCCATCAAAGGAGACCCAAAACTCTCCAGCAGCTGGAAGCCTGTATTAAACAAGAGTGGGGTCAAATTCCCATGGCTAAACTCAAGGAACTTGTCTCCTCATTGCCCAGATGCCTCCACTCTGTGTTAAAAAGAAGAGGGGATGCTACACCATGGTAAACAGGCCCCTGCCCCAACTTTTTTGAGACCTGTGGCAGCCATCAAATTTGAAATGAGCTCATTTTGTGGATAAAATTGTAAAATTTCTTAGTTTCAACATTTGCTATGTTATCTCTGTTCTATTGTGAATACTGGCTGGTGTGATTTGAAAGTCATTGCGTTTTGATTTTATTCACAATTTGCACTTTGTCCCAACTATTTCTGAACTGTATAACATATTTTATGATATTTAAGATGTGAGGGAAGAAATAGAGCCCAAGATGGTGGGTTTGTGCATGCGCAGAACCGTGAGGTTTCATATCTTGATAGGTAGCAGGAATTGATAGAACACCGGCTACTATAAGCATAAACAGCGCAACAACAAAAGTGGATACTCTTTTCATCAATCTTCGCATGTCACACAGCTGTAAAACATTTGTTCTGATTAAATGCAGTGGCACATATCAACACCAGATCGGAATAGATCATGTCACGTGTAAACAGTTGACCTGAAATCTTCAATCAGAATGATTTCAATCAGAATGAAAAATAGTCTGCATGTAAACCAGGCTAATGATACAATTCTAAACTTGAAAATATAAACTGACTGGTTGCTTAAGGACATACAGTGGACAATCCTGCCACTCTGGAATACAGAACTAAGGCTTGTATGCAGGGCTTTCCCAGGTTTTCAGGGGGCAAAGGTGCTAAATGGGTTCCAGGGGGGTGGGGGGCCGCGGGGATTGGAAGGAAGTTTTAAGTCATAAATTTTTTTGCCCATTATCCTTGCCATATTTGTCAAAGAAAGCTGGTGATAACTTACAAAAATGTAATATGAATGTTGGGCATGCAGGCAGGGTGGGTCGGAATAAAACTATTTTTCTTGAGGATCAACAAAAAACACCTGTATTACTCCTGTAATATGGTCGCTGAATCTCCTCCCCCCACCCCAAGGTAAATTGGTAACTTAAAAGGTAACTTAAATGGTGAGGAAATACTGTATGCGATGCCTTAGTTATAAGCAAGCTATCTAATTCTGTGGACAATTTTCAATTTCAGCCTCTAGATGGGAGTGTTGTCATTAAATGACTCCACCACAGGGAGGCGACTCCATGGGCGACTCCCTCTCAAGCTAGTTACCTTGCTGTGTTGGGAATTACAGACCTCTGAAGGGAGCCGGATCAAATGGCTCATAGTTCTTTTTTCTGTTTTTTAGGGGGCAGAGGTTACTAAGTTCATCTGCAAAATAATAGCTAGAATGATAGGGTAAGATTTGGATCACATTCGAACTTAGACATCCCACCAATATAATTGCAACCCCTGGACAAAGTCAGGGGCTACTATGGATTCACGCGTGTCTCTGCTGCCGCTGCATCTGCATCCGTAGACACTTCCTTGTGAACGCTCTACAGGCTGTAATTTTTCACCAATTTCTTTCATTTTTGGTATGGACATGTGTTATACTTCACTTATGACACCTATGGCGACAGTACTGGCCGAATAATTTGTAAATTATGTTAAAACATAGAGATTTCCTTGTGGACGCGGTACAGGCTGCAATTTTTGACTGATAACTTTTATGTTTGGTATTGATGTGTTACACTTCACTTATGACACCTATCGATTTTGGTTGCTATGGCGACAGTATTGGCCGAATAATATGCATATAATTGGCAAAACATAGAGACTTCCTTGTGGACGCAGTACAGGCTGCAATTTTTGACGGATTACTTTCATATTTGGTATGGACATGTGATATACTTCACTTATGACACCTATCGATTTTGCTTCCCATGATGATAGCTTTGGTTGAATAAAATTCAAATTAGTGGTAAAACATAGAGATTTCCTTGTGGATGCAGCACAGGCTACAATTTTGGACCGATTGCTTTCATATTTGGTATGGTCATGTATTATACTTCACTTATGACACCTATCAATTTTGGTTGCCATGGCAACAGTATTGGCCGAATAAAATGCAAAAAAGCAGAGAAGCGGGCTTTCGGGGGCTACACTTATGTGGTCGCGGCCAGCCAGACTGTCTAGTTTATTTTCACATGTGTAGACTAGCTTTGGCAGCAGTCTATATTTGGCATTAATATTTTATTATTTTTATTTAGATTAATATCACCAGATATAGTGAGATCGCAATTTGCCGTACATCCACACACTGCTCGATAATGCCTATACCTCTCCCATGGCTGTGTCCACACACTGCTTGATATTGCCTGTTACACTTCTCTCGTGGCCAGATCATGTCCATATTACTTTTTCCTGCTCATCCATTTCATAGCATTGCTCATGTACTCTGTGGCTGGAATGCAGCTAGACTGTATTGAATTCCAATCGCAATGCAAGCCTGATCACCTTGGGATGCAGTCTGGCTCATATCTAGCAGTGTCAGCGTAATCAGACCAGAGACTGTCATGACCGTACAGTTATTGCATCCTGCAGTGATTAGATGATGAAAGTCAAATTTAATGGACAAGTTTAGCTGAGACCTCTGTGTAATGTCAACTCGCTGGGTAATTCTGCATGTAAACATTTAACCAACGGAACAGTATCAATTTCCTGCTGTTATCTTTGTTTAATTTTCAATGGTTACAAGGCAAGCAATGTTAAATTACAATTATCTGAGAGGATAAATCCAAAGTTTCACCAAAATACATTGATAATTGGGCTAATGAATTGATAACTTATAAGCTCAGGAACGAAAAAGCTGCCAGACTCCCAAGATTCTACTTAGGATGACACTTATTTTATGTTGAAGGTTGCTGCCTTGTCTGTCGTTTGACTTCAAATCAGTTTATAATGTTGCTAGCAAACAAAACCAAAACTGCCCAGTAAAAAGCTCAAACACAGCAACAAATGAGTACTAATGATGCACTTTCTTAAACAGCCATTGACATTGTGAAGGAACAGAAAGGGTTTATTTACCTCGATGCTGATACGATGCAAAAGAAATGTTCAGAATAAGATACAGTTTTTAGATGACAAAGAAACATGCGCTACCAACAGTTTGGGCGGGACTGGGAGAGAAATAGAGGCAAGTTGAGGTGAAAGTCAAGTCACGATTAAAAACACACAAATTTAGCATGGCAAAAATGTGAAAACTTTAATGAAAACGGCAATAGATAAAATGAGCATGACAAGCGTATTATTTTGTGCTTCACCGGACAGAATTTGATATATGAACTAAGGTATGAAATTATATGTGACTAGGTCAGTTAAGTTAATTTATTTAGTAGTAAATCAGGCAAACTTACATTAGTTGTATTTTCTTATATCTCTCTATCTGTTATCCCTTATTTTTAACATCCACACGAGTCCCTCCCTAACAATAAATAAATAAATAAATGTAGGCCTATACTAATTACTTTTTCAGGCTCACCATTCCAAGTGAGGGCTGAAACTACCATCCATTGTTAATGTTTCAGAAAAATACCCAATCAGCTGTTTGAATAGCTTGGCAGTGAGCATCTGTCACACACTAATCACGCAAACATGCATCCAAACACTGATTGTTGATTGGCAGATCATTCTTGTTGCCAGGTTACATTTCCGTTTGAGGTCAAGCCATGTCTCCGGGTTTTTTTTTTTTTTTTTGTCAGCCCATGGAACGCTGTTGCTGTTTGCATTTTTACGATCATTTGGCTTAGCCGCTCCACAATTACTCTCAAGCGGCGCCCTGGCGTGCTTGTATGCACCGCAGAAACACAAGAGAACGGGGCATACAAATGCATTACACCTGTATATAGGGAGGTAGGCACTCAAGACACCAAACAAATTAAGAATAAAATACCTCTCAAAGACACCCAGGTTGCTAGAAAGGGAGAAGAGACAATCAAGGAGACACAAGGGTTGTGACACATCTGTAAACACATGTCTAGTGTTACCTATAGCTAACATAAGCACGCTGTATGAACAGCTTCGTGAGAATGCAGGCTGAAGCTTAATTTTCAGCCAAGATTACATGTGCACTATGAAACATTATTATATTAAACAATGGTGCTCATCTAAATTTACCTTTTCAGCATTTAGCTGACAATATTTCAAGAAGGACTTGCAATTATTATATGGTTTAGATTTGTAAATCAGCTACATTATCCATTGTTGAGAGCGCAATGGAAGGTATATAACACTGTGGTGACAGATGCCTTGTGACCAGAATTAACATGTGGAATAGAAGATATGAAATTTTTTTTGGGGCCAGTCAGGGGGTCAGGAGAGATATAGGTTGGATTAGTTGAGGTATGGAGGAGTGCAATTTGAAGTAGAGTCAAAAATTAAAAATTTGAGGAGAAAACCCTGTGACTTATGCCACGCCATACTAAAATGTGAGAGGTGCTTGAACAGAAGAATCAGTGAGCTCATTACTCAACTGGCACTGTAGAACCAAAGAGCACGACAAACTACCAGAGAACTGCAATAAAAAAATAGCTTTTTCTTGTAATTTAACCACATGAATTCTATAATTGTGTGCCAGATTCCAGGGTAGGTCGGAGGGCATTGAGTCAGTCCAAACCATTGTAGGACTTAACAGCAGACTTTCTAATGAACCCCCACGCAAGGCTGATGGTGAGAGGCGTATCCGACAGCCCCCTCCCTTGACTTCTGCACTGTGCATGGCTTTGCAGGGATTATGTGTGATAAAGCACCATTGTCTTGGATTTGCAGGAGCCTGTGGGAATCAGTCATGTTAAAAACAAGGCTTCATGACCACAGTAATGGGCAAAACCCATTGTGCTCTGTCAGTCGCTTAATAGTTTTAATAAATCATTTTCGTGCTCTTGGGTTGAGATGAGCTGTGCTGAAGATTCACATTCTCAGATAATATCTCCAAAATCTGCATTCCACTGAAAAGATGCTCACAGTTACATGTGCTTATAGGCATGCCCCTCCTCTTCGACTAGGCTAGGAAGAGCAAATAAATATTTGAGTAATGTAGTTTGTTGCCAATCTGGAGCCTGTTTACTTCAAACAGTGATAGAATGACTAGCCCTCTGCTCTTATGCAATGACTTCACAGATATTAGCTATTATCATCACAGTACAAGTGTGAAGAGGGTGACTGCCTGGAAAGGTCCATTATTATTGGGGGCTGGGGAGGAAAATGAAGAAACTAGGGAAGAGCAGGCAGGCAGGGTTGTAAACCATTTAAAGTGCAGTCCTTTTTTGAGCAAATTTTTAACGTTAAACGTTTTGACATTGTCTTCAGAGTCAAGGTTTGACTCTGAAGAAACACTCTGTCGAAATGTTAGTCACCTGCACCTTAATAAATTGCCTAAGTAATCGTGTGCTCCAGTATTTCTTTCTTTGACTTTGATTACTTATCCCCTATTCTGAGAGGCACCGATTTGGCGACTGTTCGTCAGCTGAGGCGCGTATTTTTCCTTGGATATACGTCCATTTAGTGACGTTTGTCCCAGCTTGCTTGTTTGGCGAATTAAAAACTGTAACAAGTTCTGATCTCTCCACCACTACCGAGGTAAGAACATCGATTTCAACATATTTTGACAAATCATAACAATGCTATGCAATTGGACCTATGGAACTGTATTGTCAGGCTGAGGGTTGTAATTCAAAATTTTAAATATTATTTTCGCTTTATTGTTTGCATCTTAAAATGGCTTTTGCAGTTAGAATGCAAAGTCCTCAAACTTTGAATGATATATAGTTTTACAATGAAGCACAATATTTCACAGTACAAAAATGCAATTATGCCTAATGGCCCGCCCTTGGGCGGATACCTGCTAAAGGGTTAACTTGACCCTCATCCCCATGAACTCAAGTTTTTCACTTGGTTTTCCTTAAGCCGGTTCAAAGTCAGAAAAAAAACTTTTTTTATAATGTAGGACAGTGTCACATACATACAGTACTCTATATCTGCTTGTTGTAGGGCATCACTGATGCCACTTCACACTAATACTTGGAGAAGTATTCAAACCCAGGACACCATGTTTTTATGGCCACGACAGTACATCAAATGGAAAATATCAAGATCTTGTAAATCATTTTATACTCATTCACCTGTAATCAAGCAGGACATATTTGGGATTGGTGGAATCATGCCGACCTTCAATTAGCCGACCTACCAAAAGGCCTCCATGAGTGCATCGACGACTCATCCAGGAGGTCGCAAAAGAATCAAGACTAAGATCAAAAGAACTGCAGGCCTAATTTGCTCCAGTTAAGGTAAATGTTCACGATTCCACAGTAAGAAAGAGACTGGGCAAGATGGCCTCCATGGCAGAACTACAAAGCCAATATAACAGTTGTGTTTTTTACACAGTTCAGATGCACGAAGGACTGGAAGTTGAGGACTGGACTGAGGTGCAAGGATGGACTTGGTTGTATTTATTATGCCTACTGCACAACAGAAGGCTCAAACGTTGCAATAGAAAACAATAAGGAAACAAGGTTCTGTAATATACATTATTAGTAATACCAACTCTGGGCTTTAGCTGCAGTAACAATGTATTACAAATAGAAAAACAAAGGGAAACAAGGTTCTGAAAATAAAGTGCTAGAATAAACATTAACAGCACTAAGTTTAAAGAGTTTAGAATATAGATACATGAATATGGCTAACATGTCTGCACAGGACTGGGAATGCTACACTGGCATAGATTACGAGACTTCACAATGAGAAAGTGTGAGGCTCGGTCTTAAATACACACTGCTACCACCCAGTGGCAATTACGCACAGCTGCAAATAATGAAGTGGCGTGAAGAATGCAGTTGGGGTCTTAGTAAACCGGTGAGCTGGACGGCTGGAGGTGTGGCCTGACAGCCAAAAACTACTGCTGACCAAAAAGAACAGAAAGGCTGGTCTTACTTTCACCCAAAATATCATGATGACCCCCGAGATATTTGGAATAATATTCTGTGGACTGATGAATCAAAAGTGGAAATTTTTGTCAGACGTGGGTCCCATTACATCTTATGTAAAGCAAACACAGCATTTCACAATAATAACATGATACCCACACTCAAAAACATTGGTGGTAGTCTGATGGTCTGGGAGTGCTTAGCTGCTTCAGGACCTGGGCGACTTGCCATAATTTATGGAACTATGAAATATGCTCTGGACTGGAAAATCCTGAAGGAGAATGTCCGACCATCAGTTTGTGACCTAAGGCTCAAGCACAGTTGAGTTATGCAGCAGGAGAATGATAAAAAGCACATAAGCAAGTTCATCTCTGAATAGCTCAAAACAAAAACAAAGTGAAGGTTTTGGAGTGGCCCAGTCAAATTCCTCATTTGAATCCAATTGTTATGCTGTGGCATGGTCTTAAACAGGCAGTTTATGCTCGAAAACCCTCCAATCTGGCTAAATTAAAACAATTCTGCCTAGAATGTGGGCCTAAATTCCTCCACAGTGATGTAAAGGACTCATTGCTGGTTATTGGAAACATATAATTGCAGATGTTGCCACCAAGAGAGGCACTATTAGTCATTATGTTAAGGGGGGCAATTTTTTTCACATGGGTGATATAAGTTTGGAATACCTTTTTTCTTCAATAAATGAAATGATCGAAGCTGCATTTTGTCTTTGTCTTATATAAAAATTAGTTGAATGATCAAATACATTTAAATATGACAGTAAGGAATAAGCAAAAATAGAAGAAACTGCAAAGAGGGCAAAGGACTTTTTAACATCAATGTACATGAAAGTTTAGGCAATAGACAGATCTGCTGCAAAAGGATCATTAAATAATTCTTTCCATCCATCAAAGCAAACTTCTTCTTGCGTTGGGTTGTAGGAGGACTAGAAGTACCCCAGCATGCAATGTGCAAGAGGCTGGTACACAACCTAGACAATCCACTGATCCACTGTGGAGATCACAAACCATTCACTCACACACTCATTCCTACGGGCGGTAGAGAGTCTCCATTCAGCTTAAAATGTATGTTTGTCCGTGGGAAAAAATATAGTCAGAGGAAACGTAGGAAAAACATGCTAACTCCATATACAAAGGCCTGAGGCAAGATTCAAATCCATAAGCTTCCTGCTGGGAAGCAACAGCGCTACCCACAGCCACTCCAGGAAAAAAAAAAAAAAAAAAAACATTTGATTAGACTAGCTAAGTTAACCTGCAATATGAGGCCCTGTCCTCACGTACACAGGTATTTTTGAAAAAGTAAAATTTTCTGTGCATTTTGACATTTAGTCCACACGCAACAGCGTTTTCGGTTACTGAGAAAGGACCTTTTGGAAAACGCTCTCCAGGGTGAAGATTTCCAGAAACTGTTTTTGCTGTTTACTTGTGGACAGGCAAAACTGTGTTTTTGGCTCATGACATCGGAGTGTCTGTGCCATTAAGGCTTGAGATTGGCCTATGAGGTCTTACATTGGCATGCTCTTCACAGCACTTTAATTGTGTTTGTGTGTCTTCGTGTGAATGGAGATTTTTATGGAAAACAAAGGTAGAGCAAAGGGAGAAAACCCCTATTTTTAAAAATATGCTTGTAGAAGTGGACTATCTCTCAAATTCACTTATCTGGGACAAGAAGGAGATGGTGGGATTTAATGCTTTAAATAGCCAAAGAGTGAGAAAGTGTGGTTAGATGTGACATGGCTAGACTTAAAGGTACACTATGCAAGTTTGTTTACTTTCTGCGCGATTATGTTTTTGTCTCAATTGCCAACATCTCTCCACGATCCGCTAGCTGCCTGCCCCTAAATTCACTGAAAAAAAAAAAAAAACCCGGGCTCTGGAGACCGTACAGGCATCACAAACTGCAAATAAATACAAGGGGCACAGGCTGTGCCCCATAACATAACAAACCGTCCCGGCCAATCACCGATAAGAGTTTGACAGTTATGGAAGCGTGGGAAGGAGGGGCGGGCTACCTCTGTTTTGTTTGAATTCGAATGTCAACAGAAGCGTAAGTAAACAGACTTGCATAGTGCACCTTTAATGCTTCCGAGAGTGATCCAGTATTTGTTGAGCCAAGTTGCAGAGAACGCAGGTGACTAAGCAGTCCTTTGCCCTGAACTGTAGTGGAGCTCATTCCTCTTCAGTATAAAATGGGCTATTAATAAAATATTTGATGAATGTAACCGGATTCTGGTCCAGATCAAAATGTGCTGCCTTCATCGTTCATTATGTAATATCTTGTCCTTTTTAGCCCGCTTGGCCGACAGGCCCAATCGGGCTTATGTTGTGCTTGGGGTCATTACTGCAGGTCTGTTGTACGACAATTGTCGTTTCAGCGTGATACAGCTTTCAGTTTTCAACAGATCCTTTTCATATTTTATATGCATGTATATGGGCCCAAGATCTAGCCAAAGTTCGATTTTGGGCATGCTAAGATTCTCAGTTTGGCCACCAGGGGGCTTTTTCGGCAAAACTTCAAACAGCTCTAGCTCCCTTATTCTACGAGCTAAGATGCTCAAATTTTTACTGTAGGTTGTTCTGCCAAGGTTCTATCATACATAAAATGGGTTTTTGATTTGACCTAAATTTAAAGGTTATGTAGGTCAAAGGTCGTAAAATGCACAGATTTTGTTTCAGTGCAATAGTGCCTTCAGTTTTCAGCGGATCCTTTTCACATTTTATATGCATGTATATGGGCTCAAGATCTAGCCCGATTTCGATTTTGGGCATGCTAAGATTCTCGGTTTGGCCACCAGGGGGCTTTTTCTGCAAAATTTCAAACAGTTCTAGCTCCCTTACTCTATGAGCTAAGATGCTAAAATTTTTACTGTAGGTTGTTCTGCCAAGGATTCATCATATGTGTAATGGGTTTTTGATTTGATCTAAAATTAAAGGTATTGTAGGTAAAACATCGTAAAATGCACAGATTTTGTTTCAGTGCAATAGTGCCTTCAGTTTTCAACGGATCCTTTTCATATTTCATATGCATGAATATGGGCCCAAGATCTAGCCCGAGTTCGATTTTGGGCATGCTGCGCTTCTCGGTTTGGCCACCAGGGGGATTTTTCTGCAAAACTTCAAACAGCTCTAGCTCCCTTATTCTACAAGCTAAGATGCTCAAATTTTTACTGTAGATTGTTCTGCCACGGGTTCATCATATATATAATGGGTATTTGATTTGACCTAAATTTAAAGGTTATGTAAGTCAAAGGTCGTAAAATGCACGGATTTTGTTTCAGTGCAATAGTGCCTTCGGTTTTCAACGGATCCTTTCTATATTTTATATGCATGTATATATGCGCTCAAGATCTAGCCGATTTCGATTTTGGGCATGCTAAGATTCTCGGTTTGGCCACCAGGCTGCTTTTTCTGCAAAACTTCAAGCAGCTCTAGCTCCCTTACTCTACGCGCTAAGATGCTCAAATTTTTACTGTAGATTGTTCTGCCAAGGTTTCATCATATATATATATATATATATATATAAAATGGCTTTTTGATTTGACCTAAATTTAAAGGTTATGTAAGTCAAAGTTCGTAAAATGCACAGATTTTGTTTCAGTGCAATACTGCCTTCAGTTTTCAACAGATCCTTTTCATATTTTAAATGCATGTATATGGGCCCAAGATCTAGCCCAATTTCGATTTTGGACATGCTAATATTCTCGGTTTGGCCACCAGGGGGCTTTTTCTGCAAAACTTCAAACAGCTATAGCTCCCTTATTCTACAAGCTAAGATGCTCAAATTTTTACTGTAGGCTGTTCTGCCAACGGTTCATCATATATATGATGGGTTTTTGATTTGACCTAAATTTAAAGGTTATGTAGGTCAAAGGTCATAAAATGCACAGATTTTGTTTCAGTGCAGTAGTGCCTTCAGTTTTCAACAGATCCTTTTCATATTTTATATGCATGTATATGGGCCCAAGATCTAGCCCAAGTTTGATTTTGGGCATGCTGCGCTTCTTGGTTTGGCCACCAGGGGGCTTTTTCTGCAAAAATTCAAAAGCTCTAGCTCCCTTATTCTAAGAGCAAAGATGCTCAAATTTTTAGCCCGCTTGGCCAAAAGGCCCAGTGGGCTTATGCTATGCTTGGGGTCTTTAGTGGTGGGTCTGTCATGTGTGTGCATAAACTTTTGGCTTGTCTGCGCTCCAGCGTCTTCAGTTTTTCACCGATCCTTTTCATATTTCATATGTGTATATAGGGTCATAAGGTCTAGACCAAGTTTGATTTTGAGCCCAATTGGACCGATACTTTGGCCAATAGGGGGCATTCCATTTTGGCCACGGTTGGCCAAGCGGGCACAGTGGCTTTGCCTCTATTTTTACTTTGGGACACTTAAGTATAAAAGCATCAGGGGCAATTACATGCAAAAAGTACATGTTGAATCAAAAAAAAAAAAAAAAAAAAATGTCAGGAGACTGTGGTGAGGCCACTTACCCTACCCAATACAGGTGTTCTTGAAGGTCCAGATCCTGTTTACAGATGTTCTGCTGGGGTGTGGGTGCCATCATCACTGGATTTGTTATTAGATTATTAGATATTACCAGCAATAGTAATGGTAATTCAAAGTCAAATGTGAAATCTGAGACGTTCTTTTTCATTGTGAAGAAGTAGTAAAATGTAAAATGCAAGTAACGTGCATCAGTTAGAATTTATTAGCATGGAAAGTGATTAGATGTATATGCCAAACATTAATAAATCAGCCATATCTTTCCCCCATATAGCATTCATATCTCCTCGCCATTTCCAGCTATTTTATTTTGATGGAATTCACTCATGAGCATATTTTTAAATTCATTGAAAGGGTTCATACAATGCCTCTTTCCCAGTTCGATATTTTCATTTGAGGACAATTTACAAATATTTGCATATTTTAATGGGTATAAAGGTCTGTGGTTGTGTGCAGCAACTCAGGCTCACTCAGCCTGAAAGAGGTGGTTTGGCTCCTGTCTTATTGAGGTTTCCTCCCTGAAGGCCTGCTCTGTTGTGATAGGCCAACCAAGGTTCCGGAAGCAGTGCCCCATAAAATGAAGGAACAGAATAAAGGGTAGGGGTTGCATGGCTGAGGAATTGCGGTAAAAAATAGTTTTAACCATTGGCTCATCACTTCGTCTTCCTTTTGAAGTCCATACATAGAGAATTGCCTTTGCATTGAAAAGGGCATCCTCTCCACATGGTGATACACACAAAGCTAACGTTTCCCTCCGTTTGCTATACCTAGCTTGCGCTTTGCAGGAAAGCTTGCCAAACAAGCTACTAGTCAAGCATTATGCACATTTGTAATATCATGCCATAGCCATTCATGGAGGAAAAGATTGGCCAACAAGCAAGGTGCTTCAGGCAGGTTAGGAGCTGTTTTGTGTTGGAGAGAATAACTCCCTGTTGGGTGAACTTGGGCTTTGTAACTTTGCAGATGTTATACAAGTACAAAAATAATCAAATTAACACACTAAAGGAAAAGAAAAACTGAAAAAGCATATTATACAGCAGGGGAAGAAGAAGCAACACCCAATTCTTTAAAAAGTTCTACTTCACCAAAGGACAAAATTAACGACAGTGTCATCACTATCCCTCGCTACAATCAAGGACCATGATTCAGTAAAAAAGTATGCTTCGACATCCATTTTTGAACCTAAGGTTGATCATGAGTAGCTTATGAAGCATACAAAATTTCACACATCTAGGTATAATAGTTTTAGAAAAATCTTGTCTCCATTGTGGCCTGGACGGACAGACGCACAGACAGACCCCAATCCAATATCCCCTGTTGCACTTCATGACAGGGGATAATAACATCAACTAACATTGCCCCATTCTTGGAAAGATGGCTTCGGTTTACCTTCCCTGGCATACAAAATCAGTTTGAAAATAATTTGGTCTTCATACTTTATTAGCAGATGGGTCTGGCCCGGATCCGGTGTCAAGTCTGCACTGCTGGCATGGCAAGTGGTACATGAACCGGATATGGGCCTGGTCTGGCAATGATGGCACCGTTTATGTGATGGCATGCCACATGTGGGCCGATTGTGTCCGCACTGGCCCTGTGCTGGCCGATGAGCGGGCCAGCTCTGGCAAACCAGATCTGGGCCGCAAAAGGGCCGTCATTCTTGCTATATGTTGGCCAGAACTGGGCCATGAAAGTGCATTATGTGGGCCAGAACTGGGTCAGACCAATTTTGCTATGTGGGTTAACGCCATTAACCCTTTGTTGCATGACTCTTTTCCTCTTTGCTTTTTAAGGTTGGTTGGTGGGTTTGGTGACTTTTGTAACTACAATGTAACAAAGGGTTAAAAGTATGGGGCTACTTACCGTTAAAGATGGCAAGGAGACCTGTTATTGCCATAACAGTCCCTTGAAGCCTGAACTTTAATTGGAGGAAATAAAATCAATATCTGACAAAGATGAAACCTGAGTTTTCAGAAGTACCACCCAAACATTCAGTATGTGCAATTAAGCGTAGATCATGAAAAAGCCTCTTGAATGTGAAATGCACATGGAATGCTAAAACCTTCATGAAAATGTATGGAGTTCTGGACTTGCCAGCTGTCATTAATTTTCAGTTCATGAATTTGGTGGTACTTAATTTTTGCCCAGGTGTATATTACCCCTTTGAGATTAAAATATCTTTTAAAAGCTGTTAAAAATATACTATTGAAAAGGGTGAATGTGATGCAGTGAGTGGCCATTTCATTAGGTATATCTTGCTAGTACGGGGTTGGACTTCCCTTTACCTTCAGATTCTTAATTCTGCATGGCATAGATTCAACAAGGTGCTGGAAACATTCCGTAGATTTTGATCCATATTGACATGATAGCATCAAGCAGTTGCTGCAGATTTGTCAGCTACACATCCTTAATGCGAATCCCCCGCAATAGAGCATCCCTAAGGTGCTCTATTGGATCGAGATCTGGTGACACTGGAGGCCATTTGAGTAGAGTGAACTCAATATCATATTCAAGAAACCGGTTTAAGATGATTTGAGCTTTGTGACAAGGCATACTACCCTGCTGGAAGCAGCCATCAAAGATGGGTGCACTGTGGTTATAAAGGGATGGACAAGGTCAGCAATAATACTCAGGTAGGCTGTGGCGTTTAAACAATGCTCAGTTGGTACTAAGGGGCCCTAAGTGTGCCAAGAAAATATCCCCCACACCATTACACCACCATCATCAGCCTGAACTATTGATACAAGGCAGGATGGATCCATGCTTTCATGTTGTTTATGCCAAATTCTGACTCTACCATCCGAATGTCGCAGCAGAAATCGAGATTCATCAGACCAAGCAACATTTTTCTATGCTTCTATTGTCCAATTTTGGTGGGCCTGTGCAAATTGTAGCCTGTTTCCAGTTCTGAGCTGACAGGAGTGGCACCTGGTGAGGTCTTCTGCTGCTGTAGCCCATCTGCTTCACGGTTGAATGTGTTGTGCATTCAGAGACGTTGTTCTGAATACCTCAGTTGTAACGAGTGGTTATTTGAGTTACTGTTGCCTTTCTTTCAGCTCGAACCAGCCTGGCCATTCTCCTCTGACCTTTGGCGTCTACAAGGCATTTTTGCCAGGAGAAATGCCGCTCACTGGATATTTTCCTTTTTCAGACCATTCTTTTTAAACCCTTATTTATTATGTGTGAAAATCCCAGTAGATCAGCAGTTGCTGAAATACCCAGACCAGCCTGTCTGGCACCAACAACCATGGCACATTCAAAGTCACTTAAATCAGGTTTCTTCCCCATTCTGATGCTCGGTATGAACTTCAGCAGATCGTCTCAACCATGTCTAGGTGCCAAAATGCATTGAGTTGCAGCCTCGTGATTGGCTGATTAGGTATTTGCGTTAATAAGCAGTTGAACAAGTGCATCTAATGAAGTGGCCGGTGAGTGTATGAAAGTGTCCGGTGAATTTTATTTGAAAAATCTAAAAACATATGATATCTGCTTGTGGCTTTTTAGGTTTAGTTTGTCAACTTCCTTCACCATCTTAACTGAAAAGCTAGTGAATTAAATGAGAATTTTTGTGTCAATTTTCAGAGGTACTGGCAAAACCATGGTGTCCTCTTACAGTCAAGTAGTACAGACATTTTACATTCATTCACAGGTCTACTAAACTCTGTTATTACCATGAAGCCTTTCAGGGGTGAAACACCTGGCAGAACCAGTTTTTCACCATGTGAAACAGCACTACTTTTGCACACTATAGCTATCAAGAGTTTGTACTTGGCAGAAACTAATAAGTAGACCAGACAGCTACAGAGAACATTCTGATCCAGACAACTCGGCAGGTGATGACAGATACAGCTTCACATACTTCTTTAATGAGTGCAGGAAAATGCTACTTCCCCTTACCCCATCCACCACAGCTAAAATGCACATGCTTACATGTACAAACATAGTTGACCTTTTCAACTTCATTAAGAACACAGATGAATGTGCAAGATTTGTATCTTTCAGCCTAACTTAAGAGTATGTGCTTCATTTACTGAAAGATTAGGGGAGTCCAAGGAGGGCCATATCCATTTTTTGATTTAATTCCAGCTTTTTATATGTAATTAGCCCAGCCATTTAGCTTCATTTCCTAAATTCATGAATGACAGAAAAACGTCCTGCCCTGTGTCCAAACATGGCACATATTACTCCGGTCTAATCCTATAGTCACACCAGAAAAGGTTTATTCAGACAACTGGCCAATTTGGCCAGTACTAGTCACAGCAACAACCTGCAAGAACTGAATTGACAAATGTAGTGAGAGTAAGCTCCTGGAATGAAAACAGACAGATGTAAAAACCAAGCAAAATAACAAGAATCATCATCATTAGCAATAATTTTCTCTTGTAATGCCACACAAGAATTTAAGTCCATTAAAAAAAAGAAGAATCGATTTAACTGAATAGATAAAATAGCAATTTATTAATAACTTAATTTTCTTGACATTCTTCAAAAGAAACCCATGCATCCGCATTACTGGATAGGTAAGATTACAGATGACCATGTCACCCTCTGTCAGCCTCCGTGTCCAAACCTGACCCTGCCTTAGTTCCAGGTCTTCATTATGACGTTTTTTTTGACAACAAAAATTGCATTTTGTCGAATATCCTTGAAAGGATTAAGAGGTAATGCCTTTGCATTCTGACAGTGATTCCGAAGGCAATGCAATTCCCCATTCCTTACTCAAAACCAGCATTATTGACCTTTTCAGGTCCTCCATGATGATAAACTGACCAAGGAACCATATCAGGCATATAAAGCTTAAACCGCCTGCTGTACCAGCATAGCACCCTTCCACATTATTACAGTTACATGCACAATCAGAACCTGATCTTAGTAAGCTACCACACTTCCTGAAGCACCAAAGTACAGCAGGACATGCTGAACCAACCAGTGTTGCAGACTAATCTGTCAGAGGAGATGATAATGTCAGATTAACTGGGGGGAAGATTCCCTCACATAAATGTGGATAACGTTTTGTATGGTATGTACAGAGCCAAGATATAAAAATGTAGTGATTCCTTTTTTTTTTTTTGGGGGGGGTGGCAGAAGCAAAAGAGGGTTAGATGTAGAATTCATACACTAAGCAAAAGTTCTAAATATATTATACATATACATTGTCAAATCGGAAAATCTGTAGTTTTTGGCTTATTAGTTGAAAATAAAGATCAATGTTCAGTATGCAGGTTTACACAAGAGTTAAACTTAAAAGCCATTAGTACCCACTTGCTTGTACTCTTACAGAACAAGGCTTTACCCTCGTGTCTATAATATCTTATGCACACACACACACATACACACTCTTCAACATTTCAAACAACTCCACTTAAATAAAATGGAGTGGCAAATACTGTGCCCACATAACCAGGGGTGTTGCAACCCCAGAAACAGGAATGTCTTCACAGAAGACAAGAAATGTGCACCAAGGCTGAATAAGAGCCTGTCGGTGCATATGCCAAGTTCATAAAAATATGTCCACTTAAGCCAGCCAGGTCTCTTTGGCATCCCAATCCTTGGGCTCAAATGCTACTGCCCACCTTTTTTGATTGCATCATCTGACATTCAGAAAAATCTGATTTGTTGAAAATGTGGAAGCATAATAGCATCTCCATTGTTAGCGGCCATATCTGTGACTTAGCCAGGTCACTCGAACCTCTGAAACTTAGCCACACAGCTGTCGGCATTATTCAACTATGCACCCCATCAATGCCTCTACCGTGACAGTCCCATGAAGACCTCTTGACATGAGCCAAAAAATTATTTTTAGAGTGGTCACCCTCCGTGTCAGAGCAGATGTTAAGGTAGCCTCACGTGGACTGCAAAGGGTCCAGCTGAAAGACATTATGATTGGTGGGAGTAGTAAAGTAGAGGGGTTGGGAGGAGTTGGGTGGGATTCGATTGTCACAGGGACTTTTGAGGCCCAGAGTCCGTTCGAAGTCCAGGAGCTGACCCATGAAGTTAAAGTTGGGGGAGATATTGGCCTTCTTCATCTTGACAATGTCATAAGCATCATTCATGGTGAGGTTGAGTTTCTGCATGAGGTAAGCCACTGTGACAGTAACAGATCGACTGATGCCAGCCAAACAGTGGACCAGGACCCCACACTTCTGACCACGTGCCTCATCTGGAAAAAAGAACAGCCAAATATAAGACTAATTAAACCCATGCTAAACAGTATACAGCCAGTCTCTAAGCCCTCCTAAGTTTGCATTTAAATCCCTCCAAATTAAGACAGATGTAGAAGGATGAATGAAGTTGAACCCAACGCCTCAAATGTCAAGTCAGTTCTTTAATTATTATAAAAAATTAAAAATACAGCTAAAATGAAAGAAAAACTGAATATTCTTAATTTCTCTCGGATAAGGTTTAGTACTAGCTTTCAAGGCACGTTGTACATTTCAAATAATCACTTAAGTGTGCCAAATCTGACAAATCCACAAATTCTGTTGTGTGTGAACATGAATAATAAAATAAAATAAAATGATCTTGAGTATCTGAGATGAGAATTGACCATTGAGGTCAACTAAATGATTCTCCCAACTGTTTAATGGCAGACAATGGTGTTATTCAGGCACTTAAAAGGAGGAGGAAGTCATGTGGGTAGCCCATTAAGGCTAACAGGATGTCAACATTCCCTGAAAATGGCCCTCTTTGTTTGAGAAATCATCACAGTGCCCTAGATTACTTTCTAAGCTGCTAACAGACTAAATTCCTTCCTGCTGGATTCAAATTACTGTCACACTCCTATCCTCCCTCCCTGGATTGTGCCAATTCATTATGAGCTGTGTAGCACCCCCTCCACACATGAACCAGGAAGAAACACCACTACAAAGGAGTGATTCTCTGGACACACAATACATTAATTAAGACCTCACAACAAGCAATTTAAACAACTGCAGTGCACCAGCACTCGGCGATATCTACATGAATCTGAATTGCAGAGCAGGTACTTATACATGGCTCACGGTGGCCTTATCTTAATCAGATTAAGGAAACATATGGCCGCAACAATTAATTATTACAGCGAGGTAAAAAGCGTGGACAGGTATTTAACGGTTACATTTTCAAGTTCACCGCAATTAGGCCAACTGAAGCCGTTGATTTGACCGAATTTTATTTATTCCCTGATTTTATTTATTTCATTTTATTATTATTGTTGTTGTTGTTGTTGTTGTTGTTGCTGCTGCATTGTACATGCTGTACATGATGCATTAAGTCTATATAGAAATTTAAAACGGTTCCAATGTATGCTTACCAATAAAGCCGATAGCTTCAGGGAAGAACTGAGAAAGATTCTGGCTCCAGTGGTCGGAGATGGGGATCTGCTTGTACTTAAACTCCCCAGCATTCTCAAACAGATTTGGCAGGTTCGGTGTCACATTCAAAATGTACTTGATGCCGTATTCTTCCAAAATGTCCAAATTAGTGGAGTCTTTCGCACAGCCCAGGTATAAATGCGGCAAGATCTCCACTGGGAAGGAAGGTTGAGGATTAGACAGTGGACTTCCATCCGAATCTGTTGCGCTGTTAGGGTCACGATCGATGTCAGATTCAATGTCTGAGGAGTCGGAACTTATCCGTAGTCCCCCCAAACCCAAAACTTGCGCCGTAGGGGAACTGGTACAGGAGGTGCTGTCCAAATTTGTCTCACACAAGGCAGGGAACT
This sequence comes from Gymnothorax javanicus, assembly GCA_029692085.1. Classification (NCBI taxonomy): domain Eukaryota; kingdom Metazoa; phylum Chordata; class Actinopteri; order Anguilliformes; family Muraenidae; genus Gymnothorax; species Gymnothorax javanicus. The sequence continues at coordinate 35,479,620 of CM056201.1, forward strand.
CCGTCTGAAATTTGCTGAAGCCCCCTGCAACAAATACATTCGGCAATTTGTCACAACAGAAAGCCAACGTTTCATTTCCAAGTCGTTGAAACAGTAAATGAAGACTACATCCTAAGCAACAATATTTGATAGGTAGAAACAGAAGAAATATCCATCAAAACTGAATTACGTAACGTTAGCCTAGGTTCACACGGGAATACCAATTATCCATATAAGATAAAGGCATTACAGTAAAAAAAAAAAAAAAAAATGGAATGCATCTAAACACAGTCATCTGTCACGTTGAAATGCTGCAATTTGGGTGTATTTGGAGGAAATATAATATCTAATTGCTCACATACCCTCCAAGTAAAAAGCCTTGTAACCTTCATCTTTCATCCGTCTGAGCAGCAGTCCCAGCACCGAGCCTCCGTCAATATTTTCATTCCACTCCCGACTGTATTCGTCGTAAAGCAGTACGGTATCCGTCTTGCACCTTCTGGCAAACTTCTCTCGGTCCTCCCCGTTAGCGAGAAGAGACCTGATGGGCAGGTTGCCCTTCTTTAGTCGCCGGAGCATGAGGCTTGGGATGGCTACATTTATCGCAGTTTCAACGTGCGAGGATTCATACAGCTGGTGAGCACGGCAGTCCATCACTAGCAGGGTGCTGCTGCGCGCCAGAAGCTGTTCTTTCAGCCACTCCACAGTCTTGCTGATCGCCATTATGGAATCGAAATTCACGGGTTTGAACTTATCAAGCATTAGCAATAAACAGCGACAAAAGGCTCAATATGAACGGTCAGATCAGGCCTACTTAGCTGGAGCAAAAACCTGGAGGTCGTACGCCTAATAGCGACGACAGAGTCGTACAAATCACCATTCACAAAACCGCAGGCCCGTAAAAATTAATGCCTTCTGAAAGCTGAAGTTGTATTGATGACGCTATTGAAGGACCTTATAACGCAATTTAAATTGGTAACACACTGTGTTGCCTACTTGGATATTCATTGGCAAATTATCAACGGCTACACTGCACTCATTCAAACGACTTAGGAATGCGTGCATTTATCAATGACTCACTGTAGGAAGCTAACGAATGGACGCGGTGCTCCGGTTATATAATAGCAGTCCGTGCAAGTAGGTTAAAATGTGGCTTTAAAAATCCGCGGCTTCGTATTATGTTTCAAAGGCAGGCAGGATATTTCCTCATACAATAAGAAATAGTCCAGTGATTTTTGTTCAGTAGCCTTCGTCCTGCATAGAGTAGATAATTCTTCGTTCCCCGTCGTTAATACTCGGCCAAGACAAGCTCTTGAATGGGTACTAACATGGAGAGTTTCAATGGATACATCACCCCAACTAGCCAATAAGAGCGTTCTAACAGCTCGTTGCTGTGGAAACGAGACCGGATGGAACGGTCTGTCTTGATGAATTGTTAATACGTTTGTCATTCACAAAAAAACGGACAAGAATTTCCGCTCCGGATCAAATGAGTGCAAAGCGATTCCACAGCCGCGACAGGAGGCAATGTGTTATTTTTACGGAGATATTCCATCCTGTCCTCATGTTTCTATAGGGTTAGCCCATGAAGTGGCATTACAGGTTTGAGCGCGCGGTCATAGCGTTGCTAGGCTGGCAGGCTAATTCATGCAGCCTCTGCAACAGATATTCACATAGGCTCGGCACGAAACATAGAATCATAGAATAATCTGAAAGTTATACATGCGCAGTATTTAGCTTTTATAATGCATTCTGTTTTCCTTACCCAATCTCAGTGATGTAGAGTTCCTCTATTCGGAGATGGGTAGATCCCTGGGAAGAAAGTGAATATATTCTCCTATGTAATTCAGTTACTTTTTGGTTCATTGGTGGGTATACTGTAATTATAGTTTATAATTTTAGCGATGGCTGTCGGAATCAGTGTAGATCTGGTCTATTATCACTCTGAGTAGGTTGGAATAACTTGATTTGCTTAACTGAAACTTATGGAACAACCATTCATCAAATGTGTTTATGTTCTTGTAACTGAACAACATTTGATTCACTTCTGTGATTCTTGGCCACAGACACATAAAATCTATTTGTTTGCATTAAAAAATGATTGCTTTATAACTTGAATTTGCTTCAGCCGAGGCTATGCTTGGTGCCATCTGTAGCCTCTGGAATCTCCATGAGCTATTTCTACGGCTAAGTTTTGATGCTAACGTTACTTATTCTATTAATTAAACAAACTAATAATCATGTACATCACGTGTCCCATACATTAGCTAAATATATAATTTTACGTTTATATTTATATACTGATGGGTGTCGAAGTAATGGAAAAATTCAAAATAACAGTCTTGGCAAAGTTTTAGGCTGTAAAAGGTACCTTATCAGTAAAGCACACCTAGGCATAGGGTCTACAAGTGTACAATTTAACTTGAGGAATGGTGTACCTTTCCTCCAAGAGGCATTCCCTCAGTGGGTGTTTTGATGGTGATAATGGACAGCGCTATCTCACATGTTGTTCCGAAATCTCACATATAAGTTTAGTTGGATTGAGATCTGTTGACCATCAAGGCAGTTGTATATGCTCAAGTTAATTTTCATATTTATACTCAGAAAACCATTCAGTGACTCCACATACCCTCAGAGGCTTCAGCCATTTTCATCCTGGAACAGACCACTCCCATCACAATAGGAATGCTTCATCATAGCATATAAAGGGGATCAAACAGAATTGTCACAACCCTCATGTGAATCCCTTGTGTGCCTCTTCGCAATTTAGCAGATTGCGTGTCTATTGAGTGTATGTGTGTTGTGATTGGTGTATGTCTTGTGTGTGTCTCCCCTCTTGGCTGAATCTCATGACTTGCTCGTTTCCTAATGAGCGAGTGACGGGTATTTAAGCCTTCCAGTTCATGTGCATGTTGCTGGATTGTAACGTTGCATTTGCACTGAAATCCTTGTCATATGTATGTTAATTAAACTTCTTTGTCTTTGTCTAAAATGCAACCAGTACTTTATTGGAAGCAAAAGTCTCTTTGAAAGCTTTATTGTCATTAGTTAATTCAAACAAGCGTCCAGTCTTAATCAGGGTCCAGGATTGGGACCAAGGTTAAGTAAGTTTAATTCAATCTCGTTCTTCAACTCCAGTTTTTGAGAACAAGCTTCCATTTCTAATCAGGGTCCAGGACTGGGACTGCGTTCTTGTTAACCCCTCCAAGTCTACTCTCTTTATCAAGTTTGTCAGGAAAAAGCTTCCAACTCTGAACTTGGTCCAGGACTTGGACTGAGTTCCTCTCAAGCAATTACCCTCCTTTTCGTGGGCAGTCCAGTGGTGGCAAGCGCTTCAACATCTGGCAGCACACCGCAAGCCACTGGCTGGCGATAGCAGCCTGCTGAACCTCATTCTCTTTGGGGTTCCATCCCCGCCTGTGCTCTCCAGGGATCCATCCCCGTCATTACTGTACTAGCCTGGAATCCATCCGTATCAAGCGTTGGTCGCTCCCAACAGTCACTTGCTTGTACGTCTGACCTCAGTCGGTAGACCAGCGTTTGACTTTCAAATATTCGCACAAAATCCATGCGAGATCTGTGATTGGCTCACAGTCGCAAGGGTGCCCCCCTCCCCCCTTTAGACAGACTTAAAAATAAATAAAAATACCACAGTTCTGCATTCAACGGAAGTCCCGCCTCCCAGCTAGTGTTTATACGAGTATTCATCTGAGTGGCAGCAGAGTCTCTGGGCAATGAACGAGCCGGGAGGTGGGACTTCCGTTGAATGTGCGAGCTTACTTGAAGCAGAACTGTGGTATTTTATTATTTTTAGCGAAAAATAACCGCGTTTCTAGAGTTCTAAGGATACGAGTGGACAAAGCTGACTTGGATTATACTGGACGATGCGTTGGACGATGGTTTGAAAGTTTGTCTACGGACGTTTTGTGGAGTTTTCCCATTGCTACTGCATGACCCCATTTGCTTCCAGCAAAAAAGGAATTTGGATAATTTTTCAAAACTCTCCGGTGGCCATAAAGTTGCGCCAGGTGAAGAACAACTTTGTCCGTTCAAGACATCTAATGGTGAGTAATTGATATACAAATTATAGTTTTTGGGTGGAGTATCACTTTAATCTAGCTGATGCAATCATGCCCTTCGAGCTATAGCTAATGCCAATTACAGTGAAATACGTTATGTAATTTGAGTATTATTTAATTTAGCCTTTATTATACCGGGGAATTCCACTGAAATAAACAAAATGCAGATATGGCCAAACATTATCCTGTTCAAAACCTAATAACCACTCCAAGAGTAAACGCAAGCAAGCCACAATCTAATTTTTAAGCTCATGTCAAATAACATTCACGAATGCCGTTGCTGGCCAGCTAACTCATATTCGATTGGTGGTTGTCGCCAAGAGCAGAAAACATGAATATTCATATATTCACTTAATTAGTGATGTAAGGGCTAAACGTAAGGGCTGGCATAACGACTAAGGCCAGACTGCTAAGTCAGTGACCGTTGGGAGCGACCAGCACTTTATCAGTATGGATTCCAGGCTATTATTGTACTGCTGCCTATAAATTATTAGTTGTGTTCCAAGTCTGTCTCTGCTCTTGATTCCTAGTCTGGGTCATAACATAGAATAACTCTGCACTGATTTGCTGTGACCCCTTTACTTTTATGGGGAGAAGTAGACCAAAACTCAAGCAAGAAAATGAACAGAAGCATGGGCATTTGTTATGTTTGTCCACGCAATTATTCTGGTTTTTTCTTTAAATTTGTCATCCATATGCAAATTTCAATATTTGATACATAAAATTGTTCCTGAAAAGTGAATAGCTTGCATTCCAGCTAATTTCTTGCTGAATGCTTAAAAATGTCAGAACTCTTGTGCCTTCTTTTGCTGCTTGCAATGATAAATGTAGACAAAATTGCTCGGGGTTAGACAGTGTATCCAAATAGCGCCCCCATATGTATGAAGTCAAATATATTAGACAAAATTCAGTATTAAGGGTCAACTTAAAATGATGATGAAATCCATTTGAATAGAGTACACAAACATGCATTAGGCTATGATAAAACATTATCTTATCACTGATATTGAGTTTTGCTCAAATGGGAGCAGTCTTTAGATTCAGTACTATTTGTTGTGTTTGTAAATGAGAGATCTATTGCACTGAACCACATTATTTTAACAGAGAGGGGAACTGAAGCTGTTTTCCTCTCCTGAGTAGCAGTGTGTGGGCTGTAGGCAATAGCAACCAGCATGATGGTTAGGCTATTTCTATCTTCTTCAGGCACGACGTGCTTGCAGGCGAACTGGAGAGCTGCAGTTTGCGGGGGCGGCATGATATTACTAAGGCAAAAGTTAATCTTAGTTTGCTGTGTCATAAACTGTAGAGACTATTCAAAAATAATGCCACATACAAGAAAAATGCAACACAGGATTTAGTCCTCAATTCGTGTCTGAATAACGTTAACTTCAGTTGAAATATAAGTGGATTTGCATTGAAGTGTACCGATATTTAGAATAAATGAGAGTACAGAGGAAACAGATGCACTTGCGCACTCGCGAGTAGACTATCGCAAAAAGTTTGGAAACCTGATGATTGTAACTGCCAAAGAATATTCTGAAGAATATTTTTTTTCAATATTATTCAACAATTGTTTTAATCATATCAAGATGTAAAAAAATATATATATATCATCATACACAGTGAATCCCCAGGGTCACATTTGAAAAATGTTGATCTCCCTCGCTGCTGCAGGCACATTTGGGTTTATTGCCATCGACACATACAGTTCAGCATCATGTCTTCTAAAGTGCAGTAATGTATTCCAATTCATTTTCCATGATGCATGGCGATGTTATGCAACAAACATCTTGCGCAAAAAAAAAAAAAAAAAAAAATGCTCCAACCTTCTCACGGCTGTATTGAAATGTTCGTCCTGACTTCATCGATCATCTCAAGCACATTTTCAGCTCTTCAACTGTTCTCTCTTTTACAGTTCATGTTTTCATGTGTTTTCAATTGAACGAAAATTCATGCACTATTTTAGGCATGATATACGATGCAATCAGCCATGTCTGTAATGGACAGCAATTCTTCCTTAACCTCCACCCACCCTTCGAGGGGGCATCCCCTTGGAAGACTGCAAGAGAGATAGAGTTAAGGGGTCATGGTTTAATCCAGGATCATTTGCGGATAAATGTGTAACCTTACAAATTGCAAGCCAAATCACCTGGATGTTTATGGAATGGGTTCCCTTATGTTTCACATATATAAAATGATTTTAAATGTGCAAGTCACTTAGAAGGAATATATGCCGAGAGATGAGCATTTGATTTTAGTACAACTTCAATGCGGTATTCTTCCATTACACTAAGAAACCAGGCATGGGCAAGGCAAAGCCATTTATGAAAGCACCTTTTTAGCCAATAATAATAGTTGGGTTGAATATGAATATCCTTTTCTGTGTGAGTACCTGTGTTATGTAGTAATGCTCAAGAATTTGCTAAACTCTGGTCAAACCTTCCTCAAAATAGCTAACGGTACTTTCATGGGTGGTTGTGTTGATGTGAAAGGAGCGAGGGTGCTCCATCTTAAGTGAGAATATCCAAAGATCTAGGTAGGTTATTTCAACCTCACTTTATAGCTACAATAATTACATGAGCATACAAAAAGCATAAGGCATTCCTGTCAATAGGACCACACTGCCAGGCAGAAAAACTAGAGCCTGTTCGTAGAGGATGTGCTAAAATACTGTCAGAAAATTCTTTGTTCTCAATTTGCATACATAGCCTTAGGGCTTTGCAGGTGAATGTGTGTGCAGTTTCAACATAGTTAACATGAGAACTGTCACCTGTGTGACTTGAGCTCTTAAGCTCTGTGGGTCATTCCCCCACTTGCCTATTAGAAATGCATTACTGTTAGAAATGCATTACTGCCTGCTGCGGCTAATAGCGGCATGCCTGCATGACCCGCCCTTTACGCAGGCCCACATTATTTCTTTTGAGTTTTCAAATGCTTTCCCTCTCACCCGTTTCAAAGCTGCTAATGAAATTAGCTCCCGCTTTGCTTTCAGGCATTTACGGCCTGTATGTAAATGGAGACTTTTGTCTCTGCCGCGAAAGCACCCCCACCAAGGAAGGTTATCTCTGCTGTTTGCATTCCTACGCAGGCAGTAGGGTAGTGTTTATCCAAAATGTCTCACCTGAGTATATTCTACCAGTACTAACAGCTGGAACAATTTAAGCTCTCGCAGCAATATTCTCTGAGGATGTTTCGGTAACATTTTAGTTTTGTGATTTTCTATAATTATTATATTATTTTGGTCATTTTCACTATCAAGATATGCGGCCTGTGGCCCAGATTTGTATTTTTCATTTATTGACTATTTATTCACTGTGTGAGCTGCTATATGTGACAGTGCTGGAGTCCAAACCGAATTTCCCCTGGTGGGACAATAAAGTGTATTGTATCGTATCGTAAGAAGAGATGGGTGAGGTAATGTCCAAATATATGCTATTAACTATAAACTGCATTAAGACTTTAGGAATATAATCCTGGTGGAGACTGGGACTTTCATGGGTTGGGGACATATTTGTGGTAGAGCAGCAGAAGGTGCGGGCAGCAGATTAGTACTGTATTCATTCCCAGAAAGGGTTGGAGAGGTATCCTTAGAACAGTTACTTACCTGTCTGTGCAAGCAGGATGATTTCATTTCAAGAAGAATGCAAAACCCATTGACTCTTACAAGAGCGCTTTGCTAAGATGAAAAATGGCATGGTAACTCAATTTTTTTGCCCGTGTTTGATCAGCAGTAAACTGCCGGTCTTGTAAAACCACTGCATAATTTTAAACTAAAATACTCAGCCACAGATGGGGAGAAAAAAAAGCATGTGAACACATGTAAGATAAGACTCAACACAAACAGATCCACTCCTCATCAGCTTCGACTGCAAGGTGTTGACCAATAACTAAAAAAGTCATTCCTTATGTCATTTCATCAGACAGAGAACCATTTTTGAGCAAAACATGAAATGAGAACAACATTTGAATGAATATTTACATGAAACCAAATGTACTAGCATACACCTTACCACAAGCGTTTCACTAAACAAAGGAAGGAGCGTTTTCCTTATTAAACTGATACCGTTACAGTTATCTATCCAAATCTATTCAAATGAACCTGTGGGAAACTGTTCACCTTCATGGCTTAACAGGCAGTGTCAGTGGCTCTCAGGACAGGGCTCACTTCCCGTGTCAGGAACCAGTTATTTCCATTCCCTGACAGCAAGCCTTCCTGTGCTGTTGGGTGGAATTGCTCCTGCGGGCCCTGGGCTGGTTGAGCAGTCCTGGGTCTGTGAGCCAAAAAGACAATCACGGCTCCACTCTTATCAGTTGACCATATCAGAATGTCTCTGTTGGCCACCCGTTCCCTATGTCAGGATGGGCCTTTGTCTGAATTGCTACTCTCAAACAATCAGAGGTCAGCAATGTTCTGTCTTTTTTCTTGTTGCTCTGGTCGCAAGAAGCTTCCTGCGTCTATTTCCCTCTCTGATACATACTTTATCGGTATCTATTCACTTAGAATGTTTTGTATTCCTCCTCTCTTTCTCCCACAGTCACAGACATCCAAGTGGGAGATGCTATTTCAGTTTTGTTATGAGTCATATGCACCAACATGCTGGTTGTACTTTCAATTCCGGTATCATTTGTCAAGGGAAATATTGCATTTTTTCCCCCCCTTCTGTCTGTCCCTGTTTGCATTTTGTACCACCGCACATGTAAGATTATGCGTTTCCAGCTCTTTCTACCCAATGTAATTATGGTCTTACAGATATTCAGAAAGATGTGTAATCATTGGATTTGAGAGTCTATGGATGAGTCGCAGATAACTGGCTTTGTGCTGAAGTACTCTACCCATTGAATTGAAAATAATGCTTGCCAGGACTAAACACCATATAAGCAGATCCATTTTCAGTGGAATATTTTTCAAGGAGAGAAGATATTTAGTCTAATAGCAGTGCCATCAGTTTCATTATTTAATGTTGAAAAAAGTCTCTTTAATCATTTAACCGCATGGGTCAGTGAAAGCAGATCTGAATTGCTGATGCAGCTCAGGGTCACTGAATTAACGCTTGTGATATTTCGCTGACATGCCTGCTTTGTTGCTCTACTGTCATGTTGTCCATGTAGATAATGGACAGTTCTTGTGTCGCAGACATCTGGGTCATCTACTGGCAGTGAGGTGCAGAAATATGGCCATGATTGGTGCTGTTGCCCCTATGGAGACACATTCCAGTGCAGGGCTTAATAACAGGAAAAGGATGACTGTGTGCGTCTGCCAAATAGCATCAATAAACAATTGAGCATATTGGCCCATTGACCCTCTGAATATGCAAGTGGAGTGTGGAACAGTTATGCTGAAATAATGCCACAATGAGAAATGCAGTTCAGCGAGTGGGAAAGTAAATCCAAATTATATTCAATTTGAAGGGAAGCCAAGAGACTTTGAAGAGAACAGAATTCAACCTTTACTCATACATACTGAATCCTGATTGAAACATAATGAAGCAAAAGCTTCTTGAACTACAACTACTACTACTACTACTACTAATAAAACTAAACAAATGCTGTTGGTGGACAACAGCCGGGTATATCCCCGAAACAACAGCATTGTCCACAGTCTGTGCTATCAGAAATTTGCCAAAATTTTATCAGTCCTTCCTCTCTCTAATATCTAAGTACCTACCAAGAATGGATAACTAACATTCAAACCTGTTGCAGTTCTCGCACTAACAACCAATCTCTGCGACAGCGGATGCAGTTGTCTCGATCTGAGTTTGTATGATTATGTTTTCACGCATTGTTGAATGTGTATTTATTATTTTTCATGTTTTTGTTCATTTTACCAGTTCCCTGTATTAGTCTGGTCTTTACCTCGCATCTGTCAACTGCTGCGTCTTCTGTTTTTACTCCCACTCTCACTCCTCCCCTTGTTCATTGTTTGTTTAGTTATAATTGTTTCCCTATTTGTAGCCACACCTCTCTGCATGCTCCTTAGCTTCTCATATTTATATGATTTCAGTTCTGCTCCCTGTGTCTGTTCTGATATACCCGTGTTTGATTTTTCATTTGGCTTTATGGTTTTGATTTTCTCTTTTCGATTTGGCAATGGGGCACGAACTTCCTGGTTTTTTGACTCCTAGACTGAACATTGTTACAATTCTGGATTTGCCCCTTTGCACCGCATTCTGCCTGCTTGCTACCGAATTGGATTGCCTGACCTCGAACTCTGATAGCTAAAACCTGTGAACAGGATTTTTATCCGCACATACAGTTCTGATTCTGCTTCCTATCAGTGGCGGTCAAGGTGAAAACATAATGTCCCCGAAACTGTTATTTTGGGAATAATAATAATAATAATAATAATAATAATAATAATAATGTTGGATCAAACCATCTTGCTGATAGAATAAAAATAATTTTGCCGAAAAATTCTTTCAACTAAAGAGCTTTCTGTTTATACCGCACCCCACCAAAGCTCCCCATTTGTGATCACATTTGGAAGTGAATTCTTGAGCGATCCCTGACAGATTAAGGCATGTAATTAGCATGGCCATTCCAAAACCCCACACTGTGCATACTCTGTTTTCCCAGCAGAGTTCTGAATGCTCCTGAAATATGGAAGGAATTTATAAACAGCACCCCCAGCCCCAGGCCATGCTGGGTAATGGTCCCAGCCCATAATCAGTGAGAGGCTGGATGACGGTTATTATGACTTTGTTGTGCAACTCTGGCAGGGGCACTGTAATTACAATGTTGCTGAGTAGTTCCTTCTGCTGTCCGGCAGAAGGGCATGGCGGGGCACCACTTCCTGCCGCCCCTCTTGGTAATTACATGAGGAAGCTGGAAGGTTCCCACCCATTTCTGGTAATATGGTGGCCGAGCCCCCTCCTACCCCTCCAGCAAAACATGAGTTTCTGACACGGTGCCAGCACCACTGATGCACACCAGTCAATCTGTGTCATCACCGAGATCTGACCACATTAACATCTCTTGGCAGGTTTGAGTTTCCTGTGAAAAGATTACAATGTCTGGGCTTGTCAACAGCTGCAGTGATTTAGCGGAGAGCTGATGAGGAAATGAAGGGATAAGGCACACACCCAGCTGGATACCCTGTATTTCCCAATCTGCTATGCACCAGGACCTGGCAACAGAATTTACAATGACCTGCTAGTATAAGCATCTGTCTGTTGGCTAGATCAGTGAGGTCTGGTGCATACGAGAAATAATGCATTTAATGTTTAGCACTTTAGCCTGAATGTTTGTAGAACTGTGGAAGTAGAATCTGACTTTGTAAATTGTGAAGTAAAGGTATTTTAAACAGTCCCCATCTGTAATATTATTATATGCAATTTGTGCCAAAAAGTATTTTACTGTAAATTTTGCCTAGGTCTGCCAAGGTAGCAAAATAATAACGGTCAGCATTAAAGCATTATTGGGTCATAACACAAAATTTGTGGGAAATCTGATTGGTGATTGAGCCCAAAATTGGGTCCTTAACAGAGTAAGTAGGGTGCAACTAAGGTAGAGCTGTACTTTATTTGTAATTTTTTTCTGGCTTCACTAGAGAAACATTGATTCAGTTACAGTGCTCCCTATTAATATTGGCACCCCTTGGCAAATATGAACAAAAGCTGTTATAATTTAATGGCTGTATTGTTTATCTACTGGATATTTCATTAAGAGTATAGAAAAAATAAAACCTTTATTTGAAGTACAGGATTTAAAAAAAAAATTATTACGTACTGTGAAACAAAACATTTTTCACAAAAATGTGTGTGCCACAGTAATTGGATCCCCTTTTATTAATATTTTGTGCAGCCTCCCTTTGTCAAAATAAAAGCTCTGCATCATCTTTAGTGTATAATGAGGTTGGAGAAGACAAGGCAAGGGATTTAATACCATTTGTAGCTCACTTGGTTCAAACGTACTAAAGGGAACTCATGGGATCACATGGCAACCTCGGCATCTGCAGTAACTTTGATCTTCTTCAGCCTAACCACTGAAGGCATCAATGTGAAATTTGGTGGGAAGGTACATATGGATGTACAGATTAAAATTTGTTTGAGGCATCGAAACTCAACATTGAACATGGCTGCCAGTCGGCCATATTTAAAATTGCACTATATCATAGAGCATGTGAAAGAAGCTAGAATGTTAAAACTTTGAACACACATACTTTTGAGGACATTAAAATAAAAAGCTTAGCGCTTACTTTTGCCACAATACTACTCCCTTGAGCAACACGCTTAAGTCCAATAGCTAATTGGTTAACTAACTCTTCAGTATATAATGCTGGGTATAATGATCTGGTGTCTGGGGCTTGTTGTTTCAATGGAGCTGCACTATGAGAAGAGCACTGAGCTGCAAAAAAAAAAAATATATAATGAAACATCAAACCATGATGCTGAATTTAGCATGAAAATTTAGTTTTTTTTCCTACACAAATTACAGAAAGTGTCTTCATTTTCCTAATGTTGGACCCCAGCATAAAAAAGCCTACCACTTGTGTGCTTACATAACACTAAAGCCTGAAATTAACCAACTGAGCTACAGTGGCACTGTTGGCACTGTTTTTCCATTTAGAATGTCTCCAGATCTTTCAGATTCCCATATTCAATATGATGAACTTTCCTCTTCTGTCATATCCCGGACCCCATGTTCATTGTTTTCCCTGTCTGTCAGTTTCAGGCTCATTTCCTTAATTGATTCTCATTATTTAATTATAGTCGTTTCTTTTGCCTCCTCCCGTTTTCCCCTCTTGTGCTCTGCTCACCTGTTCTCCCTCATTGTTAATTTTCATATTGTGTATTTAAGTACCTGTTCTCTGTCATCCCTTTGCTGCATTGTTTTCTCCCTTTGTCAGTGTGGTATCCCATCCTTGGGGGCATCTAAAGGAAATGAGCACTCCAAGAGCACGACTGCGATATGCCTCTCATCAGTCTATCTGCAGCATGTGTGCAAAGTTTCAGGGATGTCCTATGAAAAATAGGGAAGGAGTTAATTTCACCAGGCAAGTATCCTCCTATACAGATGGACAGATGGACGGACTGCGCCACGACATAATCCCCTTTTGGGCTGTTGCCCGGTGGGGGGTAACTAGCAGCTGATTAGTCAGGGATACCAATCCCAGGGTCTGCAGTCTAGGCGGAGGGATTCTTCCAGTCTCTCCTTTATCCTGGTTCAAGCCCCTGCACCTGCCCAAACGTGCCCTGGTTCATTCAGCTTGCCATCCCGGTTACTGACCTCAGACCTGTCCCTGCGACTACAACTAGTCTTGCTCTCCATACTCCTGTTAGCCCCACCTGACCACAGACTATCATAAAAATTCTCCAGGAAAGCTCATGGAGTTTGTTTACTACTTCTATTAATAAAGCCCAGATTTAGCATTATCAGTGTTCTGTGCCTGGTTCCTGTTCTGAAACTCGTAATATCTTCCGCTCATCTTATAGATTGTATAATCGATTTGAGTCAGAGGACTTGGAAGGCCATGAAAAAACCCTGATTCTGTAGTTGAGTAACCATTTTTGTCTTGATTTCAACACATGCTTTGGATCACTGTTCAATCGTAAGATCCAACTATGGTCCAGTTTATACTTTCTGGTGGACGCAATCAGGCTTTAATTTAATATCTGCTTCTACTTGAAGGAGTCCATGATACCATGATTCTTAACAGGTTTCCCGGGACCTTTGGAAGAAAAAAACCCTACTACCATACTTCCCATATGGGATTAGGTTCTTTATGGAATGGCTATCTTTGTTTTTATGCCAAACCAACTTCAGGTTTTTATTGTAAACAAATTTTGGTCTCATTAGAACCCGGAACCTGTTCCCACAGAAATTCCAGTCTGTTTTGGCAAACTCTGGATGCACTAGTTTATTTTTCATTGACAATAGAAGCTTTTATCTGGAAATGCTTCAAAACATTTTTTAAGTTGCGTTGATGGCATCTAATAGTCATTTCGGTGACTTTCAGACCATAAGACATGTAATTAATATCTGCGATGCTACAACTATGGTCCTTGGCATTTGCTCTACCAGTTGAACCATCCTCCTCTTAGTGCATGCTTTCAAAATGGGCATGCTGTTATAATCCATACCAGGAATTAAGTGCTTAGGCAGAGTACAGAATCAGAATCAGAATCCTTTTTCTTGTCATTATACACGAGTACAACAAAATTGAAAGCAGACCTACTCAGTGCAAAACAGCAATTAAAACAACAGTTACTAATATATGTATATTATAGAAATAGTAGAAAAATGTGAAATATAGAAATATAGAAAATATAGAAATAGTAAAAGTAGTGCAATGGTTATAGCAGTAGAATATTTACAGTTTGACCCAGTTGTAAGGTTTACTGATAGTAATATGGTAGCAAGTGGGACAGAGCCCAGAGGAGAGTAGCACAGGTCAGATGTTACAGGCAAAGCAGTGTGGGCATAGCCAATACTCAGCCCGTGGCTCTCTGGAGTGATGGCTAGATGAATGCACACTTCACCAGAGCCGAAGTGCCTGTTGGCAGGATGGAGTAGCTTGTGAGGTATGCAGTCCCAATCCTGATGACCGTAGAAGGCTTGGGAGGTTGTTCCTAAGAAACTGGACAGAGGAACATACTGGGAAAGGATTAACAGGGACATGGTCCCAATCCTCAAGACCACAAGAAGGGCTTGATAGAGTGTTCCTATTAACTAAATAAAGAAGAGTACTTCCATACATTACTGGCATGAAGGACTGTTTTACTTTCAAAAGACGAAGACTTTTACTAGCTAGTACGGACTAGTGCTAAACTGCATATAGCAATTGACAATCCAGCGACTTGCAAACTGAAAGAAGGCAGTATGAATATGTCATACACACATGAGGTGTGTTAACAATGAGATAAGACACAGCCGGGATCAGGGAAAATGCTAGACTTAAACCAATCAAAGGAGACAATACTTCTAACTGACACGCAAGTTGCTGAATGAGAGGAGACCCGGAAGCCATTCACAAGAGGCTTGTGACAAACACATCCTTTGATAAGCACATTTTTAGCATTGCCATAGGCCTTACACTTCTTAATTACAGCCCTGACGACCAAAATGCATATTTTCAACTAGGTGGTTGTTTTCCTGTAATCATTTCTACATTCATGCTCAACAACTTTTGGCGCACATCATTGCTATAATCTTTTGTCTTTTCTATGGTGATCAATGACTGAAGAAAATTAGCAGAATCACCTCATATTTATTCCCTATATAAATTCGGATTCATGGGTGACCATTTACGTTTTATGATGAACTTGAAAAAAGGTGAATGTGAATGGGAATATGTTTTAATTGGATTTAAAAATATACATTTTAAGATGGAACTTTTTTCGCTTTCATCATATTTATTAAATTCAAGGGTAGATTTTAAATATTTTGAATGAAAGCTGTTTAGCTAATATTTACCAAGAGTGCCAATATTAGTGAAGGGCACTGCATTTTCAAATGCGAGGACAAGCAGCCCAGGGACAGAAAAGCTTCAGAATTCACTGGCTCACATGACTCTCTTGGATAAAATGTTGACTGTATCCCATCTTGTAAGAGGGTGTTACAACAGCACAAACACATAGCTGTGTGCTCGAGTTCTGCCAGTGTGGCAGCATTGCTGGTGATTTGATAACATCAACAAGGACATCCTTTATAACCCAGAACAGGCTGAACTCAGGGATTAACTGCATAATCGATTTCAGTTTTTTTTTTTTTTAAATCCTACGTTATCTGCAGACCTTTGCCCTAGCAACAGGATACAGCAAACTGTAACTTCATAATGCAGTTACACACCTTTCATTGCACATTCATCTGACATATGGCACCTTTTTTTGGACAAATTTTTATTAGATAATGTGGTCACATTAACTGGTCCAATAATGCGTTGTTAGCCTGTTGACTGTCCAAAGCCAAAGCCTGTAAAAGCATAATGGTGATAGCAGATGCCTTATATGCTCCAACTGCTGTAACCCTACATACAGAGCCAGCCTTAGGCATAGGCAGTATAGGCAAATGCTAGGAGTGCCACAGGCGCCCCAAATGAGGAACGAAGTAAAATGAAAAAAAAAAGAGGAAAGTGTATAACTTTTTACTGCTACTATTTTAATGCTATCATAAAGAACTATGATGAAAGAAGCCCACAGCATAACTACATACCTTATTTCAATTAACCTCTTATACACAAATACCCGCGGTACTGGGGCAATCAATAAGGGTCATAAATACACCATGTTTCCTAATAGCAACATGTGGCATATCTACTTAAAGGGAAGAAACTTGGTAAAAAGCACATGACCATTTTTACCTCAACTGAACACAATTCAAGCACCAAGCCAGTAAATAAGCATGTAGCAAAACATAGGATAAAATAATATCAGTGCTAGATCGCTAGCATTTCTACTAAATTTATGCTATGCATACAAACGATACATCAAATGAAAGAGGAAAGTCGACAGAATCCAATGATCGGAGCCATGTCATTTTAAACCTACTCCACACTCAAAGAACAGTAGGCATAAACTTCCCATTCTAAATTTTTTCTTACCTTTGATATTTTGCAATAAAAACTGTGTTTGAGGGTAAATCTGCGTTGGCTATTGTTAGCCCAATGTGTCTGTGTTATATTGAAACTAAATCTTCCAGTCTCCATGCATGTTTTTTTTCGGGGCACTGCCTCCAATGAGGTCAGGCGCTGAGCATTCTGCTTGCATTAAATGTATATTCTTCTCTGTGATCTGCCTGTCATGCAGTCAGTTTAACTCACGCAAACCTAGCCTGAGATAGAGCCTTGCATTCCCGGTGCGTCTAACTGAGAGCCCATGTGCCATTACGCAAATGCACTCAAAGAGCTCAACAATATAATCGCTTAATCGGTTGGTTTTTAGTATTTTCACTAGAATTAATCACTGAATATCCAACAGTCATTTTCAAAGTTGTTTTCTGACTGAGAATCCTTGCGCCATTATGCAAGAGTACTAAGAGGGCGCAGCTATACAAGCGCTAAATCTGGGTGCATGACATGTTTTATTGACTAACTCTTCATAGTAGCAATGAGACGCACAGGGAGTAATCCATTGAGGCAGTGCAGTAGCTAAGGTGGAGTGCTAAAATGTGGGAGACTTGGGTTCAAATCTCCGTTCAGCTGAAACCTTTTTGAGCAATGGAAGCATAGTTTTTGTATAAATAATTGCTGGGGTGTGTCAGGCCACACCTCCAGCCGTCCAGCTCACCGGTCTACTGAGACCCGGACTGCATTCTTCAGTCCTCAATCATTGCCTGTGTCTGGGTCTCATTTCCTCTGTGTGTTAGTAGAGTGCTATTCAAGACTAAGCTTCACACTTAGTCTTTGTGAAGTCTCGTAACTACATAAAAATGTACCTGTGTCGCATTCATAGTCTTGTATAAATATATTCCCTGCATTTTGCACATACTTAAACTCTAACTTAGAGCTGTGTATTGTTTTATCCAGCACTTCATATTAAGGAACCTCGGTTCCTGTTATTTTTCTATTTGCAATACATTGTTATTGCAGCCTATGCCCAGAGTCTGTATTACCAATAGTATTTATTAAGGAACCTTGATTCCTGGTTGTTTTGTATTGCTTCGTTCATGCCTTCTGCTGTGCAGTAGGCATAATAAATACTACCAAGTCCATCCTTGCACCAGAGTCCAGTCCTCAACTTCCTTTCCTCCGTGCACCTGAACTGTGAACGAAGCACAACCCTTACAGCGTGTTTGTTCTCCTTAATTTTTAACATTTTTTTGACCTTATCTTTGTATTTATAATTTTGTTTATTTGCTTTTTTTTTTTGCTCCAGTGGAGCCAAACTTCATTTCCTTTGTATGTATTTTCTTTGAATGGGAAAATGTATAAAGGACAGGCAGAAAAAAAAAAAAAAAAAAATTTTTAAAAATAAAAAAAATTTAAAAAATGGTTGTATTTAGAAGGAAGGTATGCCTGTAGTGAGATATAAGTGAAATTAAATGAGTTTTACAGTTTGGTACCTGAGAAATCTGAAATGGCACAGTGTCCAAAAAGGTGCCCAAATTGCCAGTTTGAAGATGTCAACAAGACATTCCTGAACTAAAACCTCTCTAATTTTCCTCTGATTTTCTTGATTACAATAAAGTTTGGCACAGATAATGGTGAGATTCTGTGCTGTAATTTTTAGAGGTTTCAGACTGCAACTAAATAATTTCAAAATCGATACAAGTCAAATTTTGTTTCATGGAAATGAGATCTTTCATTCATGCTCTGTTCCATCTTCATTTACACTGACTCAGTGCCATATATATTCATCTTTACACCACGAAAGAAATCCACAACGTGTTACTTTTATTATGATACTAAGATTATTCAAATGGACCAAGAAGTTGCAGAGATATACTGATTTCATTTTGGGCATGTCATTTTTGAGCGAATTCCAAATTCCGAATTCCGGTAGCTCATAAATCGGCAAATATTCATTAGCTTGGCCACTTTGCGCTAATTTTCTTTAGAGCTGGAGTTCTATAAGCAGTTTTAAATGTACAGCATATTTAGGCATAACGGATCATGAGGACTGGAGGATCATTTGGTTTTTAACAGACGATATTTTTACAGACACAACACACTGCGAACAAGCTAATACCAAACGATGTGACAAATGGATTTTTCGTTGCTTTTTTTTATGCTCAATAGCATGGGTGGTATGAAATTACATGATCTGACCAGCGCAAAGGAAAATAATTTTTCTGGTTTGAGCAGAAGCGTGGCCGGCTTTCCTAGTTCTTTGTGGTAAAGAATGCATTCTTAAAATCGCCAGTTATCAGTCTTTTATTGGTTACAAAGTTTTGGACTTCTGCAGTTATATAAACAGCGAGACTTCTTTCATTCTCTCGCGTGGGAATTCAGCAAGTAGCAGATCACTTGCATTTTATATATGTTAGCACGTATGTAAGACAACGTGCGCTCACTTAGGGGTGGTTCCATGTTGGCATGATGTTAAATGATTGCTTGATAATTTATTCTTGGTTACAATTCAATTTGCTTATTAAATATAGGCTAATAAAGATACCTTCAAACCATAGTATACATCAGAAAATACTTCCCCACCTAGTATTGATATACAACACAAAATGCACTTGTTGGGTTATCATTAATGATCATTTTCCCTCAAGTTAACAAGTAGGCTTGAAATTTAGTCGGAATGAGTTCCAAGTTTTTTTATTTTCATCTGCTTCTGCTGTATAGTGCCATCATTTGAATTAAGATACAGCGGGGAAAATAAATATTGAAAGCGTCAACATTTTTCTCAGTAATTATATCTCTAATGGGGCTATTGACATGAAATTTTCACCAGATGTCAGTTATAACCCAAGTAATCCACACATAGAAAGAAATCAAAATAAATATGTCCATAAATTATGTGTAATACAGTGAAATGAGTTTTGAAGTATTGAACACATGAAGAAAAGAAGGTGCAAAAAGGCATGGATAGCCATGGAAACCAGCTGAAATCTGCCAGTATTTAGACAGCAATCCTACCCCCAATCAGTGCAAATTAATATCAGCTGGTTTAGTCCTAATTGATGGCCTAAAAAAAGGTTTCTCACTACCAAGGTGTCACACAAAAAGCATCTCATGATGGGTAAAAGCAAAGAGCTCTCTTGAGACCTTAGCAACCTTATCGTTGCAAAACATACTGATGGCATTGGTTACAGACGTATTTCTAAACTTTTGCATGTTCCAGTGAGCACCATTAGGGCCATAATCCAGAAGTGGAAAGAACATCATTTAACCATAAACCGGTCATGACCAGGTGCTCCTCGCAATATTTCTGACAGAGGAGTCAAAAGAATAATCAGAAGAGTTGTCCAAGAGCCAAGGACCACTTGCGGAGAGCTTCAGAGAGACCTGAAATTAGCAGGTACAGTGTTTAAAAGAAAACAATAAGTAATGCCCTCAAGCGCCATGGCCTCAATGCAGGCTCACCGCGCAAGACTCCACTGCTGAAGAAAAAGCATGTTGAAGCTTGTTTAAAGTTTGCTGCACAACATTTGGACAAGCCTATGAAATACTGGGAGAATATAGTTTGGTCAGATGAGACCGAAATTGAACTCTTTGGATATCATAGCACACACCATGTTGGAGGACAAACAGCACTGCACATCACCCCCAAAACACCATACCAACAGGGAAGTTTGGAGGTGGGAACATCATGGTGTGGGGCTGTTTTTCAGCATATGGTACTGGCAGACTTCATATAATTGAAGGAAGGATGAATGGAGAAATGTACAGACATTCTTGATAAGAATCTGCTGCCATCTACCAGGATGCTGAAGACGAAACGAGGGTGGAAATTTCAGGAAGACAATGATCCCAAAAATACAGCCAAGGAAACTCTCAATTGGTTTCAGAGAAAGAAAATAAAGCTGCTAGAATGGCCCAGTCAATCACCCGACTTGAATCCGACTGAAAAATTCATGAAAAGAACTGAAGATCAGAGTTCATTGAAGAGGCCCCCAAAACCTTCAAGATTTGAAGACAGTTTGTATGGAAGAATGGGCCAAAATCACTCCTGAGCAATACATGCGACTAGTTTGTCCATACAGGAGGCGTCTTGAAGCTGTCATTACCAACAAAGGCTTTTCTAAGTATTAAATAAATTTCACTGAGCGTGTTCAATACTTTTTCCCTGTGTCATTCCACTTTATTACACATAATTTATGGACTTATTTGTTTTGATTTCTTTGTAGGTGTGGATTACTTGGGTTGTTACCGACATCTGGTGAAAATTTCACGTTTAATACTACTTTTCCCCGCTGTAGCTCGCTAAGTAGTGATCGAGCTAACTTTACGGTCTGATGCCAGTCAAAAACAATTAACGCCTGTACAAATCGAATTTGGAAATGGCTCGCTCAGTTTCTATGAAGCCCAACATCCCGCCAAGTTCCCATATTAGACTACTGTTAACAATAAGAATTTTTGGTGAACTGTTTCATGACCCCTCCCAAATTTATAACACAGCAAAACTCAAATTTTTCCATTATTAAACGCTTTCTAGAAAATGTGAAATCTCCAAGTCAGTGTCCACTCTATCTTCGATTTAATCAGCTCATCTGCCACACTATATCCATTAATGTGCAAAGCAAGATAGAGAGACCCTACTTCAATCCCATAATGCCTCGTGCATACATCATCATGCTTGGGGCACATACCATTCACCAAACTGATATGACGTCATCTGATCTCCGATAAACAGCTTTGGTTGACGTGAGTCATCACTTGTTTCCCTAACCCTAATCTTAACTCAAACCCTAATCGAGCCCCAAACCTCACCATAAGCCTAAATATAGCCGTATCCCAATTCACAAGTGTCAGTTTGGTAAATGGAATTAAGTGACAGCGTGGCAAAAAGCGGATGTTCAAAAATGCTAAACACTGGGATATACTGTATATTGCTAAGGGCTGAATTTGGCATGTCAACTGACCTGTCAAAAATTATCTTCTTGCAGTGGTGGTTCAAAAATTTTCAAAGGGTAATTTTTGTGTCTTTTTCAATACTAGTGAGTTGATAGAAGGATGTAGGCAGGTTGTCTGTTTTCTACATGACTTTTCTTTCATGCTGTAGTTGTTCAGAATTATTAGGCAAAGTGCTCACCCTCAGCTGTTGCAGTGTGTGTGTGCTTGCTTGTGCGTATAAGCGCACAAATGTGTGAGTTCTGTGTAAGAGAGATGTATATTGTCCTGCAGTAAGCCGGTCTTTATACTTTTTGGTGATGCAATTTCTGTACTGTTTTATTGAATATATGTGAGCCTCTTGATGATATATGAAGAGTATTCTGTGCCAGAATGGCCATAAAATGAAAATGCTGTCACGAATGATCGTTGATCCATTATTGTATAGAAAGCAGGCAGGGCTGATGTTGTGCGGGCAGGACAGGGCAGTAGTGTAACTGTGATGGTGCTTGGCGCGGTGGCGGTGGAGGGTGAGGTGGGAGGGCCTGAAAAAGTGGTAGCCCCGCGGCCCCCGGCGCTTTAATCCAGCCCTGCTGATACGAGTCAATGTAAGCCCATGAAGTGGTTAAGGTCAAACCTATATGTTTTGCCTTTATGAAAGTGTTTTTGTCTGCTTGTTTTGCCCTTTTTGAAAGTACCAGGGCACATATAGGTTGAGGAATGTTTTTTCTACTGATCTTGGTTCTTTCAAATAGCCTCTTTGATGCCATTATATGGACATTTGCCACATGCGTGCTGCTATTCAATTTGTGGCCAGTGGTTATAACTACAGAACATTTGTAAAGATAATGTTTAAGAATGACTTGTGGTAGTATTGTACTGCTATCTGCATAAGATAATACTGGAGGAAGTGGCAATAATTATAGTCTCCGGGAAGTTTTCAACAAGACAGAATGAGGAAGGGAAAGGTCTGTAAAAGGACGGCTGAAATGTGAGATTTCCAACACTCTAGACTACAGTAAATATCACGTTAACTTTAAATATTATTTATTTATTTTTACTGTTTGATAGTGATTACCCTAACAGCATGGAGAGGTCCTCAAGGACTGCCAATGCACAGGGAACAATAGTTTATTCAATGCCCCTGCAAAGCAGACATGCTACTCCATAGGGTGGTCCAGTAATGTGCCGAAATTTTTTTATAGACAGTAGAAGTCAAGGCAACTTTTCAAAATGTTCCAATTATCACTTTAATCTAACATGCACAATATCAAGTTGATATATGAATGTAAAGGCAGTGCTCATGATGGGTCAATTTCGCAACCTATTTGCTATCATTGTGCCGTATTAGAGAACCTGCAAACTTTGGAGTGCATATATTATTCCATCCAACAAATAACACAAAGAGCTTTATTCAACTACAACTAGATCATTTACTACTGTTTTAACACATCATAAACAAAAGTAGGTCATTCACTTCTGATTTAAACAACACAAATTTCAAAAAGACAGCAACAACCACAATGCATGTGTTTCACGATCGTTCAAATTGTTTAAATGAAATAAGACCATTTGAAGTGTTTTTATGCAATTCCACTGCTTCCAACCCCTGAGTGAAGAAAAGCGTGACAAGTCCAGAGTCATAATTGATTTCCATGTAACTAGTGGTGAAATCCACCGTGACGCATGTGAAACTGATAAACCTCCGTGCACATAGACTTCTATTACTACATCGCCAACTTGCTGATTAATGAAAACTGGCCACACCTGATGATGCGGAGTTTTGACCCGATGCTGAAGCCCTCCGCCAGTTTCAAAAAATCCTGGAAGAAAACCTGGATATGGATGACCCCGTGCGCACTGCTTTCTATGAACAACATCACTAAGATTTTTGGCATAATTACATTGCTCAGTAAAACAAACAAAATGAGGAGGTGCCTTGGTTAATGCCATGAAGTAATTTTTTTTTAACCACCCTACTACTCCATCTGAGTTTCTGCTTGCATGCAGTGGGAAATGTTCCAAAATATCTTTAAAATGAAGCAATGACAGATTTAGATTCTTCCCTAAAATCTAATGTGACTCATACATTCATTCCAGCTACCATAGGAGACTTAAATCAACGCGCTAGTTGTTCTGTTCAACTTCTGTCTATGTGATGCTTCTTGCACCCCAGTGCAACCAAGACTATGTGAACAAAAGGGCAAGAAACACTCTGCAAGTGTCCCTGTCATCAGTTCCCCAGCAGTTTCACAGACTAGATGCAAAACAATTGGTTGCTGCATGTTTACATGGTCAAAAAAATTTGACACCATGAAGGTGCCTGCGGTTACAGCTTTCGGCTGTTATTTCTGTGATGCTTGTGACCAGGTGTTCCATGACACTTTCACTCCATCGTCATCCCATGGTGATTCACGTGTCGCATAGCTGACGTATAACCTAGATCTCAGTAAGCAGCATAAGCCAAGTCTCTTCAAACGCCTTTCAGAAAAGATGATGGAGAACAAAACATTGAAACATTTTCAGTCCTGTCAATTCCAAACAGTAGCCAATGCAAAATTCATTTGGAAACCAAATAAGGCAACTTTCCTGATTTAAAAATGATTACCAAGGCCTCCAGATTTATTAGCACAAATAAAAATGATATGTTGAGAATTCTTAAGATGGCAATTACCCACTGGAAGTATAATTTGTTTTTTACGATCAATTAATCCACTATTTTCATTTTCTCTGTTTAAAATGTACTGCCATGCTAGATACAGTAGCTTACACATGAAACTCATCAATTATAAATAAATCCTCCATTCAAAGACCAAAATGATGGGAAAGAATGACATTTTTGGACATCAAGCCATTTAAGGGGTGATCTGGGGTTAAATGGGCAAAATTTGATTTTTTTTCCAAAAATTTTTTTTTTGAATAAAAATATTCTATAATAACCCACCTTTAATAATCACTTATTGGTATAATGATTAAAAACCGAACTCAACTTTTCAATGCGGTCTAATGCATTTTCCATTGATTTCCTAAGGTATTACTCTTTCCACGTTTCTCATGTTTGTGGCAGCCATAACTTTTTTATTTATCATTGAAAATCAATGAAATTTGGGCTGCAGGTACTTTACTTTATTAGAAATGCAATGACATAGGGACATTTTGCCTATCTGTTACATACTTTGAATATTTTGAGTATTCGTCAGATTCTGCGCAAAATTATTTCAAAATTTGAGTAAAATGCCTCAAAATCACAAAACTGATAAATTGGGCAAAGAATGGCTATGTCATTGCATTTGGATAAGCAATGGCTTTTAAATGATGAAAGAAAAGCTGAATTCTATCAGAGTTAAAGAGGAATTGGTGCCAGAAGTTTTCTGCATATTTAATGAGCTTGCATGGTTACCATGGCAACCGCATAAACAGAAAAATGCCAACTTGTATCTTTTTTGGTGGTTATTACATATACCTCTTTAGATTAATTCTGAGTTGTTTCCTGACGTCAGTTTTCATTTAACCCCAGATCACCCCCTAAGGAAAAACAACTGGTTGCATATCTTTCATTACAACACTTAATAATAGGATAGATTTAATTGTTAGTCAGTCAGTGTTGTCCTGGATTAGGCATCTGTGCAACAATCAATGATACAACACTTGCTGGGTGATACCTGTAGCAATGCACACCTCTAAAATGTTTTACCTCTGTGAAGTGCAGCCTTTGTCCACCAGAGATGAAGATTTTCAAAAACGGTCTTTTTTTTGCCATTTCTAAAAAATCTCCCGTCCACACGGCATTGTTTCCATAAATATCTGCGTCCACACGGAGACGCCTCAAAGAACCCAAAACGCTGTTGTAAATATTCCAGGCCTGTGTGTGGTGCTGAATGGCGCTGTAGTTTTTCAATAGAAATAGACCAAAAATGGAGAAGAAGGTGCCTGGTTGTCCACATGAAAACGCTGGGGTGGCGTTTTCAGATTTTCCCACTCTGTAACCCGTTTTCAAAAAATACTGTTTTTAAGCTGCGTTTTCGCCGTCTCTGCGTGGACGCAAGGCCGAAACATAGACTGTATAAAAAGATGGATGCAGCACCCTGGTCTGAAAAATGAAGTCTATGCGGAAGTACCGTAAAATGGCATTCTATTTAATAGCCAGCAGATGGCGACGTCGATGGTTGCAGAAAGAAGTTCAATGCTATAGAAGTCTATGAGAAAATGAACCTACTTTCCCACCTGATTTTTCATTTAAATAATGATTTTTCACATATTTTATGGTAGCTATAGCAAGCTTCGAGTCTCCTTCGATATATCATGATGTTCCTTTTTGTAAATTATGGTCCCATATAGACTAGAATAAAGGATAAAGCCAGAATTTGCTTTAGGGGCCTGGCTATCCTCTGGTCCTCGTCCGATACGGTCAGATCCAGAGCCACGGTCCTCCCCGGATCTTCATTACACGCTCTCGTCCAATAGAAATCACATCTGGTTTCAATTCAAATTGCCAAAATCGAGGCTTCCTTTATTGCATGCTGAAACCAATGGGTGACGTCATGGTAGCTTCGTCCATCTTTTTATACAGTCTATGGGCCGAAACAATAAGATATTTATGCATTTTGAAAAAAATTGTTCTCGTGTGGACGAGCCCATAGAAAATATGTACTTTTGAATAGTGCTCACTGAAAGAAGAAAAATGCTTTTGGAATTTTTAAGATTCGTTAAGCAGTTGCCGAGTAATCAGGATTTTTCACCCTTAAACACTTTGAAGCGTTGGTCTCCCATGTTGGATTTTTTTCGTTCATGCATCGGGGTGAAGGCCAACTCGAGCTCTGATTGGTCATAAAATCGCATGAAAATATTCCAAGGGGTTTTTCTGTGGTTTAATTTAGAAACAGGGATACCGCAACCGCTGACGTAAATTGTCTCAATCTCTGCTATGAATGATCAACAGGGCGGCGCCGCGGTTTTTAACGTGCAATTAAATAACTTTACAGGTAATATCATCACTTTTTGCCCCCAATTAAAGATAAATATTTTGGCTATTTAATGACATAAAACTGAATTTGAGATCTTGTTTCGTTGCCAAGTTATAATGTCTTTACTATAGTGAGTAGGCATCAAAATAGGTATTCCAGCGCTACTGATGAGGCAGTGTACATTGCTAGAAACTGCTTAACTTGGTAGGCTTGTTAAAAGAAAAACCCAAATGTTCCACATCAACAATTCCTTGTAACATCCCCATGACCAGATTGACTGTCCTTACAGCAGTCACCCATTACATCAAATCTGAACAGTCCATCCGCCCAGTGGTCTTGTGCGCAGATGTCTTAAAAAGCAGCATGCTGTAATGCCTCTTAAAGATAAACAACTTTACAGTGAGCAATTTCTGATCCTGAAAATGAATTTCAGGTCTCATGTCAAACTAGCCTGACTCCGCCAACCTTCGTGCTTCCGCTTAATTTCATTTCGCTTCAGTACTCAGTCTGGTCACTCGGAGCACTGCCTCGTTTACCATGGCAGAAAATACGCCGGACCAACCAACGAACAGAAGGCGTGGCCGAGGGCCATGATGTAGCAGCTGCGCCGAGTTTGAAATTGTAGTCTCCGAAATCAACAATGGCAACGGACATAGATACACGGGAGGACATAGATTCGCTCTGTCGTGGAGAAAATCCCCGGTATCAGCGACTTAAAGCCACAACAAGAGGAATGTTTGGTTAGTTTTTTGAATGGAAATGATGTTGTAGCGCTACTCCCTACAGGTTTCGAGAATCATGAAACATATGAAATGGGCACCCAGTTCATCTCTGTGAGAGACAGCCGAACCACCTCAGCTAGCTTGTAGCTTCTAGTGTTACATTGACCGTGAATTTCACACTATTTAAGTTAGCAGCAAACTTTTTTAAAGCCGTGTTTTTGTTCGTGTCACAAAACCTATTCGCTGTCTCAGTGTTATGTTGTCATTATCCATGAATGAAATGGCTGAGACAGCCAAACGCTTAGAGCCAAACTGTGTTACTATAAAGTTAGATAGCGAGCTGGGTATGATGTTAGCGCAAGTATGGTTTACAGTTCAGTTTTCGTGTCAACGCAGATTTCGTCCTAATGTAAATAATGCGTTATTCGCCGATTCTGCTGTTGGTTTCAGGTCTCGTACGTTTTTTAATAGCAGCAGTATCGGCAGGAGAAACGATGGCTCAACAGTTTGTTTCTTGTAAGGAGAACAGACAGAGCACCTTTGGTTCTTTTAACTGAATGAGTGAAGGATAAAGTGAGGTAGATGGACATATGTATGAGTACAGTATGAACTTTAATGTACTGATCAGTTTGTTTTCGCTGCATTCCTGGTATGAAGGACTGTGTTTACAGTGGAACTACTAGGCGGCTGAGCCGGCGCATAACATACGTCATCGCCAAACGTTAGTGATTAGTTTACGGGTACACCAATGATTTTAAACTTCTGACAAGCGCCCACCCACCAGGAAGTAAACACTTGTCAATTACAACTGACCAGACTCTGTGTACGAAGCAAAGCGAAGTAGCAGAGTCTGGTTTTACCAGGCTAATGTCAAACAGTAACCTGCGCACATTTTAAAATGAATACTTGGACTTCCTACTTCAGCAAAGCTCAGATTTTATTTCATTGGTATTTCAAAGAAAAAAATTTGATTATGAAGCATAAATCCTCAGCACCCACGAAGAAATTTAATTTTCTTGAACGTGTTTGGTCATATCCATTCATCTGAATTAAGCAGTTTCAACATTTCTCGCACCTTATTTTCTTTGGATGAACTTTCTTTGTGAACATGCAGATAGCACTTTCTGAACAAAAACAGGAGTGTTCTACATTTTATTTATCACTGTATTCAGGATATGGGCTTACAAGAGGCATTTGTAGGAAGGATGTGGCTGCGTGCACACACTATTCACTTCCTGGCCTGACTATAACATCAAAATGTCATAATGCTGTTCCCCAACAAGGACAGGAAGGTGATAGGAAGTACAAGGAATCTCTCTCTCTCAATTATTGAGAAATGGACATTGCAGAGGACATGGTGGATAGTTAGCCATCAAATGGAAATCTGGATGCGAGAGGGAGGCTGACTGAGAAATTGCTCAACTCGAAACAGCAGTTCTCAGGAACAAAATGCACTTTTTTAGCCAGCTGAAAGGCTGTCAAATTGAAAATAAAATGGATTTGGAAATGAACAGGAGATTAGCCTTGGGGTGCAGGGATAGGCAATGGATCTTGAGGGGTCACATCAGCATTGGGGCCTTCCTGCCCCACCTGGAGTCTATTCCAACCCATGTTGTAAGCATTAGCTACGTATTAAACCGTATGTCTATTGAATACTCAATTGTCATTGGTTGAAGGATGTTTTAAGTGTGTGCATTAATTTCCTATTTCTACACACTTTTGAAGTATAGTTCCAAGCAGACCTGGGGTGGATTATGCATAATCAGTGCGATTACGATTATGAGACATTATTTAAAGATTACGATTACGATTACAGTCCTCCAAAAATGTATGATTACATTTACGATTGCATGGGCTTAAAATTTATGTTTAAGATTACGATTACAATCTAGATTACAATCATGATTACGACTGGTTAGACTAAGGTTTCTTTGTGGAGATATCTTTATAATGGTACATGTATATTGATGCATTTATATATTTATAAAATAGCATGTGAAATGATTAAACATTGTTTTTGTATTGTAGAATTACTTGAGAAATAGTAACAACTTGTACAACAACAAATAATAACAACAGTCCCTGCAAAATTAAGAGATTATGATTACGATTACGGGCCCATCGAAATTAGTGATACTGATTACGATTACGATTATGATCATAATTATAATCGCAATCATAATCGTAATAGTAATCGTAATCCGGATTAAAATCCGCCCCCCAGGGCTGGTTCCAAGCATGTCAGCTTTTTAATAATTTGTAACGGTATTTGTAACAGAAAAAGTATTTTCCCCCTTTCTGATTTCTTATTTGTTTTGCGTATCTGTCACACTTAAATGCTTCAGATCATCAAACAAATTTTAATATTAGACAAAGATAACCCGAGTAAATACAAAATGCAGTTTTTAAATGATGATTTCATTAAGGGAAAAAAGCTATCCAAACCTACCTGGCCCTAATGAAAAAGTAATTCATTGCCCCCCCTTTTTAAATCATGAATTAACTGTAATTAACTACATTTTGTGAGTTCAATTTCACTAGCCACACCCAGGCCTGATTACTGCCAGACCTGTTGAAACAAGAAATCACTTAAATAGAACCCGTCTGACAAAGTGAATTAGGCTAAAATATCTCAAAAAGTAACACATCATGCAGCGATCTAAAGAAATTCAAAAACGTATGAGAAACAAAGTCATTGACATCTATCAGTCTGGAAAGGGTTACAAAGCCATTTCTATGGCTTTGGCACTCCAGCGAACCATGGTGAGAGCCATTATCCACTATTGGAGAAAACTTGGAACAGTGGTGAACCTTCCCAGGAGTGGCCGGCCTACCAAAATTGCTCCAAGAGCACATTGACGACTCATCCAGGAGGTTACAAAAGAACCCAGAACAGTATTTAAAGAACAGCAGGCCTCATTTGCCTCAGTTAAAGTCAGTGTTCATGTTTCAACAATGAGAAAGAGACGGGCAAAAATGACATCCATGGGAGAGTTCCAAGGCGAAAACCACTGCTGACCAAAAAGAATACAAAGGCTCGTCTCACATTTGCCCAAAAACATCTTGTTGATCCCCAAGACTTCTGGGAAAATATTCTGTGGACTGACGAGACAAAAGTTGAACTTTTTGGAAGGTGGGCCTCCCGTTACATCTGGCGTAAAACTAACACAGCATTTCATAAAAAGAACATCATATCAACAGTCAAACATGGTGGGGGTAGTGAGATGGTCTGGGGCTGCTTTGCTGCTTCAGGACGACTTGCCGTAATTGATGGAACCATGAATTCTGCTCTCTACCAGAAAATCCTGAAGGAGAATGTCCGACCATCAGTTTGTGACCTCAAGTTCAAGCGCTCTTGGGTTATGCAGCAGGGCAATGATCCGAAACACACCAGCAAGTCCACCTCTGAATGGCTAAAAAAAAAAACCAAAATGAAGGTTTTGAAGTGGCCTAGTCAAAATCTGGACTTAAATCCGATTGAGATGCTGGGGCATGACCTTAAACAGGCCATTCATGCTCAAAAACCCTCCAATGTGGCTTAATTAAAACAATTCTGCAAAGAAGGGTGGGCTAAAATTCCTCCACAGCAATGTGAAAGACTCATTGCCAGTTATTGCAGTTGCAGTTGATTGCAGTTGTTGGCGCCGAGGGTGGCACAATCAGTTATTAGGTTTAGGGGGCAATTACTTTTTCACACAGGGCCAGGTAGGTTTGGATAACTTTTTCCCTAAATAAATGAAATCATCATTTAAAAACTGCCTTTTTTATTCACTTGGGTTATCTTTGTCTAATATTAAAATTTGTTTGATGATCTGAAACATTAAAGTGCGACAAATATGCAACAAAAATAAAAAATCAAGAAGGGGGCAAATACTTTTTCACAGCACTGTATACACACACACACACACACACACATATACACTAGCGAATGCGTGCTCGGATTTGTAGCGAAAGATCAGCTTGGCTTTACTTCTATCATACTTAGCCAAGTGCACGTATTCGTATTGTTATGTACAGATGAACGGTGGCGTTATATAATGTGAGTGTAGCCGATGCAAGCATTTCGCTAGCGAATGCGGTGAATTTAGCCGGGTTTTTCATAGTTAATCTCATAATGTGCTCGGATTTGTAGCGAAAGATCACCTTGGCTTTACTTCTCTGATACTTGGGCATGTGCATGTATTCGTATTGTTATGCACAGATGAACAGTGGCGTTATATAATGTGTGTAGCCGATGCAAGCATTTCGCTAGCGAATGCGGTGAACTTAGCCAGGTTTTTCATAGTTAATGTCATAATGTGCTCGGATTTGTAGCGAAAGATCACCTTGGCTTTTGAGTTCGTTCCAGACTGACTGAAGCCAGTACTGCAAGCTTGGGGTCCGGCTGTTTCAAGACGAAGCGAGGCTGAATCGAGCATGTGTGAAGCGAAGAGAAATTATAAGGCCAGCGTTCATCTCACAGTAACGTAATGACGTACGATGAGTGACGTACTTTGTGCGCCACGCACTGCTGACAGAGGGAGACAGACACATCACTCAAATAGTAGTAGTGATATATATATATATATATATATATATATATTTTTTTTTTTTTCCAACGAAAACTTCAACATTATCAGGTGTGGCCAGTTTTCATTTATAACGCATACCTGTCAACTCTCACGCATTTGTTGTGAGTAAAGTGGCATATTTACATTCCTCTGCTGTAGTCAGCAATTATTCAATCAACGCGTATGAAAGAGATTCTCGCGCGGAATTGAAGCCCTTGTGCGTGGAGGGGTTGGAAGCAATGGAATTGCATTAAGACGTTTCAAATGATCTTATTTCATTTAAACAATCATGAAACACATGCATTGCTTCCAACCGCTGAGTAAAGAAAAGCATGAGAAGTCCGGAGTCGTAATCGGTATGCGTTATAAATGAAAACTGGCCACATCTGATAATGTTGAGAGTTTTCAGAGTTTCTGTAGTGGTAATTTAAATGAATGATTGAAAACAGGTTGTGACCAATCATTAATTTTAAGGGATTGTTTGAGCCTCCCCTGTTGCCAGTTCACGAGCCGCCACTGATACATAAACCCTGAGGGGTATTTTGAGCCCCCAATACCACCCTCATTTGAAAATCTTGCATTTTATGCTATTTTCGGGGACAAATAATTAAAAACCTGATCTTTATTTGTGCCTTTCAAATGATTGTTCCTGGAGGAAACTATTTTATCTGAGCGCACATCAACTTTCAGGACTCTAGGGATTATATTCCTGGGGATACTGAACCTTATAAATGGCTTCTCAGCTACGGCGCTTTTTGCAGTATGAAAATTACAAATTTCCCAGGGGTGAAAAAATATTAAATTTTCTAAATTCAGCCAAAATATTTTGTATGGCATAGTTTTTGGTCCCAAATAACATATTCAAAAAGTCCTAAAAAAAATCTGAGTTCGTGAGCAACACATTTCCAAAATTCTGTCTGATTTGAGAAGGAATGACCCTTTTTCATCCTGGGCTGAAATACCCGTTTTGAGGTGCCACAAGTGGGTTGACTTGATGCAATGCAGATGTGTGGCAGTTATCAAAAACAATGGTTATGCAACTAAATATTAGTTCAGTAATATAAAGTGAAGTTAAATCTTGAGTTAAATTTAGTGTTTGATTTTTAAGAGAAAATCGTCAACATTGCTATTTTTTGAACAGATCAATATTCCTTTTCTTTGCTTCCAGTAAAAGAATAACAGAGACTTAATCAAATTTGTTAATGTTTTGATTTGGAATTGAATGTGTAATGATTCCATTACTTTTGAAATATGGAACTGAAGGCCACTAAAAAAATTTGCACCTCATTTTCGAACATTGTTTTTTTTTTTTTTTTAACACAACTGTACACTCACCCCAAAGCCTACTTTAAAACAAACAAGGCTTTTTCTGTTTGCCCTGACCATTACTTTCAGGATGCCGAGGCTTTCAATGCAGATGACAGTGTTTCACAGAATTCTCTTCGGCCATCAAGCAGAAATAGCACTTTGCTCTGCCAATTGATTTCACTTTACGAACATAACATAACCTGCATGTAAGCCAAATGCGTGCGGACACACTTTGGTCAGGGCCGTTTTTCATAGTTCGATTTAGACCTTTTAGTTCCACTAAAGGAGAATCTTAATTTTACAGCATATTAAGAGAAAGAATTCTGACACATTTTCACATACTTCTGGCCAATGTAGTGTATAAATTCAATGGAAGAACCCACACAAAAAACAATGGAATTGTTATTTGGTGTATATCCAGCTCTACAAAAGAGGAAACATTCTGTTTTCAGGATTCTTGCTTTACATGCAGATCAGTGATGTGCATTGCAATGTCCCTCCATGTTGTGAGTGTACTTTAAGTACAGGTACAATGAAAGCACCAGAGGTGCTGATGCCTCGGTGTGTATTGCTTAGCCACTACTGATGTACAATAGTTGTACAGTAACATAAAAGCAAGCTTGAATACATAAACAGTCAATAGAGTGCGGTCCTTGTGCCAAAATCATGTGGGTGTGGCTTAACATTATGTACACAAAACGTGTATACTGAAACATGAAGTGCTACAAAAAATCAAAATTCTGGCACATTTAAAATCAAGAGAACAGTGTTTGTCACTCGTTGGCATTGTTACTTTAGCTTGGATGCACACGCTGTCGCAGTTATGATGGTAACAGACAGACAAATACACAGACTGAGTACCGTATGCTCGCTGTGCGCATGCGCACACCGAGGCATAACGATTAGAGCAATTTTCACTGTTAACCAAGAGGCCCTAGAGCCAGAACATTTCAACACACAGGGACCAGGTTTTAGAGAAGGAGGCAATCAAGTGAACGGCTGGCTGTGCAGGAACAAAAACAGCCCAACGTGCTTCCTAGGTCTGAGAGAGTCTCTCCCCAGACTGAACAGGAAGCACGCTACTTCACACGCCACAGAAATTCAGGTGATTTACCTAGCCTGCTGCCACCAAAAGCCTCGCCAGCAATTGGAGACAAGCCCAGACGTTTTTTGTGGGATGTTTCCAGCACATGAAATGAGCCGATGGGAGTGGTGGTGATAGGATTATGTCCCCCAACACTTAACTCCACAAAGAGGCTTAAGAGTTGCTTTGAACCGTTACGAAGTAGGCTTCCTTGCCCTCCACCCCCCTAGCCCTGGTGGGAAGATCTCCACAAAAGCATTCCCAAAAATAAGCCCCAAGTGTGGGCGTGCCCCATCTGAGCAGCTACCCTCAGCCACAGGATATCTGTAGGACTGTGGCCCCTGGCAGTCCAGCCAGATGTGGCTCCGCCCACTGGGGAAGAGATGGACAATTCCATTCATCGACTCACTCACTCTTTCCTGTCCTCTCAGTTTGTTCTATCGACATACAGAAGCTAGTGTGGAGGGATAGTTGTACGATGGGGATTTCCTTGCATCTGGCCTTGCTTTATAATTTCAGAAACAGGAAGGAAGAGCCCCCATCGCTGTCTAAGGGAACCATTATCTGGCATGTTTAGCTGCCCAGATCGGTCAGTCACACCCCACACCAGCCCAGACATGCCCTTAATGCAGCTGTTAGTCACGCGTTAGTCACCGACATCTTTTAAAGGAATAAGGCCACTTAAAACCCCTCAGTTCATGAAGCTGGACAAAATGAAATTATTGCTTGCGTCACGCTGGCACATGGAGGTTGGTCTCTCCACCCAATACCGCATGAGTGTCTCCTACAGGCTATGCTGGGTACAGCCACAGAGTTGGGTTACAGCAGGGCAACTGTATTTCAATACAGAAACAAGGAAATTGCAGACTCTGGATTTTGTTTAGTAATGGGGGTCACTTTGGTGAAACACAGAATTTTATATTGGAAGAGTGCTCTTCAGCTGGGTAACTTTCAAGGGGATTGTGTCTTGTTCTGAATAAAGAATGAATACATTCACAAGGACAGCAAATGTTCTAAACGTCAGTTAGGCGGTTCTGTTTTGCTGCTCCTGTGGATGTCCGCAGGAACTGAATTTCAAGTGAACATATTCCTGATCGCCTTCAGTCCCATTAGCAAATGACACTAAAGGAATAGTTTGGGTTTATTTTAAAGTGGTGTTGTATGAGGTACTGACCCCTAGTCTGAGTATTACCTGCAGTGGATAACGGCCTCAGCAAGCCCCCACTTCTTAGAAATCAGGGCGTGCAGATGGCACGGAAGCTGAGCAGTACACCACTGCGGATGGGGACAGCAGTAAAACCTATGTCAGCCACTTTAAAGAAGACTCACCAAAAAGACCCAGTCAAGTCTAAACGAGCACTCTATTACGTATTTGGAATATTTTTAGCACTTTACCTTTCCATCAGACAGCTCATTCTTTATACACATTTTCTAAACGTATATTAAAATGAAGGTTCTGCGTTCGAGAAATGTACTATTACTGCCAAAGGGAAGCGCTTCATGACGGCAAGGTAATGTGCAGAAAAGATTTGAAATGCAGCCTAAACTGATAATTTATTAAGAGGTCCTTCTTTCAGGTGGTTAATATTCACTTTGCTGCCGTCCCTGTCCA
Source organism: Gymnothorax javanicus (assembly GCA_029692085.1). Lineage (NCBI taxonomy): Eukaryota > Metazoa > Chordata > Actinopteri > Anguilliformes > Muraenidae > Gymnothorax > Gymnothorax javanicus. The sequence goes on from CM056201.1 coordinate 35,515,352, forward strand.
CAGCATTATATTGCTATGCTGCTGTGCCAGCACTACGCTCTTCTTCAACAAACTGCGAGCTTGCTGACTGCCATCTACTGCAGGTAATACAACTTTCCAGCATCACGGCATCATAAAACAGACTGACTGCTCTGCTCGTAGGCTGTGTTCTGCCCACAGGCTTCGCTGTCGGTCAGCAGCTGGCTCTGCTCGGGGAGGCCGAAAACAGTAAATTCACATAATAACACTGAATAAATAAATTCACCAAAACACTGAATAAATTCACATAATACGGTCAAGTATTTCATTTATTTATAAACAATTGAAATAAAAACAGGCAGACAGATCACAGAAATGCATGGGCCGGTCACGCTGAACTTGGAGCAGATGTGAGGGAGAGAGGCCGTGCAGCCCACCACTGCACTGTAACCCTGAGGAATGTACCCAGCCCCACCCCCTGCTGTCCGAGCAAGGCGGGGGTTTTCATAGAAGCAGCTGTCTTTCCATGAGTTTAAGAACGGGCAGAGGTGGTCCACGAGAAAATGTTTTGGCAGTGCAGCTGGATGTCTTTAAAGGGAGGAAAAGGTTCCGTGTATAATGGGCAATCCCGAAGTTGAACCTTTGACTCGGAGCTGGGACCACCACACAAGTGCAGCAAGGGAGGCCCTATGCAGAGCTCTGGGTTACATTCTTCACCGGATGCCGCTCCGCCCTCTGCGCTTGCACAAAGATGTGCGCCTGGTGCTCAAGACACTCCTTCAGCTTGTCCTCTGTAAGAGACAGCCGTTCTTCCAGAACTGCCACAGTCTACAAGGGAAATTGGACCCATTAGTTTGTACAGAGTTACCCAGTCCTACACAGAACATTTTCAGGCATTGAATTGCAAAAGTCCAAAACCTAAGCGCTGGGGACCTGGGGGCCACATAGACCCGCAGCAGGGTCCAGGGGAAGCACCCCTGAGGGGGTCCAGCGGTGTGGGCCCCAGAGGCTCCTGCATTTTTAGATTTTCAAAGTGATTTTCCTGGCTCTGGCTGGCAACATAATTTTTTTTTCCTACTGATAAGGAATGATATAATAATTGAATGGTCCATTTGCTGACAGCTGAATATCCCTGACAATTGATGCCATGCTGTGTTATAACGTTATCTTTTATGGTGAGACAGTTATGTTTACGACCATAATGATACACAAAATTTGCGAGAAGACAAGAAAGCGCAACTTCATACTTGTGAGGTTGCAAAATCGGCATCCATTAAAAAGATGATCAAAGGTGGGGGAGCTAATTTTTTTTGGCATCACTGGGCAAAAATTTGATAAGAATCTTTAAGCATTCTGTAGTTGAAGTGATCTGAGAGAAAACTAGACTTCTGCACCTACCCCGGTTCTGTTTTCTGCCAAAAGAAAACTCAGCCTGGTATGTAAGACTTTGGCCAATCACAAATCATTAAAGAGAGAGAGAGCGTTCCTATAGGTTGTTCCACCATAGCCATTGCGCATGCACGTTCGTCTGTGTAGACGGTGACAGGCAGATGCAATGGCAGAGGCTCCTGCTGAAAAAGTAGCTATTCCAGCACTGGCAACAACTGCCTACAATGCAAAATAACCCAAAAAAAGAACGAAACTTCAAAAAAAAAAAAGCTAATAGAAAATTAGACAAAAAAACACGATAAAATACAAAACAATATTGGCCAAGCCTTTCAGAGATGGAGAGAACTTTGTGATTGCGCGGGCCTGAAGTTGGATTCAGAGCTTGCCGCTCTTCTTCTTGACAGGTAAGGTGAAGCTGCTAACTTAATTTTCCTGTAATATATTTATGTGTTGTCGTGGTTTGTTTGGTTGTATAGGTACATTTCCATTGAAATCAAGTGATGAGCAGGTATGTTGAATGCTGCTAATATACTATTCAAAAAAAGTAGGGGATATTTTATTTTGAGATCAAAATTTTCACATATACAAAGGGATACGAAACCATGTTGTATAGTTCCTTACTGAGGAAGCATTTCCAAAGAAATTCATCACCCAAACACATCAATGACACTCTCACGATCTGCACAGGATGCTATTGATGATCAAGGGGGTTGTGCCACAAATTTGCATGACTCTGAATTGGAAGGTTAGAGCCACTGTAAAGGAAGATTTTGAAGAGAAAGCATCAGATTATCAGTGGTTGAAGTCGTTAATTAAACAGAGACCATGCGCCGTCTAACACAGGAGGAGAGGTTACATGCCCTTGGCATGCTACAGGTTGGCACAAGACAGGTCGTTGTGGCAAGGGCAATGAATGTTTCCCAGTCTGTCATCAGCAGATTATGGTCCAGACATCGTGCTACAGGGTCTGTTCAGGATAGACCACGATCCGGTCGACCAAGGGCAACAACTCAGGCTCAGGACAGATTCATCTGCACTATTGTCTTGAGAAATCGTATGGTAACAGCAAATCAGATAAGGTCTCAACTTCAAAGGGATACTGGCTTGGTAGTGAGTGGCCAGACCATCAGGAATTGTCTGCACAGATTTCACTTACACGCCCGGCGTCCTCGTGTCATTCCCTGTTTGAGGGATCGTCACATTAGGGCCAGACTCAATGGTGTCGTCATCATCAACGCTGGGATAATCGCCCGATGGAACAACGTAATGTTCTCAGATGAGTCGAGGTTCACTGTGGACTTCCTTGACAGGCGCAGGAGGGTTTGGCGCCGGCGTAACGAGCGTTTCCATGGCGTTAACGTCATTAGACATGATCCGTATGGGGGTGGATCTGTAATGGTGTGGGGAGGCATCACTGCTGCCGGCAGAACAGACTTGCATGTTGTTGCTGGGCGTGTCACAGGGCAGTACTACCGGGACAACATCTTGGCACCCCATGTTGTGCCGTTTGCACGTCGTTATGGCCGCCGTTTCATTTTCCAAGATGACAATGCCAGATGTCATAGGGCCAGGATCGTTACAGATTACCTCCAGCAGCAGAATATCACCACATTACCATGGCCAGCACTCAGTCCGGACCTTTCCCCCATCGAGCATGTCTGGGACATGCTTGGACAGCTGCCACGCCCAGCGTCAACAACCTCCTGCCAATGTCCAGAACTTGCTGCAGCATTGCAACAGGAATGGAATAACGTTCCCCAAAATGACCTGGGGCGTCTCGTTAGGAGTATGCCACACTGAATTCGAGCTTGTCTAGCCAACCGAGGGGGTTTTAGCCGCTACTGACTCTGTTTCACAATGGTGGTAAATTTGCTGTGTGACCCTGTGTTTGTGTCGACCCTTATTCTGGAGAATCTGTCCTTTACTGACTGTACACAGGGTTTCGAATAAATTGACAAATGTTTCCTTAATGTTTTTATGTCATTTGTTTCCTTCCTGACCTCATGATCTGCATTTCATGGTACTTGTAAATCCAATATCCCCTACTTTTTTTGAATAGTATAGTTTAGCCTTCTGCGACCAATTCAAGTTCATGTAGCCATCTTTGCTATAGCTGTTTACTTCATGTAATTCATTTTACTGTGATTGCTTTGACCTCCGATAACAGCGCTGGGCCACCAACGATTGAATTTGCCGCATAATGCTAGCTACAGTGCTTTAGTTGTATGTAGAGCCCTCTCATGTGATGGTAAGTTGGCAAGTTAGTCGGGCTGGGCGATAAATTAATCGCAATTATTTTAAGCGCAATAAAAGTGACTGTCACTATGGGGCAGACAGACAAGCTTGCTAATTACCTTCTCTATGACACATGCTCTACAGGCCAGAAGTTTGGAAGTAAGGCCAATACAGGTCAAAAATTTGGAAGCAACTTCAAGTTTCTGTTCACAATGCCTTTCTTAAAAACCAGTATGAAATCTATGGATTTTGGGATGTATTTACTGCATGATTAGACTTCTCTTTCATTGATATGCACCATTTTCCTCTATTTACCATTAGGTACTGTATACATTGATGTTACCAGACCATTGCTGAATAAATGTTAACAAAAGAAAGGAGGGGCTTAGTTTTTGGGTTGAGAAGATTTGCAAGAGTCACAACTTCAGTGAAAAAGTAAAAAACAAATCACAGTTTGCATTGTTCACTTTTTGTCATGGTTTACAGCACACCAGATGCCAACAGCAATCCGGTTGGCACTAGGACCATGGGCCTAGTAATATGGGCCTGATAATTTGAGTAAAAATGTATTCTGATAAATGACTCTGTATATACTAATCATGTTTATTTTGTTGCAAAGTATGGCAATGGAACTATGATCTTTTTTTTTGTACAAATTTGATCTTGCTTCCAAACTTTTGGGCTGTAGTGTACCTAATGCATGTTGAACAAACATCAGTGGCCATCTGAAATGCTTCCGGGAAGAAAACTGCATTTTGAAGTCTGCTAATTACCAGCGAGGTTAGACAGCCTCCATCACCTTGGAATAATTACCTCACCTTAAATCAATTCCATTTGCCTGACTAGCAAATTTTTCAAAAATTTCATTCGAAATTTTTAAACTGAGTTCAGTGCATTCTGTTCATGCTATCCTTGCGGATTCTGCTGTTACACTTGTGAAGTTGAAGTATGACCACACAATAGGCTGATACTTTTATTTGACCAAACCATGGCACATTCCAATGCGTAGGCCATGGTTTATTGTAGCCCCCGGATGAAGTACGGTGGCTACTATGGATTCACACGTTTTTGAATTTGAATTTTTGAAAATTTTTGATTGAAAATATGAAAAAAAAAAAAACAGCGGGCTGTGGGACGACCAAGATTTGTTTTAGTCAGGAACAACCCTACTTATTAGAAGGTGCACTAGTAAGCATAATCAGCTTCTGCCTGAAGGAAATTCTTTTGACAACAAGGAAAAAGCAAATGAAAATGGAGAATGAAGCCCCATCGTAGCCCCACCCCTGGAATTTACCCCTCAGATTTACAACCATCTCAGAAATGGTTCTGGAGGCCTAAAAAAAAACCATACCTGATTTTAACATATTTAATATTCAAAGGCATCTCATGGAGAACACTTCAATAATAATCTGCTGGCTCAGAATAGGGCCTTGGGGAACTCCATAAATATCGGAGTAGCGTTCCCTCTCAGAAGTGTCAAATAGAAATAAGCAGGGGCAAGGCCAATTAGACCCTCTGCAAAATCATAGAATAAGTAGCTGTTCCTCGAATATGAGCATAATGCCACTGAACAACTCTGAGGTAAGCTATATTAGTCTTGAAGCAGTGCAGTCTGGAATACATGGTGCTCATGCTTTGCTATAAGAGACATGAAGCAAAGTTGGAGGAGGGAATCAAACCCACGGGCCATTATGGAAAATTCTGAGAGGGTTAGACAGCACAAGCCTCCATCAGTAAATTTTTTTCCCCCCTCTCAGATGTGCCAGATGTACCCCTCCACAGAGTTCAAAGGGCCGAGGTGCTCCCACACCCAACATCAAAGATGGCGGCATCAGTCGCTCTTTGTCTCCAAATTGCAAATCCGCAAACACTGCTGCACTCAAGAGCCACGGAGCCATACAAAGGCTACACTAGTCCTAGGGCCGCACCCACAAAAGAATACATAAATACCTGGCACACATCCATGATCTGATATATCCTGTGCCTTTGAGGAAAGGAAAACAATGCAAAACAAACAAGAATAAAAGCAGGAGTAAAATCCCAGCTGGCTTAAGATGATATCAGCTAGGTCTATCCGCCTAAAGAAGAACAATATCACTTTCCCTTTTAAGAGCGATAAAATCATGCCCCCATCTGCTGCTTCCTGTCCTCTGTGAGGATGGGGATTGAGTAAGACATGGGGGATTGAAGGCGGGGGGGGGGGTAGCAAACCTGCGTCAGGACTTCCAACTGTTGCACAATGTGTTCCAGAGTGGTGAACATGCCGCGAGAAGCCCCGGATCTTTCCTCCAGGGCGAAGGTCCTGCTGTATGTACGGCCCTCCTCCTCCTCCTCCTCAGGCAGAGAGGTCTCTACTGAAGTGTGGCCACTCACAGCACTGGCTCCGCCCCTTGGCACCCTGTTTTCATGGCTGTGACATTCCTGCAAATACACAAGACAAGTAGAGGCAGCCCATCAGGCAGCACATTCCTTCCTGTTCGAAGTGTCTCACTGATGTGACGTTTCCTCTCAAACACATCCTAAATGACAGCACTAAAGTTTAATCTGCGAACATCCTGCTTCTCACCATCTCTACGACAAAAAAGTTCGGTGTGTCCAATTCAAAGCGATGCAATGCTGTCCATTTTTCAGAAATGCAATGTGGCAGATGTCACGTTTTCTCAAAATACAGACCCTACGATACTGAGGGTCTCTGGAATGCATCACATTAAGAAAAAAATTGTATCAAGTTTAAGATTTAGAAAAGTAACACTTCTGTAAATTTGAGAAAGGGAAAATAGACTGCATTTATAATTAATTTAGAAGACTTAAAACCACATCAGTTTATGGAATATATCAAGAGTACCGACAGCTGCTGGTGAAATATTCTCTGGCTAAGGTAGTGTGTAACGTTGCTTGGAATACACACAAGACCAAATAATGTGCTGCAGTAAATAAGCTGTTCAACTTGTGAGCAGATGACTGCTCATTCCATTTTGATTTAGCGTGCAACAACTGCTCTGAGGCAAAGAACATTACCTTAACTGCTTTATATTACGTTGTGCAAATGTAGGTGTTAAATGTGAATTACACTAGTATCTCTGTATCCTCGAACAGAAAATAAAACTGCTACATTATGCTGTATATAATACAGGGCCTAAGGGCAAGTCCACAGGTACATGGACGTGCAATGATCAATGTTTCACAGTTTCACTGTAATAAGCACTTCACCCGTGACTGGCATAACAAGCAGAGTGGTTATGGGTGAGGGCACATACAGACCACCCCACACCAAGTCCCATAGCTGTAAATTCCGCCATTGGCAGGGTGAAATTCTCAAGCAGTCAGCAGATCCCCTCACTTAAACAGTGTAGCACCAAAAAGGAAAACATATGGGGCTCCAGACAATAGAGCTTACACCAGGGGGCCCTACATCATGTGCGGCAACTTCTACACAACTGACCCTTTTTTTTTTTTTTCCCCCAATTCGTTTTTGTATTCATTACACAGGCCTATAAAGACTTCAAAAACTGTAAATGGGTGTTAAGTAAACTGCCAAATCAGCCTTGCAGCTCGCCTACGGCGCAAAGGCGCAGATCATCGCAGTAAAGTGCGAGGCTTCTGAGGTCAGCTTCTGAAGAATCTGGAGGAGTGTCAGATATGAAGGAGGGGAGTTGTCATGCATTCCAGGATGTGTGCAAGTTGGGGTGCTTCTCAACCCCCAAAGCTTCCTGTGCGGTGTCAGAAACTCAAAGCATCCCAGACCACAATCCCTGGATTTGAGGGAAGTGGGGTAGTGGTCCCAGCTGGAGGTGAACAAAGATGTCACTGTGAGAATGGGAACAGACACATCTGGAAAACAGCTGCTCATCCCATTTGCAGTCAACAGAGCCAGACGAAGGTCATTTTTCCTCTTAAAGGAAGTTCAAACTCAAGCAGACCACAGTAACGGGCTAACAGTAACTGCTAAGCCCTTGTGCAAATCAAGGCGTCCTTAGATGGACAGCTCAGTCAAGGTATGGTTTAAAAGCCGCTTAATCAAGGGAAATTTTAAATGAGTCTAATTACAGGAGGCTGTAAAATTAACTTAATCACAGGACAATATAAAAGAAGAGTAATTGCACGGCAGATTATCTGCCAGAGTTAAAAATAGTTCAATTAAATAAATGTTCAAAATGGCTACTTATGTAACAGTTGAAAATGCGTTCCTTCTTCATACCTAACAAAACATGAAAAATTGTCCAACCTATGAATAGCACAAGTTCAATATCACCCACTTATCTATAGTCAGCATTCTAAGGACTATTCATATCTGGGAAGCTGTACAATAAAAATCACCAATTTCTCCGTTTCATGTTTTTGAGCATTAAGCTTTCCCAGCAAATTTCACATGCATTCTCTGTATTTCTACCATGTTGCCAACTGCAGCTGAATGCCTCGAGTCTTCCAGTTGCCTTCATGCAAAATTATGAAAAATGCACTCAAGCGATTAGAATTTAGACATGTTCAGGGTATCAAAGGCATGCTATGCAGGATTTTAAAATCTTAGGTATGACAACCGTGCCCAGTCATTACTATGGTGACCTGGCCATCTTTTATCAAACACTTTTGCCCAATACCTGGCTAATCCATTTCTTATTCCAAGGCGTATTCGAGAAATTTGAGGATGTGGAATTTGAATTTTGTTTGCTGTACCTGAAAATTGTGTGGCCAGCCAAGGGATGAGGAGGGCAAGAAGAAATGTTCATGGATTGTTAATAGAGTGGTGTAGCTAAATTAGTGAAACGCATACCTTCTAATCCAGTTGAATGCGAAAAGCAGCCAACCATCTTTGTAAGCTACAAGGCAGTAGAGACATTTCTTCCAATTCTGGCAGCAATACATGCATGAAAGTACACCATGTACACCAGTTTTCCATGCTTCAAGGAAGGCAATTGCAGACTGAATCTTGCTAATGTTCTGCTATCCGCAACCAACATGATGAGTGTACTCAATCACCACCTAGCTACAGCTAGCTGGTAGTTTGCTGCACATGAATGCCAAGATGGACTAAATGCCATTAGAAATAACATTTGAACATTTTCACATTCTTGTAACTGTAATGAGTGAACTGTTATATATAAAAGGAAAGTGGCTCCCATAGTTTTCAATATTACGTTATACATATAGCATGGAAAAAAAAATCTAGTTGTGTTATGAGGATGCGCTTCGGTAAATGGAAAATACATTTTTTTTATAGTAAACGTAGCAATGAAGCAAGGAAAGAATTCTACAGTATGTATGTCAAGTTGGCTAAAAATAATATGAATCTTAACAGAATGCTATGAAGTATTGATGGCAAATCAACCAATTTGGAAAAATCTGATTGCAAATACTGTACTTTTTACCTGTTGCATTAATTTGGCACCAATATAACCAATGACTGACATCCCATTTCCAAACTCAACAGAGCTCAGTAAAGCCTCAGCTGCGTTTTGAGAAAGGATCCAACTGCTGCTCTGTCTCTTGGCCATACATGGACATGGGTTTGTTTGTTGGAAATGCCCATTGATTAGGCAGCTCTGAAGCATATGCAGGTGGGTCATTAACTCTGCTAAGAATTCAGCCCCTCAGCATACTCATTAAGGCACTGGCCTATAATGTATTCCAAAGGGTCCAGAAAACTCTAAAATCAGACACGCCATCTCATTTGAGCTTTCGGAATACTTATGAGATGCTTAAGTCGTAAGGAGGAGGAAGGAAACCATTATCTTTCAGTTTTCTGTTCCCTGTTTTTGCATAAATATACACTGCATTAATGAGGACTCGTGCTCATCAACTTTTCTTTGCTTCTATTTAAGGACCGTCTGCTCCAATTCCCCATAAACACTGAATTAAGGGTCAAAAGAAGTTGCCCTAGAGACACAGTTCCTCACAGCGAATGACTGCAGAACTGGAGACCACCCACCCCGTTCTGTGATGGAGGTTAAGAAAAATTTCATTGTCACAAGATGCCATGTAAGTCCATTAATTTTTTTTTCTACCACATAACAGAACTCTAATAGCAACTAAGAGGTATGAGTGTAAGATTCCTTTCATCCAGCCTTCAGTTTTTATCCCTATTCATTGGATCCAAATCCAGTTCCTGTTCCTCAAAGTACCAATTAAAGCACTGCTAATGGAGTCTCAACGATCTCCTGACTGACCAGAGACCAGCCTGAGGTTATACCCTGTCTAGCTCTCTGAAAAGGATTGCGATTCCTGGTAAAACAAACTGGGCCCCTCAAGGTTTTGTTCTCATATGCTCAGCATCCATTTCAACAACAGTCAGCATTAATGGAACGGCCCTGACCAAACAAAAATATAAACACAGGCCACACTGAGGGATCAACTCTACATTCACAGGGGCACACAGAATCCCATGCTCTATGATGGAAAGAGAAATGAAATATGAGATTGGCCATAAACGATAATTGAAATACATTCAGGTCTCTGGTAATGGCAAGCTCTTCCAAGGTTAGAATGTCCACATCAAATCAGCCAGTTGCTTAGAAAAAATCCAAGGTTGTTCCGTCAGATAACACGCCTTTTTGGAAATAGGCAGGAATCAACAGTAAAGTTCACTAATGGAATCCAGAATGAGGCCATTTCCTCAGTTCGTAGCAGCGCTAAATCACCTCTTCTCGCTTCCCACACGCTCTGGGGTGTACACAAATACACTGCATCCCACAAGCCATAAAAACCTTCCTTACGCTACGCTTCGACTAAGCAGTTATGTAATAACCCATTGTGATTGGACAAACACCTGTAGAGAATACAGTGAAAAGAACAAAGCAGCACTGTGGCCCTGCTGTCAGTGCTGATAAGTGGGTGATCAAACCTGAAGATCAAGACTTCCAAAACTCAGAGAATTAACTCGCTGAAGCAGGTATTCCATGATTTTCTGCCCGCATTCCCAACATTTTCTTTAACCCCCAACATATTAATATATGCTCATATACCTATCAGCCATAATATTAAAACCACCTTCTTAATATTGTGTAGGCCCCCCTTGTGCTGCCAAAACAGACTCAGTCCAACCAAACTGACATCCACTTGAATTCTCAGTTTCTGGGTTTCCCCGCATAACATTTCCCAGGGCATCGCACTCCCTCCTCCAGCTTGTCATCCTCCCTGTGCATACTGGTGCCATCTCTACCCCAGATAAAAGATGCACATTTACTGGGCTGGTGGGGACTCACTGGACCAGGCAACATTCTTCAATAGCTCCAAGGTCCATATTTGATGTTCATGTACCCATTGTAGGTGCTTCTGGCGGTGGACTGGGGTCAGAGTGAACACTCTGACTGGTCAGCAGTTAACAAAATGTTATATGCAGCTGGGCCCAATGCACTGTGCATTGTGACACATTCCTCACGCAAGTATCATTAAAATTCTCTTAGACAATCTCTCAATTGAAGTTAAGGCAAGATCTGGAAGACCAAGAAAAATTTCAGATAGAATGGCCCGAGATCTGGTGAGAAATTCTCAGATGAACCCACACATCACTGCAAAAGAGCTGCAAAAAAGAGTAGCAGACACAGGTCTAGTTGTTCACAGGACAACAATACAGCGTACCTTAAACAACAAAGACCTACATGGCAGAGTTGCAAGAAATAAGCCTTTCCTACGACCTCAACACAAAATTAAGGGGTCTTCAGGGTAAAGTGTAGAAATAACCATAATAATGTAAAAACTAAGAAATGAACATACTCAACATGATTTTAACCTCATAAAATGTGGTATTTTGATAAAAATTTACATGGTCACCATGGAAACAGTACTTTAATGACAAAATCTGAAAATATTTTGTGGCACTGATATTTCAATAACCCATGGTCAGATTTTACTCGAATTAGTCTCATATGAAAGGTTTAAGATAGTTCTATGAAATGACATATGATGTTTTTGTTTGGAACATTTATGAATATTCAACGAGCCCTGTTATGTAACCATAAGGAAAATCGCTATCATCAACTTGCTTCATTTTCAAAATTAACCCCCTAGGGATGCACCTGTCTAGAAAATCCTATGTCATTTCATAGATCTCCAAAGGATACAACTTCAGTCCAAGTTTCAAGTCAATCAGATGAATATTAATGATTTTATGAATGCCACAAGGTTGAAAATTAGTCAAAATTGTGATTTTCGATAATTTGCATTAAAAGTCACAAGTAACAATTGGGGCAGAGGAAAACAGATTCTTGGTGTGTATTGGCATCTCACTGCATTCCCTTATTTATTTTGTGAAAAAATCAAAAATATTGAAATTTTCAACAAAAAAAAAAATTGAAATTTTTACCCTGAAGACCCCTTTAGTGTCTGAAGAATGTAAAAGAAAACCTTGAGAAACCTCAAGCCTATTGGAACAATGTGCTTTGGACCGACAAAACCAAAATTGAACTTTTGGGCCACAACCAAAGAAGGCATGTTTGGAGAAAAAAGGGTGAAGCATTTGTAGAGAAGAACACGTTGCCAACTGTTAAGCATGGAGGTGGATCCATTATGCTTTGGGGTTGTGTAGCAGCTGGGGGCACAGGCAATATTGTGCGGGTGGAAGGAAGAATAGATTCCACCAAATGTCAAGACATTTTGGAGGCTAATGTTCAAAGCTCAGTCCAGAAATTGAAGTTGAAGAGACGCTGGGTATTCCAGCAAGACAATGACCAGAAGCATACCTCAAAATCCACCATGAAGTACCTCCAGGAAAGACAGATGAAGGTTTTGGAATGGCCATCACAGTCCCCAGATTTTCAATATTATTGAAAAACTGTGGAGAGACCTCAAACATGCCGTGCATGCAAGAAGGCCGAACAATATTTCTGAGCTAGAGGTGTTCTGTCAGGAAGAATGGGGAAAATTTCCGAAGACAAGAATTGAAAGACTCTTAACTGGCTACTGGAAGCATTTGCAAGCTGTTATAGCTGCCCAAGGAGGAGTGCAAAGTACTAGCTGACAGGGTTCCCAAACTTTTGCACAAGGCCTGTTTCCTTGTTTTATCATTTTGAAACTGTAAAAAGTTAAAAATAAAAATTATTCTTGCTTTAAAATGTGATGAAATGTGTCATGTTTAACTTTGTACCATTAAGTGTTCAGGTTTGCTTTCAATCACTTGGAGATTAATTGTAACAGGTATTTAAACAAGGTGTGCCCAAATTTTTGCACCCCACTGTAGATAAAGTCACCATATCTTATCAGAATAGAGCATTAACCGGCTTCACATTTTTGAGGAAAATGTATTGCAGGCAAGACAAATGGATATAGTTCACAAAATAGGGTGCAAACAGCAGAGACAGAGGTAAAGAAGGCATATCTGTGATAACACTGAGAACTCTGTACTTGGATGAAGACATACTTCCAATGGAGATCTGGATGAGGCAATCCCACATAAGGGGGATAGCTAGGTAGCTAACAGTACATTGACTAAGGATGAGAAGCAAGCTAGCTACCTCATTCAACCCTATTTTAAAAAATTCAGGCTAGCCATTCAATGGTCATTCTCACCAGAAATTCTTTCTGGTGGCGTACAGAGCCAAAATTATGTGAATTGTGTTGTGTTGTCTCTGTAAATGTAATATTCTATATTGGAAATGTCAATGTTATTACAATATGAATTTGCGCATTAAAAAAAAAAGAAAGAAAAGTTGAGCAATTTATGGATTTAATTAAATCAACTCAGCCTATAAAAATCTGCCTTGCTTTCTACATTAGCACTTGTGAGGCAATTCCATTATGTGAGGAAATTAACCACATCTTATGCAATACACGTCAGCTTCCGCGTTCAGAGGCTGACGGGTAATTTTCTGTTCCTCAGCAGATGACTCATTATGAGACATTCATTAAACGCAATTTTGTTCAAAATGTTCACTTCCGAAAAAGTCACCGCTTGGTCTAGAACACGTATTTGTTTTGATACCGGCCTCTCCTGCAGGACAAAGGGTCAAAGAGGCAAGCAGGAGGCATCTTCGCCAGAGGATATTTATACTTGCAACTCTTATGCAAGACGTCATGCAGTGGTGAGTCACCGTAACAAACCACAGATTAGCCCGTATGACATTGCAAGCATGAGACCATGTCCTATAGGCAGATTGTCCTCATTCACTCATTCATACTACAGGCTCAACACAACACTAATGGTTATACTGAGGGATGGACTGGCAGTTGATTCAATTTTTTTCCACCAAAGATTCCTTCTGAACTTGCTCTTGGCTTTTATTACTTTAATTAATGCCAAATGTACAGAGTAACAACCTTCATCCTATTCATTATGAAGCATGCCGACGAGGCAAAAGGGGCAGAACAGACTTTTGTCAGCACCACACAGTGCCTACACTCCAAGAGCAAACAAAAAGGCCTCATCATGAACTAAGACTTAAGGTCTGATGTGACACCAGAATACACCACCAGAAATGGTCAAGATTGGCAGCGTTTAAACCAGCCAATTTTACACCCAGGTTGGATTCAGCCACACTAGGAGGTCTCCAAAGAAGGAACACCCAAAAAATCCTCCTGCCCAGGAGATTTTCCAGAGCTGATCTCAGGTCAGCCAGTACCAGCACTCGATGGCAGATTCAAAATGACGTGCGGCAAAGGAGGCTTAATGCATGAGTGTAGGAAACTATTAATGTGGCATTACACGGCAGATGCACAGCAGGAAATTACATTTGGCAAGCTCCTGAGAGCCTTTTGTCACAGTCGTCCCTTTGGGTAACTGATTACTGCTCTTCTCTTTCTGCAGTGGTGGGTAAGTCCAGTGGGGAGAAATTGCAGGCAGTTGTACGGGTGAGAGGAACTGTACGAGCTTAGCACATTTCGCAGTGTTACAAAGTACCAATTAGCACTCTCACACTGGCAGCATATGGCCTTGTTATCAGGTTAGGGACAAGAGTTTTCAGGGACCCTCATAAACTCTGCGTGTAGGACACTGGTACAGGATTGTCGGTCCTCCCTGCTAGTACTTAGTCAGAGGAACACGCCGACATAAGCCAGTAAAAGGCCATCGCTGCACATGAACTCTTTGAACTGCTGTCCCCACATGAGGACGAAGAGGGGAGGGCAATGATGCAATGCTCTACCTATAGCTTCGGTGCACACACAACTGCACATTCAGCCGGTTAACATCGAGTCAAATCAGAAATCATGCTCTGACCCAAGGTCCCCAAAGTTAGTCATTTATCCAGTGAGCTACCTGAGGTAACAAAAGTCACAGGGGCATTGTCAAGACATCAAATAAAAACAAGAGGTGCCTGGCAAAACATACCCCACCCAAGGGAGATGTGTAGTGCTTTGGGTGTTGAATAATCTGGAACTCCCCCCGACATGAGTTCAAAGCAAGCAAACAAACTCAACAGACCAATATGCTTGTTGAAATTGAAAATTTCACCAAGAAACCTGACGGACCAACATGCTTGAGAAAATTGAAAATTTCAGCAAGCAATAAATGGCACCAAAAACAATATGCCTGCCCCTTCAGGCAAGGTAAAAAAAAAAAAAAAAAACTGCCTGAGGAAGGAGAAAATGCAAACAAGCAGATTACATAAACCCAACAGGAGAAAGTTCACCCTGTCATAGAGCTTAATCTTCACACCTGACATAAAGCAGTAAAATGGGAATACCACTGCCATAATCTCAGGCTAACATTCCAACTACAGCGCTTGTGCACAAAGCATGAATGCTGATATCAATAAAAGCTCTTCAGTAGATTTTGTCTCTTGTCTCCGGAAAGACGGGATCAGGGCCAGTAAAGAGAATCCGCTCATAATTCCTATTGCACTTCCAACAACACTCATCTTGACTCTTCCCAAGCTAATCTTGTGTCAACAAAACACGCAGGGCGAGTTTTACGGCAATCAGTGGACCGTTTATCTGTGCAGGAACAGATAAGAGAGGCATTACCTGACGACCGGATTGACTGCCTTGGAACACAATGTACTGGCAAAGCCGGCCCCATGTTCCGCTCACTCGTTCAGTCATTCGACTTGCACCCCCAGCGAGACAGAGAGGTTTGAAATGCCAAATGCAGGGCAGCGGCCCCTGAGAGCAGTCAGAAGATGCAGTGAAAGGCCTGAAATAACACTGCTTAATTGGCAGAATCATCCAAAGTGGCCCAGAGGAATATCTTTGTGATATTTAGCATGGAGAGTGAAAAACTGTATAAAGCTGGGTTTAATTTCTTTTCCGCAGAAGAACAAAGTAATTAAAATCTGCATCAGTACAGCCAAGTGCAGCTAAACCCTATCATTAGGAGAAGTTGCATACCAGAATGTGCCATGATTCAAAGCTGACATCTATAATGGGAGGGTGGGCAGATTAGACACAAACTCAAGTTCTAGAAGTTACTTGAATAGGGAATGCTGGGAAACGCTGATCTATTGACTGGCTCCAGAATAAAGAGGGCTGCAGTGTCCTGTCCTGATGGATAGGTGACACTGCCGTTATGTCTCATGCACATTGCATTTCCAGCCCTACCGCTATAAATATCAGATTATGGGGATTACAAAAGGACATATGAAATGTTGAATGGATGCAGCATTCCAACCTGGGAGAGCATGAGCCTGGAACATATAAAGTAAACTACATCAGTCACACATCCAGGCTAATGCAGGCCCCCTTTTAACGTGCGGCCTCTCCCTTCTACTGGGAGTCGGATGAAAACTTAACAGCAGCAGCACAGTGGGGAGCTGAAACAGAGGAAAGGTTCGGCCCATTGATTGGCAGAGCACCCGGAGCAGGAGGGCAGCGAGTGAATGTCACTCGCTCTGCTGGCGCGCATACCCGCCACATGGCGCCGTCAAAGGGACCAGCGGCTCAACACCGGGAGGCTTCTGTTCTCACATCCCCCCCTCCACAAATAAATATAGCAACAAACCTGTTTGTTATTTATGAGGAGCTTCAGTTAGCTTCACTCTTTCTCAGAATGGAGGATCTGGCTATTACAAGAGGCGGGCTGTCATTTCGCTAGTTTATGATGTTGATTTCCGGAGTCATAAGAGCTTCCATTTTCCAGCTCCCAGTAGTTTAGGCCAACTACACTACATTCATAATGCTGGTTGCATAAACAATCTAATATTTGTATATTTTCCCCAAATATGTTTTTTGTTATGTATCATTAAGCCCTTTCAGTTTAAGTATAAAATGGAACATAAATATTAGGCTTGGACGGATTGTCAATTTAATTGGGAATTGATGACAGATTGAATGAATCAGCCATTCCCGTCTAACTGCCAATGTTTGACAATTCTTTTTTGGGGGGGTCAGAAAAACAATGTTATGGTATATTTTAAGGTATGTTTACATGTAGCCCTCCAGACATAAATAAACTATTATTTGTCCCTTGCATGTAGTGTTATATAGTAATTCATTCTGTCTGTAGCCTACCTTAAATTTAAAATTTGATGCATCCTCTATCGAGACACTCTAAAACTCAACCTGAAAAATGCTTAAAGCAACAAAATGCTCCAAAATAGCAATCAATGATGGCCAAATTTCTCTCGGACATCTCATCATAAACACTTGAAGTACATACGATTTCCTATCAAAATAGCAAAATTAAAATCCAAGGAACATGGTGGTTGGAAATAGTATGTCACATTAAACGCTGTCCTCTCCATTCCTGCCAATTTTAAGCAAAGGAAAAAGTGACCTGGCTTAGTTGCACCTTAGGTTTTGATTTTTGACTGGTGGAAGTGTTTATGACAAGAGACATCCAGGAGAAATTTGGTAATTATTGGATGCCATTTTGGAAAAAATTATTTTTCCTTACAGGCTTATCTGCGTCAATGGAAACGCTTAACGTGAGATAACGACCGTAGGCCTACCCCTATAGCATTTCAGGATTCTGGTTTTGATTTTTTAATTAGGTAGGCAACACCTGTTTCTGAAAAGAGATGTTCAAAAGAGAACTGGTAATCATTGATAGCCATTTTGAAACATTGAGCCACGTTGTGCATTTTTCCAAGGAAAGTGCTTTATAATGTACCTCTACTACAGCATAATTTACTTGGTCATGCAAAACAGATTGTGCTGTTGTCATATTGACCCTCATCTATCAAATGTGCGTACACCAAAAAAATGGGTGTAAGCCAAATCTCCCGCAAGGATCGGCATTTATCAATCTGAACGTGAGCAAACGGTCCGCAAAAATCTCACGCCAGGTCTGACCAGGCGTACGCACATTTGAAACCAGCGTACAACATGCAGAAACGAGTGCAGCTGTCAAAATGATTAATAAACCATATGCAGCGATGCGGACGTCATGCTGTTGTTGTTCTTATCAGTAAAATGAAAAAATAGGCTATATAAATGAATTAATCGGACAAATAAATAAATAAATGAATACATAAATAAATAAGACACCTGTGGTGAGAAATTGATTAAACTTTGAGACAACCTGCTTTCAGGCCAGACGGCAGACAATTACAATAAATTTGATTAAGCGCAATGCGCATCTAAGTACAATGAAGAGTGATCTCTGCAGACTGTACTTTAACATAATTACCCTCATGTAGCTCCGATCGAGGCGGTGGGGACTCATCCGTGTTCCCACCGCATCATATTCCCACAATGGAGGGGGAGCCCTGCTGCCACGCGCTCCTCGAACGGTGACAGCTGGAGGTTTGAGCCTGGTTGGCCTCCACCGGTCCGTGCGCTGCTGCGCCTGAGCGCAGCAACCCGTTTTTTGGTGGCAATCTTTAAATCAGACCACTTTTTTAACCTGCATGTAAAGCATTTGGATTGTCAGTTATGTAGGCTATAACATGAAATATCATACATCTATGAATTGAATTTATTAATGAATTAAATTAAACCTCTACTGCACTCCGCTGTGTTTTTCAGCATATGGGTATCAAGCTGTAACGTGCGGTCGGAGGTTAGTTTGGTGAGGCAGAATCCTTCCCTTTGCTTGATTAGCAATCAGACGATTAACTAGTTTAGTAAGACTATTCGGCAGAATGACGGGCCAGTTTAAGTTTCCGCGGCGTTATTACTCAGTAGGCTACATCGACCCTGAAATGCTCACGAAACTGCAGATTTGCGCATACTTGCTAACAAGAGGCCAGAGACGTGCGGTGAGGTGAGGCAGTGACCCCAATTTTTATCACAGGATTTTGTGAACCTGTTCCCGCGTACTATTCCTGATTGACCATCAAAACAATTAAGACCAAGCCTATAGGAAGCCCGTACACTGATAGAGGAGATAATGACAAAAAGATTCATTCACGTATACGCTTCAATTCGAGACTGCAAGGATAGAAATCTGAATAATCAATTAGGAAAAATTCTCGGCTCTCGGTAATTCTGTATATCGTTTAAACATTTTGTTAATCGGATTATGAAAGAAGACCGAAAATAAACAGCCGCTTTTTTTTTTGGGTGTAAAAGCACGTATTTAAAAGAGAATACATTGTATATTGATTAAGCATTGAACTCTGCATAAGTCGAACTGTTTTAATATTTGTTGATGACATTGCTTCGGCTTCCTGGAAGCAAGTCCGCGCAAATCTGCTGTCTAGTGAGCATTTCAGGTTCTATATACTGAGTAATAATGCCGCGGAAACTTAAACTGGCCCGTCATTCTGCCGAATAGTCTTACTAATCGTCTGATTGTTAATCAAGCAAAGGGAAGGATTCTGCCTCACCAAACTAACCTCCGACCGCATGTTACTGGTATCAAGCACTACAAGCAGGACCTCTCAACTTTTAAAACTGAATTACTCCTAAAGTTATTATCACACAGTAATCAATTATGTATTTAATGTACAGAATCTAAACTAAATGTATATGTGTAAATATTTGTGCTTTTTAAAATAATTTTTTATATTTTAAGGTGTTTTTTTCCCCAAAACTGTTATTTTAGCACTCTCCGCTGTAACAAGAGGCTCAAACTTTCCACACATTCTCCTCCCTATCATGGCTCTAAGGTGTCAGATACTAATTATCTGAACATTTTCTGACAGATAAGAAGGTAAGTAAAACAGCCATATGAAATTTGCCATCAGTTGGTGTGTATTTAGCAATTTATAACAATTTGTAATCAGGATGTCTGTTTCTCCATTTCACATGAGGTCCAGACCCCTTAGGTCTGTTGGCCATCACCCTGACAACCAGATTATAGATAAAGACACATGGAGTTGATAATCTGGAAGCACTTTGTCTAAACTAACTTTGTAAAAAATTTCATTGATAAAGATGCATATTTTCTGAGTAAACCAGGCACCTTTAGGAATCTCACAGTGTGTAATTGCCAGTCGGTTGGAGAATGTCATTTTGCCCTACTGAGCTGCAGATGACTTTCTTCATATCTACACCATGTCCCAAAAGTTCATGCACCGAAGAAAAAGTCAACTCAGATTGTGAATATTCAACAGAATGCATTTATTCAAAAGCCAGTGAATCCCCCCTGCATCTTAATTTCTGCTCTCAGCCTGTGGGTCATAGAATGCACTAAGTTGTTTAGAACAGAAGGCTAAAAGTTGCCCCACTCCCGCACAGCCCTCGCACTGAGCTGCTTCATGGTCGTAGGGGGTGGGCTACGGAAGACCTGACTGTTCAGGATACCCCAAGAGTTCTCAATTGGGTTGAGGTCCCGGGAGTTGGGTGGCCATTCCAAAGCCAGGAAGCTGCTCAGAACACCACTGCTGAGTTGAACGAGCAATATGTGTGGGGGCACCATTTTGCACGAAGACCATTTCCGCACACCTGTTGAACATCTTCCTAGCAGTGACGGGGGCCTGATTTCTTTTTTCTGGCGAGTATGGGAAGTAACACTGGCTGGAGAATGTTCTTGACATAATACTCAGCATTGATGGAGGTGCCCTGGGGTACAACATGCAACTCCAACAGCCCTGAAGATGACGTCGCCCCCCAGACCGTGCAATGGGCGCTGAACTGGACTTGTTCAGAAGGTGGCACTTTCTTTCGATCATCGGTGTAGATGCGGTCGTTTTGGCTGTTGGGAGTTGGAAATAAGTAGAGTGGGCACTCATCAGAGAAAACCCAGTTTTCCCAGTGTCTTGGGGTCATTGTGGCATACTTCTTTGTAAAAGCCACTCTGCAAAAAATGATAAGATAAAAATACAAGGTAAGATGAATTTACTTATTTTAAGACTTAAAACACTTATTTCTATCACCATTTTTCTTAGTGAGACAAAAAAAATTTCTTGTTTTGAGGTAATTTTTGCTTCTTGTTGCCAATGGGGTAAGTAAATTTTCATGTCAAGTCAAATAGTAACTTGTTTTAAAAAAAAAAAAAAAATTAAAACAAGTTACTATTTGACTTGACAAGTTTAAATTTACTTACCCCATTGGCAAGCTAGTAAAAATTACCTCAAAAAAAAAAAATGTTTTTGTCTTACTAAGAAAAATGGTGATAGAAATAAGTGTTTTAAGTCTTAAAATAAGTAAATTCATCTTACCTAGTATTTTTCTCTAATCATTTTTGCAGTGCAGCCGCTTCTCCTTTTGCAGTTTGGTAAGACAAGGAATCCACTGTCTTCTGTATGCTCTCAGATGCAGTTTCTCAGTCAGAAAATGATGGATTGTACTCTTAGAGACTGCTTCCCCAAGATTCTTCAGTCTTCGACAGAGTCTGCAGTAGGATTGGTGTCTCTTTCCCTTGGCCTTTCGGATGAGGTCCTTGGCCCTGGAACTCAGGACTGAGGGGCAACCTGCACAGGGCTCGTCTTCAAGGGAGTCACAACTCTGGTGTCTCTGCTGCCACTTCTTCACCCATCGTATGCTTCTGCCAAGGTCCTGAGCTACCTCCCTGCAAGTTTTCCCTCCCCTGCGCAAGGCAATGGCTTGAGCACGGACCTGAGACTCTGAAAAAGCAGCCTTTCCAGGTTTTTGTTTGGCCATCATGGCAGCACTACCAAAAAGGTTCTCTCAGTGACAGTTCTCTTTTGGTTCCTTGGTCAACCAAGAAATTTATAGGCCTCTCGCAAACAGATGGATTAATTAAAAAACCTCACAACACCTGGCTGACCAGGTGCAACCCATTTTAGAGACACACATGTTGCCATTGGGGTGCATGAACTTTTGGAACACAGTGTAAAAGTGGGTTTTCTTCTATGAAAGTTATATATTCTGAAAGCACTTTTTGAGAACTACACTTTTATCAAAATTCTGACTTTGAAAAGTTAAATACAGCATTTTTGTAGCCTTATTCTTTGAATCTCCTTCTCAGTAATTGTTAGGCAGTCAGAGGCTTGAGGCAGGCTGCTAATAGGATAGGTCAGCAGAACAACAGGCCTCTATTCTGCTGAACTTTAATATTTTCTCATGAAAATTATATGGTTAGAAAGCACTTTTTGAGAACTACATTTTGATCAAAATTATAACTTTGAAATGTAAAAATAAGCAGATTTCTAACCTTTTTCTTGAATCTCCTTGTTTGTAATTGTTAGACCAGGGATACTCACTCTTTTCCAGAATGAGCTGCAGAGGATGCAGGCTTTCATTCTAACCATGCAGTTACACACCTGATTCTACTTATCAAGGGTCTATGGCAAAAGCTTTAAGGGTTGATTAGTAGAATCAGGCATGCGACAGGTTGGATAGAGTGAAAGCTTGCACCCACGGTGGCTCATTCTGGAAAAGAGTGAGTATCCCTGTGTTAGACAGTCAGACTTGAGGCAGGCTGCTAGCAGCAAATGCCCTAGAGTAGAGGCTGCTTGCTGCTGTCACTTCTCAAAGCCTGTTACACGTTTACCCCAAAAGCTGAAAAACTGAGTCCAGTTTTCCACCCCAACGGTGTTTACCGCAGCAGCAATAGTTTTCCAAACTGCAGCCTTCTGGGCTCCCTTGATGCCACTCTTAAGGCTTCCAAATAAAATTTTTTTTTTTTCTCTACCTCGGACGTGATCATTTCTATTTCCTCCTCAGTGAAGTTCTTCTTCTTTGCCGTCTTTCCAGAGTCCATGTCGTAAAGTGGGCAGGACTATGCCTCCCAGAGCATGAATTTATAGGGGCGTCATGCAAATTACGGTCGGTTTCAGCCGCCAGATTTATCAACGCCACGCCAGTTCTACACCGAAATCAGAGACATCGCACTTTTAGTAAATCAGGCGTGACACCTGGCGAACACTGATATTTGCACCAGAATCTACACCAGATCCTACGCAAGATTGATAAATGAGGGCCATTCTGTTAAGACCTAAGTGGAACAAAGAATAATTGTATAAAGGCCTCAGACAAATTTGGTTTAATCTAAAACTGATAACATCTTTTCAGTACAGAAGTGACAAGTATATAGCCTATGACACCCTCCATCAACTGCCTTTTTATTCCGTGTAATGACTGCACAATCGAATCGAACAACATACTGTGCTAGGCATGGAAAACCGATCATATCTTTGTAAACATCTGTTTAGACCTCAAAGCAATGCACTAATTTCATCCAGGCCTCAGTAACAGGTGACACAAAATGTTTATGGGCTTGGCTATAATATTTTGGCTTGTCATGAATTGTCAATGGTTGTCAATGCGCTTTCCTTAAATAATAAAAAAAAAAGCCTCCATATGATTTTCTATCATATATTATGCATATTGCTGGGTTTATATTTAAAAAACACAAAAATATAGGGGCGCCCCGGTGGCACATCGGTCTAAGTGCGCGCACCATAAAGGCTGTGGCCATCCCGTAACCATCCGGTTCGATTTCGGTTCGGATCATGTCTTCCCCATTCCTCTCCCCAGCTTTCCTGTCTCTCTCTACTGTGTGACTGTCAAATAAAGGAGAAAATCCCAAAAAAAATTTAAAAAAAAAAAACACAAATATATATAAAAATGAATAATTTATTATCACTCTTTTTATCCTTGTTACTGCCTTGAGTATTTAAGTGCAATGGACTCGAACTGTAATGATGAGATCATTACAAAGAATTACCTGGTATTACCAGCATCAAATGACTCCCCTGATCTTGTTTCCCTAAAATTCACAATCAAAGTGCATCTGTCCGCTTGCACTACTTGTTCATACTAAACAGCATAATAATAATAATAATAATAATAATCATGTAAATGTATGTGTAGTTATAAGCTCTCTATCAGAGTAAATTCAACATACTAATTATGCATAGCAACCGGTTCAGTCTTTGTGCTATACTCTACCAAGGAATTAATTGGACGCTTAAATTTTGTGTAAGAGTACCTGCTGTTCCATTATCTACAAAGCCCCAATGGTAGGCATGACAGCACTGGGAAGAAAAATTAAGCTCTGCTACGAAGAGCAAGTTCATTACCCAGGGAACAGTTAAAGTAGTCTGAGCAGATACTTCTCAACCCTCCCCCCCACTACTCCTGCCTCTAGAGATCCAGCCGACACCTTCCCCCCCAAAAAATTCATCCACCTCTCAAAAGGTGAGAAATGCAAACCCCCATGCCATCCCTCTGCACCCCAGCGACACCTAATAATAGACCCCTAGGGAGCAAAGGGAGGCAGGGGGCTCTTCCAAAATAAGCAGACAGCACACAATCAGGCAGGAAGAGGCCCACTGTGAGAGTGTGGCATATCCTTCAGGCGATAAAGCATCAGCATGAATTCTGACACCCGGCTCCAGCACCTCCTCCCCCCCCCCCCTCCTTTCTTCACTGAAGGGGGGGGGGGGGGGTAGGTGGGTGGACCCATTCTACCACTTCATTCCTCCTTCTCCCCTTGGAAAATGGCAACACATTCCTGAGGATTTAAGTGTGGAGAGGAACTGATCCTCTATCGTTAGATAGAGATGAGTGGACGATTGAGGACAATATAGGAGGCAACATCATAGAAGAGAGAACAGTCGTACAGTGCCAGCGAAATGTTTGCATTACCACCGACTTTCAAAATTTGTGTTTAGGGGCAGTGGAGTCACACTCGAGTCATTCAACTTATTTCTTCTGCTTGATTCATTAACTTGCAATAACAATACAGTCTCATTTAATACACTTCAAGCCACAAAATAAATTTGAGCAACTAGTGATACAAGCTATTTCATAAAACCATTTAGTGGGGCCATTCAGTGAGAGGAAATTATGTCAATTTTATTATGTTATTGAAAGAGAAAACTGCAGAAAAGCACAAGAACATATGAAAAGCACCCCATCAGAAACCTCCCTGAGGACAGAACTGGTTTCTGCCAGTTGAATACTGAGAGTTAAATGCATTCAAATTTGATTTCAGCTAATTTGATTGATCCCCTGGAAGCTGAAGCTGATCCATCTGATTCACACACACCCTGAACGACTTTCTGAACTCATGCAAAACCCTTCAATAACTGAGCCTGCAAAAGCCATTAAAATAATAAAATAAATCATTAGTGAAAAAGTAGTCAGAGAATGGTCAGAGGATCACACTGGATTCTTTAGTAGCACTGTATTCAATTCCCTATTAACCTGCTCCAAGAGAACCGAAAGATAAAAAGAGCAACAAGATGGAAGAAAAAAAAAAGCGTGACTTCCTGTTAAAAGCATGCAGAGTCAGCCGTCTTTCTCATGCGCTTGGCAGTCACATGTGGTACACTTGAGACGAGAACCTTGAGAAAAATCTATGGAGTCGAGGGCCGTACAAGAGCAGCCAGGCAACAAGAGCAGCGACAGGCAAGTGCTTACGCAGTGACTGCATCAGTATGTGAACAGGACAACTGCTGCCACAAAATTCTTTATATTGTTCAATGGTAATCAGAACCCGATACGGCCCCCAGTATATCCTTCTACTGAATTAAATATACTTCCGACAAGCCACTATTTCACATTTACCCCATAGAACCCAATTTAAAAGCCAAGTGTCACATTTCATAAAAATACATTCATTAAGCGAGCTCAAAAATTCTGGCAGGGCAGCAGGAATTAGAGAACAGGTAGTAGAGATGCAACAAACTGGCATTTAACAGTAGGAAACCATCAGGGAGATAGGAATATTTGTGTGCATACAAGAAGAGCAGGGCAGAGGGAAATGCTGGTGGATAAACAGGGAATTCTAGTCGTGTGTGAAGGACAGGAGGAGGTCAAGCTCAGGAAGGAAGAGAACTGATTTGAAAGGTGTCTTATCGCAGAGACTGCCGTTCTGCCAACCCCTGGTGGTTTGTACAAACACCCCACGCTGCCAACATTAGATCGTAATCTTCTCATGAGTCTCCATGAACCACTAAAATTATATCAGAAACAGCTATGGCTCACAACCAACTTGCAAAAGGAAACAGAAGGGGGCTCTTGGATGGTGTGTCCCAACACAAGCAATAGCTCGAAAGCCAGCGATGAGACCCAAGCCCTGAAATGAAATTCTGAACATGTTAGATCCATGACAAGTTCCTGCCCAGAAAACTAAATTCCAAGGTAAAGTCCTGCAGTGCAGTGGCTGCCCAACCCAGATGCTTCACCTGCAAAGAATATTCACAGAAAAAGAAAAGGGATATCATTGTAAATGGGGCAAAACAAGTCGACCAAAGGAAAGCAGGGATTGGTTGTTTGATTGCCTGGACTCCATCCCGCAGACAGAGCTTCATTATCCATAGCCGCTGAGCTCTACACAACACATACAAGTACTTGGAGACTTACAGAAAGCCGAGGAGAGATTGGGCTCAAAAAGGATGTTTGTAGGTTATATAAGTGCCAGAAATGTAATTAAAGTTGCCATGTGCAACTTCAAGAAATTCCTTGTCATTACTGACTGTGGTGATCGTTCAGTGAACTGCGATTAAAATCCTTTGCTTAATACTCGCACGCCATCGAGAGCATCCTCAACATTGGCCAGAAAAACAGAGACTGAACGTGACTCACCAGCAGCTTCATGATGATAGATGATGTAAGTGAAGGTACACTGTTACTTTAGTCTACCGTTGTTTTTTTTTGATTGGATTTATGGAGCGTAATGTTATCAGCTTGTGAGCTAGCACGGTATAGGCTAATGATGTTGAACTAATCCATTGTCATTTCATGATACAATGACTGTATTTATATGATATGTCAGAGTTAACCAGCCAACTTGGCCTGCTTTAGCAAATGTCATTTTTTGTACAGCCTCTCAGTGAGGTGTAGATAAGGTCAGCATCGCTAAATTTGCTGGATGATATGGTTAACGGTTAGTGAACTAGACTGATTATAATAAATAAGATGTGTT
Source organism: Gymnothorax javanicus (assembly GCA_029692085.1). Classification (NCBI taxonomy): domain Eukaryota; kingdom Metazoa; phylum Chordata; class Actinopteri; order Anguilliformes; family Muraenidae; genus Gymnothorax; species Gymnothorax javanicus. The sequence goes on from CM056201.1 coordinate 35,542,023, forward strand.
GCCACACTTCATTACTGATATGTTTACGTTAGTTTCCACCACAACTCTGGCAGTGATTTCCCTGCCATTATAAGACTGTGGCACAGTGCCCAAGTCAATTTAACGGGAAACACAGAAAACAAAAGATTTTAATACATACCGATCAAGCTATTAAAATCCACGTAATACAAAGCTTTACCTGTCAGTCTGCAGATTTGCAGCCTCCTTGGCTGATTCTTGCACAAACGCAACCAAGTCGAATATGAATTTGCACTTGAAAAGAAAAAGAAAAGGTTTACAATTCAATCATTTTGGTCGCAGTCTAGTAAGTCAGCCTTTTCCTGTATGTTCCGGTAAACCACAGTTATGTATTTTCGTGGACTTTGTGTTGGACTCTGTGTCATGTTGGATGCTACCAATCCTTGCCAATCCTCCATGTTGGTGGACACAATTTTCTAGAAATGTTAGGCACAGAAATGTGAAAAGTCCCTAGCTTTGTAACTTTTCGATAGAGATGAGGCACTCCGGAGTGTGCATGATGTCACTTCCTATAGATTTTCAAAAAAAAAAAAAATTGAACCTGATACCTCTACATAGACATCAGTCCACAAGCTGCGATAAGCAACCGAGAAAGTCGGAAAAGGTCCCATCTCTTTATAGTCCCAGACTCCCAGCACACACTGGCAATAGAAAGCAATTGAAACATGGAAAATAAGTTGCACATAACAATTACTACATCACTTAAGTTTATGAAGTAGGCAGGCAGTTTTTACTCTTCAATTATACAAAAATTAAATGGCAAAAAAATCCTGTCAGAATGAGCGACCAAAACACAAGCCTGAAATTTAAATTAAATGTGAGTCAAAGCCAAACACATAAATAAACAGGAAGTACTTTACCTATAAAAATAAACTGAAGTTAACTACCTGGGCCTAATGTGAAAAATCCGAGGCCGAATACGGCCAGCGCTGGGGCCCCAAGAGGGTGAAAGACGTGGCCTTAAAAAAACAGCACATGACCCCACACTCCCCATTCCGACATCCCTGCCGGCCTTGGTTTGGCGACAGAAAGGAAGTGGTTGGCAGGTGGTGCTGATTGATGGAATTAAGGGTCAGGGGGCCACAGCATTTGCCACATGCCTGCCAATCAGCTGCCAGGACAAGCTGACAGCACACGCTCTCTGGTGTCCATGGACACTGCAGGCATGAGGAAGTAGCTGAAAAGCACTGAAAAAGGCAGGAATGAGAAGGCCGGCATTCCACACTTCACCAAGGTAAATTCCAAAACAAGGAGTAAAGAAAGGGAAGAAGGAAGTAAAAGAAAAAATAATAACAGCCAATAATGTCGCGAGCAATGCAAGCAAGAGAAAATGAATGCCCTCAGTCCAGAATAGAAATACACGACTTCCGAACAGGTGCAGTGGTTTACTGCTCCACTGACAGAACTTGCCCTTTGACCCCCGAGGCGTATGGTTACTCAGACCCTCGGCTCACATGAGGAAGGACATGGATTTTCCCTCTATTTTAAAGTAATCCGCACTAAAATCTGATTTAATGAACCAGCAAACTTCAAAGATTTTGCCTTTCTACGTCCTTTTCAATGTGGATTATGTGTAGTTTTGTTTAGTGATCACTGTGTGTGTATTACTGAGAACTGAACAACAAAAATGTAACGCTTACACATGCACACATAACTCTTCAGATAAACTGCAATGCATGCACCAAACCAAGTACAGCAATGAATTCAGACAGATTTACCAGCATTGCCCAGATACACTGTGCAAAGTTAGAAAAGTTAAAATTGGCACCTCTTGTTTAAAAAGCCTGCTAAATGCTTCCTTTAAGAAGTCTACACATAAACAATGAGAGACGTCTGCATATTCCATTTTTTTTCTAATTATGGAGGTCATGCCTCCTGGAGTAATGTCTAACTTAATTGTGCATCCGGTACAAAAGCATCAACTCGATTGAAAGGAGTCAGACATTCACACAAGGAATCTCTATATAATCTGTGTAGATTGCAATGCAGGACCTATCTTCAGCGTAGCGCTACGGTAAAATCAAGATGCTTATTGGCAATCTTGCTTGCCAGCAGCTAGGCATTTGAAACAAATGCAGTTCTGTTTCCCCATTAAAAATTCACACTTCCGTGTAAAGACACAATTCAGCTATGCAGCTGAACTATACGCTAACGCTAACACAGAATACAAAAGTGTAATGGGGAGCCCTTAAGTCCTCCTTGATACCTGTAACGGGAAGTGCTGCTATTTTCAGCCAAGTGCAGTCACTGTCAGTATATTTTTATCCGCTCCCAAAGGCAGTACATTATACCTCTGGAAAGAATAAAGGAGAAGGAAATGATTATCGACGTACAGAGAAGATGATGCTTGCCTCGGAGTAAACATAGTTCAGCCACACGCTCCAAATTACTGCCCTGATCTGAAGGCAGAGTTCATGTCTGCCTAATGAGAGACTGTAATGGTGCCAGTGACGCTCCATTAGCAAAGCTAACACCACGACTAAAAGCCTTCCTCACTTCACTTCATAACCTCAGATGCTCAGGGGTAGAGAGTTCCCAGGTTTAAAGAAGTATTTTTCTTCTGAGCGGATAAAGCCATCAACAGACAGTCTATGTGCAAATGAGGAAGGAATGTACTAGTGAGTACTTTTCAGAAGATGCAGAAAAATGATTCAGAGACACGAATAGCGCACAGTTCTGCTCAAAGCAGAGAAAGCACACTGGAGACAGTTTGATGTGCAGACTGGATGTTACCCCATGATGGGTATGTTAATGCCATAGCAATACTGACGCACCCCCACCTCCCCCCCATGACTTCCATGTCTCGAGAGGCAGTCGGCTCCTGAGGGCAGCCAGCACAACAGGGGTCCCTGTTATTAGGCACTGGCCCCCTCCTGACCTGGAGACCCTCAGGCCTGTGCGAGCACGTGCCTTCCAGCAGCTCCATTCACCCATGGCTGAGCACCCACCCACCGGGCAGGGAAACGCAGCCAAAAACACACAGACGGCTGGCCCAGGGAGGCCCCTTAACTCAAGCCATGCACAAACCTGCAATTCCCAGCTCGTTTTCCTAATAGGCCTATTTTTACAAGCTCACAGTCACTGTTCAGTGAGCATGCACTTCATTTTGAGTCCTTAATACTGGTAATATATGCATAAAACAATGCAATTGTTCGGTGATGGTTGACAAAATCTACAGTGCCTGCTGTCAAGGCATTATTTAGTAGGACGTTTAACCCTCATAATTGTGGTACAAGCGAAATTCAGAGGTAGGAGAATGCCATTTTGAGCCTGAGCAGAGCAATTACAGTCACTGTTTTTTCTTCTATGGATCTGGCCAATCAGGTTACAAAGAACATACTGTACATTCCCACTTAAGAATTAGGGAGAAATTCAGCTTTTCCTACATATGACGGAACCCTGTCAAAATGCCGTTTGAAGACAGAAATATTTCTGTTTCAGAGCCCCAATAGCATCTACAGAAAAGACTTTTATACTTAATAGGACCAGAGCATAGACACAAGAACAAATAAGCATGTTCATCAGTGGCTTGTCATTGAAGGTATTAAAAGCAAGTGATAACCTCGCCTTATAAACACACAACTGCTTTCAGCCAGTTCCAATCTTCATTTCCCTGATTAACATTCAAACAATATATTCAATAATCAATACCAATGAATCAATACGATTGTTTTAATGATTAAGAGATAAGGACAAAGCGATAGCCCAGTGAAAAATACCTTTGCTTTACTTCTGCCACTTGGGCATGTGTACATATATCCCAATGAATGGAGGAACGATGGCTTTAGGATTTAAGTTTGTTTTAGACTAGCTCAGACAAGCATTTAACAAAGATGGCCCTAAGCTTGGGTATTCACAGTTTATTTCATAATATATTTGCATTTGATGTCAAAAGTAACCTTGGCTGCACTTCTGTGATACTTGGATAGATGTACATATACTTATTTTTCATGTAGAGATGAATGATGACTATAATTTGAGTTTGCTTCAGACCAGCCCAAGTCTACACAGCAAAATTAGGTTTGGCTGTCTCAGGCTAGGCTAGCTGTTATATGGCGGGCGGAACAACTGAAAAGCCTGAGGCATGTATGCAAATTCAAAATGAGCAAATGTTTTTCATGAAATGGTAAAATGTCTCACTTTCAACATCAGATATGTTGTCTGTGTTCTATTGTGAATTAAATGTGGGTTTATGAGATTTACAAATCATTGCATTATGTTTTTATTTACATTTTACTCAGCATCCCAACTTTTTTGGAATTGGGGTTGTACAAGACCAAAGGGTCTCACGCTAGGCCTCGCAAGGAAAAGACTCCCGAGTGTTGAACAACTTGTGAGATCTTGCACGTTTTCCAACATGGCTGCCGACGAAGGTTTGCGTCAAATTCTATTGAACAAGCTTCGCGAAAGTCTGGATACCGACATTAACAATATTGGACACCGTATTGAAAAGTAAGGCGAGACTGTTCGTAGGTGTTCTCGCTTGTCTATGCAAGACCAAAGTTACTTTAATCTTTCAAGAGGCGAGGACTCGCAGGCTCTCTCTAGACCCTGCGGTCTTGAACATGCCCCTGGCCAAGATAGGCACCACACATGCAGCTGCCCTGCGCAACCCAGTCGAGTTAAACCAAAGGGAATTGTGCGCTGTCCAGTTGTACAGCTGCGCTAGAGTCTGATGGCTCAGAGCCATCCTTTCCACATTGCTTGCTACTCAGCCGGATAGCTCACTCCAACATAATTCGACATTGTGTGCTGCCCGGCCGGATAACACAGCATGACCCAATGTGACGATGTGTCTGACCCATGATGGCCCCACATCGTAACTTACAGGGCATAAAAGTCCAGCTGTTAAAATGCTGGTGCCAGAAATCACAGGACACCTTCAGAGGTCTGGTGGAGTCCAGCTGCAACAGGTCACAGCTGCTTTGACTGCAGGAGGGGGACCTACACCCTACACCATATTGGACAGGTGATTTTAATGTTGCAGCTGATCAGTGTAAAGTAGTCACAATCTGGGGGCGCTACCGTGGCTCATCGGTTAAGTGCGCGAACCATATTAAGGCAGAGTCCTTTGAATCCGGCCCAGGCAATTTACTGCATGCCTTCCCCATTGTTCTCCGCACCTTTACTGTTTATCTCTACTGCACTGTTCAACAAGAGCCACAAGGAGATGGCATATCCCCCCAGCCCCATGTCATCAACTTCGAATTAGCAAAAGGCACCAACTTCAGGTCATGATTAATGTGCACACCAAGTTTTGTGAAAAAATATTGACCGCTTTTCAAGTTATGCTCCGGAAACAAAACGTTCACAGACAGACGGACGGACGGAGAGACAACCGCACCCACGACTATACCCCCCCGCATTATATGCCGGAGGAGTACAATAACAAAGGAGAAAACTCCCAAAAAAAAAATCTTAAAAATAAAGTAGTCATATTCTGCTTACTCCATCTTACTCACTATAAACACCCCCATACTAAAATTACACCACTGTGACGTGAGATTTTTTGGCAGCATTTGAAATGGTTGAGTGAGGCATTATATAATAAATTACACAGAAAAGAATCAAAGCAAGAACAGAAAAATGGTACAAAAATATCATCCCACACCGCCTTGTCAAAACAATTAGAAAAGTCTGCAGCACCCTCTAGTGGATATTGTTTGCAAACATAAGATAGATCCTTTTGAAGACCTCATCCATCCATCCAACACATTCATACATATTCTTACTAAATGGGCGCCCTCCAGAGGTTTCAAAACATTTCATGAGCATACACCCTAATGTCAGCCGGAATCATCTCATGTGTTTGTCATGCTAAATATTAAGCACACATCGTTGCTGAAGAGAAGCACCATTCAGCAAATTCTGTGCTAATAAGCGAGTTCGCAATTAGCCGCAGAGGCATCCATTGAGTGTACCGCATGACAGATCACGGGTCAAAAGTGACCAAAAACTTGCTTTCGCGATCAATGCACGGTGGTTTTGTGTGCATAACGTATCGAGTTCTCTGCTGTTCTGCGCCCGATCTGTTACGCGTAACGCTGCAAGTACTTTGTCAATCGATAATTATACTCTGTCTCGTTTTTTTTTTTTTGTTCATTGAGTTTCGTTCTGGCTGAAGAAGAGTTATCGATCGATGATATTAGGTTGTGGAGTGTAAGTTCGTTGAAAGGCTTTCTCCGTAAAAGGAATCTGAAAGTGAGTGGACGAAAGGATGAGCTCGTCGCTCTTGTCTTCGCTGCAAAGATGCCTACGCTCACAGCAACAACTGCATCACAGGCTGACATGGAGCAGGAGAAGCGTCATCATCATCGGTCCAACTTTTTAGTTGTTGAAATAACAAGTACACAGTAAGAATAAAATATTTTAAGAGAGGCCACCGATCAGATAATGAAACCCACGAACTGCATCACCTGGTTATGAATCGCTCTGCATCTATCAACGTGTGTTGGTGCGAGGTAAGTGCTTGTTTCCATATTACAAAAGGCACTGGCCGAATTTGATTACTGACGTCTGATCGCATTCTGAGTGTTTTTTGATCCAAGACCACATGGGGAAAGGGGTGGGGGGAATGGGCGTCTGTTATGATAAATTAATCTTCCATATCTTCAGTAACACAACAAGAACCCTTTGAGATATGGAAACAAACACTTACCGTATGGCGAAGCCTCTGTTTTGGTCACATTGACCATACCCCGGAAGTGCTCTGACAGAAATCGCGCAAGTGTAAATCGTAACTGCAAACCCGCTTATAGACCACCCGTATGTGCAATCTCCAGCCTGCCATAAGAGTGTCAGTAGGGTGCCCTAGAATGCTTCACATCAGAGAAAAGTAACAGCGCAACTGTGCAGGAACTGCCTTGACAGCAATTTAAAAGTCATCAACAACATTAATGAGTCCCATAATGCCTTGCATCTGCATATATGCAGATCATATAGTGTGGTCAAGTGTGAACAAACATGCTGCATGCTGATGAAATATTCAATAAAATGAGAGAACATTTCAGAAAATGCTAAAACTTCATTAAAATAAGGCAATACCTTTCTACCCACCCTCCTACTACTGACAGATTGGAGTGTCTTTCTGAAAGTGGCTAAGCATTACTTGCTGGAGTGTTTTTGAGGTTTTTTTTTGTAATTTTTACGTCTATAGAGAACTGATAAATGGAGATGGAAAATCATGAACCCCCAGCAATATCAGTGCCGTAACAGCCGTGAGAGAATGAGAAATTTGCTTGAAAGGAAATGACAAATTTAATATCAGCATGAAAAATCTGACGTTTAGTTTTCACAAAACTTCTGACCAGTGAAATATTAATAAAATGTCAGAAGGTATTAGGTGACAGGACCTAACATTAATGGATGATTGGGGCAGCTAATATTTTGCAAACAAATACTTTGTCTACATTTCTTTGCCAACCAGTTGTCAGGTGAGGCTGAGGCAACATTACAGGTTTCAGCAACTTTTTCATATGGCAGTAAATAATAAATGCAAGTTACAACCGAGCCAGTTTCGGTTCGAGTTCATTTCTCATGTCTTCACTTTCCCCAGGCACAAATGGCAAGATGACTGCACTAAGGACCATACGTGGACAACCAGCCCTCAGTTTGGCCATTACTCTCCCCATCGCCAACCCCCTGTTACTCTGGTTTCAGTTTACACAGCACCTACACTTGCAACACCATTCTCTGTACTTTGAGTACGTACACTAAAAACTGATATTTGGTATTTTCAGCATGTAATTTTCTTTCAACACATTTTTGCATAGAATTTCATTCCACAAGAGGACTCCCCTCAATGTAGCAAAAGGTAACCTGAGTCCGGCAGTTGTAACATAGCAGAAGATACGTACTGTGTTAGGGAAGAGGGCTGGGCCGACCTCAACGATGTGGGGGTCTGCAGACTGTGTGTCCGCCACTGTGGGGCTTATCTGAGGAGAGGGGGAACAGCCTTACAGCAGGATGCCATAGAAAAGCGGCTGCTTTTACATGCCTGCACACCAGGGAATGCAAGTCTCATACTGGGATTTTTCCACCAACATCAGCATAATGGAGGGCAGAGCTGGGCCCCTTCACTTATTATAATTATGGAGAAACTGTTGTGGACAGAAAGGTTATACAGAGCAAGCCTTAACTGAAATAAGCCAAATAAATCACGTAAACCCTTTAAAAGTGCCATAAAAACCTATGCGCAGTGCTTAGCTAAAAGGGTATAATAAACAGAGTAGACAATATGTTAAAACTTGTTTAAAATTTCATTAGAAGAGTATCTCACAGCGCTCACTTATTTGTCCAAGGGCCCGATACACTGACACTTATTAAGCATAGTCTAGGACTGACTGGAGTTCTGTACGGGGAATCTCTTTTCGAATTTGAATTTAATCTAGGACTAGGGTTAATCTCTGTCTGGTCCCAATTGTTTTTCAAGCAGTCAAACAAGAAAACCTATACAGATGAGTTTAGAGCTGTGCTACACTGGCACTGCAGAGCTGGATTCATTTCCAGTGGAGCGTGGTCGCAAAATCGAGGACGGCTCCAGGCCTCACCTGAATGGAGCTGGACATGGCGCTGTGCAGGTGAGGGATTCTGGGAAAGACGTCAGCAACGTGAGGAGACGGATCAGGGTTCACGCGCTTGCGATGCCCCTTCAAGACCTCCTTGTAGTTGAACCCGTCAAAGTTGGTCCTCCACAAGAGGACCTGGATAAAAGACTGCTGTGAAAAGCCAAACCTGCACACAGACAGCAGTGCTAAGGAGAATCATCAGGATGTATGGATGAACTGGCCCGTTTACCGTTCTCAAGGACGGACTCCGAGTCTTTCATGATAATCTCATGAGCAGGCGAGGTGAAATGGCTAATGATTGGATAATGGCTCCTGTACAGTGCGTATCAAAAAAAAAGGTAATCCAACTTCAGCGGGTTAATATACCACATTTATATCGTTTCACCATTTTTGTGCAATTTTCCAAGGAAGAGGGCGTCCTTAGCTCTTCATGGATACCACTGACTGCAACATTACTGGTGTGCATGACTGATTAACTGACCTTTGAAAATGGCAGATTAGAATTTCATTTTTCCAAGTTTTGGTAATGCATGAAAGACATTCAGAAATTGACACATTACTTGATTTTCCTTTGGGGACATTTGAAAAACAAAGTGTTTGTGACTCCTCCCAGAGATCTTGACGAACTGCAAGAGCGCATTTGAAATTAAGTTCTGCCTTTGCAAAATGATCCGGCTATGGTGAGACGTGCAGTTGAGGACATGCTCCGTGGCTGTCAGCTTTGCATCGAAAGGGGAGGTGGACATGTTGAAGGAGTCGGTGCGTAGGCGGACGGCAGTGTGTTGACTTTAACTGACTTTCATGGACTCTCTTTTTCCTGACATCCATCGATAAACAAAACTTGGAAAAGTGAAATTCTAATCTGCCATTTTCAAAGGTCAGTTAATCAGTCATGCGCAACAGTAATGTTGCAGTCAGTGGTATCCGTGAAGAGCTAAGGACGCCCTCTTCCTTGGCAAATTGCACAGAAATAGTGAAACGATATAAACGTGGCATATTAACCCACTGAAGTTGGATTACCTTTTTTTTGATACGCAGCGTATATTTGATATGCCCTTTTTATTCACCCTCACCTGAGAATCGCTGCCCCCAGAGGCAAAAAACGTCGCCCTGACGAGAGAACGCCACGGTGAAAACGGGACCCTGTGAAAGACGTGACATCATCATTACCACCATCATCTTAAACATCTTTGAGCAAACAGACATCCCAAACCATGTTAAAACACCTGTCATGCAGTTTACATTCATAATTACTGAACTTCGCAACACAACTACCCAATAACAGCTTCAGCATTAGCTGAAGTCAATTGCCTGCGCCATTTTGAAATTCAGTAGCAGAGGACTGCTCATTGAACATGAATATTAAGAGTCTTGACAGTGGCATCTTCACGACCATAGAAATTCTTGCGGATCCTGGATCAAGACTACGAAACAGATCTCCATCAAAATTTAATCACTTCCGCCTTAGCACTGAAACCATCAACACACATTTCACTGACATCCACCCATTACTTTTTGAGATGCCCCGTTAACTGACAAACAAACGAATGCACTAACTTACTAAAAAAACAGATGCCAGTGAAAACGTTACCTTCTGATGGAGGTGTAAATGTGATGCATAAAGCTGACAGTTAGCTTTTGTTTAACTCGATCTTGGGTAACACAGGAATTTAATTCAGCTTTACAATAGCACAGGGGAATAACCAGACAAAAGCTGTGAGTGGACAATAGTAGCGCATTTATATGAAAACACAGCAATCTCCATATAGGCAAAATTCACAGTTTGGTCGAGTGAAAGCACTTAAGGAAAATGTGTAGGTCCCCCAAAATCAGCAAGGGAAAGGCTCTAGGCTCCAGGAATGTTCACAGCAAATTTTACCCGATACAGAAAAGACCTGTTTCACTTTTCGCGTTTTGGCATAAAGGTGGAGCTACAGGTGCAGTCATAGGGCCGGATTTCCGAAGCGATTTTGCATGTGCAAAGCTTATCACGCAGCCAATTATTGGCCAGAATTTTTTTTTTTTTTGCACCAATCATTGGCCTTACTGTTGGTTTTGCAGTTTTGCATGTGCGAAAGGTCTTAGTAAATTAGGCCCATACGGTCACCAGAGCAATTCACCAAGATATTCACAGCGAAGTTAATCTGACTCCCATTACAACAGCTTGCCTTTTTGCATTTGGAAATGTAGTTTCACTGAATGGTGGTACAACAGTTGAAGTAATAGAGCCATCCAAATTAATACTATTAATACTATTATACAATTAAGCTATGCTCAATGAATGTTGAAAGCAGATTTGACACGATTCCCATTAAAGCTGTTTGAGTTATTGCCACTTATATAAAGTTAAAGTTTGGCATGATGGTGGCCAAATACCAAAGGTCACAGGGCGACCAACATCACTGGCAATAACTTCTCTACGGAGCAAAATCGATGTCAAGAAGCTTGACGTGATTGCCATCATAACTGTTTGTTATTGCATTTGCAAATGTAAAGTTTGATCTAGTGATGGCGCTACAGGAGAGATTGTAGGGTCACACAAAAACATTTGGGTTCATCTTCGATACACCAGAAATGAACGCAAGAAGTTTGTTGCGATGCCCATAAAAACTTCTAGTTATCGCGATAACAAGAAGGATCTGCGGCGGCAGCATCTAAGTGAACCCATAATATACCCAAAACTATGAACAAATAGTTTTCCAGCTCCGCTGCGGGAAACCGATTTGATGAATAGGCTTGGTGCATTAACCGACAGAATAAACGTGCCTCGAGTCATGCAACCCGTGTCAGTAGCGAGGGAGATGAACGGCAAGAAGAGTCAGGCACTACTTCAGAAACAGCGCCACTACCTTATGCCCATGGAGAGTATAGATAAGCCGGCCCTCAAGCAGGTCCAGGATCTTCACGGTGCTGTCATCAGAGGCACTAATGAGGTAGTTATTCGATGGGTGGAATGAAAATCCATTGATCCCTGCACTGTGAACTGATCCAGATAAAGTAGTCAGTACAATGTAACAAATCAAAATAGATACAATTTAGTAAAGCCATTCACCATTTAAGTAAACCAAAACTGTGATCTTATGTGCCAGAACCAACGCCTGTCCACAATGGCTGAACGTTAGCTGTTAGAGTGGTTAAGAAAGTCACAGTTGGTAACCATACTGTAATTTCAATGTCATAAGATAATAGTCAGAGTTTCAAAGGCAATAGAATTTCCCCTGGTAATGCCAGTAGCCTGACCTCTCATTCAGCCACTAGTTCATAGATTTCAGACAGCTTAGTACCTTGGTAATGCTGCAGCAATTTATTGGTGCGTATATCCCATATTTTCAGCGTGTTGTTTGACCCTGCTGAAGCGATGCATGTGCCACTGCCGTTGAAATCTGCAAACATCACAGCTCTAGAAAATAATTAGCAACATAATTATCACAACGGCATGCTCATCATTTCATGCACAACAAAATCAAAGGTGACTATAATAAGCATATTCAAAGCAATAAATCAAGGATCATCTATGCAAACTACTTCTAGGTGTCCTCGACATATCATCCAGATGTGAAAAAGTCATATCCCACAGTCACTCCTAATCAGGGGCTGTAAAAACACTTCATGGGTCCAAACACAGTGCTTTGCTTGTAATAAGGATTTCAACTAGGTCTAAATGTAAAATAAAGGAAATGCACAGTATAGAGAAAGATAAGTATGCATTTTTTTCATAAATAATAAAATTGCATGCACTTTCCCATGTGATGATGAAAATTAAGTTTCACCAGAATTCATGCACAAAAAACATTTAATTCTTAAAATGTACATTATTCAGAGCAAGATCAGCAAAATTAATGTTACGCTATGCCAGTGGAGCCCAACTATCTGCAATGGAGGGTCGAGCGTATGCTGGTTTTCATTCCAACCAATCATTACACCAGCAAATTACTCCAATAGTTCCCTCCTCTCTGCCCAAATGTGTTCTGATTAGTGAAATCATCTGGTGTATTAATTGGTTGGAATGTAAATCTTGCATACTCTCACCCCTCCGAGCAACATTGTTGGGCACCACCGCAGTCAAGAGTGCATCGTGCTGGACTGTATAATAGCGCCCTCTTCTGGACATTCTAAATGTAAACATCCATATTGGTGAACTTTCAGCCGATTAAAGAGGAGCAGCCGTGCTCAGACGATCTAATCCTTTTTGTTTCCCGTCTAACCGACATTCTGTCTGCAAGCGTCAGCGCCATATGGTCAAAGGAAATGATGCAACCCCACCATACATTGATACTCAACAGGCTGTGCCTGGGGTGAAACCAAAGGCAAGCAAAAGCAGGAAAATAAAGCTTGATTACAGTCCGAGTCAGCAGCAGAATTATTATAAAAATAAATAAAGGCCTATTATTACGAAATGTGCAGTTAACAATCCTTAAGTACAAACATAAGGAGATGCAAGATCCTCTTATTTGTAAATGTTCTTTCCCATGTTCATGTATGATTGTAATGACAAGATCCAATTCTTTTAGAAAATCAAAGGTGTCACAGTTGACACCAATTACAGTTTTTGTACATAAAATCAAACAAAGCACAACTGGAATAGCAATGTACTTCATAAACTTTGTCTTTTCCAGGAAAGCAATAGTGTCATTCCATCACTTCCCATCTCACACTGGTGCAAAAATGTGTACCATCCACATAAAATCCCTGAATCCATATCCCATCACCAAGGAAAATGTCCAAGAACTGTTTACTCCAGGGGCAGCCAACCCTAGTCACCCTGAGGCCCTCCAAGACCAGGATCTGCATCCCACGGTCTGATCAAAAAACAGATTTTAACAGTCCCCTATTATGTCACCAAGTGCACAGCCAATTAGTTATTACAAGCCATTTCAAAATCTTTCCCCTCTTGACATCACATGGGGAAGTAACCAACCAGAGGCAAAAAGAACTGATCAACTTCAGCCAAGCAGTCAATCAGATTTCATTATTCTGGGTGGTCACTCCCCCTTGTGATGTCAGGAAGGGGAGATTTTGATCTGGCTCATAATGGCTAATTAGCTGTGCACCTGGTAGCATAATAGGGGACCTTTAAATGACCTTCACAAGGCTGATAATTGGGCCCAAAAACTAAATTGTTGAAGACACCACTTAGCACTGTTAGGATGAGAATTTAAAAGCACAGCACTTCAAGTGAAAAATGGTTGCAACCTTGCCAGGTGGAGGACTCACGCACACATTGCCCCACAAGACAGATGGACACAGGGATAGAGACAACAAAGAAACATGGATCATGGGTCACGAATTGCATTGATCGGTAGCATCTAGACCTTTTATGCGTACACTGCGTAAATTATGAGCTGGCTAATGAAAAAAGAGTTGATTTATGGGAATTATACAAGAACACAGGAGGTGAACATATTTTCTCCAATATTTACGGTAATGATGCCCACTGCTCCTTATCCCTTCCCCTACCCTCCGCAGTCGGTAAAAGTGTTGATACACTGCCGCGTGTTGGTGTCCCAGAGGCGCACTGTCTTGTCGTCCCCACAGGAGACAATCAAACGCCCGTCCGGAGAAAACCTGAAAACATCAAAGGAAAGGGGTCCTCTAGAATTCATGCATCATATCATGTAAACAATAACAAAGAATTTTTACCTCAGCAGAAAAATCATGATATTCGTAATATGGCGTGCTCTTAACGATGGAAATGTCACAGTACAATTCTTAGTGCACACTGAAGAAACTAAACGGTATCATGTAAATGTCATAAGGTGAATCTACAAATCTACAAAATGTGTCAAAACTTTTTGCTGGGCATGAGCTAAACTCAACAGGCCAGGAGATGTGAAACTGCCAAGAAGAGAGATAAAGCTAGTGGAGGAGATGCAGCAAAAATCTGAAGTGCTTCCATCAACCAGACTACACTACCTGATATCGTCGACATTATTTGATAGGAAATAACCCCGGACATGCTTCACAGTGACCTTGAATTTTGGATTTAGTTGGCCCAATGTTAAACCATTGTTCTTCTAGACTAAGCAGTTTGCTAGCCAGCCAGCTGGCTAGTAAAAAAAGAAATTGTATTTTAAGTTAACGTTAGCTAGCCAACTTAGGGCCAGAAATTTAGCAAGAGCTATAGATCCTGTCAGCACAGAAATGTAAGCTAGCTAAATAAGGTTTGCCAACTTATGTATCATCCAAATCCTCTACAGAAGGCGTGAGCAAACTAACGTTTGCACACTACCTGATATGACCAACATTGTTTGACAGGAAGTAACCCAGGACATGCATCATAGCAGATTTGGGACAATAAACCAGCACAGAGTCAGAAGAAAGCATTTCAGGCGTGCAGTAGAGCTTTTACCGGGCACAGCGGATCCAGTTGGTGTGCTGGGTCAGGGAGTACAGGAAGCGCTGCCGGTGAACACTCCACACCTTCAGAGACTTGTCATCGGAGGCAGTGACCAGCCTCTGGCCATTATGAGAGAAGTGAACACTGCGCACTGGGGCTATGTGAGCCTTGAACACCGTCGACTCCCCATTACTATAAGACATACATGCACAATCAATGATTCCCATAAAGAGTGGGAACAGCAATGCAGGAATATTCAGGCTTGGCATCACTAGTAAAAAATAATGCAATTTTTAGCAATGCCTGAATAAACCCTGACTAAAGTCGGCAAAAGTGCTACTCTGTCAAGAGCTACTCTTTACATCACAACAATTGCCAAAGTGAAAAGAACAACTCTGATTCAAAGACACCCAAGAAAATATAAATGTTTTTTCATGTAGTGAGTCTGACACATTAGTTCCCTTTGCATACAGTTGAGCAAGGATAAGGCAGAAAATTCCACAAAAAAAAAAAAAATTCCTTTTCATATGAAATATTTCATCAATAAAGACAATCATTTTCAGTGCAAACTTCAAAGCTTGTATTTCATACAGTATATAATTCATTGAAACACCTGCATATTTACAGGACCTTCGATACAGTCACTAGCTTGAACGTAGCAGCACTGCCTATAAGCATACTACTGTTCAAGTAAATTATCTGAAATTGCCACTGCATCATGGTTCACCACATTTTGCCCGACCAAATCTCCGCAAGTATACCATAACTTACAAGCGGGGCGTCCACAGTCGAACTGTCCTGTCTTTGGATGCAGAGGCCACCAGATTACCACAGGGGGAAAACTGGACACTTGTGATTTCACCGCGGTGTCCAACAAACCTCAGGGCTTTGGCCTTGGGGTTAAGGTTCCAGATCATGAGATTTGTATCACTTGAACCAGTAACTATAAATGGAGGAATTAGAGAACTGAGTGGGATATTGCACAGGAACCACAGCAAGGCCAAATAGTCACATCAACACGCATGCAAGTAAACTCAATATTGACTGAATTGCTTTGATAAAGTAGAGTCAACATACCCAGTTGCTGGTGGCTGGGACTAAAGTCAGCACATGTGACAGCTCCCTTATGACCTTTAAAATATCGTTCCAGGGAAGGATCCTCCTAAAAACAGTATATTTTCCGCTCATAGGTTTACTAAATGACGTAAATTTACAGTGTCGATTCAGTTACAAGCAACAAGACATAGGAAACAAATCTGAGAACCTGATAACATTCATCCAGTTCAATTTTAAGCAATGATTTCCAAAATCAAGATAATGTTGTTGGACTTTGATAATCTGCACTACACCAAATGTGCATAGACTCCACAAGAACAATGTAACAGTATTTAGGCTTATGATCCTCATGTCCTTACATGCAGCCAATACTGCAGAGTACTTGCCAGGTCTTAAAATATACACCAATCAGGTATAACATTACCACCAGCGAAAAGTGAAGCGAATAACATTATGCTGTGACAGTGGCACCTGTCAGTGGGTGGGATATATTAGGCAGCAAGCAAACACTTTGTCCTCAAAGTTGATGTGTTGGAAGCTGGATAAATGGGCAAGCATAGTAATGAGAGCCCCTTTGACGAGGGCCAAATTGTGACGGCTAGACGACTGGGTCAGAGCATCTCCAAAACAGCAGCACTCATGAGGGGTTCCCAGTCTGCAGTGGTCATTACCCACAAAAAGTGGTCAAAACAAAATCGACCAGTGAACCGGCAACAGGGTAATGAATGGCCAAGGTTCACTGATGTGCATACGGAACGAAGGCTGGTCTGTGTGGTCTGATCCAACAGAGGAGCTACTGTAGCTCAAACTGCTAAAAAAGTTAATATTTCTGATAGAAAGGTGTCAGAGCACGCAGTATATCACAGTTCTTAGAGTATGGACCACCACAGCCAGAGTCCGGTCAGGGTGCCCATGCTGACTCCTGTCCACTGCTGTGGACTGCCTGCAATGAGCGCGAGCATCAGAACTGGGCCACAGAGCAATGGAGGACATTGGCCTGGTCTGATGAATCACATTTTCTTTTACATTGTGTGGATGCTCGGGTGTGTGTGCCACTTATCTGGGGAAGACATGGCACAAGGATGCATTATGGGAAGAAGGCAAGCCAGAGAAGGCAGTGTGATGCTTTGGCCAATCTCCTGCTAGGAAACCTTGGGTCCTGCCATTTACGTGGATGTTACTTTGACACGTACCATCTACGTAAAAATTGTTGCAAACCAAGTACACCCCTTCATGGAAACAGTATTCCCTAATGGCAGTGGCCTCTTTCAGCAGGATAATGTGCCCTGTCACACTGAAAAAAATGGTTCAGGAATGGTTTAGGGAACACGAGTTCAAGGTGTTGAGTTGGCCTCCTAATTCCCCACCTCTCAATGGAGCATCTATCGGACTTCCTGGACAAACAAGTCTGATCTATGGAGGCTCCATTTTGCAACTTCCAGTATTTACAAGATCTGCTGCAAACGTCTTGGTGGCAGATACCACAGCACACCTTCAGACGTCTAGTGCAGTCCGTGCTATGATGGGTCTGGGCTGTTTTGGCAGCATGGGGGGGGGCTACACAATATCAGGCAGCTGGTCATAATGTAATGGCAGATTAGTGTATTTGTAGTCTACTAGCAACCCAAATGTAGCTAAAACACAAAGCCACTTCCATAGTCCTCATTCGTTCGACATTCAATTACTGACCATCTCTTTTTCCTTTCAAATTTTTGTCAATTGTCAGAGAGTGGCTGCTTAGATGACATTTCTACAAACGAAAAACGTCATCCTAACCATGTAGCAATAATCTTACACTCGTGCCAGCAGTCATCCAGTTATCATATTCGCTGGTGAGCCAGCCATCCACCGATTGCATGCTCTCGCAACTAGCATGTGGAGTCTAGCTAGCGAAGTACAAACAGCAAGCTATCCTTGAAGTACCAGCAAGCTAGATACCCTAGTATTACTTATGTCAGCCAGCGAGCTAACGTTTCACTGATGTCAGCTAAAACAGTTTTGAATTACCATGTAGTGGCCCAACATTAAACGGTCGTTGTGCTGGACTAAGCAGTTTGCTGACAAGCAAGCTGGCCAACAAGAGAAGAAATTGTAATCTTGAAAGTCAACGTCAGCAAACTTAGGGCCAGAAAAGTAGCAAGAGCCATGGATCCTAACGGTTCAGTAACGTCAGCGAAGTCAGCTAAATAAGGTTAGCTAGGTGACTTATATATCATCCAAATCCTCTTAAGACGACCTGCGCAAACTAGCCAGCTATCTAACTTAGCTTGTTATCACTCCTCTAACGGCAGATTCCGCAGGAATTTTAAAATTTAAACAGGCACAATTCAGCAAGGTCACAAATGTGCTATCACTAGCTTGCTAAAAATGTTTGTTCTTACCAAAACAGAAGCCATGTCGTTGAGGAACTAGCTAACATTAGTTATTCGCATTGCATAGGCTTTAGGTTCAGAGGATAAGCCATTGATAAACGAGGGTATTATTACGACAGCTCTGCCTGTCAAACCGAGCGCGCTTTGACTGTCTTCAGACCAGGGTAATCGAACGCGAGGCACTGATGAGGATGCTCTGTCTCTACAAGGACTACGTTGTACTGTTGCATTTTGTAAAAGCATCGCAATTTTGTCGCAATTAGCAATACCGTACCTATCGCAATTTGTGATGGTACCTTGTTGCAATTTATAATAAACTATGGTGTCGTAATTAGTAAAAGCTCCTTGTCGCAATGAGTAATAATAATATTTTCAAAATCTTTTCTATCCACATTCACAAGCTTTCTGATTCATGTTAAAGTAATTACGCAATCAAACACCTTGGTATAAATGCGGAGTAAAGATGTCATGGGTCATGGGGTCGATTAAAGTTATTGATTTTGCTTAGCCTATATCTTGATAATTTCAAAGTCAAGGTCGTTTTTCATTTCATTCAAATAAGTAAACAGGTGCTTACATAACCAACATGAAATTTGTTTTATTATTGCCAGCATGTATGCACCTGCTGTGCACTGCTGAACAAGAACAGCCTTTTAATGATGCATCCTCGAGTAAAAGCAGGATGACAAATCAACTGACAGACTGACAGACCGATCGACAGAACCTCTTACAGACATCCAAGGGCGATACAGGCTTTATTTACTACCAGATTTTCCCTAAACTTGGTGTATAAATTCAACTTTAAAGTCTCTTGGATGGGCTCATATTGCAATGCCCTGGTGCAAATTCCTTGTCATCACACAACTGGCTTTATTTCCTAACCGATTTCAACTAAATTTGGTATGTAGGTTTAGAGCCGAAGTGCCTTAGATGGGATCTTTTTACTGTAACCCATGTCAATGGTTAAGGTCACAGACATCATAATTTAAAATTAATTCTCTTCAATCTAGGGGATCCATTTCTTCACAGCCTTTTGCAAAGGTTGGCACAAAGGTTAAGTATATGGAATCAGATTTGTGTAAAAATAATCAAACTAAACTTTTCAGAAATCAAACAAAAAATTTAAAATTGAGAGAGAATAAAACTCACTGAAGCAAGGAAAAGATGCTCAAAAGTAAAACCTATAACTTATGCAAACAAATTATTTTTTAATTGCTTAAACCATTGGTCTTTTATTTTTCTGATAATATTTCCTCTTGTTTACAGTTCCCTCTGCTTCTGTCTCACTTTTTGCTCTCACTGTCGACTTTATGTTCACACTCCCAGCGTTCTCGTTTACACTGCTTGACATTTCGTCTGCAATTCTGGCACAAACCTCTTGCATGGGTCGAATTTTTTTTCACCAGAATTGCAAGCAAAACGTCAAGCTGAGTAAACGAGAGAGCTGGGAAACTAAACGTAAAGTCGACAGTGAGAGCAAATGTCTCATCAGTAGTCACATTTCACTTTTCTCATGCACATTTTGAAAATTTGCATTGGAAAAAGCAAATGGAAAAGCAAAATGCAAATAAACTTCCTCTAACTCGCATAAAAGTTTATATACAAGCGAATCGTAATTGAATTTTAGCAAATTCTCTCCATAGAAAATTCAAATTACCTTTGTTTCCAGCAATAGGCTTGTAGTGAATAAACTCCAATAAATTAGGCCAGTTTTGCCACAACATGGCAGTAGAGTAACATGTATAAAACAGCAGAAGAGGTTGCAAAATGGAAAAGAAATAAACTGAATCGAAACAACTGGAAGAGAAACAACTGTAAGAAAAAATGGAGCGAGTTCTACAGGAGTTGCGTGTGATTCAGCAAATCTGTATATGTTGCTCCAAAACCTGTATATATGGTTTAGCATTAATGCGGTCTTCACAGATGTGCATGTTCCCCATGTCACGCAAATGCATCCCTATCCTATCATGGATGCTGGCTTTTGAACTCTGCGCTGACAAAAAGCCAGATCTTCCCTCTCCTTCTTAGCCTCAAGAAAAACACTGTGTAGGTCTAAAACTTCAACTCGCGGTCGTTCCATGATAGTTTCGACTGAACATATACAAGGATAGATGTGTTCCATTTCAACACCCCCCACTTTCCCTCTGCTCTCCAAGTGGCCTCTGTGTGACGTCTCTGTTACAAAATGTCAAGAGCTGAGGGGAAGGGCATGCTGAACAACCATTGAAACGCAGCCTTGGGGTGACAATCGTTGTCGAGTCGCTTCCTCAGCCCTCCGACGGTCGATCCCATCAAGTTCGCTTCAGTTTTTCAGACTAGTGGAACGACACTTATGATGGTGGCAGGGATTCCCCTGAGGGCACAGGGGAAGTCAATGAGTGCATGTTGAATGACTATAGAAACGTAGGGGCGTGTTTTCGCGAGCAGAACCAGAAACATGTTTTTGGTTATTGGTTGAGCGTGTTGGCAACTTCAGTACTGCATGAATGATGTCATTGTTTCAAACAAAGAAGAACCAAAGGTTGAGGTGCATTCAACACCAAATCAAGAATGCAAAAAGGAAAAGCACCCATATTTTGACGCTTCACATTGATCTGCACCATGCTGGTCGGCATTAGATAACACAGGGTGAATTTAAGTTAGGCCGAATGATCAGCATTTTCTCATCGTTGAAGGTGTCAGGAGTCCCAAATGCATTGTTTATGGCACCCGAGTTCATTTCTGAAATAAATAATGCATTCAGGAATGATGTCACTTCAAGTATGTGGAAATGGAGTGCATTCAGATCTACTTCACCCTATGTTGCCAACAGTTGACCCACAACCATTGTGGAATGCCATTCTGAGACATTACTTTATGGCGTGTGATAAGTGTTAAAAGTCACAAGTGTGAGAAAACATGCCTATGAGCAAATGTTATTTTTTCACTCATGCAGAATGGCTGCAAGGACAAGACAGCTTCTACTACGCAAGTGTTGGGGCAGTGCGCGCTCACGCAAATTCATGTTCCTCTCACAAAATTCATCCCTGCACGTCTGGGAGGGCATACATACTCGCACGGGTTACCTCCTCAGTCGAAATTTAATTCTGCTTGTGCAGAACAAACTGACTTTTGATAATTTGGGGGCGGAAACCAAGGGGCAAAGGCCCTCGTATGACTGGTCACTTTCAGCATAATCACACCCACACGACCTTCTTCATCCCACATTAGCAACTTCTGTTAACTGAACAACACGCAGACAGTTTGACCACAGACATGTAATTTCATAGCTATTTACAACTGAGTTTTGGCAACAATTTCGGTAATGAAGATTAATGAGGTTAGAATAAAATTGTTATTAAAGGTGAAATAACTTAACGGCTTGCTTGCCGATGATGTCATGGTGGCTAGACTGGTATAGAGCTATCTATGCGATTTCATATTATTTTATTAATTATATAGCCAACTAGCTAACATTGGCTAAGGAAAATCTTTGCAAATAATCATAATATTTAAGCAGTATGAGAGAGGAGGTTGAATCTCTGAGTGGTGGCTTGAAGCTGCCACTGACAGCTAAAATGGTGGCTTTGACCTTCCACTGGCAGCTCTACTCACTGGCTAGTTTTTAGAGGCAGGTGACGTTGGCTGGCAGACTTATGCCACCCTGACACTTGCACGACAAATGGTTTACACCATGGCACGCAATTTGGTATGCCAGTGAGGGAATTACTTGTGACTGTGCGTGGGGGGTGGGGGGTAGGTGAAAAAGTGTGTGCCAGGCCTTGTTGGGAATTTCAAAATGTTCAAAAATTTTTACTTGGGTGTCATGACCTAATTTTTGTGCCACTTGCATTAACAGTTCGTAAATTATGAGCAAACTGGGTGCCACTATTGCCTGAGAATGTGTGCCAATGCAAGCCATGGGGTGCCATTAAGCCTATTGGTCCACATTTTAGCTGATAGTCACGACAAGTTTGCACATAGTTTGTGCATCACCACACAATGTTCACATATGTGCGGGCCAAGTTGTGACTGAAAAGTTGGCACAATGACTTCAGGCATGTGCAACCTGGTTGTTTCAATGAGTGACAATGCATGCCATTGTGGTAAATTATACTTGAACAATGCCTAACTTTGGCGCAAGCATAGCGTGACTATGCGTTTCACGGCGTTCCCATATGTGGCATTGGGGTGTCACGGATTTCGTGAACAATTCTTATCTTATGTGTGACAGGTGGCACGACATGGCACAAATTGTGCATCACCTTGCCATCTTGACATGCTTCTTGCAACTAAAATGGCACGTCTTGGCACGCCATATTGCAGGGCATTGCAGAACCAAAATTCATACAAGTGTCAGGCAGGCATTAGTGGCAGATGACGTTGGCTGGGGATCACTGGCTGGTGAATTTTAAGCTGGGGACACACTACAAGATTTTTGGCCAGATTTTACCCACGATTTGCAGTTGGGGCTAGTCTGTGCCAGTCAGCTCTAGTTGGGGACAGTCGTCATGACAAGTCAGCGCATAATCTGTCAGTGTGTGATGTGGTACAGACTGGAATCAGCAAGTGTGTGAGGTGTACAGACTCCGCCTGACTTCAGTCGCCGAAATTCAAACATGTTTGAATTTTTTGAGCCAACTCTGGACGCAGTTGTGTAGTGTGTGCTGGTGACAGACCCAATTGCAAACACGTCGCCAACAGCCAATGAAAAAGAGGAGGTGGGACACAGTTTTCGCGAGAGTTTGATGCGTTCAGTTGGCCTCTGTTGGTTTTACAAATCATGTAGTGTGTGATCCCTCATCTGCTGCAGTCCTTAAATGTGTGATCCCCAGTCTTTACAAGAATCTGCTGAAGCCAGTCATATAGTGTGTGCTCCCAGTCTTTTCAAAATCTGCAAAGACTGTGAAAATCTTGTAGTGTGTCCCCAGCTTTAGTCGCAGCACTTGCCGATGACGTTGGCAGGCGAATTTAGTGGCAGATAAAATTGGCTGGCGGATTTTCTTGCCACAAAAAGCTAGCTTTCCTGGCAGTTTTAGTGGCCAGTTACACCTTGTTGTGGCATATAACTCTTTCGAGAGGCTGGTGGGTTTTCTTACTGGTAGCTTTCTGCATTGTGGTCAGAATTGTGTCATCCTGGTGGTGAGTCATGTTTTACGTGGCCTATGATTAAATACGCCGAGGGATTTATTGGAGTTGGCTGTTTTCTCTGAGGTACACTGACTTTATTAACAGTAGTGTACAGGGATGATTATACACTGAATAAAATGGTGGTAAATTAGCCAAGTACTAATCAAGTATTTATTTAATGTAATATTGGAACATATAGACAAAAATAAGTAAATCGATAACAATATGTTGTAAAAACAAAAATAATAATGTCTTTTTGAGAGAAAAAGTGAGTATCTAGTGTGGCCACCCTTTGCTTTGATTACAGAATTTAATCTTTCAGGCATAGTTTCCACATTTTTTATTTCCTCACTCGCTATGCAATTCCATATGGTTTGAAGTTCATTCGAAAGAGATTCTTTTGATGTTACAACAGATTTGCTCAATCGGATTAAGGTCTGGATTTTGTGCACACTGAGTCATAATTTTCATGTCACCACGTTTCTTTCCGACTGAGATCATTCCTGCACAACTTAGAAGTGTGTTTAGGGTCATTATCTTGTTGAAAATACGTTGTAGAATCCAGGTGTAGCAGGCCGGAATATACCCCTGGCCAGAATATACCCGGGTATATTCCGGCCTAGGCCAGAATATACCCCGGGGTATATTCTGGCCTAGGCCGGATTATACCTGGGGTATATTCTGGCTTAGACCAAAATATACCCCCCAAGGCCAGATTATACCCAGGGGGGGTATACTCTGGCCTAGGCCGGATTCTACCCTGGGATTCTACCTGAGTCTAACAGGATTCTACCTGAGTCTAACTCCTCAGTCTAGATTATGGTCCAGGGCAAGTTATTTTGTTAACTTGAATGTACATTACAATACGTTTTTTTTTTTCAATTCATGGCTAGAATTGCTTCACATTTGTTGAAGGTGCTCTGTAAACATACATTGTAAGGGTCAATTCACACTTTGCTAAGGCATATACATTGTACATGTACCACCATGCAATTAACAAAACCAGTGACAGTATCACAGATAGTTTTTCAAGTCTTCTTATTTCTAAGTGATAGTTGAAATATTTTTACATCTTCTGTGCTGAAAAGCTGCAGTTGTACTCAAAACAAAAGATGTTCATAATACAAAACTTATTGTTTGTGTTATAGTTTACATTTACCACTGAATTGTGCATTTCAAGTTCTATTTCCTTTGTGGACTTCACGACATCCCTTCAAATAGGGTAAGAAACTATAGCTGCTTTCTTGAATAATGGTCATGTAAGATGAAGTACAAAGTTTAACGTATACGCATGTATAAAGGCATGTTGAATATGTTTGCAGAAGAAAGATGTCTTCACAACTACAGACTAGCAGTTGGACCTTAAAGTGCCGAAGGCGCAGTGCCTGGCAGCCCATAAGGCAACAGCTGCCCTGCTGTTTCTATAGCAGGTTATAGTTTTACAAGAAGAGGTTGCTAGCCCCTTGTCCTACATGACAACAGTGAGCAATAAAATCTTATTTATGCAGTTGTACTCAATGAGTTCTTAATGCAGATAAAAAACAGTACAATAAGAATACAATAAAGACACTACTTAAACAACATTCTATGTAATGCCTGTATGTTTAACCCTTTGCACAGAAGCCAAATCTGGCTGTTTATGTGTTACCTTATTTAAGGCTTTATAATTCATAATTTATAATGGCTTTAAGATCATGCCAATAACAATCAGCTTACCAACAGTATATTTTACCGCTGCCCAGACAGCCTTAATATCAAATACTGTAATTTCACGCATCACTGTAAGTTATCCTGTTGTCTACCAATATCAGTCAGTTTTTGGTAGCGAAAGACATTTACAACCCCAATTCCGAAATAGTTGGGACAAAGTGTAAATTGTGAATAAAATCAAAACGCAATGACTTTCAAATCACACCAGCCAGTATTTTATTCACAATAGAACAGAGAAAACATAGCAAATATTGAAACTCAGAAATTTTACCATTTTATCCACAAAATGAGCTCATTTCAAATTTGATGGCTGCTACAGGTCTCAAAAAAGTTGGGACAGGGGCCTGTTTACCATGGCGTAACGTCCCCTCTTCTTTTTAACACAGAGTGGAGGCATCTGGGCATTGAGGAGACAAGTTTCTTGAGTTTAGCCATTGGAATTTGATCCCACTCTTGTCTAATACAGGCTTCCAGCTGCTGGAGAGTTTTGGGTTTCCTTTGACGGACTTTTCGTTTAATTATGCGCCAAATGTTCTCAATTGGTGAAAGATCAGGACTGCAGGCAGGCCAGTTCAGCACACAGACTCTTCTACTACGAAGCCATGCTGTTATAATAGCTGCAGTATGTGTTTTTGCATTGTCCTGCTGAAATACACAAAGCCCTCCCTGGAATAGATGTCGTCTGGAGGGGAGCATATGTTGCTCTAAAACCTTTATATACCTTTCAGCATTCATGGTGCTTTTTAAAACATGCAATTGTCCCACACCATATGCACTGATGCATCCCCATACCATCAGAGATGCTGGCTTTTGAACTGAACGCTGATAACAGGAGGGGTGGTCTTTCTCCTCTTTAGCCTGGAGGACATGACGCCCATGATTTCCAACAGGAATGTCAAATTAGGACTGGTCTGACCACAGGACACTTTGCCACTTTGCTACAGTCCATTTTAAATCAGCCTTGGCCCACAGAGCACGGCAGTGCTTCTGGATCATGCTCAACAATAGCTTCCTTTTTTGCATGATAGAGTTTTAGGTGGCATCTGTGGATGGCATGGCGGACTATGTTTACAGACAGTGGTTTCTTGAAGTATTCCTGGGCCCATTTAGTAATGTCAATGACAGAATCATTCCGGTGAGTGATGCAGTGGCATCTGAGGGCCCGAAGATCACAGGCATCCAGTAAAGGCCTTTGGCCTTGTCCCTTATGCACAGAGATTTTTCCAGTTTCTCTGAATCTTTTGATGATGTTATGCACTGTCATTGATGAGACCTTCAAAGCCTTTGTAATTTGAAGTTGAGGAACATTGTTTTTAAAGTATTCCACGATTTTTTTACGTAAGCCTTCACAGGTTGGAGAGCCTCTGGCCATCTTTACTTCTGAGAGACTCAGCCTCTCTTAGACATCCCTTTCATTGCCAATCATGTTACACACCTGATGCCAGTTAACTTAATTACCTGCTAAATGTTCTTTCAGCTGATTCTCTTATATATTAATTGCTTTTTCAGCCTTTTTTTTTTGCCTGTGTCCCAACTTTTTTGAGACCTGTTGCAACCAGAAAATTTGAAATAAGCTCATTATAAAAATGTAAAATGACTCAGTTTCAACATTTGAAATGTTATCTATGTTCTATTGTAAATAACATATTGGCTCATGTGATCTGAAAGTCATTGCATTTTGATTTTATTCACAATTTACACTTTGTCCCACCTATTTCGAAATTGGGGTTGTAATATTTCTCCTTAAGGAATGTAGATGTTTTAACGTTTGTGAAATAAATAAAAATCGAGATATGCTGTAGTATTGATTATTTTGTGCACATAAGTAGGGGTATAATCTGGCCTGGAAGGGTATGAAACAATTGCCTTGCTTAGAATATGCCCTGGGTATATGAACTCGACAAGCCCAGAACATACCTTGGGTAAGAAACAGGCTGGCCCACTAAAACCCTCAGCCTGAATGTGTGGAGTACAATATAAGGGGGTATAAAATGCCTAGGCCAGAAGATGATGTGGTAAAAAACTATGCTGACCCACTTGTATCTTCAACAAACATTGTTTTGCTCTTTGTACATAATCAGTATAGCAACACAGTACATTGGACAATGGATTGTACCTACCACCAGTAATACTACAAACTTGGTGCCCAAATCCTTCCTCAGCAGGGAGAAAATTCAGCAATCATAATGTGTCAATGTTACACAGTGTATCACTTGCAACTTACTAAGTCTTTTTGTCAACTTAAAAATGTATTACTACACGTAAACTCCTCGACAACAGTCTTAGGAATACCTTAGCAAAGTGTGAGTTGACCCTTACAATGTACTTCAACATAGCATCTTCAGCACAAGTGAAGCAAGTCTAGCCATTTAAAATATGTGATCTTTTGACTACCATCAATTGACATTCTAGTTATAGTGAAAGTTTACAAAATAACTTGCACTGAAACATAATCTAGACTACAAATTAGAGTCAGGGGGTATAATCTGGCCTGGGGGGGGATATTTTGGCCTAGGCCAAAATATACCCCTGGTATAATCTGGCCTAGGCCGGAACATACCCGGGTATATTCTGGCAAGGGGTATATTACACCGGACTAATCAATCTCTTTCCACATGCAAGGCTTGCCTCACAAGGATGCTGTGATTGTTCTTTTGATCCACGAGTCTGTCGATTTCTATGAGATCACTGGCTCCTTTCGAGCAGACTGAAACCCAAACCATAATATTACCACTTGCATGTTTTACTGAAGGGGTTCAGTCATTTTTGAAATGTTCTCCAACTCTACGGTGCTCAATAGTTCTGCATTTGGGTGAGAAAATGTTGAATTTTGATTCATCGGTCCAAAGGACTTCCCAGTCCACTGGTGTTCAATTCCTGAATTTCTTGGCGAACTCAAGTCTTTTTTTTTCCATGCTGCCAGCTCTAGGCAGCAACACGACCAATCACACCATTTTCACACAGGCATCTAGAATAGTTGATCTTGATCCTTTCATCTCTTCATTTCTGGCATTATTAATATCATGGAGTTGCCGTGCTGTCAATTGCCAATTTTTTTTATACTTGTCATAGATAACATCAGAGGCACTTAAATAGTGTTTTGCACCTCTATTGCCACTAGTTTTCAGGGAACTGGTCTCTTTTACCCCTTTTCCACCGAGCTGGTTCCAGTGCTAGTTCGAGGCCAGAGCCTGGACTTAGCACCGGTTCTTTGCTTTTCCACAGCCAAAGCACCCGCTCCTGCCTCTCAAAACTGGTGCCAGAGCAAGCACCAACTTCTTGCTGGTCTAGAGCCAAGCACTGATTATGTCAGGGGCTGGGGGGTGGAGTTATTGTGACCAACAAGACCAGGGTAAATGCTGTACAGTTTAATTTTCCAGCTCTAGGCCCCTATTCCCGAAGCCATCGTAGAAGTTGCAGTTTACAATATCGTTAGTGTTAGGTACGGTTCTGGAACCAGACGCGAGAGTCGAGCAGTGAAGGTAAAATGGGATTTTATTGGAAAGGGGGCGAACCCCCGCAGAGCAGGAGGCGACAGTACAAAGTCCACAATCCAAAGAACAATCCCAGGGACAAAATCCAAAAGTCGAAAAACCAGGGCAGCAATCAAAGTAATCGTGGTCGGGCAAAAACAGGTTCGGTACACAGGCACAGGATTGACAGAGAAGCAAAAGCCAATATCCAGAGGGCGAAATCCAAACCGTTACCAGGGCAGCAAACACAAAAACTCGTAGTCGGGCAAAAAGGGTTCGAAAACAGATGCAGACAAAAGTACAAAAGAGCAGAGCCAAAAATCGTAAGTCAGGCGGTCCAGTCAGAAGATAAACACTATGAGTACAAGGCAAATGATAGCAGCACAGGTAAACAAGAGGAAACATTCTGACGGGGAACTGCAGTGAGAAGACAGCTTAAATACACTCAAGGGAAGTCACATGCTATGATTAGGATCAGGTGATGAGGATCAGACTAATTACAAAGGAGGGAACATGAGGGAGAACCTAATCACATGAAATTGGCAAAAGCCAAAACGCGGACAGGGAACACGAGACAACCTATGACAAAACATACAGCTCCGGTTAGGGAGTTCTAATGTGCACAGATAATGAGAGGTAGGACAGAGTGGAGCAGGTGCGGAGGATCCGCTGAATTGCAGGAGAGACATAGTGAAGGAAAGAGGCGGAGACTAGAACAGGGCGAGTGCTGAGAGCTTGTTAATCAATTAGTAAGTGCAGCTATACAATCCCTAGTGCTCGTTAGTAAGTTAGTATTATATACAATGTTAGTCTGGGTTAGTAACTTTAACAAAAATAACAAACTGTTAGTATTGGTTAGTAAAACAGAAAAGAGAGGCGAAGGAAGCAAACGAGATTGGAAGGAATGTTTGAAACCCAGAAACCATGAAATCACCTAAGCATGTGACATGCAGGACTGGGGAGAAGCTGTAGCTTAACAAAAGACCAGACAGGGGAGACAAAGTGCAATGAAGGGCATGAACAAAGACATGGACCGGAATCTAACAGAATAGTGGATTGGGAATGGCAAAAACGAAAACATGGCAAAGTACAAAAACTAAACAGAACATGGCAAAACCTAACAGAACTGATCATAAACATAACAGGGACTAGGGAAAACATAACAAGCATGGCAGGAACAATAATGAACATGGCAGAATCAAGACAGAGCAGGATCATAACAGTTAGATCACTTACCAAGTCCCTAATGATGCGGACAACCACAGTTAGCCGAAGCCATTGTTGAGGGACCGTTACCAAAACGCAACTAACGATGTCATTGCGGCATCGTTCTCCTATACCTGACACCAATATAAAATTAATTGTGGCAGTGGCGTAGCCAGAAGTTAAAATTGGGTAGGCACTAAACATCTCTTTAAAACAATTATTAGTTCTGACTCGATTGCAATCATTTTTTCTAATTAACTATACATTCGACCCAAAAACACTCCAAACTATCAGGTGTTACTTATTCACATCGTAAAGGTAAAATGACAATGGTTCATTTGGACGCGCAATTATGCGCATTTCAAATCAGTGGCGTAGCCAGAAATGGTAAATTTATTATATTATTTATTTGGCAACGGGGGGCAATATTTATGCCCAGTTCAGTTAAGTTATGATGAAAATTTCTTACCAAACAAGGGAGTTGGGAGCTTCTGCAACTCTGAGAAGGAGGAAGCTGTAAGTTTTTTCTTGATATTTGAAGACCACAATGGAAAAATGATCAAAGTCATATTTTCACATTGTGGAGAAATGATAAATTCAAAATGATCTTAGAAACAAAGCACTGAAAAAATATGCAAAAAATATTAAACATATAAATATTATAATAATATATAATACATAAAATACACAAAAATGCAACATTTGGACTCTGATTGTTTTTCCTTTGTGGTCCTCATTTATTTAGAAAATAAGTGTGTTAAATAGTGTTGTGGCTTTGCCGCAGTAATTTCAGAATCCGACTGTCCAACCGAAGCAATTACGAGATTAATTTTGTGACCTGTCTGGTTTGAACTGGTGTATTGCTGCTTTGAAGTAATTTTACAAAGTGAATTCTTGAATTCTATTGTTACTAATATTTCGTGAGTAATATTTTTTTGCAAATTTTATTTGGCATTAGTAAATAAAAAAAATACAGAATGGTAAGATTGAAAACCCGTGTTATAGAGGCTAATTTGCACTGATATGAGTACAGATGTGCCTTGAGATTTTGGCTTCCCCTTTAGTGTGCCTTGGGCACAAAAAGTTTGAGAATCACTGCGCTGAACAGTTGGAGCCTGTTGGCAGCGTGGGCATCTCCATTACTGATTGGTTGTGTGGATATATCGCTGTTCGCAGAAAAACTGGCTTGGCGGAAAGCTGACGAAAGCTGATGTTCATGCATGCTAAACACTGGGATATATTGTGTTTTGCTAAGGGCTGAATTTGGCATGTCAACCGGCCCGTAAAAAATGATCTAGCAGAGGTGGTTCAAATTTCTCCAAAGTGGCTTTTATTGCATTTTGCAATACTTGTGAGTAGATGGATTGATGCAGGCAGGTTGCATGTGTTGTGTATGAGTTTTAATTTTGGAGGTTTATGCTCCTTTTTATTGTGACCATTCAGAATTACTTGACAAAGTGCTCATCCTCAGCTGTTTTAGTGTGTGAGATAGTTTGCATGTAAAAGCACACAAATGTGTGAGTTATGTGTAAGGGAGATGTGTATTGTCTTACAGTCAGCAGGTCTTTATACGTTTTGGTGACACAACTTCTGTATTGTTTTACTGAATACATGTTGGCCTCTCTATGATATATGAAAAATAACAATCATGAAATGAAACTGCAGTCACGAGTGATCATTGATGCATTATGGTATTTAAAGTAAGCAGGCAAAGTGTGCAGGCAGCACAGGGTAGTAGTGTAATTGTGATGGCACTTGGCTAAGTGGCGGGTGGGGTTGAAAAATTGGTAGCCTCGGGGCCCATGGTTCTTTAATGCAACAGTTGTGACAGACAACTACCAACCTTTTCTATACGTTAATCGACATTTAGCTAAGCAAGATCCGTACGCAGACAGCTGAGGATGAAACTTTATATAAGGAACAGACAGGATAAATAAATCAGTCGGTCACTATTGCCTGAAGAATTATGTCCATTGGAGCACAATTTCCTTGAGAATTGAATTTGGTGATAATACACCTCAATAATTTTGAAATCTCGGTCTTGACGAGTGAAGTGTGCCGCGTTTGCCATTTCAATTTTAAAACATGCTATACATTCGTTTAAGTATAGGCTACATATCAAGCAGCAATACCATGTAATTAAAATTTCTGACAAACATCTCGACGAATAGCAGAAAATGTAACCTACCAAGAATAAGCAAGCTGCAACTTGCGACTCACTGACATAAGCCTACTTTAACTGCGTGGACTTTTTCAGTCGGCTCCGGTCGGAGCCACATGTTTTGAGCTCTGATTGGTTGTCCCGTCCAGTGCAGCATATTGTCAATTTCTATTGGTTTAGAGTTGAACGTCTGCCCAACCCAAAGACGAAGAGAGTTACACATCAGTTGATAGCGGAAGTCCGTCTTGGGAAACAATGAAACTGGAATGAATTTCGCCAGAAGTTAATCGCTGCACTGTAGTCGAGGAGGTGTGGCTAACTCAGTATTAAGTATTAGCAAGTTACTTTACGCATTAATTTTTGTCGCATTAAGTTATTACATATCATATCTTAAACATACCGACGACTCTGTCATGGAAGTGGAAAAAGAAATAAAAAAGGTGGGTAATATTTAGGGTCTGATCAGAGAAATATGGCAACGCCCGACAAGGTAGCTTGTGCTTGAACAGTTTAAAGCCCACCAGGTAGCTCTAAGATGCATCATTTTTGGGAGTAACCACGGTTGGTCTGACCGAGCATTTGCGTATATGCACATATTTTTCGTCGTTGTTGGAGCATTTCTGTGTCGAAGTGTCAAAATTTGTTTTGTCTCACTTGGTTCATTGTTTCACTTCAGCTGTTTTGCCGACTTAGTCTATTGGGCTACCTGGAAAAAAATAGTTTATATTTTATGATGGAATATATCTAATTTGTTTGGGGTGCTGAATTATTTAAGTTTGACTCTCATTTTGAAAAAGTTCAGATTAGTTACCGTTAATCTTCAACATTTTACGAAACTGGGATATGATGATGATGATGATGATGATGATGATGATTGTGGAGCTGTTCGTGGAGTGCTGTTAGACAACATTTTGTAAATAAATAGAGCAAGAAAGTACACTGACTTCGTGAATATCATGCGTACGCGTTTTATTAAGGTTTACTGCAGGGCTTTTGTGAGGTTACCGTATTGCGGACGGTTACAGCGCTTGCTTGCGCATGCTGGGCGGATCTGCTGATTCTGTGCGCCAGCCTTGGAACACCGGTGGTACCTACTGTGATGAAGAGCCGACCGACCCCAGCAGTCCAACGTTTATATTTTCCTGCAACGAATGTTTGACTCACGTAAAAGCAGGGGGGTATTCCATCAAGCAGGCTAAAGGAAAATCCAGACTTAGATGGCCAAGTCTGGCTTATGATAGCGAGAGTTCAGTTCCATCAAAGTGGCTGAGATTAGCCCCACATCGGTAACCCTGGAAACTGGTTCTGGCTAAGCCTGATACATCCAGCTAAACTCAGATTTCTGGTCCATCAACCTGAGCCACATCTCCGTTCCATCAAGGTGGTTAATGTGAATCCCAGCCTAGTAACCATGGTGATTTAAGCTGCAGGGCAATCCTGCCCTGTAGCAGGTTTAAGGTGAGGATTAGCTTCATCTATGTTCAAAGAATGTCCAATAGACTGGAACAGACACCTAAAAGACAGTTCTGCCAGTGCATTTACACACTCACAACTGTCATGTAATGATAATAATATGTGAAACATAAATATACACTACCGCTCAAAAGTTTAGGATCACTTGGACATTTTCTTGTTTTCCATGGAGACACACATGAAATTAGTCTGAATAGGAAATATAGCAAATGAACAGAACATGCTGACATTGTCTGAGTTAGAAATAATGATTTTAATGGAAAATGATGAATATGTACTTCAAACTTTGGCTTCATCAAAAAAAAAAAGCCACCTTCACTGTTGATACTGAAACTGGTGTTTGACGGGAACTATTTAGCGCAGCTGCTAGTTGACAACCTGTGAGGCGTCTTTGTCTTAAACTACACACTCTCAGATATTTGTCTTCTTGCACAGTTGTACATTGGGGCCTCCCACTCCTTTTTCTGTCCTTGTTTGGGCCAGTTTGTGCTGCTCTCTGAAGGGAGTAGTTGACAGCATGGTAAGAGATTTTAAGTTTTCAATTTCTTGCATTGAATAGCCTTCTTTTCTTAGCACAACAATAGACTGACGGGTCTCTAAAGGAAGTTCTTTCTTTCTGGCCATTTTGAGCCTGTAAACAAACAAACAACTGCTGATGCTTCAGGTACTAAACCAACTTAAAGAATGCCATGCTCCCTTTTGCGCTCCCTTATTAGTTCAATGGTTTTCAGCTGTGCAACACATTTGCAGAAGGGTTTTCTAATAATCAATTGGCCTTATAAAATGCTTAACTTGGATTAGCAGCCATACCAGGAGATTGATGCAGAGGACTGACAGTTGCTGATCAGTTGCTGATAATAGGCCTCTATGCAAAAATGTAGATCATTCTTTGAAAATCATCTGATTAATTTTAATCGTTTGTGAAATGGAAAAAAATGTTTGTGAAATGCATGAAAATGTATTTTTCTTTGGAAAACAAAGAAATTTGCAAGTGATCCCAAACTTTTGAGCGATAGTTTAGTTCATAAAAAAACATTAACTATTCAAAAATAAATAAGATAATTCCAATAAAGACAAAATCTAACTTTTAAAAAATTAACAAAATTCCAATTGGCAAGCAAATTATCTAAAATTTTTGCAGCAATCAGTTGATAAATGTGGTATCACTTTCGAAAATAAATTAACTCCTTCAACCCCACAGCCCTCTACAGAGGGCTGACCAACATATTCCCTTCAACCCCAAATTCCTGTAGGGAAAATTCAAACAATCTGACTAATTGATTGGAACATATCAGGTTACATTTAATCGGATTCCAGAGATAACAGTAAGATACAATGTCCAGATAATGACCAGCCCTCTACAGAGGGCTGTGGGGTTGAAGGGTATAGTGATGCTAGAATATCTGGGGTTGAAAGAGTTAATAAGTTTGGTGAATTTCAGTAAGCCTATCTACATTCATTTTGTCCCTTTCATGCGGGATATTTTTATTATATAGGCATGGGCAACGCTCTGCATAAACTCTGATGGAATGCGTAACAGCTGAACTGGAGCGGTAAACAAGCCTCAGAAAACTTACAAAAAATGACGTAAATACCATTTTCATACAAAAAGAACACCATGGTTTGATTAAAAGCAACCTTTTCAATAGGATACCCGCATTTCATACATGAACTCTGCGTATTACAGCCAAAAACGCGATTTGAACAGAGCTATTGTTTGCCCGTTGGATGAATGCGTGACCTCAATTTGCGCCGTGTTTACAAATTTTCAAGTGCACGGCGTGGCAAAAATAACCATTTTGGAGGTAGATTTCAAATAGCCTGCACCGACGTCTTATCCCAGCTACAGCCCTGATTTGCTTACAGCCATCTAATTTGAGAAATTACGAGTCTGTTCGTCCAGGCTAGACCTCCAGGGGATGTGAAATAAGTTTGACAGAAGTTGGTGAAGTTAGTTGCGAGTTCGCCGTGATTTCTTCTCAACAATAGCAATAAAGGTGAGTTTATTTTTACTCTACCCTACATAGTTTGTTGACAGAATATCCTGTGACCCTATTTGTGAAGTTTCAGTAAAATATACCAAGGAATAAACCAGCGCTAGGCCTTTGAAGCCCACCGGTCACAAGATTCATTCACGTGTACGCTTCAATTCGAGACTGCAAGGATGGAAATCTGAATAATCAATTAGGAAAAATTCTCGGCTCTCGGTAATTCTGTATATCGTTTAAACATTTTGTTGATCGGATTATGAAAGAAGACTGAAAATAAACGCCCGCTTTTTGTTTGGATGTAAAAGCGCATATTTAAAGGAGAATACATTGTATATTGATCAAGCATTGAACTCTGCATAAGTCAAACTGTTTTAATATTTGTTGATGACATTGCTTTGGCTTCCTGGAAGCAAGTACGCGCAAATCTGCTGTCTAGTGAGCATTTCAGGTTCGATGTACTGAGTAATAACACAGCAGTACTTAAACTGGCCCGTCATTCTGCCGAATAGTCTTACTAAACTCGTTAATCGTCTGATTGCTAATCAAGCAAAGGGGAGGTTTCTGCCTCACCAAACTAACCCCTGACTGCACGTCACTGTGTTTTACTATGAATTATTCACAGTAACTCATTGAAACTATCATGGGAGGAGGGTATATGGACATAGTAAAAACAGTGCAAAGTTTTTTTTTTTTTTTTTTTAATCACCACGGGTTTTTGAAGGGGGAACGTTTGATTAATTTCGTAGCAGTGGGAGGGCAAACAACTGCCGGCATCAGCAACTTCACTGTATTTTATATAGTAATGGGTGAGTAGCGTTAATGTTTGCCCTCCCACCGATAATTTTGATATTTTTGCAGGCCATTGATCCAAAAAAAACTTCACAGGCAACCCGTTCATACCATTTTTTAATATCAATGCAAAACCTAATGTTTGTTGAACATAACTGGGTGAAATTCAATGCATTTTCCATTAAAAAGGGCCTAGGGGGCGCTGCTGTACTTCAGAAAAGGAGTAGATGACTTTAGCATCAATTATTTCTGTTAGGGTACCCTAATGGATAATTTGGCCTGGTTTATTTCTGAATAGACTGTATTTTCGAAAATGCCCTAAGGCTTCACCCCCCAATTTTCACAATGGGTTTTGTTGAAAAATGCTGAAATCAGCCATTTTTGGGACCCTGTGGCTCTGAGACCCTTTCCTGTAAAGGCGTTGGACTTGTGGCAAACTCTTCGTCTGTGTCTTCTGTACTTACCTGCAAAAAATCATTAGAAAATAATAAAAACTTTGTTCTCAGCAACTCAAGAAATGTTGTCATTTTATTCATTTGTATTGCCCATACCTATATTATATAATACAACCTATTGAATGAACTTTGTGTCACTTATGCATGTAGCTTGCTGGCGATATTCTGCCAGGCCACCTCCCTCGCCCTGTTGATGGCAGCAGTGTTCCCTTTCCTCGTGATAATTTCCCGATAATCCTCATAAACCCCCATAAAGAGGGTTTGCTCCGCTGAGGAGAGCGCAGAGACTGGGTGCGCGGGTAGAGTGGAAGGCATGAATTTCGAAAGTATAGCATTTTGTTTGATTATTAGATTTGTCTTTTGCTTGAAATTTTGAATTTCGAACAAGTGGAGAGTGATGAGGTGGAAGGGGGTAAAAAGAAAAGGAATAAAGGAAGTGGCAATGAAACTGATGAAGGGCCGTTTGTTGTTGGGATGTAGGTGGTAGGAAATAGATGGGAAAACAATTGTGTATTCAGTGATAATCATTTTGTCGGGAAGTTTGTCAAAAATGGAACTGGGGACATAAAGGATTGCAGGGTATGTAGAGGTGGAATTGTGATAATTGAATGTAGGACGACGAAACAAGGGAAAAACACAATATAAAATAATTTGATCTTTCTCAAATTACATGTCTCAAAATGTATCAGCGGCCAACTAAAAAGGGTGTTATTGGAGGTGTCCCTTATTCTGTTAAAGTTGATTCATTTTTGGAAGAAGAGGGAGTTTGTGCAGCTCGGCGCATATCGCGATGTTAAGGAGCAAGACAGCATGGTGGTATTGCTTCAATTCGAATAAGTTACTGAAGAGAATATTTTTGAACTACGTGACTTATATGGTGAGGGCTTACTATGAGAGGGTGCCACTACGTTGCTTCTGGTGCCAAGAATGTTGCCGCAGTTTGTAGGGCAAAGACATTTAGGTACATTTTTGTCTTTCATTGCAATGGTCATTACTTGCGCAAAAGAAATTGAATCGAAGACGAAAAGGATTAGGATGGTGGTCCATGCAGGGAGGGAATTTCTTGGAATTAGCCTATGGAAGTGAAGGGAGAAATCCAAGAAATTTTAGAAAAAGGTTTTGGCGAGAGCCAAATGCAAATTAATTAGTTGTGTTGGCTACAGTCATGTTTTGAGGAAGTTGGTAGAGGGAAATAGAAAAACATTTTTTGAAAAAAGAGAACTGTGGATTAGTTTTTTTTTTTTTTTTGTATATTGAAGATAGTCACTCTAGACCTTACGTCACCATAGTGCGTGGCGGTAATGCACCTTAACGTTGGTTAACCCACCCTGAAAAAACCAAAAGGAAGAAGAGGAGCACGCCTCCGCTCGTTCCTTTCCCTTGCTTTGAGTCATTTTGCGACATTTTCGGCACTCGGCTAGTGTGGGCTTTTTATTTTCTCTGGGCACGTGCACGAAGTGCGGCTTAGCAGATGAGGCTCAAATTAGCGTCAGTTGGAGCTAGTTTATTTCACTTGATGGAACGGGTCGAGGCTAGATACCCAGAGAGCAAGCACCTCCGCTCCGGATCTGCCCCGGCTCTGTGCCGACTCCAGCTGATCCGGCTCAGAGCCGGGGCAGATCCGGAGCGGAGGTGCTTGCTATCTGGGTAGGGAGTTGGTGCTAATTCAAGCCTCAAGATTACGCCTAACATCTACGTTGATGGAATACCCCCCAGGACCTCTTTTAGGCCGCGAAAATACGCTGTTACTTTGGGACCGTTCACAACAGTGTATTGCGTAAATCTCCGCCCAGCACTATGCGCTGGTGCGGCTAACTGGGGGAGAGCAAGGAGCTTTCTACTGCATCTAATGTACGTAGTGGCAATTTGTAGCTCATACAACCCCACTTCAAAAAAAAGTGCACTATCCCTTTAAGTTTCAAATCCAATTTTTTTTATGGAGTAATTGCCTATTTAAGGAGAGAGTGTCTAGACACATGCGAAAGTAGCAATGACTGTTAAGCATTTTTGAAGGGATACAAATACACTTTCCAGTGATCCTAAATTAATTTCAGTGGGTGCACATTGGTAGAATTACCTGAAATTTATGAATTTGCTATCAGATTTGGCATATCTCATTTGATTTTCCCGTAATAGGCTGTTAAAATTGACTAATTTTATAAAACTAAAAGTTTTATTTGATTTTTAGTTGGTCCCCTAAAGGTATGAGGTATGCATAATCAGGGGCTCATATTGCAGCCTCATCCACAGCAGTTACAGCACACTGGCCTTTGAAACCCAATCCAATCTCCTGTGTCTAGTTTAGGAGTAACTTGCATCTGAAAATGCTTATGATAAAAAAAAGCCCAAAAATGCCTAAATTCAAGGCATGATTTGGTCATGGGGACATGCCCAAAAAATCTGAGAAAATTTGTGGAGCAACTTTTATATAATGGCAATAAACAGTGGAAAATTCATCTTGTGATTCCAATTCGTTCTAGAAAAATTCTTGCATTTTTATTTACCATGCATCGAGCAGGCATGCATGTACATGTATGTACTGATGTGCTTTGTATTTTGCGCTGGTTGTACTGTCCAATGTTAGTATCCTAACTGAAAATTTCCAGTACCTTGCTTGGCTCTTCTTATTTTTAGTGTATGAATTGAAATGGCTTCTCTTAGGTCAGGGTCTAAAATTGGGTGTGGGATTGCAGATATCACGCATACTTTAATCAATTCACGCAAATCTGGAATTTTACTGTGGGACAATCCTGCAGCACCAATTCGTAGCTGCAAGCATGGAACAGAGCTGGATGCCGCTGCCTGCCCGACCTCTGTGACCGACGTACTAATTTCCGCTAGGATCATAATAAAGCATAACCATGGTTCTAATTACGAGGGGATGGTGGGGTCTGACCCCCCTAATTAAGACTTGAACCCCCCCAAAATAGGTAAAAAAAAATGACAGGTTCAAAACATTTATCCTTATTCTACCTGTCATTATAAATATTACGATGTATTTCTTTTATGCATGCCTGGAAGAATCTGTAATACGATTTCAGTCACCCTTAAAGTGGGCCATACCATTTCTTAACCTTGATGTTTGTTGAACTTCTTTAGCGTCAGTAAAGTGCACCTCACTGACCGATTTACCGCCAGAGTGAGAATTTAGGTATGAAGTGGGAGGTTGTATAAACATTTAAAGGGTTAAACTTTTAAGGAGCTTAAAGTCAGGACTCGCTGTCCTTTTCTTTGTGGCAGACTCTGACTTCTCCTCAGAGTGAGGTATATTTCCTTCAGTCATTTAACAAAACCCTCTAAAACCCTGGATTGTGCTGTCTCTCCTGTTCTTTCATCATCGCCAAATACTTTCCCATATAAGGAAGCTATCTGAAGCAGTGTTTGGACTGAATCTCCTGGTGATCAGAGCTGAAATGGCATTTGTGCTGGAAAAGTAAATTCTTCCCCATTTCAAATGATTCTGAAAAGCCCATTGGAGAAGTAAACAGATGCAAATCCTTTGCATCCTCTGTGTGACCACTGACCAGGGTTTCTGAATCAAAGTTGTTCTGAATGTGCATCGATGTTCATTGTTTTATATTCAACAGAGAAGAGTTGTTCTCTGAGAAATTTTTGTTGTTGTTACTTGGGCAATAGACTTCTGTCCTCTATACCTTTTGTCTGCAGTGTTTTATGTCCATAATTTTATATTACGGCTCAAACCATATTTAACAATATGGCTGATTGTTGTTTTACCAGATCTCTAAGTGTTGATCATGTTTTTATTATCCCCCGCAACAACAAAGTTGCGGGGGATATAGCATTGAGTTCCGTCCGTCCGTGCGTCCGTGCGTCCGCGATACTTTGTCCGAGCCATATCTCACAAACTATACATTATATCAAAATCAAACTTGGTATGCATATTAAGTATGATCCCTAGATGTGCCTTTTGGGTTTTAGACCAACATGTGAATTATATTTTTGCCGGTTTCCATGGAAACATGACTTAGGCTGTATATGAGAAGGAGTCATCTTGTCCGGAGCAGATCTCTCAAACTATGCATGCTAGCTACCCCATATTTGGCATAAATATCAACCAATATCCCTAGATGTGCCTTTTGAGGGTTAGATCTAGATATGAACATTATTTTCAGCGGTTTCCATGGAAACATGACTTAGGCTAAATCAGGCTGAAAGTGTGAAGAGGTTATCTTGTCCGGAACAGAAATGTAAAACTATACATGCTAGTACAGTGATCACCACCTTGTGTGGGCACAGCTGTGAGCATTGACCTACAGTGTACAACAGACCTGTCCAGATTTCAACACTATCAGGGTGTGATGAATGCACATGATATAGTAATGACTAAGAAAGCCATTAAATTGCCATGATCTCCATCTGA
This sequence comes from Gymnothorax javanicus, assembly GCA_029692085.1. Taxonomy (NCBI): domain Eukaryota; kingdom Metazoa; phylum Chordata; class Actinopteri; order Anguilliformes; family Muraenidae; genus Gymnothorax; species Gymnothorax javanicus. Next base: position 35,583,121 of record CM056201.1, read on the forward strand.
GTTAGAGACTTAGATGATTTCCATTCAAAACACATTAAGGATGACCTATTACAAAGGTAAACATTTAACTTCACAAGACGTCAAGATTAGCCATCAGTTTACCTGTCACAAATGCTACTGTTGCGGGGGATATTGATGACTTTGTCTTCTTGTTATTCAGTGAAAGAGCAGTTAATGTTAAACATGCAAAAATATAAGCTCTCTAGATTACCCATGATAAGGTAAACAAAGCTAATGCATCTAACCGTCTGAGCTCTGTAACTGAGTGCAGCTGAGGGAAATGGATCTGTCTCTCCACAGATGACCCTGGGCCATGAAATTGGTGCTGGAGCTGCTTGCCTGAAGTGCAAGGAGAAATGTGAAGGCTTTGAGCTACACTTCTGGAGGTTGGTGTTCTGAATTTTCAAATGATGGCTTTGACTCTTGTGTAATATGTACATGGTAATTTTACGCTTACTTCATCTTCATAACTGGGTTGCAATAATGTATTGAAAATAGCATGAATATTGACAGTACCCAGAATAGCTGATGGGCCAGGTCACGCGGTAACGGAGTTACGAAATTGGTGTATTTTGTATCATAGCTCCAAAACTAAGTAAGATAGAGTTACAATTTAAATGGCTTTGTGTAGGTCTTCCCTAGTACTTCAAACAGCAAAATAGCTCATTTTGGTCATTTGATTTATTTTGGGTGAAAACGGCTAAAAACTGGTCGTTAACGGAGTAACAAATTTGTAACTCCGATACCGACCAGTTTTTTTGCCGTTTTCACCCAAAATAAATCAAATGACCAAAATGAGCTATTTTGTACACAAAGCCATTTAAATTGTTACTCTATCTTACTTAGTTTTGGAGCTATGATACAAAATACACCAATTTTGTAACTCCATTACTGCGTGACCTGGCCCACATAGTAATTATTTTCGCATTGTCAGTGCCCTTAATCCATTAAATTGTTGCTCAGCCAAATTGAGCTGCCAGGTACATGGTTTGTAATGAGTAATGTGCAATTCCAACATTATTCTTTGTTCATCTGTAGTTATGTGCTATATAACTGGAATTATGCATTAAATCTGAAGCTTTGCAGTTTAAATATTTTAACCTGGAAATTGGCGGCTCATCCTATTGAATGAGCAATTAAACAGTAATTTATTAATATTCCTTTCACATAATTCCGTGGTACAAATGTCAGAATGCATTCATTATCTACAAACATAATGGTGGTGAGGTTTATCATCTACACTGGGAGGGCATTCTCAATCCTCCCACATTTATGTCTGCTTTAGTCATCTTCTTGAAGAGGGCACAACACTAGGGCAGTTTCCATAGTAACAGGCCCACGATGTCACATTTTTGTCCCAGTCATGCAAAAGGCTGTGATGAGCCCATTGTTTGCCCACAAAATAAGTCCAACATGGCCAGCCATGTGGCCATGGAGGATATGATCTCACTCTGAGTATCTGCTGAACCAAGACTGACCTCATTCTACTGGTATCCCTGCAGCTTTTGTGGCCCACATGATCACTTTATTTTCTGGCTTATATTTAATTCATTTTACACTATACAGATATCTTCCAGGATGATCTGAAATGCATCAACTTTTTAAGTTAAAGTTTAACAGATTAGTGTTTAATGTAATGAAGAGATGTGTTTTTGTAAAAAAGGAAGAAGGAAAGGAAAAATAGTGTTACTGCTATCTGCTGAATTGCAAAGGAACAGTCATATTTTTATTACTCTTCTTGGCACGTACAGGTCTTTTCAAGTCACTTCATGCCTTGCTGTGAAAAACTGATGTCATGTCCTTAATATTGCTGGCCTCAGCCAATATATCCAAGTACTGCAGAGACTAGTACAAGCATTTCAGCTGCTGTTATATTCTCAGCACAATGCATGTGCGATACCCCAAATAAACTTGAAGTTACGGCTATTTCTTTCCCCTCAATTCTTACTCTTGAGATTATCTTCACTTTGTGATACTTAGGGGAAGTAGGCGTGTACGTGCTAAACAAGCTAAATTTATAACTTCCTGGTAAGGGATATGCCAAAAGCCACTTTAAGAAATTCTGCAGAACTCTCTGTTGGAAGCTGTGTGTCATTAGATCTCTGCATTCTATTGTGCATTTTGACAAAACGGCAAATTAATGTATTTTTATCTAACACATTGGTAATTTTAGCTCATTTTACAGTCTCAAGTTCTGGAGGAATCCAGACAAAGTATAGTAAAATATCAAACAATAATAACCTGTTTTCAATAAAAAAAAAAGGACAAAGACAAAATAAGTAACATTATAACTCATCAAATTCATTTGTTTTTTGAAAATTATGCAACCCCTGGCAAAAAATACGGAATCACACTCTGAGAGGATGTTTATCTAGGTTTTATACTTCATAGCAAATTAACAAATCACAGATATGACACAGACATTTTTTTTATTAGCTTAACATTCAGGCTTCATGAAACAGACCTCAAACAAATTAGATAAAATTATTTAGAATAATGGTATATTTCTTAATCAAGTTGAGGAAAAGTTATGGAATCACTCAATGTTGAGCAAAAAATTATGGAATCATCAAGAAAAAAAAATCAGAAGTGGTACTCTGTTGCTCCTCCTCAGGCTTCCATGATGGCCTGGATTGTTTGAGGCATAAACTTCACTAGTGAAAAACAATATTCTCCATCAAGCTTATTTCAACTTTATCGAATAGCAGTTGTCAGATCAGCTTTGCAGGATGGGGCCTTATCATGAACCTTGTTTTAAATTTCCATCTTGGTTTTTATTGTTGTGTCTTCTGAGGGTTCAGTGGTCACATGCATTGAATATTGGTATTCGACCTTGTCCTTTACGCTCAGAGATTGCTCCAGTTTCTCCAAATTCTTTGAATCTTTGCACTGTATTGTGGAATGTCATTTTGGAAATTGCTGAATTCAATGCAGTTGCACATTGAGAAAAGTTCTTAAACAGTTAGACTATTTGTTCACACAGCTTTTGGCAAAGTGGCAAACCTAACCTGTGCTGGTAAAGGACCATGCCATTTGTTACGGCTCATTTTATATGTAATAGTAATTGATCACCTGTTATCTGTTCTCCTGTTTGGCCATGGAATGTTCCAAACGGGTATTTTTCTGAAAAATCCACATTTGTAATCTTTCCATTCCCCTGCCTCAATTGTTTTTAAACCTTGCAGGAATCGATTTGTAATTGGTGAATATTAACAGAAATCAGCACAATTGATTGAGTAAAACATAAAATTTTTGTTTTCAACTAAATGTTTGTAAAAGAGAATTTACAAATCGCTCAATTCTGTTTTTATTTGCATTTTACTCCCCCAGTTCTTGTGGAAGTGAGGTTGTACCCTTCATCTCGCTAAAATGGAAGGAGTCTCTCTCGCTCTCTGTCTGCATGCATTTCTGTCCTTCAATTTCCTTGACAACCGTTCATCTGATCAACTCCACTCTTGCAGTGTTGAGTGATAAGTTGTTCGGCTGAACAGTTATCGAGAAATTGACCGGCACATTTTGGACTGGTACTGAACTAGCTGTACCATTATCACCCACCCTCCTTGTCGCACACAGAAAGATCTGCCGGAACTGCAAATGTGGCCTAGAGGACCATGATGTGCAGTTGCAGTCAGCAGAAGACAGGAAGGTGGGGAGGCTGTTTGAGGACACCAAGTACACGGGCCTTATGGCAAAGCTGAAAAAAGATGGGGTGCCCAGCTTAAGGGGCACCATGGTCACCCTTCCAGCCGCTGTGCCTGTAAGTGCCATACCCATTAGCAGAGCTAATGCCAGTTCTGTACCCGCCAGTGCTGCCCATGCCAGCACTGTGCCTGCCAATGCTGCACCAGCCAGCGTAGTGTCCACTAGTGCCACTTCTGCCGTTGGCGTCCCGACAAAGGATGCTCCTGCTAGCACCTCACCAGCAAACCGTATGCCTGCGAAAGCCACACCGCCCAGTGGCTCTCCTGCCAGCATTGCAGCTATTAGTGCCACACTTGCCAAGGAGGATGTGCCTCTGAAGACTGCCACCTATGATTGGGTCCCTCCAGTGGCCAATCAGTGCCTGGTACGTTTCATGTATGGTTATTCACTTCTGTCTAGGGATATTTCAAAGAAACTGTTTATTCTAGTTTATTAGCATAAAATACAACATTTTGGTTTACTATTAGTTTTGTCTATAGCTGATTTATGGCTCTTCTTTTATGTTCTTCCACTTTGATATTTTTATTCTGCTTTATCTGGCTTTGTCTGCTTATTGATCCTATTCTGGAAGAGAATTGCTTTTGACTCTTTCGAAAAACTCGTGAATTAGCCCATTTGTTATATTGATGTCTGTGTAGTGGTTAGTAAGGGGCATACATTTCTGAGGTTCTGTAAAATGCAAACAAATGCTTTCTAAAACAATGGTGTTAATTGTAGATTAATTGCATGGGTCCTCCTGATTTCTCTGCTCAGGTGGTGCGCTACATCGAGTTGCTCCCCGTGGAGAAACGCCCCATCGCGGGCTCTGAGGGTGCTGCCTACCGCAAGAAGCAGATGGCCAAACAGCTGCCTGAGCATGACCAGGACCCATCCAAGTGCCACGAGCTGTCGCCCAGTGAGGTCAAACAGATGGAGCAGTATGTGAAGAAGTACAAGCAGGATGCGCTGGGCATGGGCGATCTGGTGCTGCCCGAGGAGATGGGCCAGCTGCAGGCCCAGACTGCGGGGAAGGCAGTCCCCGGTGCCGGAGCCAGGGATCGAGCCGGAGCAGGAGTCGGACCCGGCGTGGCAGCTTCACCGGTGGGCTTAGTGGAAGCAGGACCTCGAGGAGCAGCTGGAGACAGGGGCATGACTGCTGCAGTCGGGGCCCTCGGAACTCCAGGGGCTCCTGGAGCCCAAACAGGAAAAACCTATGTAAGTGTGACCTGTCGTACAACCAGAGGTGGAAAGTTCCCAGGTCAGGAGTTCAGAGTCCTGGTGTATGTGTCTTCCAACCTTGAACAGCCACATGATTTTAATGGTTAGTTCAACATACTGGAAGGAGAACTCTGCCTCTTAGGAAATTCATATGACTGGCACAAAAGACTGAGCCAGATTTTTACTTTCTGAACCTGTCTTTTCCATCTCTGCTGACTACCTAACACACTGAGCTCAGTGTTAATCGCAGCTCTCATCTTTCATATTTCTGCTGAAGCCACGTCTCCTTTAAACTACACAGTCACGGCAGAGTGGCATCACGAGAGGGTGCTGTGTTGAGACAGTAGTGTACATTTTTACTCAAAACTGTACAGTTTCCCTCCATCATGCTTGTTTGATTGGTGTTTGTTCTTACCTTCAGCCATAGATGTTCAGTTTGACTTTAGTATGTGTTTTTGGTCCCCCAGGCATGCAGCCATTGCCAGAAGCCCATGAAAGAGGGCGAGCCGGCGGTGTATGCAGAACGGGCAGGATACGACAAGCTGTGGCACCCGGCTTGCTTTGTCTGCTGCATCTGCGCAGAATTGCTGGTGGACATGATCTACTTCTGGAAGAAGGGAAAGCTGTACTGTGGCCGTCACTACGGAGACAGCGAGAAACCGCGCTGTGGCGGCTGTGATGAGGTAATGTAATACAACCTGGAATTGTGATACTGCTTAAGTTAGCATCCTGTTGACACAGGAAGTGCTGTAAACATGCCGCCCTCCAGAACTTGGGTGCACTTCCCTCAGCTTCCTGTTTTATACAAATGACGACGTGGCCCCAGTACTTGAAAATTAGATCCAGCTTCACCCCACTCCTCTCCTTATGTACTTCCAGGTAGGAGCAGGAGAAGAGAGGAGGATGTAAGGATACAATTTTTTCTTCTGTATTGGGACATGCCCATGTAATTGTGATGTCACACAGAGACGGGCTATAGTTGTTAAACTGCCTTGTTGTCAGCACAAATTAACCCCATAAAACCTACAGACCCATATATCTGTCGATCCAATGCAGCTGCAGTATCCAGTCCTGTGGAACTTCAGGCCTATTTTAAATTCTGTTGAAGATTCTGAGGTTTCCAACAATGCCAAAAATGTCCCTCTGAATTCCAGGGAAATGTGCGTAAAATCATGTACAAGATATACATCTTATCTATTTGATGTAATGCTGTGGCCATAAAAAATGGCGTCCTGGGTTTAAATATTTCTCTTAACATAAAAGTGTGATGTAGCTTCAGTGAAGCGCTGCAATCAGCAGATACAAAATATGTATGTTACATTGCCATGCAGTATGAGAAAAATGCTTTTTCTGACTTTCAACCTTAATGCAAAACTTGAGTGAAAGATAAGAGTTTAAGGGGTTAAAATGTTATACTTTATCATTTGATTTTACTCAAGAAATGGTGTACTTCCTTCTAATAGTTGTAAATGCAGGTTTCGAAGATGTCGTCCCGATTATTTTAAAAAACTTGGAAAAATCCTTGAATGTTGTTTAATATGTCAGAAGAAAATGTTTTCATTTATTATCATTAAGGCATTGGTCAGATGCTTTTCATCAAGCGAGTTATCTTGACCCTTTCATCCCCAGCTGATCTTCTGTAACGAGTACACTCAGGCTGAAGGGCAGAACTGGCACTTGAAGCACTTCTGCTGCTTTGACTGTGACTGCGTGCTCGCTGGGGAGACCTACGTCATGGAGAATGAGAAGCCTGTGTGCAAGCCCTGCTACATGAAGAGCCATGCTGTGGTAATGAGCCTCACAGGCATACTAAACGCCCATCACAAACATGTATAATAAACATTGCACAACAGTCGGTTACTTCTTAAAATTTTTTATTTATCCTTTATTTTACCAGGCAAGACCCATTTAGATCAAAATCTCTTTTTCAGGGGAGCCCTGTGGCAAGGCAAAAGCAATAGCTAATAAACAACAATGACAAAGAGTGAGAGGTCAGAGACACAACAATAAATTACTATAATACAAACAGTACGGGGGAAGGGAAAGTGAAGCTGGGGCATGGGGGAGGAGCAAGAATACTCATTTATCCTACATTTTACTCCCACTTAAGAGAGCAGGAGACAGACAATGAATAGAATGGAAAACTAGGTATGAGAATTATTGAAACATTGGCTGTGCTTTTTACCTAGAATTAGAGCTGTGATGACTTCTGTATAGAAAGGCCGTCGTGAGGAACAGCAGTTGGAATATTTTCTGTAAGGATAGGTGAAGGGTGTTAACCTCTCCTCGTAACCCCACAGCCATGATAACTGGCTGTTTCGAGAGGCCCAATTTGAATATTTTCCGAAAGCATTCAGTGTTCTTAAATTCCACGGCTAGGAGCACTCAATCACGTCCCTTTCTTTTCCAGCGTCCCCGATTCATTCAGTCTGCCTTGAAAGAAAAAATGTTGACCCATCTGTGTTGCAGCCCTGGAGACGATGGGAACAATATGGTGCCGCTAAGCAGAATGTCTGGCATGCCCAAGCTAGGGACTAGAAGCGCTGCTTAGGGAGGACTATTACTGAGACCAGCAAGACTAAGCGCAAGGTTTAGGGTTAGCTCCCTGAGCCCACAGAAAAGCTAATTCCCCGTAAATCTTCTAAAATGTTAGCTTCAGTTTGCCACAGACAGAGGATTGAAGAGAGAGCAGTGATTAGGGGAAAAGTGTGGCGTTTTCTTGGTGAGGATTTGAGGCAGTCAATGGGGTGTGATGTGCCATCCCCGTTGCTGTTCTGTACAGCTGGCTTCAAGAGTACTACACTACTGTTAAACTTACTTTTAATTAAAGGCAAGCAGCGAGCATAGATCATTCCTCTTTTCTTTTTCCTAGCATCTTTGATCTGCTGCCGTTGGTTTACAGTACTATCATGTTGATTGTTCTGGAATGTTCTGCCTTATTTGTATCTCCCCGACGACGATAGTTGGGAGATACTATGGTTTAGTTCCGGGGCCGCTGCTGCCGCCGCCGCCAGAGATTTTCTGTTCCAGGCTCTGGAGGCTTCAAAGTTTATCGGATTTTTCTCTAAATTTGCATAGTCAAAGATGTTTATTTGGCAATGCTCAAGATTTTCCGATAAGAATTAAGAAATGAAACCTTTAGTTCTAAAGCGCCGTTATCGGAGACAGCAAAACAACAACATGTTTTGCCACCACTTTAATATTATTTAAATTATGAACAAAACCTGCACTTCTGAAAATAGAAATAAAATACGCAAACGTCTATGTACTTGTAACTTACAATAACGGTGTCACTTTTTCTTAAGTCCGCAAGAAATGTTTCGGCCTTTGGAAATCCGGAGGTTTTAGTCCTCGTTGTGTATAAGCCGAACAACTCTCAGTCTAGAAAGCGGTGATTTGTTCAGTCGGATCAAACGGTTGAACGTAAAGTGTGCTAACTTTTGTCGCCTTTTACTCATAATTTGAGAGCTAATCTCAAGAATAAACTCTGGCAGTTATCTACAAATTAACGCGATAAAGCCCTTCTCAGTTGCAAGTGTCATGGGGTAGCGCAGATTAAAAACTGTTCTCACAGCGGGACTGATTATGTTTTCACATTTGAGAGAAATGATCGCTTATCCGCCTTAGGTATACTGTGTAAAACATTTATATTCAGATTTAATGGTATAGGCCTAGTTATCAAGTTGCGAACTGTGTGCAAGCCAATGTCTTATCAAGAGCAATATTTCGCCATGGCAAATTATCGACATTGACAGTGACACGAGCAAGATTTAAAATTTTGGGCATCCAATGAGAAATTATAAATGTATTAATAAATATTTTGTGACAATAAATGCGTAAGTTGTCATCCATAAGGAAAGCGTTTCTACTTCATGACTACTCCTACTTCTAACTGCCTCTTATAGAATTAGATATTTTAAAACTCTGATAACAAAAACATCGATTGACTTGTAAATAAGTCGTATCCGAAACAGTTGCGATAGTTTATTCTTGCCAAAATTCAAGGCCTGCAATAACATCTGGTACACACCAGCCATACCAAAAAACCACTCCCCCCTATCGACAGTCCCCACAAGTTCTGCCTGCTGGGACTACATCGACACCTGTTGTAATCCTACGCCACCCGCCAGGCCGATCAGAGAATGGTGGACGAAAACGTGAAACCAACTTCTCGTTAACTTTAGCGGTACCTTTATCCGCGCTGGTGCTGTATGCAGTTAAAGTGGAGACTGTAAATCTGAAATTTTGCACTGTATATTTTGCGCCTTGTATGACTATAACAGTGGTTAACACTTAAAGGGTTAGTAAATCCACAGCATCTGCAACTCCCTCAAGTTTGTGGACTGCTGACAGCAATTTTTATAGTGTCACCGTTGAACGCTCCATCATCTCATAGAAAAGAATCAAAATGGTTTGTTTGGTTGTGAGTGCGATGAGAAGGGCTCTAACCTGTCTGGACTCTTTCTCTCCCCAGTGCTGTACTGCCTGTCGAAACCCGATAGAGCCAGAGGCGCAGCGAGTGTCCTATGGAGAACACCACTGGCATGCTGAACCTGACTGCTTCCAGTGTTCCTGCTGTTCCAAGTGCCTTATGGGACAGCGCTTCATGGCCCTGCAGGGCATGCTCTTCTGTTCCGTCGAGTGCAAAAAGAAGACCATGGCTTAGACTGGGGATGACTACAGTCCTCACCTAACAGTCTTCCACTTTTCAACCACATGATTGTTATCTCTTGAGGGAGAGCTTTCAGTGGGAAAGTCATTTTTTTTTTATTTTTGTCTTGGTGAATGTTTTCAGAGCAGCGTATCCACTGCTTTCTCCCGCCATGTCCCCGAAACAGATGCCATCTGATCCTAACATCCACTTCGAAAAAGAATCTACTCTCTGTTTTGCCAGGCCTTTTAACGTGGTCGCTAGCTTTCACCTAAGACCAAGCCACGCCACTAAATACAATTTGATTGACCAATTTTGCTGTTGGTACTACTGATATGTGCCCCAGAATATCCTTGGGCTGTATTCTAGGCCATTCCAAAGGTTGCCTTCCCACTAGGAGGATATGTATTGGGTTAGAGGAGAAGGTGTGAGGGTTAGTGTAGCCGTATTTTTAAAAAAATGGACCACTCACTATTTCCAGGACTTGGACTGGTGATGAACAGGGAGAAAAATCAGGGGCTCTTAAGCTGCTTAACTGCTGTGCGTGACCTCTAACTATATACTGTCCATTAATATGCCCCAGAGTGTACAGTTTCTTGCAACAAGTTGAGTGCACAGGATGAAAAGGTTGTTATGTATGCAAAATGTGTAGTTCTTGTGGCTTAAAATCCCAGTATTATGTCCATATTTGCTTGGTTTGGACTTGTTCTTTCAAGAGAGCACTTTTCAAGAACTAAAGCATACTCGGAGGTGAAGAGGTGAAGGAATCTGTGTCCAATTCCAGTCTGAAAGATGAATGATTAAGTGGTGGGTGCTTTTTTATTTCAATGGCACAATGCACCCATTCATCTGATGGTTGGATGGTCTGCATAGTATGTACAGTAGTTTATGGCAAGACCATGGCTCTTCCATTTGAAGTGAGGCTTCTTCTATCAGCTTGGTTGCTAGTTAGGACCCTTCCTTAATAGAAACCAGTTATTTAAAGGGTTACTTGAAATTAAACACCCTAACTAGGAAGTCTTGTGTGACAATGCTGCATGTCGCATCGTGGTATCAGCAGTTTCCATGAGAAACATAAGCTTGCTGTTGGTCTAGTTTGTGCACCTCTGTCTATAAAGCAAATGGTGAATCCCGAGCTCTTTGAAAGGCATTATGTGGTTTGCTTTGCTGTGTTGGAACTACTTGATGTTTTATTGAAATTTCCCCCAATCAAGAATCCGAAATAGGAGGGTTTGTATGCTGCTTTCTGAAAATGAGACCGTCCTAAGCATCCATATTTCCTCAAAATGCTGCATATTTAGGAAGCTTCCTTGCAAATGAGACAAAGCCGACATCCAGCAAAACCAAGGAAATATGCATTTGGGTATTTTAAGTATGCTAGTGTCCACAACTTGATCATCCTGTGCACTCAATTTACATGAGAATGACTTAGGTTAGCCGTTGCAATGATGGTCTGGGTTTAAAATGTAAAGGTCCTCCCAAGTTTTTGTCCCAGCGACCTGGATTTGCTAAGTTGCACAATTATTTTACTAGGAGGCTGAGCTAGCTGGTGGCATTTTATGCTGAGTTTGTGTGAAGAAAAGCATCACTGGACTTAAACTCTCTGAGCCTTGGTATTTCCACAAGCAGCATTTTATTGCAGAAATGCTGCCGAAATGTTTCAGTGGTGATGCATCTTTCCATTTCAGTATTTGTCTGTTCAGTCAGTAATTTGCACTTTGTTGTCTTTGCCACTTTCTATAACATAATAATAAACTTTTACAGCAAAGGGTGTACTTGATTCATTTTTTGAGTTAGTCTGGCCCATACATATTTGACTTTGACTAAGTTATTTTTATTTTTGCTGTCTACCACTGCATATTGGAGATGAAATTAAATTATAAACATGAGCTCAAAGTGCAGACTGTCACTTTTTACATGAGGGTAGCTACGTCCAAATCAGGTGACAGGTGTAGAAATTACTGCAGTTTTTATATTTATTTTATATTTTCTATTTACAGGACCGGTTTGCATACTGCGCACATGGTGAAATGTATGAATAAGAACAAATGGCATGCAGGTGCAGTGACCTATGCATCAATATGCAATCGTACTCCCCTGTATTTTAACACTTTTCTCCATATTGTACAGTATGTATCTTTTGTTGTACAAGCACTTTCCCTGGAATCTCGCTACCTTCCACGGTCAGTCAGATGACGTTTCATCGCACCCGTGCAGCTGACCTGCTAGTATTTTCCTAGTACAAATTTGCACAGTAATCTTGTCTCAACACTCTACATACCCTATAAGGATTAAGTATAACTCATTGACTGTAATATCCAAAATATACCTTAGATAAACAAAAAAGATATTTCACCATCAGAAAAAAGCAGGCAATAGGCTACTCTACCTTGAATGCAAATCAATCCATCTAATACAACAGCTAAACGTGTCCTTGAGCTGTCCATGAAATAAAATGGCGTAAACCAATTGAAAGATATTTTGTTGAATGTGGCCGGAATTCGAGAACAGATTAGCACTTTTTGCGATATCCTTCTATATTCAGTTTTATTAGCAAGGGCTAACTTGGTGATAATAGCTAATGTGACTATAAAAGTATCAAAATAATAGCAATGGTGGAATACAGGAAAGACTATATTGCTGCCTAAATAACAAATATTGCGAATCATAATATCTGCACATCGAGGAGATGGACTTCTGCATGATGATGGCCGCCCTCCTACAATGACTCAAGGCTTTCAGGCTCAGAAAACCATCCAGTACTGTCCGCTTTGGACTCACTCCTGGTGTCTATATCTTCAAGATGGCTACATTGCTTTTCCATTTTGTAAATATGAAATGAACACTTTCTCAGATTGCATGTTTCCGTGCGCTGAAGCCATTCAAATGTGCAAAGTTGAGAAGACGCAACCTAACTAGCTGTTAAACGGGTTTATTTACTTTTTCTGGAGGCCCAGTTATTTACTTTTAATCATCATCAGAAAGGTCATGCTGTCCTCTCTTAGATAAAACACAAGCAAATTAACAGATAATTATCCAGAAAGAGTCATCTTGGGGTGAACTAGATGAAGCACGATATCAGCTGCTATTAATCAGATAATATTTCTGGAAAAGACTGTTTTGCGGCGAGAACTGATCACTGAATGCTGCAAATGATTTATGTGCGCATAAATAGTAGAATGATGTAGTATCGATGTCTTGTTGAATATTTGCATCAGCTTTTTTTCACACTAAATTGGCATACCTTCAGACTATTGTGGATTTAGCTTGCTGTTACGATGGAACCAAATCTTTTTCTCTTGAGAAATCATTTTTATCAACTGCTGGATAGATACTGTTGGCAAATATGTTGGGCTGTTTGCAGATCCGGCTTGGTTGAGGAGCTCAACCCCTCTGCGCAGATGTAGACGCCAGCGGACATGGAGCTACTCTATGCACACAGTTACACTATTCTATCACTAGATGGCACGCCTCTATCAGTTATTGAATATTCACTAGCAAGCTGAGCTCAAATACAGTTTAGAATATGGACAAGTTCAGTCCCATCCCTGTTTCCCAGGAGTTGCATGAATTAAACTCCTCAGCTAACCCTGATGTAAAAACTGCTCAAAATTCTTGCCCATAGTATCTCTCCAGCAGATAGATAGATGATCTCTTGCAACAGAAAAAAAATCATCATTTGTAGCAACCACAGCTATAGCGGTATACTATACATATAATTGGGACTACTATTGCTATAGTATTCCCAATTAAGTAGTTAAGAAAAATCTTTTTTCTGAAGCAAAAATTCGAAATGGTATTGATGTCATTCTCCTATCAATTATAGTCATCACATCAAAAATGCGTAATACCCTATTGTGGATTTGCGTGTAAATTCCTCCATCGATGAATTCAGCGCTCCCTTATATCCTACTACGTATAGTGCCATGAAAAAGTATTTTCCCCCTTCCCGATTTCTTTCTTTTTTATATATTTGTCACACTTAAATGTTTCAGATCATCAATCAAATTTCAATATTCGACAAAGACAACCCGAGTAAATACAAAATGCAGTTTTCAAATGATGATTTCATTTATTAAGGGGAAAAAGCTATCCAAACCTACCTGGTCCTATGTGAAAAAGTAATTGCCCCCTAAATCCTAATAACTGGTTGTGCCACCCTCGGCAACAACAACTGCAATCAAACATTTGCGATAACTGGCAATGAGTCTTTCACATCGCTGTGGAAGAATTTTAGCCCACTCTTCTTTGCAGAATTGTTTTAATTAAGCCACATTGGAGGATTTTTGAGCACGAACAACATTTTATAAGGTCATGCCACTACATCTAAAGCGGATTTAAGTCCTGACTTTGACTAGGCCACTCCAAAATCTTCATTTTATTTTTTTTTAAGCCATTCAGAGGTGGACTTGCTAGTGTGTTTTGGATCATTGTCCTGCTGCATAACCCAAGTGCACTTGAGCTTGAGGTCACAAACTGATGGTTGGACATTCTCCAGGATTTTGCAGTAGAGAGCAGAATTCATAGTTCCATCAAATACAACAAGTCGTCCTGGTCCTGAAGCAGCAAAGCAGCCCCAAACCATCATACTACCACCACCAAGTTTGACTTTTGGTACAATGTTCTTTTTATGAAATGCAGTGTTAGTTTTACACCTGATGTAATGGGACGCACACCTTCCAAAAAGTTCAACTTTTGTTTGTAAGTCCACAGAATATTTTTCCAAAAGTCTTGGGGATCATCAGGATATATTTTGGCAAATGTGAGATTAGCCTTTGTGTTCTTTTTGGTCAGCAGTGGTTTTCACCTTGGAACTCTCCCATGGATGCTATTTTTCTCCAGTTGCTTTCTTATTGTTGAATCATGAACACTGACTTTAACTGAGGCAAGTGAGGCCTGCAGTTCTTCAGATGCTGTTCTGGGTTCTTTTGTGACCTCCTGGATGAGTCGGCAATGCGCTCTTGGAGTAATTTTGTTAGGCCAGCCACTCCTGGGAAGGTTCACCACTGTTGCAAGTTTTCTCCATTTGTGGATAATGGCGCTCACCATGATTCGCCGGAGGCCCAAACCTTAGAAATGGCTTTGCAACCCTTTCCAGACTAATAGATGTCAATTTCTTTGTTTCTCATCTGTTCTTGAATTTCTTTAATTCTTCGCATGGCATGTTGCTTTTTGAGATCTTTTAGCCTACTTTGCTTTGTCAAACAGGTTCTGTTGAAGTGATTTCTTGATTCAGCAGGAGGTCTGGCAGTAATCAGGCCTGGGTGTGGCTAGTGAAATTGGACTCAAAAAATGTGGCTAATCACAGTTAATTCATGACTTGGGGGTGGGGGGCAATTACTTTTTCACATTGGGCCATGTAGGTTTGGATAGCTTTTTCCCCTTAATAAATGAAATCATCGTTTAAAACTGCATTTTTTATTTACTCTGGTTATCTTTGTTTTATATAAAAATTTGTTTGATGATCTGAAAGATTTAAGTGTGAAAATATGCAAAAAAGTAAGAAATCAGGAAGGGGGCAAATACTTTTTCACAGCACTGTACTCTCATTGATTAGCCAGTCTCTAAGTTGCTTACTTGGCTTCATCTGCGTAAACCCCAGTTATAGTTCTCGCCCACGTGAAACTTCCTCGGTAATGATCTATTGATTAACACATTTTTTATCCAACTCCAGATAGTATAAACTTTCCACAGTAACTGAAAGACATTGATTGGACCATCAGAAAAGTATTTAAACCTTTGTGTAACAGCAGTTAGGTTGTATACTCTTAATGTTGCGCAACTGAAAGTGCCGCCATTGCACAGAAAAAAAACCCGGCTCAATACATTTACGTGATTTAAATGAGATGGTCAATAGAAAAAATTCCAAATGAAAAAGGACTGGAGGGTTCCCTCTACCGAATAGATCAATGTTTCTAAGAGGAATACAATGAAGAAAGGTTATTGTTCATTTTATCAGTAAGTACAATTTTATCTTTTTTTATTTATGGCTAGCTGGCTAACTGTTTTTTATTATCTGTTTATCATAGCCATAATGATCACAGAGCTTGTTTGCCACATTGGTTAGTAAGAGTAACTGTTAGTCTTTGCTAATAATACTGCATGTGGTGGCATTTTGCTCAATGTGGCTCTTTGTTTTACAATTTATACTGTATTCAACTAAATCAAATGCTGAGGTTTTGGCTCATTTAAAATGCAAACAGCTCAAGCGCTTTGGTAGACCCCCTGCTAACGTTCGTTGCACCATTCTGTTCAATCTAGGGTAGCATACTGCCTGCTTTTTTCTGATAGTGGAATGTCTGTTTTGTTATAATAAAGTATATTTCAGATATTACTGAGTTAGTGAGTTATACTTGTTCCTTGTGAGGTGAGGAAAGTGTTTATTAAGGTTGCGAGCTCGGAAGTGGGAACTGCTAGCTTTTCATTGCAGGGTTAATGTTCTGACCGTGAAATAAGCAGTTACTTTAATGAGTACGTGTGCTGCCTTGTGGGACTTGTGGGAAGAAAAATTGACAAAATTCTAAAATTAATCATGGAGAAAAGGCATGTTTTGGGTTTGGAGAGGTTACTAGTGACCATTGATGTCCACCTGCACCTATATTGATAAACTCATGCTAAATTCAACCAGAAAAATCATTAATTCATATTGAATTTCATGCATCAAAATATTTGTGTTAAATATATGATTATTTTATGATTTGACAGTGCGCCATTTTGAGGTATCTGAGCATTTGGGGAGCCACCTGGAGAGCTGCCTTATTTGGCTCCTAAAGAGTACGTTGTAGATAATTCAGAATTTTTAATGCTTGGATGCAGAATACTTGTGGTCAAAGAGTTTATGATCCCAGAAATGTATAATTTTAACCCCTAGCCATTTTTAAATTCTCAGTATTATTTTTTTCTACAATTTCAATGCTGAATTTTCATAAAGACTTTTTATGTTTGCAGCCCTTTTTTTCTGTGCCAGAATCATGGAAATAACCTGAAATACGATGTAATTCTGAATACGACAAGTGTCTTGACTCAGTTGAGCCATTCCCTTCCTCTCTGTGAAGCTGCAAACTTGAATCGTAAAGCCTTAATTATGGTAACACATAAATAGCCAGAGTTAGCTTCTGTGCAAAGGGGTTAATTCATACAATTCCTGTGAAACAGTGATGGGACTTAAATCTCCATATTCTAAATCGTTTACGGACTCTGCTTCCACGTGAATATTTACTATACATCTCGGACTTTACATCATATTGATAGGATACTACGACAGTGCATCAATAGAGCAGTTCCATAGATGCTAACATCTACAAACTGCACCTCTATGCACACAGTTTCAAGCTGAAAGTTTATACTCCAAGCGCATCATGATCGTTTTATTTCAATGTACACCTCTTACTTACGGACCGGACTGTGTATTTTGTTAAAGGACTTTTGAAGAATGGGGGCACACTGACATGCCTTGCTGAGAGAACTGTAGAAGCAGATCCTCACATGAAACACAACAATCCTTCACAAAATGATGATTTTTGAAATATTAACTCTATACTGTGCTGTAAAAAAAAAAAAAAGTATTTGCCCCATTTCCAATTTATTCTATTTTTGCTTGTCATATTTAAATATTTCTAATCATCCAATTGATTTACTATAACACAAAGATAAGGCGGGTAAACACAACATACAGCTTTTAATTGATTATTTCATTTATTGAAGGTTAAAAAGTTATTCAAAACCTTTATCGCTCGTGAAAAAATATGTGCCACCCTAAACCCAACAAAAGATTGTGCAAACTGTGACAGTAACAACTGCAATAACATTTTACATTGTTGTGGAGGAATTTTAGCCCACTCTTCTTTGCATAATGGTTTTATTTCAGCCACATTGGATGGTTTTCAAGTATGAACTGCCTGTTTAAAGTCCTGTGTTATGACTTGAAAATCACAACAAAGAAAACCAGCAATGACAACTTAAACAAATTTACTCTTCACTGATTAGGTCCAAAAATTTCTATAAATAATCCACAGTGTAATCTTATAATAACACTCTAATGCCACTATGTAACTCCGATGCAAAACTCAAAAAACCCTCCTAACTGACCAAAATCACAGCATTTATATAGACTAGGAACATTCTGGAAAGATCTACAGGAGTCCTGGGTGATCCGGCCCCCTCCAGGCAGGAAGATGCCAGAAACCTCTAGAAAGCACTAGTCTATTTCATCACAAACACATTTTATTGCATCACATCATGTTTTGCTACAGACATACCACCAGAGGGTGCTAAATGATGAACAAAATAAACAAATAGCTGACCAGTGAGGCAGCTCAAATAGTATGTAACAAATCTCCATTTACGAATGATATACAGTGCTTTACATAAAATACTCATGCATAACACCTCCCCTCTTTAAGAAAAGAAAGGTTTGCTAAAAGCCTTCTTTTATTAAAATTAACACAGTTTTATAATCAGTATAATCTTGAACTTTACACAAAAGTATCATTGATCATTATAACAATCATAACAACCAGTGCAATTTTCACAATCAGAGAGGGAAAATTTACATGCATGAAAGTGCATCTGGAATAACATTATCTTTTCCCCTGATGTGAGAGATGTCAAAATCATACTCTTGCAAAAGTAAACTCCATCTCAGTAATCTTTGATTCTTGTTTTTGATCTTATGCAAGAATGTGAGGGGATTGTGATCACTGAAGACCTTGATGGAAGTAGCTGAACAAGTCAAATAGACTTCAAAATGTTGTAAAGCCAAAACAAGTGCCAAACATTCTTTTTCAATTGTTGAATAGTTTTTCTGATGTTTATCAAACTTTTTGGAAAAGTAAAAAACAGGATGATCTACTCCATCAGTGTCTTCTTGCAGTAAAACTGCACCTGCACCAATATCACTGGCATCAACAGCCAACTCGAACTCCTTTTTGAAATTAGGAGATAAGAGAACTGGTGCGTTTTTGAGGATAGCTTTCAGTTGGTCAAATGAATTTTGATATTTTTCATCCCAAACAAATTTAGCATTTTCCTTCAGTAAATTTGTCAAAGGTTCAGAAATGATAGAGAAATTTTTTACAGAATTTTCTGTAGTAGCCAGCCATCCCTAGAAACCATATTAATTGTCTTTTAGTTGTCGGCTCAGGAAATTCAGTGATAACTTTTACTTTTGCATCACTTGGTTTGACTTGACCCTGTCCTACCATATGACCTAAGTAAACAACTGTAGCTTTACAAAAGTCACTTTTAACAAGGTTGATAGTCAGCTCAGCATCACTCACTCTCTGAAAGAAACCTCTGATGTAGGTGAGGTGCTTTTGGAAGCTGTCACTGGTTATGATAATGTCATCAATGTAGGCCTCACATCCTGGTAGTCCAGCAATTACTTTGTTTACCAGACGTTGGAAGGTGGCGGGAGAATTTTTCATTCTAAAGGGCATCACCTTGTATTGGTACGATCCATCTGGTGTGACAAAGGCAGAGATCTCCTTTGCTCTGTCTGTTAGAGGTATCTGCCAGAAGCCCTTGAGGAGATCAAACTTAGTGACATACTTTGACTGTCCAACTTTGTCAATGCAGTCATCAATCCTGGGGATAGGATATGAGTCTGTTTTCGAAAGAGTATTTGCTTTCCGGTAGTCTGTCACCATTCTATATGTTCCATTGGGTTTCGGAACTAGAATGCATGTAGAACTCCAGTCTCTGTTACTTGGTTCAACAAAGTCATTTTCAAGCAGGTATTTGACTTCTTGTTTAAGGCATTTCTGCTTCTCTGGATTCATTCTGTAAGGATGCTGTTTTACAGGCTAGGCATTATCTTGTAGGATGACATCATGGTAAACCATATCAGTCCTTGATGGAACGTCAGGGAATATGTGACTATATTCAAATATGAGCTGCTTTAGCTGTTGTTGTTGAAAAGGGTCCAGGTGGGACAACTTGCTGTCAATATTTTGAAGAATGTCTGAATTTTCAAGTTTGGCTGGACCAGGTTCATTTTCCAAGGTGCAGTCACAATCTTCTTCAGAATTTTCCAGTTCAATTGTATTTACCACATTGACTGGCTTTTGCTGAGTGTCTCTGTCAATGTATTCTTTCAACATGTTGATGTGACACATTTGTTTTTGTTTCCTCCTTCCAGGGGTTAAAATGACGTAATTTAGATCACTGACCTTTTTGAGGACAGTGTATGGGCCAAAATATCGGGCTCTTAGAGGGTTTCCAGGAACTGGTAAAAGTGCAAGGACTTTGTCACCAGCTTTAAAACTTCTATCTTGGAAATGAAGGTCATATCTGGCTTTCATTTTGCCCTGAGCCTCTTTGAGATTAGACTTAGCAAAATCACAAGCCTTAGAGAGACGATCACGGAAGTCAGAGACATACTGAAGCAAGTTCATTGGGACATCATCTTCGGCCAGCAACTTTTCCTTCAGAAGCTTCAGAGGTCCATGGGCTGTATGCCCAAAAACAAGCTCAAAAGGACTGAACCCAAGAGACTCCTGAACAGCTTCACAGGCAGCAAACAGAAGAAGAGGGACACCTTCATCCCAGTCTTTCTCTGTGTCAAGGCAGTAGGTCCTTATCATGTTCTTCAGGGTTTGATGGAACCTCTCCAAAGCACCTTGACTCTCAGGATGGTAAGCTGATGATCTGTATTGTTAAATACCAAGCTCATGCATAACTTGTTGAAATATGCCAGACATGAAATTTGACCCTTGATCAGACTGAATAGACTTAGGAAGACCAACAAAGCAGAAAAACTTGGTAAGAGCCTTGATTATAGTCTTCGCCTTGATATTACGAAGTGGAATTGCCTCAGGAAACCGGGTGGAAGCACATATGATAGTCAGTAGGTACTCGCAACCAGATCTAGTCTTCGGCAATGGTCCAACACAGTCACTGATGATCCGATTGAAAGGTTCTTCAAAAGCGGGAATGGGCTTAGGTCGAACCTTTGGAATATTCTGGTTCGGCTTCCCAACTATTTGACAAGTATGACAGGATTTGCAGTACTCCTGTACATCGGACCCCATGGAAGGCCAGAAGAAATGATTCCTGACACGTTGAAGGATCTTCTTGATACCCAAATGACCTGACATAGGATTGTCATGGGCCAGACTAAGAGTTTCTTGACGATAAGACTTTGGAAGAACAATTTAATGGGTGATCATCCACTCTTCATCGGCAGAAACATCAGGTGGACGCCACTTTCTCATAATCACACCATTTTTGTAGTAAAAACAGACAGGAACTTGAAGAGCCTCTTGTTCACTTGCAGCCTGTGGTAGAAGATGCGCTAGATCATGAGCTTGTTGTTGCTCCTGAATAAGTTGTTTCCGAGACAGAATGTCATTAGAATGACCTGACATGGACAAGTCTGAAGATTTCCCAGACATCTCAGGACTGGAAGGTTCCTGATGAAAAGACTGCCCAATGAAGGTGTCAGCCAGGATGAAGTCCAGGTCAGCATCATCTTTAATAGCCTTTTTGGCCATAGAACGAGTAACTGCACATGAAGGATAGAGGTCTGGAATTTCCTCCTCTATAGATTCAGATTCTTGAACAATCAAAGGAGTGTCAGTTACAACAGGGTAGGGCTCAACCTTATCCCCAGCAAGATCATTACCCAGAAGCAAATGAACACCTTTGAAAGGAAGAGAAGACCTAACGCCAACAGTAACAGGCCCAGAGACCAAGTCTGATTTGAGAACATTATGGAGAGGTACACTTGTAAAACCACATTCTACTCCTTGAATAAGGACATTAGCCTGAGTAGACGATTGTCCGAAAAAGGCAGAATATCTGCAAGAATAAGAGATTCGGAAGACCCAGTATCCCTTAGAATTTGAACAGGAGCAGATGAGATAAAATCTTGTGTAAGTGAGACAAAACCATCAGTGATGAATGGCTCAAAACCCTCCATAACAGAATCAGACACAGAAGGTAGAAGATCAGGTGAACTGACCTTTGATACAAGAGATTCTCTCCTAATGAAAGCAGTTGGCTTGGTTTCTTCTCATTGTTTTTTCTTGAGAGCATAACACTCAGAAATAAGGCGACCTTGCTGTTTGCAGTATTGGCAAGACACAGAAGGTAAAGAATCAGAGGATTGCTTCTCCCTGCAAAAAATGCTCTATAGGACTTCTATGGAATTCTATAGAACTATATAGAACATCAATGGAACTCTATAGAACATTTTAGTAGAACAGCATGTTCTATAGGATTTTCCATGTTCTATAGGAATTTGCTAGAAACCTATAGAGCACCTCTATGGAAAATAAAGTCCTATAAGATTATTGCTGTTCTATAAGACCTTCCTATAGAACACCCTAGTTGAAAAACCTGTTCTATAGGACTTTGATGGTCTTTAGGACCTTCTAATAGAACAAAAGCTTAATGGGAAAGACATCTTAAATAAGGGTTAAATAAAAATAAATATAAATCTTATGAATCCTTGCAATGCTCTGTCGAAGGGTCAATTTACCTTATGTGTACCTGGGTTCTAGATGTGAGAAACCAGACTAATGGTATGGAAATGTGCAATATGCAGTGATATCCACCATACTGAAGTAGCAAGGAAATTGTGTCCCTTTTAACTTTAAGGTGTGCTTAAGCACATGGGGTACCAGGCACATACCTACTCATTGATTCTCTGATCAGACGATTGATTGACTGACTGACTGACCACACAACTTAGCAGTATTTCAGTTACGGTATATGAAGACCTCTTTCCATTTCCTTGGCAGCAATTCAAAAATATAAATGTAAGGCATTACAACTTTATTATGCTACAATGGGAAAACTCGTGTTCTTCTTTTGCTTACGAAGACAGAATTACGTTGAAAGTTTGACATTTTGAACTTCTCCCTTAATTTTAAAAATTCAATCAAATTATTCCTTTACATTCACATGCATGTGATAGCAGATTATAAACAGATTTAGAATTAATTTCAATGCAATTTGAGGTCTGCTGAGACTTATTCTCACCATCTTTATACATATTTCCCACCAGCTATATACAAGCTTCCGAATGACTCACTTGGTTAAAGCACTGCATTGCGAAGCAGAAGTGTCTGGGTTCGAGCCCCGGTCAGAGTAGCACATGAGTGGTCATTGTGCTACAGGGATGCAAGTTGGGAAAGAATTGCTGGGAAGTATAATATAAAATAGTTGCTTTGTTTGTGGTTGCCTTCCAAATTCAGGCAGGATTGAAGATGCCAAACTGAAAAAAAAGTCCTCCAGAGATTTTCTGTGGAACTACTTTCTATAGAACTTTTTTCTATAGGACTTGAGGTACTAAAGTTCTATAGAATTCTATTGAACTGTCCTATAGGATTCCTACAGCACATTTTTTGCAGGGCTCACTGGAAGGTTTCCTCTCAGAAGTGGCCTTGGAATCATTAGAAGTGTTATTAGAAGAAGTCTTGGACTGAGACTTGCCTTGAAATGTAGAAAAAGTGGATTTTTGGACAAAAGAAGACTTCATGAGTCAATGCATAACTATCTGCCAGGGTGGAAACATCTTGCAAAGTATTGGCTTGTTTCTCCTCAAGGAAAGTCTTGATATCAGGCTGGATACACCTTTTGAATTCCTCAACCAGAATAAGTTGGAAAATCTTTCTCAACTTTCATGGAATTACGCCACTGATCAAACAACTGTTCCATCAACCTGTCAAATTCAACATGAGTTTGACTGGCTTCCTTGCGAGAATTCCTAAATTTTTGGCTGTAAGCCTCGAGGACCAATTCATAACCCTTCAGAATGGCAGATTTGACAAAATCATAATTAGAACACTCTTGGACAGATAACTGGTTATAGATTTTCCTAGCTTTACCAGTAAGAACACTTTATAACATCATTGTCCAATGCTCTTTTGGCCATTTCAAATTTTCAGTAATTTTCTCAAAATGGGTAAAGTATTGGTCTACATCATTTTCTAGGAAGGGAAGAACAAGTCTGATGTGTTTAACCACATCAAAATGATCAGAAAGTCCAAAAGATTTTGTTACAGTACCTGCTTCTATTTTCTTCATTTCCAGTTCATGCTGCATCCTTTTTTCTTCTAGTTCTAGTTCTTTCTCCTTCTCTAACCTTCTTTCTTCCAGTTCTAGTTGTTTTTCCAACCTTCTTTCTTCTAGTTCTAGTTGTTTCAGGCGTAGCTGCATCTCAAGTCTTTGCAGCTCTGTTGCAGGCACTTCCACATCTTTAATCAATTCTGCTGCTTCTTCCCCAAAGATATCTTCATCGATGAAATGTTGCACCAAAATGTTGAATATTTCTTGTTTCTTCATTGATGATTTCACATTAGATAATCCAAGGGTTGAGGCTATTTGCAGCAAGTCCTTCTTCTTTGCCGGCACAATTGATTCCTGGGTTGGAGTTTTCAGAAAATTTTCAACATCAAAAGTCATGATTGCTGGTTTTTCAAGTAGTCACATGATTTAAAAATTTGGTCCTAACTGACTGACCAAAAACACAGCATTTATATAGACTAGGAACATTCTGGAAAGATCTACAGGAGTCCTGGGTGATCTGGCCCCCTCCAGGCAAGAAAATGCCAGAAACCTCTAGAAAGCATTAGTCTATTTCATCACAAACAAGTGGTATTGCATCACATCATGTTTTGCTACAGACATACCACCAGAGGGTGCTACATGATGAACAAAATAAACAAATAGCTGACCAGTAAAGCAGCACAAATAGTATGTAACGAATCTCCATTTACAAATGATATACAGTGCTTTACATAAAATACTCATGCATAACACCTGTCACAGCATCTCAACCGTATTCACATTAGGAAGTTGACTGGGCCACTCCAAAACCCTGTTCTGCTGCATAACCTAACTGCACTTCAGCTTTTGGTCACAAAGTCATGGCCGGATATTTTCTCCTAGATTTTTCTGGAAGAGAGCAGAATTCATGTATACGTCAATTATAGGAAGTCACCTTGGTCCTGAAGCAGCAACACACCCCCAGACCATTACACTACCACCTTTGTGTTTTCTGGCGGTATGATATTCTTATTGGGGAATGGTGTGTTAGTTTTACGCCAGATGTAATGGGACCCCTTTCTTCCAAAAAAAAGGTCAACTTTTGACCCATCAGTCCACCGAATATTAACCCAATTGTGAGATGAGCCTTTGTGTTCTTTTTGGTTTGCAATGATTTTTGCTTAGCCTCTCTCCCATGGATTTTTGCCCAATCTCTTCTGATTGTGGAATCATTTCCCATCACCTTAACTGAGGCAAGTGAGGCCAGTAGTTCTTTTAAATGATTGCCTGGATTGTTTTGTGACCTCCTGGATGAGTTGTTGATTCACTCTTGGAGGAATTTTGGTTGGCCGGCCGCCCTTAGGAAGGTTCTGCATAGTTCCAAGTTTTCTCCATTTGTAGAAAATGGCTCTCATTGCGGTTTGCTGGAGTCTTAGTATTGGCTTTGTTCATCTTTCCAAACTGATAGATGTCAGCAACTTTGTTTCACATCTGGTCTAGAATTTCTTTTGATAATGGCATCATGTGCTGTTTTTTGCCCTCTTCACATTGCCAGACAGGTTTTTATTAAGTGATGTTTAGATTCAACAGGGCATGCATTAATCGAGCCTGGGCATGTCTGGTGAAATTGAACCAAATTATCAATTAAATTTGTTGACTCAGTAACTAAGGAGCAAGGACTTTTTCACTTATGGCCAGGGAGGGTTGGGTAGCATTTTTCCTTCAATGAATGGAATCATCATTTAAAAACTGCATTTTTGGGCTATCTTTGCCTAATTTTAAAATTAGTTTGATGATCTTAATTATTCAAGTGTGAGAAATACAACCCCATTTCCAAAAAAGTTGGGATGCTGTGTAAAAACAAAATAAAAAAAAGAATGCAATTATTTAAAAACAGTAAAAATCATTCACTCTATATTTAATTGAAAACAGTGCAAAGACAACATATCAGATGTTGACACTGAGAAATTTTATTGTTTTCTGAAAATTTATGCGCAGTTTGAATTTGATGCCAGCAACAAAAGTTGGAACAGGGGCATGTACTACTATGTTGCATCACATCTTTTGACACTCTGGCTGTGTCCGAATAGTCTTTTTTGCCTAGGAAAGTTCCTAAACTCCTAAAAAATGATCCGGAAATAATTACTAGGCAGCCATGATAAGTGGATTCAAATTCTTTAAATGTTAAGGAAAGGTGTCACAGTGCTTCCTAATTTTCCTCCTTTATTATAGGGCACACAGAACCATCCTTTTTGGAAAGAAAGGAGGTGACACTATCCCACAATTCTGCGCAGCAGCAGTATTTAAAGCGGCAACCATTCATCTGGCCAATCGCATCATGAAACGTATATGGTGGACAGGGGACTCGTGGTCACGTTGCCTAGTGTAAGTGCATTCGGATTGTCTAATTAGCGCGGTTGTCTTCCTAAACTGTTAGGAATTCTCTTTCACACCTTTGCTTTTCCTTATGACGTTTTCCACAAAGGTTAAAGAGAAGTGGTTAGGTATTAGTGGATATGACGTCATTTTTTGACTATTCAGACGCAGCCAAAGTTAGCATTTTGGACCTGAAGAGACCAACTGCTGTAGTTCAGGAAGCAAAATTTTCCCATTCTTACTTGATTCAGGATTTCAGCTGCTAA
Source organism: Gymnothorax javanicus (assembly GCA_029692085.1). NCBI lineage: Eukaryota > Metazoa > Chordata > Actinopteri > Anguilliformes > Muraenidae > Gymnothorax > Gymnothorax javanicus. Next base: position 35,609,305 of record CM056201.1, read on the forward strand.
ACACTTCCCTTCTCCTTTTCTTTTCTTAATGTGCCAAATATTTTCAATGGGTGATAGGTCTGGACTGCAAGCAAGCCTTTTCATTAACTCTCCCCTAATCTGGTAAAACCTAGTAACTCACTTTTTGGTGGAAATTGAGTTAGATCCATTTTTGCGGTTACTAGGTTACTAAGCACCAAATAAAGTACCTACAGTCGTCTTTGAGAATACCATTCTCTTTTTTTTTCACAGCGAGTTTATCCTGAAGGACTTAAGTTGTTTTCAGTTTTCTCAGTTTCATGAAAAAGTGAGTTACTAGGTTTTACCAGATTAGGGGAGACCTAGCCTCTTTCACTATGGAGCCATGTTGTTGTAATACGTGCAGAATGTGGTGTTTCTTTGGCATCATCTCGTTGAAATAAGCAAGGCCTTTCCCAAAAAGATGAATGGTTGGTAGTGTATGCTGCTACAAAACCTATATCTATAATTTAGCATTAATCGTGTCTCCGCAGATGTGCAAGTTACCCATGCAATGGCCATTAATGCTCCTTTATACTATCATGGATGCTAGGTATTGAACTGTGCGCTCATTTAGGCTGGATGGTCCCTTTCCTTTGAAGCCCGTAGGACACGGCTTCCTTGACTTCCAAAAAGGATTTTGCATTTTGGTTGGTAAGACCATAGAATACAGCTTTAGATGGAGGGTCCATGGACCAACAGTTTTCTTCTTAGCCTCAGTTCATCATGAACTTGGGCCCAGAGAATGCAACAGTGTTTCTGGGTCTGTTTACGAATGGTTTAATCTTTACGTGGCAGAGCTTCAACTTGCATGTGTGGATGCAATGACAAACTGTGTTCACTGACAGTGGTTTACAGAAGTGCCCATGCAGTGATACTCCCCTGTGGATTGTACCCTGATTGTGCGTCTGGTTCCTTGTCTGGATCGTAACAGGTACTACATCACTTACTGAAAAACTACTCACTACAGGAAGCTAGTTTTAGGTTCGATGATGACCTGTAGTAACCCCCAATGAATTTTTTTTGCACGGAAATGTTTTGTTCATCTGGAACTACAGAAGAATTGTATACCAATGAAATTGTGTGTTGAGATTTAGGTTTTTTTAAACAGTGCTGCAATTTCATTGACTCATGGCGGTCAGGTTGTTTGGCATTATGACTTCCAGTACTTGGGCATTGCAGACCATTAGCAAGGATGCCAAGTGTAATATTTCTTAAGAATTTAACTTTTTGCTCAAGTGACCCGCATTTAAACTGTTTACAGGTGTAGCACTCTCTTGTGGCTGATTAGCACCATCTGAATTGTGAACGATGCAAAAAAAAGGGGGTTAGTTTTAGGACAAAAATTGAAGAAAATGACTCGACAATTTTTTAATGAAGGTATGCTAGTTCTGTAACAAAATTTATTTTGGTTTCATTAAAAAAGGGTTACCCCCCACAGGGGGGTAAAATAAGGGTCAGTATTACCAGAGAACTATAAATGCTACAGGATATTAATTGGTGGCTATAGAAAGCTCTTGACCATTACTCATAGCTGATATTACCACAAATCCACATATGTCATCAAATAAGTGTGAAAATGGTACCCTTATATGTGTTTGTTTTGATACCGGTTTGTAAAAGTAGCATTTTGACAGCCTATGAAACCACAATAAAAGGGTTAAAACTACTGTGATTGGCTACAAAGGGTAGTACAGTGCCCAGAGAACAATTCCTGAAAAAAATCATGGGGTTAGCTTTATTACTTCCAGAGTTACAGCCTGTTAAAAATGGGAAAAATACAAATTTTGCCAACCGGGGTGCCATGCCTACTTTTTTTTTACACCCCCCCACAAAAAAAATCAAAACTAGTGGGCCAATTGAGCTAAAACTTGGTATTTTTTTTTATTTGGCACCCAAAGCAACATTCTATTAGAGTTTAAAGAAAATCCATGACCATAGAACTTGTATGAAAATTGGTTGATTTCATATGGAATGACCCTATTGTGAATGTTGGACTCAGCAAGAGCTGTATACTGGTGAAATTTTATGCCAACATATTTTCCTCCCATTTTCTTCAGAAAAGTTATCTGTTTAGTTTGGTGCATGAAAATTTCTCTGTCTTCTTTTAGCCACTAGAGGATGCCATCTCCCATCTCGGTGTTCAGTTAATTGTTAACAGCATACACTCATTTCTTCTACTCAGTGTTTCATATGCAATATGTTTTTCTTAGAGGCATATGTATGTTCTTTTGTGATACAAACTATATATTCTGTCAAATAAAGTAATAATACAGCCAAGTGTTTAAGGGAGGGAAAATGCTCATGTTTCTCATAAGTTACAGCTTTTTTCTGGCTGGCAAGGTCTTTTATCTTCGTAACCCGCTTCAAAATCATGAGCACTGGTTTCTCGGCACTGCTGTCTCTGCTACTGCAAAATCTGTTCTGATCTTTTCATAGCAGACTGTGGTTTCTGCTTCAAATAATTTGTTCATCCTCATTAATGATGATTCCTCTGTCCACCTCATGAATAGCTGCTTTCTTCTCTTCCATTTGATTTTTGGACTCGTGTGGTTTTATCCTTTTGTACAACAGGTCCTCCTTCATTGTTAGCTGTAATTGTCGCTTTTTCAAAATCTCATATTTTCCCCATCCCAGAAGGATCTTTGTTCTTCTGCTTAGCAGTACCTGCTCTCTGCTTTCTGTAAATCGCTGCTCTCATTTACCTCTCAAGGAGCCTGGTCACTCCATTCCAGAAATCACCGTGATCTTTCCAATGGCAGCATCTGCTGCCTTCTCTTTTGCAGTGGTTGCCCTCCAATCTTTGTCAGCAGCTAATTTATCAGTCCATGCTCCATGTTCACAACCATCTGTTCTTTTCTCACCAGAAACATCAGCTTGGCTATCTTTGGCAGCAGTTTCTTTCTTTTAAATTAGGCTGCTATCTCAACAGGAGTCGCTAATTTTTAAACTTTAGCAATGGCAATGCAAGTTTGAGCAACTCCGGTCCTGGAGGGCCACAGTGTCTTCAGGTTTTTGGTGCATTTCTACACAAATGATTAATTTAAGTCCTTGATTGGCGAATTGTTTTTTAGACATTGGTTGCTCGCTCATTGAGAAAAGAAAAAAGCCTGCTGATACTGCTACCCTCTAGGTCAGTGGTTCCAAACCAGTCCTCAAGAAGGTTTTTGCTCCAGCTCTATTCTTTCGCATCTGATCCATTTAAGGGCTTCATACTGTTTGGTTGAAAAAGATCTACCTGAACAGGGTGTTCATGAAGGTGCATTTGGCATTAAATGGGTAAGGTGTGCAAAAGTAAAGCTGCAACAAAAACCTGCAGGACAGGGGGTCCTTGAGGACTGGGTTGGGAACCGATGCTCTAGGTCAATAGTTGCCCATCCCTGGCTTCATATCTTCACAAGTGGCTGCTTCATCTTTAGCTACTCTTGTACTCTCGCTGTCACTGCATTAGCATTGCTGTAGCTAATGACCCATACTTGATTGAAAAAATGCTCTCTTCATTCTGTTGACACCAAGTATTCAGTCTCACATCTTCAGGATCATTGTTTTTAATAAATTTCAATGAAACTGCTCCCCATTTATTGGCTATTGTTGGTGTTCTTTTTAGCTCGCTAGGACGAATGTTCTCGGAGAGCTATTGCCACACCCTCTGCGTCGGCGTCCGTGGACAGCAAGGTTAAAGTTTTCCGGCAAGCTCTGTTGTCTTCTGACAACTCTTGTTTTTTTATTAGAATGGCCATACATCCAAGGATTTGAATGTCACTTATCAGGAATGTCAATACAGCACATACACAGCAGAATTATGCTGACAGGAGTTTCAGTCAGAGCTCTGACTTTAAAAATTTACTGGACTGGGTCCTTCAATAATCTGTTTCAAAGTTTTTGGTCTGGCAGTTTTACCATGCTCTGTGAAACAAGAGATCAATTTGTCAGTGGAGCTCTGAAAGTACTATTACTGAGAGAGTGGTAAATAGACCCAGGTTAGACAATGGTTAAAAAAATAAATAAATAAAAATGTAGAAGAAACAAAAATGGTTTAATAATCTGAAATCAGGATTAAACAGTCCAAGGAAAAAACAAAAACACAATAGCAATACAAAAATCATTGGACAGGGATCAGAGTCAAAAAAACAGGCAAAAATACAAAAACCAGCTGAGCAGAATGCAGTACAGAATTAGAGGCAAAATACAAAACCAGTTAACAGGCAACATGGTAACCAGAAGACAGCAAGACATCAGGGGTAATCCAAAAGCCCTGAAATAAAGAAAGTCAATGCACTGGGACTCAATACAGGCTCATACAAAACAGGACAAAAGACACTGACACAAACTCATGACGAGAGCAGAGAGGGCCAAATACCCTGAGCGGGACATCACCAGCGAGTCCCCTTTTTTTGCTGGTGATTAGGTTTGCCAGCTTGTGAAGCCAATAGCTTGTTCCCAAGGCAATTAGAATAACTGGACTAAATTTGGGTTGCAAATATCAATAATTATACGTCCAAAAAAAAAAAAAAAAAAAAAAAATTCTATTAAAAGTTGTCACAAAATGATGCATAAGAAACACCTAAAATTAGTACAACAATGACTTTATATGTTTATTCTGAATGTAGCCTACATCATAGATGCTGCAGTATTCAGGTAAACGTCTCAGCAAGTTGAGAACAACCATACAAGAAATTTTATTTTAAGCAGTTTATTAGTCCAAATAGGTATATATTCATAAAGAAAAAAAATTTGTTAACTCAGTTTATATGTACACATTTTCTTTGGATTTGGAATCTGATGCAAGAGACCATGCCATGCCCTTCACTTCTGAATTGTTTGCAGAGGGCTTAGAATTGTGGCAGTTAGGAATTGCGACGTCATCACAGACGAGTCTTTGCAAGTAAGCTTACCCAACACTGACTGTGAGAAACCAGTCAGGAGTTTTTGAGTTATGTAAATGATCAAGTCAGTATTTGAATGGCAGTTTTGCCGCATTTAAATTCATTTGCTTGATTTATCGACTCAGGCAGGAGGGAGATGACAACAAGTTCAGTCTGCCAACAAAGTAAAGAACAAAGTTTTCTGCTTTGATGAACAAAAGAAAAGTGCATAAAAAGAAAGGCGGGCGAACATGTTTTAGAATTCTAATGGTCCACTAATATTGCAGGCAGGATTTGGCAGAATACAGCAGGGGAAAAAAATAACATTGAAAATTTCAACAAATGATTGATCCAACTGCTACTGCTTTAAAAAATTGTGGTCCATAATATATGATTCTTTTCCTTCCAGGTTGCTCTTGTGTCTCCTTGCTAGAAGAAAGCAGAGGAGCAAAAGACACTTTGGAAGCTCCTTGTCCTGGCAGCCAGCTGAACCAGGGGTAGAGAACCTCATCCATACAGGGCTGTGTGGATGCAGGCTTTCATTTCAACCAAGCAGCTACACGCCTGATTCTACTAACCTCTGGGATCTATGCTTAGCACCTTGATTAGTAGCACCGAGTGAGTAACTACCTGGTTGGACTGAATGCCTGCGCCCACAACTGCCCTTTCTGGATAAGATTCCCCATCCCTGAGCTAAACTACACTGAATTATGTCCGTTCCTTGATCTTAAGGGAAATAAATTTGGATACACCCCATATCTCAAGGGAGATCAACAAGGTCACCGGCATGAAATGAGAAAATCACAATTAAGTTGCAGAATTTGGAGAATAAGTTGTTTCACTTGGGTATATCCAAATTCTCTTAAAAACAAGAACCTTCCTCAAAAACAGACATTAATCAGAGATAGTTTGACTCGTAGTCTGACAAGGGGCATCCAAAGCGTCTATTTCATGTCCAGTCTCCCGGCAACTTTCTGTTGACCAGTGTGACATTTTCTATCGAAGTCAAGGAAAAGTGGGGCGGAAAGGAAGAGGGCCTCCTGTTTAAGAGGATTTGGATGCACCCAAGAAGTCACCCATTTATGCACGGAGGTTGTCAAAAGTTTGAGATGTGAAAATGCAATTTGGCGTAACTTCACTTGTCCACTGAGGGGTGCTGTTTTCCCACCTTTGTATTCCTCTGTTTGTAAGGTAACACTGATGTTCATCCTGTTCTAATGCCTCCAGCACGAAGGTTTTAGCTGTGTTCAAAACTATTTGCTTTCAATGTTTTATTTAGGATTGTTTTTTTTCCCCTGTACAGATTGAAAGACAAAAAACCCATTGTTTTGGTGGACGGGGGGAATGATTATTTCCAACAAGTTCATTTGAAGCAGTTCTACAAAAAATGATTTGGCTGTGAAGACTGAATGCAGTTCAGTAAATCCCAGCACAAGCTAGCAAAAAATCACTAAGCATGAAATGACTGAATTTCAAGTATGGCCAACATTCCCTCCAGACGAGACAGGAATATGTCAGGAATTCCAAACAGAGGATCAAACCTTTGGTCAGTAGTTGTGGAAATGCCCAATCTGGCACTTGTTATTGATGAAATATTGCAGGAATGCCTTAAAACAGGGATCGCCAAATCTGGTCCTCAAATTAAAATCCAGCCCTGGATTCAGGCATTCCTTTCTCCTGGCAATGAACAAATTAATTGCACAATTAATGCCTCTGATTCCCAGGTAAAGGGAGGTAGAAAACCAGCAGTTCTCAGGCCATGAGGAGTGTGAGTTGATCATGCCTCCCATAACACCATAACAGCTGTCCCAAAACGGTCATGAAATCATTGTTAGAAGAGGTTTGCTTACTAATATGCAACCAGGCTCATGTAGAAAGCCTTATGTTGTGAACCTGACCATATAATGATCGTAATTGTTGTTGAAGTCCCCCACAAATCAATATTTAAAGTGTTAAACCTAACAGGAAAGCTCCCTTAGTTTAAAATATGCCATACCTGTGTGTCACCTTGCCAGTAACTCGGCCATAGTGGAAATAAGCACACACAATTTGTCATTCTCGATCATTTCAATGCATGTAGAGATTGCATTGTCAGTGTGCGTTTTCACATTAGGGGAAAAACAGTCTTAATGGCTGCTGCAATGGACTTAATTTTTCAGCATCATCATAATTACCTTTTTCCAAAAAAAGACAAATCTGTTGAGTAGTGGTAAATAAAGTGAGGAATCCAAAGACTGAGGAACTGCAAGTCTGGAGAACTTGTGATCCTATTCTTTTTCAGCAGTTTCCACGGTCATAAATTTTGCCCACAGGTTCCAGCCTCTTCTATAACTAACCTCATAAAAGAGCAAAGCTGTGTGACTGTGTGTCTATGTTTAGGAAAACTTGCAAACTTTGTGCTTAATAAGGATTTTACTACACCGGATGTGTGATGTCAGCTTTAGTGTTTATTGTAGTGTGTGTGTGTGTGTGTGTGTGTGTGTTTTAAATGTTGCCATAGACTGAGGAAAGATATTTAAGGGGTGAATGGAGGGTAAATTTTGTCTTAATCCCAGGACTGAAATGGCCTGTTTCGTGCAAGGAGAGGAGATGTGGGACCTGGAGCCATGCCCAGTAGCAGTTATGGCATTTGAGTTTTTGTCCAAGCATGAAATCTTGTGTGAATTTGTTCCTTCAGATCTGTGTTTGTCTGTTTAAGCTGTATCAGAGCTTGAAGCCATGTCACTTTTGATGGTTTATAAATGGCTTAGTCTGGAATGGCTTTAAATTAATGAATGCATGGAAAATCTTAGCCAGGAATGTATTCAGAATTATTTTTCTTTGATTCTTATACACAAGTAATTTCTGGATAAATTAGTTTATTGTCTTGTTAGTATCTTTTGAGACTTGAAATTAATTATTTGCAATAATTTTTCTGACCCAAAAAATCTCTCCAGTGCTACCTGGCAATGTGTGCACATCATGTGGAGGACATTTCATATTTTCAAATTTAAACAGGATCACTGAATTTGAATGTCTTTGAGATTAAATTATATGAGGAATAAATTTTTTTTCCTAAATTATAATTTAGAAATTTTAAAAATAAAAAAAAAAGAGTTTCCTCCATGTTTTTCCATTCATAAGAATAAGCTAGGTAGAGCAGCATGAGGCCCAGTCCTCAATTTCAGCCACCATGGCAGTTGTTTCCAGAGCGACCAATCTGCTTGACCACAACCGGAATGTTTTTGCTCTTGAACTCTTCCTGCCATTGTCTCTGAAAATTTTCCTCCACTGTGGTGCTCCTGTAACAGAATGGAAATATTGATGTCACATACCATTCAAATAAAATGGCTATTTCTCTGTTTAGAGCTTGGAACATGGTATTGTGTCTTGAAAATAGTCCAAAAACAAAGGCTCCTTATTCTTAAACTCCAGAAAATCAATTATAGCTTTCATGATCAATTTTCTATTTCAATAGAGCTTTAGCATCGTCAACCATTGTTGCAGTGAGTAAATGTACACTCTGTGTAGTGTTAGAGCAGTTTTTCAAAAACATGGACAAGAGCCCATTTTCGACTTTTTTTAAATCTAGTACCATAGAAAGCCCAGTAACCATAACGCTGTAAAGGCCAATAATATGGTTCAATTCTATTTTAAAACTAGGGAAGAACACCTTTACCACCAAAACATTTTGGTTAGGTTTAATGAAAGCCCAGGATCTGATATTTAGTTTCAACAATTTATGAACATAAAATGCAAAAGAAGAAAAAACATTAGGGACAGCTGCTTGCAATCAGGTTATGGAATTTTTCATTGATGTGTTACGGCAATTATGGATAAAAGGACTCTTCTTTAGGGATGCTGTATGTGCTTACTTCTTGTGTAAAAAATAACATCAAGTTTTCTAATCAAAGAGATTGGGTATTCTTTTCAGGTGAGCCCTTCGGTTGCAAAACTGTCTTTTCAAGGAACGATTGTTATTTTGAAAGCATGCTTTATCCCTATGTTCCAGTAAAGTGATAGTATAATAGATGATACATTTACAGATAACCAAATAAACAGATGGCTTGTATTTACAGTTTGAGCCTCTTGACGCCATTTTTCAAATGTTCTGGTTATATGCAGCATGGTGCTGGACTCCAAATGACTCTCTTGATAATGTGCAATCAGATAGGCGTAAAAAAGCATATTATTATCAGACAACATATTGTATAGTCACTTACACTTCAAACAGCAAATCAATCACCTTACTTGGCATCTACCCAGCTAAGACTGAAGTGCCCCTCGTTACATTCTGTGGAGGATTCCAGAACACACATTTATTTATTTATTTAAACTTTATTTATACAGGGAAACCCATTGAGACCTCAGTCTCATTTGCAATGATGTCCTTTTAACAACAAAAATTAACAATATACAATAATATAAACAATATATTATTTAGAACAGATTACAACTTCTAAATCCTTTATGAAGGTTTTTGATTTTCTAATGAGATTAATTCATCCAGTTTAAAAGTCTCTTGAAACCTATTCCATGTCCAAGGAGTATAAAAGCACAACGCAGTTTTTCCATGCTCAGTTTTGATTTGGGAGGCCTCAAGAACCAACCAGTCTTGAGACCTTGTCTCTTAATGATTAGAACGACATCTAAGGAAGGATATAATTAGGTAACCTATTGTGGCAGGCCGAAGGAGAGCCCGGGTGGGTGGGGGTTTGAACCCTACACTGCCGAGTAGGAGTAACACGCACTGACCACATCACCAAAGAGCCAGGCTCCTTAGCAAGGTAGCCAGGGCCTGTACTTATTAGGAGACATTTCTAGTGACAGAAACCATCAATTGTCACATCTCTCCCCCTCTTTCGGGAGCGTGTCCTCACACTTCATGCTTTACACATGCTGCCATCCATTGGGATTCCCTGAATCCTGCCCATTACACCAGAATGTGGAGGGCCAAAAGCGGGCCTGGGCGGGGATTTCAACCCCAAACTCCCAGGTAAGAGTCACACGCGCTGACCACATCGCCAAAGAGTCAGGCTCCTTGGCAAGGTAGCCAGGGTGTGTACTTATTAGGAGACATTTCTAGTGACACGACCCATCAACTGTCACACTATGTAGGATTGCTTTATAAATGAAAGTTAGCCGGTGCTCATTCTCTTAGCAGCTAGGTATGGCCAACCCGCAACCTTACGTACAGAACAATGATGAGTTCTGAAATGATCGCCGGAGATAAATTGAAGTGTTACATGACAGACCATATCAAGCTTTTTCAAGATGGTACGGGCAGCATTCAAGTAGATAATATCGCCATAATCAAATACTGATATGAAGGTAAACTGCATTAAAAGCTTCCTTTCATCATGCGAGAAACATGATCCTTTTCTGTAAAAGAGCTCAATTTTATGTCTTATTTTGTTATTTCAATAAAATGTATTTTAAAAGACAACTTTTCATCAATAAATATCCCAAGGTACTTGCATGATGACATTTGCTCAATTTCAGATCTATCCAATGTGCAACTTCTCAATGTACTTTCCCTCAATGAATGAGGTTCAGAGAAATGCATATATTTTGTTTTGCAAAATTTTAAACTAGTTTATGCTCTTGAAGTAAGTGCTGTAAGGAATCAAAAGCTGTCTGAAAGGCAGATAATGTCTCATCCAGTGAAGAAGCTGATGAATAAAGCATTGTATCATCAGCATTTTCAGCCATTTCCAAAAGAGAACATATTATTAATATACAAAGTAAAAAGTGATGGTCCTAAAATTGAGCCCTGTGGTACCTCTTTAGTGACCTCCAGAAGAGTTGATTGAGTTGAGTCCGCTACAATAAATTGTATTCTATTTGAAAGATAACTTGAGAACCATTGGCAAGCATTCTAATCTAGGCCCACAAACGCTAATCTATCAACTAAGACTGAAGGATCAACTGTGTCAAAGGCCTTGGGTAGATCAACAAACAGAGCAGCACAGTGTTGCCTTTCAAGGGCACAAACTATATCATTCACAATAAAAGATGCTGCTGATACAGTACTGGGACCATATCTAAAACCAGGCTGAAAGTAATTTATGATGCGATTTCAATTCAAAAACAAACTAAGCTGGCAATTAACCAAAGGATTAACCAAAGGATTCAAGAATTTTGGTTAAATAAAGTAGCTAGGAAATTAAGATCTCTAATGTCACCACCCTTAAGAAAAGCATGCACAAGTGCAGTTTTCCAGATCACTGGTACCAAATTCCCAAGCTAGGTGATAGATTAAAAATATGTGTTAAAGGCTAAGCTATAACTAGAGCAGCTAACCTCAACAGTCTGGGATCAAAAAAATCAGCATCAGCAGACTTTTTTTTAGTCAATTTTCAACAGACCGTCAATGTCTTCTGACTCAAAAAGGAGGCTAAAAGAGAAACTATAATGTTTCATATTATTCTGGAGCACTGGTCCTGATTGGCAAATATCAATTTGTTTATGCTGACCCATTCTATTCATAATGTCCATCTGATTTGTATGCATTCAATCAAATCATAAAGTGTTCATTGAAGGCATTACAAATTTCCGTCATGCCACTTATCGATAACCAAAGCGAAAAACCTCCTATCTGCAGAATTTTTCTGATTGGCGGATTTCACTTTAGATGATGAGAACAAGGAAGGCTGCTCATCCAAAGTGAAATCCGCCAATCAGAAAAATTCTGCAGATAGGAGGTTTTGCGCTTTGGTCATCGTTATGGGACTAGAGTCAGACCATATCTGTGGGGGAAAAACATTCTCATCCCAGCTCACCATATAGTGATGATACCTGAGTAAGTGTCGATATACGATGCAAAAGGGGGCTTTTGGCATCCTTATTTGATGCTTGGGGTTAGGGTTTGGGTTAAGGGTCAGGGCTTAGGGGGCAGGGTTCATTTAAAACTGCATCAAATAATGAAAAATTACTAAAAGCCTCCTTTTACTTCATATGTTGATGCTTGGTCACGTAGCGTCACTATATGATGCGTTAGGATGAGCCTGGGCTTAATGCTCGGTCCTGCACGCTCTCATTGTGTACTTTTTGTAATAGGGTAAGAAGCTCATTCTCAATGTTTCAGAGATAGGCTAAATGAACGAAATGAGCAAAGCAAAGAGGAGGGAGCTGACATGTTTTCAAAAGGTTGGTGCAATCAGACAGCTTCTCTAGGAATACTGTGCATTGATGCACTGGCATTTTCTTTAAATCATTTTTTTTTATTAGCTCGCATGTTTTGGTAGCTTTGTTCGAAAGTTAATCTAATCATGATTTCATTCATTTACTAAAGTGTCAAGTTGAATCGCTGGGGTAGTTCAAGTTTATCTGTTTTTCAATTTGTCATTTGTGTTGTTATGCCTGTACTTGGTTAATAAGATGTCAGATTTTGTTGTCTGTGTGTACGTATGTGCATCAACCCTAAAGCCACAGGGCCCGCCTATGCCGCAAATTCCAGTTTAACTGTTGGTGCCCGTGGATATATTGAAGGGAAACTAGTCAACATTCTCTACCACCGCTTCTGCTGTACAAAGATGGAAATAAAAAAACTCATCAGCGAACTGCAAGAAGCAGTAGAAAAAACATCATACAGGATCTGGCTGAAGAGAGATGGCCAGACTTGGCTTGAGAGCTAGTAGTTGACACCAGCACCACAATAGCACCTCCAGATGGAGGGGCCACGCCACATCAGAGGATTAGTTAAGGGAAGAAGGGCTGAAACTGCAAAGTGGTTCCTCCTGATGATGGTAAGGGGCTGGATCCGGTTGTGGAGCTGTCGGCAACAAAGCACTGCACAAATGTATGTCAACTTCTTTGTCATGGTGGTGCAGTGACTACCTCTGCCACCACACAGCAAGAAGAAGGTGGGTTCGAATCTGGCCTGGGTTCTTTCTTTGTGTAGTTCCAGGGCATGTAGGCTACGATTGAGCTTAATTTTAACTTTTAGTAACAGCGTAGTGTCGGGCGTATGGCGGGCCGTCACGTCACGATCAGGCTGGGCCGCCATGGCCGAAAATGCCAGGGCCCTTTTTGTCCCAGTCCAGCCCTGCAGGTTGACACTTATGACACCTATCAATTTTGAATGCCATGTCAACAGTATTGGCCAAATAATGCGCAAATTTGTGCTGAAACATAGACACTTCCTTGTGGACGCTATACAGGCTGTAATTTTTCATCGATTACTTTCATATTTGGTATGGACATGTGTTATACTTCACTTATGACAACTATTGAGTTTGGTTGCCATGGCGACAGTATTGGGCGAATAATGCAAAAGGGGAGAAGCGGCCTCAAGGGGCTACACCCATGCGGTCGCAGCCGACCAGACTGTCTAGTTTCCTATTGGAGTAAGTAAGAAAAAGAGCACATTGAAAAAAAACTTGCATACAACCTTCAAACGTGAATAAATGTAAATGTATTGCTATGTTCTCTCCAGCTTTGTTATTCATGGTATTACTTTCTAAGAACACCATTATCTTTTTCCTATGCATGAGTATAACATTAATGAACACTTGGGCAGTGCATTGGTCTATGAAACTTATTTTATTACAGTCCAGTTTTTATGGTTTATTATCGTCCAAAGACATGAGCATGTCCGTGTAATTGAACAGTAATGCCTCTAGGTGCCGCTGATTTAAAGTGCACATGTCCAACGCTCAACCATAAATATTATGCAGTATTCTGTTCATCATGAGAATGGACTCATGCTGCCTCCGCAAACGGAAATGCATGTGATGGTAAAGTCATGCACAATTTCATCCATTACAAATGGCATATTCATTGCCTTCACCAAATTTGGTGATCTCCCGCTCCAAAATAGCTGGAACGTTACCTCAAAGGGATGGACCGTGCAAAAAGAAGTGTGTCAATGCATAAAGCTGGCACTGTGCAATTCTCATGTTACAGACCTTGTTTGCTTTTAAGTCACCCAAACTACCTTTTGACATGTATGCTGTCAGTCTGTGGTAGTCTCATGGGACTGAATTGCAGCCAGTGGAGCAGTAATGCTCATAAATGCATATATGTTTCCTTCCCATTTTCATTTTTGGTATACACATAATACCCACAAAATGGTGGTGGGGTCTAACAGGAAAGGGAGGGTGAAGAGGGATTTTTATCCATGTAAATATTTTCTTAAATTTAAAGGCACAGTATGTCATTTTCTGCTGCAAGGGATCTCTGGTTCAAAACATTAACAAAAGACAGAGTTTGTTGATGTTGTGAAGTAGCTTGGGATCATGGGAGTTGTTGTCTTCATTGTTAAACAATCACCATGTTTCCAGATGCAGTTATGCATTAAAGTTTTATTCACACTCGTAAATTCATTCTAATGAAAAAGCTGCTTGTAATATGAGCTAACATTGCGTTTAACTTACCATTATGTACACATACGTTACCATGTGCATTAGCTTGATGGCTGGCAAGAGCCACTTGTAATAGTAGCACATCATAGTAAGCTATTGAAATATCACATGAATAAATGAGGTCTCTGCAGGATTACTGCGTTGCAAAATGGCATTCAATTAATTGAAAAATTATGTTGTGTGGCCGTAGAAGTGCTATATTACTTTTACTGACCTGGTTTGTATGATTTACACTTACCCTAGGGCATGATTAATTATTTTGCTGTTAGTGAGTTACGTGGTGCTTATGTTATGGCACGCAGAATGATGTCACACAGGCTCAATCAGGTGCAACATATTTAATGAAGAATTTCTTCAAAGTGCAAAAATATCACTTTAGATCGTCAGTGTCATGGATTCGTCCGAGCCGGATGCCAAAGGCAATCCGGCGGGCTCTAAGACCAAGGGCCTAAAGAAAACAGACACAATATGCCAGGCTGGGGAAGAAGGAAAGGGTTTAATAATAAAACATAAATGAAAAAACAAACAGGAATCGAGGTTCCAAATAATACAAACACAAGGGAACGGAGACGGCTGACATTGCCGCAGACCTGCTTTGGGAAGTGAATGCAGAGGCATTAGGGCTGTCACCTGCCAACCCCAAATACTCTGCTGAACCCTCCACCTTAATGGGCTGCAGGTGGAGCCCATTAAGGTGGCAGCACAGGAATGTGGAAGGAGAGGGGCTGTAAGGACCAACCCTAACAGTCAGTTGTTACACGACATCTTCAATTCTCATCATGTTCGCAGAGATTCTCACTATCAGACTTACTCAAGATAAACAATAACCAAATACCATAAACGTACAAAAATAAAATTCTTCTGAATATAATCTGTCTCATACATTCCTCTGGGTGTAAAAATACAGCGACCTGGAACACTAAATCCATTCAACGTTCAATAATCCAATTTGACTGGTACATGAGAATACTGCATTGTAATGGAATTTGTGGCTTACACGCTAACTAACCCCTCATGCACATAATCCAAGCTCAGCATAACAACATCCGATTTCATAAATAATCGTAAATCATCATAAACAATCCTACACGGTCACACCTAATACTGATATGCGCAGCGTGGGCTCCTTCACGAGGGCTCGTCGTCACGCTAACTGCCCTATGCTGGGACTAGATTAGCTACCAACAAGCTATATAAACTAGAGGCGCTATGCAATTAGTTCAAGATTGGCTAATGTATATTGATCTGGCCTCCATCTTAGGACAGGCGTACCTCTCTCTGGAACCCATGTAAACAACTGTGCTTTGGTTAATATTTCGGTAAACAATAATCATTCAGCGGTGCTTTTGATATCCGGCCTTTTTTTGACTAATAACAAGAGAAGAGTTAGCTTGAAGAGCCATTTCTGTCTATTATTGCCCTTATAGATCAGGGATCACTAGTGTGCTTCAGTCATTGTAGAGTTTGGTAATTCTTTGTGGTGAGCTGGCATGTGTTTCAGACATTTGGCAGTCTAAACAGGGAATTAAACAGTAAATCCCAATAAGACATCTGTCTCTTCCCATAACTCCCTCTGTCCTCCTATGATGAGATTGCAGGCAACTGATCATTGAACGTGGTGGCGTTTTTTCCTGCTATTTGAAGGCATCGCAGGTCAGCTGTGGGGAGTAGTGAAGGGGAGGGGATGTCGGATTACATTCACGGTAATTTAGATGCGGCGAGCCGACTTAAAGTGGCACATGAGTGGGAGAGAGCCTGGGAGCTGCGGGGTATGCTAAATTAAGCAGTAGCTAAATTCAGTTCCTCTGTCACACACGGCATCTTTCAGACACGCTCGGGAGGCCCCCTTCTCAGTTCACACATATACAGTTTATCACAGAGCTACACGCCAACCCTCCTAATAACATTCATATGTACATAGGCCTATGTGCATGCCTTATCAAAATACGAGTACCTGTGGACTAGCCAGCTGACTACCTAAGTAAGAGCTAGGGTCAAGACTGGCTACACAGCATATCAGTTTGATTATTTAAAGCCACCAATCTCTGTTGTTCAAGCTAAATATGACTTACTTGTGAAAAGTTATGTTGTCCACTTTCCCTCTCCTGTGACTGCAATTGACAGCCACATAGTGGTCAGGCATTTCCAGTAAAATTTATGGATAGAGACATACACCTTGCTGTCAAGGACGCTCGTCCTAAGGTGGTGGCCTGACTTGCATTTTGAAATCGTAACGTAGCTTAGTTTATATAGCTTGTTGCTAGCTAACATGATGGCTGCAAACAATAGATTCGCAGCTAACTGGCTAACTCACAATTCAATGCGGCAAATCACTCATAAACACAAGCCACACTGAAGATAGTATCACCGAAGCACAGTCTAAACATTGCCCTCGCTCTCGGTACTGAAATTACCTCACCAGCTTACCTGCAAAGTGCAAAAATATCACTTAGTGATGGCAATTTTACATTTAAGTTTGATTCATTTCCAACACATTCGACATTTCTGGTTTTTGCACGAATTTTCAAAGCAGTTTCAAAACTTCAGTCATGTGACCAAGTCACATTCGTCCGAGAAAAAAAAAACCCACCACAGGAAGGGTTGAATGCTTAATAGGCATTTATGTTGTTGCTTGATAGACAGCTTTTGACTCGCAATTAAATTTGAGAGACATATGGTTAATTTGCTCAGTTAAAAATATATTTTGATTAATATATACAGAAAAATATGGCAAGATGGATACAGTGGGTTGCAAAAGCACTCACACCACATACGAAATATACTTTTATCTTCAATGTTATTATTTTTATTAAATATGACAAAGTGCATATAAATCTGCACAGTGGGTTCAGTTGGGAATTCATTCGACGATTTACAAAATTTTTCTCCCAATGAATTTTATGAAAATGAGAAAATGAGATAATGCTGATTTTGCATTGTTGCAAAAGTATTAACACCTCGGTCATACAGTACAGTCACTACTTTGTAGCAGCTCCTTTGGTGGCAATAATGGCTTCCAATCCCTTTGGATAGCCTGCGACAAGGTTAGCATAATGATCCTTGGACAGTTTGGCCCACTCCTCCTGACAGTACTGCTCCAGCGGAGTCAGGTTTTTGGTGACCTTTGGTGGACAGCAATTTTCAGATCCCTCCAGAGGTTTTCTATGGGATTCCGATCTGGACTTTGACTAGGCCAGTCTAGAACCTTCACTTTCTTCTTCTGAAACCATTCTTGAGTTCCTCAAGACGTATGCTTGGGATCATTGTCCTGCTGAAAGGTAAACTTTTTCCCAAGATTCAGGCTTCATGCGGACTTAAGAGGTTTCCTCCAGGATGCCTATTTATTTGGCTCTGTCCATGATACCTTGCACAAGGACAAGCTCACCAGGACCAGAGGAAGAGAAACCGCTCCATAGCATTATGCTACCACCTCCATGTTTCACAGTTGGTATGGTATGGGCTGGATCATCAGCTGTGTTGGGTCTACGCCTGACGTACTTCTACAAGTGTTGTCTGCTGACGAGCACGCTGTGGGCAGCAGAATATTGGTCACTTTTTATCGGAAGTAATCCACTGTAAATTTCACCCCAGACAAGTTACACCTGAATGAGTAAACCTCTGTTACAATGTGAAGCAATAGTTTATAGTGTGCAACAATGCTGCGAGCCAAAATTATATCTTTTGTGCAGGGGCTGTGAATACTTATGCAACACAGGGTTACAAAGTTTTGCAATTTCTTTATAGTAAGGAGTGCTGAACAACCTTAACAGTAATGGCCTGATAAGATTGTGCAACTTCCTTTAATATACAAACTGGGGTAAATCACATGTTTAGTTCTATTCTCAGAAATTGTGTTTTGGCCAGGGCAGGGCTCAACAGTGCGAGTGTTTCACGCGCATTTGCAACTGCAAATAGGCGTGTGCGAATTGTGATATGTATTTAGTAGCACTTGTGCAAATAACAAAAATGTCCAGTGCGGGCAGTAAGTGGCTCAACGTGGGTGCTTGCATGCCGGAAAGCCTTAGAGGAATAGTCGTCACAGTACTGACTGAACCAATGCTGTGCGTCAAAAACATCACATGATCCATTCATCCAACCAGCTAGTAGACGCCGCATTAGCAGTTTTGGCCTGTTGCTCCGATACGTCCGAGCGTAAGCCACATCTGGGAGGGTGGGGCCCACATGTAAACAAATGCAACTAAACGGCAGTGATGTGGATTTTCTTAATCTACAACGTTTACACTTCAACCGATTTCAACGAGCCGTGGATATAGGTTTTATGATCTACATGGAGTATGAAGAAAATTTTTTTATCTTCGGTATATTCGGCGCAGAGCGCCGCCCAAACCCAAACCGCGAAAGCCCTTAAGTCACACATATACTGGACAAAGAAAAAGATCACCCCCCAAATTTGAAAATTTGATAGTTCAAATTATGTTCCATATCATATTTCAATATTAAAAATCAGAGTGATCCCTAACTTTCTTTGTTTAAATCATGCAGGAACCCCTGATTGTCAAAGATCCGAAAATTTCTTTTAAAAATTACAGGCGGCTTTAACCCACGAAATTTCACATTCCTAATGCAGGCAATAGGGCAGTGATCACTAAAATCTTGAGGAAAAACACCATTGGATGATTATCTCTGAGGCATATTAGTCAAAATAATGTCAATCAGAGAAGACTTGGAGCTATCTTTGCACTAGGTCATGTAGGTTTAGTAATTAATCGTGTCAAGCTTAGATTAGTACACAAGTCTTTGAAGCAAAAAGACACAGGTTTTTCCAGATCAAGATGAAAATCCCCCATAACTAACCTTTGTCTTGCTGTAGTCCAGGAAAATATATCAACTAACTTGTCAATAGCACAGGAGAGGGCTGAAGGGGGTCCATTTGCCCCAAATGCTGTTACCTGGTTGTTTTTCCCAAGATTATTGGACAGAGCCAGATTTTCAAACTGCTTTGGAACAGAAGATGAAATCAGAACAGATACAGGAAAACAAGTTGAAACATAGATGGCTTCACCGTGTCCGTTCCCTCTTCTGTCCGCTCTGAAAAGGTTATATCCATTAAGAATTACATCTATGACAGATTTTTTTAGCCAAGACTCAGTGATGTCCAAAATATCAGGACTTGCCTGTTCTATCAAAAAATTGACTTGGTCAATTTTAGATGCCAAACTTCTCATATTCAAGTTTAGCAGCCCGTCCTCATCTCTAGACCTAAAAACTGATGGATAATCTAAGATAAAAGGAACTGTATCAGTGGACACAACAGAATTACACTCAGTCAAAGGCACATATATCAGATCGTTAATGGATATCCTATTTGGCCAGTAACAGGATCTATGAATTCTCGGAAGAGAAATATATTTTATAACTGGCCTACGATAAAAAGAAGTATCAGGACCAAAGGAGTTGCTAGCAGTCCCAAACTTCAAATGAACAGCAGAAAGAACACGAAGAACCAATCTGCCTGGAAATAGGATAAGATTTCTGAGTAAGAATTGGCTATGTGGGCATGGAGAACATCCCGGCACAAGAGGAAGCTAATATGTCTGTATTTTGGATAAAGGCAGATTGTGATGCTGGGCAGAAGTTGGCCTGTAATTGAGGAACAGAGGTGACGGTGTGGCAAACCTCAGGTTGTTTGGTTGCACTGCATGGTGTAGTCAGACTACAGGAATAAAAACTGTATAAAATATACTTAGTGCCATTAAAAATGTATCGGTGAGGTATGTACTGTATTTGCGTCAAATTGAAGAATCAATCTATTTTTAGTGCTTTTCCAGTGAAATACGAGTGGAAATAAAGAAAAGCGCGTGGTATTGCAATCCTGACGCGCACCATGTGGATGCACCAAGCACTTCAGTGGTAACAAACATCGAGCTGTTTGTGATTTGTACAGTGATGCTTGACTTGTCACTGCACACATCGCAAATAAGTGGGCAAAAATTGGGTTTTCTGTAGTGGCCGTGTGCATGCATGTGTTGCTCACGTAGACTTGTCAAACGGTACTTGCGCTCACCCTCAGACGTCTCGAACCCCTCGTCTCATGATCAGTTTGGATTGCTGCCTGGCATCTGTCATGTACAGGCTGTAACTGGATGCGGCGCTCTTGAGCTACCATAGTCACTCGTGGCTGCCCTAAGCGGAGTCGGTCAGCGACAGTGCCTGATTTCCATTCTCGGACAGACAGCCCGCTGATTGTTGACTGACAGTGCATCTTGGCAGCTGAGACCTGCTCGTAATATGCCAATAGACCCTTTCAGTTTAAGGGTGTGAAAAAGCGAGATTTGGAGAGTGCATGAGCACTGGACATTGTGTAAGGCAGAAGACAAACTAAAGACCATTAACAAACCTGCAGTCAGTGAGAGGAGGGCAATCTCTCGACTCAAGGTTTGTGAATTGAACAGATATACAAAAATTTGGATGTACCACACTCAAAGCTCAAAAAGCGAGAACTAGCTGTAGCAATAGTTTAAAAATGTCTGCTGTCAAACATAGACTGAATAAAAAGATGGACGAACCAACCATGACGTCATCCATTGGTTTCAGAATACCATTTAGGAAGCCTTGATTTTGACAATTTGAACAGTATCATTTTGTCATTTTGAAACCGGATGTGATTCCTATTGGACGAAAGCGTGAATTGGAGATCCAGGGGGAGAGGGGTGGAGGGTGGATCTGACGTATCTGAGGAAGACCAGAGGATAGCCACGCCCCTAAAGCATATTCTGGATTTATCCTTTATTCTAGTCTATTTGGGACCATAATTTACAAAAATGAACATCATGATATATCGAAGGAGATTTTAAACTTGCGATGAATACCATAAAATAATGTGGAAAATCATTATTGAAATAATAAATCAGGTGGGAACATAGACTGTATAAAAAGATGGGTGCAGCACCCGGGTCTGAAAAGTGAAGTCCATGCGGAAGTCTCTGAAACTTGCATTCTATTTAATTGCCAGCAGATGGCGATGTCGGTGGTTGCAGAAAGAAGTTCAATGCTATAGAAGTCTATGAGAAAATGACCCTACTTTCCCACCTGATATATTATTTCAATAATGATTTACCACATTATTTTATTGTATCTATTGCAAGTTTCAAGTCTCCTTCGATATATCATGATGTTCATTTTTGTAAATTATGGTCCCAAATAGACTAGAATAAAGGATATAGCCAGATATGCTTCATGGGGTGTGGCTATCCTCTGGTTCTCGTCAGATAGAGCCAGATCCACACGTGGATCCACCACTCGCTCCTCCCCGGATCTTGATTCTCACTCTCGTCCAATAGAAATCACATCCGGTTTCAAAATGACAACATGGCGCAATTCAAATTGCCAAAATCGAGGCTTCCTTTATGGTATGCTGAAACCAATGGGTGACGTCACGGTAGCTTCGTCCATCTTTTTATACAGTCTATGGATGGGAAAGTAGGGTCATTTTCTCATAGACTTCTATAGCATTGAGCTTCTTTCTGCAACCACTGACATCGCCATCTGCTGGCCATTAAATAGAATGCAATTTTTAGAGATTTCCGCGTTGGCCTCACTTTTCAGACCTGGGTGCTGCTTCCATCTTTTTGTTAATCATGTTGTTACGCCCGGCCTAGGGGAAAACCGGAGCGCAGCATAAAGGTGACCTTCTCCTTCCTTACTTCCAAGGAAAACCAAACAAGTATGTATGCAGTCAAAAATTTACGTTTTATTTTACGGGAGTAAAGCCACGTCAGGGAGCGCATAACAAAAATAACAAACAAAACATCCGTACAAATAACTCTTACCTACCATCAAAAGAAAAGAATAACAATGCAATAACCTACCTATGAAACTACCAACACAGGAGAAAAGAAAATATACAATAAAGAAAAAACACAGCTCCCCCCTACCCTGCTCCAGGAGTTATTCTTTACATTTGCGACGTTTTCAAGATTCAGTATCAGTAAGCAGCTTAAGACAGACGAACTACACTGTCAAGTGCAAAAGTTTGACAGGCGCTTACGAACAAACTATAAACACACAACAGACAAGGCCGCCAGGTTTACAATTCTTTTCAAGCTCTTTTCAAAGATGACATTAACGATTTAACTGCATCGCCTGGTTTACAATTCTTTCAAGCGCTAACAAAGAACCATCAGCCAGGTTTCGTAGGCCACGTTGGAAGCAAGGAAGGAGGTGGGTCCCATCTTCTGGTGCGGCTTCCTTTTAAGCTACGTGCAATTAGCTGTCGTCCAATCAGCAACAGGCAACCTATATCGCAGCACAGAAAGAGAGCAACACGAAAAGAAAAACAGCAGCAATCCCAAGCATGAAAACAAAATGAGTATAAATACATACACGAGTATGAATACATACACGTGCCTTGGTCATAACACATGGAAAATGATCTAAATCAGTTTAAAGTTTTCATTCGTTGTCTCATGAAAGCATAACATATTTCTCATTTTAATATTGGTTTATTCAGCAAATCGTTTGTGTGGTTTGAGAGAGAGCAAAATACGTAAGATCCTCATAGTTTCTAGGCTATCTGGCAACTGCATGCTTTTAAATACCACGTGTTGGACATTGCGCTTAGGTTGAGGTAAACGTTTAAATTGCTGCAGTCTTGCTAGAGATAGTTCATTGTATCATTGCTGTGAAGGGAGACCATATGCTATCCTGAGATTAAAAATAAGAGCATTAAGGGCAGATTATATTGTTATTTTCGGCTTAATTTAAGGCAAAGAGGAGGCAGGGGCTGTTTTTAATGCCGGGCTAGATAATTTTCTCCGGGGCATGGGTAGGTTACTCCCACTTTCAAAGGCGCATAGTGATGAAGCATATGTAATGGTAACAGCACTTAAGTAGGCTAGTTTTTGGAGGATTTGCACTTACCTATAAAACCGACTTTTTACTACCAAAAGATAGAAAAGCACTTTCATTCAACTTTGGACACCATAAACAAAACCCCTCATTAAAATATGAATGGCGGAGGATGGAATCACCACTTAAATCAATAGGACACGAGCTGCTTTGACCTGGCTGTTAAATAAAATAAAAAATCCTTTGGTTGAAGAAATAATCATTTTCCAGCAGGCGCCCCAGCTACAGTAAGCCAATGGTATCCCAGTCAGTAGTTAGCAAAAATCATTTTATGCAAAAATTAGACATGTTATTGATACTATGTAATTCTACATTTGTAGTGGCTTTTAAACTGCCAGTAAACGAACGGCATATTAAGGAGATACTGTCTGTTTGTTTTTTGAATATAGCTTTCTATTCACCTGACTCATTTGATTCTGCATTATTTGACCTAGATATTTCAAAATCCTGGTTACTGGACCTGACAGGCACTCCATGTTTAGAAGTGAATTTACCCTCTGAAAGGAAATAAGGCCAAAATTGAAAGGGTCATTCAAAATGGGCTGCTATCAAATTTTACTATCTCAGATAGAGGCATCCCAAAACAGATAGACACACATCCAAGCAGATGCATACCAGTAACACACCTATATTAAAAATGAACATCACTTAATTCCATATTGAACCAATTGTCAGGCATTAAAGTTCCAATGGATGTCAAAAAAAATGGCTTTAACCTGAAATACTAAATGCCTAACTGAGACACATCTATCTGGGCCGACCCACAAAGAAAAACTCAGCTGCAAAACAATTTACTCATTTAACTGGAGATCAGTCTTTCTGGGATGACAGTTGTTTACCCATATATCAATTCATAAAACCAGTGAAGTTGGCACGTTATGTAAATCGAGATAAAAAATGAGAATACAAATGATTTGCAAATCCTTTTCAACTTATATTCAATTGAATACACTGCAAAGACAAGATGTTTAATGTTCAAACTGAGAAACTTTTATTTTTTTTTGCAAATAATCACATCTCTAGAATTTAAAGGCAGCAAACACATTGCAAAAAAAAAGTTGGCACAGGGGCCTTTTTACCACTGTGTTACATCACCTTTCCTTTTAACGACACTCAGTAAACGCTTGGGGAACCGAGGAGACCAATTTTGAAGCTTTTCAGGTGGAACCTTTCTCATCTTGCTTGATGTACAGCTTTGTTGTTCAACAGTCCGGGTCTCCGCTGTCGTATTTACGCCTATAATGCGCCACACATTTTCAATGGGAGACAGGTCTGGACTACAGGCAGGCCAGTCTAGTAATTCGTGACTCTTTACTTAACGAGCCATGCTGTTGTTAACACATGCAGAATGTGGCTTGGGCATTGTCTTGCTGAAATAAGCAGGGGCGTCCATGAAAAAGACGTTGCTTGGATGGCAACATATGTTGCTCCAAAACCTGTATGTACCTTTCAGCATTAATGGTGCCTTCACATATGTGTAAGTTGCCCATGCCTTGGGCACTAATACACCCCCATACCATCACAGATGCTGGCTTTTGAACTTTGCCTTATAACAGTCCGGATGGTTCTTTTTCCTCTTTGGTCCGGAGGACACGACGTCCACAGTTTCCAAAAACAATTTGAAATGTGGACTCGCCAGACCACAGAACACTTTTCCACTTTGCATCAGTCCATCTTAGATGAGCTTGGGCCCAGCGGCCGGGGCGTTTTCTGGGTGCTGTTGATAAATGGCTTTTCGCTTTGCATTGTAGAGTTTTTTTAACTTGCACTTGCAGATGTAGCGATTTAACTGTAGTTACTGACAGTGGTTTTCTGAAGTGTTCCTGAGCCCGTGTGGTGATGTCCTTTACACACTGATGTCGGTTTTTGATGCAGTACCGCCCTGAGGGATCGAAAGGTCACGGGCATTCAATGTTGGTTTTCGCCCAATAAACTACGTGCAGTGATTTCTCCAGATTCTCTGAACCTTTTGACGATATACGGACCGTAGATGATGAAATCCCTAAATTTCTTGCAATAGCTCGTTGAGGAATGTTGTTTTAAACTGTTCGACAATCATGGGTTTTGTAAATGAAAAATAAGTTTATGTGGTTTCTGCAAAAATGGTCAATCCAATTCTCTCGGTTTTGCAAATGTGTGTGTGTGTGTGTGTGTGTGTGTGTGTGTGTGTGTGTGTGTGTGCATGTGTGTGTCTGTGTGTGTGTGGGACATTGTGCATATGTATAACAGTTTCAATCATGTAATCCTGTGAGGCAGTGTAGAAGGCAGAGCTGTTTCAAAAACAATGCATTGATTATATCAGTCTCCTGGCTCTCCCACACCTCTCTGCTGCATAACTGCTGGGTGTTACTGACACTAAGGTGCACGGAGAGCTGGAATGCAATCCTGGGATTCCAGGGCCTGACCATCGCGGCTGGTACTCCCTTTCACCAAGTGCAGCACCCTGTCCAAAAGCACGATAAAACAAAAACTCCCTGTAGGATGAAAAATGGTGAGGGATGGGAAGCACCACCTTCAAATCAACAGGATTCCAGCTCTTTTGACCTGGTCAAGCTTTACTTTTCCTCAGCTGAAGGGTTGATTTCCAGAAGTGCCCAAGTCTGTTTTGTCTTTTTAATGAAACGAGATTTTATGAATTTGACAACTTGTAGGGATCATGTTACATTTGTTAAGCTGATGTAAACATAATGAACTATCAAAAAATATGTCTTAAAACATATTAAGACCTTCTTGCCTCTATCTTGATTCTTTGCCTAGATATGTTAAACACCAGACTGCGGACTTGAGTACTTTTAGAAGCAAATGCCTCAAAATAATGAAAATTGAACTCGATTTTAAAAATTCACAGCATTAAATTTTATTATTTCAGAGTACTAAAACAGAGTATCTTTTTTAAAACATAACAAGCCACTCTCTTATAAAAATGAACAACGTAGTCATACCAGTTTACTATAGTTATGGATGTCAAAAACTTTCTTGAACAAAATGAATGGAAGATATATACAGTGAAACGGAAGGTAAATGCAGCTGAACAAAGGTCACAATAAAAATCAATCTCCATGAATTATGAATGGGCGGTATCACCATCCAAACAGGTTTAAAGGCTTCATTCATCATAGATAGGGATGTGGCATGGTAATTAGAAAGTTCAGCCAAAGAATAAGCCGCAAAAAAGATTACCTTTTGCCAGACTGGCTGCCTGGCTTTTTTTTTTTTTTTTAAAGCTCTTTTGGGTTGAGAGCACACTCTCACATCCTGGCCTGTAGAGTCAGCCATTTTGGTTAGGTAAGAAAGCTAAAGTGGCTGCTATTGGCCAACCAATTTTCTAGGTGATGCTCTGATTGGCTGACTGGACTTGTGTACTTGTATAAGTTTTAGACTGGACTTGGTCACCGCTAGAAGTAGCTTCTTGGGGAATTTCCAATTCACTGTTTATACCGTGCTTGAGTGCTTCTTGGCCAAAATTAGCTTATGGAGCTTATTCTTTATCAGTGAAAGAATGGATTTGTGGTGTTATCTGATTTTAATGAATATGGATTTGAGCACTTCTGGAAATAACCCCTTCAATTATTTTCTCTTTCAAATCAGGAATGTTGTCAACACTCAATGCCAAAGCATTACTGGGCGCAAAGAGAAAGAATGCTTGTCAAAGTCCATTGACGGTCCATAATCTAAATTCAATACCAGTGATCATTAACCCCCAAACTTTGGTTGGTTAGCCACACATTTCATATCATTTAGCAGCCCAGATTGTTCCAGTGATAAAAAGAAAAGGTGAAAAATAGGACATAATTTGAAAAAAATGTAATCTTATAAATTTTGTTAATCACTCGCAATAAATTAATTTATTTCTACAAGGCTCTCACAGTTGGGAACTGTATAGATTTCACATTTAAACCATGCCTGCCATGTTTGCATCTCAAAGTGGGCAGACCTGTTCAGTGATCAAACATCTCAGTACCAATGTTTTTTGGCATAGGTTTGACTTAATTAGTAATCATTTTCAAAGTTGTGTGCCCATTATGTGTACTTAGCCCAAACTTGGCACAAATTTGGGAAGAATGATGCAGTAGTGCTTTGATGTGACTCCATGTCCTGTCTTTCAGTTTACTGGATCTGGCTTCCTAAAAACCTTACTCCAATTAAAAGTTTTATTGACATCTAACCTCTTACAGCCAGGCCTGTTCAAAAGTTATTTTTGTTGCATTGTAGGAATTGGATGTATTGTTTGTAAAATTTTGAGGGATTAATAAAAGTATACAGAAATCAAAAATCCAAGTTTTTTTTCTAACCAACAAATTCAAGAATTTAAGAATTTTCAAAATGGGTAATGATTAATTATTTACTACTAGGCAGGGTAGGCTATTGGTAGGCTGCTTGACTGGTAACTGAACAGTCGCTAGTGTCAGCCTCTGGTGTGGCTTGGGATTCCAACTTGAATCTCGTGAGATAAAGCTCGGAGGAACTCTGCCATTGGGCCCATGAGTGAAACCCCTTAACCCCATAATTGCTCCAGGGACTTCACCCCTGTTTCTCTAAATCCCTCCCCACTTGCAACTGTAATGGCATTTCTCCCAGGGCATCTTTGAAAAAGAGAAACATGTTCTCAATGGGTACTTTCCATCATTAAAGAAAGTATAAAAAATGGTGGTTTTTGTTCCAAACACGGTGGTGGTCATGTCATTTTTAAAACCTTTAATTTTTCTGAATAAAGTACTTTTTATGTTTTTATGTACTTATCATCACTAACCACATTGTCAGAAATAGCTAATGCTACAAAGACTAAAAATTATGCTTTTCTTGTTAGCAATTGCTAAAAGAGGTGGACATTTTTCAGCTGACTAAATAAAAGACCTTGGTGAATCATTAGGGTCTCAATTTTGTTTCTGAACATGTGGTATTTCTGTGTTTCCTTGAAAAGAATGCAGACTTTGCTTGCTCTCATTTGTCTTGTTTATAAATTTGTTTTTACCTACCAAATAGCTTGTTGTTGTGGCCATGTGTCGACCCTTTCAACAATGAAGAGCTTGCTGACCACCTTCGGTATTTAATTGGTGTTATGATTCAGACCAGGAATCAAATGCAGTGGCACAGTACAATCTAATAGTAAATTTTATTGATAGTAATATGGTAACAGCGGGATGGAGGCCAGAAGGAGAAGGCTCAGGTCAGTTCAGATGTTGTGGACAAAACTGGGCAAAACCAATCTCTGGCCAGTGGCTTTCTGGGATGACTGCCAGGTGGAGTGCACACTCCGCCGGAGCTGACCTGTCCACGAGGAGGACTGAGAAGCTTAAGGGAAACTTGGTTCCAATCCTGATGACCTAAGAAGGATTGGGAGCTTGTTCCTACCAATCTGAACAGAGGAACATACTTGGACAGAGATAATAAGAATTAGGTCCCAATCCTGGACCCTGAATTTGGCTTGGGAGCTTGTTTGAATTAACTAAATAAAGTGGAAGGCTTCCGCAAATTTCTATCATAATAAGGTTAATTTCACTAAATAAAGACGAAGAATTTCTACCAGGAGTACTGACCACTTCTAAGCACAAATAACAAATTGAAAACCAGCAACTTGCAACTCAAAGCAAGTTTAAATAGACGTCAGAGGTACTTCAGGAAGTAACAACAGAACAAGGCACAGCCAGGGAGGGGAACACACACAAGATGTAAACCAATCATACTTCTAATAGACCTGCAAGCTGCTGAATGGGAGGAGAAATGGAAGGCATTCACACAAGGGTTGTGAAAACTGGATCAACCAAATGAAGTTTTTTCCTGTTGTAATGATAGTTCATATACACTACCACTGAAAAGTTTTTGCACACCCTAAGATCTTGTCAAGTCTTCATCTTACATGTATGTTTACAACAAAAAAATCACTGGAAACCAATACTTGTTTCTTACAAATAATAAATTTACAAGAAAAATCCACATGGAATCCAGCACAGGTGATTGAAATGATCAGCTCACCATCAACCCCCTGAAGTTGCATGATAATGAGTAGATCATTTGAGTCACCTGTGCTGGAGCAGAGAGAGATCTAACACATGCGGGACAGGTGGTCCTCCAGGAGAGGTTTGAGAAGCATCGTTACTGACCTGCTTAAATATTGACAAAATGACTGATCCTGGTTTTTCTTAATTTGTTTTGTTATATAAATGGTTTATACATTGGGCTTCAGTTTTCCTACCTTTCTGTTATACAACAATATGAGACTATTACACAAGAACAAAACATTAAAAATTATAACAATTACAGAGAATACTGGGGTGTGCAAAAACTTTTGACTGGTAGTGTATCCCAATGTAAACAGGGGAAATTTATTGTACATTGCATGCAGACGAAAGGTGGTTGGGAGTACACAAAAACAAAAAT
Source organism: Gymnothorax javanicus (assembly GCA_029692085.1). Lineage (NCBI taxonomy): Eukaryota > Metazoa > Chordata > Actinopteri > Anguilliformes > Muraenidae > Gymnothorax > Gymnothorax javanicus. The sequence goes on from CM056201.1 coordinate 35,638,757, forward strand.
GTTCAGATCCACGCTGCATGATGCGCATGAGTCCCATTACGCTGCCTCACTGAATGTCTATGGCAGAGTGAAAGACCACAATTTGTAAAGCGTTAACCACAGCGGCAGTTGCTGTGCCTTGGAAAAAAATTACCAAGCATTCAGAGCACCTACTTAAGAAAAATTAACAGCTTGTCAAAATTCTGTGATCACGTCCGCCAACCAGCAGAGTTGGGCAAAAGTTATGTATTCAACCATGCTTGTTTGTTTGTTTGTTTAGACAATATTTCTGAAATTGAAGACCCCAGTGCTGAGAGACTGTAAGTCACAAAATGTCCATTTTGAGAAAACTGAGGCAGTGGACTTTGGTAATTATAACAGACATTTTCCCATCCTTTCCTTGTGGTGTGTGAAAATGTGACTTAAGTACTTTTAGCACTAGGGTCTTCAATTTCTCAATCAATTTCAATGATATGTTGTGGAGGTGTGGACTAGGCCTATCTGGATCACCATCAGGATCCCAGAGTTTTTAAAGGATTCTTCACAATTGCAAGATTGGAAGAGATTGGAATAAATAGGAAAACTGAGATTGGAATAAATGCCATACATCTTAAAATCCTCTAGATAGTACTTCATAGTAAAGTTCAATGTGACAAAATATAGATGATTGCACAAGTACCATGGGTGCCTTTGCAGATTAGTGTATCATAGATGAGTGGCATATTGGCCTTGGTTGGAGTTTTGTGTTGTCCGTGTGTCACTCTAGTTGCAAATACAAAGGGTGACCAAAGCCGAGGTTGGGTGTTAATGCTGAAAAGGGATAAGCAGATCCCACTGTGATGATGATAAAGATGATGGACAGAATCAGCCCAAACTCCTTCTGCTATCAGTTGCTCACACATAAATGTGTGCTCACTAAATTCAGCCCGTACGTCTTGCAAACTGTGGAGTTTAAAAGTAATATTTTACATTAGTATCATCACAATGTAGAGGCCGTCTCAAGTCAAGGCAGCAAGCCTTTGCTGGATTAATTGCACAATCACTTTTGTTACTGTGATGTGTTTGACAACATCTTCATGCCAAGACATTCCACAATAAATACCCCGTGCCCACCACCAGCCTGGTGTCCTGTTCAAGTAAAAAGTGTCTATTGAGCCAGGAGAAACAAGCAGCATAATCAGAGAAATCCTGCCAAAGCTTCATTCGTCCTCCATAGAGATCACACAGCCAAAAAATTCAGCAGGGGGTTGTGTTTCGGTGTTTGTACAAAGGAAGTATGAAAATGAATCATAACTGTGTTTTTTTTTTTTCAACTAGGTATTCCCCCAAATTCCTTTCCATTGAGTAAGTCTCTATTGGGATCTGCATGCTGTCCTAAGGCCATATTCAAGGAAAATCTTATGCAACATTTCTTCATTGCTCCTGTGAGCATCCACATACCACAGTTAGGTAGTATAATGGTATATATGTACAGACCTTTAATGCATGAAACTGTGTTTGCTGGCGTTTAAAATGATTGTTACTGTGTTTCTGTTGGATTGGTCACTAAGTTCTCAATCATGATAGCTTGGTTTTGTTTTAAAATTTTAATACAAACATCTTCCCCTGGGTGAGTCTGGGAAAAAGAATAGCCTGCGGTGAGCTCAAACTGCCAAATTCATATTTGTCTGTGAAATATGCCCCCCACCTCCCTTATCCTAACTGAAAGTCTTCAACGCAAACTGGATCTTCATCCGCAAATTGTCAAAGAATAACCGCATATTTTCACACAACTTAAAACAGGGGCTTAGGTGCACCTTATATTTGTCCACTGATAATTTTGAAAGCTCCTCTGGACTGTGGGCTTGATTCAGACCAGCTCAAGTCATTTTGTCTTCACATGTACATACTTTGCCCATCAAGGCACTGGGCATCTTAAAGGAAGACATTTCGATGAATTGGGAGTGATCCCTTTGAATGTTTCCAGCATTTAACTGTGATCTTTCTCTAGAATGGTCTTTTCTGGCAAAATATTTTGTCAGATCTGAGTTCAATCAGGTCTGCAGTATAAGCTATACAGTTCCTGTGAGATATACCAGCAGATGCTTATTTTATCACAGCACTGCAAAGAAGGACATCAATAGAGTTCATGCAAACTAATCAAGCAGGTCCTTATTAATTCAACTTATATACTGGATTTTATGCTGGGTTTGGTGTGAAGGGCAGAGTGTGTTATTTGATTTAATTTTCAATAATTCACACTTTGTCCCAACTATTTCTGAATTGGGACTGTATTATTTTATTATTTCACCTGTGTTATCTGGAAAACACCAGTTTGTGGTGTTTTAATCTGTTTCTCTGTTGCTGGATTTGGTGTGAAGGGCAGAGTGTGTTATTTGGTTTAATTTTCAATAATTCACACTTTGTCCCAACTATTTCGGAATTGGGACTGTATTATTTTATTATTTCACATGTGTTATCTGGAAAACACCAGTTTGTGGTGTTTTAATCTGTTTCTCCGTTGCTGGATTTGGTGTGAAGGGCAGAGTGTGTTATCTGGTTTAATTTTCAATGAAGTTTAATTTAAATTGAGCAATATGTGAGAAAATGACACTGTAACGCAGTACACATCCTCGGACATCTGGTTGTGTGCCTCATCCCAGTCCACCAAAACCGAGGTCTAGGATGGAAAATACTCAGAGGACACTGACTCTTAGCATATTTCCTGCCTCTCTGTCCCTCCCTCTGAGTGCTTGTTGTGGGTCTCCGGGGCAACCTTCCTTCGGTCAATTAGTTCCATCTTGTAAGATTCCCCCCCTTATCCACCCCTGATTACCCTCTGTGTTACTGACATTAGATTAACTATCCTGTCAGTGCTGGAGTCATTCAAGATTTCCCAACTAACCATCTAATTTCTTCCCTTAGAGAAATTATCCTCATTTTTTCCCCTGCATTATTTTTTCTCCCTTCCTGGGACAGTTGACTTGGGGTGAGGGAAAACACCAGCCTCCCTGCTTAACCCTGAGCTTCAGTCCTGCCACGAAAGGCAGCGATGTAATGGACCAACACTCCAATGTGTATTTTGGCATTTGCATGAAAAAATGCGGCCACTTCCTTCAGCTCCCAGAAAGCTCAGTGTGCCCCAGTTGTGTAAAGGGATATTTCTGGGCTCCCAGGAGAGTTGTATGTCATAGTCTCGAGGCCCACTTTCAGCTGGCATGGAAAACTTTGGGGATATTTTTTCTACAGCCTCTGATGTCTCACTGCCAACCAGTGCAGCCATTTGTCATCCATGTCAGGAATGTCATTCATCTCATTGGTCATCTTTTTTTTGCAGATCTCTTGTCCACTGCTGACCACATGTCTAGTACCCAGAAATGCCACAGGTCCTGCCAATTTCTCTTACTAATTACTGATCACCTGCAGAGAACCATTGTTATTGTTCAAGGGTTTTCTACCTTCTCTTGGAGTAATAATAGGTGACATATCTCCACATTTTTACCACTGTGTTCCCTGCATGGGAAGCCCCTTTTCTCTAAGTTATTGTTGCCAGTGCTCCAGTGTGCAAGCACAGAACGCAGTTCAAAATTTCATTCACATTCAACTGTATATTCTCCTGACTTCAACAATACTGGAACAGCTGCAGAAAACATTCCTTGCTTGCCAGTAGCAACCGCAGTAATGCCATCCTCTCGAGTCAGCCTGGTATCCATAGCAAAAGATTCAAGCAAACCACTGCAGACCAATGTGAACTGTTTGCCAGCCATAGTTACTGCACCCTGACTCAAAACTGTGTCACTCAAATAGAAAACACTGTTGCCGGTTTGATATAAGACTTGCTAAAATGAACAAAAAGCTAAGTGAAATGAATGAGGATATGACATACAAAATTCCCGGTCTCAATATATATATAAACGAAAACATCTCAGATTATCAATTATCCCTTATACATTTTAAAATGCATTCAGCAATGACTGCAAGTTATTGTCAACCTTTGCTGTATATTTCATGTGATATTCAAATAAAAACTGACACGGTGCGCTAAAGAGAACTGCAAACATATTGTCTGACAGAAAACCACTCAGCTCAAGTACTTCATGAGTGCAAAGGGGATCCATTTGGCTCCTTTACGTAATCTTTTACTCACTGCGGGAAAGGATCAGGTCACAGCAGCATTGCGCAATACTGGGACACTGCCATCGTAGTATTACTTTTGGAAATGGACTTGTGCCTTTGTGATGTGTTGACAAGTGATATCCCGTGTGCTTGAAGGCAAAACTAGCCTAACCCACAAACTATGCAGCCTGTCATCATTCTGCCTGTGAGTTCTGTCTGCGCCGACTACCAAGGAGGGGTCAGCGGCACACAAACAAATGCATACAAAGGCATGCACACACACTCAGTGCAAACATGCGAGGTCAGGAAAGGGATTGGAGTCAAATGCCTTGGAAACCACTTAGCAGGCTGCACAGTTGTGATAAAATCTGGCAGGAAGCATAGAAACACAATGGAGTGTTGAACGGAGGAGTTACCATGCACAACATAGGGAGGTTCACTGGTCAACAAGAAAAGGAGAGTGAGGTCTTGAATTCCCATTTATTTTATCTCATCATTACTGCCTGTGCATGGCGGTGCAGTGGGTAGCACTGTTGCCAACCAATCAGAAGGTTAGAATACTGCCTGAGGCCCTTCTGCGGGGAGTTTACACGTTTTCCCTGTGTTTTGCACGGGTTACCTCCATGTACGGCGGTTTCCACCCACAATCCAGAGTCATGCATGCTTGGTTAGCTGAAGACTCTGAATTGCCCATCGGTATGAGTGTCTGAGTGAATGATGCTTAAACTCTGTAGTGTATTGGCAAGCTGTCCAGGGTGTGTTCATGCACCTGTTGGGATAGGCTCCAGCTCCCCGCAACCCTGATGATAAGGAAGTATTTAGATAATGGATAGTTTGATGGATCATTGTCTGTCCTGTTCTGCTAGCAGAAATGTGGCCTCAAAAAAGAGCCAGAATGCTCTATTGTCTCCGCTCGGCATTAGTCAGAAACATCACACCAGGTTCAAACTTCAGTCACTGTGCTGTCCCTTCTAACCTGATGTACCACAAGATTTGACTAAAAATGCAAATGAGGACAGTGATTCTTCTCTATAGTTCTAAGTAAAAAAAAAACATGATGGGAGTTAAAGACAACACGTTATGAAAAACTCATTTTTTTAGAGCTTGTGCGCTGCATTAGCGCCCACCAACTGACAAACTGTGAACTAAAACAACCCAGTCAGTTGTTTGTGTGCTGCTTTTTTCATAAGCAATCGGCATGCCATTCAGATTTGGCTCCCCTTCCTACGTCACATTCAGGCTTCTGGGAATTTTTCTGCCCCATGGTCACGATTTATTTTCAAGGGAAATCTGTTGCAGGCTAACTAGCAGAGTAAGTGTTTTTCCATTTCTATTCTTATTTAAAGCTAAATTGAATTCCAAGTGTTACTGGCAAGCAACTTAACTGATTGTGAATTTAGAAACCATCTCTATTTCAGCCAGAGGCAATGTAGGAGGCATGTCAATAGGAATAGATAAAAAAGGTGAAAGCTTTTAATAGAATTCAGTCCATTCTTAAGGGAGTTGTGCTGCTTTTCAAAATAACTGGAAAGCTAGCAAGTGGTTGGTACTATACAGATGCTAACCGCAGATCATTCTTCACAAACTGAATTCCCAGTGTACTTAAACTTTTATGGTTACCTCCTGTAGCATTATTTATGAATGTAATGACCATCCTTGTCCAGTCTGCAGACATTACCTTTCCAGTCTCATTGTGCAGCAAGTCCAAGCAGCTTATTCAGTCATTTGTATTTCGAGACATGCCAGTAGCTTGAGGATTTTGATATCATTGCTCTCCGTTGACACGGGGGCTCCGTTCGCTGGCTAATCAAAACAGAGCTCACTTCATAGAGGGAATGCCCACTCAGAACAACCTGTTTTTTAGAGGTTAAGGAATGACAGGAATCAAATTGCCTAGAAATCATTAAATTCTTAAGCTTATTGGTAAAAAGTTCATAAACCTCCCTTTTGGACATTAAAGAATATTATAACTTGAAAACAAATAGCATAATAGGTCCCCTTTAAAACATCAGTTCATTTTTGATCAATTTCGATTCTTCACATAAGTCTGATGACTGACCATTTCCACGGTCTGACCAGAGCGATTATAAGCATGGCAGACTTGATAAGGGAGGGTATGGTGGTATGCCTGATAATAATGGAGGTTCTGTTTGCCCCCTCTGAGTCATCGGCAGCCTGTTTGCCTGTGTTTAATTGTATCCAGGCAAGAGGCTGCTCCAAGTTTCCGTGCTCCCGCTTCAAGCAGCACTTTCCTGAATGGCAGCCAGGAAAAACTGCGTCGGCTTGGCAGGGCAACTGTGGGAAGGCTGTGGATAAGAAGTGCCTGAGCCCTGAGACACAGCTTAATATAGCTTTAGCTCCCCGAAACACCTTCCTTTGTGTAAAAAAACACACAGTCCCTGGGTGAAAATGAGAGAAGAAGGGATAATGGGGCCAGAGACAAGGAGAGTGTCACAACCCTTGAGGGAATGCCATCTTTGTCTCCTCCCACTTAGCAACTTGCGTGTTTATCAGGTGTAATATCTCCCTTGATTGGTTTGCATCTTGCATGCTCACTGGCTGCGCCTTATTTTATAATTACCTCACCCCTTGCATATCCCCTCCTTTGAGTTGTTTGCTGCTGGATTGTAATTTGCCATGCGTGCTTAGAACCAGCAAATATTTTCCAGTAAAACTCTTCGTCTTTTGAGAGTAAAACGTTACCTTTAATGATAGTAATTTACGGAAGCTTCCTTCCTTATTCAGTTGATAGGAACAGGCTCCCAAGCCTTTCTCACGGTCTCCAGGATTGGGACCGCTTTCCTGTTAATCCTGTCCCAGTATTTTCCTCTGTCCAGTTTATTAGGAACAAGCTCCCAATCCTTTCCAGTCATCAGGATTGGAGCCATGTTCCTTTCAAGCTCCTACCTTCAGACAGTTCAGCTCTGGCAAAGTGTGCACTCAACTAGGCAGTCATCCCGGAAAGCCACTGGCCGGACATTGGCAACGCCAACACTGCTTCGCCCACAACATCTGAAATGAACTGTGCTATCCTCCCCTGGGGTCTGTCCACTGTTAATGTTTTACTATTACTAAACCCTGCTCTTGGATTGTACTGTTCCTCTGCTCTTGATTCCTGGTCTGGATCATAACGCAGAGAGGTGGAAAAAGGTCTTTTGACTAAAAAATAAATAAATAAATCAACCAATTGTTGCTAAGTGACTGTGGACTGCATTACTGATTATGGGTTGAACTGGTATAACAGGACTCTCTTGCAACTTAGTTTGCACTGCACCCAGAGTTTGGAACAAAATAAGATAATGATGGATCTATTTGGTCCCCTTCAACTGATGTTCACTTCCTGTGGGATGTGGCCTGCTGGACTGAGATAAGGCTATGGCCTTACTTCAGCTGCACAACAAAAACATGCACGTTTCCTGCTGTAATAAACCCCTGCAGCCCATTTCCACAGGATTTATTGTAATGTGAACACCCCGCCCCGCCCAAAAAAAAAAAAAAACGCACACAAACCCACGCTCATTCCATCCTCTTCACTGGCCATTCACTGGGTCCATCCAACTCTGTTGACATTCTCAAATACGGAGATCATTTTTCAGTTTAAAAAGAATGATGTACAAGATCAGTCATTGAGCCTGGTCTTGGACCACTAGAAGTTGTGGGCACATTCCCATGCAATGCTTCAATGCTTCAAGCACCTCTGAGGAGGTCTGGATGTTCAAAGAGGTTTATTGTCATAACAGAATGGAGGAGAGCACCAGCAAGACTGTACTATGAAAAGCTCTGTAAAAGTAATTTCTTAGCTAAATATGAAACTGAGAATTTGGCACATACATCTAAAGTGAAAGTGCAACCTGAAATGACCCTTTGTTCAAAAAAAAAAAGCCAAAGGAGAAATTCCATTTTTCTTTCCTCAGGAACTTAAAGAGTATTGCAAACTAATAATAATCTGAATTGAAGTATGCAGTAAGTATGCAGCAAATATGCAGTGAACAAAATGCCAACCATGGGACAGTGCAATATTCACTGGGGTAAGGGAAATGTTTTGGAACTTACGAACCAAGGGTCATCATGAAGGAATTCTTAACTCAAAGAGTGCCAGTTGTCTTATCTGGCGTAATTCATCCTTGAAGATTTGAGAATAGTCTAAACTTTTTTTTTTTTTTTTAAATTTCAGACACTTTTTTACAAATGATGATATAATAAAAAGTACTTTCCTGAATGTACCATGAAAAGCTGGTGACTGACCTGTAGTGCTGTGCCATCAATCCGTCTGGCGGGGAAACGCATATCTCCAGAAGTGCTTCAAAAGCTTGCATTGAAAATCTAACTGGCAACCATTGTTTTATGAATTCTCCATCTTTCTTAACACTGTGTGATCATGAAGGTCTCAGGGGGCCTCTAAACCAGATCCGGCACTGTTTCCATCCACCTGTCAACAAAAATCCTTTAACACGTGATTAATCGCGTTACCACAGGATGGACATTAGTCATTAAGTCACGGGTTTAATTCATAGCCTACACACCTTTGATGATTCAAAGTTACATTTATAAGAAAATCAACAGACATGTACATCTTGCATGCATTGACCAAACATAATATCACGCATGAATAACCTGAGGACAGTGCAACTTATGTAAGTTAGTTCAATTGGAATTTCCATTACAATATTCATAACAAAGACAAAAAAAAAATCCGCTATTGGATTGTGTAGTCCCATTTTACCTCCCTGTTCTTCTCTTTGTTCTCCAGAATTAGCCATAATGGGACTATAAGGTCTGTGAACACTACCATCCCTTTTCCTGAAATGTCCCAGCACTGCCCTCTGTCAGGGTTCCAGGGTGACACAGAGTGAAGGAATCGGATGGGAGGATTGACTTCTTGTTCCAGGTATTTTTGGAAATGACAGGGCAGGAGTGGCACAGTTTGGGGGTGTTGCATATGCAATTGTCAGTTTAAGCTTTTCAGTCCTGTTTTCTACAGTTGTGGTTGGGAATGTTGTTCTGCTGAATCCCATTTGCCTAGATTGTCAGGTGTCAGGACTTTGAATGCAGCGCACATTTCCTTCTGCTCACTGAATACTGGATTGGAGAAGTAATACTTCCCGGAAAGTGCGGAGATGAGCCACATCATTAGGGTGCTCTAAACTAAAGAGTAAAGCAGTTTCTTGGCTTGTTTCAGCGGTATCAGGGTTTGGTGTGATGGTGAGTCTAGCTCCAGTAGATGTCTGTCCAATGAAATGCTTTCACCACACAATATATTGGAGAGGGGAGCAATATCATGTGTGCCCACACGGAAAGAACCTATATAAACATATAGGTTTTAATATAGGGCCAGATGTAGGTTTCGCATATATGCCACATACATAAAATTGGCCGTTTTCATATATTATAGGTACATATATGTACCTATAATATATGAAAACGGCCGACTAAAACTTCAATGTTTTTTTTTTTTTTTTTGGCATTTCCAATCCCACCCGAATCTGGGATATCCAAGTAGGGAACTATGTATTCTTTGGCTTATTCACATATGTGGCCCCCTGCTGACAATTCAGGAGAGTGTACATAGCCTGCGAGCGTTAGCAATTGCTTCTCATGCATTGGCTAGGCGAAAATCCGTAAGCTCAGAACGAGGGCGCAGAATAGACAAATTATTGTTGGGTCAGAATCTTATTTATGAGCGCATGTCTAGCCAACAGGACGCGCCTCTGGGAACTCTAATCTACATAACCCTTCCCAGCAGGCCCTTCGCAATTTGCATCCCTGTAGCGCATTGGCCAATTGCGCGCTACTTCTGAAAAGAGCTGCTGACCACTGCTGGTTGATACAAGACAGGGATTAAAACCTATATGTTTATATAGGTTCTTTCTGTGTGGGAATTTAAGAATCCTTGTTATTTCATCCCTGTAAGAAAACATCTGGGACCTTTAGTTGTTATACAAGCATCTCAAATAAAAGCCAATGTCTGTTCATTAAAACTGTGAACAGAACTGTAGACTTTGTCTTCAAATTCATTAACCACAGTGAAATGCTCAAATAGAGATGAAAGATGAAAATGTCTTTTGAAAGGCATGTTTACTTGAATGCATGTTCTTCTGTGTACTTTTATTTTGTTATTTTTGTTTTATTTTGCTTCATTTGGACTAAGGACTTCTGAGCCATATTCATCTAGAAACTGCATTACAGACAAGATAGAAAACATTGCATTTGGTGGATGTAACAGTGTAGTGTATTACCTTTCAGTGGATGTGTATGAGCTGTAATGATGTGAATCCAATTTTATCTAATGTGGTGAATCTGGCAGTGACTTAAACTTGAAAAAATGCTTAATTGATGAAATAAACATAATCAAACCATTTTTTTTTTTATACATTTCCTTCTCTTCCACAATACACAACTCAATCTTCATAGAATGGAAATAAGTATGGTCAAGAAAGAATTGATGACCTTGTTATTGTTAATGTTTCAGGAAAAAAATTTAACAAATAGTATTAGATATTTGTGTTGATATCATAGCTTCTTGTCTCCTCTCACTTGCCATAGTTAATAATGACTGGTTTACACATAACACGTCATTGTCACATGTCAACATATATTTAGGATCAAATGTGATACCAATTTCACATGTTCACATGCAATTAATAAGTTATTCCGTGAAATTCTTGTTATTTCTGTAGGGGACTTTAGACTAATATGCAGATATTTCCTAGAAAAAAAAATATGAGCTAAGCATCATGTATGACAGTTGCAAAAGTGAGATATGAGCTATACAATAGGTATGACAAACAGAACCTGCCACTGGGTATATGAGCTATATAGGAGACCAATATGCCCTCTATAAGCACATATATGTACCTGAATTTGGCCTATATGCGGCATATATTTTGCATATATGCGCATATATGTTCATATAGATTCTTTCCATGTGGGTGATCAAGAATACTTCCAGACATTTGTTTGAGGTTCATTAATCAGGTCACTTTGAAAAAATGGCTGGCTGCCAAAACTCTGAAAATATCCTTATTTGGGGTTCACCGGACATTCTGCACTTTTATGTGGGAAGAGCAAAGTTTAACATGGACCTATGCGCTACACTGTTATAAAGTGACTGAATTTAACAGTTGAATGAACGCACTGCCTCCTTGTTATTTTAACTGTATAAGTAGAGTCCTGCGCGCATTTAACTGTGGTTTACAGTTACCCTACATGGAACCTCTGTTACAAACTGATTGTAAAATTAAAGGTAAAATAACTGGCAAAAAAAAGATGCAAGTTTATAACAGTGTACTACGCTAATTTGATGTAATCATTCAACAGAGATGGGGGAGGGAACAATGTATTTCTGTTCTCTCTTATATTTCTATTTTCAGCTTTCCCATGTGGAGAAAGTATTTTTCATTGTGCTCAAAATAAAATTTGTGCTTGGTCAACTATAAATAAGTGCGTATTACGGTCACAGAAAATGTCAATGAAGGAATGTTCTCATAGAAGGCCTAGATGTGTAAACACCCATTTTTAAGCACGATTAAGAGAAATTATCCACAGATGTGCCAGTCCCAACTTGTACCAAAAAAGATTTTCCAATATCGAAGACAGCATTTAAAATGTAATTTCTTTTGTTTTTGCATTAAATGTTTTCAATATATTTATTTACTGTTGCAATATTGTAGCCTACAGCAACAGCACTTCTCTTTCCCATGGCTGAAAGTTGCTTTTCATTATGTCTCGGAGGATAAAAGGTCTATAACATGGGGCTGTGCAGTACAAAAGATCACACAGTGGTGATCCCTGAAAAATTACCAGTTTGTCTGTTTTGCATGAATCATTTGTCTACCAAATACCCTTTTAATGGTGGCTTGATATAATGTCATCTGTAAAAGATTAGAAGCAATGGGAACTCGGCATGTATAGTGCTAGAAAAAAAATGTTTCAAAAGCTTTGAATCACTGAAAAATCTTGATGTTTTTTTAAATAGGTACTGCATATGCTTGTATACACGAAGATGATATTGATCTAAAAATAAAGCCAAAAATTTTTATTTAAAAAAGTATAATTTTACAAATTACAGTTACTTTTTAAATACTACTTTTTTAAATGATTTTTTTAAGTTCAGCTTTGACACATCATTTTAAATCCTAATTTGGCATCCATTACCACAATGTACCAACCGCACCCTACATCACTATATTCTTAGGTAATCATGCGCAAGAGCTCATTTGTCATTAGAAAACTATGCCTATCACGATAATTGCGGTAAAGGTTAAAAATTATATTATTCTTGCCAAGTTTCCCATGATCAGTCATTTGTAATGTTCCATTTTGGTTTTAAAGTGGACGAAAAGGAAGAGGCTCCTTCCAATTCGGAAAGCCAGTGACCTGCTTCCTGCCCTGTTCCCTTATTCCACTAGGGGAGCTGCTGCAACTGAAGAACTGTTGCTACACTTCTTACTCTTGAGGCAACAACTTTCCTTAGCTGTCCATCATGCCCTGAGGCCATGTGGTGGTTCCAGATATTCTACCTATGCTTATCACCAGACTGCAGCTGATTGGAGTGTTCATTGCTATATGCAGTGATAATATTGGATGCATATTAATGTGAAGTGCTAATGTTATGTGGAGTTTAAATAATGATACTTCCAGTTTTCTGTCTGCACAATAGCATCAGTTGATTTGCATATGGCCTACACTGTCAGGGTATAAATTTGATATTTGATTTTAATGAAGAGTATAATAAATGAATATTTTTTAGATAATTATTGACATTGGTAAACATATCCTTCTTCCAGTAGTTTAGCGAGTGAAAGTTTATGGTCTCAAACAAGCTATGAAATAGAATTGCAGGGAGGTAATTGAGGCATCTGTCACTGTATAGGTGGAAAAAAAACCATGACCAATTGAACAGTACAGATAACTCTTGATTGAAGGCACAAGAGGGAAATTTAATGAGCTAAGTGAGGGAGTACCTGTCCATGGTGGGACTGGATGCTAGGAGAAGAAGCTGAACACTGAATGTGACTAATGGAGCTATTAAACTACTCCCTCCGTTGAAGTGGGCGGCAAAGGATTATCAGAAGGACCTCAACTCCGAATTTCCCATATGAATCATACTTGGGACTTTTAATTTACTCCTAAAGGGTCTGTTCACCCTGGTTACTGCGTGCAGCTGCACTCCCTGCAAGAAAAGAATGGAACATGTAATTTTCTTCATTGGCAAACAGTTTTTTTTATATGCATCTTTAACACAACCTTAACACATTTTGCTCTGGAAAATATATACCATGGTTTTCCTGCTGCAGCTATATGCCTTGCATCTGTCAAATGAAAAATTAACCCATGAAAGAAGCAGATGCCCTGTTTTTAGTCTATTTCATTTCCTGTGCATCAATTAATAATGTACTAGCATAACTAGTCTCTGAATTTGCCAGTGATTTCAGATGTGGCTTTTGAAGATACTTCAAAGAGTAAATACAAACACACGTATGTTTGGAAGTACACTGTCTAGGTCAGGTGGTATACCTGTCCTTGAGAGAGTGGAGGCAAGAAACCTGATGATGGCACAGCGCTGGTGCTAAGAAACACATCTGTGGTAGCTGTATTGCAGTTTTGGATTTGTAAACTTGGAACCTTTCATCTTGGGAGCAACATGACTCGTCAATAAGAAAGATTCTTTGTCTAGTATCTCCAGTATTTGTGGCTTCAATACATGCCTAAATGGAACACTTTGTCATTTATATTTTCAGTGCTAAATCAGCAAATGACCATGATATATCTTCAGACGTTAAGGAAAGATGCTCAGTTGAAATACTGGCTGCTGAATGTTTTGAAGTAACTTTACGAAAGGTGAAGCTTCTTGCGGAGCTTAGTTTCACTTATGTGGGTAGCTAGCTAAACGGGTCAGCATCGGTGATAACACAAATGAGTATGTATTGATTATTGTAAAATTAATTAGGCTTGCGCCCATTCCTGAAGGTTCAGTGTCTTCAACCTGGCAATTATATTTGATTCTGACAAGGGGGGGTGGGGGAGACAAGTCTTTCAAACAATTTAGAATTTGGACAGCAGTACCAATTTAAAATGCTTGCAGCTAGTGTTACATATTGCTCCATTAAAAATGACTTACAATGCAAGCTATAAAATTTCACATTTCACATTTTAAAAATTAATTTTGAATGTGTCACAATGAAAGCCCATGATATCAACTTTCATTAGACTGTGAAACCCTTTAATTCATAGCAGTTACTGGTTAATGGTTTGTAAAATATCGTATGGTATCTGCAATAGGGGAGTGATGTCTGTATATTTCTGAGTTGACCAAGGGTCCAGAGTCTGAAACGCCACCTTGGAAAAGCTGCACTGGGTGCTTCTCCACAGCCCCTCATTGAGATGTTGAATTTTGGAATGCGGGATAAATACTGATAAACACCCTCACATTGTTTGTGAGTAAAGTTTTTTTTTTTTTTTTTTTTGGTACAGTGCATTTTCAGCATCTGGCTATTAATCAACCTCTCAGACAGGGAAAAGCAAACATTCCAGACATTTCTGCGATTTGGTCAAGGGTGAATAATGTTTAGAGTGTGAGGAGTGAATGGGCTGGGCCGTTCCACAGATCAGGTGAGTTTTAGGCTGCAGGCGGGGGGGGTAGCTTGAGAGGAAATTTTGTGAATTTTTGCTCATCACTTCATAAATGCCTACTCCGTTAGTACGTTCATCAGCATAATCGCATGTGTGCATACAATGTGTGGGAATCATAGCCCTCCACTCCTGACCACATTCTCTAATTTGGAGAAGTATTTGTTATGGACCAACTTGTCACCTCCTGACACACATAAATATACAAAACATACAAAACCTTCAGTCTTTTCAGCACTGAAAGAGTCAGCTCCCACAACAATTAAACTGATTCAGAGTTTAAAGACACATTAAACAAAAAAAGAAGTTCATTTGGATTTAATTTACTGGATGGCACGATTGGGTGCTTCTGCAGCAAACAAAACCTAACATATAAAGTCAAGTAAATATGCATGATGCTCGGCAACTCATGATCTCAGATTATGTGGTTGCATTGATTCAGTGCTAAACAGAAAAAAAAGGAAAGACAGGCAATGTACCAATGCAGATACAATTTACATTTTTTTTTTTTTATCAAGGTTGCCTTTGATTTTATATACAACAAGGTTATACTTGTGGACAGAGGCCAAATGCCAGCATTGCGTGTGGCAGAACATCAGGTATTGGTTAAGCATTTTTTCAAAGAAGGAATCAACTTTGTTTACAATGAATCTTATCCATGCAGCCTTCTGTTGAAAGAATGGGCCCAACTGCAGAATTTCTACAGTCAATCTGACCATGTTAAAGTAGCAGTTGAAAAATCCTGGGGGATAATCAGGAGGGCCAAGTGTTTTATGATTCTGACATATTATATTGTATTTGAGCTGACCAGTCTCAAGATAAATTAACACCAAACACTCCATGCTTTGTTCAGCATCTGCATTTTACCAATAATTCTTCAAAACTTGCTGCGTCTCTGTGCTGAGTGAATGGGAGACTAAAATTTGCACAGTGTTCTGTTTTTGTTTTGTGTGACAGCAGTCTTAATGTACTGCCTTGGAAGCAGACACTCAGTGGGGCAGCCTGATTCTTTTAAGGGGCTCACAAAGAAGTAGAAGTTCTCTGTTCCAAAGTACTTCTTGCAACATTTGGACAGTATTATATCAGGCAAAACTGTCCCATGTTTAACATAACAAAGAATTGTCTTTGAAGGCATACTAACATGGCAGGAAATGGCACTTTTGAAAAGAAAGTAAAGAGAAAGGTTAGTGAATTGTCAATAAATTGGTCTTGCAGTAATGATAGTCATGTCAAACTCAATCCTGTGGGGTCAAGTGAACATCTGTAAATCTAGCTGTTGCTATGATCTCCCATCATCACAGTGTAACAAAATAAATCCTGGTCAGTCAATTACACTTTTTTGGATGAATTCAGTGCTAGGTAAATAAAATAATGTCATCAGTCTTTGTTATACCTTTTGGCTCAATAGGAGGGAATAATGATGTTGCCGTCCTTAATGTTTATAATTAAATTCTGTAACCCTAAGGGAACTTAATTGGAGAATCCCCATGCTTTTTTGTGTTTCTCATGGACCACATCAAAGCAATCGTTGTGCTGGTAAAGGCCTTGGGGTACGTAGCCATTGGATACTTCTTCTGCTGTGATCAGATTGAAAGATTTTTATCGAGCAACTGTTCAGTGGACCATTTTTCACATTGTAATAAGTCATTTTTGTTATCTCGAGCATACAGGCATAATTTTTCCCCTTTAATCACTCTTGTACCGAGGAGGACATATACTAATATATCTTAAAGATTTAGAAATAGGAGGCGGCATATGGCAGGTGCCTATCTAACATCTATTTATAACTATGGCCGGGTTAAACATTATCCATCACTGTGCAAGGAAAGAGTTTGCCAGGACAACAGGATTCTTTCTCGCTAGTCCTCATCACTTCGGTGTGCTTTAGACTCTCAAATGGAACATTAGGCTGCTCTGTTCTCCCTCAGTACTTGAGACTGAGTTATCAGTTTGCTGCAAGGATTCTTTCTACCAAGTATATCTACAAACTATAACTGCTGATTCTTTATGTCCTATTCATATATGCTTTAATTTTACGATTATATTCATTCTTTTAAAAAACGGATAGCTCTTTTAACATCGATCACTTTGAGAACTCTCTTATTGTGAATTAATGGACTCACCTAATTATGACCAAGTGTAGGGGCTTAGTTTATTAAGAATTTGTAGCAACATTCTCATTTCATCAATTTTTTATATATTTATTTTTTTTTATGGTGGGAGGGAGCTGAAACAATCTACCGATCTCAAATTCATTCACTTGTACACCTACACTTTGGCTCAAACACATACCCTCAATTGCTCAGCGACTGGCTCCTTTGACACTCAACAGAATTAACACACTACCACTGGAGAGAATAAAGGTTAGTATTGAAGTCGTATTAATATTACAAGCTTTCTACTTTTGATTATGTTGCTCAGTGCAAATTATATCTATAAATTAATTGTATTTGTGTGTCCTCCCCCTTTGAACAAAGAAAAAGGGAAACATTTATAATTCACCAAAAATGTATATACTTTTTCTCAAAAATAAAAGTGATCTACAGGAGTTATTTACAGTTTTAATATTTCTACAGCATGCATCCATTATGCATCCATTGCCAAATCAGTCCTGGTTTGGCTGCGGGGCTTGAGCCAATCCAAGGTATCTTATGGGCAGGATACAGGTTCTCAATCTATCACAGGGCACAAACACGAATCATTCACACTGTCATAATAAGCAATATAGAGTCTGTAATTTGCCCAGCTTGTTGTTGGACCGTGGGGGGAAAGTTTAGAATCAAATTAAACCCATGCAAATGTGTGGCAAACATTAACCCTCCACACAGAAAGGTTGCAGGCTGGATTCAAACCCAAAACCTTCTTGCATATGAGGTAACAGTGCCACCCATAGCACCACTGTACCACCCATCCCCGGTATATGCTATTTTACATAAAAATAATTATAAAATTAAAATTTTTATCTATGTTCAAGAGTAATGAAAATTTTTGAATTTGCCAAAGGGCATCTGCCCAAGGTGCTGTTCTCTCACACAGGAAGGGTCATCGCTGAACCGTACTGGACAATCTCCAAGGTGGGAATCCTGCCTCAGGGCCAATTTTCACCACCGCACAGTAAAATTGTGACTCTACAGATACGGACAAGCTCGCATTTGGGGAGTTTCCTAGCCTCACACTTGAAAAACTTAAGTGGTATGTAGGCCCGTTAGCCCTGGGGAGAGGAATACAGGGGAGTCAGAAAATGCCATGGAGTTTCCTCCTGTAGGTGTTATGTATCTTCAGGGTTGAGCAGAGTTCAGAGGCATAGGCCAGTTGAGGGGCAGTCAGTCTGCATTGAAAATACATTAATTTCAGGGTCACCTTAATCGGAAGTTGACTCCATTGTGGGATGGATTGATGTCATTGTTTCCAAGCAGCTCTGATGAAGTTGTTTCCTCATCAAAGAACCTCAGGAAGCCCTCAATAATTCCAGGCACTTTGAGTTGTTCAGCAGAGAATGCCGTCTGCTTAGGAATGTGGTTATTGGAAAACTTTCAATGGAAAGAATCTGCTAAACACGCACAGGACGCCCCAAGTGAAGGTCATTGGCAAAGCTCTTTGCGGTTCACTGTTGCGGTCACAAACTCTTACAGGCAGCACTGACAAAACAAAATTGTCTTGACGTACACACTGTCTATGTATGAACTTCTTGAAAATTTGCTTTGATAATTTTATTTCCTCGATGGCTCAAGTAAACTGGCCTTCTTAACTCAGGTAAAAACAATTTGCTGTGGGAAATCCAAATAAATTGTGTCCTTTTCAATGAAGGTAAGTTCCAGAAATTCCAGTCATTCGCTGAGACTAGCATGTGTGGGCAGATTTGCATTATTCAAATGATTTTTATTGTCCTACAATTAAAGCAGTACTTCACCGATTTTTTAACAGCTTTTTATCATTAAATTGTGGTTAGTATATGCAAATGAGCAATGTTTCACTTTCCTCAATATTACCTGCATTAAGAATTCCTTGCTCATTTGCCAGAAATTGTCCACCAAATAACGCATTTCACTCTATGGCTGTTGATTGAACTACAGATTGTACTTCCACATTTTTTGTTTGTCCGCCACCACATATTGAGAGAGGCTGGCCCTTTAGATCAAAAATCAAAACATCATGGGGCTCCAATTTCTTGGCGCAGCGCAGGGTGGCACAGCGTGGCGCAGCCCACGCAGTGGTAATTTTGTCCTGTGCAGCCCGCGCAGTGGTAATTTCCTGAGGTGCAACACCGTGCGCAGCCACTTTGGCAATTTGGCAGACGGACATGCGCCGAGATGGGTGTGGCGGCATGGTAGGGGGAGGTGTCACATATTCATCATGATGCAGTGACAATTTCGTGGATAAAGGCTCCGCCGAAAGTGCGCAGAGAGCTCGCCAGCTCCAACCTGGTTTACTTTCTGTGCAGTGGTAATTTGGCTGACCAGCGCACAGTGCGCACACATCGCTGAAACCTCACAGTCAGGTTTCCAGAATGTCAGGCACATTTCAATGCAACAAATAATTACAGCAAGCACTATTTAATGTAACTATCTGAATCAGGACATAAATTATAGTATCTATATCGATTGTCCTGATGTCAGATCAGTGGCGTGGCCAGCGGAGGTGCTAAGACACGTCCCTTTTTGACTGCAATTAGTAGTTCTCAGTCATTTTCCTTTATTGACGCGATTCCCAATTATCTTAATTGGCAACAGAAGATGCGGTTTCTCTCCATATGCGATCTAACAGCGATGAAATCATGGGCTAAATTCAGCACAGAAAAATAATTTAGCTACTTAATAGGCCAATGCTTTGCGAAGAGTGAACTGGTCCGCGTTCCAATGAAACGCGGACTTTCATTCTCGGTATTGTGTGGGTTGGAAAAAAAAAAAGTGGCATTCGGCAGTTAAATAGGCTATAAAAAGCCTGTGGCTCAAGCTATTTGCGTGAGATTCGACAGATATGCAATTTTGAATGACGTTGATTTAAATACAGCAAATACGCGTCCAGATGAATGATTGTCGTCTTACCTAATCGAGGAGAACAAGCAGCACCTGTTAACTGTGGAGTGCTCTTGGAGTGAACCTTCTGTTAATTATGAAAATGACTGAGAACAGGTCAGGACTAATAATTGTTTTAAACGGAAGTTTTGTGCAACCCAATTCTCTGTTCTTGTTCCGCAACTGTACCGAATTTAGCCCATGATTTAATCGCTGTTAGATCGCATATGGAGAGAAACCATGTCTTTGGTTGCCAATTACGATAATTGGAAAACGCGTCAATAAAGGAAAATTATTGAGAACTACTAATTGCAGTCAAAAAGGGACGTGTCTTAGCACCCCCGCTGGCTACGCCACTGTGTCAGATCAAAGGTGGTTGGCACGCGTAATGGAAACTCGACCTTGCTTAATCAATGCAGCTGAATCTGTGATGCAAACTAACATCTTTAAGGGGACCTATTTTGCTATTTTTCCAAGTTTATATTTTGGTCTTTGACTCCCCTAGAGTACTCCTGATTGCGCAAAGTAAAAAAAGGGTATTTATTTAAGCTCATACTGCCATCCTCAAAAAACTGCATTTGTAGTACATTGTAGTCTCTGCCTGAAACGCCTCACTGGGGTGGCTCTTCCGCTTATGCCCCCCCCACTCCCCGTGTGCCCACTTTCTTCTGACTGGCCAGCTCTGTGGAGGGCGGAGTTGGGCGGACGAGGCTGCAGAACTTAGTTTTCCGTGTCCGGCTCCCCAGAGTGAAACCTGAGGCACGTCTACAATCTGTCAAGGAAGCAGCGGGCAAATTCCGCAATCTAACGTTATACTTGAATATAGATCTGATGACATGATCTTGTTCTAACAAACGAGCGGGCGAAAGTGGAGGACGAGTGCGAATATCTGTCAGCGCAAGCTCAAATTTGCTATCGGCTACAGTTTGCTACGGCAACAGTTGGTGAGTGCGGCGCTTTTTCTGCTCCTAGCTAGGATGCAGGGGAAGCTAGAATCCACCCCATATAGACACATTTGTAGAACGGGTCGACATGCCCAAGTGTAGACCGGAGACCGTAGAAACCGGTGGGTCTGAGTTTAGAGGGAAACATGGACAGTGAGGAGCAGCTAAAAAGTGGACCAACAGCTTATGGACTGCTTCGTGTGTATTAGGACCTGCTGGGTCGTGTGCATAGCTGTGGTGTGTTGTTAGCATGGAGCAACGAACAGCTTCTGCGCTGGTATATGACGGAGGGGCGAAAGCTCCAGACTTAACGGCCTTTTCGGAAATTGCCCGTGGTAATGGTTTACTTACTGCGTCGGAATGACAAGCGTTTCCTCGCGGAGAATGGGCGCATTATGGATTGTGCGCAAGAGCAAGCTATAGCTCCGGTTATGTTATGAGCATAATACAGGTTTTACAGACCGTAAGTTCCGTCTGCGTGAACCGTTGCTTATGTGGAGCTAGCGAATCGATCACTTTTACAAGAAATAATTTAATATTCAGTCGCCGATTTAATATTCAATCGACAACAATGCAGAGAAATCGTTTGTGATACCATACACGTTATACCTGTGCTTTTCCCTATTGCTTTCACCGGTAGCATCACAGAGCTTGCTCAGACATTGGGGATGTATCAGGCTGACCCCGGTCATGGATAAGTAAAGCGATCGTTTCACAAGCACCCAAAAACTCACCCCAAGCTTTTGCAAAACCTACGCCTGGTCTAACTGCAGCCCAACTCGGCAGACACATACAGCACCTCTCCGGTTAGCTTCAACTGTAGTGGCTACAATCAGGCAATGTTATGATGAAACTGTCACATTGATGCTTACCGGTAACACAAGCATACCGATCAGAATCGCTGCATATAAGTTAACCAGGAGCGTTTTTTAATTAGCAGAGCAGGGGAACTAACATGCTGTAGCTGATAAGTGGTCATGACTTTGAATGTAATCTGTCGCGAAAAAAATTCGTTTAGCGTCCGTGTGAAAGCGCTTGACATGCCCGTATTAGCGTCTTTTGCATTGACTTTGAATGTAATCTGTCGCGCGAAAAAATTCGTTTCGTGTCCGATGTGAAAGCAGCTTTATGGATAGTGCGCGACAGCCAGAGAGAGCTCGGTTATGTTATGAACATAATACAGTCGAGCTCGGTTATGTTATGAACATAATACAGGTTTTGCAAACTGTACGTTCCATTAGCGCGGACAAGTTGCTTATGTGGAGCTAACGAATCGATCACTTCTACAGGAAAGAATTACCTATTTAATCTCCGCCTTTTTCGGCTTTTTTTTATTAGCCACAACAATTTCTAAAGGGGGGGGATGAAATTATGTCAAGGTAGTGCAGGGAAATCATTTGTAAACCGGTAGAGCTTCTGCGTTTCGCATTGCTTTCATGGTAGTGTAGAATCTGGAAATATAAGTGACAAATGGCTGATAAGCTCGGTCCAGAGCCAGGCCAAATGGCAATAGAACTGTAGACACTGCATATTTCATTTTACAAAAGATTGTTCCATTTCTAAACCCGTAAAATTGTCTGTGCCTTTGGGTTAGGTTCTGAGCGGCACCTCTGTAAGATCTGCAAACGCTGATGCGTGGGGAGCCCAGCGACTGTATGCGACAAATGGCTGAAAAACTCAGTCCAGAGCCATGCCAGATAGCAATAAAACTTTTGTGGACTTCAGGAGGTGACAATGGTCTAACCACGGGGGGGGTTGTTGCAGGGCTCTGGCTGACACAATGCCCCTGTGCGGAGTCATATTACTGGCCTAAGTCTTACGTTAAAGTCCAGTTATATTAATCTGTTTAAAATGATCTAAACCTCTGAGAAGGGCATAATATGTTTATATGTTCAATATCCTGTTAAGAAATCACTTATATACTTATAACCCAGTTAAACTATATATTAATTCATCTTAAGACTTTTTCATGACAACTGCATCATATTAGTACATATTCATATCATGTTTGGTCTTGTTATTCTCGGGGAATCTAAGGAGTTGAATGGAGTATGTTTCATTCCCATTGAAATTATGGTTCGTTCCTTTTGGAAACTCCTGAGAATTTGGTCGAATACTCTCTGGTAATCACCCTATTCTCCTCTCTCTCTGCTGAAGTGTTTAATTACATCCTTCCAATGGTGGGAGCCCAAAACCCGGATTCGACCCCCCTTCTAGGTGTTTATGGCCATGCCGCCTGGATCAAAGACGTGATTTGGCTTAAAGCAAAAGAGAAACAAACCATTCTGGGAAGATCGTATCCGATTTTAATGCTTGAGTAGCCTTTTCAATGATGTAACATCGTATTTCGAACTTCCCCGCGCACGTTAGTGCGTGTATCCTTTTCCTCCAGGTATGACTTTATTCTCCTCTTCTAAATTATGCGTAACTTGTAATTGGCTTAACGTTGATTTGTTTGATTTAAGCTTTTGCCTACCTGGTGAATAAATTATTGTCATTCCTTGCTTGCGTGGTCTCCGTGACTCCTAATCCTTTTTTTGTTCTTTCTAGCCACGTTACGACCGGTACTTAGGGGGCTAATCCTTGCATTCCAGACTAGCTAGCTGATGTTTTAAAGGTAGTGATGGGTTTTAAGTTGGATTGCAGATTACGGTCTACTTATATAAAGGGTTTATGTAGTATCGGTCCTGGGGATTTGGCCTTAAGGGCACCCTTTGGGCTTATAAGCCGGTGCCTGGTCGATCTCCTTAAGGGCCCTGTGGTGCACATAAATCTGGGTTCATGATATGTTTATGCCAAAGTTGCAACTATCATGGTAATTTCTTCCATCCTCTAGAACTCTCACCGAACTAAGATCCGCAACTGCGCTTATTACCCGGGGCGTCGGTTGAGTAACTGGTTTTCACGGAAGAGTCTGGCGGCTTAGTTGCTTCGAGATTCGCGATGTGTCCCTAAACTATCAATTCTAATTCTAATTTGGAGTCAGATATTTAACGAGGGTATAACTAAATTTGGTATTCTAAATTTATTTTGGAGTCAGATTAATTGTAACCGGCGAAAGCTTTTGTGCCCGTCCTTGAACGGAGAAATGTATCCATTTTACTGTGATTCGCACCAGCCAGGACGTCGTAGCGATATAATACTAGCCAAAAAGAACACGTTGAACCTTGCCCTACAATTTCCGCCGTTGGTTATTGTTTTGTGGGTTTTACAGCTGGTGACTGCCCTCCGTGATGGCTTTCGTGTATTATACCGTAATATGTCGGTTTGGGAACCTTTGCATTTTGCGGCGTGACGGCTTGCGTACCATACGGGCGATGCCTAGAATCGGGAGCGCGTGATTCTGTTTTCCGACGCCTTCCGAGATGTTTCCGCATTGTGCTGGCTGAAGTGTGAATCTCCACATCCAATGTGATCCTGGTTTCTTCGCGATCTGGCGGCTCCATCAGTCGTCATCCACATGTGGTAAGTAACGCGGTGCTTTCTATTTTGTAGAAAAGTTAGAATTCACTGCATAGAGACCGTTGTTAAGGGATCGATATATCCCCAAATAGGCCTGGGACCGTAGAAACCAGGCACAAGTTTTAATTCTATCTTTTTCGGGATCAGAGAATGGTGTGCAAGTTGTGGGAATGTTTGCATGAGCCGCTTTTGTTTTTTCTGTTATCTCTTCAGACTGGGCGCTGTTTTCAGATTAATCCGGATCATTTGATATTTTCATGCTTTTTGTGTAGAAGGTTTAATGGCAAGTTGGAGGTGATTGGGTTTCTGTGTGCAGTCGGGGTTTTGGCATTTTTAAGTGGATGCGAATATCTGTTGTTGTTGCTTGGCACATCGGGCTTGACTCTTCTTCGACCGTAGGTTGTTTGTGCTTTGGCACCTAGACTGGGCGGTTGGGACAGCGAGGATCCGTGGTAATGCCATAGCAGGGATAAAGCTTGCCACTGAAAGTGTTGAATACTCTTGGCCTGTTCTTGAAGCCAGGAAAGATTGTGTTCAAGGTTTGGCGTATGTGTGCCTAAAGTAATCCGCAATTGTGTGCATTTGATGGATTTGGTGCAAGGTCCTGCTGTAACTGTGCAGACAATCTTGCCCAAATACTGAAGAAATGGGACACTGGTGAAATGCCAGTGTGATTTTGAAGGAGTCTTGTACGTAGGGGAGTGAGGAGATTAGCTTCGAAATATCATTGGACTTACGGATTTTATCGTTGTAACAATCGCACATAGGGTAGATTAGGCCCCTGAACCTTGTGTGCAACAGGCGGCCCGGGGCTGCAAAGCTCCGAGGGCACGTTAAATCGATTGTATAGTGCAGGGGAGTAAACTGAAGGCCCTCGTGTCCAGTGAAGTATGAATTGACATACTGCCGTGGTACCGTCTAGTCGGCGTGTTGTCGCCTTTTAAGTGTGTGGGCAGCACGTGGTACGCGTGGGTGATAGCCCACACCTAAGCAGATGGACGCCGGCACGACCTCTGTGAACAGGCAAGGCTGGTGAAAACGGTCAAAGTTTCTATACCCATAGCTAAGTGGGGTGGGGATCAGACCGTCGGCTCCCACCTGGGTGGCTGATAACCACTACGGGATTCGGGATCGCTATCGACTGGGTCACCGCCGGTCGGGTCGCAGATGGCAGTAAGTCCCTTTTGTTGGCCGCCGCGGCTTCGGCTCAATGTACAGTCAGGCCACCATAAGCCAAAAGCTTAATGCGTCAGTAGGTAGTGGTGCTTCTGTGATCGGTGAGCTTTGAAAAGAAGACGCCGGGAAGCAGAAGACAGAGTTCTGAACCTGGGGGAGCCGGGCGAAGATCTCTGTGGGAAGGGATCTAGCCTAGAACTGCGCCCTGAGAGGGGAGGTTCAAAGGATCAAAGTGGGGTTGCAAGTATGTTTTTTAGTGTTCTGACCCGCATCATTGGTTCGGTTTTGAGTTGACAAATATTTCCATCCTATAGTCTTGTTAAACTTTGTGTAAAGGTAATAGCTTACGGTTTCACTGCCCAGTGTGTGCGCTCTTTTGATCAGCGCCCTGAGAGAGATGCAAAACGGCATTCGGAAAATGGTAATAATTTGGACTCAAACGTTTAAGTAGGGTGCATTCTGCACCAATGGGTTTCGAAGTTGGACAAATTCGGCAGAAGTTTTCGTGCCGGCAGTCTTTTGGGACACGGACAGTGATCAGATTAATTCTTGATTGGGTTTGTAATGTGGTTTTTCGCAAGCGGAATGTTCAGCAGTTTCGGTATGGGCTGAAGTTTGCTGTTACGGGCCACGGGGCTTCTCGGACTGCAGGTTGTTTTGCTTCAGGCGACTAGGCGGTCGCGGGTTGTGGGAGGATATGTGTCCTGGACATAGCAACGGGAAAGCTTATTGCTGAAAGGGTTGAATATTTTTGCATTGCACGTAAAATTGGGAAATTGCCATTATAACCGCTCTAAAATCTGCTTGCATTTAAGCTTATCCCAAGTACGCATTGAAGCTGCCATATTACTTTTGCACAAAGGATTAACAAGTTGAGCGGCCCGCCATTTTTGACTCGCTTTGTTGGGGAATATAACGTGGTTTCATCTGGAGGCAGCCATTGGTTGAGTTTGCATGTGGGTAGGTGCTTCCTCCAGAGGGGGGAAGTCTTAGCCGACCCATTGGGTCACGCGGACTATTCGCCGGGAGCTGGTTGGCTGATAGAGCCCCGAGTCAATCCGTGTAATATGGTGACGAGCCCGTTGTCGGTGAGCTGGTTGGCTGACCCGGCCCTCATCATAAATCTGAGTCAAATGGCGCTCTCAAATCGGCCAATCACTGTCACGTTTAATGCTGGTTTCGGTCTTCCTTCCGAGAAGGAGAAGGAGAAGGCGGAACCAACACTAAGTCGCATGCTGTGACCACCATCTTGAGTGTGGCCATTCACTAACAACGCACTTGCCTTTTAACCGTTATGTTTGAAGCAAACCATCTAGTATAATTACGTTTGTGTGGATTTCACTAACCACCAGATACGTTTATTGGAACTAATGTTTGGTTAACCATTGTTGTATACTGTCATTGCCACTAGTCATCAAGCAACATCTGAGCTCTAAATGTCTAGTGGGACATTGAGTCTTTTTGTCTGCCCCAGCAGGGGGTACTGTTTATGGCCTCATGGAAGTAGGTAATTAGATTTAGAATGCCTACGTGGAGTTGCCTTTAGGGAGAAATATTCCTCCCCTACATTTATTTTTCCTGTAATTCATTTCTATTAAATTTGCATCCGTCCTAAAGTATTGGAGCCAGATGGGTTTGGTCACTTTTGGCAAAGATGAATGTCTTTCTACTCATACTTGCTGTGTTTCTCACAGCCTGCCATTCCTCTGCTTGTGCTCCCTCTCTCTGATCCTATTCACCCCTCTGTCAGTTAGGACTATGTTTCCTAAACATGGATCACTTCAATCTATAAGCCTGTACTCTTTATAGAGTGCATGAATTAATCAGAGTTACTAGTACATCAGTAACTCAACGATGGTTGCCTGCATTCCTACTGGATTGCATGGTTCAGCCTATTTTTAATGTCTGTTTGTCATTGTCTTTTCAGTGTCTGAAGCTATGCAGACATTCACCCTGCATAGTTCATTCTCTTACAGTCTTCACACCTGAGAGCCTTGGTTTTACAGCAGATGTCTAAGGTGATGACATCCTCTCAGGGGTGGAAGAAGTTGAGGGCCATAAAACACCGCTCAGGTAACAGGCCCCATCCGAGCCACTTTTACAACCCTTAGTCAAGACACACACATACACACACATACATACACCACTTGCGTTTCTCCATGTTTGTATGTGTTTATCCTGATCCGAGGGGAAAGCCATAAAGCATTGTTCCATTTAAAACTGGTACTAACTTCATCTGTTCTTTCTTTCTGAAAACAGGGGTGATGGAATCTTCAACAGTGCCATTCACTCATCCTCAGTCATTGTCCCTTTGAGGTGTCGTAAGGTTACCCAGACGGGCGGGGACATGTGAATTGTAGGGTAATTGCATGCACTGCATTAACTTTTTCATCCATTGTTTTCCACAGGACAGTTTGCTGGCAGGAAACCCCCCAACTAAATGTTTCCAATTAACTTTCACACTTTCTGATTCCTGCAGGTTGAGTTTTAACAGAGTACCTTGGTCATGTCTTGTCTTGGTCTCCCTTGTTGTTGTCAATTTGGCAGGGTGCTGTTTCTAAAATTTTCTATACAGGCATCAAGGATTCGAGGACTTGACTTTGCCATTTACACCTGAGGAACAGAAGCTCCATTTATATGCTTTTGGCTGATTTGGATATTGGGATTCCATCACAAACATGGTAGCGAGGCAAGGGGGAAACACAGCAAAACACAATGAATCCCTGTCTACCCTTCTGGCTCTGGGGAGCCATTTCTTCCACTATACAACTTACTAAGGACACACATTCAAATTCCAGTAATATGTGCACCAACGCGGGCGGCCGCCGGACCTCAAACATCTCTACAGCTACCGGATTCATACAGGACAAAGGACATTTTCATATGGACAAACTGCAGTGGTGTTTGTGATTGTGATTTGTAAATTACATGTAAAGAGTGTGGGTTGATACAAAAATAGGTTGAGAGGAATCAATCAAAATTCTATTTTATAATGTGGCACTTAATGGACTGGAGCATAGAGGTTTCTTACACTGAAGGCCAAAGGTAGTGTGCCTTAAAAGTTCATAAAGTGAGGTAAAACTACATATGCATTGATCCAAATAAGTCCCATTTACCTTTTAATATTTTTCAGAATTAAATTGGGAATTCCTACAAAAGTGCTTCTGACCAGCCTATTATGTGTATCAGCCCCACTCTCTCAGTTAATCTCCAAATCATATCATGTGACGTAAATTGCTGAATGTCTGGACATATGAATTTCACGATTTCCAATATTTCACCATATCACTTCAGTATAGCTCATGTAAATGTTCTATTGTTTTTTTTTCATCTGTAACTGTTTATTTTTTTTGCACTTTAAATCAGCTGCTTAAATGATTTGATATTGTGACCGCCATTGGATTTTTTCCCTCGGGGGTTTTTTCCAATTGGTTGGTTACTTAGTTAGTGGCACATATAATCTTTTTGCTTTCCCTAGTCAAGTGTGGGAAAGTTTTTGGTTTATGTGCTGGTTTGTTCTGCGATTTCTATTTTTACTGATGTTAGAAAAAAAAATTACTTTTCGAACCATCATTCCATTGGCTATAATAACATTCGTCCAATTGGTACACTAACTTCAGATAATAGACTCATAGAACAAACCTAGATAACATACTTTTAATTTAATTTTATTTTTTGTTTGTTTTTCCTTTTAATTTCTTCCCGTTTCATGTTAATAAAACGGTTGTCTCTCTTTCTTTTAACTTCCCAAATCACACTTCTCTAAATTCTCAATTATATTGCAGTGAGAGGAAACAATCCATTTTTTTTCCTTTTTATCGTGTGATGCAACGGTCATGAAAAAATAACTACTCTTACATCTGTAATTTCTCATCAATATTTCTTCTATAGCCTTAGCAAGCATTCCCTGGTACTCGCAACATCAGCCATACAATCACCTAGGTAATCTTTTTATGACCCCCGTGTGTGGACCTCTGTGGTACGGGTCAGGGGTGGATTTGTAGAATCTGGAAATATAAGTGACAAATGGCTGATAAGCTCGGTCCAGAGCCAGGCCAAATGGCAATAGAACTGTAGACATTGCATATTTCATTTTACAAAAGATTGTTCCATTTCTAAACCCGTAAAATTCGTCTGTGCCTTTGGGTTAGGTTCTGAGCGGCACCTCTGTAAGATCTGCAAACGCTGATGCGTGGGGGAGCCCAGCGACTGTATGCGACAAATGGCTGAAAAACTCAGTCCAGAGCCATGCCAGATAGCAATAAAACTTTTGTGGACTTCCAGGAGGTGACAATGGTCTAACCACGGGGGGGGGGGTTGTTGCAGGGCTCTGGCTGACACAATGCCCCTGTGCGAGTCATATTACTGGCCTAAGTCTTACGTTAAAGTCCAGTTATATTAATCTGTTTAAAATGATCTAAACCTCTGAGAAGGGCATAATATGTTTTTATGTTAAATATCCTGTTAAGAAATCACTTATATACTTATAACCCAATTAAACTATATATTAATTCATCTTAAGACTTTTTCATGACAACTGCATCATATTAGTACATATTCATATCATGTTTGGTCTTGTTATTCTCGGGGGAATCTAAGGAGTTGAATGGAGTATGTTTCATTCCCATTGAAATTATGGTTCGTTCCTTTGGAAACTCCTGAGAATTTGGTCGAATACTCTCTGGTAATCACCCTATTCTCCTCTCTCTGCTGAAGTGTTTAATTACATCCTTCCAATGGTGGGAGCCCAAAACCGGATTCGAGCCCCCCTTCTAGGTGTTTATGGCCATGCCGCCTGGATCAAAGACGGATTTGGCTTAAAGCAAAGAGAAACAAACCATTCTGGGAAGATCGTATCCGATCTCTCCCTCGCGCACGTAAGTGCGCGAGTAGCCTTTTTCAATGATGTAACATCGTATTTCGAACTTCCCGCGCACGTTAGTGCGCGTATCCTTTTTCCTCCAGGTATGACTTTATTCTCCTCTTCTAAATTATGCGTAACTTGTAATTGGCTTAACGTTGATTTGTTTGATTTAAGCTTTTGCCTACCTGGTGAATAAATTATTGTCATTCCTTTTGCTTGCGTGGTCTCCGTGACTCCTAATCCTTTTGTTCTTTCTAGCCACGTACACGACCGGTACTTAGGGGGCTAATCCTTGCATTCCAGACTAGCTAGCTGATGTTTTTAAAGGTAGTGATGGGTTTTAAGTTGGATTGCAGATTACGGTCTACTTATATAAAGGGTTTATGTAGTATCGGTCCTGGGGATTTGGCCTTAAGGGCACCCTTGGGCTTATAAGCCGGTGCCTGGTCGATCTCCTTAAGGGCCCTGTGGTGCACATAAATCTGGGTTCATGATATGTTTATGCCAAAGTTGCAACTATCATGGTAATTTCTTCCATCCTCTAGAACTCTCACCGAACTAAGATCCCGCAACCGCGCTTATTACCCGGGGCGTCGGTTGAGTAACTGGTTTTCACGGAAGAGTCTGGCGGCTTAGTTGCTCCGAGATTCACGCATGTGTCCCTAAACTATCAATTCTAATTCTAATTTGGAGTCAGATATTTAACGAGGGTATAACTAAATTTGGTATTCTAAATTTATTTTGGAGTCAGATTAATTGTAACCGTTGTGCTTTTGTGCCCCGTCCTTCGAACGGAGAAATGTATCCATTTTACTGTGATTCGCACCAGCCAGGGCGTCCGCGCGATATAATACTAGCCAAAAGAACACGTTGAACCTTCGCCCTACAATTTCCGCCGTTGGTTATTGTTTTGTGGGTTTTACAGTAGCACCAGAGAGCTTGCTCAGACATTTGTGAAGTATCCTGCTGATCCCGGTCATGGATAAGTGAAGCGATCACTAACTGTAGAGGCTACAATCGGGCAACGTTATGATGAAACTGCCACATTGATGCTTACCGAAGTAACACAAGCATGCCGATCAGAATTACTGCATATAAGTTAACCAGGAGCATTTTTAATTAGCACGACCGCAAACTAACATGCAGTAGCTGGTAAACGGCGGTCATAACCACAGAGACAAACCCTTGCAATACAGGTTTTACAGACAGCAAGTTCTGTTACTGTGAACAGTTGTACCAAGCATCCAAATTACAAACGAGTATTAAAAGTTAGCTTCAAATGAGGTTTTTGTTCACACACCTTCTGTAGAATTTCCCCTGATATCACTCTTGCATATTTAGGACACAAACATTAGCAACAGTAACTTGGCTCGTTAGCGCTGTGCTACAGCCACAATCAACTGGCTATCACGTCAGGTTGGCTTGTGCAGTAAAAGCAACTTACAGCTTCTGTGTCTGTGAGTCATGGACAGTCGCTACCAATACAGGCTTAATCTTCAGATATTTTACCAAGCCTGCGTTTGAGGCCAGTTGTTAGTGCTAACTATCGCTAGCGGTCCTGCTAGCCACCCGTAACACGTTAGCTTCACTTACATTATTTGCTGTTATATCGTTACTTACAGCATGTGGCTCCGAGCGCTTGATTGATGCAACTGCTTCAGGTTTGAGAAGCAGCTGAAATGCTTATCCTGTGTCGAATTATCCTTTATTGACAAAGCTGTCTTTGGTGAAATGCTGAGCACAATCAGCTAACGTTCCCTTTGGCCGTGGCTTTTTGCTGCCATCAAACAAAAAAGGCTACCCACTGATTTCTGGTGGCATCGTCTTTTGGAAGAAAAATCGTTGTTTTTTCTTCGCGTCCAAAAGTAAACGGACAAGCAGCTTTGGGAGAGATACTGACAAAATTGCACCTCAAATGATCTGCGGTTCTTCTTTTGTATTTCCAAAAGTGAAGATGCTACTAAGGCATAGTATGATCTGCCGTTGTTAGTGCCTGCTAGAATAGTTTCCGGTGTGGGCAGGTCCAGCGCCATGACTGGCTCTGGCTAGGTCTGTACTAATTGGATGGCACAACCTGACATCAGGTTTTACCCAGATCTCGTGAAGATCTCGGGAGGAGCTGTTCAGAGAGGAAATCACGCTCACGAAATCACGTTCTTGGATTACGGCAAAACCCCTATATCTTATGTTTAGAAACTTTTCAGAGGTTGAGCATGGATAACCAACATTATGACATTACTAGTATGTATTAAAAGAAGGATCAGCATAATAGGTCCCCTCAAACTAACTAATTTAACATCTTTCTCAGCCAACCACAAACTGCCTCGGCATCAGGCAATGCGTGTATATATATATATATATATATATATATATAAAATGCTTGCGTACTATGTTCAATAAAGCCGCTTGCACACTGGACGCGAAACGAATTTTTCGCACAACTGATTACATTCAAAGTCAATGCAAAGACATGAATACGCGTGTATTCGTGTCTTTGCATTCACTTTGAACGTAATCTGTCGTGCGAAAAATTTGTTTCGCGTCCAGTGTACAAGCGGCTTAATACTATTATTGTCACTTAGTATCGTTTTTAGTGGGGGAAAGGAATACAGCCTGATTGCTATGATCTCGTGCTGAGTTAAGATCACATATTGAAAATATATGTGTAACGTATCTTGCATTGTTGTCCATGCATGTTAATCCCAAAATTTTAAGCAGCAACAGGGAGTAATAATAGGAACACGCTATCCATCGTTTCTCTTCCCAATGATGCAGGCAGAAGAAATAAATGAGCAACCGTCGTATTTCATTCCAACTTCATAAGTTTGAATTATCTGACGTAGTTTCGTTTTGAAATTCCATTCAAGTTCGCTAATGGTAATAATTTGCGAATGCCCTAGCTAGCCAGCTAGCTTATATTCATAATGCTTAATATAGACATAAGCGGTGCAGAAAACATGCCTGAAGCAGCAAAGTAAAATGCAACATTAACGCATCATGCAGATATAGGACAGAGGCTTCTTTATTCCAACATATTAAAGGTGAGGAGAGGAGTTCATTTGATTGGTGAAGATTTGACTCGGCTGTGTTAAACCCACTCACGCCTTCTCTCCTCCCTCTTTGCCATTTGCGCCGGCAGGAGGGACAGAGGCGGGACAGAGGAGTACTTGTGCCGGGCTGCGTGGGGCACGAAATTGCAAAATATGCCTGGATACACCCTGTTAGTGCAGCGCTCCCCTCATTCGCTGCGCCTGTGCCTGGTCAACAAATTTAGAGCCCCATGTCTGCTATGTTTTTTACTTGCTAAATAACCACTGGAAGACCATTGCAGAAGGCAGTGTTCCCGTAGATATGCAAAACCATGATTTTAATAGTTTAATGTTCGACTCAGACATACCGGGCTACTTATATGAGCCTGAATACGATGCAGTGGAACATAAAGGCGTATGAAGGCTGCAGCAGAAAGAGTCAAGCACTGCCAGCTGGTGGGGGCAGTAAGAGCCACCCCAGGTCGGTAAAATCTGGTAGTGCCGCTATAGTAAATGTGCTCAGATGGAAAAAGAGGTTTGGCTGCTGTGCTGCAGCGAATTTCACTGGGGCCAGTTTCTTTTGGATGAAGTTTCTAATTCTGCTTAGGAAGGGGTACACGCATGTGCAACATTAACATTACACTAACCATTTAGGCCACACATGGACAGGGGAGTGCTAGAGATGTAAATCAGGATCCAGAGAAGAAATGGGAAAAAATAACAACCAAAGCCAGCGGGTTGAAATAAACATTGAGGTTGGGAAACAACCCCAAATAGGGATCGCACAGTTCAGTACAGATGTTTTAGGCAAAACAGGCCTGTCAATCACCAGCCAGAGGCTTCTGGGATATCATCGAGATGTACCACTTTGGGATCCAGGAACACTCCTCGGGCCCATACCCCTCCCAGTCCATAAGAAACTGATGGCTGCTTCCACTGCATCAGATGTCCAGTATCTAATGCACGGTGTAGGCAGGGCCACCATCAATGAGCCTGGGGAAGAGGGGGAGAGGAAGGGAGGACTGTAGGGAGACAAAGACAGATTTAATTCACAAGACATAAAGCACTGGTTGAATGTGACAAAAGGAATAGGGGAGGAGAAGTCTGACCGTGGATGAAGACAGGATTCTTAATATGGTGAATGGGTCAATGAACCGGTGGGCAAGCTTCATTGATGTCTACTGAAGAGGGATATCCTTCGTGAGGAGCCACATCCTCTGCCCAAAACAGTAGACAGGTGTTGGCTTGCAATGATGGGTTCCCTGATTCTGGAAGGCGGATACATGTCTGAGTAGTAAAGCACGAGCTGTTCTCCAGGCCTAGCGGGTGCCCCAAACCAGGATCTGAGCAGAGGGAACTTAGGCTGGAAGCCAGTTGGTAACCCAGACAAAATTGAAAAGGAGAATGCCCAATCCAGCCACTGGTAATGAATTGGGAGCCAATTCAACCCGAGTTAACAAACAAGACCACCAGGCGGGATTATCTTCAGACAGGCAACAATGAGTTTTGACCAGCTTCTGGTTGAGCCTCTCTGCCTGGCCATTGGTATCTGGGTGGAACCCCAATGAGAAGTGCGGGGTAGCACCCACCAGGGTGCATAAGGCCTTCCAAAAATGGCTGGAGAACTGTGGACAGCGGTCTGAAACCACCTCCTGAAGCACGCCATGAAGGCGGACAGCGTGTTGAAGGAATATATCAGCAGTCTTCCGAGCAATAATGGTAAGAATGACTGTTTTCCCAACAGATGGAGGTAGCCCCATGAGAAAATCCATGGCAATGCATGCCCATGGTTGGCTGAGAACTTCCAAGGGCTGCAGCAGACCGCAGAGTCTTTGATTACTTGATTTGAAGCGGGCCAACACTGCGCAGGCTGCAATGAATGACCGGGTATCCTGGATGATGGAAGGCCACCAGAAGTGCCAAAAAACCAGCTCAAGGGTGCATGAGAGCCCAGGATGGCATGCCAGCTGAGGGCTATAGGACTCTTCATCCCAGGACTTCTCGCCCCTGAATTTTTCTCCCTGGACTTTTGCCCCCAGAATTTTTGTCCCCTAGGAATTTTAATCCCTGGACTCTTTGTCCCCATGGACTTTTTGTTCCCAGACTTTTCGTCCCCATGAACTTTTCATCCCTGTACTCTTCATCCCTGGATGGTTCATCCCCAATAATGCTTTGCCGTCTTCCTGTATTATAACCCTAACCCTAACTCTTATATCATGGTGATCCATCCGTCGTCCATCTGTCTGTCAACAATAGTGGCACATATCGTTATCATTAGGAGATGAAAAATCCAGGGACAAAAATTCCTTGGGGATGAATAGTTTAGGGACAAAAAGTCCTCGGGGATGAAGAGTCTGGGGACAAAATGCTCATGGGGACAAAAAGTTCAGGGACTAAAAGTTCGGGGATGAAAAGTCCAGGGACAAAAAAATCAGGGACGAAAAATCCAAGGACAAAACGTCCTGTAACCCCAGCTGAGAGGTGAGGCCCTAGGTTAGGTCTTTACCTCTCACTTGCTTGGGGATGAAGAGTTAGTCAGGGGGAGAGTTCAATGGAGAGGGACAGTACAGCAGCTTAATGATAACTGGGAGACAGTTGCCCGGAAGAATGGCATCAGGAGGTTCTGCAGCCATGGAAGGATACAGTCATGGCAAGGCATTAGGGTTAATGTTTTTCGTACTAGGTCAATACAATAAGACAAAGTGAATCCTGCAAAGAAGAGGGACTTACACCCTTGCCTGGCATTCAGCCCCTCAGCCGTGGAAAGGTGCTTCAGGTTGTGGTGGTCCGTCCAGATGAGGAAGGGAAGCCAGGACCCCTCTAGCCAATGCCGCTAATGGCTCCTGGTCACCAATAGAATAGTTTCTCTCTGCAGGAGACAAGTGAAGAGAAAAATAGGCACAAGGAGGTTACTTACCATCATCAGCTGATGGCGAGAGAACAGTTCCTGCGCCCGCATCAAAGGCATCAACTTTTATGACAAACTGGCGCTGGGGATCCGGAAGATTGATAACAGGAGCTGTGGTAAACAACCTCTTAAGATGGTTAAAGGAGGAGGCCACTTGGGGAGTCCAGGGAAAGGGAAACTTGCTGGATGTCAACTTATTTAGGGGAGCAACAACAATGAAGTACCCTTGAAAATATTGCCAATGGAAATTGGTGAACCCAAGGACCTTTGTAGCTCCTTGCAATCTTTCAGCTCCTGCCAATCCAGTAAAGCCTGTACCTTCTCCCAATCCATCTCAAGGGCTACCTGCATCACCACAGACCCCAGGAAGAAGACCGCAGTGTAATGGAATTCATACTTCTCCAGCATCAGATACAGTTGATTCTCAAGGAGCCTTTGGATGACCAAGCAGACATGACAGGTATGATCCTCCAGTGTTTGAGAGAAGACCAGAATATTGTCTACATAATCACAATGGAACCAGGAGACCATGTCACGGACGACATCATTTATGAGGTTCTGGAACACAGCGGGGGCGTTACTGACTCCAAATGATATCAAAAGGTATTCGTAGTAGCCCAGGGGGGTGTTAAACTCTGTCCTCCACTCATCTCCTTCCCATATGCACACCAGATGATGAGCCTTTATTAATCCAGCTTGGTAAAGAAGCAGCAGCCCTGGGGATAGGAGAATGCTGAATCCATTAAAGGCAAAGGATAACAATTGTTTCATGTAATTGCATTTAGTCTCCAGTAATCAATACAGGGATGTAGCAACACTTCTACCTTAGCCATGAAGGAGAAACCTGCTCTGGCAGGCGATGAGGAAGCCCAAATTATTTCGGAAGCTAGGGATAGATTTATAAACTCCTCCATAGCTGGAGACTCCTGGTTAGTCAGAGAGTACAGCTAACATCTGGGGGATGATAACCGGGGAAGTAAGTCAATGGCACAATCATAGGGTCTCAGAGGGGGAAGTGACATTGTTCTAGCTTTTCTGAATACTATGTGAAGGTCATGATAAATGGGGGGAACACCCATCAGGTCCGGCGGCTCCTCCTGATAGTTGGAGGAAGAAGATGCAACTGGGCTGAATCCCGTATGGAGACAGGACTGTGAACAGGATGAACTCTACACTGATACTGATCCCTAAGGCCAGTCCACAGAAGGGTTGTGATGTTCCAGCCAGGACCTCCCCAACACCACCAAGGCATGCGATGACTCATTAGCACCAGAGTCGATTAATTTGTAAATAATTCTATAAAATGTTTCACTGGAATAATTTTACAGAGTCTCTGTGACACAAGTACTGAGTTATAAACTCTTCAATAGGCTCATGCACAACAGGAAAAATTGGCAAAATTAGTATTCTGTGCAAAGGGGTTAAAGCCCATGTGGTAAGTGAGTGAATCTAGCAGGTCAGGCGAACAGGAAGGAGTGGATGGACTGATAAGACAGCAGCACCCAACAGAACCTCTTTATCATATGTCACTCATATCTGAAAGGAGAAAGGAGGATGGTTGAAGCTGAAATACCATTGTAAAATGAGTCGAGAAACTGCAACAGGTGGTGGGATCGGCACTGTAGTCCAAAAAAGGTGGGCTCCCAAAGGATTAGCGTCTCAGGGAGAGCTAGCTGCAGGAAGGCACTGGTTGCTTGAGTGGCAGAGGCGGTGTCCCATGAGATATCAGTTATTGCCACTAGTTGATTAGAGAGCGCTCCTATGGACTGGGATGTTGGAGGTCTTCCTTCTGCAAACCAATTTGCACACCCTAGTATCTCAGGGAATCAACCAGGCTTGATATGTCCACTTATTCCATCTTGTGGTTGGATTGTACCATTATGTTTCAGAACAGGAATCAAGTGCGAAGTCAGAGTACAGCTTATACTGTAATTTGGGGACAGAACCCCACAGGAAGAAGTGGCGAAGGAACCCTGGATAAGGATAGCACAGTTCAGAACCAATTTTGTAGGCGAAGTAGAGCTGTCAATCACTGACCAGTGGCTTCTGGGGTAGCAACCAGGTGGAGTGGACACTTTGCCAGCACTGAATTGTCCCACAGGAGGATGGGGTAGCTTGAGGGGAACTTGGTTACAATCCTGATGACTGTAGAAGGATTTGGAGTTTGTTCCTCACAAACTGGACAGAGAAACAAGCTTGGAAGGCTTAATAAGAATGCAGTCCCAACCCTGGACCCTTATAAGGCTTAGGACCTTGTTCTTAATATTGGGCAGAGGAACTGACTTGAGCTGAGTTAACTTGAACGCAGTCCCAATCCTGGACCCAGAGTCGGCTTGGAAGCTTGTTCAGGTTAACTGAGTAAAGAGGAAAGCTTCAGGGAATAGCTGTCATTAAAGTACACGTAACACTTAATAAAGACAAGGCATTTCTACAAGGAATACTGACTGGCTCTAAGCGCAAAAGGCAATTTACAATCCTGCAACTTGCAACACAAACCAGGGGGCTTAAATACTTGTCACATGGTCATTTGGAAATAACTATGAAACAAGACACAGCCGAGATCAGGCAAACACGCAAGACGTAAACCAATCAAAGGGGCCATACTTGTAACAGACATGTAAGTTGCTGAATAGGAAGAGGCATGAAAGGCTTTCACAGTCCAGGATGAATGGGAGCCAATGGGGCTGTAGTCCGAAAAATGTTCTGTTCATGGGTAGAACTTTTTTTTTTCTGGAAATTCTAATTATGTTTTCAATATAAGAGGTTTAGAAAACAGAAATCGCTCAACTTTTTGATGTTTCTGGGGTTTTACTTGTGGTAAAATATGTTTTTGTAGGTATTAGTGATGTCATGCATCACAGGCCACTTTAAGGCATTTGCCCAGCCACTTGACAGCAGTAGACCACAAAGCACCAGCATGTGCTTCTATTTAACCACAGTTTGTTGTAATAATTGTTTGGAAGACACATAAGGAAAAGATTATATAAAAAAGCCAAAAAATTATTTTTGATTGCACTTCTGTAATTGTCATAGGGCAAGTAAGTTAGACTAAGGTCACGTTGCTAGCTAAGTGAGGACTCTCGCTGCCGTTGACAGAAGGTATTTGGTCACAATCAGTCGTAAAATAATACAAGTATATTCGCAGAATGCAAGCCTTTTGTAGGTAAAATCACTTACCCTGTAAGAAAAACAAAAAGACTTTGGTATTTTTTCATTTAACTTCTGATATGTAGCGAAACTACATTTCCCAAAACATTTTTTTTTTTTTTGTCATGAAGCAGGTGTAAATAAGTATTTTACCCATTTATCTTCATTCACTCCCATTCACTGAGGTCTATCTCTGTAACGCCCTCTCAGTGAATTGCAGCCAACTTTAATACAATTGCATTAATAAGGAGTGGATAGGTTTGCTGTAGAAGTGCTTTGTTTTGGCCTAATGTTAGTCACTCTGACTGACTGAAGGAGTTGCATCCTGGGAGTGGCTTTAGAAGGCATGAGCCCAGTGCATTCTGGTTATTTTTGGTTTTCTTGTTTTTTGGCAAAGCAGAGTACCACAGCCCTTTTTCTCTGTTTTCTCAGGTCATGTAGGCCTAGCACCTATTTCAATATTTTTTTTGCCATTCTACTTCATACACAGCAAAGTTCTGTGAGAAGACCATTTTTCCACCAGGGAAATATTTCTTTAAGCTGGCTTGACAAAGCCAACTTACTGATTGCCCTAATCTTTTTCTAATCTTCTCATTATTATTCCCTGCCACAAAGTGAAGCGCAGGATATTGCAATCAAGCTGGTCTACCCGTCCATCCCTCTGCCTTCCATCCATCTGTCAGTCTATCCGGATAAGTCGGGACAAGCTTTTTTCTGACACTAGTTTACCCAGATGAATGAAAGTTTATGCACTGTATGTAACTTGTCATGACCTTGATTGGGTTTGAAAACAGGATTGTATAGAAGTGGACAATATTGATGACAATGTATTCTTGTTACTGTTATTCTACACTGAATTTACTGAAGCAACTCCTCCAACAGCTTTGAAGCTACAAGTTCAGAAATTGGACGGCAGCTTCAGGATAGGCCAAGTCAGGCTGCTTGTGCTTTTTGAATGGAGAGCTCACTTTGATTCTTTATTTCACTCATATTTTTAAAAATATTTTTCCATCTCTCCATCCTCCATTAAACTTCATACATTTGCCAAGTCTTGCAACTTTCCAGCAAGAGCCTTCAAACTTGCTTTACATTTAATGCTAATGTCTCTGCCCCCAACATTCTTTCTTTTTGTCCATCCCATGTATTAGGCAAATGGCAAATATTTAATCATTTATAATTTTGAACTGTTTGTCATAGAGACTTGGCCATCTGGTTGTTGTACTCAAGAGGAAAGGATCACATGTTAGCTGGTGCAGCCCCAGCCCCCCTTCCTGAGTAGTCAATTTTTGATCCTTTTATAACTATTGAAGTTTTTATCATCGAGAACTGGGGTTTTGGGTGTTAGAATCAGGAATGGGCTTGTCATTGAGATTTGGCGATTGAGTCGTTGGACTTGGGAGGGAAACATCACCAGTTAAATGGTACAGCCCCACCTGCCCCCCCTTCCAGATTGGTCAGTATTTGATCCTTCATAACAATTGAAGCATTTGTCAGTGGCTGCATTTACATGGGTCCAAAAATCCTACTTAAAATCGGATTGACAGCTTAGTCAGATTCAAAATGTCTCATGTAACCACCTTAGCTGATCTGATTCACCCAGATCGGTTTAAATTTTCGATCGGATTGAAAGAGGTAGTCTACACCGATTGGTAATCAGCTTGATGCCGCATGTAAACGGCTGAACAGAGTGGATTCGGTTGATGGATTGGATTGTTCGCTCTGTGCATGCGCTCCCTAGTACGTAGTAGTCATGTAATGACGTAATGACGTTCGCGTTCAGGTAGTAGGACCTTTTGCGCATGTCAAAGAAACTGTAATTGGTCTCAGCTGGGGCCATGTATACGCGGATTGAACGTGGATCGCTTTCCTTCGCGTTCATGTACACAGATCGAATCATATTCATTTAATCAGTTTGATTTCAATCAGATTGAGGAAAACAATCCATGTAAACGCAGCCATTGAGAGTTGGAGGGTGGGGCAGTGGACTTAGGAATGGTCTAGGCATAAAGAGTTGGGGATTTAGTTTTTAGACCTAGGGGCCAGGCTTCACTGTTTAAAGAATTTCCTGATTTCCATGTTTGATCCTTTGTAACTCTTGACACATTTGTCATTTGGAGTTGAAAATTGGGTTGTTGGGCTCAGGAAAAGATTGTATATTACATGGTGAAGCTCCACCCCATTTTCTGATTAGTCAATATTTCATCTATCATAACTATTGAACCATTTGCTGTAATGAGCTGGGGGCTGGGTTGTTGGACTTGGAAAATAATTTCAAGTTAAAGGACAAAGCCCTGCCCCTTTCCTGATTGGCCAGTTTCTAATGCTTAACTATTGAACTGTCCACCATGGAGAGTTGGGGGTTGGGTAGTTGGACTCACAGAATGCCACATGTTAAATTACTGAAGCCATACCCCCATTCGTCATTGGTCAATATTTGATCTCTCATAACTACTTAACTGTTTTCTTTAGAGAGTTGGGGGTTGGGGGTTGGGGGTTGGGGTGTTGGACTTAGGAATGAACTTGTCATTGGGAGTTGGGGATTTGGTTGTTAGACTCAAGAAAAAATATCACATGTTAAAAGATGCAGCCCCACCCCTTTCCTAATTGGTCGATATTTGATCCTTCATAAATAATAATGTGTTTGTCACAGAGCATTGGGGATTTGATTTTTAGACTTTCACTATTTTATTACAAAAAAATTCTATTAAACCACCTGACGTAAATAGACAAGATACCTTAAGCAGCACCAATCGTACATCACTTATTTACACCTGGTGGCATCATAACAAACATTTAGAATATTATGGCCCTTTTAGCGTTCCATAATTAAAAAGCATTTTTTTAAATTACATAATTATCCTTCAACTTTACTGTTTAAGCATCAGTTTTGAACCTATGGCCACCAAATTGTTTGATTACAATGAATATATTTCATCATACATTAGTTTGTGTATGTGTATGCACATGTCAGTGTTTGCATGAAGGATTGAAATGTCCAGAACTGCAGAGAGATAAATTTGCACAGCCACTATAAAATCATTCAGACAAGCCAGTACAACTGGCCTTTCAGGAGGCACAATGGTGGTATGACAGGAAACTTGACAAACGAGAACAGTCACAAACAAGCCACAGACAAAACATTATGATTGAAGCCTTGCAGGAGGGGCAACAAAAATAAAATGAAAACAGCAAGTCTAGCTGGTCATACATTAAAAAAAAGTCAAATGCATGAAAATGATATTTTGTAACATATTTTTAGTCACATGACATCATAAAATATAATTTCTTACCCATTCCTTTACCTATTCACTATGGCTACATTCAATTAGTTTTTTTTTTTTTTTTGGCTTAGGAAAGTTCCAAAACTCTTTGAAAATGACCCAGAAGCATCAATGTTTCAGCCATGATAATTGCTGTTTGAATTCTCTAAATGTCAAGGAAAGGTGCTTCAATGCTTCCTAATTAATCTCCATCAGCAGAGGATACACCGGGCTACCTTTTAACAGAAAAGAAAGGTGATAATCCCATCCTGCAATTCCGTGCAGCAGCAATATTTAAAACAACACACCATCCATTGGGCCATTCACAAAAACAAGGGAATATGGGAGTTTTGTTTTCAATTTTCAAGTTTTGGTGAACCTGTGTAGATAGTCCTTATTTGCTATGCAGAAGGTGATTAGCAGACCTGTCATGCTGATACCAAAGTGCTATGTAGTTCAGTTTTGGTCACAATCTGTTCATCCTCATAGCATGTGGTTTAACAAGATTAACACCAGTCATGCAAAATGGCTTATTTTCAAGCCAGCATGAAAGCTTGCTGTGTGTGGAGGGCATTCAGAGAACTGTCAACAACAGTATCTATGGCAAGCTGTCAGGTTGCATCACGTGCTCTAACATAC
Source organism: Gymnothorax javanicus (assembly GCA_029692085.1). Lineage (NCBI taxonomy): Eukaryota > Metazoa > Chordata > Actinopteri > Anguilliformes > Muraenidae > Gymnothorax > Gymnothorax javanicus. The sequence goes on from CM056201.1 coordinate 35,681,904, forward strand.
AAGAGCAATACAAAAAAAAAAAAAAAACTAGAAGATTGACAGAGGACATAGATTTACATCATTAATCATCTAACTAGTTCATATCCGAGCCACTGCATTTGAGGGAGAGCATATTTTGCAGAATTGCTTGCAATGTTGCAGTTATTGCAATTTAATGAGTGATCATTTAATCAGCTAGGGCTGAGTATGCAAAAACAGAGGTCCACTAGCATTTTCCCAGGGGTCAGGTCCTCCCTTTCTATTCCAAATGGCTCGAGGGGACATGCCGACTGAATGCTTCGCTGTCAAAAACACGTGCCCACGTGTAATCCTCGGAATCCCTGCGTTTACTGTGTGAAATGCTGGGTTGAAAATGCCACTGCTCTCAATAGTGTGCTTTGGCTGCACTATCATGCTCTGCTGTGACTTTTTTTCGGTGCTTTCCAAATAACACCCACATTCAGCCATGTATTGAATTTGTATGGTTGATATGTATCCAAATGGACAACAAAGTAGTTACCATTATACTTTACAGTCTTATGTAAAAAATGTACATGATGTGGATTTATTTAGGTCAGTTTACGGAATTTTGTCAGGTCAAAAACAACTGGCTCGAGGTTAGCTATTCTGTTGGCCATTGCTGAGGAAGGAGAGTAACCAGAGATGGGTGTACAAGTGACAGTCTACAACCTACAGGCATACCATTTGCATTCTGTCCATGTTTTCCATTTAAGTGTGCCTCAATGCCTCAAATGTGAACTGGGAATGAAATTAATTAGTTTGCATGAAATCAATGGATTATCCTGACATTCCACAATCTCACATGAAATTGACTCAAAAATGCCTGCACAATGATAATAAAGATAAAATAACAAACTGCAGAACATCATAGTCCACAATGCCCCAGACAGCATTCAGTCCAGAGAGATTAATATATAGTCCCTGATTGTCAACCTGCGTGAGACTTTTAATGAGCGACAGTTTTAATATAATCTTCATACTGAACAGAGCATGTCTTGAACACTTCAAAGCATTTAAGAAACCTCACTCTGAAATAGACAAACTAGACTCTGAAAGTAGGCCACTGGCCTTCCAGTGGATTGGGTTACAGCTTATAGTCTCATATCAATGCATAAAATATCTTTAGCTTGGGAACTTTGTTCATAAACTTGGCCTAGTATTCATATTTTGTGAAGCCCGGGAAGCTTCTTCTCTTGCAACTGTAAACATTGTATGCGCCATGGAAGGAACACCATGCAGTTCCCAAATGTGTTTCAACCAGTGGCGGCTTGTGAACTGGCAACTGGGGAGGCTCAAAACAATCCCTTAAAATTAATGATGGGTCATGACCTATTTTCAATCATTAATTTAAATTACCATTACAGAAACTCTGAAAACTCTCAACATTATCAGGTGTGGCCAGTTTTCATTTATAACGCATACCTGTCAACTCTCACGCATTCAGTGTGAGTTTAAAGGGAAAGTTCACCCAAAAATGAAAATTCACACATCATATACTCACCCCAAGGCTAATTGAAGGGTCGGTTAATTTCTTTTGTCCTCAAAATAGTTTTGGAGTTTTAAGCAAAAACAGCATTGAAGAGAAATCCAAATGAATGGAATCCTATGGTGGCCACTTTTTCAAGCTTAAAAAAAGCAATGTTAAAAAACATAAAATGCCTCCATACTACTCGTGTGAGATTTTCAAAGTGCCTACAAGCCCCAACATTATGATTTGACTCGAAAAGATGTCATTTTCACTATGTTTTTCGCCTAAATGTCCAATGTAGCCACTTAACCAGGAGCCATGTTTTTTTTTCCTCGGGAAGAGTGAAGTTCCGTTACTTTAATGACTCAAAATATGAAGAAGAAGAAGAAGAGGAGGACCTAGAAACACCCGCCATAAAACTAGAAGAAGAAGAGCTTGTGTTTACATGCAAGATGTGAACTATGCCGCGCGCAATAGGGAGATCTGCGTCCATGGTGATTTATCATGTTTATAGTTTACGAAGCTAGTTTGTTGGTTTCTTAAGCCCAGCGCCCACTGGCCGCGAAGCATCGCGTCAAACTCCGAACTTTGCCTTGACGCTTTTCAGAGCCATTCCGTGAGAAAATGGTACTTTTTGAAGAAGTTGAGGAGTTGACCCCCCTGGAATTGAATGAAACTTGGCAGATAGGTAGATATGGTAGTCTCACAGAGAAAGCCAAATTTTTAGGTTCGTATCTCAAGAAATCTGCCAATGGCACCACCGGAAAGCCACTAAAGTGGCTCAGTTTTGCTTTTGACGCCACATTTTACATAAATTATTATGACTTAAGGGTACACAGTACCGGATGTGTTATACTTTTATCATGACCTGTCACACTTCAAGTCTGGATAGACATTAGCACCACATCAGCGCCAAGCTGGGTAACTTTGTTATCGAGCCGGAATTATTTGAGAAATCATGGTAAAAATTGAAAATGGGAATAGGAATAAAATAATATCCCAGACATATACCAAACTAGAATGCTTTATTATGTGTTTACTCACTACAAAACTATCATTTTCAGTTAATATTCCCTTGGTGTCTTGCTGGGTTCATGCAATGGATGGCTGGAAAGATGGTCAGAGAAATTGATTTTTGGTGCATGTTTATGTATATTTTCTCAGTAACCCAGATATGTTCCATGGTGATAAATGCTGTTTGTTGTGCTTTTGGAGCTCTGTGTTCAGGAATATTAAGAATTTCTTTGGTAGTATCTACACTTTCAAGCTAGACGGAGCCAAAGTTGGAGGAAAACTCAAAATGGACCATTTAATAGCAGATTGTGCCTATGTTTAGGTGGCATTATTTTGTTTACCCAGCAAGATGGAGATCTGAAATTCTCTGGATACATTGTCCTTTGGGGTACATTACAGCATTAGTAAAATCTCAATGGTAGTATTTTCAGTGAAGATGATTTTAAACATCAAAACTCGGAAAAATTTGCCTCCAGTGGGCACTGTAGGCTGGATGCAAGTGCTGGCCATCCCCAGCAATGTACCAAAAAAATATTTTTGAATTGTGATGCATACAGCTAGTTTTCTCAGAAAGTGAAGAGCTTGGTTTGGTACTATGCTGGGTACGTAGCTTTCTGACTAAAGGTGGCGCTCTAAAGAGCTAATGTTCTACCGACCTAATATTCCATATTCCTAGACATATACCAAAGTTCTGTCTTTTGAAATATATGAAGCACATACACATTTATTCATAAAATTTGTAATCCCTTTGGTATAAAGCTTGGTTGGTTGTAAACTGGTGGTGACTGTGAGCATTACAGACGCACAATACATGGGTTATTACCAAGTATAGGTACAGCGCAGTCAGAAACGTACAGCATGTTATAAAACATGACCAGTCCAAAATGTTTAAATGCCAAAAAAGAGCTAATGTAAAAGGCGTACCACCATAAATACGTAAGCAGACATGCGTCAACAGTGTATGTACACTTACATAAAATAACAGTCCATAATTTGAACTCTGGAAAAAAATCTTCGTCACACAACCGTGTACATGAAGACAGAATGTATAGTACAAAAGTTAAAACTGTTTTTTACTTTTCATGTTATCCAAAGCAAAATTATGTCAGCACAGCATGTGACTAGCTCGATCCATCAGTCTGTTTTTGGAATTGGATTGTGAGTTGGCGGCACCTGGTGGTGCACACCAGAGGTGTTCCTTGGCCTTGGCCTTGAGCAGCCATCCTTGGCCTTCTTCATTGGATCCAGGTCGATGTGAACCAACGGAGCCAGTCGAGCCCGAGGCAAGCCCTCCTACACTGCATCCTGGGTCTCTACAGGGCTGCTTACAGGCTGTTGATAGTGAGCTTGCCTGTCTCTGAATTAAATAGCAGGCTGCAGCCTATATGGCACAATAGTTGCGTCAACACCCATGGCTTTGTACGCACGGAAATGGGGTCTGTAAAAGAAACCCCACCCTCCCACCCAGCGGACATCCCATAGTCTAGACATCATGGGCTGGTGTTAGGAATGAAGGCATGCAAGTTACCACTACAAATGAACTGCCCTTTTCTTGGCAGGGTGCTGCTTGCTTGATAGGATTTCTGAGCCCTTTATCAGGATAACCACTTGCTAGACGCGACTGCTGTGCCCTTTTTCATACCCAAGCACCATACCATAGGGAAATCCTAGAACTAACACTGAAGCCTGCTTTCTGATTCTAATAGTAATGCAAAAATTCAGAGAATTTGTTATTTTCTGAAACTCTCCAACACTACAAAACTGTACACTGTACTGACTACTGGTAAAAGTCATGAATGTTGACACAATTCTGCAATCACCACCAATATTCTTTTCCAATATACAACCAACCCAGCTTTATACCAAAGAGATCACAAATTTTATGTTTAACTGTGCACGTACTTTATATAGTATGTGAAAAGACAGAACTTTGGTATGGGAATATGGAATGTTAGGTCAGTAAAATATTAGGTCTTTAGAGGACCACTTTTGGTCAGATGGCTCTCCACCCAGGGGTGCGTTTCCCAAAATCACAGATGCTAACTTTCATAGTTGGACCCATTGACTGTGAATGGACGAACTATGTAAGTTGCCAACTTAGTTAGCAACTACGCTTTCTGGAAACATGCCCCAGAATAGTACCAAGCTTAACTTTTCATTTTCAGAGAAAACTAGCTGTGTGCATCACAATTCAAAAACAATTTCTTTGGTACTTTGCTGGGGATGGGCAGTACTTGCATCCAGCATACAGTGCCCCCCTGGAGGCAAATTTTTCCGACTTTTGATGTTTAAAATCATCTACACTGAAAATACTACCATTGAGATTTTACCAATGCTGTAATGTATCCCAAAGGGACTGTGTATCCAGAGAATTTCAGATCTCTGTCTTGCTGGGTAAACAAAATAATGCCACCTAAACATAGGCACAATCTGCCATGAAATGGTCCATTTTGAGTTTTCCACCAACTTTGGCTCCGTCTAGCTTGAAAGCGTAGATACTACCAAAGAAATGCTTGGTATTCCAGAAAATAGAGCTCCAAAAGCACAGCAAACAGCATTTACCCTCACAGTACAAGTCTGGGTTTCAGAGAAAACATACCGCAAACATGCACCAAAAATGAATTTCAACCATCTTTCTGGCCGTCTATTGCACAAACACAGCAAGATACCAAGGTACTCGTCACTGAAAATGATAGTCTTGTTGTGTGTAAACCCATAATAAAGCATTCTAGTTTGGTATATGTCTGGGGTATTATTTTATTCCCATTCCCATTTTCAATTTTTATTGTTATTTCTCAAATAACTCTGGTTCGATAACATAGTAAAAATAGAGAGAAAGAAGATACCTGCACACTATAGCTGTTGCTCACCTGACGAAGACCATTCTGGTCGAAACGTTGTGGAATAAAACACTGCGGGAGCAACAGCTATAGTGTGCAGGTATCTTCTTTCTCTCTATTCTTATGGTACAGTTTTATCCAGCACCTGTATTCATTTGATGTGCGTGCACCGCTGTATTTTTGATAACGTAGTAACCCAGCTTGGCACTGATGTGGTGCTAAAGTCTAACCGGACTTGAAGTGTCACAGGTCATGATAAAAGTATAACATATTTGGTACTGTGTACCCTTAAGTCATGATAGTTGATGTAAAATGTGGTGTCAGCAACAAAACTGAGCCACTTAAGTGGATTCCAGATGGCGCTATCGGCAGGCACAGTGAAATACAGACCTAAAAATTCTGCTTTTTCTGTGAGACACTCATATCTACATATGTGCCAAGTTTCATTCAATTCCAGGGGGGTCAACTGCGCACCAAATGTCAATCTCTCGTGGAATGGCTCTTAAACGCCCAAAATTGACAGCTGTTAACACGACCGAGAAGCCATGGGTGTCACTCTCAAAATATTCAACAAGCCAACGTTTAATTTTGAAAATACCTACCAACAAAGCTTATTTTAAGTGATGACAAAGTGCGACGTTCAGGTTACTGTGCACTATACGTTATACAGGCATAATTTTCCTCCTAAATTTAACCGTCAAGTAAATTATGATTCACTTTACTTCACCCAGCAGTGAATTAGCTAGCTAGCTAACTTAGCAGTGTTAAGTTCTTACCAGTGTACCTTGAGTTAGGTACTGTCTAACTGTACATCGCTTGATAACGTAAATGCCCGCAAAATAACGGATTTCCTTTCAAAACTGTGACTTGGTTAAAAAGCAGTTATATCAGTTTCGACAACTGCATGTGAAGTTGCCACTAAATGTGTGTCACCAACCATGGCAAGGCAAAATAGTTAAATAACCTAAAATACAAATGCATTTTTAATGTGTTGACGCTTAAGAAATTGAGCAGTGGTGAAAAGTAAAAATCTGACGCGCGTCACACGCTGCCAGTGGGCGTTGCTCCATTGAAATTAATGTAACCAATTTTTTGACGCGCCTCCCATGCCTCCAGTGGGCATTGGGCTTTAGTCAATGTTAAGATGCTTTCACACCGGACGCGAAACAAATTTTTCGCACGACAGATTACATTCAAAGTCAATGCAAAGACGTTAATACAAGCGAAATGCATGTATTCGTGTCTTTGCATTGACATTGAATGTAATCTTTCGTGTTTCGCGTCCGGTGTGAAAGCAGCTTTAGCTGGCAACCTTTTTTTTCGGGGCATTTAATGCCAGCTAGCGAGCTAAATGCTCGCGGTGCAACTCCAGCCAAATTAGTTTGCATAATAATGCCTATACGCATTTTAAATTGACTAAATTTCACAGTTTGCATGTAAACACAAGCTCGAGGCCAGGTCCAGTTCTTCTAGTTTTATGGCAGGTGTTTCTAGGTCATCTTCTTCTTTTATCGTATTTTGAGTCCTCCAAGTAACGGAACTTCACTCTTCCTGAGGAAAAAAAACATGGCTCCTGGCTAAGTGGCTACATTGGACATTTAGGCAAAAAACATAGTGAAAATGACATCTTTTGAGTCAAATCATAATGTCGGGGCTTGCAGACACTTCGAATATGTCACACGAGCAGTATGGAGGCATTTTATGTTTTTTAACCTTGCTTTTTTTAAGCTTGAAAAAGTGGCCACCATAGGATTCCATTCATTTAGATTTCTCTTCAATTTTTCCTTAAAACTCCAAAACTATTTTGAGGACAAAAGAAATTAACCGACCCTTCAATTAGCCTTGGGGTGAGTATATGATGAGTGAATTTTCATATTTGGGTGAACTTTCCCTTTAGGTGGCATATTTACGTTCCTCTGCTGTAGTCAGCAATTATTCAATCAACGCATAGGCTATGTAAGAGATTCTCACGCAGAAAAGTCCTTGAGCATGGAGGGGTTGGAAGTAATGTAATTGCATAAAGCTGTTTCAAATGATCCAATTTCATTTAAATGATCACGAAACACATGCATTGCTTCCAACCGCTGCGTAAGGAAAAGCGAGAGAAGTCCGAAGTCGTAATCGGTATGCGTTATAAATGAAAACTTGCCACAGCTGATAATGTTGAGAATTTTCAGAGTTTCTGTAATGGTCATTTAAAGGTGACATAGAATCAAAAACCGATTTTACCTTGTCTATGTTGAATACCGGTAGTCTACCCGCATTCAAGAACATATGAAAAGTGCTAGACATTCTGAACATCTCCGTCTCATAGAAATTCCTCTTTTAAAAATGACCGCCAGAAAACGGGCCAATCTGAACAACGAATACATATGATGTCATATGTATCTCACTGCCCCCCCACTCTCATTCCGTTTCCTCCCCTTCAAAATAATTTGCATACACCCACTCTCCCGCCCCCTACGGAAAGTAAATTGCAGCAATATTCGCGAAGTTCAAGGCGAAATAGCGAGTCGGGTACTGAGGTGTGCTCTTCCAGGCTCTGGAAGCAGTGTGCAAACATTCCATAACCTTCCAACCAAAAGAAATGCACGAGATGCGTGGCTGCTGTTCATTTTTAATCGGATTCCCACAACATTCAACCACAGACTGTTACTTTGCTCAGCCCATTTCACCTCTGACAGTTTCACTAACCTGGCACAATTTCAAGCTGGCTTCTCGCAGCATTTGGTGTTACATAGCGGAGCAGTTCCGACTTTGCGCCTACCTCAACAACCAGTACAAACTGTAAGTATCACGTTGTTGTTAGATTGTTTTTAAAACGTTAAAAATAGAATATATTTGTTTTGCTTGTCTAGCCAATGTTGTATGACATGATTATCAGTCAACAACAGCTCTGAAACGAGATCTGAAATTAATCCGTGAAGATTGTTGTTGCCAATGATCCTGCCATGCTCACATTAAGACGATGGGAAGTCGGCATCTGCGCCTTTAGTTTGTGAAAATGTTTCGCCTGGTGCGTTAACACCAAAACATGAAAGTAGCAGAGATGCCAAGTCTCACGCATTCGGCGTGGGTCTAGCGCATTTTTTAGGATTATTTGCAGTAGTCTGCAATTATTTCAATGAACCCTTATTAATGAGATTCTCACGCGGAATTAAAATCCTTGTGCCTTGAAGTTTCAGTTTCACTGGCGTAAAGGTGAATTTCACCGCAAGTAACATGGAAAGCGATTGACTTGCTTCATTTTAGGCAGCAAAGCCAGCCAATCAGCGTCAAGTGCTTGCATTTCATAATGAGGTTGCCAGTTAAGCCCAAAAGGTAGCCAAATAGGTGCAAAACAATGCGTTTTAAATCCCCCACCCTAGTGTAGCGAGAAAAACTTTTGCACACCGGTAAGCCGACAGGTGCATAGGAATAAGGCCAACTAAGGTCTTGAAAAAGTCAGCCTTCCATGGAGAGGTGGTGATCTTGATTTGCTGCTAAAACATCACGAGGTGTATTGGATATTTACTTTACAGACTTTAACTCCTAATGGGCTGAATGATGAACTTCCCCTCAATGTTATGTTGTGAGTTTTGTTTCCTAATTTTGGTGGGTCTCTTCCACTATAGAAGACTTGTCTTTTATTGATTTTATTTCATTATTTTGTACACTGTTTATATTTACAGTTTTTACTTATGTCAATGCCTTTCTAATCTGGTCTCCTCTCCCGTTTTCAGGGGTTGGGACGATTAGCAGGCGGCATTTTTTTCATTCTTATACCATCATGTTTTCCATCTCATGATTGTACTGTAAACATGTGATTATTCTTATGGCTTGTTAGTTTTTTTTTTCTATTTTGCTATGTATTGTTAAAATACTGTATAATTGTCTCCCCTAAATGAGGTTATTATTACCTTTGTATATGGTTATTTGTATTCTTGTTTTTACTTTTGAGACGTGTTTTACTAGTGGTCATGTGATTTTTATCTGATTGGGCCACGTAGGCCTACCAGCCTACATTTAAGATATGCTCTCCAATGTATTCTGTTTGTTGTCTTGAGGAAGGTCGGTTGACCGAAGTGTCGACTAATAAATTTATTGCGAGTGAGTAGACCTTGTGCGGGAGTTTTTTCGTAACTTAAATCCCCCACCCTAACACAGCTTTTTGAGAGAGGTTTTTAGGAAGCTTCTGAGGCATTACAGACTCTACCAAAATTTTGTTGTCTATATGTCACATCAAAGAACAAGGATAAATACCCTGTTTAACCATTCTATGTCACCTTTAAATGAATGATTGAAAATAGGTCGTGACCAATTGCGGCAAGCCGAAGGAGGACCCGGGCGGGGTATTGAACTCCAAACTCCCGGGCAAGAGTCACACACGCTGACCACATCGCCAAAGAGCCAGGCTCATTGGCAAGGTAGCCAGGGCACATACTTAGTTGGAGACATTTCTAGTGACGGGACCCTTCAACTGTCACACAGTCATTGATTTTATGGGATTGTTTTGAGCCTCCCCAGTTGCCAGTTCACGAGCTGCCACTGGTTTCAACAGCCTGTAATAACTCAGTTTGCACAGAAAACTAGAACCAATGGGGATGCACCTGACATTGCACACATTCAATTTCATTCATCCCTTGCAGCATGTCTTCATCATTTGTAACGAATTAAGACATTGCAGTAATTTGGTACTTTACAGATAACCTTTTCTCAATTAAAAGGGTGCTTTTTTGGTAGGAATTATTTTATGGCAAATTGTTTCAAATAATAAGTAAAATAACAAAGGTAGAAATGCATCTGCATTATACTTTAAATGCAGACAACAGGCTACTTTTTAAGCAACAAAATAGCAAGTGCATCATCTTGTCACCTATTTTAAGCCCAAATACTAATTCCTTAAAATCAGATTGCTATGTAGCCAACTCCTTGCTGAAGTTGTAAAGACCATGTTCTCCAGAAATTCTGCACTATTTATAATGTTCTTCAATAAAAGTAACATACTGTGTTCTGAAAATATTCCATATGGGCAGAATTCAATGAATGGAGTCAAAGTAAACATTATATGGTTTTATTATTTGTTTGCAATAGTTCACTCCTGCCATTGAACCCATCTTCGTATTTGCAACAAACAATGCTGACAACAAATTCAGATAAATCAATGGCAAATAGTTTCAGTATGGTCAAGATAATACACATAAATTGGCATAAATCGAATTTTTGAGTAGGCTATGTAAAATGTAGCCAACTCTGAACAGTAGAAAGTTGATGGAGGAAAAAAAACGGTAAATAAATCAACGATCATCTGAGCGAATATTCAGTTTATGGATTAATTAAATTTTTAAAGGTGGTCAGTAAATTAAATAAATAAATACATAATGGAGAATGCGATCAGAGCGATAGCGGACTCAACTCCACTACGCGCAGCTTTATGCATGGGGCGTGGGGTGCGTCGCCACTGTCTAATCGCTCAGAACACTGTTGACTACTGTTCGCGCGTGTTTGCTGTGCGCTCAAAATGGGACTCGAAAAGGAGAAATCAGAGACTAGTGTTATTATGGGCGAAGATGAGTTCAGTAGATCGATTGACCCGTTTCTTGCCGAAAAGGAGAAAGCAATCTCTTCCGGACCGGATAGAGATCCTCGTCAGATTAACGAGCATTTAAAGGTAAAGTGACAGGATGTGAATGACGGGAGAGGTGCTGAAGTAGGCTTATCCATTGAAGCTATTGCCTACGTTGAGCTTGACTGTTAATACTGCCTGGTGGATATTATCGACCCCCTAGGTTTTTGCCGCGTGAGAATTAAAGCTGCGTATACGAATAGTAGGGGGAAAAAATAGAGGTTCTATAGATAGGTGTTTTGAAGCAATGTGACTTATTCAGGACAGTCGCACAGCTAAACTTGAAATAATAAGCGGGAGAGTGGTAGATTTTTTTTCTCGCAATCACAAGATACGGTAGCATAAGCATCAAACTGAAAGTAAGTCGATTAAAGTGTTTCCATTGTTGGTTTGCTGTTTCAAAACAACTGCATTTTTCACAGGTGGGGTTTGACGATGTCATCGGTGAGCCGAGCACCACTCACAGTTTTGACAAAGTATGGATCGGAAGTCATGCTGCGTTTGAGCTCGTTAAATATGTCTTTTATCGGCTGCTGACCATGCTGTTTGCGATCCCGATGTCTTTCGTCGCCGGAATCCTCTTTGCTATCCTCAGCTGCATACATATTTGGTATGGTCATTGCATTCTGGTTTATTTCGACATTTACTATATAATGTCGACAACCTAGTTTGGTACCCGTTTACAATGGCTTGTAATTACTTGGGAACCCATATGAAGCTGGCAACGGTAAAAGTTTGTTACAATGCAGTTGACTTGTCAGTAAACATGAAAAAAAAAAAAAAAAACGCGTAGACTTTTGACTCATGAAAAGTATAAAGCAAACTGTTAATAATCCAGTGCAGACAACAATTTACAGACGTGCACATATAGCCTACATTTCAAGTTCCTTTATGAATGTAGTTTGCAGAACAAGTGGCAGTAATGCAGAGACCATTTCAAATTGTTGTAAAGGAAAATATTTCAGGGGTGTGTCAAGGAATGTCCTCAACTGGGGAAAGAGGCGTGTTTTACAGTAAATTCCTCTCTGAATTTTAGTATTCTCATCCTACTTAATTGTAATGCAGTTTCATCTGTATCACTGTATATCATGGCAGCCTTGAACTTTATGTTCAGAGGAATGTTTTCCCATGTGATTCTGTTTCCAGTGTTATTCAGATTTGATTCTTTTTTCTGCCAGGATTTTGATTCCATTGGTACAAAGCTGTATGATTGTCCTGCCCTCAATTCAAACCATCTGGGGGAGTTTGATGGACACCTTCATTGCTCCTCTGTTCCACAGTATTGGCAGGTGTCTTTCAGCCATGAACATAAAGACTACATACGACTGATGTGAGACAGGCCAACAGGAAGAATCAGAATGCAACATGTCTCTAAATTGTGACAAAACCCATTCCTTTCATATTTGTTTCTGGGAGGGCAAGGGTAATTGTGGCAGCAATATTGTAGCAGTTAGCTGGAGCCAAATGCACAGTATAATGCTGATTAGCTTTGATTATTCTTTCGTACATTCATATGGCTGAAATATGTGGTGTTTTGAATATGAATAATTTGTTTTGAGATGAGCATACACTACCATTGTAAATATTACATCTGTAGGAATACAAACAGCACATTGCTTTCTATCAGTTTTTAAGGAGAGGATATTTTCATACTACTTCATACTGACTCTGAAGATCTTTGGGAGTAATATTTTACAAAGAGCATATTGCATCATGAATTCGGCTTGGTAAAACAATATATGAGTTTTATGAGTGCTGTATCGCACATTGGTACACATATCATCTATGAGGCTGTTGACTGAAGTAATTTAAGTATTTAATTTTAAAGATTTAGGGGTATTGGTACATTTAATATAATGTATTGGGTGAATAATATATTATTTATGCAGTTCAGGCTGTCTTTTATAATGTATTTGTTTGATAAGTTATAAGTTTTTATATGTTAGGTGGACTGGGCAGATGTTCTGCTTCCTGTCAAACTAAACATTGCTTTTTGTGATCAGGCCTTTATCATGTAATATTTGATGCTAGTCCCTTGCTCTTTTGTTTTTTAATATTTCTGTTCAGACCATTTTTACATGCATGATAGTCATGAGAACAGTCTTAAAATAAGGCAAATAAAGTGTAAAAAAAATGTATGTACCTAATTTTATGAAAAAAAGAAGAGGGATTGTTTTGTGTATCATTGTGTACGAACCAAGTCAATAAGTTTCATCATAATGCTAAATCAACTGTGTTGATAAGTTTGAAATGTTCATGAGTCTAATGAATTTACACAAAAATGTCATTTGAATAGGTACATTGATATCCATTGCTGTGCAATCAGGTGTAAAGATTTGTAAAAGATGGGAAGTTTAAGTGTGAATTTGTACCTGATAACTAATATATTGTCCAAGGTGGAAATTTGCAGTGCCTTGTCCTGGCTGAATAAAACTATCATTATGTTATATTTTCAGTTTAAATTTCTTTCTGTTGGTTCCCTCTCTTGAGAACCAGCAGCAAGGTAATGTATGAGAGTGTGAATAATGATGATGCACTTGGATGAGGAATGGTCATATTCCTCAAATAAGTCATGAACTTTAGAGGGAAAAGCATCATGGAGGATAGCACAATGACATTTCATTCAATATTAAAATGCATGTCTTTGCTTGGGAGGACTTAGATTGCAACCATAATAAAATTACTACAAATTTATGTGCCATTTTACTTCCTGTAAGCCATATAACAGTGGGCAAATTTGTTCCCCATGAGAATTACAAATTGCAAGCGACTGCCCCCATTACCAGTTTCATATGCCCTGCGAAAAACCTGTCCGGCTACATCAGTGCCTGGAAGTACTGGATGCTGTAATAAATTGACGAAACCTGGAAATTAATTAATCAAGCTGAATCTGAAGAGATGACATTATTATTTTTTTTTTTCAAATTCAAAATTTAGGAGTATCATTTGTCATGCAAAACTAGGTAGAAGAAGCTGAATATTCACATATGTGCTGTATATCATAATTACACAGGTCCTCAGTTCCCAAACGCTTATTAAGTGTTGTTAAAAGGAAAGGTATTGTAACATGCCCCTGTCTCAGTTTTTTGGACCGTATCGCAGGCATCAAATTCAAAATGAGTGCATATTTCCAAAAAAAAAAAACAATGAAGTTTATCAGTTTGAACATTAAATATCTTGTCTTTGTAGTGTACTCAACTGAATACAGGTCAAAAAGGATTTGCAAATCATTTTATTCTGTTTTTATTCACATTTTACACAACGTCCCAACTTCCTTGGAATTGGGATTTGTACATACAGGATGCTGGTTTACTTTCTCATTTCAGTTTTATTGCAGGCCTGAGACAATTTCGAGAAGATATAAGCCACTTTTTTTGCTCACAGGGACAACCTGTTTTTGGTGCACTACGTTTGCATATTCTCCCTGCATCTCTGGCATGATTACCTGTGTAAATGGAGATTTGAATATCTGGAGACTGTCTGTTCACAGAAAGCCTGGTGATGTGCACTCATCATTTAAATACAAACATGGCCTGTGTAAAATAAGCTTACAGACACAAAAAGATTGTCAATTTAATGACACATATACACTTAAAATTCATCATCTAAAACATACACTAATGCAAAAAAAGTTGGAATAATACAGGAGAAACTGAGAATCTTGCCACTCTCACTCTTTCTTACATCATAATGGAATAAATACCATTATCAGATGAAAGAATGTAATCTCAGGCACATATATGGTATTCATCAAATATCTGATTTTAGCAAAGAGGTTTCCTTTTACTAATAGACAGAAATGAAGGTTGCACACTCGAGAAAACTTGCTCTGTCAACAGGCAAGTTATCACAGTACGTGGGATAAGTTGTCACATTGGAGTTTTTGCAAATAAGAACACACCCAACTCAGTAGCTCGCTCTACCCTAAATCCACTCTCACAGAAAAGCAGGATGTAATAAACAAGAGAGCTCAATATATTTCCTTAAATTACAGCAGTTGTCGGCTGGTGCAGGCTGGGTGTGACATTTCTGTATTCAAAAGGAGGCCCTTAGGTGCTGGCAACAATGAGAAATATTCTGTTCAATAAGATCATATACCATTTTGGAGCTATTTAAATAACCACACCTTTGCTTTCTCTCACTGGCAAAATTTCTGCACAGATGGTTGGTAAGTTGAAGGCAAGACATGCCTGCAAAAGAAAGCAATAATAATGGTTTTGTTTGAGACATGAATCGGTCAATTCAAAGATGGAAAACTCCATCAATTTAAAGTGCAGGTTTAGCATGGTTAGTGCCCTGCACGTGACGAGATTCTTGATTGTGAGAATGTAGGTCCCAACGCCCATAAATAAATGTGCTAATTCCTATACTCCATATTTCACATGGTGAGATCAAAACAGGTAAAACTCTGGGAACTGCTGCTGCAGGAATTTGGCCTCAGCTCATAGGTGGCAGCAGCAGTGATTCAAGATTATTGATGATTGATAGGGACAATTTAGGTGCATTTAAATAATCATTGCGCAAATAAATGAGATTGGTTGTCTTGTTGGTATGCATAGGAAAGTAGAAGCAATTAATTCCAGATGCGCCCCCCCCATTTTATTTAAGGCTTTAAGGGTGAGTCCCTTTCTTGTCTCCTTTCATCCGGCAACTTGTGTGTCTTTTAGATATATTGACTCGTTTGATCAGTTTTAATCCATTTTGGGGTTGGGACTGCATTGTAGCTATATTCTCCCAGTTCTGCCATCTGACAGTTCTGCTCTGGCAACTCTGCACTCCATCTGGTAGCTGTCCCAGATCGCCACTGGTTGGGCACAGACACGCTCCTTGCATCCAAGCCTGTAACATCTGAACTGCACTGTGTCACTCTGCTTTGAGCTCCATCCCTCCGTCAATACTGTATTACTATCAATAAACCCTACAATTGGATTGTACTCTGACTTTGCATTTGGTTCCTGGTCTGAATCATAACAGAATTCATTGCTTTATATTAGGGGTATCCCTTTCAAATGGGTAAACATATAAACATTTACGAGAGGCTAAAAATTTAGGAAAATCAATATTCGTTTCAATAAAATATGCATTTTTTTTATTTCAATATAGTTAATTACTGTGATTGCTTCAAGAAATTAATAAATAACTAAAAATGATGCTAAACCAATAAAAAGGATACGGATGCTTATCCAGGTTCACGGTCTACGTCATGGCAGGACAGAAGTGCTGGACAGCACAAGCTCAGTTCTCTCATGTAGGTGTGAATCATGTCTTGGGTAGAAAAGAAAAGTGCAGTTTGGTCTGACTTCGACCAGATATCATGAATAAAGTTTGATGTACACATTGCATTGTTTAGCTGCTCCATTTGAAGACTACACAGTAGGATCGAGTCAACACTACCATTGCTGGATGTTAAAAATAGGCTGTCAAAATAGCCTAATTATGCGCTAATGTTTTCATTGTAAAAATTACATCATTAATGCTTTTTTCTTCCTTTCTTTACTTCGAAGGAAAGCCATGCCTTGATTTTTGTTGTTGTTTAAGGAGGATCTTTTTTAAAGCTGTTTCTTTCCCATTTTCCTTAGCTTGATAAACACACTTTCCTCGTGTAACATGGATGGTTTTCATGATTTACTTATTTTGTAAAGATTAAAAAAGAAATGTTGGTCTACATCCTGTAGTAAGGACATATGAAATGTAGCATTGTTCTAGCCGTGACAGATCATAATGTTGTTTTTTGGTATATTCTTTCTAAAGATAAAAGAGTAAAGATATTATTATTTTTTAAAATCATTATTCAATGTTTCCACATTTTCTTGGGAGACGAGAAGCTATATTGCCAATCATTACTGCTCTCTACAGCCTAGCGCCTAAACGGAGAGACAAGTTCTTTTTCTTCAGTTTTATAACAGCTGAGCATATAATGTACAAACATGATTGACCCATTTTTGTCGTCGATTGGCAGATAATTGTTTTTTTAAAGAACGTTTTTCATTTCCCCCAAGTGGATAATGTCACCCTTTAGTTTGTTTTTATCGGAGAGTAGGTTATAAATAGTCGGATGTTAGAATAGGCGGTCTTCGGAAGAAGTGCGGTATACAGACTATCCATCCATTTTCTGCCGCTTATCCGGGGCCGGGTCGCGGGGGTAACAGACTTAGCAGAGGCGCAGGTGCCCCCCTCCCCAGCCACTTCCTCCAACTCTACCTGGGGGACCCCAAGCCGTTCCCAGGCCAACCATGAGATACAGTCCCTCCAGTGTGTCCTGGGCCTTCCTTGGGGCCTCCTCCCAGTTGGACATGCCCGGAAAACCTCTAAAGGAAGGCCCCAGGAGGTATCCAGACAAGATGCCAGAACCACCTCAACTGACTCCTCTCAATGCGGAGAAGCAGCGGTTCTACTGCAAGCCACTCCCAGATATCTGAGCTCCTCACCCTATCCTTAAGGATCAGCCCAGCCACCCTGCGAAGAAAGCTCATTTCGACCACTTGTATTCCATCTTATTCTTTCGGTCACAACCCAAAGCTCGTGATCATAGGTGAGGGTTGGAATGTACAACCAGTAAATCGAGAGCTTTGCTTTTAAGGTCAGCTCCTTCTTCACTACAATAGACCAGGACAATGCTCGCTTCAGTGATCCGTCTGTTAATCTCACGCTCCATCCTACCCTCACTTGTGAACAAGATCCTGAGATATTTGAACTCCTCCACTTGAGGCAACAAATCACCCCGTACTTGAAGGGGACAATCCACATTTTTCTAGGAGAGAAACATAGCCTCAGATTTGGAGGTGCCGATCTTCGTTCCAACTGCTTCACACTCAGCAGTGCACATTGGAGGTCACAAAGTGACAAAGCCAACAGGACCACATCATCTGTAAACAGCAGAGGTGCAATCCTGAGGCCACCAAACTGGACACCCTCCAAACCTCAGCTGCGCCTTGATATCCTGTCCATGAAAATCATGAACAGAACAGGTGACAAGGCACACCCTTGGCAGAGTCCAACACCAACTAGAAACAAGTCCGACTTAATGCTGAGAATGCAGACACAACTCTGGCTTTGGTTGAACAGGGATCAAATGGCTTGAATTAACAGCCCTGGGGCTCCATACTCCCGCAGCACACCCCACAAGATACCTCGTGGGACACGGTCATAAGCCTTCTCCAAGTCCACAAAACACATGCAGACTGGATGGGCAAACTCCCATGACCCCACCAGTATCTGTGCGAGGGTAAAACGTTGGTCCTCTGTTCCACGGCCTGAACGGAACCCGCATCGCTCCTTCTGAATCCAAGGTTCCACAGTCGGGAGGAGTCTCCTTTCCAGCACCCTGGCATAGCCATTCCCTGGGAGGCAGAGCAGTGTGATCCCCCAATAGTTGGAGCTCACCCTCCGGTCCCCCTTTTTAGAAATAGGAACCACCACCCCAGTTTGCCAGTCCAAGGGTACTGTATTTTTATTTTATTTATTTGACCTTTATTTAACTAGGCAAATCATTGAGAACCAGTTCCCATTTACAATGATGACCTAGCCAAGAGGCCTTAGCAAGAGCACATAAGCACATAAAAAGAGCACATAAAATCACCCGACATCCATGCGATGTTGTACAAGTGTGTCAGCCATGACAGCCCAACAACATCTGGAGCCTTCAGCATCTCAGAATGAATCTTGTCTATTCCTGATGACTTGCCACTGTGGAGCTATTCGACCACCTCAGTGACTTCCACCACAGAGATGGGCAATGACTCGCCTGAGTCCTACGTCACTTCCTCCTCAATCGAGGGCGTGTCTGCCAGATTCAGGAGTCCCTAAAAGTGCTCCTTCCATCGCCGGACAATATCCCCAGTTGAGGTCAGCAGTTCCCCATCCCTGCGGAAAACAGCCTGAGCGAAGCCCTGCCTCCCCTTCCTGAGTCGTTTGACAGTTTGCCAGAACCTCTTTGAGGCCACCCGAAAGTCCTTCTCCATAGCCTCCCCGAACTCATCACAAACCTTGAGTTTTTGCATCAGCGACCACCGCGGCTGCAGTCCTTCTAGCCTACTGGTACCGGTCTGTCGTAGGGGGTCCTTTGGGCTAACTAAGCCCGAAAGTCTCCAAGCAGAACTATGGAATCCCCAGTATGATCCTTTTCCAAGACCCTGCTCAGGGACTCCAAAAGGCTGGATACTCTCAACCGCTGTTAGATGCATAAGCACAAACAGCAGCCCTCCATGAATCACTATCTTATCGTGGTGGAGGAGTTTGCATGCCCCCGGGGATCTTGAGAGCTGTGTTGTCTGAAGCATTAGCTCCTGGTAGGGTTTCCCATGGCAAATAGGGGCCAAACGAAAAGCAATTTATTAGCCACCTATGACGAGCTCCTTGACGAGAATGAGAACCTTGACCTAATTAGGGACACCGAGGCCTCCTCCTGGAGCCACGCTTGGGAGAAGAGCTCGCAGGCGAGCGCCTGGTGGCCAGGTTTTTTCCGGGATCCGGCCAGGCTCCACCCGAAAAGGCTACGGAGAGCGGCCTCCACGTGGGCCCACCACCCGTGAGGAGAGGAGTAGGGGTCGGGTGCTTTGAAAAATGGGTGCCAGACAGAGGTGGAGGCCCTGGCGTTCTCGGCATCAGTATATAATCTGGCTCTTGGTATACGGACTATATATACAAAATAAATTCACACACAAACTGCTGTCAGAGAAGCAGCTGTTAGTGTTTATATTCTATATTAATATAAAGCAAGCATAAAGTTGTGTAGTCGTCACTGGCGCTGTGAAGCCTAAGTATAAGTATTAAGTATTCACTGGCATCTTCACAGCTAATCGACTCCCCCACACTGTTGTTCAAACGTTTAAACATTTAATTTTCCACTGTGTACATGTCTACCAATTTAACAAGGACTGCCCCCATCCCTGCTTCTTATAATTGATTGAAGCTGCTGTTTTAATGTATATCATGTCATCCTGACCTGCCATAACCTTTTTTCTCCTAGGTTACACTATACAGTAGATTTGATGAGATTCAGGTTCAGGTTTTAAATAGTCTTTGCATGCAATATTAGACTACACAAATATCGAGACAGATTCCATTATTTGTGCTGTCCAAATGGGGAACAGTGAGCATTATAAAATCAAGATGAATATTAACACTGAGAGTTCCCGGATGCAATCTGTTTCTCTTTATATTAGCCCATTAATGATTACTGCATTAATTTGGATAGTTTCTTGCTTTCTGTGTTCATTCTATTAAAATAAATCTGGTTTATACCAGATATGGTGCTGTCTGACAGTCACCATAAATGCCTCATGAATGATAAAGATACTTCACACATTTACATCAGAGAGCATACAGCCTCTGTATTATTCAAGGTGGATAGACACCAATATAAGAAAACCTTGCAAAATCCTTTTTTAATGTTATTATTATTTGCGAGTTGTTAAAGAGTAAATAATTAGTCCAGCTAGCAGCCTCCCTACCATAGTAAAAATAAGTTCTTCACTCAAAGCCCTGTTCCCCTTTTAAAGTCCATAACACAATATCAAGTTCCTTTTGCAAATCAAAGTATTCAAATCTACTGGAGGCAACAGGAGGGACCGGATTATTTAGCAAAGACAAGAAAGGAATGGTTGGGACACAACTGCATGCAACTACTGCCAGTGAAATGACTTGCACTTTCCAAATAACACGTGTATATCTCAGAAGATCATATACGAGACTAAGAACCACCGGCAAAGCACATAGATATATAAAGTTAAACATGCACTTATTCTCAAGAATGAATGATCCTTAACTCGGGAATATTTTAGGCCTGCGCTTCGGCAGCCAATCTCTGGTATGGCTCAGAGAGGATATTACGGAGAGTAGCTGTAGCCACAGGACCACTTGGCACCAGTCTATTAGTTCGCTGCTCCATCAGTGTTTCCCAAACGCAAAGTAGCCTGACATAAATATTAGTTGCATCAACTATTATTGCCTATTCTTCAATTACAATGCGAAACAGATGTATTTCAGCGTCGCTAAAAGTCACGTTGCCTCAAACTGCATACTTGACGGCATGAGGTGAAGTTTCCTGCCAAAGCGTCCACGCTTTAGATTAATGACGGCCAATGTAGACAGTCCCCACGCCTCCAAGACAACGCTCTTGTGCTCCCCTTGCGAAGTTACTGTATTGCTTCGACAAACCAATCACGTCGTATTCCACACTCAGGACACCATGACTGGAGGAGTGCAAGACGGAGACACAGACGAGGTAAATTGCATTCAGTGGCCAGATAGTCAGCTTTTTAGTCCGTCTCAGTGAACAGACAATGGTCGTAAGCATTGATCTAAAATTAATATATTTTTTGCATTGCCGACCAAATGGCAACACATCAGGTGAAATTATCCGATCAATGCTTGGTGACGACTTCTCCGCTGAACGCTTTTAGTGACCGAGCACTGTTAATTTCAGATTCCCGGTAGTGAGCATCAATGTCAGGAAAGTTTTGAGCCTATTGTGTTCTAAAATGGAAGATGACGAAATACTGGAAAATTGGCTATGGAAGGCATACCTCGTTACACTTGTATTATTTACGTGACTTTCAGGCATGTTGTTTAATAAATTGAGATTTGTATGTTTTCCTCCCGTTTAGAAAATAAATGTTGTATTCAGAGCCATATAATACTATAAATTGATTTTTGAATTCAAATACAGGTGAAATATAGAGTCCGAGTTAGACCTAAGTTGGACCAGAGCTGGAAGATGAGTTCGTTCGTACAATTTGTGAACTCGGGTAACTTATTGATGACCCCTTGCGGTAGCACTTGGGGCAGTGCTTCTGATGGGTGTGGTGCTACCTTTCATATTCAGTTATAACTATCCCAGTCAGGGACAGGCTGCAAACTCCTGCTACGGTCTTCCAACTTCCTGCGCGTAACTTTATTCTGACTCTCTTTACCTTCTTTTTATCTCTTTTTTCTTTTGTCGAAATTCCAGGAATTTATTAAATCACCTTTCATAAGAGACGAGGGAAATATATACAAACCAAACAACAAAAATATGGACAACGACAGTGTGCATGAGAAGACCTTTGAAGATGTTCACACGAAAGAAATCGACCTCGTCAACCGGGACCCCAAGCGCTTAAATGAAGACGTTGTCAAGGTAAGCCACTTTCCACGATTGTCTTTATCCCAAGAATTAGACAAAATAAAAAAATTTTATTCTATCACAGTAACCTTCATATAGGAAGATTGCTTTTCAGCAGAATTGCGTCACGTGGTATTAAATGCATGCATTAACACGTTTTTGTGAACAGGCTATGTAAATTGAGGTAAAAGTGAAACGTAGCGTGTTTTACTTGTTCCACTTCCCAGTAACGAAAGAAATATCCTAATTTTCCAAGTGTGATCGTTTTGAATTCTGGTTGAAATTGAAGGTGACCCTACTCTTCCAAAGGTAGTTCAAGTTCAAGTTTAAAGGCGTGAACTTTTAGGTCGAACTTAAATACACTGTAAAAAATGCTGGCTGATTTAATGGTTCACCACACGACTGAAATTTATGAGCTAGCCCAGCTTGTTTATGTGGCTCCTCAGTGTTGCGGGTCTATTATACCCAAATGGCCAATATTATCAGGCAGTGCTCATGCTAAATCATGTATTGTTCCTTTATCGGAGTTTGAGTTCCGACAAAATGCAGCATTAGAACAAAATGCATTATCTCTGGCCAGTGCTGCTAAATGTTGCTCAAATCAACCCTTATCAATCACATGACGCAAATCGCTTGCTTGTCTCATATTCCCTTAGTATTGTGAAGTCCTGTCTATAAAGCTAAATTAATTGGGGAGCAACAAACTGTCGTACCACAGTGTGTGCATGTGTTTGGTTAGCAACATTTTAAACAATTCAAGGAAGGCAGTATTAATTTAAGTGTGTTTTGGTTCATAAAAAGAAATGGTTGTAACACATGGGTAATCTATATTTTGTAAAGTGCAAAGAGAATGGGTTCTCCCTAAATAACCTGATCATGAAAAGTTTTGCTGACAGCAGATGTCTTGTGCCATTGCTGGATAACTCCTCCTGATGAACATTTGTTCCTTGAATTGATGTGATGCGATGCTTTGGGAGGGGGGTTACCTGTTTGAAGCAGTAGCCCTTTCCCCTGTGAGGTCAGCTGGGTGGGAATGAGGGAGGAGGTCAGTGGGATTTCTCACTCAGCCATAGTCATAGTCAGTCATAGTGAGACTGACTTATGAGTTCATTAAACGGAGGGGAGATTGGTTCACTCCCTCCAGGCTCCCCCTCTGGCCTGTCCGCATTGACGCCCAAGTCAGTCTATCTATAAGCAATCTCAACCAGATATCATTGAGCGTACTCCTATGCATCTGCAACTTATTCCTATTCACTTCTCATCAGGAATACACCCAGCTCCAAAGGCAGCTAAGTTATCACAGCGATAAGGAAAGGTACTGCTTCATGATGGGTAAATTCTCCAGTTCATGACCTATTTAGGATCAACAGTAGATCACCTGCATCATTATTGATGTCATTTACGTCTGTATGCTGTCATGCCTGCATACATTTTCCATTTACGTGGATTTGTATTTTTCTGTCATGAATAAATGCAACAACTTACTGGAGAGTCCAACCTAGAGTCTGTGGTTTCTGGTCATGGGGTTTTATCCATGCACTTACACTATATGGCCCACATTAAGGTATAATAGACAATGTTTTGAGTTTGTTTCCAGGCAACTTCCCAGAGTACTCCTTTGAGAGAACATTGTGATACTGTGATGATATTTGTGAGTCAACTGGCACCACCATCTCCAGTTATCAGCATTCCTGCAGTGGAACAGTTGTGTGTTTTGTGTGTGTGTGTGTGTGGGGGGGGGGGGATAATGGAAAGCTCTCCAGTTGCCTTACATTAGTTATCAGGATTTATAGGTACCAAAAGAAATGAGAATAAGGAGTCCAGTTACAAGAGCAGTTCAGTTAAATGGTTTAGAGGTCCTCTGGACTTTTCATCATCATTTTATTTCATTGTGGTAGAACAACACCAACACAATCTTTTTGTCTGCATCCCTCACTGCAGCTACATCAAACCAGACTCCTACCACAGTGCTTTGTTTCTGCTCATCTTCAGTCACACACTACAGCTGTTACCCTTTGGGCAGTGCCGCAGCGAGGAGTAAACATTTACACTACACTTTAAACATTGGCATGCGTCTGTAACTCATCTGTGCGGATCCAAGGAGAAAATTGCATGGGGCATGAGACGGTGGAATGTGGCATAAATCGGAAAGTCATCCCCAGCTGTGCTCAGTCTTTAGTTGATTATCTCATTTATGTGGCAGTGTGGTGATTATGACCTTCGGATTTTCCAGGTTTAAATCCCATTTCTGTTATGTCTAGTGAACAGTAAGAAACCACAGACTGTGAATACTTCAGTTTTTTTTAATCAACCTCTGGAGATAAATTAAGTGCAAACATGTATGCTACTAGGTAAGCCACCCTGAAGAATTAAGAATTGTCTTGTTTTGTGCTGTAACATGAATGGTAATTAGTTATCAAGGCTGTTGCTATAGGTCTTGATCCATGTGCAATTGCTCTGTGCTCTCATGGTTTCTGGGGTGATTTTGTGACACTGGTCCTCTTTATCTATACATTGATGCACTGTCTCTGTTCTTAGCCTGAGCAGAAACTGTTGCATTTTTTGCTGGAGTCCTTGGGTGAATTTATTTTACATAATAACAACATGGTCAAAGTTAAAGCCTTACTTGGATAGAGCTCTTGGGGGCCAGTACTTAGTAATTACAATACAACGAACAGCTGTTTCTCTTCTTGAGTTAGTAACTGTCCCTTGGTAGCCAGCATGTATTTCAGGCAAAAATAAAAGCCCTTTGTACTTCTGACCTAAAAATAATCCATCAAAATCTGGGTTCTATATGTTACTGTGCAGGGCTAATGTGAGTCCTTACCTAAACAACCTGTGTTACACAGTATTACATAAGTAGTTTTATGTACTGAATACATTCCTTCCAAAGGAAAATAGCTTATCATCATCACCATCTCACCCCTGATATTCTCTCTTGGCTGGGTCAACAATAGTGGACCTCTTGGCACGCCTCGCTGTAGTGCATCCTGTGCTGAGGATCCTCTGGGAATTGGTGTCCAAGTTTTTTTGGTGGATAGGAGAAGATGACATTTTCAGTTTGGATCTTAAAGCAATCATAACAGCTTCAAGGGACAAGATTTCCCATTTAGCATTCGTTAGTACGATGTAAAAACAATACATCTTTTTTTGGTAATTTGGGAATACCAATAATATATAGTATGTTTATTTATAGGTTGGATCATGGATAAACATTATTTTGTATTGTATTGATCACTGGGGAATCTTATAGTAATGCGCTCAAGTCATACATTATGTAAACGTGCTTGAAGTGGAAATTCCTTTGAGTACTCCTCTCATTCTTCTACAGTATGTAAGCGAACAAAATATACAGCAGCCGATGGAAAAATGAACTTATGGCTGATTTATTTTTACATTTGATATATTACTGTTGAGAATAATTACTGTCACATAAAATATGGTATGCGCAAGTTTTCAATAAATTACCTGCCCCTGATCTACACGGTAATCGAGGACAGATGCAGGATGGATGAAATGTTGATGCATGGTGAGGTTTCTTTATATAAAAGATGCATTGTTTACCTTTCAGAGGGATCAACCTTCTCTGTCTCAGTATTATGTACAACCCCAATTCCGAAATAGATGGGACAAAGTGTAAATTGTGAATAAAATGAAAACGCAATGACTTAGAAATCACACCAGCCAGTATTTTCTTCACAATAGAACAGAGGTAACATAGCAAAGTTGAAACTGTGAAATTTTACAATTTTATCCACAAAATGAGCTCATTTCAAATTTGATGGCTGCTACAGGTCTCAAAAAAGTTGGGACAGGGGCCTGTTTACCATGGTGTAGCATCCCCTCTTCTTTTTAATGCAGAGTGGAGGCGGCTGGGCATTGAGGAGACAAGTTTCTTGAGTTTAGCCATTGGAATTTGATCCCACTCTTGTTTAATACAGGCTTCCAGCTGCTGGAGAGTTTTGGTCTCCTTTGACGGACTTTTCGTTTAATTATGCGCCAAATGTTCTCAATCGGTGAAAGATCAGGACTGCAGGCAGGCCAGTTCAGCACACGGACTCTTCTACTACGAAGCCATGCTGTTGTAATAGCTGCAGTATGTGGTTTTGTATTGTCCTGCTGAAATACACAAGGCCTTCCCTGGATTAGATTAAGTCTGGAGGGGAGCATATGTTGCTCTAAAACCTTTATATACCTTTCAGCATTCATGATGCATTTTAAAACATGCAAGTGTCCCACACCATATGCACTAATGCATCCCCATACCATCAGAGATGCTGGCTTTTGAACTGAACGCCGATAACAGGAGGGGTGGTCTTTCTCCTCTTTAGCCTGGAGGACACGATGCCCATAATTTCCAACAAGAGTGTCAAATTTGGACTCGTCTGACCACAGGACACTTTGCCACTTTGCTAAAGGTCAATTTTAAATGAGCCTTGGCCCACAGAACACGGCGGCGCTTCTGGATCATGCTCAACAATGGCTTCCTTTTTGCATGATAGAGTTTTAGGTGACATCTGTGGATGGCACGGCGGACTGTGTTTACAGACAGAGGTTTCTTGAAGTATTCCTGGGCCCATTTAGTAATGTCAATGACAGAATCATGCCGGTGAGTGATGCAGTGGCATCTGAGGGCCCGAAGATCACGGGCATCCAGTAAAGGTCTTCGGCCTTGTCCCTTACGCACAGAGATTTTTCCTGTTTCTCTGAATCTTTTGATGATGTTATGCACTGTCAATGATGAGACCTTCAAAGCCTTTGCAATTTGATGCTGAGGAATATTGTTTTTAAAGTATTCCACAATTTTTTTTTATGCAAGCCTTCACAGGTTGGAGAGCCTCTGGCCATCTTTACTTCTGAAAGACTCAGCCTCTCTAAGACATCTCTTTTATAGCCAATCATGTTACACACCTGATGCCAGTTAACTTAATTACTTGCTAAATGTTCTTTCAGCTGATTCTCTTATATATTAATTGCTTATTCAGCCCTTTTTTTGCCTGTGTCCCAACTTTTTTGAGACCTGTTGCAGCCAGAAAATTTGAAATAAGCTCATTTTGTGAATAAAAATGCAAAATGTCTCCGTTTCAACATTTGAAATGTTATCTGTGTTCTATTGTAAATAACATATTGGCTCATGTGATTTGAAAGTCATTGCATTTTGATTTTATTCACAATTTACACTTCGTCCCAACTATTTCGGAATTGGGGTTGTAAATCGGGCAGCCCAACTGCCCTAACATATTCCTTATCTCTGCCTGTGTGGTATTTACATCACAGTTGTGATTAATTGAATGCTCACCCTTGAGGGTTGCAATAACAATGGTGAAATTAATGGTACTAAAATGCCCCCCCCCATTTCCTCTCACCTGGTTCCAGGTGGATTTTGAGGATGTCATCGCTGAACCACCAGGCACCTACAGCTTTGACGGCGTGTGGAAGGCCAGCTTCACCACCTTCACTGTGACCAAGTACTGGTTCTACCGTTTGCTGACGGCGCTGGTGGGCATCCCGCTGGCTCTGGTATGGGGAATCTTCTTTGCCATCCTCTCCTTCCTCCATATCTGGGCAGTGGTGCCATGCATCAAGAGCTACATGATTGAGATCCACTGCCTGAGCCGGGTGTACTCCATCTGCATCCACACGTTCTGCGACCCCTTCTTTGAGGCCATGGGCAAATGCTTCAACAGCATTCGTGTGCACATGACCAAAGAGGTGTAGGACCCAGCCGAGGAAGAGGAGGAGGAAGAGGGATTGTAGCATATCTGGGGTGGGGTTGTAGTGGAGACTGCTGGGCCTGAGGAGAACACCCACCCTCATGCAGAGAAATTGACATCCCTTCCAAAGATTTCCAAAGAGAACGGAGGCTCAGAACAAAAGAAAGATAGCTTTTTATCCTCCTCCTCATTAGTTGACCAATCCTCTCCTCCCTGGAGGACTCAACCAGCCTTTTATGAAGACCACGGAACCAGTGCTGTCATGTGAAAGCTCTCATTGTTTTTATTAGTGTGCTCGCTCATTCCATTGTCCTGCAGTTTGTAGAAGGTCCTTAACTATGAATGGACACAGTCAGCCATATTTTTTTTTTGTTTTGCCTGTTGTCTGCTGAGCTGTTGTAAATGTGGGCGGTCTGGGACCATAGAATTTGGGGTCGGGATAAGGAGTTTGGGTTTATTGTAAACTGTGTGTCGATTCTCTGTCAGAACGGCCCACCTGGCGCATACCTGGGCCATTCCAATCTCATCAGGCAGACACTACAACTGAGCCACCCATGAACTTACCCACTTTACCGCTACTTGAGTGCAAAGAAAATGCATTCATTCACTGAGTAGCGGGGTGTGAAGACTCACATTTTTTTCTCTAGTTCCGACAAATAACAAATGACCAAAGCAAGTACTATAATGTGTAGGCTGTTTCACTGATCACTGTAAAAATGAGCTACATAATCCTGTTTTGGATTCTCCAGCGGTGAACTCTCGATGCTTTATTTTGCGATATTTTTATATATAGACATGAGTGGCACCACTGTATTTTTTTAGCCAATAGCTATGTTTACATGCACATTTGCTTTTCAAGCAGATTTAAATTCCTCGGCTTGATGAATCCGATGTACCGTTTACACAAAAGCAGTCAGATAGGTTGTGCGTGTTCATGCAGTATACCCGAAACATAAGTTACAATCAGAATAAATCTGTCATGTACAATGTCCGCATCCATTCCCTTGTAGCCAGTGTTGTGGTTTAACTTGTTTTGATTTTAACTGGTTTTGCATCTGGATGAGACCGAGCCATACTGGTAGTTCAACTATTTTCAGTTCTTTCAAAACATTTGAAAGAAACATAGTCTCAGTCTCTGGCCAGTTTTATCCCCCACCAGGCGAATGCCCAAAAGGGAAATTATATCATGGCGCAGTCCGTCCGTCCGTCCGTCCATTCGTATCAGAAAGTATTTGGCTGGTGAAATCGACTCCTACAGTTTTCACAGTACATCCCTGAAACTTTGCACATGTGCTGCAGGTAGACTGATACGCATATATCGCGGTCGCGACCCTGGTGGGGGATGTTGTGCTCGCAGAGCAGGATTCATGCTGCCACATTTGACCGCACACGTGAATAAAACGTCATGACGTCATCACTGGGCTTGGGCCTACCGAACACGCACAAAAGAGTCCAAGTGCAGTACAGAGGCAATCAGATGGTGCGTTTACATGGTCAGCGAACCAATTATCAAAAGCACCATACCACCTTGTTTAATCAGCTTAGATTTTTAGTAAGATTGGGGTATGTCATTCAGATCAAGGTGTTTATATGAGGAAATTTCACACTGAGTTTCAATCTGATTACAAGTGCTCCATGTAAACGTGGCTAATGTCATCTAGAATGCATCTTTTTCTCTTCACCCGTTGATCATGGCTGGACTAACACTGGCTAATTTGTAGTGGAAAAGGAATCGGAACTGATATATCCTCCCCTTTAGAAACACTGTTGAGGCTCAATTCAGAGGGGCTACTTCATACTGTCAGCAGTTTTATACTGTCATCAGAGGAGGGGGGGCAGTATTTCATTACAAAAACTCATTCTATTTTGTTCTCATGCTATTTCTGAAAATAGTTATCTCACAAACAATGCTCGAGGATGGTAGGTCACTTTTATAGGTAGGTTATATTTTTTAAATGCCATGACTTTTCTTTTGTTGCTCTCACTGTGTAACTAACGTAATGCTAATCACATTAAATATATTAATTGGCTCTTTTCTGTCTTTGTTTTCATTGGTTCCAGATAAAATATGCAAACAAACCACTCTTTGTTTTGTCACATTTTCATTTTTATTATTAATTCGGTATTATGGAGGGAAACAAAAATAATTTACCACACTTCAGTCCATGTTATGGTAATTATGGTTTTTGTGATGGCAGACTGGTGAGACTGCAGTACAATTCCAATCAATTATTCCTGTGACGTGTTGCAACATGGATCTCTTTGTCAGAGACTTGAATTAACTATGGCAATTTACGCATGGGATGCATATTAACATACACACTTTGATGGTGCCTGTGAGAACAGTGCTCAAAACACTTGATCGAATGTGGACAAGCATCTGTAAATTTCTGATTGATTTAAAAACTGAACGTAATAGCAATTACCTGAGTGCATGAGAGGCACTATACAAGCCCTTCCTATACTAAGCTGGAGCACTGCCTTGAATTTGTGAGAGGTTTGCCTAATCCTCACAAGCACTGTCTTTGAAAACAGGACATGTTTTGCTGTATGGGTATTTCATATAATGCACATAATATTTGCAAAGTAAAATAATAAAAATACATCTGAGTGAATTTTACCTTTGATTCTGTTTGTTCCATGAGCAATTTTCATGATAAAAAATGTAAATCTGCCTCTTAAGAGCTTTTTCGTGAACACATTCGTATATATTCAGATATAGACAAAGTCTGTGTTATTTTAGCAGTCTACCACAGCACATTGGGAGATTGAATTAAATAATCAATATGAGCTCAAAATGCAGACTTTCGTCTTTAATATGAGGGTATTTACATCCAAATCAGGTGAAGGGTGTAGAAACTACTGAACTTTTCATTTGAGGTCCCCCTTTTTCAAGGGACCAAAATTAATTGGACTATTGGTAGCTCAGCTGTTCTATTGCGAGATGTGTGTCACTCACTTGTCATCTCAACTGCATCAGAATCAAGTAAATATAAGGTCCAAAACTGATTTCAAGTGGGCATTTGCATTTGAAATCCTTTGCTCTTGCCTCTCAAAAATAAGTGCAAAGAAATGTCACGTCCAGTGAATTAAGCCATCATTAGGTTAAAAAATAAGAACCAACCAATTAGAGAGTGGACGAAAACTTCCGATTTTCTTGCATGTGATAAGTATAATGATACACGCAGTCCGATCACTACATATATTCAAATTTTCCACAAGCTGCTCGGACTAATTGGTCATTTCCCACTGGCTCTACTTGCAACTAGCAAGAGAGTTAGCTATCAAAGATATGCTGCACTGTGTCGGGTGGGGGGGGAGTGTTTCTATGTAAATTACATGGCAACTGGTGGAGTGTCATTCAAATGAGGTCACAAAAGCCATTGACTTGTGAGAATTACATCTAAATTGAAGCTCAACCAACTGAATTGAATGCTTCCAAACTCACAGGATGATGCTAAAGTGTATGTAAAGCATACTGCACAAGCATACTGAAACCCAAAGCATACTACAAAAACAACCCCTAAGACTTTTTTAAGGGAGAGAAATCTACTGCAATCACTTGAACTGAAAACAATCAAACATGAATGTCTGTTGCTAAAGACAAAACTAAAGGTGAAACCCCCTAGTACAAGCAGGAACTGATGACATACTGTGAAGGCCTGGCATCACCTTGGAAGAAACCCAGCATCTGGTGATGTCCATGGTCTGAAGACTTCAGGCAGTCATTCAAGAATTTACAACCAAATATTGTAAATTAAAGTTAAATGTAGGATTATTCTTGTTTAACCATTTACTTTTGAGCCCCTAATTTATTTATTTATTTAATTAAGTTTTTCTTTTTTGGGGGGGAGACAGACAGTACATGTAACAATGGTTGCAATTCCTACATGCTTATACAATATTTTTGTCAAAACCTTTCAAATGAAGTCAGCATTACAATCACATCCTGATTGTTTCATCTAAAATTTCTATCATGTTGCCATACGAAAATGATGTAAATTGCATTTCCATCAAATATTTATGGACTTCACTGCAGTGTCCAAATGTACTGCATAATTGGCTATCACACCACCCAGGAAGGAAAGTTGGACAAGGTATCCACTCTTCGTGTGAATCAGCTCCCTGCGCCTTAAGTGCCCCAGCTGCACAACACATCTTCCGCTGTGGTTGCAGTCAGCTTGTGGGCTGCAGACTGAAGCCAGACAGCAGCTGGTTACTCACATTTTTCAGAATATACGTGCTAGCCTGCGTCCTGCCATTCTCACAGGAAGGCATTAGAGCAGTGGGAAGGCCTTTCAGTTTTGACTACAGAATCCTTGCCAGGGAAATAATTTACATAAAAATGTATTCCAATAATAAAACAAAGCATTCACTAAAATTATTTCAGTCTCTGGAAAACATCAAGATATTGGGTCATGAGGTTAATTGCCTTTTGGTTTATCTCTGTAATCCAGCAGCATCTGGGCTGTGCAGTGGAGTATGAATTGCATTACCGCAGGCGATCTGTGTTGTGTCAGTCTGGCAACATTAGAGGGCTCTATCTTTCTAATAAGCCATTCTAAAGGCTTTTAAAGCAGTGCAAGCAATATACCTCTACAGCCAAATGACGGTGTTATACAAATATAGATGTCTGCATTAAAATAAATCGCCATGTCAAGGATTCACATAACCAGGTCCAGTTGGCTTTACAGCACTTGTGTTAATGAATTTTCCCACCATAAGTTAAAAATGAGCCTTATTCTTAACTTCAAGAAGAATGATCAATTGGTAGGTTAAGAAAAAACAGATAAACAACAGCTTGTGTCATGTAGACAGCTGCAGATACTGTATTTTTGTGTAGGATAGCTTAAACATGGATTCCACATATTATACAAAGCTCTGAAATGTTTGGGTTCTGTTTCTCAAGCTAATACCATCACAGGAGATGTAACAGTATGTTCACCACAACCTCCAACTTCTTTTTATAATGTTCATAGTCTTTAAAGCAAAATATGCAACATAACATTTGTTGTTCTCCACTAATTGAATCCTTGAGTTTCCAAAGGGCCCAACTCCAAGGAACACTCTTTTTCAAGAAAGGGGAAAAATTATTTATTTATTTATTACCCCGCCCAAAGGGGGAGGGCAAGGGGTATTGTTTTTAGTTCGGTTTGTTTGTTTGTTTGTGTGTTTGTTTGTTTGTTAACACTTTAGCTGCAAAAATAATGGCCAGATTCACCCCAAATTGGGTTTAGGGATTGCCACTGACCCAGAATAGATGCCTATTGAATTTCGGAAAAGTAGGTCAAAGTATGTGCGAGGGGCGGGGTTTGTTGTGCCTGGCACCACTTGTTTACTTATTTTTGCCCATATGTTATGACCTATATATTTTCAGTTTATTTCTTTACAAGAGAGTGTCATTGGGATACATTTGGCTGAAATTACAAGAAATTTCCCCTTTTTGTTAAAAGATATGCAGACCTCTAATTAATTTCAGTTAAGCCCTTTGGAAACTCAGTGATTAAATTTATCAGAGATATTATAATCTGATCACATTATTTGGGCTATGAAATTCGAGGTGAGACATCTTTGTCTCGTCAGATTGATGAATCAAATTGGAGGTTGTGGAGGTGTCTGGGAGATTAATGCAGTGGAATGTGCAAAAAAATAAAAAAAACCATATCTTTTGTCAGTCACGTGCTGTAATCCAGTCAACTACCTTGTCTATCCCACTGACATTTCAATCCTTAATTTAAGTTGTCTCTAATAATAAATTACTTAGCATCCTCCACATCTGTAGCATATAGAGAGTGACAGAAAGTCACACGGTAACAGTTAGCTAAAACATTACTCCGCTTGCTTAGTGAGAATAATGCTCCCGATGAAGTTAGGCTCATTTGCATAAGTTTCACATATTTCTGGGTACTGAATATCTTTATTTCAGCAAGTAATGCAGTGAGTGCACAGGACAGCGAACATTGAAACATTAAATAAAAACGTTAATGAAAATGTAAATGTTTTCAAAATGTAACAAGATTAACAGTTAATCAAGACTGCATGAAAGGTAATTTTCCAAGGTTGAAAATTTTGCGCTGAATGTAAAATTTCGCAAATATGTGGGGACAGAAACTGGAGATACATTCTACCATGACGGCCAGAGGGGAATTTCCAGAAAATTTAGATCATAAACCTAAACACTGGAGTTGAATTAGGACAAGAACACTCATTAACAGTGAAAAATTTGGAGGAATAATGCCATATTGACAAATACCATCATAGCAAGCAAGAGGGGTCTACTCGGATTAAAAAAAAAATGCGGGAATTTGTGTGTATTTGAATATTTCACAATCAGATGACAGGAGGTTAATTCTAAAAGCCTTACTCCTTCCTGCTTTGTTAGGGTTTTAAAAACTGCCCACTCCAGTACTCTAAAAATATGCATTAGTCTCCTTCCATTTTGGCGAACTCGCTTGGGCACAGTGGGGTATAGAGTTTTCAGAGCACCTGGATTTACGCTTACCCCTCCGTCCTTGACCTTTTGACCTCTAGCTATGCACTGAATGACCCAATTAAAAAACCAATGGTGTGGGATTGTAGCAGACCTTATAGGCTTTACAATGATACTAAATATGTGAGTAGAAGTCTAAATAAACCCTTTGAAAAACACATATACATTTCCTCTGCCCCTAATTTTCGGGCAAAGTTTCATACACCCAGAATATCAAAAAGGGTGCCAAGACACACTTTTCACAGGGGATTGCCAGAGCAGGCCTCTGGATTCCTATGCAGGATGGACCAATCTACCAAAAAATGCCAAAGATAAAAGTATGTCATGAAGTGACGCACTTTCTCCCCATCTTGGGGCCCTGGCACCCCTACTATCAGGTAAGGTTCTGAAATTCCTTACTCCTCACCAGCCGCCGGCCAGGTAAACTAAAATCATAGTGCCATCTGCTGGCAGAAGGGGAAACTCATGTGAACGAAAATACGTAATATGTTCTTGACAGGTTTTTTTTTTTTTCTGCGTGGAAATGAAGTATTGTTAGTTGACAGTATAAAAATAAATGCTGTATTTCCTGCACAATAATGTATCACGAATCTTGAGTTTTTCTGATTTTCTGTCGAGCTCTACCCAGGAGAAACATCCCAAGAGTTACCGTTTCCCTTCATTTATCAGGCAGCCACTAATACACAAATAATAGCAATCCTGTCTGCGCATACTGCACCATCTGCATTGCTCATTCCAATTGTAGAATAATTGCTGCACAGATGATAAAAAGTCTTCAAAGATGAATATGTTAAAGGTCTGCACAAAACAGGTGCTGGTGCAGGACAAAAAAAAATAATCTGCACTCTGATGTAATATTCCCAGAATTTCTATATGCAATGTTTCAACCCCTTAGGCCTTCATCAAGGAAGCACCTAAAAATCTTGAATTACCAAGTCCAGTTACACATGAGCTAGAGCTAGAATTTTGAGTTAAGTGGTCCAGTCCAACAAAGAGGTACTAACCCTAAAGCTATACTCTGGAATGCCAGCCATAACAACACCAACGTTGTCGTCAGCACAAGCAAGAGTTTATCGTTTTCGGAACCTTCTGCTTTGTCA
The DNA here is from genome assembly GCA_029692085.1 of Gymnothorax javanicus. Taxonomy (NCBI): domain Eukaryota; kingdom Metazoa; phylum Chordata; class Actinopteri; order Anguilliformes; family Muraenidae; genus Gymnothorax; species Gymnothorax javanicus. The sequence continues at coordinate 35,717,239 of CM056201.1, forward strand.
AAATGAGAAAACGTGCGTGTGTAACAGTGATCAAGATAAAATTTATTACCATTGTGCAAACAAACTTTCTATGCTTTATCTGCTCTTCTTAGGGTGTGTAACTGCAGCTGGTTTTGTTGAATTTGGCTTGAGCTCAGGAATAGGACTGGAGAAGAGAGAGCTCAAAGAGGTATCAGTAAACAGAGTGATCGCACAAAAAATAATCAGAGAGGGGGGTGTGGGTGAGAAATGGATGTTGTGGGGAAAAAAAGATAATGGTCAAAACCAGTGGTCTTCAACATCGTTCCTGGGGACCCATGTGTATGCTGGTTTTTGCTCCAACCACAATTGTAATCACAGGATTTTAACAAGCTGTTAATTTGACTTAAGTGCATTTAATGTTTAGAGCAGTTATTTGCCCTCTTAACTCACAAGTTAACAGAAATATATATGTATGCCATCAAGAATGGTAAAAAAATACCATACCACACCCACATTGCGATGTATTGGAAATAATACCATAAAATGAGAGAAAACAATGTAACCAATCAAATTAAAGATGTAGTTGGCTCCTAATGGGTGAAAACTAATAGGCATATCATGATAAATTTATTCAACAAGCAAACGGTAAAGAGTCAAAGCAGTTTTGTGTTATGTTGATCTGATAAAGTTCACCTGAAGTTTTTTTGAAAGAACTTGAAACCATTGGGTGCATCTCAAAGCCTAGGCTGAATTTTTAGGGGTTGTCACTTACGTCCATCCACCAAACTAATATTTAGAGCTCTAAATTCGTAGACCAGGCGCAGGCGCGGCGAATGGGGGGTGCGCCGCGCCAACGGGGTGTGTCTAGGCGTATGTTGCAATTTCGTGCCCGGTACAGCCTTGCGCAAGTACTCCTCTGTCCCGCCTCGGTGCCTCCTGCCGGCGCAAGTGGCAAAGAGGGAGGAGAGAAGTCGTAATTGGGTTTAACACAGCCGGGTCAAATCTTCACCAATCAAATGAGCTCCTCTCCTCACCTTTAATGTGTTGGAATATAGAAGCCTCTGTCCTATATCTGCATGATGCGTTAATGTTGCATTTTACTTTGCTGCTTCAGGCATGTTTTCTGCACCGCTTACGTCTATATTAAGCATTAACGAATATGAGTTAGCTGGCTAGCTAGGGCATTCGCGAATTATTATCATTAGCGAACTTGAATGGAATTTCAAAACGAAACTACGTCAGATCATTCAAACTTATGAAGGTGGAATGAAATAGGACGGTTGCTCATTTATTTCTTCTGCCTGCATCATTGGGAAGAGAGACGATGGATAGCGTGTTCCTATTATCACACCCAGTTGCTACTTAAAATTTTGGGATTTACATGCATGGACAACAATGCAAGATACTTTACATATTTATTTTCAGTATGTGATCTTAACTCAGTACTAGATCATAGCAATCAGGCTGTATTCCTTTCCCCCACTAAAAACTATAAAACCTAAGTGACAATAATAATATTAAGCCGCTTGTGCACTGGACGCGAAACGAATTTTTCGCACGACAGATTACATTCAAAGTCAATGCAAAGACGCGAATACACGCGTGTATTCCCGTCTTTGCATTGATTTTGGCCGCGTTTCCCAGTTAAGAGCGTTCTTAAGGAGTTAAGGCTCCAAAGAAGAGTTCAGCTAAGAGGGAGCCTTAAGATAAGAGTGTTTCCCAGATGCGTTCTTAGTGCCCTTCTTAACAAGTGTCTCTTGTGCCCTTCTTAACTGCCTTCTTAACTGGAGTCAGAGTACTAACCGAGTGTTCCACATACTTACGTGCACACAAATGAAGTTTTGATGTAGCAAGTGGCGTATAATGTTAAAAATGAACGTGCGTAATGCCACTGCGCACACAGCAGAATGTCTGAAAACAAACGGACGCAAATAAAGACCAATAACACTGATAAGAACTTAGAAAAATAAGAATGAAAACATGAAATAAAATCATTACATGAGTGAAATCATGCGGTTAAACCTTATTCAACTTGATTTGAGACATGCAGCTCAAGTTGCTTTATATATAGAGCGTACAACAAGTGGTCAAGTAGAAGACCGGAAATATTAGGGAAAAATTAGGGAAATACGGTAAAATATTTCAACACATGGAACCATAGAGGAGAGATCTAAGTTCTCCCTCATTTTAAATGCTTAATGGATAGTAGGGGCGCATGAAAGAAAGGGGCGGGGGGGGAGGATAAAATAAGGACGAACCGTACACACTGCATTAATATCTTCTTGCTTAGTGTCACATTGATTTGCCTGACGCGGCTGTATGTGCAGTGTTTCGTCGCTAAGAAGGGTGTTAAGAGTGCTCCAGACCCTTCTTTCAAATTCTTCTTAACAAAAGATCATCTTAGGCTGAGAAGGAATCTGGGAAACGCGTTTGCTTCTTCTGGAGCCTTAAGAAGGATCTAAAGAAGCTCTTAGCGCTAAGATCTTCTTAAATGAATCAGGGAAACGTGGCCTTTGAATGTAATCAGTCGTGCGAAAAATTCGTTTCGCGTCCAGTGTGCAAACGGCTTTACTGAGCATAGAACGCAAGCATTATATACGCACTGCCTGATGCCGAGGCAGTTTGTGGTTGGCTGAGAAAGATGTGAAGTCGTTAGTTTGCATCACAGATTCAGCTGCGTTGATTAAGCCAGGTCGAGTTTCCATTACGCGTGCCAACCGCCTTTGATCTGACATCAGGACAATCGATATAGTTACTATAATTTATGTCCTGATTCTGATAGTTACGTTAAACAGTGGTTGCTGTAATTATTTCTTGGATTGAAATGTGCCTGACATTCTGGAAGCCTGCCTGTGAGTTTTAGGTGACGTCTGCGCACAGTGCGCCGGTCAGCCAAAATACCACTGCACAGAAAGTAAACCAGGTTGGAGCTGGCGAGCTCTCTGCGCAACTTCAGCGGAGACTTTTGCTACGAAATTGTCACTGCGTCTTGATGAATATGTGACACCTCCCCCTACTACGCCGCCACACCCATCTCGGCGCACGTCCGTCTATCAAATTGCCAAAGTGGCTGCGCACGGTGTTGCACCGCACGAAATTACCACTGCGCGGGCTGCACCGGACGAAATTACCACTGCATGGGCTGCGCCACGCTACGCCAGCCTGCGCTGCGCCAAGAAATTAGAGCCCATAGGGTCAGGGATTAGGTTAAATTTCGGGTTAGGGTTAGGTTTGGGGCTAGGTTTAGACTTAAGGGTACAGTTAGCTGAAAAGCTTAGGAGCAGATCCTCCACGGTAGTGTTCTCCGGGATTCTACCGGTACCACGTGCAAGCAGAGGGAAGCAGAATTTTATCTGGAGGTTTAACACGTGGCTACGCACCTGGTGTAGGAAAGAGGGGTATAGGTTTATGGGGCACTGGAACTACTTCTGGGACAGGGGTGACCTGTTCAAGCCGGATGGGCTACACCTGAACCGGAGGGGTACCTTTGCACTGGGTCAGCGTATGTTGAGGGTAGCAGAGAGTTATTTAAACTAGGGACTTGGGGGCAGGGAGGTTAGAGAGTGTTACACAGAGGGAAATGCAGACTGCCCTGATGGAAGCTGACAGCGTTGCATGCACTATTGATGATATATTTTTACAGCAAAAAAGTGTGGTGAGGGGCTTTGAGCAGCAGGCACATGGGAAATCGAAGGGGAAGAGCGTTCAAGATAACCTGAAATGTTTTTATCTAAATGCAAGAAGCATTAAAAATAAATTTCGAGAACTTGAGGCCGTTATGATTAGTGAAGGCTATGACATAGTTGGGATTACAGAGACATGGCTTAGTGAAGAGGATGGAGATGAATATAATGTAGAAGGTTATAAGCTCTTTAGGAAGGATAGATGTAATAGGCGAGGAGGGGTGTAGCACTCTATGTGAACTAAAAAACATAAATGTGCAGGAAATTCCTGAACTTGAACATTCCTTCCTGTGAAGATATCTGGGTCAGGCTCACTGGCAAACACGAGACTGGTTTAAACATAGGTGTATGCTATCGACCACCAGCTTTGGACAGTACAGTCAATGAAATGCTTTTTAAGAGGATTATGCAAGCTTGTAGAGGAGGAGGGACTATTATTATGGGAGACTTAAATTATCCTGGTATTGATTGGGAAATGGTGAAAGGACAGGGTAAGGGGGAGGAAGAATTTCTAGATGTCATAAATGATAATTTTTTGGTGCAGTATGTTAATAAACCTACAAGAGAGAAGGCAATTTTAGATTTGCTGCTCTGTAATGACCCAGATAGAATTAGCAATGTTGAGGTACTGGAGCCACTTGGGACAAGTGATCACTCTACTATTAATTTTGAGGTTTCATGGGAAGTTAAAAAGGTGTCTCCAAAAACAAAAATTTTCAATTTTAGGCGAGCAAACTTTGACAGGATGCGCTCATATCTAAGTGGAATAAAATGGGAGACACTCCTGGACTGTGAGTCTGTAAATGAGATGTGGGAAAGATTTAAGGGGGTTTTACTTGATTCACAATGCAAATTCATTCCAAAGGTGTCCAAAAGTAAGCTGAAAAAGCAGAATCCTCAGTGGATGACAGCAGCTATTCGTAGGGAGTTTGAGGGAAAAGAGGAATCTTTATAAGATGTACATAGAGGATAACAATGAGATTACTAAGGCCGAATTCTGTAAAATGCGGTCAAAAAAAAAGAGCTGAGGAACGCTAGAAGACTGTATGAAAGACAAATTGCAGAGGGGGCAAAAACTAACCCTAAGCGCTTCTTTCAGTACTGTAGCAGAAAAAGGAAAGTCAAAGAGCAGGTTAAGTGCATAAAGAATAAAAATGGATCGCTGCTATATGATAACAAGGATATTATGGACACCTTAAACGGTTACTTTGTTGAGAATTTTACCTTAGAGCGGGTCTTTGCTTTCGGCCAGAGGGCTTGTCCAATGCTCAAGATTATTTAGCGGAAATTGAGGTTCGGGATAACATAGTATTAGACAAGTTGCATCAACTAAAGGCAGATAAGGCGGCGGGTCCTGATGGCTTATATCCAAGAGTGCTCAGGGAAGTTAGTGAGATCATCTTTAAGCCACTATCCGCCATCTTTAGACGGTCTTTAGAAACTGGAGAAATACCAAATGATTGGAAACAGGGCAATATAATACCAATATATAAAAAGGGGACCGTATTGAGCCAGGTAATTACAGGCCAGTCTGTTTAACTTGCATTGCGTGCAAAATATTGGAATCTATCATAAAAGATGAGCTGGACTTATTTCTTGAACGTAACAATATCTTGAGGGATAGCCAACATGGTTTTCGTAAAGGACGGTCATGCCTGACAAACCTTCTGGAATTTTTTGAAGAGGCCACCAAGACCTATGACCAGAGCAGGGCTTATGACATCATATATTTGGATTTTCAGAAAGCATTTGACACAGTACCGCATAAGAGACTAATTTTTAAAATGAGCTCCATTGGAGTTACAGGTGGTATTCTGAAGTGGATTCATAACTGGTTGCAGGACAGAACACAAAGAGTGGTGGTCAGTGGTATCTCATCTGAGCTAGGTATGGTGGGGAGTGGCGTCCCCCAGGGATTGGTGTTGGGACCCCTGCTGTTCCTCATCTACATTAATGACCTTGATAGGAATATTGAGAGCAGATTAGTGAAATTTGCAGATGATACTAAATTGGGGGGCTTGGCAAATAGTTTAGAGTCCACTAAAGTGATTCAGGATGATTTGGATAGAATCCAGAATTGGGCAGAAATGTGGCAAATGAAATTAAATGTAGCGAAATGTAAAGTAGTTCATGTAGGTAATAAAAACATTAGACGGGATTACTTCATGGGAGGTTTTAAACTGGAATGTGCTTCACAAGAGAAAGATCTGGGAGTGATTGTTGACCAAACCCTCACAGGCTCTAGCCATGTGCCGTAGCAGTTAAAAAAAGCCAATCGGATGCTGGGATACATTGCCAAAAGTATTGAGTTCAAATCCAAGGAGGTGATGCTTCTTTTGTACAACACATTCGTCAGACCACATCTAGAGTATTGTGTACAGTTCTGGGGACCATACTTAAAAGAAAGACATAGAGGCTTTTAGAGAAAGTTCAGAGAAGAGCCACGGCTAATTCCGGTATTAAAGATGAAAGCTATGAGAAAAGGCTGAAGATCCTTAATCTCTTTAGTCTTAGGAAAAGGAGACTAAGGGGTGATTTGATTGAGGTCTTTAAATATGTTAAAGGGATTAACAAAGTGAATTATGTAGGATTCCTTCGACCAAGTGTTGTTAGCAGAACTCGGGGTCACAAATGGAAGCTGACTAAAGGTACTTTTAGAACTGATATTCGGAAATATTTCTTCACCCAAAGAGTAATTTCGGTGTCGAACAGCTTGCCTGACCATATTGTTGAGCCAGAGACCTTGGGAGTTTTCAAGAGCAGGCTTGACTTAAAGCTAGATACCATTGAGACATTGAGTATCTGAAGTGATATATTCACGATGGTACAAAGAAACTGGCGAGCCTAGTTAGGCTGAACGGCCTGTTCTCGCCATTCAGGTTATGTTATGTTATGTTAGTTGGGGAAGTCAATGACGACTTGCTAAAACCAAAGCTGTTTAACAGAGATTAACTAACGTTATGTCAGTTTGGCGGATGGAATTCAGTGACGATCCCAAAAAATGCAACCTTCGAAGGATGCAGCCTGTACTTTGAGATGCACCTGTTGTGTCCAACAGACTAATTGGGGTTTACTGATTTCCTCAGTGCCTAATTCTATCTGTTTGAAATGTTATATTACTTGAAATTTCTTGCAGTATAGGAATAAACACACTATCTTCTAGGGTATTTTATTCTTCAAAGCAGGTATGGATGTTTCTATGTAACATTTGGCTAAAGAGAGTAATTAACAATTCTAAACATGAAAAACACCTAATTAAGACATTAACAGCTTGTTAAAATCCTGCGATTACAATTGAAGCCCTCCGTGCAAGAACCAGTTATGTCACTTTTTGGTGTCAAATTACAAGGAGGTCAGTGACCCTATCACCGTTTTCACTGCTGATTAAAATAATTACCAGTCCCAGGAATATGTGTAAACAATCATTTGTCCTAAAGATTGGTAGCTAAAAAGTTCTGAGTTGAAATGCTAAACTTCATTTTTCTCAAAACATGAAAAAGTGACATAACTGGTTCTTGCATGGAGGGCCTCAATTATGGTTGGAACAAAAAACCAGCATATACCGTGGGTCCCCAGAAGTGACGTTGAAGACCATGGGCTAAACTAGTTTCACATGAATTCAAATAAATTACCATGCCTGTCAAGATCACAAGCAAGTAATTACAACAGGAGCTCTGGGCTGTCCTGAGAACCTCAACACCTGAGGCACAAAATATCCGATTTCATTTTGATTCAGTCAGTAATATTTTTGATCAGAACTGAGTAGCCATGGAGTGAATTCTTTATTACATGTTCCGCAGCAGTACCTATCTGAGGTGTTAGGAGATGCAATCAGCAGCAGACAGGCCGACTAAGATAGAGAAATCATCGCAAAGCACAGGTTGTCTTTGTGCTGTTTCATATATCTTTTAAGATTTCCATCAATTAATTTCCTACTTATTACGAGACTTTTCTGTTTGTCCAGTATGATAATGCTCAGTTTATACACAGTGAACCGGATAATACTGGGCACAAAGATATATTTTCGTGATTAGGATTTTTATTCCACTATGAAATCAATCAATTCAAGGATGTTTTAATGGCCAGCTTAAATTAGATGGAATTTTATATATATGGGTTTCACTATGTAGAAATAATATTTATTTTAAGGCTCTATCATTCACAGGACATCATAATGTGTAAGGTATATTGGTGATGTTTTGCACTTCATTGTATATGCTTTGCTTGCAATTACTTGCTGATGTCGTTGAGCCATAGAGGACACTGGGTATTGGCTAAAGTAACATTCTTTCAGGTGATGCGCCGCCCAGCCATGACTGCAGCCATCTTCTGCTCCTGTTTGTCTCAAGATCTAGGTTGCCTCATGTTTTCTCATCAGCATATTAAATGCATATTTAATAACTATAACCAGACTGTGCATTTGACGGGGGGCGGGACTACCTTGTTCAAAATAGATGTACCTTTTTAAAATGCCAATGAAAATACTGAATGTGTTTCAATGACAGTGATTTACTCATTTGAAATGCCACCAAGTGAATGTTATATTGGCAGAAGAAGAAGTATGGTCATTCAGAAAAATTAACAGGAAGAAGACCAAAATGGTCTTCTGGCATCCATCAGCTTTTTAATGGCAGGTTCTTCCCAATCAGCAGTTAACTCAGGCCTGTATTGATGCCAAAGTGATAAATAACTCAGGTGGCCTTAGTTAGTTACTGGTGATATATTATACGGCAGCTAAATTAAAATAGATCAGAGACTGCTGTGTTGTTTATTGTACTACTCAATTTCCCAGGAAGTAGCAGTGTGCCTTTTAATTACCCTTTCTACCCTGGGAGCACACAGTCAGCTTTCAATTGTGCGGTTCATATTTAGGACACATGGTGGCAGCAAAAAGACGAAACAATCTTAGTGAGCTCCTCCAAAATGGGACACTTAGAATTTTATAATTACGCATACATTTATTCAGGAGCAAGGAAACCCCGCAAGCTTGCTTTTAATGTCCAAAAGACAAATAGAAATCTTCAAATTATGTGATGAACTTTTAAGCGATTTTTTGATATGAAAACAGTAACTGCATGGGAACATGCAAGTACTCCTAAAGCAAACAACATTTATTTACTCATCTAAATCTCAATCAATATTTTGCACCATGCAAATTTAGAGGTAAGTGGATGAATGCCAATTTGAAGAAAGAGTCATGTGCTTCCAAATTCGGTGATCACTTAATTGCACCCAGACACATCTATGATCACTTTGTAATGCAATGGTGTAAGGCTGACTGCAGCAGTAAGCTTGTCTAGAGTTAGATAGCCATGCCATCCCAATGGCGCAAACTGCAAAGGTTTATTAAAAAATACAATCATGAAACCATTTCTTCTCGAACAATTCAACTGCACTTACATTTAGATTTTTTTTATTTATTATAAATTATTTATTTATTATAAATTATTATACATTTATTTATTGTAAATAAAATAATATACATAAATATTTACGAGTATATGACTGCATGACACTCGTCAGACAATCATAGAACAGGGTGGGAAATTAGCAGCAGCCACCAGCAAAATGCTGGTAAGATATGGAAGTGTCTAATAGATTTCAGAGACAAAATAAAGATTTATTATTGTGTGGCTGGTAAATTTGAACATTTATCAGTCAGTGGCTGGTTTACGTTTTAAAAAGTTAATATCCCACCCTGCAAAGACCAACTGACATTTCAATCTATGATCTTAGACCAGACCTCCATTTCATTTCCAGAAAACATATCGACCAGCACCAAATATGCTTTCCTATTTGTACTCATAAAATGCACTAAACACCAACTGATTCAAATCCAGAGAAGACCATTGAGGCTACAAACATGAGCATAAATTAGCAGAGAACAACGCATGATGGACAGATTTTTTTTAATACATTGTCAAAACATGCCTCCATTGAACAACAAAAATCAATATACAGTATGGGGTTATAAAAAGAAAAGCAACTTCAGGGTTTAGACAGAGCCTAAACAAAACTTCTGACTTAACAATGCGTACTGATGTCTTCATGATAATCAACCATCAAATAAGAAAAATCCTAAAGATCTTTCAGAAAAAAAACACTAATACCCAAATGTTCATTTGGGTTACTATAAACTTAGGTGGAGACAGAAGCCACTTTCTCCTTTTCCAGCTTAAAGAACATTTAATTGAGGATAAAACCTCCCTTGATCAATTTTGTTAATTTTGTTTCACACATTGTGTATTAAGTAACAGAATGCAAAGATGTCAGCTTGACTGCTAGTGAGTTAGTGCAGTGGGTGGCACAGTCCCCTCACAACAAGAAAGTCATAGCTCTTCATCTAGAATGTTGAGTGGGATTTGCCCGTTCTACCCGTATTCTCTGGCTACCCTGGATTCCTCCCACAGATCAAAAACAAATATATTGGATCAGTTGGAGAATGGCGAATTTAGCCCATAGGTAGGAATGTGTGTGTGTGTGTGTGTGTGTGTGTGCGCGTGCATAAAAAGCAGATAAGCAGGTAAAAAATGATGAATGGATGGATATGGGGGGGGGGTTATAGTTGCCATGCAACTGTAATGCTCCCCTAAATTTTACCAGGGTCCAGACTGCTGTGCATGGACAAATTCTACGTACCTTCTACGATTCAAAGATTTGCCAATTATTCACCTATTAGCGGGCTTCTGTGACTTTTTTTTTTTTTTTTGTCGTCGTCGTCCCAAGGGACATGTGGTTTACTCAACTAAGTGTATTGAAAACGCTCTAAGCCAGGAAACCAATCTTAACCGCGCTCCGCGGCCACCCATACAAACTGACATACAAACAGGACAGGAAAGTGAGGTTCCCAACAACGTGTGCACTGGAGCCCACGAATATTCGGTGCTTAAACTCGAAAGCGTGAATTTAAAATTAAATTATTAAACGCCACTGAAGCTAAATTACTACAAGCAATGCGCCATATTAAGGTTGAGAAAAGCTATCTTGTGTAATTTTCTTGCAGGATAACTCCTAACTTATAGTTTGCGAATGCTGCTCCTTTTGAAACTAAGTGTTCAGTGGTTTTGTTTCCTGCTGTCTTAAAGTTGTTCTCAGAAGGTGATTCCATCCTGCATCTTTGACACAAAACAAAACGTCGTTCTGAACTTAATCTCAATGAAATGGAAGCATAATGCTAAGACAGGCTAGCGCACTTGGTGACTCCAAGCTATTTGATTTCCCGCAATTGCCCATTGCACTCTTAGCCACCTGCTCTCTCCGATGTGATGGGTCTGTGAGCAGATCGCTCTGCTCCTGCATTCTCAAAGTCCGAATTCAAGAGCACAGTTGAGCCCATCGTTGGAGCGTTTGCCGGCAATGGTGCACTATTTGGCACAGTGATTTACTAAAATTGATGTTAAAATCAATTTCAATGGATTTTTCAAAATATTTTCAAGGTAGTATTTCCTCAGCAATCATTCTCCCTCCTGAGGGTTCGACTCGATTGGCTCTTCTAAGTTCTGTCCACCATCTCTTTAACAAGTCCAACTCTTATTAACTTGACTGGAACGGTAATCGGCGTTGGGGTAATCTGATTAGTTTTTTTTTTTTTTTTAATCACTCCACAGGTGGGTTTTTATCCCTTTTGACGCATTCTTTTGCATCTGTCCGGGAGCAAGGTGTGATGTCGGAATGCGCAGGTTTGATCGTTCTCATCACGGACCAGTTGATACGTTCCCGATGACGCAATCGTTGCGATTTGACTTCGGGTACTCACCTGAAGTTTCTGCCAAAGAGTGCTGATCTTGCTACCGGTGGCCAATTCGAAGAGGCGAACGCACCATGGTCATGGTGGACTGATGGAGAACTGAAGGAAACAAAACGCCAGCATGATACACATTCAGAGTTTCATGTCTGACTCACCATTCCGCATCCTGTGAAAAGAGAAGGCGCCGAAACGAAGTTGTAAAGGACTAACTTTTGAGCCTGCTGAAAGATCTGGAATGGTGCATTGCAACGCACCCTACGCGTCAACGTATTGTATTTTAGTTTCACGCTGATTTAGTCCGCGTGATCAGACATGAACAGTTCTTAAATTATCTGAGTTCTCCAAAGACCGTTGCTTTCAGCTTTCAGCTCTGGAACGGGGGTAAGTGCGTTCATTCATTTACCTCAGGAGTGTTGTTGCCAACTGATGTCGAACACATCTATTAAAAACGTTAGTAGGATAATATGTTGGCCTTATGCAGCATTCATTGTTTTTGACAAGCCAATACACGTGTGTTAATGCATACTAAAGTTTCTTGCATGGAAGTGAAGAAATCGGACTTATAAGATTTTAATTCAGTAAGTTTCCTCAGGCTATGTTAAATGTGAAGACTGAATCTTGCCTCTTGAGCAGTGTGTGCTATCCGTTGTTTCGGGTGCTCGATTTCTTTATCATCACTATGTAGGCTACTTACTTCTGATAATGCAATTTTCTACTGCGTTCATTCAAGAGTGAACACAGTATCAAGATGATGATTTCTTTTTATTTATTTTTCCCCCTTTTGGCTGCAGGCCATCACTCGTGAGAGTCAGTAGCAGGAGACTAGATGAGTCACCTTCCCTAACTATAATCGGCGTTTGACCGGTGTAAAAACGTGAAGTTTTGTCCAAGTTCCTGTTCGGAAGGGCTTCCAAATTCCATTGTGAATTCTGTGGAAATTGCGTGAAGAAATCGTCTCAGGAACAGGTGCTACTGAGATATTTTTCCAGCGGGGCTATTTATGCCTGAAGTTACTCATCTTGAAGTAAAAACATAATTTCCCCTCTATTTGTGTAACTACTGACATGTGCACCTGCCACAAACCTACTGATTAGCTACTTTCCGTGGCACACACTTTTTGGTTTTAGTGATTTTATTCTCCTTAAATAATTATAGAAAATATTCAGCCACATTTATTTTACTAGGTACAGCGGACAGAGCAGCAGAAAAATAATTGAGAGCATTGACGTTTTGCATTTTCCTCTGTGGTCAGTTTTATTATTTTCTATGACTATTCTAATTAAAAGCCGTTGTTATAGCCTGTGATTTAATATGTTTATATTACGCAGTTTATAGGCCTACTAATTAATAGCATCGCTTTATTCTCATAAATCGCATCCCATCCTCACGTCCATTATGCAGGGTATGCAGCGTAGTCGATCGTCTTTTTTTAACAGTAAAAATTAGCTGCTGCTGCTGCTGCTGGATATGAATTGCCTCAGAAAACAACTAGATATGGACAATATGGTGTTTTGAGCCGGCATTTGTGTTTCACATTGTTTACCTCCTACACGCGAACATGTTAGATCCTCGCTAAAACTTAGAGGCATCTCTCCGAGTTGCGAGTTTGTCTAATCCCGGCAGGTCTTAAAGGAGCTGTGGTAAGATTCCTGCGCTTGCTCTCAATTTTGAACGAAGAATGGATGCATTGTAAGTAAATCCGCTCAAATGCAAGTCGAAATGTAGACGGTATGGTCTACCTCTATGATTATTGGCGATTGCAAACACATTCTTTGTATTCCTTGGCTAAAGCTTAACATTGCGCTTTGAATCCATGAACTTCCATAGAAAGCTCCTTAATATAAAAAGCATAATACTGGAGTAACTAAAATATATAAATACAATGCAACACGAAGACAGATTGGCAAGGATGGAATCTGATTATGATTTGCAGTCAGGCAGATTCACTTTCTTGGGATGTACAGTCTGAGCATGCGCAGTAATCGTGACACAGCTCCTTTAACGTTGTATCAGATTAAGCTGCAACTGTAAGAGCCTCTCTCTGACAACCGTACACACAAATATTCATTATTCAATTTTTGAACTTTTCCTGTTTTGTCCTAAGCAGTGATTAAACTCCTCATACCAAGCAGTTTGGTTGTTCTGCAGGCTTTCATTTATTAACCAATGGTTTACCTAGCCACAGAGCGGCCTGGTGAACACAAGGATTTTGAGCCCCAGGGTGACTTAATTACGGTTCATACTCAAGCACAGAGTCACAAAGGCCCCAAAAGAAATGCTGATGTCGATTCCCCAGGTGATTGAGTACAGTGGACCACATTTGTCACTAATGCTGCAGTGTTAATGTGCAGAACTGACCTACATAGGTTGCCCACAGGCAACTGAAACAGTACTGTATCTCCTCTGATCTTTTGAGGTTGAGTTTCAAATTCTAAAAGTGAACTCCAATATAGGAACCTAAGTTGTGAATATTAATGTATTTACTCATATTTATGTTGATTTACTCAGGGGCAACATGAAGCTCTGCTCCCTGGACTCCATCCACATCCTGATCATCTTTTTAGAACTGTGGGTTAGAGCCAGGAGTGAGTGTGAGAACCCACTTGCCAGCTCTAAACTGAACCTTTCGGTGAAGTATGTGCTCTCGAGCTTCCAAGCTGACACTCCCATCCAGAACCTGGTGGCATTTGGCGGGCGTGTTTATGTGGGGGCAGTAAACAGGATTTACTCTCTGGCAGAAGACTTGCAGAAGCTTTCTGAGTACAAGACTGGACCTGTCCCAGTGCAAGATAACTGCCCCCCATGCCAGAGCTGTGAAGGTAGGTCTAATGCCTCCTCCAGCCTTGTGGTGGACAACACCAACTTGGCTCTGCTGGTGGAGACCTACTATGATGACGAGCTGTTCAGCTGTGGCTCTGGCCACGGTGGGGTCTGTCACCGGCACGTTTTGGACGGCAGCCTGCAGGATGCCGATGTGACCTGCATGTTCTCACCCAAGACCAATGTGGGGCGTCACGGTTGCCCCGACTGCATTGCCAGCCCCTCCGGGACACGTGTCCTCAATGTGGAGAGTGGGGGTGTCGTCAAATTTTTTGTGGGGAACACGGTGGGACTGGGTGATCCCATGGCGTCCTTGCAGCATACGTTCTCAGTTCGCCAAATGAAGGAGACTCAAGACGGCTTTCGCTTCTTCTCAGAACAGTCCTACTTGGACTTGGCTCCACAGCTGAAGGGCAGCTACCCTATCCGCTATGTGTATGCATTTGAGAGCGGCCCACACGTCTTCTTCCTTACTGTGCAGCGGGAGGATAGCTCCTCGAGGTCCTATCACACCCGAATCATCCGCGCCTGCTCCTCAGACCCAGAGCTACGCCGCTACGTGGAGCTGCCTTTCGAGTGCATACTTACAGAGAAGCGACGTAGGCGCTCTGCACGGATGGAGGTCTTCAACGTTCTTCAGGCTGCCCACGTGGCAAAAGCAGGGCAGCTACTGCGGGAAGAGATGGACCTGCAGGAGGGCGAGGACGTGCTTTTCGCTGCCTTCGCCCGCAGCCGCCAGGACTCTCCTGACCCCGTGCCCAGCTCTGCTGTGTGCGTCATTCCACTGAGGGACCTCAACATCTTTTTCAGGGACTTCATCCAGAAATGTCATACCAAGCGCCCTCAGCACTTTACAGGGTCAGATGAGAAGCAGTGTTTCAACATGGTAAGAATGGGGTCACAGTGGGGGTTGCTAGAAAGTTACATAGTAACATCAAGTAGTGATTACTGGACATTGTAAATATGCATTTTACAGCTAAGAACTAATGAATGTATGGCATTTTACTTAAGGGGTCATATATTTGGATTTTCAAAAAGCTTCTGATGAAGTACCTCACCAGAGACTCATAATTAAAATGAAGATGATAGGAATTATAGGATGGATTTTGATGTGGATTCGGAAAAGCTAATACCTGGAGGGATCTCATCTGAGTCGGGCACTGTGGGAAGTGGAGTCCAACTGGGATTGGTGCTGGACTGGTACTACTGTTTTTCCTCATTTACATGAATGACCTTAACAGGACAGAATCAATTTTGAATCATCAGCTAATTTGCTGATGATTCAACAATGGGAGGTTTAGCCATCAGTTCAGAGACCACAAAGGTGATTTGGAGTATTTGTACAGAAACTGTGGGCAGAAACTTGACAGATGAAGAACGATATTGCTAAATATAAAGGTCTACATGAGGGAAATGCATGAGGCTGAATTACTTAAGGGGAGTCTCAGAATTTGAATGAGCTGAACTTGTAAAAGACCTGGGAATAGTAGCTAGTTGACCAAAGCCTTTCAGAGTATTGACTTTTAATCATAGGAGGTGATGTGTATTTCCTATATTACCTACAAGTTTCAATATTCGAAGAAGCACCACCTGTTTATACCTGGTGTAGAGGATAAAATTTATAAGAAAAGATTTAAGAATCTTTTTCTCTTCAGTCTTCGTGTGGGGAGAAATCATAAGTGTCATCAGAAGTCAAGGGATTAAAATACATAAGAGGGATTAAAAACGTATGTGCTAATGACATGATCATATAGGTTAAAAGTTCTGTTTGCCAAACTAGGAGGCGTAGGGAATTGTTAAAGGAAAATTTAGCAAATATTTAGCATGGACTTCCTAAAATGCTGGAAGTATTTTTCTCGCACTAAGAGTGGTCTCAGTGTGGAGTATCTTGCCAGGTCATCACATTATAGAAGCAGAAACTGTGGGAGTTTTCAAGACCAGGTTTGATGTAGGTCTTGAACTGAAACTTGGTAAGCACTATCCATCAGGATGCCAAAGTTTGTTCGATTAGTTTGTTCTGATCCAATTTAAAATGTGCCCATCCTGAGTATACCATACAGAGCAATTAGTCAGCCATTTTTGCAGCAGTTAAGCTGAAATTTGGATTATGGGTAGCTAGTTGGAAACCCTAAAGCACATCTGATGGGTTTTGCAAAATTTTCAATTTTGACATTGATATGACCCCTAGGCTTTGGCCATGCCCAGATTTCTAGTTGCCACTGTAGACATCTTCTTCTCTGAAACCGCTGGGCCAATGAAGCTGAATCGTGGCACACATTCCTAACCATGAGGACAATAAAATTTGTTCATGGGGTCCCGATCTGATTTCAAATACGGCCACTGCCAATGGCGGCCATCTTGAAAATACCATTTTGGACATTTTGCAGCTACCTTTGCAGATATGTGGCCAGAGTTGGTACATAGCAGTGGTTCTCAATCTCGGTCCTGGCGCCCCACTGTGTATGCTGGTTTTTGTTCTAAACACAATTGCAATCGTAGGATTTTAACAAGCTGTTGATTTGTCTTAGCTAGGTCCCTTTATATTTAGAGCAGTTATTTATCCTCTTAAGCCACATTTGAAAAATCTATTAATGCCCTGAAGAATAAAAATTTCATATTCACATTGAGATATATTAGAAACCAGCAGAAATAACTGCAGAGGGAAACAATTAATCAAACATTTAATCAATGTGAAAATGTTGGTGAAAATGTTTACACATGGTCGCAAAAACTAACAATTTATTTGGCAAACAATAGAGTCACATCTGTTTTGTTTCATGTTTATTTTATTAAGTTTAGGCAAATTATTTTGAAAGAACTCAAAACACCTGTGCTCAGCTATCTAATTTGTAGCGTACTGATTTTCCCAGAGTCTAAATTGATCTGTTTAAAAATGTTTTACCTGAAAATCCTCACAATATAGAAAAATAAGCACAATATATGAAAACAAGGGTTTTTATTTTTCATGGCTAAATGGATAGGTCCACCAAAATGTGGCTTAAGATGGTAAGTAACTGCTCTAAACGTAAAATGCAGCTAGTTAAGACAAATTAACAGCTTTTTAAAAGTCTTCAATTGCAATTGTGGTTGGGACAAAAACCAGCATGCACAGTGGGGTGCCAGGACCAAGTTTGAGAACCACTGGTAGATAGGTAGCTTTCCATTGACTTCAACATATACATTCTGGGTTTTGCTGCTTTTTGACATTTACCTTTATTTGACCTGTGCACTTGGGCCACACCCTCAAAAGGTATAAACATCTTCGTCTTTTAAACAGCTGAACTGATGAAGCTGAAACTGGGTATGAATGTTGCTCCCCATAAGGACAATCAAATTTGTTCATGGTGTTCCGATCCACTTTCAAACATGGCCTCCATGGTGGCCATTTTGAAAACACCATTTTAGCCATTTTGCTGCTAATTTTGCAGATATTGCAGCCAAAGTTGGTTTATAGGTAGCTTTCCGTGGACTTCAAAATAAATATTCTGGGTTTTGCTGCATTTGGCATTTAACCTTGATTTGACCTTTGCACTTGGGCCACACCCACGAAAGCTATAATAATCTTTGTCTCAGAGGCTGCTGAACCCATGAAGCTGAAAATGGGCATGTTTGTTTCAACCCATGAGGACACCAAATTTCATTCACGCGTTCTGATCCGATTTTAAATGGGCTCCCATAGGTGCCATCTTGAAAATCCTGTTCATGGCTATTATGCAGCTGATGTTGTAGATATTGCAGCCAATTATATATATAGGTATATGGGTAGCTATCCATGGGCTTCAACACACATATTCTGAGTCTTGCTGTATTTTCACATTTGACCTTTGCTCTTGGGCTGATTCAAACATTTGAATTTGATCTGAATTTCAATATGGTTCATGGGTAGCTAGTAGCGAACCCTGAAACATGTCTGACAAGTTTGGCAAAATTTTCAATTTTGACGTAGATATGACCCCTGGACGTAGGACATTGTCCACATTTCCAGGTGCCACTGTAAACATCATCTTGTTGAAAATCAATGAACCAATGAAGTTGAAACATGGCACGCGTTGGTTCTGATCAAGACATGAAAATTGGTTCGAGGCGTTCCGATCTGATTTCAAATATGACTGCTAGATGGCCATATTGAAAATACCATATAGAGCCATTAGTCTGCTATTTATCTCGCAAATGACCTCAAATTTGGCTCATGGGAAGGTAGTACCAAGCTCTGAAGCTTACGTAACAGGTGGATTGCTAGTTCCAGCCGATGCTCACATCACTGATGACATCCATTAATTTTGTTCAAGAGGTCGCAATCCAAATTTCAAGATGGTCACCATATTGAAAATCCAATTCTTACTCTCTAGGCAGCCATTTATGCAGTGCTTGCAACAATCCAGGCAAACTACAGTACCCATGGTGCTATATTTTAAAAATATCAAACAGTTTGTGTTCAGTACATTAGTCGCTGGAAAGCACCGAGCTTTGATGGGTTGAATGGTCTTTTCTCTCCACTCATGTTATTCTTTGTAAACCTTTGCTGATTGAGTCTGTTCCCAGTCTAGTTCTCAACATTGTCAAAAAATTTTGAAATATTCTCACTGAATAGACTGTATTTCATTCTTAAAAAGCAGTATTAAATGTGGCCTGAGCAACTATGTTGGTACAGTTGTTGACCACGTCTTGTCTGTCTTTGCTGATTTTGTGGGGAAGGCCACAGTGGTTGCATACGCTAGGGCTACTCTCCCAGTAGAACAGGACTGGCTTTTACCTGTTCAGTGTTAGCCGTTAGCTTGTTTGATTGTGTTTGAAGATTGTGTCTTACCTACTGTTTTGTTGGCATGGCTATTAGTGGTGTATTGTTGACTTGACTGGGTGAAGTATCTGCATCAAAGTTGAAAAAGAAAAGGGGAGAGCAGTTGTTTAAATATTTTTGATTTTATTATTTTGCTAGCATGGTTTGGTGAACTCTTGAGAGAGGGCCTTTGGTGCTGGTGTGCTGAACCTGATTTAATACAACTTTCACTTTGTGCAGCTCTACATTGGCCTGTTTCTGTCTCCTGTCTTCAGTCACTTGATAGGTTGTGCTCCTCTGTCACTCCCCTGCTTCTCCCATCCATCAGTATTGATTTGATTAATCTTTAAATCATCAGATCAATAGGGACATGAATTTAACTGCTGATGACCCCCTGGGGCTTGTCAATACGTTTAAATGCCATTAGTTTCTCGATCTAATTATTTTTGTGGCTTGTCGCGGTATTTCACTCCGGTTTGTGCCCTACGAATCACGGCGTATGGATGTTAATCAGCTTTAATAACCATTAATCTGAAAATTATGCCAGCACTGCCCCATGGAGTGATCTTTGTGTGATTCTGCCTCTTAGCAATAACATAACATGTTTTTAGTTCCCAGAGAGCTGTTGTGTGAATGGACTGAATATAGCTATTGGGTGGAACCTATGGAAGGGAGGAGTGGAAGGGAAAGAGGAAAGAGTTTTCCCTTCAGCACCCCCCCCCATCCTGCTGCCATACATCTGTCTGGCAAAGGAGGCAGAATTTCCAATGAAGGTCTGTCAGCAAAGCCAGCACCAAAGACATTGGCATATATTTAGATGTCTTTTTCTTTGATTTAGTGTTAAATTTAAGCATGTTTTCAGAACATTTTGCATGTTAATTCTGATGGTTGCTTAATTCTCCTTTGACTTGGCTAGAATTCTTCCATTCGGCTGATAGTCTTAAATTATGATCATGAACTCTGGCCATAATATAGAATCCAATTTTACATCTTTGCAGTAAGTAAGCAAATAATATATATGATGCACTTTCCCCCTATCCTCTGAAGACTGCTGCCTGCATGTCACCTATAAGACATCTTTGACTCTAGCTGCGGTTGTACAGGAGAGCTCCTAGTTCAGTGGGTTGTAATGAAGATGTCATACTCTAATTCTTTGACGTTTGACTCCGTGTGTATATCTCATCATTGCAGTTCATAATCTGTATAGTATGGTTAAAAAAGATTTGAGGTCTCTTGTTTTTTGTTTTTTGTTTTTTCCAAGTTCCGCAATCAAATGCTAAATTCCCAATGTGGTCCCAGATTGTTCAGGCAGCTACAAGACCTCCAAGAGTGCATCATTTAAGTCTGTTGGCTGATTGGATGGATTTCACGTTAGCGCAAAAAAATCTCCTGGTCAGGGCTCTGTGTAACAACACCAAGCACACTGCAATGTTTTTTTTACACCCAAAACACTGGAGCTAACAACAGCACTGTCTGTTTCTATAGAAAGAAGCACTCTGTCAAATTTCCTTTCATCTTGGAACAATGTTTTAATTGGACAACTGGTGGACTGTGGTATTATTCTGATATGTGACAGACCAGCAGAACAAGCCAAAACTGCTTTTAGTGGTCCAGGATGGGCATTTTAAGTAAATCGTTTAGTGTAGTTTTATGGCAGTACTTGCGTGATGTTGCGGAGAAAAGCGTGAGAAGAGCTACAGAATGAGGAAGAGTGATAATGCACACAAGCTGGAAGTAGTCCTGTATGAGAACTGTCACAGAAAAATGGTCATCCAAACTGCTTTGCTGACTGGTGGCGAATGAGAAAATTGGTGCGTAATAACAGAAAAATTTACTTGTTAATGTTGGAACAGGTAAACTTTGTAATTTTTTTGCAAATATTAGCTCATTTGAATTTGATGCCTGCAACATTTTGGCAAAAAAAACATCAAACACTTATTTGAATTGATTCCTCAGTCATTTGATTGTACTTAGTGAACAAATGCGTGAGCTGATTGTCGGAACAGTTTAAAAACAACATTCCTCAACGAGCTATTGCAAGAAATTGAAAAAATATTCTGTCTGAATCGAAAAGAAAACCGAAAAAAAAACCTGTCAAAAACCTCTGCCTTATCCAGTCCTAATGAAGGCAATTTAATGCAAGAAGTGGCGTCTCTGTCACAAAACCCCAGATAGAGTCACATTGAGTGCACTGGATTAAAAATAGTTTTTGTCCCAGTAATGGGCTGTTCTCATTAGAGTGAAGCAGAAGT
The DNA here is from genome assembly GCA_029692085.1 of Gymnothorax javanicus. Lineage (NCBI taxonomy): Eukaryota > Metazoa > Chordata > Actinopteri > Anguilliformes > Muraenidae > Gymnothorax > Gymnothorax javanicus. The sequence continues at coordinate 35,738,479 of CM056201.1, forward strand.
CCTTGAGATTACTCATGAAAGCCAAATGAATTGTGTCCTTAATAGACTTGGTCTCAATGGGGTGGGATTGCAGACTTCAAAGAGGTCCTTTAAGCGCTATTGATCTGCAGGGTCTGCTGTTGTCGAGAGATATGGGTTAATAAAGGGGAACAAAATATAGCTCCAATTTGCTTGTTATTGCGTGTATGCCTAAAATGGTAAAAGTTAGTCACTTATCTGGGAGAGCAGGGTACAGCCTCTTCCAATTAGTCGACATAAGTTAAAGTCTAGTTTCAAGCAAAGAGCTACATTTAACAGGTCACAATTATCATTAAGTTAAAATTGATTCTCAAGATCAGAGCAGGAGCCAGATTGGTTTTAAATTGAATATAAGTTGAAAAGGATTTGCAAATCATTGTATTCTGTTTTACTGGTTTTGGGTTTTGTTTAAATTGCAAGATCAGCAGGAGCCAGATTGGTTTTAAATTGAATCTCGGGAGTGATTGATTGTTGTGTGTAATATAATTTCAATAGAGCTTTTGATTGACAGTGGTTTTAATTATACTTGTAGTGCTGTTTAAATGAATATGCTTTATGAGAGGGTTCAGAAACTACACTAAACAACCTGAAAGCACACGTGACCATATTGATCGCCACAAAGAATGGCCCTTTCACTCCTCTGTCATTCACATGTAATAAAATATGACAATTGATGGGCATTTGTGTACATCCTATAGTCAGTGCAGGAACTGAGCTAGCTTAGTTTTGTTACCATTACAATTCACGTAGGGTTCATATCACGTCTTCCTGCGAGTTCTGGCTAGTTACTGAACACCATGCTATGAAATATGAGCATCATGGTACTATGTGGAAATTTCCCTTTTTCTATAGAGAGACCCAAAATCAGTAGGCAGATCTCCATTGTGTAATGACATGGAATTCCTGGGTAAAGCTTCAAAAACAACTCATTCAGGGTAAATAATGTTTTGATCCATATGTGATGGGCTTGATGCTTCTGCGGTGAATCAGCTTGGATTGCTGCAGCTCACCATACATTAGCCCATTTTAACACCACAGTGTTATATATCAACAAGCTTCTGTAGTGAATAACTTGGACAGCAAAATTATGTGTTCATAGAAGTTAATCATCACAGCAGTTTAGTTGACCAAAGCAGACAAACAGAATCTACTGTAAACTCTGCTTTCTTTAGGTCTCTGCCAATGCCATAAATCATTATGCTGGACTGAGATCACGCAAACTTCTCTTCTTGTGGCAGTGGGGTGACACTTCCTGTAGCAGCATTGTCATTTCATCTGACAATTAATGCCCATTGTTTTCTCTTTGCCTGAATCCATCCATTAAAAGCAGGCTCTGCATAGATTTGATTCTCTTTACATGATGTGGATGTGCAATGCTTAACAAATTTATTAGACCACCTGTCATAAAAATTAGAAAACACAAATAATTTAGAAATTTGTCAAAAATTTGTTTAAAACTAAAAATTTTATTGTTATTTCTTTGGCAAATAACAAACTGAAACAAGTCCTTATTCACATATAAAAACCAAAAAAACTTATATATTTTGTATGGCCTCCTTTGGCCTTGATAACAGCTTGCATTCTTGCATTCAACCACTAAAACTAATTTTTGTGTTCAGGAATGCAAGAAAATAGCTTTTATTTGGCATCTTAATCAAAAAATAATAATGCGCTTAACTATTTTTTTCTGCTTTTTTGTAAACAGTAAATTCGAAAATTCATGGATAACAACAATAATTATATTTTAGCATAAAAAATGCCATTTCAATTGAAGAGCTTGCGCATACTTGTGGATTAACCATTACAGAAACATAAAAAATAAATGAATTTGGTAATTACCAATACTGTTAATTTAGGGCAGCTGTGGCATAAACCTTACATTGGGTGGTGGTCTTATTAATTTGTTAAGCCCTGTATCAATTGACCTTTTTTTTTTTTTTTTTTTGCCAACAATCATTTTGCCAACTAGATTGGTGGGGCTGGTCAGCTGCTCTGAGCTGATTTCTATTGCCAGACAATGTGGCTTGTAGCGAGTAAAGAACATTTGTTACAAAAAGGTCATAATGTTCTTGCTCTCAAATACCGTTGCTGTAAACATTTTGCTTTTGTTTTGTAATTTTTTTCATTTTTGATATTGCCGTCATTTCAGCCGCTGTCAAACCCCTGGGGCATAAATAGCAGTTGAGTCCTCAAGTTTATTTTCTCAGAGTCAATATTTGCCTGCAGGTACAGGGCAGAGTCTGCAGAACAAGGTCATGCAGTCTGGGTGCAAAAGCAGCCTTAAATATACAAGAGGCTGGGGTAACCTCTGTATTATATGAGAGCTCAGCTACCTGAAGTAACATGCTGAAATTTGTATATTTAAAGGAGTTGTATAGCATCTGCATCTGTGGTCTCTATATTTATTCAAGAGTAGTCTATATTTGTGAGTGTAATTCATTGATGTGTTGAATGGTGAGTTCCAGGTGGAGATGAGCTTGGTAGTCTTGTCAGCGACATTTTGTAGTGAGATATCTGCACGATATAGCAATCCCATTCTCCCGCAGTCTTGCCTGGTGTGCAAGAGTCCATTTAAACATTTTTGCCCCCCCAGATCAACTTTTCAGAAACGTAGCAGTACTTGCCAGATAAGAGTAGTGAATGTGTGTGAAGCACGGAGCAGTAACTGATATTGTTTACGCTTGTAATCTGTCTCCCAAAAATGGACATCATAGTCCAATCAAATGGGGGCGGGGCGAGCTTCACTTTTACCATGCATCTACATCATACTTCATGAAGTGCAACTAATCCTTTCAGGACGATGACTACATTATAATATGGTCACAATCACTGGGACGGGTTCTGTAACTGTAAGAGTTCAAGGCAATAACAGAGGACTCCTGCAAGTCTACTTCAAAGGAAGCTGATAGTATGTAATATTATACAAGGAGATTCCAGGTCCTGTTGATTGACGCTTGGCATGGTGATTTCCATTCCCTGGCACTGGTCTGAACTGATGCAGAAATCCTTTGCCGTTGCATGTAGGAACGCAGTGACTCCTGGTGCCATTTCCTTTTCTTCAGTCTTTAAAATGCCTTGGGATAGGGGAGGTGGGGGTTGAAAATCTCAGTAAAGTAGCCTCGGTGTTTAACGTCCTTGCAACAGAGGAGAGAGGAGGAAATAGCTTGGTGATGGCTTAGCTCTCTATTGCCTGCTTTGCGTGGACTGAATGACATTTCCTTGATTTGATGTAGTGTGATCCTAATTCAAGTGGCAGCTTTGATACTGGGCTATGTATTAATGTGCTAATTTAATTAAGGGCCAGAAAAGGACTGTTGCCTTATAAATATGCAGGACAATAACCTTCACACTGTGGGTGGGCCACAGAATATGATGTTCATGTTCAAAGCCTGCTTGGTTGCAATTGGAGGGGACTGTTGCAGCACTTTGATGGCACCAAGCTCTAAGAAGAAATATCTGGTCATTTGTTGGGGATAGTTTACCCCAGAATACTCTTTTGAGGAGATTGTGAGTCGCTTTGAGCACAAACTGCTTGATGCCTGGGGACAGATCGGTAGTTTGCGGTATTCAAATCAGTGTTTTTTTATTGTTTGCATGAGCAAACAATATTTGGTGTTTACTTTGCAACTTAAGCTGAGGTTAGCTGAGTACACTCTGTGGCATGATATACTATTAATCTAAATCATATGCAGTATGATGGTTGACGCAGTTTGTCACATGCTTCAAATTAGGAGTTGTGATCTCTATGAGAGAATAGAACTGTTTGGGTGAAACAATATGTATTCTTATTATCCCCCGCCACACGAAGTGGCCGGGGGATATTGATTTGACCTCCTCCGTCCGTCCGTCCGTGCGTGCGTGCGTGCGTGCGTCCGTCCGGGATAAAGGGGAACAACTTTTCACAAGAAATATTCGCGATAGGATCACCAAATTTGGTGTGTAGCTTAAGACCATAAACACCTTGATCGAGTTCGAAAATGAGACACGCGTGATTATTTCTCCTGGAGTTATTGCCCTTGATTCACTTTTTTCAACTCTGTTCACGGTATATGTAAAGGGGAACTACTTTTCACGGGAAATATTCCAGATAGGATAATCAAATTTGGTGTGTAGCTTAAGACCATAAAGATCCTGATGGAGTTCGAAAATAAGAAGCACACTATTATTTTTCCCACAGTTACTGCCCTTGTGGCACTTCTGGGAGCCTCTGTTCATAGTATCTTTAAAGAAGACATTTTGGCGGGGGATGTTGTTGACCATGTCTACTTGTTTTGTATTGAATATGACACACTCAATTTGTTGTGAAATTGATTTTAAAAATCACTGCTTCCAGATTTTTAATCATCAGTACACAATTACTACCACTACTGGTCACAAGCTTTTGTACACCAAACTTTTTTTTTCCCCATTTTTAGTCCAGTTTCCATAAATCAATGATTTTACATCATTTGTTAAATAAATGGAAGTTGTTAGTTCGTTGTTTGTGCCCAACTAAATTTTTTTTTTATGAACTCCAAAATTTGGCTTACTAATGCTATCCTTATTTTCAGTTTCTTTTCTAGATTCTTTTCAGATTCAGATTCTAGTTGGCACACCTGTGTAGCAAGCTAGCCACCTAGCTTGCTAATAAGGTCTCTGCATGCAGCCTCAATTCAATTAATTCTATGCTATTTCAATAGTAAGCTATACGATAATCTTGCAATACACGTCATTTGATGTGCAGTATGCAACGCAAGTCTCGTGGGGGGGACCAGATTTTATGGGGGGACCAGATTTTACACGACACCGGTGTCCTGTAAAATCTGATCCCCCCCATATAATCTGGTCCTCCCACGTGACTTCCATCACATAATGTGCATCAAATGACGTGTCTTGCGAGATTATTATAGGCCTATAGCTCACTGTTGAAATAGCGTGCATGTGGTATACTATAGCCTTATTAGCAAAATAGCTGCCCAGCTCGATACAGTGGTGTGCTAGCTAATCATTAAACAGTTCATTATCACTTTAGCTATCTAGCTAGTTAGTGATTATTATAGTAGAACCGAACTGTTACCTTATTAGCAAGCTAGCTGGCTAGCTTGCTACACTGGTGTGCTAGCTAATCATTACAGAGTTCATTATCACTTTAGCTGGCTAGCTTGCCCTTATTACAGTAAAAGCAAACTGTGGCCTTATTAGTGACTTAGCTAGCTCGTTACTGCAGTACAAGCGAACAATTGTATAGCATCCCCTAACGTCTGTACTAATCATTGCGATTAAATGCTATAAATTTGCTTATTTCCGAGAATACTTCGTTACTATGCAAATCATGTAGATGACTCAAATGACGTTTTGCAGGGTACAGGCAAATTTGCCCACAGCTCAATGTGAACCATCTTCTGGTTATATGTACCTACTTGTGGGACTGTCCAGAAAATAGATTTGAAATGTGAAATTTGTATACAGGAAGTGAACTGTGACCTATTTAGTGATTAAGATTTGTGGGACTAGGCCTCAAAGTCCATATTTAAACCCATAAATGATTGTACTGAAAAACCAGATGATTTTTAATGGCTACAAAACATGACGGACATTTTGACACAAACATATGTGAAAAGCTGAAGAATTCAGACAATTTCCATTGAAATATGCATCTGTCTTGACCAAAATTGATGCAAAACGAAAAGTTCATCTTGAAAAATAACCAGGTTCCCATGAAAACACACCTAAGATATTCACAAAAGTTGCCTCATAGTTGGCTAAATAATGTGCAAGTGTCGTTAAATTGTGAGACCGATAACATGGATCCAGATTGCAAAAATTGGAACCATCCCTGTATTCACAGCGCTTCACTTTTTCCACATTTTGTTATGTTACAGCCTTATTCCAAAATGGATTTAATTCATTTTTCCCATAAAATTCTACACACAATACCCCATAATGACAACATGAAAGTTTGAGATTTTTGCAAATTTATTAAAAATAAATAACTAAGAAATCACACGTACATAAGTATTCACAGCCTTTGCTCAATACTTTGTTGATGCACCTTTGGCAGCATTATAGCTTCAAGTCTTTTTGAATACAATGCCACAAGCTTGACACACCCATCTTTGAGCAGATTAGCCCATTCTTCTTTGCAGCACCTCTTAAGATCCATCAGATTGGATGGGGAGCGTCAGTGCACAGTCATTTTCAGATCTCTCCAAAGATGTTCAATCAGATTCAAGTCTGGGCTCTGGCTGGGCCACTCAAGGACATTCACTGAGTTGTCCTGAAGCCACTCCTTTGATATCTTGGCTGTGTGCTTAGGGTCGTTGTCCTACTGAAAGATGAACCGTTGCCCCAGTCTGAGGTCAAGAGTGCTCTGGAGCAGGTTTTCATCCAGGATGTCTCTGTACATTGCTGCATTCATCTTTCCCTCAATCCTGACTAGTCTCCCAGTTCCTGCCGCTGAAAAAACATCCCCACAGCATGATGCTGCCACCACCATGCTTCACTGTAGGGATGGTATTGGCCAGGTCATGAGCGATGCCTGGTTTCCTCCAAACATGACGCCTGGCATCCATGCCAAAGAGTTCAAACTTTGTCTCAGACCAGAGAATTTTGTTTCTCATGGTCTAAGAGTCCTTCAGGTGCCTTTTGTCAAACTCCAGGCAGGCTGCCATGTGCCTTTTAGTAAGTAGTGGCTTCCGTCTGGCCATTCTACCATACAGGCCTGATTGGTGGATTGCTGCAGAGATGGTTGTCCTTCTGGAAGGTTCTCCTCTCTCCACAGAGGAACGCTGGAGCTCTGACAGACCGACCATCGGGTCACCTCCCTGACTAAGGCCCTTCTCCTTCGATCGCTGAGTTTAGACTGGCAGCCAGCTCTAGGAAGAGTCCTGGTGGTTCCCTACTTCTTCCTTTTTTCTGTACCCTTCCCCAGATTTGTGCCTTGAGACAATTCCTTTGACTTCATGCTTGGTTTGTGCCCTGACATGCACTGTCAACTGTGGGACCTTATATAGACAGGTGTGTGCCTTTCCAAATCATGTCCAATCAACTGAATTTACCACTGGTGGACCCCAATTAAGCTGTAGAAACATCTAAAGGTTGATCAGTGGAAACAGGATGCACCTGAGCTCAATTGTGAGCTTCATGGCAAAGGCTGTGAATACTTACGTACATGTGATTTCTTAGTTATTTATTTTTAATAAATTTGCAAAAATCTCCAAAACTTTTTTCACATTGTCATTATGGGGTATTGTGTGTAGAATTTTATGTGAAAAAAATGAATTTAATCCATTTTGGAATAAGGCTGTAACTTAACAAAATATGGAAAAAGTGAAGCGCTGTGAATACAGGGATGGTTCCAATTTTCGCAATCCGGATCCATGTTACCGGTCTCGCAATTTAACGACACTCCCACATTATTTAGCCAACTATGAGGCAACTTTTGTGAAAATATCTTAGGTGTGTTTTCATAGGAACCTGGTTGTTTTTCAAGATGAACTTTACGTTTTGCATCAATTTTGGTCAAGACAGATGCATTTTTTCAATGGAAAATTGTCTGAAATGTCTTCAGTTTTTACCCTCAGCCGACGAAAGTCGTGGAGGGGTATTGTCGTGGCGAGCGCCGTCCGTCTGTCTGTCTGTCCGTTAACTTCTCATTTCCGGACGATTGCTGAAAACCGCCTTGGCTAAATGCTCTCATTTTCTGGTGGTATGTTGGGGGTGGTTAGAGGAAGCTCCCTGTAGATTTCTGTCCTGCTGCGATAATCAATATGGCCGCCACGGCAGGGCAAGCGCAAGGCTGAGGGGTCCCGCTCACAACAGCGCATTATTTTTCACATATATACTTATGTTTGGTATCAAAATGTCCGTCATGTTGTGTTGCCATTAAAAATCATCTGGTTTTTTAAAACAATCATTTTGGGTTTAAATATGGACTTTTCGTGGCCTTGTCCCACAAAAATCTTGAAATCACTAAATAGGTCACCGTTCACTTCCTGTATGCAAATTTCACATTTCAAATCTATTTTCTGGACAGTCCCACAAGTAGGCACATACCAGAAGATGGTTCAAATTGGGCTGTGGGCAAATTTGCCTGTACCCTGCAAAACCTCCTCTTTGCGCATTCTTCAACGAAAGTCACGTGGGGGGACCAGATTTTATGGGGGAACCAGAGTTTACACGACACAGGCTTGAGAATAAAAATCTTCACAAAACTAATGATGTTGTCATATCCGATGTTGAGCTAGACCACTATTTTCTTGTGAAACTGAGATCCATAGGTTATTTGACACAGCTAGCTCGCTAGCTACCTAGCGTTTCCATTATCTCAAGCAATGCAGCCAACTGCGGTTTTAATATGAAGCTGGGTAGCCTAGCTAGCCTGTGTTGCTGCTAGTACCAATGATGCTATTCAGAACACCACTCTACTCACGTAAATTTTTCTCAAAAGAATATTTTGACATGGAGCGAAATGCTATTTCGTCCATTCGCGCGAGCCATTCAAGTCGCATCAGGTCGCGTCTCCCACGTGATTCGCGTTGCGTCTTTTCGCCTGTATTTGCGTCTTTGCATTGACTTTGAATGTTGTGTAGTCGTGGGAAAAATTCATTTCGCGTTCGGTGGAAACGCAGCATTATCCCCCCATTTGGATTTCTTTCGCCTGCCTCGTCCTTAAACCACTTGACGTTTGACTCCGTGGTTCTGCTTTAAGCCTGATTCATGCTTCTTGCGGTCGGCGCGGTTTCAGCGGTGCGGGAGCCACGGTCCCCATTTAACGCGTCCAGTTATTTCATGCTTGATGCGGTCAAAGCGGCTCCAAGAACGGACCTGCTCTGCAGTTGTGCTACTGAATCTTATTTCGGTGATAAATACGTTCATTTTCACTATCATATTGTAACTATTATTATTATTATTGTTATTACTACCAAGCACACGGATCGATTATTTTGAATTAGCTTAGACAGTGCGTCGCTGTCAAAACAAATATTACTGGCATTTTTCTCCACTATTACGATAATTGGGTCACTTGAAACTTTCGAAAACTAAGTTGACATGGTTTGCATTTCGGCAGTTCCTGCACCGATGTCTGGCAATGAGCATCCTTGTAGATCCGACTGGAAATGTAATAAAGATATGTAATAAAGATATTTGTATTTTCAGCTGTTTGTATGTACAGCTGGCTTTTCTTTGAAGCTTTTCATTTTTAATTTTAATAGGTATACGTACTTCCGGGTCCTGAAGCTAGCCAATCATTGCAACGCGGTCTATGCGACCCGGCCGCGTTGTTACAAAATCCTCCAGGTGCGCGGCTCGGCGTTTCAGACCTGACCCTCCGCGCTCTGTCGCCTTTGACGCAATTGCGTCATTTCACCGTGTAGGCCGCGCTGACCGCGCCGACCGCAAGAAGCATGAATCAGGCTTAAGGGCAGGTTCTGTTTAACTATTAACCCTTTGATGCGTAGAGTACTTACAAATGCCTTGGATCATTTGTTGGGATTTGGTGCAATATTTTGTGTGTGTGTGTGGGGGGGGGGTGCAAGCGGGTGGTCTGTCTGTTCATTACTTTGGACATTATGCTTGTGGGATGCACACTGCCATCCAGTATTTGGATGTTATGCATGCGGAGTGACAGAAATAATGTGAAGTTGAAGAAACCTGCATTGATATATGTGATGATCTATCTGTATACTGGACATTGCTTATTTGAGCTATTTACTTGGCATGCATAATGTCCAATATTTTTGATAGAGCATAGATTCCGATGTATTCCAACAAGTAGACATGCATTACATAGGTTTTGTGTTTTCAGTTTGTGCTATATATTGTATTTTCATCCCCCAACAAAAAAGTCTGATCAAAACTTGAACAATGTAAGACTATTTCTGACTTTAATCAACTTACCTCTTACTTGTGGATGCAGCCATTGTGATTGTTTGTGGTAAATCATGTGACTAATCAGAGAGGCACCTATTGAGGAAATTATTATCTGGAAATGTCCAGTAAAATGTACATTTTGTGTTTTCAGGGTATCTATGAGCCTAGAGAAAATAAACCCCTCTTAACTTATGTCCAAAATATTGGACAACATTCAACAACGGGTTAATTGTTTCCCTTGCCTTTTTTTTTTAATATATATATATTAATGCCAAATCCTCAGTTTTTGTCTCAATCATGAGTGCAGATCAGGTATTTGATTTGAAAGTCATAAATATGACTCTCGCTGAAATGTCCATCCTCATCAGCAAGACTCTTCCTCGTGCTTCATGGGTTGGCCTGGCATACGTTGTTCTCAAAGTTTGTAACATAAGCCATTACAGTTGTCTCTGGCTTAATCTGCACTGCAAATCATGGTTTCACACAAGTTCACATGGTGGTGTGGAATTTTGACTGAGATTAATTAGTACTACCATTTAGTTCCACGCCCCTGAATTTTTACACAAACTCATATCGCCTGGCTGCATCTGTCCTCTCGTGAAATTTCCTCTCTCTTCACCTGCTCCCCTCCAAGTGACAGGGCATTGTTTCAGCCCTTGGGTGTTTTCATTCTTGTGTCCTATCTGTATACCCCTAGCTTCAATCTGCAAACCACAGATAAGTTTTCCATTTCTTGTGTGAGTGTGTGGATTTGTGTTTTACATCATAGCATCAGTGCATGCACGTAGGAAAGTATGCACGCATGTCGGTTATTATTATTTTATTTGCATGAGTATCTGTGTTTTTATTGCACTTACTCTGTGCCAGCTCTTATGGGCGCTCAACTTGCCGTTTTATGCATTATTTACTTTATTCTCACGGGCACCTCTGTGTGTCGGTATGAGTATTGACAAACCATTTCACAGAACAGCATGTGCCACGGGCAGGATTGGTTCACACAGTCAAGAAGAGCCCATATGACTAGTACCTGTTTGTTTTGTACCAGAGACTGTTGACCCTCCTCTGATAAGCTAGGGTTAGATGTCATAACATGAGATGGGATCATATAGATTATCCAGTTACTTACAGCAGGCCTCGTATTTGGCCTCCATGTCATTAATGGTATATGCACCCCCCATTACTTTTTTTACGGCCTTGCACACTGCACCTGTGTACGCAACTTCTGCTGGTTTTGAATTGCTGGGAACATTGCCACAATAACTTCACCAAACAAAAAAAAAAAAGCTGCACTGTTTTTAACCTAAACTTTGACCACACTCTTTCAGTTATTGCGAGTCAACTGGCCAGTGCTTTATGAGTTGCATGGTGGCAATTAGATTTTGAGATGTAAGCGCATCCCTGATCTCGCAATTTAAAGTGCAGACTTTGCAGTTTCAGCTGACGAAGCAAACCTATTGGGCGAGAACCGAGGCCTTTATGCACATCTTCCGGACTGGCAACAACAACCCATGGCAAATTACTTTCAGATCTTTAAGAAGTATATGGTGCACAGGATTGTCTTTATTCATAACACCCAGGTTGGAGCTTGCCAGTTCCACTTGGCCTAAGTGAAATGTGGAATGAGTGAGGGCTGAGAAATTAGACTTGTCCCTCTGGACTTTTGTAACCTACAGTTCTTCCAGGTGCCTAATTTTTCTGCAGCATTTCCAATTTCTCAGCTCTGAACTGTATGAACAACAGTATGTGATTGTTTTTGATAGATTAGCCTGTTAAGAAACTTTCATTAAAGAAAAATTTACATTTCTAGTTTATGCAAATATAGGCTACAATGGTATAACTAGATTTGCTGGTTAGCAAGGTAGCTAGAATTGATATCTGCAGACTTCAGCAGGGCTCATAAAGCTGGCTTGGTCATTTCATAAATTAATCAAAATGTGATTGGGCATTGCTGGACAACTTTATTGTAGTTGAATGGTATTTGGTTTTTGATCAATTTAGAAATCATATGCTGGGAGGAACTGCATACTTCACAATGGAAGATCAGTTGGCTCACAATTGTAAGTAATTGGGGTTGATGCCCAAGATGGTAATGCATAATGCAGTAAATAGCCAAGAATGTACCATGCCCCCTCTAGGCAAGAGGCCGACTTCTTAATCAGTCCTGTTTATAATCGGGCTATATGTTCACTACATTAATCACCTCATTTCCTTAGTGGAATCAATAGCCCTTGAGCCTGAAGGTCTTCAAATTCACTCAGCATGGTACTTGTGCTGATCACTGTTATTAATCAGTTATATTAGTACTAAAAATTAGGTTCTTGTTTCAGTTTCTTACAACAGTCTTGGGCCTTATGCTTGTGCCTTCTGCTTGGGTTTCATGGCTGCTATACTCCCTTGTATCTTGATGACACTTTTAGCATTGTTAGTTTTTTGGCTGGGCTGTGCATTTGTGTCAGGTGACAGGTGGTTGTTGTGAAAATTGCTGGTGGTTCATCTCCATATTTGTCATGGAGACTTGCCATCAGAGTGAGATCAAAGGGAAAAACATTCCCGGATCATACACCCTGTATTAAAGAAAAACAGCGCTGTTGGCGGCAGGAAATTATTTTATGCAGTTTGGTTGCTATATATTTATGCCTGAAAAACAGGTTATTGCTTGAGCAAACTTTGTGAGTGAGTATTTTTTTATACTTTATATATGTGAGAGTGTGTGTGTGTGTGTGTGTATGTGTGTGCACGCATGTAAGTTGTTGTGCATGTGTGTATGAACGAGCTTAGAATGTGTGGGCAGTAGTGTGTGTATGTCCATACTTGGAGATTGGGGTAGGGTCACCATTGTTGCAGGTGGTTTTTTGCTTCCTGATGTGCTTCCTATATTCATGAATGTGCCTGAAGCTGGAACAAGGTAGTGTGTATTAATGTGTGAGTCGTGCATGTAAAGTAAATATTGATACTTTGCTGGCTCTGTTTCTACCTTTATGTGAGCCTTTTCCTTCTGCTCATGGTCACACTGAAGCTACATCCTGCGCCCCGCCCCCCACACCCCACACCCCTGCCCCAGCAGGACCTGTTGCATGCCAGCACGCTGTTAGTACCGTCTAATCTGCCAGTATTGTCATCTTCTCCTGTTCTTCTGACCTTAATAATCCATGGCCCTTGTAATTACACCCAGTCAGCTCGTGCCATGCCTCTGGACTTGGGTTTCAATGTGACGTGCCATTCACGGGCCAGGTGTCTCCCCCCTTGTCTCAGCCACAGTGTTGGAGACCATATTGGGGTCAAAGGTTGTGTTATATTAGGCTAGGGGTGATTGTGATGGCGTTTAACCTGCCTACTCAGAACGGTGCATAATTTGGACTCGATGCGTACAGGATGGTGTGTGTTTTATAACTGAGAAGAAGCTGTGGAATCTCAGTGGAAGCATGAGGATGGATTTTTCTAGAACATACTGCAGCATTGTCTGGGGTCAGGGTAAAAGGATATGAAGGGATTCAAGATTCCAGTGCTGTGCTCGAACCTGCTCTGTGTTGCTGTCTTGCTGTTGATGTTTTTGTTTGGATGGGCACAAAGCAGAAATCCGTCACCTATTTGTTTTTGGAAACAAGATACCGTAGGAGGATAGATTTGGCAGAACTGTGTACAGGTAGAGTGGAAAAACCCTCCTTTTTGGGCTTCCAGTAAAGCTTGATAACTGCAGCTAATGCGCCTATCCATGCAAGCAATCCGGTGCTGCCCTGAAAACACTGAGGTTTCTTAGTTCAAAATATGGAGAAATCTTGGATAACACAAAACAGGTTCAAAACGAGTCCGTCAAAATAATACAAGAATGTGCCACCACTGGTCATGATCCCAGATTTACCCCTTGAAAAAAACTGTGGAGGCCAACAGAGATGTTTTTTAAAAAATCTTTTGAAATGGTGTTTATTCTGCTTTATTGCAAAGGCTCAAAGTCCATCCAAAAGCCTTTGTTTGCTGTGAAAATAATCCTCACTTCTGTTTTTCTCTCCCCAGAATTCATCCGTCAAATTCTCAGCAGGTGATATTTATCTAACCATCTTTGGGAATTCTTCTCTGGTCCAGAGACAACTGCTGTATGTTTGATGTTTGATAAAATGATTAGATAAATATATGATGGATAATTTTTTTGTTCAGTGTTTTAAACAGCACTTTGTTTCAGCGCTTTCTAGCTTTAGGCTTGAAATATTTCAGAACATTAGTCATTCAGATGAAACTGAAATATTGGTCTTGCTATTTCTAAAGTGGTTAACTGATGATTGGAGTTTTAATGTGACTGTTGAACACCAATTTTTTTTGTGTGTGATAATGTTATGTTTTTATGCCATACACCTCTCCACTGGTTTCTTCATGCGTTTACATTGTTACAAGAGTGTCCGCTAAAGCCGACTCTGCATCAACTTGTTTAGTAGTGCTGGAGGCATCATGAAGCACAGGTTATTATTTTTTTTTTTTGTAGATTCCTGAACAGACAGGTCATTGTGATGACTGTAATTAATTGACCTCTTCCATTGTTCTCCAGTTTTCCAAGATGTCCTTTAAATTTGGCACGAGGTGACATTAGTAATGATCCATGGAGTTGCTCAAGAAACTCTGCCATCTGTCCCTCATGCAAAGGGGCTTTGGCTTAGAGAATTATGTATTCCTGCAAGGCACCCTCTCATATTCCCCAGCTCTGTCTGGCTTTGTGGATTAGGCCGTGGATTGGGTCAAATTCTGAGTGTCCCGAGCTGTTGTGTCTGGGCATTCGAGCCGTCCGTCTGAAACAATACACCCCTAACACCGTATCCCTAGTTGCTTTTAATCATTAACTGCCTGTGGACTTTACGGAGTCGTTTAGTCACGGCCTCAAAGCCAGGCTCTTCTTTCATTAATTATTGATGACTTTTTGCTGCTTGCTGAAGTTTCTGAACCAAGAACACTTGACTGCTTGGCCCTCCTTGTCAATGGCAGGTGACCTTCGTGAGTTTGAGTTGAGCGAAGCCCAGGCTGACTAGAAGCAGAAGTGCAGAGAGCAGCAAGATTTCACTCTCTTTTTCCCAGGCATTCCTGAGCCCATGATCACAGAGGAGAGCTATCTGTGGGGATGACAGACGCTATCGGTGTGAGGCGGCAGCAGTAGAGAGTTCTCCGTTAGGCACTGTTCTGCGAGCCAAAGGCATGTCTAAGGGGATGGCCAGATGTAATAGAATATTGGGCCTCAGATATTTTCTTGGGCCTGGGTTTCTCCTCTGGGCCAGTTGCCCATTAAATGCATTTAGCACGGGGTCTTCAGAGAGTGGAAAAGGACCCTTTGTCTGTCAGAGTTGCGGCTGCTCTTGACGGATCATTAAAGGCACCGCATCAGGAAATGTCAGAAAGATGATGCGTTAATTCCTCCGATGTACGTTAGATGCTCTCTGATTGGTCTTTCTTTCTGTTGCTTCTCTGTTCCAGACTTCCACAGATGACTCTTCTACCTGTGCGGAGCATGGGCAAGGCTACCAGCTGGAAATCACCAGCACAATGAAGCGCCTGGATTATTTCAGTGGCCAGTTTGGCGATGTCCTGCTAACTTCAATTACAGTCTTCCCCATGCTGGACGACACTATAGCCACCCTGGGAACCTCTGAAGGCCGAGTCATCCAGGTACCGAAAAGCATTAAGGGTCACAGCCACTAAGGGACGATGACATCACAGTTTCCCCTCCTGTAACCACTCCCTCCTGTATTTTGATTGATTGTTTGAAGATATTCATACACTATTCATCAAAACACAATAAGACAAATGGACTGATTTTGACCATAGACCTTGGTAAACAAAGTCAGCCAAACAATACATATGGCACCATACAATTTCTGGCTATTCATCACCCCTGATAAAACTATGCTGTATTTGGCTTTAATTTCGATATTCACAGGTATAAAACTTGCCATGGCACTTGGCAGTTTCCCTTTTTATTGTGTGTCTAAATGGGCAGGATATTCATACTGTACATGACCAGAGAAATTGCTGCTGGAGAATTGGCGGGCGCAGGTGCCTGGGCAGGTTTGGAACGGCACAGTTTTCCTGTTAGCGGAACAACTAGCTCACGTCTTCCATTTTCTTTCTGCCCCAATCACCAGCTGCATGTTCCAACAGAACCACTATTCTCAATTCTAACAGGCTCCAGGAAAATTTCACTCTGACTCATTGCTGAGCAGACAGATCAATGAATAAAACATCAGATTAAAAAAAATTTTATTCATCTGACAGGCTACATCCACATGAAAACTGACGTTGGTGAAAGAGTTCAAAATGAGAAACTAATAAGCATTGAAGTTTTTTCTTCCCTCCTTTCAAAAGCAGTTTAGCGTTGCCTATTTCATGAACGCTCTTAGATAAGGGCGCAAGCGTAGCTCAGAAAAGCTCGACAGCTGCACGGAAATGGATTTACAGGCAAATCGCGCGTTAATGGCGAGCCCTGAGCATCGATGACAACGTCCTCACGTGGCGTGTCTCCGAGCTGCTGCAGCTGTCGCTGTTTCTCGTCCATTGTCTCGGGAGTCGGCTGTGGGAATGGGCGCGTGGTTGCAGCTGCTGTTGGGATCGCAGTAGAGGTCCTCACAGGGGAAAGGCTGCGCAGCCTTGACAGCATGCGTGAGAATCAGCCCGGCAGGCCCCGTCCACCAGGACAAGGATTTGTTTACCTTTTGTTCCAGGAGAAAAATGCTTTTAGTTGGGGAATAGCAATTGTAAAAAGGTCCCCCATGGCCTTCAGATTCAGGAAGTGCTCCCCTCTAGAAAAAGCTTTTTCCAATTTCTCGAGGGGAATAATAAGACTGTGGCTTTAAAAAAAAAAAAAAAAAAAAAAAAAAACTGTTTCCCTCATTCCAAGTCAATAAAATGTAGTTCACACAATTGTTGGCACATAGTGGAAACTTGTTTTTGGCTGTGGGCTCTTGCCTCTAGTCTAAATAAGAAAAGATTTTTGGGTACTTGTGTTTGACAGGTGCATCTGGGAAAAAAAAACTATCATTTATAACTGCCATAGAATGTCTCATTCAGAAATGCATTTTTAAAATTATGCGTATATTGTTTTGGCGGACTTGACCTGGTTCTTAAAATTTTTCCTGGTTCAAAAGAGTAGCACAATTATGGATGCGAACATCAGTCTTGACTTGTTTTAATGCCCCCGCCATATATGGCAGGGGTATTCAGTTTCCCTGTTCCGTTAATCCGTACATCCATTCCTCCATCCGTTTGTACGTACGGCATTGTATAGGGGATGTTGTCCATCCGCTTCTCCTCAAAAACTACTGGACAGAATTCAACAAGCTTTGATGAATGCTTTCTAGGTGTGCATCTCATATTTTGTTTGACAAAATTGGGTAATTTCAGAATTTTAGTGGCTTCACAAACTCTGTGGTGGGGGCATCTGTGTCCAAGGACACAAATTTTCTAGTTTAATACTGTTGCCTCTTACTTTTTGAAGAAGCTGTTGCTCTACTTTGAACATGATTTCAGACATAATTTCATTCAGTTTTGTATCGGTAGTGGTTCATATTAGGCACTACAGTAGTGAAATCCTTATGCTTGTTTTAACTTTTGGCAGAGCAGTGACAAGAACATCCTAAATATTTTCATTGATGAAATGTCCCAGTTTCCTGTATATTTAGAGATTAGTGATGGGGAGAAGTTTTGGCATCTCTGGTTGAATCTTGCTTCAGGGGAACTAACTGTGTCATTACATGCAAACATTTCATTTACACCCTGCTTTTAATTCATCAATTTCATACCGGTGTCACAGCATTTTCCAAGGGAAAATGAAGGATTACCCATCACTATAATGGAGATACATCTCAGATCCTCACGCCAAGGTTTTTTCTGCTCTACAACTGCTGTGCACCCTTCCAGAAATAGTTTTGGTTTACCTCCCTGCCCTTTCACCGTTCAGTCTTCAAAGACAACGGTTGCAGTGCTGTTCAGTGTCCTGCCATTTACAGAGAGCTCTCCACAATAGATCTCTCTCCAAGAGGCAGATTTAGACCGCACCCCAAACCACCATTCCCCGGGCCCCTCAGGTTTTTCTTGGCGGACTATCTCCGCCGAAGTACGCGGGCATTCTTTTTATTCACTGGGTGAGACTGCGATGACTCACCGTAACATAGTATGAGAGACCGATGAGCTTGGATTCACGTTGAGCCTGGCTCTTTGCCTCTCCTTTTAGCAACAGCAGGGAACGTTATTGTATTTCACGGCCACATAATTGACTGTCCTGCATGAGAGCAAAAACACTAGCAAATGGAGGTTACAGAAACACACGTTGTATAGTGTTTTTACTTCTGAGAGCTTCAAAACGACATAATCATGACGTAGCCGTCGATGGTAAATGTTGCCTGGGGTACATAAAGGCATGTAATAAACAGACACCTCCTGACATGCTGAATTTGTGGTGTAGTTGGTGTTCAACACGCCCAAAGCAATGCCTTTTGTTTCCTCGCTGTCATTTAGTCTCCTGCTGTAGCATTACAAGAGATTCTGTAATCTTTACCTGCATTTTTTTGAAGCCCATTTATTATGGTATCCATGACGGGGGTGTGTCTGCAACGAACAATGGCCGTCAAAAGCCTTAACTCCTTGGATCAAACTGAAAGCCACTGAAAATGAATTTTAAGAAAACCTACCTCAAAAAAGAATCTGTGGGGACACTTTATCTAAAATATGCCTCAAGGATTTAGATTTTTTTTTTCTGTCATCCTATTTCTTGTTCAGCCCTGATTTGATTCCTTTTTGTAAAGAGGAAAGCAGGCTGGCCCTCCTTCCTTTTTGAATTCTTTTCTTTTATTCAGGCAGGGTATTAGTTTTTGAAATGACAGCTTGGAAGTATAGTTGAGTTGGTGTTTAGAAAGTTGATCTGATAGTTGAGAAAGTGCCATGGCAAGGTTTGAATCCAGGCGTTTACCACAAGGCTCTTGAGTCTGCCGCCATGCAGACTGTTACTCGTGTCTACCGTATTAATTTAAATGATTAAAATATCTGTGTTAACAAGGAAAAGGTCGATGGCTGAGCTGCTCCTTTACCGGGTTGATGCTAACATAACAAACACCTCTGCTATCTATCCTTTTTCTCCTGCTCTTTTTCTACTCTCTTGCATTCAGAGATGTGGAGGCAGCAGCAGAATAATGGATTCCTGCTGTAAACAGGCTTTTTTTCTTCTTGCTCTTGTCCAATATCAGATTGTGGTGTCCCGGTCCAGACAAAGGGTGGCTCATGTGAACTTTAGGTTGGACGAGCGGCGTGTTTCCCCTGAGGCTCTCATTTTGCCTGCCCCTTGGCCGAACGCCTCCGTGTTGTTGGTGACGGGAAACAAGGTGAATGACTTGGACAAACTGCAGAATTGTTTGCATTTTTTCTGGCCCCCTCCCAGGAATAAAACCATCCGGCAGAACTGGGAGGTGCCATGGTCAGGCTTTGTTGAAGTGCCTGCTTGATGGAAATTTGACTCCACTCATCTTTTAATAAAAATGTGACATGAAACCAGGAAGAACAAAAGCATTTAATGTTAAACTGTCATGACTATCCTTATGTAGACAGTCACTGTGCTGTTGCCAGGGTTCGTATATGAATTGTATTACCCCAAAAGTGTTCATTTTTAACATGTCATGGCTGTCTTTAACATGTAGCTGTCTCAATATTATGGTTGCGATCATTTCTGCTGCAGTGATCCATGTTGTCAGTTGCATGCCACTGGTGGTATAAATTTCTGGCATAAACCTCACCCCTTAAAGGATAATTCTGGTATTTTTGAACTGGGCCCAGGTTTCCTATCTTTTCGTGTCTAAATGATTACTAAGAACAAAAATGTTTTTAATCAGTCCAATATTGAGCAAGAACGGCAGAACCCGGAATTCGTGAAACTGCTGTTGTGCAATCCAAAAGTGGATCTGTCGGCATGAAATTGCATCCACTAAAAGTGATTCTAAGTGTTGGACAACATTATGTAATGGATCGCTACAAAGATAGAACAAAAAGGACACTGGAGAATGCTGAAAAATTCATAGCCTTTATAGCGCGAGCAGACTAACATTTCTTATGTGAAATATAAACAGTCCTCTCACTCAAGGAAGACGTCTTTCTCTGAGATCTCGCGGGAGGTGAGTTGCTGCTGGAAGAGAACAGTTTTAACATGAGTGAGAGTTGGAGGGAGCTGACTGTAGAAGAGTGGAGTATAGAAACTATAGTTAGTGTTATCTAATAGATTTTCAAAAATTAACACTGGTTTGTGCTTTTACATTTCTGAATTGTGGAAACAAAATGACTCCTCAAACTTTGCGAAGATTCTATGGACCATTGGAAGGCAGGCACATGCTGAAATAGTGGCTTGTTGTGCTACTCATGGATGAGAACACTCCTGTCCTTACAGTCTGCCTTCTAGATTAGTGTCGGCAGTGACCATTTTGATTGGGATCACTTCTGGCGGTCAAATAGGAGAAAAAAATCAGACTCCAAATTACCTTTTCCTGAAGTAAAAGGCTTTTCCAAGAGCGGAGAGACCTGCTACTGACTGAGTACAGGTAATATTACTCCCTAAAGTTATTGTGTTGACCTGGCATCGGTTCAGACAAAAGCATTGCAGGATAACCTCAGAAACAATCACTCACTGAGAGAGCACACAGAGAGTGCTTACCAACGCCAATGCATTTGTCCCTTAGAACTGAACAAGGAGGGTACAGATTCCCTGATCATGACTCCATCACAAAATTTAGTCAAATGTTTTTTGGCCCGTGGCCCACACTTCCACAAAATATTATTGAAATTTATATAGAAATGTTCAAGATATTGTCTGGACAAATAAACAGACAGACAGACATAGGCAAACACACAACTTCTGCCCAGCTTGGCTGGCAGAGGTAATAAGCCATGTAAAAAGTATCAAATGAGTCATGACTGATTATGAAATGACAATATGAGCCCGTCAATGGAAAAATATGCACATGCTTTGATACAGACAAATGCCTCGTTGGATTACATTGCAGCCTTTTTCCTGGATTCCAGATAATGAAATTCTTGCTCAATATTGAACTGAAAAAAAAAAAAAAAAAAAATGTTGTCCCTTACAGGGCCCATGTTCAAAAATACCAGAATTATCCTTCAACACATGATTACCCTCCACCTATTCCAGTTTACCTTGCCCAATTATCAATCAAATAAGTGACCTGCTTAATAACTAAAACTTATGTCAGCCACTTGGGCAATTAATTGTTCGTGCAAAGCATTGTCCTGTCTACATTTATGATGACATAAAATATGAATATATATTTTCATGAAGTTTAAATGCTTATAAAGCTGCAAATATTTACATAAATTTGTTTACTAGGCTTAAGTAAAGCTGTTTTGCAAAAATAGGATTTTGTATGTTGAGTCCAGTGCTACCTCTTAATGCTTTATAAGGTGTTATTCCATTTCCAATGTATGCTTTGTAATGATTTAAATATTCTGATGGAATAAAGTACTATCTGAAATTTCTCACACAGTGTAATTCAGAGAAAAATTAAGATTTTGTCTTTTTCGTTACGTCATTATCCTATTTTATCATTATAAGTTACATATTGGTCCTGATTATTCAGTTAAAAATGATTTGATTGTTTCTCAGGCAAAGTAAACCGGAACAGGTTGAGAGTATTCACATGCTAAAAGGTTGCTGCAGGACTTATCATACCACTGACAGCACATCACTGCGTAGCACTGCTGTGAACATGACTGAAAATTACAAAAAAGTTGTCAGTGACGGAAAGACGGACTGGCTGAAAGAAGAGTAGACAGAATCAGTGGGAAAGAATTCCTGCTGATTTTATAGGAAAAGCAGAAGGTTTTGAACAACCGTCACCTCTAAAGTGCATGATGACTTCCCTATTTCTCATTTGCGCCAACGATTAGTAAGCCTGCTGTCAAAAGAGGAGTGAGCAACAAAACCTTACCCCTCCCTTTCTTTTCCTCTCCTGATTTCGCTCTTTCTTGGTCTCTCCGCCCCCCTCCCCCCTTTCCATTTTTCCTTGTTCCCCCTTCTGTCTTTGACTTTCTTTCTTCTTCCCAGCAAAGGTTGAAAAGTTTCATTGTTCTTGTGAATGGAGTTACTTTTAAGGTCCTGGTCAAATTACAACCCCAATACCAAAATAGTTGGGACAAAGTGTAAATTGTGAATAAAATCAAAGCACAATGACTTTCAAATCGCACCAGCCAGTATTTTATTCACAATAGACCAGAGATAACATAGCAAATGTTGAAACTTTACACTTTTATCCACAAAATGAGCTCATTTCAAATTTGATGGCTGCTACAGGTCTCAAAAAAGTTGGGACAGGGGCCTGTTTACCGTGATGTAGCATCCCCTCTTCTTTTTAACACAGAGTGGAGGCATCTGGGCATTGAGGAGACAAATTTCTTGAGTTTAGCCATTGAAATTTGATCCCACTCTTGTTTAATACAGGCTTCCAGCTGCTGGGGAGTTTTGGGTCTCCTTTGATGGACTTTTCGTTTAATTATGTGCCAAATGTTCTCAATCGGTGAAAGATCAGGACTGCAAGCAGACCAGTTCAGCACACGAACTCTTCTACTACGAAGCCATGCTGTTGTAATAACTGCAGTATGTGGTTTTGCATTGTCCTGCTGAAATACACAAGGCCTTCCCAGGAATAGATGTCGTCTGGAGGAGAGCATATGTTGCTCTCAAACCTTTATATACGTTTCAGCATTCATGGTGCTTTTTAAAACATGCAAGTGGAGCTGCCGGATAGCTCACTCGGTAAAGCATCGCGTTGCGAAGCAGAAGTGACTATCACGTTGCAGGTTCAAGTCCCGCTTCGTACCAGCCAGCAGTGGTCGGCAGCTTTTCAGAGTAGCGCACAATTGGATATTGCGCTACAGGGTTGCAAATTGGGAAGGGACTGCCAGGTAGGGATTACAATAGTTGCCTTGTTCGTTGCTCAATCGCCTCCTGTTGGCCAGACGGGCGCTCGTCAGGAAGATTCTAAGCCTGGTCATGTCCGGGTATCCTCCGCCCTCGTTCTGAACTTGCGAAGATTCAACCAATGAGTGTATAAGAAGCGGTGGTTGACAGGGATGCTGCCGGAGGAGAGCCGCGAACTGTCTACACTCTCCTGAATTGGCAGCAAGGGGTCGCATACAAGCAAGCCTTGTACATAGTTCACCAATTGGGCATTCCAGATTCGGGTGGGATTGGAGATACCAAATTTAAAAAAAAAAAAAAACATGCAAGTGTCCCACACCACATGCACTATGCATGGCCATACCATCAGAGATGCAAGCTTTTGAACTGAACGCTGATAACAGGAGGGGTCTTTCTCCTCTTTAGCCCGGAGGACAAGACACCCATGATTTCCAACAAGAATGTCAAATTTGGACTCGTCTGGCCACAGGACACTTTGCCACTTTGCTACAGTCCATTTGAAATGCGCTTCTTGATCATGCTCAACAATGGCTTCCTTTTTGCATAATAGAGTTTTAGGTTGCATCTGTGGATGGCACGGCGGATAGTGTTTACCGGCAGTGGTTTCTTGAAGTATTCCTGGGCCCATTTAATAATGTCAATGACAGAATCATGCGAGTGAGTGATGCAGTGGTGTCTGAGGGCCCGAAGATCACAGGCATCCAGTAAAGGACTTCGGCCTTGTCCCTTATGCACAGAGATTTTTCCAGTTTGTCTGAATCTTTTGATGACGTTATGCACTGTCAATGATGAGACCTTCAAAGCCTTTGCAATTTGACGTTGAGGAACATTGTTTTTAAAGTATTCCACAATTTTTTTACGCAAGCCTTCACAGGTTGGAGAGCATCTGGCCATCTTTACTTCTGAGAGACTCAGCCTCTCTAAGACATCCCTTTTATAGTCAATCATGTTACACACCTGATGCCAGTTAACTGAATTACTTGCTTATATATTAATTGCTTTTTCAGCCCTTTTTTTGCCTGTGTCCCAACTTCTTTGAGACCTGTTGCTGCCAGAAAATTTGAAATTAGCTCATTTTGTGGATAAAAATGTAAAATGTCTCAGTCTCAACATTTGAAATGTTATCTATGTTCTATTGTAAATAACATATTGGCTCATGTGATCTGAAAGTCATTGCGTTTTGATTTTATTTACAATTTACACTTTGTCCCAACTATTTCGAAATTGGGGTTGTAAACCAACCCCTCCCTTTCTTGTTCCCTATAACCAATGAAGACAAATAATAGATCTAACTGTGAAAAACTTAACAGGAAATTATAATATTCTTTTTTTTGTAAGATACTGAACTAAATACAGTCCTGTGAAAAAGTATTTGCCCCCTTCCTGATTTATTATATTTTTGCATAATTGTCACACTTAAATGTTTCACATCATCAAACAAATTTCAATATTAGACAAAGATAACCCGAGTAAATACAAAATACAGTTTTAAAATGATGATTTCATTCATTAAAGGGAAAAAGCTATCCAAACCTACCTGGCCCTATGTGAAAAAGTAATTGCCCCCGCTTGTTAAATTATGAATTAACTGTGATTAACCACATTTTTTTAATTCAATTTCACTCGCCACGCCCAGGCCTGATTATTGTCAGACCTGTTAAATCCAGAAATCACTTAAAAAGAACCTGTCTGATAAAGAGAAGTAGGCTAAAAGATCTCAAAAAGCAATACATCATGCCGCGAACTAAAGAAATTCAAGAACGGGTGAGAAACAAAGTATCAGTCTGGAAAGGGTTACAAAGCCATTTCTAAGGCCTTGGTACTCCATCGAATCACGCTGAGAGCCATTATCCACAAATGGAGAAAACTTGGAACAGTGCTGAACCTGCCCAGGAGTGGCTGCCCTACCAAATTACTCCAAGAGCGCATCGACGACTCAGGAGGTCACAAAAGAACCAAGAACAGCATCTAAAGAACTGCAGGTGTTACTTGCCTCAGTTAAAGTCAGTGTTCATGATTCAACAATAAGAAAGAGATTGGGCAAAAATGGAATCCATGGGAGAGTTCCAAGGCAAAAACCACTGCTGACCAAAAAGAACACAACGGCTTGTCTCCCATTTGCCAAAATACATCTTGATGATCCCCAAGACTTTTGGGACAATATTCTGTGGACTGACGAGACAAAAGTTGAACTTTTTGGGAGGAGTGCGTCCCGTTACATCTGGGTAAAACTAACACAGCATTTCATAAGAAGATCATCATACCAAAAGTCAAACATGGTGGTGGTAGTGTGATGGTTTAGGGCTGCTTTGCTGCTTCAGGACCTGGACGACTTGCCGCAATTGATGGAACTATGAATTCTGCTCTCTACTGGAAAAACCTGAAGGAGAATGTCCAACCATCAGTTTGTGACCTCAAGCTCTAACGCATTTGGGTTATGCAGCAGGACACTGATCGGAAACACACCAGCAAGTCCACCTCTGAATGGCTTAAAAAAACAAAAAAACAAATTGAAGCTCCGGACTTAAATCTGATTGAGATACTGTGGCATGACCTTAAACAGGCCGTTCATGCTCAAAAACCCTCCAATGTGGCTGAATAAAAACCATTCTGCAAAGAAAAGTGGTCCAAAATTCTTCCATAGGGATGTGAAAGACTCATTACCAGTTATTGCAAACGTTTGATTGCAGTTGTTATCGCCGAGGGTGGCACAACCAGTTATTAGGTTTAGGGGGCAATTACTTTTTCAGTCCGGGCCAGGTAGGTATGGATAGCTTTTTCCCCTTAAAAAGTGAAATCATCATTTAAATACTGCATTTTGTATTTACTCTGGTTATCTTTGTCAAATACTAAAATTTGTTTGATGATCTGAAACACTTAAGTGTGACAAATATGCAAAAAAATAAGAAATCAGGAAGGGGGCAAATACTTTTTTTCATGGCACTGTACACTATGTTTAGTGGGCACTCACATGGTGAATCCTTTTTTAATGGACAGGCAGGCATTATGCTGCTAGTTTTATTGCGCATGTCCCTTTCCAAGATCTTCTTTTTCCACAATGAACCGCAGAGGGTATTTATTTTTAAGCCATGTGGCACAGACCATTTGCTTTCAAGACAAGCTGCACAGACTAGTCCATGCAGACCCTGTCTGCACACTGAACTATTTTGTGGTAATTTGTTAATATGCAGGTGTTCTTTAGTCAGTGATTAGTTTGTTTTCTTGCGGCCAGATCACCAGAGTCCCTCTAGTGGGTCCAGGCTGTGAACAGCTGTGGACCTGCAGCTCCTGTCTCCTGGCTCCGGCCTTCATGGGCTGTGGCTGGTGCGGAAATCGCTGCTCCCGCTCTATTGAGTGCCCTACATTGCATTGGACTGATGATGTCTGTCCTCCCACCATCACCAAGGTAACCAACGTAACATAACATGAATGGCTAGAACAGGCCGTTCAGCCCAAGTAGGCTTGCCAGTTTCTTTATACTATTGTTTATATATCACTTCAGATACTCAATGACTCAATGGTATCTAGCTTTAAGTCAAGCCTACTCTTGAAAACTCCCAAGGTCTCTGCCTCAACAATATGGTCAGGCAAGCTATTCCACATCAAAATTACTCTTTGGGTGAAGAAATATTTCCGAATATCAGTGCTAAATTTACCCTTGGTCAACTTCCATTTGTGACCCCGAGTTCTACTAACAACACTTGGTCGAAGGAATTTTACATAATTCACTTTGTTAATCCCTTTAACATATTTAAAGACCTCAATCAGATCACCCCTAAGTCTCCTTTTCCTAAGACTAAAGAGATTAAGGATCTTCAGCCTCTTCTCATAGCTTTCATCTTTTATACCCGGGATTAGCTTAGTGGCTCTTCTCTGAACTTTCTCTAGAGCCTCTTTTATGTTTCTTAAAGTATGGTCCCCAGAACTGTGCACAATACTCCAGATGTGGTCTGACGAATGTGTTGTACAAAAGAAGCATCACCTCCTTGGATTTGTACTCAATACTTTTGGCAATGTATCCCAGCATCCGATTGGCTTTTTTAACTGCTACAGCACAATGGCTAGAACCTGTGAGGGTTTGGTCAACAATCACTCCCAGATCTTTTTCATGTGGAGCACATTCCAGTTTTAAGCCTCCCATGAAGTAATCCTGTCTAATGTTTTTATTACCTACATGTATAACTTAATATTTCGCTACATTAAATTTCATTTGCCATATTTCTGCCCAATTCTGGATTCTATCCAAATCATCCTGAATCACTTTAGCGGACTCTAAACTATTTGCCGAACTTCCCAATTTAGTATCATCTGCAAATTTAACTAATTTGCTCCCAATATTTCTATCAAGGTCATCAATGTAGATGAGGAACAGCAGGGGTCCCAACACCAATCCCTGGGGGACGCCACTCCCCTCCATACCTAGCTCAGATGAGATACCACTGACCACCACTCTTTGTGTTCTGTCCTGTAACCAGTTTTGAATCCACTCCAGAATACCTCCTGTAACTCCAATGGAGCTCATTTTAAAAATGAGTCTCTTATGCGGTACTCAGGGTTCCCCCTGGGTTCTGAAAAATATTCTTCACTTTCTCCCTCGAGAAATAAAGTCAAAAATTTCTTCACTTTATCATAGGCATCATTTATTATTAGTCACTCATGGACTTTATAAAACTTTGAAAAGCCTTCAAAGCGGACAAAGTGCATGCAGCATGAACAAGGTCAAACCTCAAACATTTGCGTTATAACAGGTCTCTCTATTATACTTTGGATTGTATATATAATTTTGGGTCCATTCAAGTTCAACCTCTAATAATGGGGGCCCTATTGACCATAAAAGCTAAATTAAAACCTCTTGAGCATTTACCATGGAATTTATTCAAAAGACTGGCAATAGAAATCCCTTTAAACCCTTAATTTCTTAATTTTTTTCCTTAACATTTTTATCAATGCAGCCATTTTTGGCATCCCAAAATTAAAAAGGGACACACCCTTTAAGGGCAATAGAGAGGCCTAACAAAAATGCTAAATTGGACTTGGGGTAAAATTTCATGCTGTTGGAATCAGAATTAGTGGAATTGTCAAATGTTTATTATAAATGTTTAACTTTTAAGATTTCTATTAACTGATTCCAAATTGAACTTTAGGTGAGCTCAATGTTTTGTGTACAATTTATTGGAATCCTTAATGTAAATAAAATGTTTGGGGTTTCAAATGTTAAACATCTCAGATAATCACTAATTCTGATGTAGGCAACGAACAAGGCACAGTACTGGCACCCTCATCCACTTCTCTCTAGGGAGTGCTTTCTGTTTACTATACTGTCCGAAACCACCATGTAATGCTAAGATGGTAAGTAAGTAAGTAAGTAAAATTTATTTATATAGCACTTTTCACAGAGAAAAACTCACAAAGTGCTTCACAAAATGACAGTAAAAAGAAAGGAAACTCACAAAATTATAAAAACACAGCAGACAAATAAAACAGTAAAAAAAAAAAAAAAAAAGTTAAAGTTACAAAAGACAGTGACAGTCAGAAACATGGTTAGTTTATGACCTTTCAGGAAAAGCTTGCCTGAACAAGTAAGTTTTTAGATCCCTTTTAAACATGTCTACAGTAACGGAGACTCTCAGGTCCTGTGGAAGAGTGTTCCACAGCCTGGGTGCAACACACTGAAAGGCTCTGTCACCCTTGGTTTTTAGCCTGGTATAAGGCACGACCAATAAACCCTGGTCTACAAACCTAAGAGACCTGTTGGGTACATGAGGGTGAAGGAGGTCACACACGTACTCTGGTGCCTGACCATGGAGAGCTCTGTAAACAAAAACAAGGACTTTAAAATGGATTCTATACCTGACAGGAAGCCAGTGCAGCAAGGCCAGAATGGGGGTAATATGGCAGTCTTCCAAGATTTTGTCAGTATCCTGGCCGCAGCATTCTGTACCAGCTGCAGGCAGTTGATGGCTGTTTCACTGAGACAGGTGAACACAGAGTTGCAGTAGGCAAGCCGTGACGATACAAATGAATGGACAATCATTTCAAGTTCAGCTTGTGACACAACAGTTCTCAGTTTTGCAACGTTTTTAAGATGAAAAAAGCAGGTGCGTGTCAAAATATTAATGTGTTTTTCAAAGTTCATGGCATGATCAAAAATAACTCCAAGGTTTCTCAGGGAGGAACATAGATTTAAGCTGAGTGATCCAATAGTACACTTCACCTTAGAAACAGTGCTGTCAGAACCAAAAATGAGGACTTCACTTTTATCTAAATTTAACTGAAGGAAATTGTCCGCCAACCAAACCTTAATAGCTGACAAACAATCATGCAACACATTCAGACTGTCGGTTTTGTCAGGTTTAAAAGAACACTGTAACTGAATATCATCAGCATACATATGATAAGACACACCATTGAACTGGCTGATAACTTCTCCCAGAGGCAGCATATACAGTGCAAACAAAATGGGGCCCAAAACAGACCCCTGAGGCACCCCACAGGAAAGGGGGGCAGACTTAGATGTAAAAGTGCCAGCAGCTACAGAGAAGGTTCTGTCTGATAGGTACGAGGCAAACCAGTTGAGGTAAACCCAAAAGCCCCACAGGATTTACATAATTCAGTCAAACTCTAATGTATAATTGGCAAAACATCAATATTATCATTCAGTATCCTTTAGAGACATCCATTTTTGATAACCAAGTCGCTGTTCCTGTCAAAAAATCAGATTGTACACCAATAAAGAAACATTTTAACCCTCTGTTAACCAAGTACCTTTCCAACTGTGTAAAAATCATTTCCCTAGGCAAATATGTTGATTATGGGCCAATATTTGAAAAAAATAAAAAAAAAAAAAATCAACCCTTTGGCCCACTCTTTTTTCCCAAAAATGTAGCAGATCTGCTACATTGGGTAATAATGCAAATGGAAAAATTAAAGTGACGGACCATTCAAGTTATTCTCAAATGTTTATTTGGCAATAAGAAACAAAACCAGCAGGGTATCCAGACTGTTAACCCTTTCACTTTATGTAGCAGATATGCTACGGTGGTTAATAGAGGGTTAAGAGTGGCGTTCATTCACTAATATTTGACTAAAATATGTTATGGTAAATGGTCAAGGATCATAATAATCCAAGAGACAAGGTTTCGAAAAATCTTTAAGCAATTGGGCTTCAAGAAAAACCGTTCTTTGCAGTTCATTTATTATTTTCCGAAGACAACTGGCGAACACAAGCTAAATTGCACCGAAGATTGTGCATTTACTTTCAGTGCTGTATAAATCCACTAGACCACAACCTTGAGCTTAATTTACGCTTTCACACTAGAAAGGTCGTTAGATTTAACTGAAGATTTTCATGAAGAACCATGGCTTACTCGCCACGCTTACCTCATTCCCGCTGGAGCAAAAAACCATCGCACACAGCGTCCACCCCAGGACCGAGTTTGAGAACTGTTGAGTTAGGCTTCAGCAAACTACCTTACTGGCCAACTATCGCACTGGCCTGAACATATTTTAACAGCGTTGAGTTCACAGACAACCAACCCAGCCGTGAATGAACGGTTTGGTGTCAACACGAAGTTTTGATCATTATTGATGATGAACCAGATATTGTATAGCACTGTCTTGTGCCTTTAAAGCTAACATGGAAGTACTATGTTTTGCATAACGTTAGATCAGAAATCGCCAGTCTTACTGTGGTAGAAAAGTTAGCAACAAATGACATGGTTGCACGCATCAAGCGATTGTTAAGTCAAACACAAATCAAACTAATATATGCCATGAAAAGATGCGCTCATATCTGCTCATATCAATCACGTTTACGTAACTAGGAACTCATATAGAAATTTACACACCTTGTTTTCCTATTTCATTATGAGGGGATGATTGTGCTTCAGCTTCCACCGTTTTACAGGTAGGCCCGCGAATATGCACTCCACTCCCTCACATGACTGACTGCCAAGTCTGGCCTTAGAAATTGTCACCATCATTTCTTTCTCGCCAAATTGGCGTCGGGGCGTCTTTTAGCTTCGTCACTATCACTTCAGTGACGAGCGGTAGCGGGAACCCTGGGTACTGTATCAAATGCTTTCTGAAAATCCAAGTATATGATGTCATAAGCCCTGCTCTGGTCATTAGTCTTTGTGGCCTCTTCAAAAAATTCCAGAAGGTTTGTCAGGCATGACCTTCCCTTACGGAAACCATGTTGGCTATTAGGCCTGCATGATAAATCGCCAGAAGATTGTGATCTCGATCCATCCCTACGCGCGATCTAATTTCTAAATGTTAACGATTTTCCTGCATTATTTCACGAGCCGCAGAGCAAACAAACTGGTTGGTTTCATAGAAAGAGTAGTGAGTAGTAGGCATAGACTGTATAAAAAGATGGACGAAGCTACCGTGACGTCACGCATTGGTTTCAGCATACCATAAAGGAAGCCTCGATTTTGGCAATTTGAATTGCGCCATGTTGTCATTTTCAAACCGGATGTGATTTCTATTGGATGAGAGCGTGTATTGAAGATCCGGGGAGGACCGTGGCTCTGGATCTGACCATATCGGACGAGGACCAGAGGATAGCCACGCCCTTAAAGCATATTCTGGCTTTATCCTATATTCTAGTCTATATGGGACCATAATTTACAAAAATGAACATCATGATATACCGAAGGAGACTTGAAACTTGCTATAGCTACCATAAAATAATGTGAAAAATCATTATTTAAATGAAAAATCAGGTGGGAAAGTAGGGTCATTTTCTCATAGACTTCTATAGCATTGAACTTCTTTCTGCAACCACCGACGTCGCCATCTGCTGGCCATTAAATAGAATGCCATTTTACGGTACTTCCGCATGGCCTTCATTTTTCAGACCAGGGTGCTGCGTCCATCTTTTTATACAGTCTATGGTAGTAGGCGGTCTCTTGGGAGCGCTTGAGACCGCCCCCAAACGCAACATTGACATTGCATTCGCGCTCATCCCATGGCAAAGCAGCTCTACATCACGTCAGTTCATATAGAAGCCAGAGGAGAAAAACAGTGACTGTCGCTGGTCTTTCGAATCGAACGGAGTTGGCTAACAGTGTAGATTGAGAAGCAGCGAGGGAGAGACAAAGAAATGTTGAAGTGCAGAGTGCAGGAAAGTTTCACCTTGGTCCCACGTTCAATTGACAGTCAAGCACTTGATTTGCACAATTACAAATTTGAATCAGAAGACGGTCCAATTTATTTCTATGTTGTTCTTTTGGCAGTCACATTTTGAGATTCAAATGACCTGGAAACAGTACAGATTCACTTTCGTGCATTTGCAAGATTTTTTTTATAGGCTTACTTTTATGATTTGACGTGAATACGGAAATAAGTTGCACCTCGCGGTGGATACGCTTAATGAAATGTTTTGCACATTGCATCTGCCTATATTGTTATTTTTGAAAACCAGGGCCATATTATAATTGATTTATTTTTATTGGTTATTGGCATCCTTACACGGAAGCCTCGTTTGGTATGTCTACTTCTCATTATCGCTTTTTAATCATTATAGGCTACATGCCGGTTGTGCTTGTTGGCTAAATAAATTGCTTGATTTTTAAGCTATTTTTCCACCGAACGCGAAACGAATTATTCGCACGAAAGATTAGTGCATTAAAAATTATAGGGCCATATTCAGGGTTTGGTTTGGGTTTAGAGGGTTGCCCCAAAACTACTAATCTTGGTTTATGCTGGAATGCAGTTGGCGTGCTGCTTTCTCTCCGTGCATGCTTTTGTTTGTGTGCAAATGTGCCTCGGATGGGCTTGCATCGGTGCCTGCCTGTTTGATATGACAATATAATTGAGCAGTGTCATCTCCTGGGTTGCGGTTTGACATTGTTGCATCCCTAATTCAGGGCTTTGTTGAGTGAAAGAGCACTTAAAGTGCACTTATTTTGCTAATTTTGTCTTTTTACCTTTTATTAAAACCTTTTTTTTTAAACTGCACTTTAGTGGTCAATTGTTTTTTTTTTTGTTTGTTTTTTTTTAAATTTATGACTACAATAAACATTTCAGTTTGTGGGAAAAAATTGTGCCAAAGAATAGTGATCTCAATTCTAAACAAAAAAATCGTGATTCACATTTTTTCCAGAATCGTGCAGCCCTATTGGCTATCCCCCAAGATATTATTACCTTCAAGAAATAAGTCCAGCTCATCTTTTATGATAGATTCCAGTATTTTGCATGCAATGCAAGTTAAACTGACTGGCCTGTAATTTCCTGGCTCAGTACGGTCCCCTTTCTTATATATTGGAATTATATTGCCCTGCTTCCAATCATTTGGTATTTCTCCAGTTTCTAAAGACCGTCTGAAGATGGCGGATGGCGGCTTAAGGATGATCTCACTAACTTCCCTGAGCACTCTAGGATATAAGCCATCAGGACCCATCGCCTTAGCTGCCTTTAGTTTATGCAACTTGTCTAATACTTCGTTATCCCTAACCTCATTTCCGCTAAATAATCTTGAGCATTGGACATGCCCTCTGGCCGAATAAAAACCCGCTCTGAGGTAAAATTCTCAACAAAGTAACTGTTTAAGGTATCCGCAATATCCTTGTTATCATATAGCAGCGATCCATATTTATTCTTTCTGCACTTTCCTCTTTGACTTTCCTTTTTTCTGCTACAGTACTGAAAGAAGCGCTTGGGGTTAGTTTTTGCCCCCTCTGCAATTTGTCTTTCATACAGTCTTCTAGCATTCCTCAGCTCTTTTTTGACCACAGCCCGCATTTTACAGTATCCAGCCTTAGTGTTCTCATTGTTTTCCTTTATGTACATCTTATAAAGATTCCTCTTTTCCCTCAAACTCCTACGAATAGCTGTGGTCATCCACTGAGGATTCTGCTTTTTCAGCTTACTTTTGGACACCTTTGGAATGAATTTGCATTGTGAATCAAGTAAAACCCCCTTAAATCTTTCCCACATCTCATTTACAGACACAGTCCAGGAGTGTCTCCCATTTTATTTCGCTTTGATATGAGCGCATCCTGTCAAAGTCTGCTCGCCTAAAATTGAAACTTTTTGTTTTTGAAGACATTTTTTTAACTTCCTATGAAACATCAAAATTAACAGTAGAGTGATCACTTGTCCCAAGTGGCTCCAGTACCTCAACATTGCTACTTCTATCTGGGTCATTACAGAGCACTAAGTCTAAAATTGCCTTCTCTCTTGCAGGTTTATTAACATACTGCACCAAAAAATTATCATTTATAGCATCTAGAAGTTCTTCCTCCCCCCTACTCTGTCCTTTCACCGTTTCCCAATTGACACCAGGATAATAGAAGCCTCCCATAATAATAGTCCCTCCTCCTCTACAAGCTTGCGTAGTCCTCTTAAAGAGCATTTCATTGACAATACTGTCCAAAACTGGCGGTTGATTGCATACTCCTATGTTTAAACCAGTCTCGTGTTTGCCAATGAGCCTGACCCAGATATCTTCACAGGGCAAGGAATGTTCAATTTCAGGAATTTCCTGCACATTTATGTTTTCGTTCACATAGAGTGCTACACTTCCTCCTCACCTATTGCATCTATCCTTCCTAAGGAGCTTATAACCTTCTATATTGTATTCATCTCCATCCTCTTCACTAAGCCATGTCTCTGTAATCCCAACTATGTCATAGCCCTCACTAATCATAACGGCCGCAAGTTCTGGAAATTTATTTATTTATTTATTTATTTTTTGCTCTCATCTACAAACTGCAACACTGCTGAGAGTTGAGGGCAGAATGTTTTCACCTAAGACATATATGTGTAGACACCGCATTAACCGCTTTGGTCTGTTGCTCCAATACGTCAGAGCGTCCGGCATACTAGGGAAGGCAAGGCCTGCATTTAAACGAATACAAGTAAATGGGGGAGATGTGGATTTTTTAAATCAATAAGGCTTACACTTCTCAACCGATTACAACGAGCCATTTATATAGGGTTTATGACCTACGTGGAATACGAAGAAAACATTTTTATCTTCAGTAACTTTGAATCTTGGAACTTTAGTTAAGCTATGATTGCTGTTAGATGCTCAAGAGAGGATCATGGTATCAACATTAGACTCGTTAAATTATCTGAATTTTTACGTGGAGGAAAATAATTCACTGTGGCAAGGAATTGTAAAAGCTCCAGCATGGATCTAGCTTTTGCCTTCTGAAGGCGGGAGAGCAAAAAAAAAAAAAAAAAGTTAACCCGAGACCAATATCCGCAAATGGCCATTTTAATACCTTAAAGAGCTAAAACTAAGAGCCTTAGTTTTCGCTATAATTATTTATCAACAATTACAACCCCAATTCCGAAATAGTTGGGACGAAGTGTAAATTGTGAATAATATCAAAATGCAATGACTTTCAGATCACATGAGCCAATATGTTTTTTACAATAGAACACAGATAACATTTCAAATGTTGAAACTGAGACATTATACATTTTTATCCACAAAATGAGCTCATTTAAAATTTTCTGGCTGCAACAGGTCTCAAAAAAGTTGGGACACAGGCAAAAAAGAGCTGAAAAAGCAATTAATATATAAGAGAATCAGCTGAAAGAACATTTAGCAAGTAATTCAGTTAACTGGCATCAGGTGTGTAACATGATTGGCTATAAAAGGGATGTCTTAGAGAGGCAGAGTCTCTCAGAAGTAAAAATGGCCAGAGGCTATCCAACCTGTGAAGGCTTGCATAAAAAAATTGTGGAATACTTTAAAAGCAATGTTTCTCAACGTCAAATTGCAAAGGCTTTGAAGGTCTCATTATCGACAGTGCATAACATTATCAAAAGATTCAGAGAAACTGGAAAAATCTCTGCGCGTAAGGGACAAGGCCAAAGACCTTTACTGGATGCCCATGATCTTCGGGCCCTCAGACGCCACTGCATCACTCACCGGCATGATTCTGTCATTGACATTACGAAATGGACCCAGTAATACTTTAAGAAACCACTGTCTGTAAGCACAGTCCACCGTGCCATCCACAGATGCTACCTAAAACTCTTATCATGCAAAAAGGAAGCCATTGTTGAGCATGATCCAGAAGCGCCGCCGCATTCTGTGGGCCAAGGCTCATTTAAAATGGACTGTAGCAAAGTGGGAAAGTGTCCTGTGGTCAGACGAGTCCAAATTTGACATTCTTGGTGGAAATCATTGGTGTCGTGTCCTCCGGGCTAAAGAGGAGAAGCACCTCCCCTCCTGTTATCAGCGTTCAGTTTAAAAGCCAGCATCTCTGATGGTATGGGGATGCATTAGTCCATATGGTGTGGGACACTTGCCTGTTTTTAAAAGCACCATGAATGCTGAAAGGTATATAAAGGTTTTAGAGCAACATATGCTCCCCTCCAGAAGACATCTATTCCAGGGAAGGCCTTATGTATTTCAGCAGGACAATGCAAAACACATACTGCAGCTATTACAACAGCATGGCTTCGTAGTACAAGAGTCCGTGTGCTGAACTGGCCTGCCTGCAGTCCTGATCTTTCACCGATTGAGAACATTTGCCGCATAATTAAATGAAAAGTCCATCAAAGGAGACCCCAAAACTCTACAGCAGCTGGAAGCCTGTATTGAAGAAGAGTGGGATCAAATTCCAATGGCTAAACTCAAGAAACTTGTCTCCTCAATGCCCAGATGCCTCCACTCTGTTCAAAAAAAGAGGGGATACTACACCATGGTAGACAGGCTCGTGTCCCAACTTTTTTGAGATCTGTCGCAGCCATGAAATTTCAAATGAGCTCATTTTGTGGATAAAATTTCTCAGTTTCAACATTTGCTATGTTACTCTGTTCCATTGCGAATAGAATACTGGCTGGTGTTATTTGAAAGTCGTTGCGTTTTTATTTTATTCACAATTTACACTTTGTCCCAACTATTTCAGAATTGGGGTTGTAATACTTTCTAGACCTGGTAAAAGGTCTCAGCTTTCATTGCTAGCTAACCTCATTGTTATTGATGACGTTAGCTTAGCTATGAAATGGGATAGAATTCCATATCCAATCTACACTTTTTTGGCTTTTTATTTGGCAGAACAGTTTGGAAAAAAGGGGGCACCATTATATTTTGAGGGATTTATCAGTAATAAGGCGGTTTAGTATTTAATATCAATATTTAATATTGCGAATCCATATGCTTCGCATGCCCTAGCAACTCGGTGTGTCATCAGTATCATGGCTGCCGCCATTATATGCCATTACCACGTCTAGTAGCATTACAAATTAAACTCTAAACTTTCTTGACTGGATGCAGGCTTGACGTTTTTACACACCCGAATGCTTCTCTGGGCACCCAAACATCAGGGTAAGCCGAAAAAAAGTACTGATTTCATTCGATATTGGTATAGGTTGAATACGGAATTCTTTCCATTAACTGTCTGACTCTGATAGCCAGATTACTCTCAACATAAAGTTATAATGATCAGATACAACGGAAAACAAATATTCAGGCTCAACTTACTCATTAAAGATAATTCCCCAAGAAAAGGTTTCAAGTGTTCGACGATTGAGTAAGGCATTTTCCACTCCATCTCCACACTGGTCATGGTGGGCCGATGGCAAGTTGCCCTCTGTAATATAGCTGCAACGTTGACATACGCTCCAGCGGCTAATGCGGCGTTGATGTATATATGTCTATGGTTTTCACTCTGTCACGGAGGAGTAACAATGGGGTGTTTTGGTCTATTGTCATCAATTTTTCTCCACCTGAGCAGAGCTGATGAAGGTTACTTATCTATTCTTATATTGTATCTTTGGAACATTATTATTACTTCCCTTGTGCATATTGGTTCTATGAACAAAAACTCCGACTTAATTAAGGTATATGAACATTTGAATATAAAGCATTTAGCCCTCCAGCTTTCTGCCTACGGGGCTGTTTATGCTTTCTTATTCCCTGTCTTGATCGTATCATCTAGTATGATACGATGTAGTAGAGATGTAGATGTGATGTAGTAGAGTTTACTGGCCACTTGCTTTTGAGTATATCCTTTACCACTATGGATAACAGGCACACTCTATCCAGATTATTCCATCTTTAGTTATTAATATAGCTGCGTCTTTAGTTGCCATAGTTCTCGATGCCGAAACCTGTAGTCACTGAATTTGTTGTTACGCTTTTAAGTATCCTCAACACAAATATCAAATCACCGGCAGAACAAAAAATTAAACCCCCTGAAAATTTTGATTCCTTATCTTTCACAAACAGCAATTTGAAAGCGATACATACATTTTTAGTCTTATAAAGTCTCCTACCATTACAAAGTGTCCCATTGAAGGGTAAATTTGAAAGGAAATTATTAAGGGTGACGGCAGAATTTTTGCAGACGACAGGTTTTGGTGTGCAAGAAGATCAGTTTAAAATGTCATGATCTAAGCGGTATACCTTTTTGAGTTACATAATGTATGAACTGGCGAATATAAGCTCACAAGATGGCAAGAATTGGTTCACAGGCTAATGTCAAGTGATTTTCAAATCGTGCCACTATTCCTGTTATAAATGAATCTGCTGATAGGATTATTTGGCTTTTGTAGCTATCAACTACAAAACTTGTCCTCAACTTTTCATGAAAAATGCATGCAAAATGTTTTAATTGCATGGTGACTACAGGTGAAACTCTGTCACATTTCATTACTAATTGTGGGACCTTCCATTTTCGACCAGCAGATGAGCATGTGCTCTCCTCCTAAACATGCTGTATCCCTGCAGTCTCATTTCACGCCACAGTCATTTCGTCAGTCTTGCCCTCCTGAGTTTGGGGATATGCATACCTGCCTGTGAGCAGTTAACAGACCTGCATGGGTGTTGGTGTGCAATGAAGGATGAACATCCTGATGGACTGAAACGCTGTGGGCCAGGCTAGAATTCAGCATGGAATCGTGCCTTAACAAGCTGGGCTACCCAAGAGCCCAGTTTTTGTCATTTTTAATTTTCAACACCCATTTCTCAACTGTGACTGACTGCATTTTGCGTGCAGTTGTGATTTTCGTGTGAAATATTTAAGAGACCAGAAAATGAAGCCAGTTTCAGGCTAGACTTATTAACCGGCTTTGACTTGTCGAAGGGCTTGAGGGAGGTATCCACAAACGCAAACGCTGAGTGATTTTGACTTTCTGGAAATGGCACTGTGCCGCAAAAATCTTTACAAGCTGATTGCCTCTTGCAGAAGATTCTCAAGTCGAGATGTTTTCCACAGCTGCCTGAGTTTGTTTTGTTGAGAATATACCTTCCTTCGCAATTAAACAGGTTCTACACACCCCGATGGGCTCTTTCCATGACAGGGGACCTATCATGATTTTTGTGTTTTTTCTTTGGTGTTTTATGTTGTATATTGAGAATGAAAAAGGTCGACCAAGTTCAAATTCAACCCAAGAGTGAGAAATTCATGCTGATGGAAAACACCCAGCCAAAATTGTGTAAAATGCCTCATTTGTAGTCCAACCATTTCCTCCTGAACATGGGGACATCACTGTGGTCACAGGGTGGGTTAGTTCGGCACGCCTTAAAACACAAGGTTATTTGGTCTTACGGAA
Source organism: Gymnothorax javanicus (assembly GCA_029692085.1). NCBI lineage: Eukaryota > Metazoa > Chordata > Actinopteri > Anguilliformes > Muraenidae > Gymnothorax > Gymnothorax javanicus. Next base: position 35,777,816 of record CM056201.1, read on the forward strand.
GACAGAGCAGTGGTGGCCTCAATTTATACTCAAAAAAAAGAAAGTGAAGGACCACTGTTTTTTTTCCTTTTTTTCCCCCACATGTTCTGAACTTACCAAGTTGCTGTCAAGCTGTGATGACATTGGACATTGACATTTTGATTTAACGGTCTGACCTTCGTGTGATTCTGGTCTTCCCTGTGGATACCCTCTTTTGTGGTAGTAAAATCATCTGATTAAATGTTTTGATGCATTTTATGTCTTGAATTAACACCAATGATGTGAATAACATTTGGGATTTGCACTCAGTTTTTACCTTTCACATACTCGAGTTGAAATCGCATGCTCCTTAACTTTTTTTGTTGAGTATATTTTCAAGGAGAATCCATAGCTAGCTAGCTAGGTAAGTGCTTCCAATTTCTGTTAATATTTAAACTGAATTCTAAGTGTTACTAGTTAGCTACAAAATTGACCGTGAATTTAGAAACAGTCGCTAGTTTAGCCAGAGGTAATGTAGGACTCATGTCCACATTAAAAGATGGATCAGGTAAATTTTTTTAAATGAATTTAGTCCGTTTTAATGGAGTAGCCCTGCTATTTATAATAAATAGAATGTTAGGTAATGGTTGCGTCTGTGCAGATGCTTACTACGCAAAATTCTTAACGGACTGAATTTTGAGTGTTGTTAAACTTTTATGGTGAATGCTTGTCGCATTTCTAAATGAATGTAACGACCATCTTTGCCCAGCCTACTGATGTTACCTGTCCATGATCAGTGTGTAGCTAGTTTAATAGCTTGCTAGATAGCAGGCTACTTATTCAGCCATCTGTATTTAGAGAGTTACTAGTAGCCGGGGAATAATGACATCATCGCTGTCTGTTGACATGGTGCTCTGTTCGCTGGCCAATCAGAACAGAGCTCATTTCATGGAGGGGCTTCCACTCAGAATAGCCTGTTTTTCAGAGGGTTAGGAATGACAGGAATCAAATTGTCAAGAAATCATGGAAATTTGTGGGGGGTTTTTTTGTAAGTTTATAAACCTCCATTTTTGACCTCCAGGAATATTATCACTTGGAAAAAATGTTTGATAGGTCCCCTTTTATGGTTTTTACTGGTGCACCCCTTGCTGTTCATTTGTCTAGCACAATGAAGTAAACTGCCAGGGTAACCATGGTGGAATGTATGCGTTATCATTAACATGAATAAAGAACACAGGGAGTCTGACGTGCCCTTCCACAATGTTAACCACATGGGGCAAGAGAGGCTTCTAAATGCACTCTGTTTATATACTTTGCTTTAACAGCAGCTTGTGTGTCTCTTGACTGTGTAGATTTCCCCAGAAAATGCCCCAGTTGGTGGAGAGACAAAGCTCACTATCTGCGGGAGGGATTTTGGATTCAATAAAAGTGAGAGGTTCGATGCAGGACTAATCAAAATCGACGTCAGTGGTACCCAGTGCAAACTAGACATACGAGAAAGTAATGGAAATCGGTGAGCATCTTGCACATATTTTAGGTTTTAGATCCCCCCCCAAACTGTCTGTCATGGGAGATGAAGTTGTTTCTATCTGTTTGTGTCTAAAAGATGGCTGCACTGTCTCACTAAACTTTGCTTACTGTGTTTTATGTGCAGTTGAAAATAAACTGTGTATTTAAACATTCAATTATCTAATCAATTCAACTGATCATATACTTAAAGCCTTTTTTGATGTTGAAATATTATGGTTGTTGTCTACCAACTGTGCACTCACTCCATCTCCCAAAGAAAGAAATGGCCATTGTAAAAGTGTTTTGCTGTGGACATGATTAGATCAATCTTGTCTACAGCTGGTTTGATGACTTTGCTGTCTCTCCTCAGGTTGGTTTGCACACCAGGCAGAGCGAAGGCGCCACTCATGAACCGCACCATAACAGTACACAGTGGAAAGGAGCTATCTCAAAAAGAAGGCTTCTCATTGGTGGTATGGGCACAAAATAAAAGCTCTGCTGCTTAAATAGATTGTGAGTGAGCTGTTGGCATTGCTCGCTGCCATCCATTGGCCACTGCTGAGGAAAAAAAAAAATGAATGTTGACAATTTTATTTCCTGTTTTTATGCCTCTCTTTTCTCCAGAACACTGTCATCAGTGAAATCTTCCCAGAGTTTGGGCCAAAATCTGGAGGGACACTGTTGACCATTCGAGGAGACTTCCTGGACAGCGGGACCCAGAGGCGCATCACTGTCGGAAATGCACTGTGCGAGCTGCAAAGGTGAGGAATCACTTAGTGACTGCCCAGCAATAGTTGCAGCACAAGCCAACAACAGAAAATTAATCTCCTGAGGGAGCGAGTTATTCTTGATGGAATCAATCAAATTTGATAACAGAATAGGCTAGATTGAGGAGGGTTTATAAAAATGGCTTTAGGTTTTATGTTGCAGATATTTTTACAGTCACCTAGGGGGAAATTTAATCCAGGACTACTAAACTAGCTTACAGTCCAAAAACAGTCCATTTTATTGGTGCATATTACTGTAGTTACTTCAGTTCAGTAACTTACTTAAATGAACCAAAAGCAGTGCCCCAAATTGCCAATGAGCCTGCTGCCATTGCATGCAGAGTTTCAGGTCCAGTTCCATGGACACTTTCCAGCTCCTGTTCTCTAAGCATTGTACCACACTGAGGCACCATGCTTGCCAAATACAAGTAAATGAATCTAACAAACGTAACAATTTGATCTTTTTAGATGGTTCATGAAAAAAATGGGTCATAAATGTGTCAGGGCATCTTTCTTGAGTATGATTTTTGAGTATTATTCTGTTCTTGGTGCAGCATATCACGTAGTGCTTTGGTGTGTAAAACCCCACCCCAGTCCTCTCCTGCCAAGCAGCCAGTAAAGCTGGAAATTGATTCCGCCATCCACACAGCTCCCGTACCCTTTACCTACAATGAAGATCCCTTTATCTCCAAATTCCAGCCATCGCGTTCCTTCATCAGGTGAGTTCATACCATACAGTGTACCTCACCCTACTATTCCCCGAGACTTCACACTCAATCTTCTGATCTCGTCACTCACCAACCAAGTCAAAGTTTTCCTTAACCTGCAGTTCCTCACCCTTCAGGGGCCGTTGGCACTAACACACTTTATTGGTGTCGCAATGCAAGGCTCGTTTGCTCTGGTCTGTAAAAAGCGTTGGACTGTAAAAAGTGCTGAACTGTAAAAAGCTTTGTAAAATGTGTCGCTTCTGCTGTTTTTATGCAGCTCTCCTCTGTCAGTTTGCAAACATTGTTAATAATTTCAACCCACCCCAAAGTCAAGTGTGTTAATTTTTAAAATAACTGATGCATGGTTATCCCTCGCTTTTGCTCTTAGAGAGAGCGAGATAAACTTAGTTGGAAAAATTAAAAAACTTTAGTGAAATCTTGTATTAGGGCCAAGTAGTGACAATAACAACTCATTTCTCTGCCATCATTGTTTACTGTGGAACATAATGAAAACACAAAATGCCGGGTGCCTCTAGTCTTGCATAATTGGACAACGGGGACAAGATCATCACACCTCAAAGAGTGAATGTTTTTTGCTCAATGCGCACCTTAAATAAGCCAGGCACCCGGCACAAAAAAGCAGCGTTGAAAGCACTTCAGATCATTGAAAATAATGATATAAAGTGTTTATGGTGCATTCGGCCTCCAAGTCTCTTCCCTTACCTACAAAGCCTCACCGTAACTGCTCCCTGTTGTCCATCTCCTCTTGCCATGCCCGGTGTTCCCTAGTGTCAAGTACTGTTACCCTTCTCCTGTGATCATGTTCCCCACTGGCTGTGGAGAAAAGGGCTAAGAGAAAGCGATTAGAGCTGAGGGAAAAGAGAAAGTGCCCCTTCAGAAAGGGGGGGAGGGACTCTGGATGGCTTTTTCCGCACGGTGTCCCGCAAAGCAGGGGACCGTGTCGGAGCACTGGAAGTACAAGCCCCCCTCACAGCAGGTTTCTCCATTTGCCCCCCACAGTGGCGGAAGCACAGTATCCGTGCACGGTGCCTACCTGCACTCCGCACTCCAGCCACAGATGCTCATCGCCACGCAGCACGGCAGGAAGGTCCTCCAAGTGGTGAGTGGGGCGGTCAGAAAACTGCCCGTGGAAAATGCCTTCCGCTCACTGTCATGCTTGGGCTGCAGCCATTAGGCCGTTGGGGGGGGGCGAATGAAAAGCTTGCGGAAAAAAGGGGGAAATGTGAAATCCACACTGTGCTACAAGTTGGTCATTGTTCTTGTGGCGTTACAGAGGCAGGATTTGTTTCTCCTGTGTGGGTAGTTTATGTTCACAGGGGCGCTAACACTGCCACTAGGTCAGAGCCTATCAATTTCATGCTTTTTGTCAGAACATGTGCATGATGAGCTGTAAAAAAACAAATACTGCATCTTGTGTTTCAAACATTTGAAATGCAATTCCTTGTAAGTTTATAAAAAATGTAAAGCTAACTTTAAATACCTTGAGTTGAGCAAAGGACTGGAGTGGGCAGGAATGCGAACCAACCATTTTTTATTTGGCCCTATTGACATTTAGCAGATTTTCTTACCCAGAGCAATGTATACATGAACACAAATGCGGTAGTTGGTGGCTACAGACGCTCTGAAATCCCTTGGGGGGAATAACATTTCCAGCACCTGGAGTGGTCACATACAGTACTTTGCATAAGGCACGTTTAAAACAATTCAGTCAGGTGAGGATGCTTCCAAAAATCATAATAAAGGTTTCTGGATATTGAAAAATGAACTGTAATGATCTGTGAACTGTTAAATACAAAATCAAATCAAAATTTGGCATGACTTCCCTTTGTCTAGAAAATAGGAACACTGTCCTGCAATTTTATAGTTTTGTATGAGAAATGGCTGTTTGACTGTTCAAAGCCCATTGGAGAATGTGCCTCACTTCTTTTACGGTCTCAGTCTTTCTTGTCTTTCTCTTTAGGTAATCCCAGATAGCCTTGATCATTTTGAGAATAGGGTACTGTTAAGGCTATAGTACATGTATCAACTGTCTTCGGTGAAACAAACATTTTTGGTGACCTTTTTTTAGAAGAACATTTGGTGTCTCAAATGTACGGTGGTCGATGGGGGCAAACGCACTGCAACGGCCCAAAACTTCTATAATCAGAGAAATGCACTGCAAAAACAGAAACAATGCAAACTCAAAAACACGCAAACCACAAAAGCAAATGCAAGAGAAAAACGCTGCATATCCGCATCATGACAAAGGAAGTGCTCCCAGTCGGTATGAGGAGCGCCAATTAGAACAGCTTTTACTTTTGACCTGTGTGAAACTAGCTAGCTAAGTCAGCAAAAAGTTTTTCTAGCTAGCTAGCCAGCTACCTAGCTAACGTTAGTTCACGTGCTTAGCTAGCAAGTTTGCTAGCCTAGCTAGCCAACAGTTTGGTATGCGGAAGTCAATAGAAAATAAATGAATGGAAAATATCCATTATTTCGCTATTTCACTTAGCTAGAGTTGAACCGCGAGCATTTATGTGATACCATATATAACTGCTTGCTAGCTAGCTTTCTAATGTTTGTTTGTTTGTTCGCTTGCTTAGCTAGCTAGTTCGCTAGCCTAGCAAGCCAACAATTTGGTGCACAGAAGTCAATAGAAAATTAATAAAGATTGTCCATTATTTTGCTATGTCACTTCGCTAGAGTTGAACTGCGAGCAGTTATGTTATACCAAATATAAATGTCAGCTAGCTAGACTCATGAACTAGCTAGCTAAGCAAGCAAACTAACGTCAGCTAGCTAGAAAGCCGTTTTCGCCGACTTAGCCATAGCGACTCAGAGCACTTCCGTTGTGTTGATGTCTAACGGTCCGTTCCAGCCAACCAGTAACTCGTGTTTTCACAACCTTGTAACTGGGAGTATATCGATCTGGTACGAGTTCACGGGCGGTATGTCACGGGTTTGACAGCCGTTCCAGGGCACTTTCACCAGTAGAAGGTTGTGAAAACACGAGTTACTGGTTGGCGGGAACGGACCATTAATGCAGCGTTTTTCTCTTGCACTTGCTTTTGTGGTTTGCCTGTTTTTGGCTTTGCTTTGTTTCTGTTATTGCAGCGCGTTTCTCCATTTGGGGATGTTTTGAGCTGTTGCAGCGCGTATGGGTTGACGTGAATATGCAGCTTTTTTCTCTTGCATTTGTTTTATCGGTTTGCATGTTTTGGAATTAGTATCTTTTCTGTTTTGCAGCGCGTTTCTCTAATTGGAGATGTTTTGCCCCGTTGCAGCGCGTTTGCCCTTGTTGGCCACCGTACAAATGTTTTTTTTAATCTCCAGAACCATTAATGAAAAAACAAAAAATAAACTGAGAAGACCAAATATAAATTTTAAAAAAATCTAGGGTGCTGAAAACATTTTTACAGTACTGTAGATGGCCTTGGACCCTGTGGGTTCACTTTACAACAAAATGTAGTTAGCTTGTTTTGGTAAAGTTTCCTGTCATTGAGAAAAGACTTGCACTCCAGCATGTGTCAGATGCAGGGAAATCCTGAATTCGCTTGAACCAATATTCACAGGAAATGTATGGCGAGCAAAAGCACGCTACTTCAGACTCCTCAGAGCAGCGCTTCACCCATTTCCTGCTGCCCCAGGTTATTTTACACAAGTATCTCTGCCCCTCCCCACAAAACTACCCTCTAAGATTCCAATAAGATGACACTGAACTATGACACCCCGTTAATCAACATTATAATTCTCTTTGTTACTGTGGTGCCTGCAGACACATGCCATTTGGACTGAAGGCTGTAACCCTGGGCATGATCTCATTGCCGATTATGTCAGGGTAATTATAAGGCAGAATTCATGAAGATAAGTACTTGTAAACACATTTAAATAATCTTGGGTAATGCATTGCTGTCACACTCTGGGGAAAGTAGATAACGTCAGTGTCTTTGGCTAATTTGCCTCGTTTTATAAATGGATGATAAATATTGTGGGTCCATAAATTACCCATTAATTTTCATGATCATTTCTTTGAGGGATGCGTTACTGCGGGAAACAAGGCTGGTGTTTATAATCATGCTCTTAGCACCCATGGACACCTGTGAGTACAAGTTGAATTGCTCCTTTTTTCACTGACAGGAAAATGACATCGCTTTATTTCAGATGAGTAATGTGTTGTAACATTAAACATGATATTATTGTTGGCTCACATTCCTCTTAATCTCATGCGGGATATCCTTTAAGCTTGACAGCTGTCGTTTCATAATCTTTTTTCTAGTAAACAGTTTGGAGTAAATCTCTTGCACAGCAGAAGTGATTTGGAGCAGCTGTCTTCTATGATAGCAGATCCAGATCTCCAGACATTTGGCAAGTAGCTGAGGAGGATCAGTCTGTAGTGTATGCGGGTCTCTGTCAGTGCCGTGGTTTGTTCTGTGGTGATGAGAAATCTGGGGATTACAGGTCAAGAAGTTTTATTCTCAAAGTATGGCCGAACAGGACCTCTGGACATCCCTTGCTGTCTTTAGCCTTTCTGGTATATACACCTTACTTTGCTTCGTCCCAGAAACACTATTCTTAGTGCCAATTTTGTGAAACATGTATGTACCTTATGGTGGCTCTCAGGTTATTGGCACAAAGTAATGTAAAAGCTAATGGAAGTGGGCAAGGCCACATACCCATCTGAAATGGTCTCAAGCTTGGGCCATGAGTTGTCACCAAGTATGGCATTTTGATTGGAGAGAAAATTGTTGAACCAAGCGGTCACTCCCCCGTATTAATCAATCAAACCCGATGCATCTGAAGTAACCAATAATTTCAAACATTAATTTCAAGTCAGTTCATTTTATGTTTGGCGCTTTCCGATTTCCTCAGTGTCATACTTTAAATTGTGTAAATATGTAAAATGTTGATGACAGGGACAAGTATTCATTGCTTAAACAAAATAGAAATATCTTCTTGCATTCCTCTGTCCTAGATCTTGGGAAATCTATATATTTGTGGGATTCTCATTTTCCCTGCTTCTTTAGAGTGATTTTTATATTCAGTGCTTCATTTGTAATAACTGGCCCAGTATAGAGACAGGAAACTGTTGAAGCCTGTGAACACTTCTCGTGATTTATGAAAGTAGAGTCCACACACTAGATTAAGCTCCAAAATAATACAATTTATTACACCCACATGTAACGTTTCGGGCAGGAGCCCTTCATCAGACATATATGTTATGTAAATTGTATTATTTTGGAGCTTAATCCAGTGTGCGGACTCTACTTTCACTAATTTCAGAGCATTCCTTTCTGTCCTGCACCTAGTTTTCTCGTCAGGATGTGCATGCCTTGCAGTTTTTTCTAAATACTTCTCGTGATACCTGTGGACTGATCTGTAGTTGGGGGGGGATGAGATGGTCCAATGGGACGTCTCCATGTTTCTGTGCTAGCTCTGACTGAGTGGACCTCCCGCTGATGCTTATGTGTGTCTTATCCGGTACATGGAAAAAAGTCATGCAAGCTTCAAAGCCATACAGAACCCACAAAGCGGAACACCTGACTCAAGAATAAATACATTGGGTCGTTCTGGGCCAGATCAGCCCAAATGTTGGAAAGCCATTCACTCTCTCACATGTGGACTGCTTTGCCAGAGCTTTTTCCTCCAGTGATGTCCCATGGGGACTACCTGCAATAGGAATTATGTATAGATTACTGGAAGAATCTGCCGTAGGATCTATGCAGAGCCGCACTAAGGAAGCTTTTAAAACATCTTTCATTCTCCTTAGAAAAATCCAATGTGACCTTTATGAAGCATTCAGTCCTTTTGCTGATGTTAGGGAAGTGTTCTTCATGCAGTATTTGCCCAACTGCAAGAGATTCCGTTGGAATTCTGGAAGCCGTTCCTCCTCAAACGGACTTGGAAAATGATCTGAAAAGTTGTGGCTTGGAAGGAATGAAGAGCTACCTCATGTGTTGTCTCCAGGGGATAAGTGTTGACAAGTCTGTTTGAATTTTATTTCGAGCCAGTGAATGACTGATAGAGTGTATTTTACTCTCTGGAGATATTGTTCTATGGAGACCTCCACTAAAAGAAAAGTGAGACGTTGACAGAAAGTTTAATGCAACATTGAAACAGACCTCCAGGGGGTCATAAAGAGCCACTATAGGAATTAAAATACTAGAATATAAATCCAGAATTTATCCTACATTTTATTTCATTGGGAATGATTCCATTGCCTGTTAATGTTTCAAAGGTTCAAGCATGTTTCTAAATAAGCAATATGAGAGTCATTTTCTGTGACCTTGTGTGTTTGGGTCCTTTTGGGGTTTATAGGCTGAGAGTGTTTTTATTTGAGCCCTAGAGAATAAATAAACAGAGAAAGACTCCAACTGTGTTACAGTATGGTAGATATTTGTAGTAAGTGTCTTTGGCTGTCTGCCAAATAGGACTAAATCCAGTTTGAAGTCCTTTGCAACTGTTTGTTCGGAGCTGTGAGAATCGGCGGGCTCGGTAAACATCATCTCCATATAACCCTAATCGCCCTCCATAAGACATGTACATCATTTTGAATTTACCAAAATGGTTTGTAATTTTTGCCATTTCCATTTTCGTCCATGTTTCACTCTTTATTGCATTTTCTGGAAGCACATTATTACCTCCGCCCAACGAAGTTTGAGGAGGTTACATGATCATTACCATTCGTCTGTTCATTGGTTTGTAGGTTTGTTTGTAAGCAGGATAGTTAGGGATGGATTTTCATCAAATTTGGTGGAATGATTAAGTATTGTTCAAGGAAGAGGTGATTCGATTTTAGGAGGTCAAGGTCAAAGGTCAAGGTCAAGGGCATGTAAAAGGTCAAAAACACATTAAAAACATATTCGCGCGAAGACTACAGGACTGCATAAACACGGGTTGCTAGCTAATACTGGCAAAAATAACATTGAGTACATTGGCGGAGGTACTTGCGCTCTCTGAGCACAGCTCTTGTTCATTTGTGTTATTTTTTTCGACTTCATTTTTTTTAGTTTACTTAGAATTGTTCCCTCTGTTGTCACGGGATGTTTGGAACATGTATTTTTGTATTTTGTCATTGGTTGGTATTTCTTGGCTATGCTCTTTTTTTCTCTGAGTGTTGAGAACACTACCGCTGGGTGGATGCCACATTTGTCCTTAACTTTGGCTTATGAATCAAGGGACACTGAGAATTTATAAGCTGCTGATTATTTTAAAAAATAAGCACGTGTGCTGCTAGGTGGATCTTTCTCTGAAGTTACTGTTCCATTGTGTGGACGGATCCTTTGGTCCAGTGAAAAATCCGGATTGTACGAATACCAGGTCTGAAGGAAGAAAATGCTTTCCTATTGGCTCCTAGCCACTCAAATAACCTTCTCTTGCCAGCGCAAGCTAAACATGAAGTCTCCTTTATGCGTTATTGTCTGTGTGATGTGGCAGTGTCTGTGTGCAGAGCATGCCAGCAGAGGGGCATCCTAGGCGCTTGCAAAGATGAGCATCAATACACTAGCTTTTGACACTCCACAAAAATGGGGGTATGAAATCGAACAATTCAAATTCAGTTGCAAAGGCAAAGGACAATTATTGATTGCACACAGGAACTTGCACTGATGAGAAAAGCATGATCTTATTTCGGAGTGTAGATGTGCAGGTTTTATTTTTTAAAGCTAGGACAGTGATCAATCATAGGGATGGTGTCTCTGAGCAAATGCTCAGCTGTAGACAGGCTTGATTTGGGGCAGTTTAAACTGTTCTCTCTGGCATGTTAGTGCAGCTTTCACAGATGTTCATATCCACTGTTTGGAATAAGGAGCTGTGTAAATATCCCAAAAGTCAGTCTCCTTTGTGTTTGCCTTAAGCAAGCCAATCCTTTTCTTCTGTAATTCATTCTGAGGAGTTAGGTGCCCCCTACTTCTCTCCATTAGGAGGATTACAGCTTTCGATTTTTGTTATTTTTATATGTGCAGACCTGCATGCAAGGTGAGGACATGCAGGTGATCCTGTGCACCACCCCCTCCCTGAAGGAGCTGAACCTCCACCCGCCCGTCGTCACCACCGTCTCTTTCGTCTTGGATGGTTTCTCCTCTCGGGAGTTCCAGCTGATGTATGTGGAGGACCCCAGGTTCGAGGAGTTCCAGAAGCCCACCATCACATCCAAGGGCAACAAGAACATTCTAGAGATCAAGGTAAGTCGTCGTCCTTTCCTTCCCCGTTGGCCCAGGATCTTTGGTTCAGTTTGGGAAACATGAAACAATACGTAACCAGAACAGGAAAGGAGTTTGTTTCCTTGGCTTTTGTGTGGAGTTCAAGTGTTCCCCGTCCATCATTGTTTTGCTCCTGTCTCGGAACCCTTAAACTGTTAACAGCAGGTCACATAAATTAATACGCTTTTTTAGTGAGTGCAGTGGAGGTCCAAATAATGATGAAGGTTTTTTTATTTTTAGGGTTACAGCTGCTGGTTTTTTCTTTCCCAGGCCTATAGTGCCCAGTATTCTATAGATTATCATTGGTTTGGATGACCCTGGAGGTCAGGAGCACGCCAATTGGCCTCATTAAGGGACATCCAGTGACGGACTTTAAAAAAAAAAGAAAGAAAAATTGCTGCTAAATACAAATTGATATTTATTTTGATGCTTTTCTGTGGACTCTTCTCACTGTCTATTGCATTATGGGAGTGACGAGAAGGAAATGCGCTCAACATCGCAGCACTCTTTTCATTATCATGGGTATAACTAGATTTAGTGTGAAACACATTGCCTGTAAGGCATCTGCATTGTATTCCCAAAAGCAAAATAGGAAATGATTGGTTTGAAGGAAAACACTGGTCCCGAGAAGGACGAATTTTACGTGCATATCTGATATAATTGCCTGGCAGACAGTAACCCAGATACTCCAAAGGGCCCTGTGTGCAATATTTGACTTTCTTCATTCTCCGCCACTCTAAAGCTTTCCATTTGGTCAATATAGCATGGGAACAGGTGCTGCTAGTGGTCTGTGTGTCTAATCGCAAAATCCCATTCTGTCATGTGAGGAATTTGCCTTCCCTTCATGGCCGGTTGCATGTACACAACAGATCCAGGCTTTTTAGCCCTCTTACTTTAAGTAAATACAGTTGCTTTGCATTCTTGCGTCAGACTCCTACATTTTCTGGCCTGGCTTTTATGCCGTCACAGACAAAAGGGGTCTGTTCATATGCGGCGGCTGAGAGGTTTGAAAGTGGGACAAGAGAACTTCTGTCTGGCTCTTGGCTGTGACCTTTACTGTGGGGTTGTACTGCACCCCTTACCTGCTCTCTCCTGTCGGGGTTGGGTTGGCGCAGGTCCCTCGGGTGGATGTGGACGCTGTGGTACAGGGGGAGGTGCTGCGGGTGAGCAACCGCAGCTGCGAGGCCATCCTTGTGAAGGGAAACACGCTGGAGTGCACTATCCCCTCTGAGCTGCAGGCTGGAGCCAGGGAGCTGGAAGTGGAGGTGAGGGCACAACTCCTGTTAACCCTTAACCCCCACTAACTCCTCCCTCCTGTGACTCCTCAAGGAAGAATCTGAGCAAGTCATGCTGCTCCCTCATGTTTTCTTATCTAAATAAGTGTTTTTTTGCACTCTCATCTTGTTGTGCCTTCATTTCCTGCACAACAAAGTGTTCTGAGTTAAAATCTCACAGAGTCAAACGAACTCTAACGGAGTCAATTTGAGTCAACTCTTACCAGGGTTGCTTAAACTCTTAACGTTTTGTTATGTCCTTGATTTCATAAAACAGGCTGGTTTAATTAAAGTGCTGTTCTCTCATGAAAGTCTGAGTTAATCAGACCTCATCTTGGATTACAGTTACCTGTGATACACTGGGTTTCCTCTGGGTACTCTGGTTTAATACACCTGTCTAGAAACATGCAGGTTAGCATACTAGATTCGGATTGAGGTGAGTATACAGGGTGTTCTTGCAAAAGAGCAGAAACGCTCAGTCGAACTACCTCACACAATAAAGGGTAATATATACTTTGTTTCATATTGATATTCCTGAAAAAGAGTTTTCGCCCCAACAGCCCTGTCTGCCGCCACAGAGATTAGGCGTTGCTGCGATAATTGCAACCATTTTTGAAGTTGGTTATCCATTCTTGGCAGGTAATTACATGTCATCATAGAGAGGAAGAACTGATCAAATTTTAACAAATATCTAATCACAGAATTAGCCTCCAGGGCGGTGCTTTTTTGTGAAAATTTGTGAAAGTTCGTTATCCATTCTGCACGGGTAGTTGGATGTCATGGAGAGGAAAAACTGATAAAATTTTTGTGCATTTCTGATGGCACAATTTGCCACCAGGGGGCGCTTTGCATGAAAATTTTACATTTTTGGCCGTAACTCAAAAACCAGTTGTCCAATTTACTTAAAATTTGGCTCATATTGTACAGCGCCCTCCATAATTATTGGCACCCCTGGTTAAGATGTGTTCTTTAGCTTCTAATAAATTCATTTTTTTTCTTAATAATATAGGACCACAATGAAAAAAAGAGGAAAATCGAACCTTTAATTCAAGTGCATTTATTCAGTGGGAAAAAAATCCCACATTAAGAAATAATTCTTTTACATTAAATCATGTGTGCCACAATTATTAGCACCCCTGATGTTAATACTTTGTACAACCCCCTTTTGCCAACAAAACAGCACCTAATCTTCTCCTATAATGTTTCACAAGATGGGAGAATACAGGAAGAGGGGATCTTCGACCATTCCTCTTTGCACAATCTCTCTAAATCATCCAGCGACCTGGGTCCTCTCCTCTGCACTCTCCTCTTCAGCTCCTCCACAGGTTTTCAATGGGGTTGAGGTCTGGGGACTGAGATGGCCATGGGAGGAGCTTGATTCTGTGTCTGGTGAACCATTTCTGTGTAGATTTGGCCACATGTTTAGGGTCATTATCTTGCTGAAAGACCCAGTGACGACCCATCTTCAGCTTTCGGGCAGAGGCCACCAGATTTTGATTTAAAATGTCCTGGTATTTCAAAGCGTTCATGATGCCATGCACCCTAACAAGGTTCCAAGGGCCTCTGGAAGAGAAACAGGCCCACAGCATCACCGATCCTCCCCATACTTCACAGTGGGCATGAGGTGCTTTTCTGCATACTCATCTTTTGTGTTCCGCCAGATCCACTTAGAGTGTTTGTTGCCAAAAAGCTCTATCTTGGTCTCATCTGACCAAAGCACACGGTCCCAGTTGAAGTCCCAGTAACGCTTAGCGAACTCCAGACGTTTGCGTTTATGATTGTGAGTGAGAAAAGGTTTTTTCCGTGCATGCCTCCCAAACAGCTTGTTGGCATGTAGATAGCGCCTGATGGTTGTTTTGGAGACTTTGTGACCCCAAGATGCTACCATTTGTTGCAATTCTTTAACAGTGAGCTTTGGAGAACTTTTTATTTCTGTTACCATCCTCCTCACTGTGTGTGGTGGAAAAATAACCTTGCGTCCTCGTCCAGGCTTGTTTACCACTGTTCCAGTTGTTTTAAACTTCTTAATGATTCCTCTGATAGTAGATATGGGCAGGTGCAGGCGAGTGGCAATTTTCTTGTAGCCATTGCCTGACTTGTGAAGGTCGGCACATATCTGCCTTACTTGAATGGTGTGTTCCTTTGTCTTTCCCATGTTGAAGAGTGGATAAGAGAAATGGCCTCTGTGTCACGTCATATTTATACCCCAGGGAAACAGGAAGTGATGAATTACTAATTAAATGTTCCTAGATACTCTGATCAACTTTGTAAACTACTGTAGAAATGACAGAAATACTTCAATTACATTTATTTCCTAGGAATTGTTAGGGGTGCCAATAATTGTGGAACAGGTGATTTTATGAAAAATAATTATTTCTTAGTCAGGGATTTTTTTTTTCCCTTAAAATTCACTTAAGTTGAAGGTTACATTTTTCTACAATTTTCAGTGTGAGAGTATGATTCTGCAATAAAAATTGAATTTATTTTAGGGCTTTTAACACATCTTAACCAGGGGTGCCAATAATTGTGGAGGGCGCTGTACGTCTAAACGAAACCTTTCCATGACTGACGGCACTGGCTGATAGTGGTGCAGAGAATTGGGGCATTTTGGGGATATTTCTTTCTTCGGGGATGACAGCTTAGACCTTGTTTTACAGCATGCACCTTTGGTATTAAGCATGAAATTAAAGAGCCCATATGTGCTAGATTAACATTCTTGTGCAGCCCTTATGCAGAAGGCTGAATAATTCTGAGACAGGCAGCATTATTGCAGTGCAGCATCTCATGGCTTTTTTTGTAATCAATTAGTGTAGCGTTACCATCCTTTCATGTGTCAGCAAAACTTCAGAGGCAAAGGCCCGTCACTACTGTTTCTTGGTTTAGCCTGTAGTGTTAAGCAGAAGCGTCTGGCTCTGGCTACTGTGGCTTGCGTTTTCGCATAAAGTGCTTATCTCCCACCAGGGGCAGCCCTTTGAAGACAATATCCCCTTCACTGAGACAAGGCTCCATCCAGATACTTTTACTGTCCCCCACTTCCCCAGCCTCGGTCTGATCCCATCTCTCCCACTCTATCTCAACACAGAAAAACAAACCTAATTTCCCCAAACAAAACCTAATAACGTCTTTCTCCGTATGAGATAAAGCATGGCGGCAATATCGCTGATCAAATTTCCCCTTTATCCGTGAGCTGGGGGCTCCATGAGCTGTCGGGGGCAGCGGTGGCACAGGTGCGGGGTTGGCGCGTGATGTTATTTGGGGTGAGGGATTTAATTTCTCACCGCTCATCTCTGTCTGACCTCCCATCTTTGGAATTCAGGAGAGGATCGAGCAGCCTGATGATACCAACTGATGGTTATTGTGTTATTTCTTTCCTCTACGTCTACTGTTGTATATACCTGTGTTTGCGAGATGCGTGTTTGCTTTTGTCTGTGTACTCTTGAAGGTACATGCATGCATGTGTTTTTATGTGTCTGTGAATGTGTTTGTGTGTGGATATGTGTTTGTATATATTACATTATTGTCATTTAGCAGATGCTCTTATCCAGAGCAATGTACAACACAAAATGCATTTGAAGGTACAAAGAGTGCAGACAGCCTTTGAGGGAAGTAACATTTCAGATACCAGTTGTGGCAATGCATAGAAAAGACTCTTCCCAGCAAGATGCCTGTGGGAAAAAATGCAACTGTAAAACAATATGTATATGTGTGTGTCCATGCTCAGTGGAAGCAGGCAAGATCCTCCGTGATCCTGGGCAAGGTGTTTCTGGCAGAGGAGCAGGATTACAGGCCTCTGATCGGGGGTGTTCTCGCCATTACCATCCTCCTCCTGATGTTCCTGGCCCTCCTGGTCTGGAGAAGGAAGAAGAAACATATAAAGGGTATGTGCTTTCTCCAAGTGAGCAGATTCCGCGTGTGTACCGTGTAAACAAATAATACTCTATCAGAATACATTTGTAACGTAAGGGGGTGGCACAGAGGCGCAGTGGGTTGCACTGATGCTTCGCAACAAAAAGGTCATGGGTTTTAATCCAGCCTGGGGCCTTACTGCGTGGAGTTTGCATGTTCTCCCCATGTTGGCCTGGGTTTGCTCTGGGTACTCCAGTTTCCTCGTACGGTCCATAGACTTGCATATAAGGCTGATTGGAGTATTTAAATTGCCCAGGAGTGATTGGCATGTGATGAGATTCCTGCACATGGTTGGAAGAGTACAAATGATACAGCCATAAAATAATATTCTATAACTGTTGTTGAACAATGAATACTCTTGGGGTTGATTTAATACAGAACATTCAGCTGAGTCTTTTTGTGGAGTCTGAAAGTGGTGTTTGCACTGTGAGTTAACACAGTAAATGGTTGGGAAAGATTGTATACCCTTGTGCTCCCTGTGAATAAGTTGTATGTCCCCAGGACTGGGGTCCATTGCTCACTGTATACCAGTGCAGTCCTTATTGTCCAATGTGGGAGATTACATCACCACTAACTGTGTAGCATGTCCCACCGCAGGCATGTGTCTGACAGCGGCCCCTCCGGCTTAACGTTAATGCAGAAATATTGGTCTGGTTACCATGCACTGTAAATACAAGGATTTAATTGCATTTAGGTTGTAGTATGTCAAAGCTGCCGCTACATGACCGTTGTCATACTGGCATCTGAATCAATACAATGTCGTGATTGACTGTGTGCTTTCTTATTAAGGGTCATATTTTATTATAAATCTCTGCTGCTGGGGTAAGTGGTCCAGTGCGGTAATGTCTCAGAAATGTGTGTCTTCTGCATCTGTATCAGTGCTGCCAGATGAAAAGACTTCGTCCTGCATTAAGCCCCTGTGTCCTGTGTGTTGCAGATTTAGGTGAGGGTATGGTTTGGTATGATGGGAGAGCGCACATTCCACACTTGGACATGTTGGCAAACGCCAGGAGTGTCAGTCCCACGAATGAAATGGTCTCCCACGAGTCTGTTGACTACAGAACAACGTTGCTGGAGGGTAGGTTTTTACTTTATCCTTACCTAGTGAGAATACATCTCACACTTTGATTTCATTGCTATTTTTTTCCTATTGATCAATCCTGCATGCCCCTTAACCACGTAAGTCCCCCCCCCCCCCGTGCTTGAAAGGAGATTTAATTTAACTGTCCAGACCTGTCTTTAACCATTTTATCTGTAAAATCATTGAATAGCTAGAATATTCCAATGTGAACATCCATTGTTGATGTAATGATCACAACTGATAATAGGTGAGAGCAACGCAATGTCATCCCACTGTCTTCATTAAGACCACGTCCCTTATTGGGTGAATACAAAGAGGGGAAAGCGACCGGTGCCATATTAGAAAGCATAGAGAAAACATGTCCTAGAGGTGCTGTGTCTCATTTTGTGCTTCCAGTCGTAAAAAACAACAGTCCCATTTTCCTTTCTTATAAGAACTGAAAGGGACAGCAAAAGAGGGGATTTATGACTTCAGGGAATCAGATTTAATTTCTTGCTTCTTACATCATAGTACGGTAAATAAATCATGAACTGAGTGCATTCTATCGGCTTCTTTGGCAACATTTTGTTTTATCAGGCAATCTAGCTGTAATGGAGATTGTTCTCCTAAAACTGAGCAGGCAACTGGCTACATGGTTAATGCTGAAAAACTTTGTAGTGTAGATCCCTGAATAAGAACAAAGTGAAATTTGATAAGATGCTGAGAATATTTTAAATTGGTGATACATTCTGTTCAAAACAAATATGATACGTCCGTCTATAGGTTACATGGGTACGTTAGGCTATGCTGAATAATTTGGCAAATGTGGCAAAACAAGTATCTTGCGGTAAAAGAAATCATCATAGTTAAAAGTTATATGCATTACCTGAAGGCTCGATGAGATGATCATATAGGACAGATAGGACTCCTTTGGCCATTGAGTGGGATTATTTGTCCACTTTTAACCATTGAGGATAAAAGGGCTAATTTTGGCTAATTTTTTTTTGTTGCAAGAAAGATTGGTGATTGTCATTGAAGTCATGTGAACCATTGTGGTGTTAGCCATTATGCAGGATGTGACCAATTTAATTACACTGCGTAGTTTGTGAAGAGCTTTTCAATCTCATTTATTTCCTGCCAAAGTTAGAGGTCTGTTTTCACCCAAAAGGGGGCGGCACCATGGCATACGGGCAAAGTGTTGCTTTCATTTATGGAAGGCAGTGGAGTTCTAGAACCCTGACGCACAATGTTGAAAAACATTCCTAAAAACCAACTCTTCAGACGTTCTTGAGATATTCTGTCTGTAATTGACCTCTAACTCATTTTCCAGACCAGAGCATGCCCATGTCTCAGGCGATTGCTCCCTGTCGACTCCAGCCCTATCTCCACATGGATCTGTCACCTATGCTGCCTGGAGGTGACCCAGAGATAGCCACGCCACTTTTGCCTTCTGCTGTCCAGATTGACCTGACCAGCCTCCATCCTGAACTTCTCAAGGAGGTGCAGCATGTGGTCATTAACCCCAAGGAACTGCTGCTGCACATTAATGAGGTCATCGGGAGAGGTAAATGTGCAAGTGTATTCACATGGACATTTATCCTCAAATCATCGGATACACAGCCTTAAATATCCGCTTTGTGAAGCTCGCAAAGTACTGTTCTTGTTGAGGCTGGTTCAGATAGGGATTAATTCCATTCTGTGATGATTTTGACTGCTGTAGTTCTGTGGTTATTAATGACTGTCCTACCTAGTGTCCGTCTGTCCCTGTCTGAAGGCCACTTTTTTTTTTCTTCTTTGCTAGCGTATGAATCATCATTTTTGAAACCATTTCTTTGCCATGGTAAACAATTTTTTATTGACACTCCTGCAGTTGAGGCTTCTACTATTTGGCCCTTTTGGAACTCTGTTAGTATCCTCACCCTTCCTTAGAAACATAACTTCATAAGTCCTGCTGGTTAGACCTCTTTAAAGGCACTCATCTAGTTAAAAATATTATTAAAAGTGAATTTGCTTGTTTTCCATCTGACAGTCTAAAGGACCACATACAGAAAATAAGAAACCCTGTGCATTTTATATGGCTGGCAGTCATCTGACAATTTAAGTCTATGGGCTCTATCTTTCACACTGCCCTACCCATTGCCAATACCCGCTACCTGTGAATTACGCATTTAGCAGCTTCCACTATCCCTAAACGGTATCTTGCGGCCACACTACCCGCTATACATTATGCCGAATCCTTTATTTGAGCCTGGAGGTGTGCCCGTGGGCGTATTTATGCGCTTTCCCTACAATTGACCACACGGAAAGCAAACCACCCGCTACCCACTTGGGCTTTAGCAAGAGCGCGCCCAGGTGGCTTCAGTGCGCGTCCACTTGGACACATGTGGACGTGCACATGTGGCTCCACTTCCCGAATTAACTCGCCTATAAAAAGCCACCTTGCTTTAGCCTCAGCTGAACCCCTGAGAAAATGGCAGAGATAGTACGAAATCGCCTTGATCGCCAGTTAAATAATAGAAGACGCCCAGAACGCGTGTACTGCCAGCACACCAGCTACCTGGGCCTTTCAGGTTGTTTGTATTTTGTATCAATCATTTTTTCTGCTTTTATAATAATATATAATTATTATATATAATATATATTAATGATATATATTAGACCTATATATAATATTCTAAAATTATAATAATACAATACAAGTATTATCAGGGCCGGCGCTCGCCGATTGCCTAGGCAAAAATCCATCCCTTTACTGGCCACAGTTAGTCCTGGCTGGTTCTTAATGGTTTTCCTTTATTAACCCGTTTTCCAATTTAAGAATAATCAAGTGGCAATTGAAGACACGGCTTCTCTCCCCCTATGCGATCTGACAGCGACAAATGGGCTACATTCAGTTCAGAAAAATAATTAATAAAATTAGGTCTATGCACTGGCACTCAGCGACGTAACTTTTTTTCCAGCGAGAGTGGCATTTCAGAACTCTTCAGCGAATGAAGATAATTCTGGTGACAAGTACGTGGTTTCGTCCGTTTACATTTTCCAATCGGACAACTGTCTATTTTTTTACAGCAAGTTGCGTGACCGTGCTGCAAAAACAGGTGTGCGGACTTGTCGCTGAAATTACCTTCATTCGCAAAAGAGTTCTGAAATGCCGCTCTCACTGGAAAAAAAAAATTACCGTTGCTGAGTGCCAGTGCATAGTCCTATTTTTAATTAAATTATTTTTCTGTACTGAATGTAGCCCATTATTTTGTCGCTGTTAGATCGCATGGGGGAGAGAAACCGTGTTTTCAATTGCCACTTGATTATTCTTGAATTGGAGAATGTGTTAATAAGGGAAAACCATCTAGAATTAGCCAGGACTAATTGTAGTCAATAAAAGGATGGATATTTCCCCCAAATTTTCAGGTCTAGCGCCGGCCCTGAGTATTATTTCCCACAGAACGAGAATGCGTGACAAAACTGCGCCTCTCCCGTCAGGCAGTGACGGAATTATGTCTCCTGGTTTCAGATGATGTATACACTGCTGGCAGCTGTCCGTATGCCTTGCCCGTTGCTGTTAGGGTTACTGTGGCACTATTTTTCCATGCTAGTGGGTCATTCCAACACCCACTCAGCTCAATTGGAGGCATGACCCAATCATGGTGAAACGCATTTTTTTCTTTTTCTTTTTTTTGAAGTTTCCATCACAAAAGGGGTAGGCTTGATGTTTTTTTTTATTACATACCAAACATTAAACAATATGTCAATGTCAAAAATAATAATAATAATAATAATAATACAATTCATGATTAACTTAACAAAAACAGATCCTCCCTGTCTGGATTTGACCTCATGCACAAGCAATTTAACTTCGTCTTCGGAGAAACATGGTGATCTTCCTCTCTTCATCACGGGTTTCGGTTTGAGGATTTGGGATAGCGCAGCCTGCTCCTAAAGGCAATGGCACCTGGCACACTGATTGGTTTAACTGGCGTAACGCCCAAACCACGCCTATGCATAACATAACAGGTAGCGAAGGTGTTTTAGGGATATAGGCAGATATGCAAGATTGCAACTTTTGCAGGGGAACGCCTCTTACGCAATGCTAAATCCCCAAATAACGGGTTTAGGGACTCTGGCGTAAGATAGGGCCCTATGTCTTTGGGGGAAATGGAAGTGATTAGTCTTCCTCATATTACCAATTATTTTGATGAAGGTTCACTCCATGGAAATGGCGAAATACTCGGAAATCCCAATTTTCATATGAAATGCCCTTTTAAAGCAAACACATGCTGCTAATTCACATTGAAAATAATGAGAATTGCATCCATAGAGGCTTTGTAATTGAGGGAATACATTAAAGGAGCTGTGTCATGATAACTGTGCATGCTCAGAACTTTGAAAACTTGACGCTCATAGCCGCCGGAAGCTTTTGGGCATGTTTGCGTTAAAATGATTGTCAGGTCTACCGAACTGGAAGCATGCATCTTTCATGGTAAATGAATTGGGAGCTGCTGCCAAATATTAGGTTAAAGTAGCAGATAAATGCAGATCTCCCCAAGAACCTTTCATTTCACGCACAAATTTTGTTAGCTAAGTGGGTAGCTACTTAACTCACTTCATTTAAATGGCGTCATCAGACAATTAGCAGAATTACTAGCTAACATTCCCTGCGTGGCTATCGCAGCTGCGTAACACAGTCAGCTACAGATATCCACAAAAACCTTTTATTTAACTTGCAGCTTTGTTGGCAAAGTCAGCTAGCTATATATTTGTTAATTCATTCAAAGAAAATCATCAGACAACTAGATGAATAGCTTGCTAAGGTTAGCTATGTAGCTATCATGGCTATGCTACGTCGTTAGCTACACAGATATTTTTTGGTTAAGTATTTACTTATCTGACTACGTTATTTAAAACTGCATCTGACAACTAGCCAAATGGCTCGACAGTGTTAGCTACGCAGCTATCGTAGCAATGCTACGGAGCTAGCTATGCAGACATCCACGAGGAAGAGATTCTTGTTCTTCTATGATGTTCATTTTAGGTCGGCAAACAAGCCTACATTTTTCACATCCTACAGCTACAGCGCAAAAATAGCGCTTTGAATCGTCAAATGTCCTTATAAAACTCCTTAATATAAAAGAATAATGCCTGAATGACTAACATATATACATATATAAATTCAATGCTAAACAAAGATGGATTTGCAAGGATGGAATTATGATTTGTAGTCGCGCAGATTCACTTTCTTGGGATGTAAGTTCTGAGCATGCGCAGTAATCATGACACAGCTCCTTTAAGAGGGTTGAAATTAAATGATATTTGTGGCGGTTGTGAGAATGACCATTGCATGATTTGTTACTTGACAGGACAATTGTAAAATAAAATAAAAAACAGTATAATATTGTAAAATTATGAGTGTAAAAAATTTTCATCTGAAGGACTGGATATTATTTTAATTCTAATGGTGAAACACTATGATAGAACTTTTTAGATATTCAACTTGCGACAAAATGCTTAACGTAACATTGTTTTTTTTTATTCTAGTGCAGTGCCCATTCAAAACACACAAACTAGGAGTTGCAGCCTGTAAAGGCTCGCCTCAAATGTAAGTGATGACATGCTTTGCTCAGTCTACAGAGCCCTGAAACCCCACCCTCGCTGCTGCAGAGTGCTGTTTGCTTCTTTATTCAAAGATTACGAATAATGGCATGTCGCGTGTTCAAATCGCACCTTATTGACAAGTGCACGTTCTTTGGTCCCCAGCTATACACTCATCAAATGTGACGCAGATCAGATACAAGGTTCTCCGAGATGTGCAAAGGACACACGTTACACACACAGGCAGATGGGTTTCATGTTTTACCGTAATGTGCTCATAGTAGCAAACAGCTTACCATAAGGTGTGCAATATTGTTTTGCTTTACAGCACTGCACGCACCTTCCCTCTTCAGTTTGTTGCAGTCCTCATAGTGCCCCACCCCCACTGTCCTCCGGGCAGTAGAATGGGTGCTGGGGAGCTTATGGATTTGTGTGAGACGATTTTATTCCCTGTCTTGAATTGCAAGCCCATTGTTGTGTGGTTGCCCGCTCCATGCTGGTAATGCGACTCCCTTGCCATGTGTGAGAATGTGATAGGAGAGAGCTAGGGAGATTACTCAAAGCTTTATTATTCCTACAGGCCTGCGAAGGCCCCAACCCCCTTCTGTGCCCCCTGCATCCTCCCCCACTCCCAGGCCTTGAGCCTAAAGAGATGATGTATAATTAAATAATGAAATAAGGGCTGAGCTTTACGGACCTCTTGCTGCCACAAGTATCGACCTGCTTAAGGGGTTCAAAGACTGTGTGCTTAGGAAATTCAGTGGGTGCTCCTGTAAGAAATTAAAACACTGGGAAAGCATGTTTTGAGGTTTAGGTTTAGTCTGGTTATGTGCTGGCTGACTTCATATCTTAAGGTCTTCTGACCAGATGTTTTCATGCAGTTATCCTCGCCATTGAGAGAAATGTTTCAGAAACGCCATACTCACACTATATGAGAATACAGGTACTGTAGTGTGCAGTGATGATTATAAACTTAACAAAATGAAGATAAATTAGAAACCAAGGACTATTCAAGTATTTATTTTATGCAAAAATGGGATCATATGGATGAAAAGAAGTAAACAGATTGCAAAATATAGTAAAAACAAAAATAATACTGTCCTTCTGAGAGAAAAGGTTATTATCGTATGTGGCTGCCCTTTACTTTGATTACAGCATTTAATCTTTCAGGCTCAGTCTTAACATTTTTTAATTTCCTCACTCGCTAAACCATTCCCTATGGATTGAAGTTCATTCCAAAGGGATTCTTTAGATTTTACAACAGATTTGCTCAATCAGATCAAGGTCTGGAGTCTAGATTTTGAGCAGGCTAAAGTCATAATTATATGTCACCAGATGTTTCTTTCCATCTGAGATCAGTCTTGCACAACTTAGAAGTGCGTTTAGGGTCTTTACCTTGTTGAAAATAAAATCCCCAACCAATCAGTCTCTTTCCAGATGGCAATGCATGCCTCACAAAGATGCTGTGATGCTTCTTTTGATCTATGATTCTGTTGATTTTTAGGAGATCCCCAGCTCCTTTCGAGCAGACTGAACCCCAAACCATAATATTACCACCTCCGTGTTTCACTGAAGGGGTTCATCATTTTTTTAAACGTTCTCCATCTCTACGGCGCATGTAAGTTCTGCGTTTGGGTAAGAGGATTTTGAATTTTGATTCATCGGTCCAAAGGACTTGTTCCCCGTCCATTGGGTTCCAATTATTGAATTTCTTGGCCTCAAACGAGTTCAAACTAATTTTTTATGATCAATAATCATGGAATGATCCTTCAGACATGCATTCAGGCTATGCAAGAGTCAAAAAAATTAAATTTGTGACACCTTTCCATTGTTATAAAAAATTTATGTTTGCAGTGTTTTTGCTTATTACCCATATCTTTACCTCAATATACTTGCGGGAATTTTTTTTTTTTATTCTCATTGCCTGAAATATGATTTTTCAATACATTTTCACCAAAAACTTAGAGAAGTAATATATTAGGACCCTTTTTTGACAAAAGTAATGGTGCATAATCATCACTGCACACCACTGTATTTTGGAATTGTTGTGCATTGACCTAATTTATTATTATTATTATTATTATTATTATTAGAAGGGTTGAATATGTAGGTTGACAGGTATGCTCATCTACTTCAAAAATTCCTCCAAATAAGTACAGGAAATTGTCACATCTTAATCATTGTTAATTGTTTTTCCCTTGAGATTAGGCATTCTGAGTCAGTTTTGGTTTCATTTTGATAATAGTTTCTCATTATTACTTCGCAAAATTGACGATTCACTGAGTCACGTTACTTTCTTCCATTAAAATGTCTGTTAGTTTGTCTATGAGTCCCGCACTGAATTGCCTATCAATTTTATTTATTCACTTCATGTCCTCTACCAGGGCGGCGCGGTGGGTAGCACTGCCCCCTCACATCTTGAAGGTCGTGGGTTCGAATTCGGCCTTTCCATGTGGAATTTGCATGTTCTCCCCGTATTCGCGTGGGTTTCCTCCGGGTACTCTGATTCCCTCCCACAGTCCAAAGACATGCATGTCAGGCTAATTGGAGACCCTAAATTGCCCATAGGTATGAGTGACAGTGTGTGAATGGTTTGTGCGCCTTGCAGTGGACTTGCAAGTTGTCCAGAGTGTTTTCCTGCCTTTTGCCCGTAGACAGCTGGGACCCTAGTGAGGACAAATCAGTATAGATCATGGACGGATGTTTTCTACCATCTCATTCAGTTATGTCCTCGCCAGAAACCTGTGACCTTTTGGGTTGCTAGGTCAAAGGTCAAAGGCAAGACCATCCAAAAGGCCAAAAACATTTTGGGTCATAACTTTTTTATCCCCCGCCGCGCGTTTAGCGCGAAGCGGGGGATATAGTATTAGTCTCCGTCCGTACGTACGTACGAATTGGAATATCTTAAGAACTGTTGATTGGATTTTCTTCATATTTCACATCTAGGTTGATCACAGAAAGAGAAAGGTGCCAGTCATGTTTGGTGACCTTGACCATCATTTCAAGGTCACAAGGTGACTTTAAAGTTTTTTGACATTTTACCCTTGTCAGCGAGATATCTCAAGAAAGGTTCACTGGATTTTCTTCATACTTGGCACCAAGCTTCATCTGTGGAAGGCACAGGGCCCAGTCGATTTTGTGACCTTGGCCTAATTTTCAAGGTCACAGCGAGACATTGAATATTTCAGTATGTTTACCTGCATGTTAACCTTGTCAGCGAGATATCTCAACTTTTGACAGGATAGTCTTCATAGTTGACACCAAGCTCCAACTAGGGAAGGCTCAGGGACCAGTTGATTTTGGTGACCTTGGTATAATTTGCAAGGTCACGGTGACACATTAAATATATCACAAGGTGCGCCCCGGTGGCTCATCGGTCTAAGCGCGCGTACCACAAAGGCTGAGTCCTTCCTGCAGCGACCTAGGTTCGATTCCGTCTCAGGTCATTTGCTGCATGTCTTCCCCCATTCTTCTCCCCAACTTTCCTGTCTCTCTACACTATATAACTGTCAAATATAAGAAAAAATTCCCAAAAAAATAATCTTTAAAAAAAAAATATATCACAAGGTGACTAACATTTTTTGACATTTTACCCTTGTCAGTGAGATATCTCAAGAAAGGTTCACTGGATTTTCTTCATATTTGACACCAAGCTTCATCTGAATTCTGTTGAATGTTTATTGATTAGCAGATTCTTTATTACTATTTTTACTACTCATACACTGTGACATTCATGTCAAGGTCACAGTAAGTCTTGAAAATATTTTTGCGTTTCAACAACCACAGTGCAAATATCAACGGATGTTTACTGGATCATGTTTCTGTTGACATTTAGCTTCATCTTAACCTATCACCATCACTTCATACCTCTTTAATTTTGAATTAATCATTTGCGGCGGGGGATGATGTCACCTTAGTGACAACACATGTTCACTATAAACAATAGAAACTTCAAACCAACGGCATCTTTTTCATCTAATTGTGGCGGTCATAGCGGTTGAGATCCGAATGAGCTACATTTAATGATATTGCTACAGTAAGCCAATGAAATTTGTTGGTGCAGCTCGATGAGCCATAACTCCTGAAATCAATGTCGTGCCTCTGTTCAACACTGTTTGCCGCTGCCTGACCTCTACTCGTCCTATGATTATGACTAGCCTGCCCTTCATCGCGAAATTTGCTAGTTCTCTGACCCGGATCATACAACATCCTAATAAAGCTACCAATTATTGTGAATCTAACCCTGATGTTGACTCCGTTCGTTTGTGAGTCTCTGCTTCCCCGTCAGAGATGGATATGCATTTTTGTGTTGTGAATACCGATTTTCCGAAATGTTTTCGAGTAGAAGTTAATCACACTGTTTCCGCTGAGACAGCAGAAGTGCACATAATGGACTGCATTTATACATTGCTTTGCTCGTGTTCTGATGCAAAGCGCTTCACAGCGTAAACCTCACATTCACCCTGATGGCAGAGGCTGCCATGCAAGGTACCTACCTGCACTTCAGGAGCAGCACCGGGTTCGGTGTCTTACTCAAGGCCACTTCGACATGTTCTGTGAAGGAGCCGGGGATGGAACCTGGATGGAACCTTCTGATTTCTAGACAACCTGTTCTACCTCCTGAGCTATGCCGCCAATGGGGTGAACTTGTCATTTTGTGTAGGTTGTTTGTCTTAATCTGTCTGGTTCTTTGTGTTCCAGGACATTTTGGCTGTGTTTACCATGGGACCCTTCTGGCACAGGATGAAGTAAATCTGCACTGCGCTGTCAAGTCCCTCAACCGTGAGTTGACCTGTCACCAGCTCACAGTGCTGCTCCAATTCCGTCAGCTTGAACATAACCTGAGGCGCAGACCAGCTTAGTGTTTCTCATGTTTTCTCTTGGATGTTTTGAGCTTTAAACAGCATTATCATTGATGTGTTCTTCAAAGCATTGTTTCAAAATGTAAGTCTTGGGGGCGCGCTGTCTATGCTGCCTTTTGTCCCGACCACAATCGCAATTGCAGGATTTTAACAAGCTATTAATTTGTCTTAATTAGGTGCAATTAATTTTAAAAGCAGTCAGTAACCCTCTTAAGCCACACGTTGATTGATGGATATTGCTGTCGAAATGTTGACTAGGAGAGTAAATAACTGCTCTCAACATGAAATGCACCTAAATAAGACAAATTAACAGCTTTTTAAATTCTAGGATTGTGACTGTGGTTGGACCAAAAAACCAGCACACACAGTGGGCCCCCAGGGCTGACATTGAGAACCACTGGTTTAAAGGGATGCTACATTATGAATCATGTTAGTCATTTTGAGCCATAGGATTTGTTCTTTCTCTGGGGTTAGCTAGCACTACTTTTGGCAGATAAACTGTGCTCATAATGGCAATTTCTTGTACTTTATACCTTGTTTCAGTGCAACCATTTAAACTTGTAATTGAAGATATTGACACTGAATAGTGACTTCAGTTTTGTTTTGTCATTCCTGTCATCAGACTTGTGATAAAAAGTGAAACAGAGTGCATTAGTTTGGATATATTGAATTGTTTTCCATCATATTTTATGGAGATAAGCCGAGAGATTGCTTTTTCGGAATATTGATGTGCGATTCAGTAAGAGAAACATCATGGTCAATATGCCATGGCACTTCACAAAAATGTTAATAGGCTAGAACCTCCATTGCATTGTCTGCTTTTAATCTGTTTTCTTGGGAGTGCATGGTCTGGTCTCAATTGATGGTGTCTTTTCACTAAAGAGATTTGGGATGACCACCAATCAGTTGGAATTGTACTGTTCCTGGGATATTGCCTGCATTCGATTGATGACCATTGGCATTTTATTTACAGTGTATATCTTGTCATGTTCTATATGCCTTTTCCCTTTAATTTATAGTGCATGTCTCCTCTTAGCCTATATGCCTGTTCCTCTAATTGGTACAGTAAACTGTCTGTGCTGGCCTATTGCTTTAACCCATATTGTAAGAATATCAGAAAGCATGTGACGTATCTGAAATCAGATGCATGCTTCTCTCTTCACTGATACTAAAGTTACAATAACTAATTAGTGTCCATATTTCTGCACTGTTTTAGGCCCATCACTGTCAGTATTTTTAAAGGTTTATTCTGCAGGGCGTTTGTAGGGGTCTGACAAATCGTTGCGAATGCATATCGCTGAGAAGCAAAGATGCCATCTTAATTGATAGCGGATATTTTATATTTAGCCCACAGAAAACATGACTTTGTGATTAAAGAAATCTGAAATAATTTTGATAAAGACTTCGGTTGTGAAGTAAATTACTGGTGTAGAACGACTTGTGACTATTTGGAATGGGCTACTATGTGGCTTGCCAACTGATCATCCATTACATTACCTTATAAACATTTTCTGCATGTCCACTGAGCCAATGAATCATTTCATTCTAGCAACTTGTGGAGTGCGTGTGTTTGTGTTTGTGCGTGTGCATGTATTTATGAATGTGCACACGTGTATGTATCCATGCATGTGTGTGTGTGTGTGTGTGCGCGCATTTGTAGGCGCGTGTGTCCGTGTGAGTGCATGCAGGCTGACAAAATGTCTTTCTTGAGGTACTGTCAGCTGTGATGATTCAGGCTGCTCTGTGGTCTGTCTCAGGGATCACAGACATGGAAGAGGTGGAGCAATTCCTGAAGGAGGGCATCATTATGAAGGATTTCAGCCACCCCAATGTGTTATCTCTCCTGGGAATCTGTCTGCCCTCGCAGGGCTCTCCACTGGTCGTGCTGCCCTACATGAAGCACGGAGACCTGCGCAACTTCATCAGGGATGAAATACATGTATGAACTACAAACCCAGCTTGGACGTCCACACTGTATTCACACCACAATGTATACTGTCTGAATCCTTTTCACACTGATGGCTTCCGTAGCCTGACCACTCATTCACCCAAAGCCTCCATGTGCTTACACGCACTGCTGTTTCAGACTTCCACCTGCCATATACATGCTCACACCAGCCTTTAGCTTCCTTACTGTCCTGTCACATGTCCACGAAGATCAACATTTTCTACATACTTGCCCACTATAGCCACAGTGCCTGCATTTCCCCTACCTATATTGAGGCTTGTTTCCTGGTTTGAAGTTTATGGGAAAGTCTCTCACCTTTTACATCTATTCATGCTGCACTGATTCTTTGTTCACGTCATAGTTGTGGCCCATTGAATGTGGTGATTTTCCTGTATTTGCTCTGTGTGACATTAAGTATCATTTCTAGAGGACCTGAATGTCTTTGGTTTTTTCCACAGAATCCAACAGTAAAAGACCTCATGGGGTTTGGGCTCCAGGTGGCAAGGGGAATGGAGTATCTCGCTAGCAAGAAGTTTGTCCACAGGGACCTGGCAGCCAGGAACTGCATGTGAGCAATGCCTTTTCAGCACTTAATGGCTAAACCACACATTCATAGTGGAACAGGAGCACTGAAACACTGGCTGTTATTTCAAGGAGCCATTTTATTTCTCATTGGTAGCAATGCAAAACATTGACTGAGGATAGATTTATAGTCTTAGTGGCTTTAGGGAGATCAAATGCTTTGGTTTCACTTCAATGAATATGGAAGTGGGAGTCAAAAGCCTTTCACAGTAAATGATTTACTTGCTTGGCAGACATACCCAGGGTGTCTTGCATTGCTTAGTTTTGTGAATTGCCCATCTATACCACTGGAATTTCATGGATGCAAGTTGTATTAAGCTCTGTAATCAAAGGCACTGCATTGTCCAACATGGAAGATATATGAAACCTGTTTACAAACACAGCTTTTTCACCACTCCTGCTCACTCTCATTGCCTTTCTCTCTCAGGTTGGATGAGAGCTACATTGTGAAGGTGGCTGATTTTGGCTTGGCCCGAGACGTGTATGACAAGGAGTACTACAGCGTGCACAACAAGAGCGGCGTCAAGCTCCCAGTCAAGTGGATGGCTCTGGAGAGTCTGCAGACGCACAAGTTTACATCTAAATCAGATGTGGTAATGGCCTTATTTGAATATGTTCTCTCTAAAGAGAGGGGAGCAAGGAAGAGACCTAGGTGTTCAGTGCATTCTGTTAGGACAAGAACAAAAAGCAAGAATGAATGTGGTTTTGGAGATTGCCAGCTTTAATTTGTGGCTATCTACATTGCCTGGCCAAAAAAAAAATTTTGCTGTTTGGATTTAAATTACCAAATACTTAAGAGCTTATGATTGAATCATTATTGCAGTGATTAATATTTTTCAGCTGGTAACAATTCTTCTAATTCTGACTGATGCAGTGTGTAGCTTCTCATTTCTTGAACAATTACATCGGAAGAGGTATCCCTTGGTCCTGGAAATGATATTATTGTGTTTCGAGAGAGGCAAATTATTGGCCTGCATTTCACTGAAACTGGGTAAAGACCTGTCCAATGCGTTATTAAAACCTGGAAAGATGGCGGTGAACAGTCAAATTCGCGGAAGAAATTGGTCAGGGGAAAAAAATCAAGAATGATTGTGATCGGCACTAAAGTGCTTGGTGAAGTCTCATCATAAAAAAGGACACTAGAACTCATTGCTATGTTTTATTATGAAAGTAAGAGAATTTCCATATACAAAATGTGACAAGAACTTGCGGGGTTGGGACTAAACAGCTGCATACTGCAAACAAGCCGCCTCTTAGTGAGGCTGATTGGGGGAAAAAGTAATTTCAATTTCCCAATTAGCTTGGGAGCATTAAGATTGGACCATGGAGTGATGGGGAAAAAGGTCATGTGGTCTGATGAGTCCAGTTTTATCTGATTTTAGAGTGCATCAGGGTAAGAAAGGAAGCCCATGAAGCGATTCACCCATCATGCATAGTGCCCACTGTACAAGCCTCTGGAGGCAGTTATGATCTTCGGTTGCTTCAATTGGTCGATTCTAGGCTCAAAAACATTATGCAACAATAAAATGCAGACAGCGGACTACCTGAAACTACTACCTGAATGACCAGGTTATCCAATAAATGGATTTTTAATCTCTGACAGCACAGGCATATTCCAGGATGACAATGCCAAGATTTTGAGCTAAAATTGCGAATGAGTGGTCCAGCAAGCATGAGAATTCATATTCACATGAAGTTGTCACAAGAGAGTCCTGACCTTAACCATCTGAAAGTCTTTGGGACGTGCTGAAGAAGGCCTTATGGTGTGGTATGACTCTCACGTTGTCAATGCAAGATGTTGACCAAAACTTAATGCAACTCTGTTCTGAAAGAAATGTTGTGACTTTGGGTATTATTGTCAAAACAATGCCATGAGGAATGCTTGCCATGATCAAGGCTAAATGAGGTCGACAGTATATTCCTGCGCTACTTTTTTTTGGCCAGCCAGTGTACATTCTTATGGTGGTGAATCATGTGGGAATTGCGCTTTTTATACAGTATCACTGTCCAAATATTTATGGACCGCTCTAAATTGTTTGTGATATTGACCTGTAGAGAGTGAAATCTCTAATTCCAGTCTTGACAGGGCTTTGTGTAGCCGCGGTAGATTTAATGCCAAATGAATGAATTACCCTTCTTGCTAAGGTACATGCATCCATAAGAATGCACATTACCATGAGTGATCTCCCCCCCCAAAAAAAAAAAAAAAAGCCATATTAGGTTTGACATGGTATACTATTTCCTTTTTACAGTCACTCATAAAATTATACTTGATTATAAAACGGGTGCTTCCCATCCTTAAATGTGATTGGCTGAGCCGCGTACCATGCTGGTATAAAATCAGTGTAACCCACTGCATTCTGAGGCAGCCCGCAACACAAAATATCCCCGCGTGCGTAGCCTAGCAACCAACTACTCGCTATTTCAGTGTTAGCGAAGTTTAGCCTTTTAGCCTGCTAACCAGTTGGCTATCTACCTAGCTAGCTATAGCATTATAGAAACACTGAAATAGCGAGCTAGTTAGCAACCTAGCTATCAAGCTAAAGTGATATTGAACTCTATGGCTAGGTTGCTGACTAGCTCGCTATTTCAGTGTTAGCAAAGTTTAGCCTTTTAGCCCGCTAACCAGTTGGCTATCTACCTAGCTAGCTATAGCATTATAGAGTTCGATATCACTTTAGCTTGCTTGCTACGTTGGTAACTAGCTCGCTATTTCAGTATTAGCGATAAATTGTTGATTTTTTTTCTTGTGTGTTTATTTTATGGGCTATAGGTAGGGTAACCACATCCATTGTAGTGAACGCTAACTAGTTGACAAGCTGGCTAGCAAACTAATGAACAATTCAACATATTTTCCTGGACACCGGCAAGTGTGGAGGACAAAAGTCAATCTTGTTCCCTACTCTCGCTGCTGGTTGTAATGATATGGCCGATCGGCGTGAGTTGAGAACAGGTTGAGAACAAGGAAACTCGAAAACCGAAACGAACGTAAAATTGTTAAACGCGGCCTTCGGGAGACCAAAGGAGACATTCCAAATAGCCTGCTTTCATGGTATATCTACATTAACGAGCCCAAATAGCCTGATGTGACATGATAATGGCGATAGATGAAAAAGCAATCTTAGCGTCTTGCCAACCATTCTGTCCACTCTATCTTGCTTGGTGGAAGAATGAATAGTTCTCAATTTTATTGGTGCATTATTACCAATAAATAGTTGATTTTTTTTTCTCGTGTGTTTATTTAATGGGTTATATGTAGGGTAACCGTTTTATAAAAACAATAAGCCCCTTGAAGCAGTGGGTTACAGTGATTCTACAACGGCGGAGGTGCACCAAGGCACTCCGCTGTACGTCGTGCCTTAGAACGCCCCTCCGCCGTTATAGAATCACTGTAACCCACTGCTTCTCGGGGCTTATTCCTTTATTAAGGAGAAGAGCCATCTGAGGAGGTAGAATTCTTCCACTCAGCGATTGATAAATGAAAGCATGTCATTCTTAAGTGTCAACAGCGAAATTCAGACTTAATAGGCAAGGAGTGTTAAAATTTCAAATGCATTTAATACAGTTTCTCCCAAGGTATGAAACGGCATTAATGGAATCACTAGAATAAAGAGGATAAACGATAGATATGAAAGTGACTTCCAAACATATGTTGCCTCAGTGAGACATTTGTTGTCGTCATAGATTTTGCACTGTCCGGAGCTACAATGGATAGTGTTCCTCCGGACACGGACCTGCATCTGCCTGAAGATGCTGCTGTGGTTGTGTTGTGAACAGTTCCTTACACGCTGGTTTAAAACTGGCAGAATGTGAAATCTGATTTATCTCCCGTAGTGGCCATTGATGACTGCTTTTAATTAACAATGCCCAAGACAACAATGCCCAAATAAATATCCTCTTTCACGCTGAGGCCTATTTTAGAAATAATTATAGCTCAAATAGCTATTTTGAATTAATAATGCGAAACTGAATTTGGAAATATATTATGCTATTGTGCACACACCACAGTCAAACACTAAGTTCATTTTTTAGAATTAGAGAATCCATATAGCTGAAGCTTTTTAGTCCATCGCTCCCTGAAGGGCCCGATTGATTTAAGCCTTGTCCATCTGTGTGTGAGTGCATGCATGTGGCCATCTAGATTCATTTCAAGACGAACAGATCTCTGACACTCTTCACTGAGCCTTTTCGAAACTGCTTGTGTAGTTTTGCGTTCCCCTCCCGTCCCGCCTTTTGAATGTTCTGTTGACCTGTAACCTTCTTTGGCGAGGGACTTTTGCGGTCTGTGGTATGTGAGGATTCAAGTTAAAATGGGAAGTAAAAACCATTCATTAGTCTGAAGCGTAGGTTTAGAATACAGGGGGCTGAGTGAACATGATTTGTAAAATGGTTCAAGACCACTTGTAAAGTTTGTTCACACTTCAGGAAAAATATCTAAATTAAAAAAAATCGATGAATGCGCCAAGTTATCCTGCATCATTCATACAAGCAGTTTAAGATCAAATCTGTTCAGATGACTGGCTCTTGTATTAGGCCCAATGTCTCAAATTAGATTTTCATCGAAGTATTGATTGTCTGCATGATGGCTATTAATAAAATTATAGTAATTCTGTCATAACTCAACAATGACTGAAGACCTCTCTAGGTCCTATGCTGCTGCAGCAATTTATCAACATTAATAATTTATACTTTGACGGTTACAGAAATTTCTGGAAACGTACAAAGATAAAAATCAAGCACATAACAATAGGACACTTGGGTCCTCTAACTTGTGCTATTGTTTGATAATTTTTAATCCCATTTTGCAACAGCTAGACTAAAACGCTGTTTGTTAAAGGCTTTATCGCGTTCCAACAGGGTGTGACTGTACCTGGGGTTAGTGAACAGATGTTTCACGGTTAAATGCAGGTGTGAATGTGATTTGACCGAGCTGAATGGGAGTTGTGGCATTAAGGGAGAACGATGATTGTGAGAGATAATGAAAGGGTTCAGAGCCAGACACAGCTGCTCTCGGCTGCAGCGCTGGAGGAGAGAGGGCTATACTTCATCTCTGTTGTTCCCGGAGTTCATTCTTTTCGACCCATTACCTCATGGTTCACCTCCAGCAGCCTGGTCGACTTGCCATCAGCACAAACACTGAGCTTAATAAGATTACCATTTTGAATTCCTACCCTGTCCACCCAACATTCCCTATTGATTTAGATGTCTGAAATAGCGTAATTTAAAGGGCTTAAAATACTTAAAAATTTAAGTATTTTAAATTTAAATAAAATTTTTTACCAAAACAGCTCTTTGTAACAAGCCCTTAAAACTCTCAAAGGTCTGCAATTACTGACGCATTCAGCTCAGATCACACACATGCAAGCAAACATACACACTTGCTGCCACGTGCGCGCGCACACACACACACACACACACCTGTTTCGGTTTTTCATTTTTAATTGGATGACGATCTCTCCCCTTACAGTGGTCTTTTGGCGTGTTACTGTGGGAACTGATGACACGAGGAGCTCCCCCCTACTCTGATGTCAACTCTTTTGACATTACGGTGTTCCTGCTGCAGGGCCGTAGATTGCTACAGCCGGAGTTCTGTCCTGACTCACTGTGAGTAAAGAACATGCCAATTCACAAATCCAGAATACTCACAATTTCCTGTCAAACGTATGCCTCAAGTATCACGCCGAGATGGCACAGTCCCTTTAATTTGCGGAAGATGAAGGTTAGTCAGTCCTTTAAATACAAGTAAACAAAATCGTTAATAGCTGTGTAAATACACAAGATAACTGTTCAGTGAGTCACCTAAAGACCTCCCCCAAAGATATATATCATATGATGGCACCAGGAAGGAAAGGTTCTATGCCATTCATTGACATTCCAAATGGATTTACTCATATAGCTTAAAAGGAAATGGGAGGCTGAAATTTGAGATTCTGTAAGTAAGTGGAAAAACGTAAATGAAGGACAAAACTGCTTTCTCTGGATCTCAGCAGAGTAACTCCATATTAATGGTGTTACTCAAATTAAGCTACTTAATACTATTTACTGTACCCACAATTTTTGTGGTTCTTTATACAGTCAACCTTATCTTAAGTAGCAATCACTGGTAACTTGCACAGTCACTATATCTGCCTAACATTATTATGTACTAGTGCACTGCTCGTTCAATTGCTGCTTTCACTATATAATGTATTGCCTGTTCAATTGCTGTTTAAGCGGTATTGGTGCTTGCAGCTTTCTCAGTTTCTCAAGAATGGTATAACCTTGGGTCCTCAGCAATACGCCAAGTTTGAAGCAGATTGAATGAATCTCTGTTGAGATAGGCGAAAGACACAAATAGATGCATATATATATACGCACACCGAAAGAGATTCCTTGCTTTTTTGATGATTATGGGTCTCTGAAGCAGGATTTTTACTGAAGCAATTTCATAATTTTGGCTCTATCTGCCACTACAGTGGATTTGAAATGGAAAAAGTCAAAATGTGCTTGACGTGTTGACTTTCAACTCTAAGAGTTTATCATATATGAATCACAAAGGAATTATAACCATTTGTGTGCATTGCATTCCAATTTAAGAGGCTCTAATGTAATTGGAGAGAAAAACATAATCATAAATTAATTTGACATTTTTAATTCTTGGTTACAATTCCTTTGCATTCAATAACTTCCTGAAGTCTGGGGCCCACAGACCTCACCAGATACTGGGTGTCTTCCCTGCTGATGCTCTGTCGAGCCTTCATCGCAGCTGTCTTTAGTTTCTGCTTGTTCTTGGGGTATTTTGCCTTCAGCTGAAGAAATGCAGCCTTAGTTGGATTCAGGTATAGTGACTGACTTGCCAGATGTATTTTATTCCACTTTTTTGCCTTAAAGGTCCCATATTTTGTAAATCACTGTTTGCCTTTCCCTTTTGTCATCTCTCTTTACATCTCATGAAATGTGAAACCAGATTGTCTTCGTATTGTTGGCATAGCACCTTCCCTAAGAAAACAGGCTTGGATGACTTGTTTGGATTCTGTGCCCTTACTGATGTCACTAGGGGTAAATTAGAATTGCACAGCCCCAGAGCAAAAT
Source organism: Gymnothorax javanicus (assembly GCA_029692085.1). Taxonomy (NCBI): domain Eukaryota; kingdom Metazoa; phylum Chordata; class Actinopteri; order Anguilliformes; family Muraenidae; genus Gymnothorax; species Gymnothorax javanicus. The sequence continues at coordinate 35,815,241 of CM056201.1, forward strand.
GTTCCCCTTGGGCAGTGATAAGGCAGCCAATCGCAGTTGAGTCTTATTTTCAATGACTCAATACCCTCTTGAAATCACGCATAGTTAATGGGGAATGGCAATAAATGCTGAATTTGTGTTGGAGTGTGTGCTCAATACAAATTTTTGCCTCAAGTTTCAATGCCTTGTTGCAGTGAGTAAGTAATTATTTTAAATTATAATAAGAGTACAATATAGGACCTTTCGAGGAGTCTTGAATTACTTTTGCAGTATGGTTTTGGTCATTTTTCATTTGCTCTGTGAAGTAGCATCCAATGAGTTGTGCAGCATTTGGCTAAATCTGAGCAGTTAGAATAGCTATTGCCATTCTGAATCCATCGTGTTGGTTTTGTTAGCAGTTACATTGTCAATTAATACAAAAGAACCTGTTCCATCAGCAGCCATACATGTCCACGCCTTAACTACCTCCCACCATTCTTTACAGATGAGGTAATATGCTTCACATCACTAGCCATTCCTTCCCTTCTGTGTACGCTTCTTCCCATACCTCTGACACAAGTTGACATTTGTCTCATCTGTCTTGCGGATGTTGTCTCATAACAGTTCAGGCTTTTTGGGAATCATAAGGACCTAAGCAGGTTTTACTGATCTCTGGGCTTACCAGTGGTTTACATCTTCCAATAAACCCTGTGAATTTACTCTGTTGAAGTCTTCTCTTGGTTGTTTATTTTGACACAGATGACATCTACTGCCTGGAGAGTGTTCTTGATCTGGCCAATTGTTTTCAAGGAGTTTTTTTCTTTCATTTTATGAATGTACCAAGTAGTTCACTCGGCCACTCCTAATTTTTTTGCCATCTGATGTTTGTTCTGATTTTTCTGCCTGATAATGGCTTGCTTTTCTGGCCGTGATAACTTTTTGAACTTCATTTTGAGTTAACATCAAATTCTAAATGCAAATGTCACACTTAATCAACTCTAGACCTTTTAATTACAAACCCGTTAATGAAATAATTGGGCAATAAAATACATCTGGCTGTTTTCCTGGCATTCACCTGATTGTGATGTAAATATCCCAAAATTAGATTTGAAAATCTGCAATTTTAGCTCACATTTATTATTTGATTTAAACTCCTATACTCTGTGGTAGACTGCTAAAATAATAATAAATTTGACCATATCTAAATATTTATTGACTTGACTGCATTTGCCACTACCTTTTTTTGAACGTTTGCCATTACTACCCAGGTACAATGTTATGATCGAATGTTGGCACCCAAAACCAGAGAGAAGACCAACCTTCTCCGAGCTGGCGTCCCGGATCTCTGCCATATTCTCCAGTTTAAGTGGAGAGCACTACATCCTGCTGAATACCACCTATGTCAACATTGACAAGGTGACACCCTACCCCTCTCTCATCTCCTCTCAGTGCAAAAACAGGGATTGCTGCACCTGAGAGCCAAAGGAGCATGGGAAATGGCAGGCAAGAACACTGAACGAGACACGACTGGGTTGTGTTGCGTGTGACTGCTTTACATGAGCCGTATGCACCAGACTCATGGTGAAGCCTTGGAGCTATGGGAAAATTTTTTCACTATTAATGGACCTGAGAGGAGGTGATATTCCTGGTGACTAAGCTCCCTTAAAGACAAGTGTGGGAAAGACTTGCTCGCGTGGAAAAAGATGTTTGTCGTTGTCACTGTTGACCCAAGAATTGTATCCTTTTGTCTGGTAACTTTTGTGTACTTCTCCATGCTCAACTAGCTGCCCATTTTGAGGTGATTTCACAGTAGCTTGGGTATGGAACCTTCGCTCCTGATGTGTAATGTGTTGTAGTCCATCTTTGGGGGAGGTTTGACACTTAAGGACTTCCTTTTGCAGACTGTTATTGTCCCCTCAATGCCGAGTGGAATTTTACTCGACAATGAACAATATTTTCCTAACCATCACACACAAGCATAAAAAGTTGTATTCAAGTCTCCAAGCTTTTTTTGAATGGATTGTGGTGATAATGAAGCTATATATATATCAATCACTGGTAGAAAAGTTATTTAGGGTAAAAGGGCAGCAGACTAAATGGCCAGTAGTGCACTGGATATTTCATTTGTGTTACTATTTCTGAGATTTGACTGATCTGCATGTCTTTGGAGCCGGGCTACAGAAGAAGTCATCTTGGGAAAAAATGGCAAATGTTTCCAGAGAGAACATTGTAAATGTATTCTTGTTCGGTTCTGATGCATTGTTTTGCTCACTGTGGTTTGATGTAGTTTGGTGAAGACCAGAATACTACATGTGTAAAAATGTTAAAGTGCTGTACTATATATTTTTAAAGAAAGATTATATTTAAAAACATCCAGAGAATTGATCCAAATGATGAACTTGGACTGGCAGTGGTACAACGTATGTACAGAAACTATATTTTCATGAATCTTTAGAAGAGTTGGTGTCTGTGTTTTCATGTTTGTCTTGTATCTTGTCCTGTATGTTTATACCTTGAAGTAGAGAATTATGGGTAGCCTACTGTGCAACTACATATTCTGCAGAATAATTGGAACATGTATTGGCTACTATGGACTTTTATCAGTCTCTATTAAGTACTTAATTCACTAGTTTTTCTGTGTGGATCAATGGCTGTACCTGTAATTTTTACGGCTGTTAGGTATACATTTCTAGCGTCTTGTGTCCTGAAAATGTGTTGTGTGAATAATGGTACATGTTGCTGTTGTGTCATAGGGATAACTTGATGTAATAAAGTTTTCATTATAATGTACGTCACTTGCAGTTGTCATATTGCATTGAAAGGGTGGCACTGAAGATTCCTAGTTATAATCAATTATTTAACTGTCCTTTTAAAGACATTTCCAGGTCTTGTAAAATTTGATTTATTTACAAGTTTCATTTCTGACATGACAATGGATATATGGATAAAGCTCCGTGACATCAACCACGCTGGGCATCTGAACGCACAAGATAAATTTAGATAATTTTCATTTAATTTTGGTGTTTTGTGTAACTTCTAAAAATCTGTGATGTTCCCATTCAAACATGAGCGGCCATTGGAAATGAATAAGATGAAAATACCACTAGAAAAAAGTGAGAGAAATTGAGAGGTCAGGATCATTTCCATTCATCAGATGGATACACTGCTACTGCCTGCGTCCAATATCTGTACACACGCAAGGTCCGCGATAAATAGCAGAGTATGTTTCTTCTGCCATTTAATGTAGTCAAAATAGTATGCTATATGTGTAAATTTGTTCTATTTTTGCTCAAAAACAGCGTAAGCTCAATCTGTTATATAAGCTCCGATCATGGAGGCCTACTGGCCATAAGTTATCACCAGAAATGCAAAAACTGTCATAATTACAAGAATTAAAGTTGTTACAAAAACCTGACATCAGGTGATAATTTATGGATAATGAAAGATTTATAGCATAATAGGCTTGTCGTTTTGTACTAGTAAAACAAGACTGGGTAATGTTAAAAGAATACAACAGAATGGTTAAAGCAGTTTGCAGGGGTTGAGGAACTCTTACCTGAATGGACTGTTACCAGTTATTCCTACTGTGGGGTTTTTTTATTTTTCTGAATCAGACGTGACAGGATGGGGTCAGCTGGCATGAGTCACATCTTGCCATCTATTCTCTTAGCTGAAACTGTATTTCTCTTCACATTCCATTAGAGTGCAATCACATTTTGAACTCTTGCTTGAAAAGTGCTAATTAGCTAAGAAGGTTATGATTATCTCCCCGAAAGAAAGTTTGGAGGGATATTATGTTTTTGGCTTGGCTGCTGCCACTACTGTCATTGCCACTGCTGCCACAGATCCTTCATATAAGCGAGAGAACTCGAGCAGTTTTTAAGGGAATGGCAGGAACATTTTTTGTGTTCATTCTTGGCACATGCCAAAAAAACTCAGTTTTTTGTGACCCCACAACCTTTCCTTTAACAGGTCAAACTTTATATTTTCAAATGCAATAGCTCAGATAGATTTGATGGGAATCATATTACACTTCTTTTCATTGTTTCTGGAGCAGAGAGGAGGCATATTATTGATCTAGGTCACCTGATGACCTTTGCTATATTGTCACTACCAGGCCAAAGTTTTAATTTTTAAAAATTGCAATAACTTGACAGTGGTTGTGGGAATTGCATGAAATTTTTGTGTTCATCACTTGAGCATAGAGGGCAAACTCAAATGTTTTGTTTGACCCTACAACCTTTCCTGCAGTGCCACCACCAGGTCAAACTTTGTATTTCCAAATGCAAAAACACAAACAGTTTGTAATTGTTTCTGGGGCAGATGGAAGACATGTAATCGAATCCTTCAGTCTCCAAAGGGCCCAACTCCAAGGAAAACTCTTTTTCAAGAAATGGAAAAATTGATTTATTATTTTGCCCATGTGTTATGACCCATACATTTTTAGTTTATTTCTTCACAAGAGGGTGTCATTGGGATACTTATGGCTGAAATTACACAACAGTTCCTTTTTTGTTATAAGATATGCAGACCTCCATTGGAGTTGGGCCCTTTGGAAACTCTAGGATTCAATTGATGTTTGTCACCCTATGGCCTTTGCTGCAGGACCACCATCAGGCCAAACTTTTAATTTTTAAAAATTGCAATAACTTTAACTGCCTTGATAGGAATCTTGTCATGCTTTCAACATTCTTGATGCTTAGAGAGAGAAGTCATTGATTCTGGTGGCTCTGTATTGCTTCCTGTAGTGCCAACACCTCAGTCAGTAAGTCAAAATGTTTTGATATGAATCATGTCCCACTAAGTGTTTGTTTCTGGTGTAAAAAGAAGGAATGATATTGATATTGGTCACCCAATGACCACAATTTACTGTGAACATACATGAAGCCTAGCGTAGCTGTCCTGTAGATCTTCTGCACCATATACCCTATTGTGTTGAGTTTTCACTGGCCAAACTATGAACTTCTACCATGGGGAGAATGCTTTTGTTTTGAGGATATACCTTGCTGACAGCATTTGTCAAGTTATAAGTGGTAGCAATTAAAGCAGCAGCAGCTGCAGTTATAACTTTAACAGGGACAGAATTGAATTATTGCTTTCTGTTGGACCCCCACCACAAAATTGCTCAATTTACCAAGTGTCTCCATTAACTTTGGTCAGATCTAAGTTATCTCTCAAGCTATGGCCCTGTAAGACACAGGAGCGTCTTTCTCAAAAAGCATAGTGACAAGTGAAGTTAACCCTTTCATTACCATTGTCGCATTTCCGCGACAGCGCCGATCCCACATCACTTACCATTGTCGCTATTTTGTGCCTAGAGAAAGTCCCTCACAAAAACTGTCAAAGCTCCGCAACAAAACACCCCTTTGGACGAGTCTGGTATCGCACAACACGTCAGTGATGTCATCAGGCTTCCCGTAGTTCCCAATCCTCTGGTTATGCACAGTTTTATTTTATTTTATACAGGTTATTGCAGGCAGTGCGTGCTGCAGCACGTGTATCTCCGTTTGTACACAAATGCACGTGTATCTCCGTTTGTACAGAAATGCGCGTGTATCTCCGTTTGTACATAAATCCCATAGAGGAGAAATCGTCTTGTCTTGACAAACCGAAATACGGTTTTTATCCTCATTTTCTATTTTTCCTTTTGGAAAAACTAAGCAAAGATATGTGCCAATGGAAAGGTAAATGTATTTTGAACATGTTTTCTGTACATAAAATTGTCAATTTCTGGCGTTTTTAGTTCAAAAAAGGGGGTGAAAATCCACATGCAATATCATGCTGCGATAGCACAAAAATTTACGGTAAGCAAGGGTTGTCTTATTCCCAGTAAGCGGTAGTGAAAGGGTTAATAACCTTGATTATCTCCATACAGCGACACCTGTCAAGGGGTGAGATATATTGAGCGACGAGTGAACAGTTAGTTCTTGAGGTTGATGCATTGTAAGTGGGAGAAATTGGCAGGCATGATGATCTGGGTGACTTTGACAGGGGCCGAACTGTAATCACTTAATGACTGGGTCTGAGCATCTTGAAAACGGCAGGTCTTGCGGGGTATATCCACTAGGCACTGGTTAGTGCCCACCATTACTGATCTAGGAAAGGACAATTGGTGAACTGGCGGCAGGGTCATTGACATGCATGTGGGACGAAGACTAGTCCAGCTGGCCCTATCCCACAGAAGAGCTATTGTAGCACAAATTGCTGAAAAATTGTTGCTGGATATGATAGGAAAGGTGTCAGAAATCAGTTTTTGTAGAAAATGTGGCTGCATAGCCACAAACCAGTCACAGTGCCCATGTTGACCTGTCTACCGGAGAAGGCACTTCCAATGGGCATGTGAGAGCCAGAACTGGACCATGCAGTAATAAGAAGGTGGCTTGGTTTGATGAATCACATTCTCTTTTACATCATGTGGATCGCCGGGTGTGTGTGCATTGTTTACCTGGAGTAGAGATGGCACCAGAATGCGCTATGGATCCACTTATGAAGCCGGCAGAGGCAGTGTGATGCTCTGTGATGTGGAAACCTTGGGTTCTGGCATTCATGTAGATGTTACTTTGACATGTACGACTTGCCAAAACAATTTTGCAGACCTAGTACACCCCTTCATGTCATCAGTATTCCCTGTGGCCTCTCGCAGCAGGATAATACACATGGCTACTTTAAAAAATATGTTCAGGGGTGCTTTTAGGAACAAAGACTTCAAAGTGTCTTCTTGGCCACCAAATTCCATTGATCTTATTTAGATTAAGCATCTGTGGGATGGGTTGCAAAAAAAAAATCTGATCCATGGAGGCTCTATCTTAAAACTGATTGGACTTGAAGGATCTGCTGCTAAGGTCTGCGGTATGCGGGTGACCTACATACTGTCTAATGCAGATTTAATGTTGTGGCTGATTGCCGCATGTAAATACACATTCAGATCTCTTTTTTTAATCATTGTGCTAGTATATGGCATATTTTAAAATCCGTGGAGACATATTGTATTTGCTCATGGAGCAGATTGAATGTTCAAGTGCCCCTGCCAGGTGGAAATTTTTTCCAGCCACTCACATTAGTTTTGCTCCATGCAGCAGACAAAATCTGCCCTTGTAGACTGTTCTTGCATGAATTCAAAATGGTTTATGATTGTTTGGGTCGCAGGTGACCCAATCAATAGGTGGTTTGGGCTAAAGAGTTCAGCATCCTGGGTTTAGCCTGATTCCATTCACGATACTGTATGCTTAATGAATCTGAATGCTAGCATCTCAGTGATTTGTGTTTGTTCTGAGTCTTTATCTTTTTAGTTGCATCCATTGTTAAGAACCCTTTAAGTTTCTGTCCTGGCATTTTCTGAGTCTGTTCTACTGTGCTTTTTTTTTTTTTTTTTTTTTTAATGTCCATATGGGTGTATCAGCACTGTTGGAATTAATTTCCACCAAGCTGTAGAAGACTCTGGTTTCACTATCTACCCAGTGGTGATAAGGACTGTATTAGTAAATGCAATTTAATGACCCTGCAGCAGCCAAAGAAAGGAAAACTATGATAGCAGCTGTGGTTCATATCTGTACACACTACTCTCTGAACTGCCTGGATTGTATCATTTCATTTCCTGCACCTTCCATACACTGTAATATTTTTAATATAGAACAGTTTTCAGACGTCCACAGGGCATCAGATTTAGATTTAATATGAAAAAATAAATTAAATCCCAAACTACTTTTCATTCTTTATGCAGTAAGTGAATGACCACTGCTGACCCCTAGCTGCTCCTGCAGCCAAGTTGTTCAAAGAATCCGTAGACTTTTAAGAGACTTGGGCAATAGCCAGTCACTGAAAAAAGCATCACAGGCCTCTATAGTTCCTATATAATGTGTGCAGCACTCGTGTTCTTTTCACCTTGAAAAAGTGTAATTCAAATATGCTCAAAGAATACAGAACCATGGTCACTTATGGGAAATGTAGATTAAAAGAAAAGTGCCGTTGCTCTTGTTAATTACGTGATAAAGCTTCATTATCAAAAATTATAAATAATCCCCGTTCTCAGCAAGTCATAGAGGCTGAGTCTCCCGGGAGCTGGTCAAAAACAAGACGGACAGGAAAAAAAAAAAGCTCCGGATAATAATGAAAATACGACCTGAGAGCTGACGTCAGCTGAAGAGGTGCCAACATGCCTGAAGAGAAACTTCAGCACCGCATCCAATGCCTGTCCCTTCTCTACAGCGCAATCGAACCCAGCGAGGCATGAGAGCACTGACCCTGAGGCAGGAGTTAAAAGGTACAGTTTTCCAGCCGTCTTTGATCAGTTGCCCAAAAAATGAATTGGAGACAGTGACGAAAAGAAGAAATGTGAGTTTATGCTCCTCCATTTTTGGTAGAACTTTTGTGTCATATGCACATTACACTCATTCTTTCTGTTTGGATAATAGTTGCTGATAAGCACCCTGATGGAAGTGAATCATCCGATGGTATGGTTTCTCTTTAACTTATGAAAATGATCAGTCCTCACTTAGACAAAGAGTAAAGGCCATTGCAGTGGTCTTCATTGTGGTTGCTGGTTTTAGATGACTCGACAGACTTTTGGAAATAGGACATCCTTTTCAAGGTGTCTGAGTCATGCAACCTGAGGAGAGGAACTTTGGTCAGAGAGTAATGAATAACTCCATTGTTAACATCAGCGGTGCCACCGAAGCAGCCCTGTTTCCGTATGCACTTAATATTACTTTCCATTGACAGCCATGTAAAGATTAATGGGTGCTTTTAATCCCATCTGGGCTAGGTTTGTCAACCCCAGTGGCAATTGTACCATAGTTAAACATTTTAATGCATAAGTGTGAAAAATGGGCATTCTTAAATCCTCTACTGCCATTCCTCATTTCTTTGTACTCTGGTCCAAATGAGTACTACAAATCCTATGCCAATTCTGTTGTACCATGTACCAGTGGTAACTATACCAAATCCATCACTACTGATTGGAGTAAAACAATGGCAGCCGACCCACATACAGACTGCATACCTCCTTGACAGTCCGAGTTCTGTCCCTAACTATGAAACATGTTGTGGTTGTTAGAGTTCAGGCTTTTGCAGGACCTACAATTTTATAAATTTATAGCCCTGTGACACCATGAAAAAAAATCCCAGATCAACATTGGATTATTAAGCATCATTACCTGGGAGTTTCAGAGGCAAGACATGCTAAATATTACGGTGTCCTCAGATAGGCAAGACTTCAAGGCAAGAATTAAGTACTTTTTTGTGCAGAATCCTAGCACTGAGAAATAAGGCAAACTGCGGTCATTTCCAAAATTGCACAGCTTTGTATAACTTAAGGACTGAGATCATCAATCAAAGCAATATGGAGTGGAACAAAAAAGGCTTATGTCAGCCACACATCAAACCAATTTAAGTTTCCATCGATGTGCAAGTAACTTGCAGTAAACTTGTCATGAGTCAAATCACAGGGAATTTCAGTCTCCTCTACTTGGATTCCATATCATTCCTCATCTGGGTTCTGTAATTTATAAAAAGTCATCAATTAAATAACATTATAATTTAATGTATTTGGCTATCCTGTAATGATGTATTAATAATGTGCCATATGAAAATAAATACAGTTTCACGGAGGCTAAAATAAGAGTGACAACCAAGTGTGGTTCGGCATAATGCGTCTGGTCTGCTGGTTATACCGATTTCCTGACACATTGAATCAGTACCACGCAACACTGCACTGTATATATGCCCACAGATTCATTGAATTTATATAATACTTTCACTTGAGTCAGGCAGAATTTTTTCTAATTCATGCATAATGAGCATGAATATGTGATTGAGAACAACAATCAGAGAGCAAAACTGATGTAAACCTCTGCATTGTTCAATTGGCCATTTTCTAAATGGAGGATAGCGACATCTAGTGTCAAAAGTATGAATTTTGTGAAAGTTAACTCACTCATATCATTTCCGTGCTTTTCACCGTGCATTGATAAAATTCAGTGCTATTATTTAAAACTTTATCGCTGGCACTGATTAGAAAAATTGCTATTGTGTAGGTACGTCTTTTGCCTTGACTATATGATTTTCACGCAGGTGCGGGCATTATTGATCTGAAGGACGTGTTTCACGACTCCTCAGATGTCATCTGTCAGACTATGTGATCCGTCTTGTCCCCCAGTGGCGGTTCTAGAACCGGGGAATTGGGGGGCAGAGACATGTCCCTTTATGACAATTAGGATAGTCCTGGCTAGTTTGCAATCATTTTCCTTTACTGACGCGTTTTCCAATTATCGTAATTGGCAACTGAAGACACGGTTTCTCTCCATATGCGATCTAACAGCGATGAAATCATGGGGTAAATTCAGTAGAACTGAGAATTGGGGTGGACAAAACATCCGTTTTAAACAATTATTAGTCCTGACCTGTTCTCAGTCATTTTCATGATTAACAAAAGGTTCACTCTGAGAGCACTCCACACTTAACAGGTGATGCTTGTTCTCACTGATTAGGTAGGATGACTATCATTCATCTGGACGCGTATTTGCTGAATTTAAATCAACGTTATTCAAAATTGCATACCTGCGCAAATAGCTTGAGCCGCATGCTTTTATATTTCACTGCCACTTTTTTCACTCAATACCGAGAGTAATTTTGAATAACGTTGATTTAAATTAAGCAAATACGCGTCCAGATGAATGATTGTTGTCTTACCTAATCAGTGAGAACAAGCATCACCTGTTAAGTGTGGAGTGCTCTCGGAGTGAACCTTTTGTTAATCATGAAAATGACTGAGAACAGGTCAGGACTAATAATTGTTTAAAACGGATGTTTTGTCCACCCCAATTCTCAGTTCTACTGAATTTACCCCATGATTTCATCGCTGTTAGATCGCATATGGAGAGAAACCGTGTCTTCAGTTGCCAATTACGATAATTGGAAAACGCGTCAGTAAAGGAAATTGATTGCAAACTAGCCAGGACTATCCTAATTTTAAAGGGACATTTTAATCCGGTTCTAGAACCGCCACTGTTGTCCCTCGTCCCCCCACACAGGATTATGCAAAAACTAAAGGACAGATTTGCACGGGAATTTTACCAGCGGAGTTGTCTTGGCCTAATTAGAAGTGATCCGATTTTGGAAGTAAACCGGATCCGGGATCTTTTTATTTTTATTTTAATCCATTCTTTACGGATTCCTCGTCATAGCAAGATAGGGGAAAATATGACTAATTTGCGCCACATCTTCACAAATACATATCGATTTGAAATGGAAAAAATGGGGCGAATGGTCCCATTAATGCCGACAGGTTTTCTGGACCCGGATATCTTTCAAGATCTACCACTCAATTTACGCAAAATCCGGGTAAGTACATATGTCCCAACTGTCAAGTGAGTAAATTCTGGTGAGCACACACACGTCGCAAATCGTAAAGTAAAGTAAAGAGGCAAATCAACAAATAAAGGAGGTGACTTCTAACCACCACCACATTATTGCTGAAACAATGCAGGGTCTTGAAAAGAAAAAAAATAATGGTTTTTTTTTTTTTGAGGTATTGACAAATTTAGGACTGTTAAGCCTTGATGGAAGTTTGCAGTCTCGGACTGCTGTTGTTTAACTCGTTGACAATGTATCTCCCTTCGAAAATGATTAGTTTGCAATGGGATATAGCAAACTAATCGGGCATGAATGCATCTTTTAATCTGCCTTTTTTTTTTCGAGAATAGACGTAATGACAGCCACCGATAATAAATACAATGCAATGACCTGTTAAATATAACACCGCAAGTATAGTATCATACATTTTTGTGATCAGTACGATCATACTGCCATAAGGAATAAAGCATATTCGGGTACTTTTCACTGATATTCCCCTTATGCATCTGCGTCTACTTGTGACAACGTTTAACAGTAACTGCTCAGCACAAATACTGTACATGCATGATGAGCACCTTCATTTCACACGTAAGTTCAGCTGTTTCGTTTGACACCGGGGCGGGGTTAACTTACATTCGCGCTATTTTATCATTGGTCCATACTTCAAACAGGCGGCACATTAGCCAATGACACGCAACGTCTTCAGATACTCATTTCTTCACTTGTTTCGACTCCGCTTCCTTTTCCTGACGTCAGATTTAGCTTCAGTAAATTGCTTAGCCGGAAGAAAAGATGGCGGATCGTGAGGAGCAGTTAACCGATGAGGAGAAGGTAAGACATTTTTATTATCTTAATTGCTAGTGTATGGAATTTTAGGATGAAAGGACTATTGAATATTGGAGGGAATCGGTTAGCTTTAAGATCAGCGTAATGAATTTTGAAGCTCTTCGATCAGTTTCTTCGTGTTATAGGAGACAGACTGCACTTGGCTGCATGAAACTAACGTTAGCTCGCTATTATTTTTAGCTCAGCAGGAACGTTACTGCTCAACTTCCGTTCCTGTCACCGCGCATCTCAAACGGGGAGTCCTTAAACAGTCGTGCCGTAAAAATAGGAACCACTGGACCTATGGATTACCATCGGTAAATAGGTGCTTGTCGCACTTTGTGTACTATTAAAGAGCATGCATGGAAGGATTTCACTCCCTGTTCAGGCTGAATTTGGCCCGGAACGCAATGTTACTTTCTCACGCAGGGAATGTTCGCCTCGCTAACATTAGCATATTGTGTCGCTCGTCCGTCAGCCAAACCCTTAGCTATAACTAGCTAACATACACGCCCTGCTGTGACTGACGCTGAGCTGATTGCTGATCGCTGTCTTGTGTTTTCTGGTGCTGGGAGTTTATCGATTTAAGACGTAGTACCAAACGTCTGCTAGCTAGCTATAGGTCCAGGATTTATTGCGCGAGTCGGCGACAAATCAGCGACAGCAGGGTTATTTTGGGACGTCAGGTAGTTCTTGGCCAGTCACTTGGATTTATCGTACCACGATCAATCGAGTGAGGACGGTACGCGCCTCGTTGTGAGCGGATGCTTCCTTATGGGCGTGAGTCTGATGGGAATAGAACTCTACTGGGACGCAATCACGTCGTTTGCCAGCTAGTTAGCCAATTCAAACCTGTCCTAACGACACAGTGCAGTCTAATGCAAGGTAACAGGGCTCAGCAACCTCTTGATCCTGTGTGCTACAACATTACGTCACGTTTGGTGTACTGACAGTTCCTCATCGGGTGTGGTTATTTTCTACTCGCCACACGTTCGTTTCTGATGCATTCATAAGGATAGGATGTTCGCAGCATTATGTTGACATAATAATAACAGGGCCATTCTTTGAGAAGTGAACCAAAATGTCACACACATGACCAGATGTCATCAAATAAAGAAATACTTTGAAAATTAATGAAAGGTATCAAATTTATTCCTTGCTATTCTCCATACCCCAAAACTATGAAAATTCTAGATTTTTCAACTTCACAGAGTTTTTGAAGTCAAATAGAGTTATGAAAAACCTGTTTCTGTGTGAAGTCACACACGTGACCAGTCGTATTTGACCTCTGACCTTAAGTAGTTAAAGTTAATGTAACAAATAACATTTTTACCTGATAGACTTGGATAAGTAGTACTCTTATACAAGGTCCACAATCATGAACCTCCAATGCTTTTGTAATTGGAGGAGATTTTTTCTCCTATTTGTTACATTTTTGGTCACACACGTGACTGAGAATGGCCCAACAGTATATATTCCATGTCAAATATTTTAATTGCTTGACTTCAGAATCATACCCAACCAAATGTATGGGCATATGGTGTGTCCCACTATTCCACAAAACCCAAAACCAGTGAAGTTGGCACGTTGTGTAAATCGTAAATAAAAACAGAATACAATGATTTGCAAATCCTTTTCAACCTGTATTCAATTGAATACACTGCAAAGACAAGTTACTTAATGTTCGAACAGGTAAACTTTGTAATTTTTTGCAAATATTAGCTCATTTGGAATTTGATGCCTGCAACATGTTTCAAAAAAGCTGGCACAAGTGGCAAAAAAGACTGAGAGAGTTGAGGAATGCTCATCAAACACTTATTTGGAACATCCCACAGGTGAACGGGCTAATTGGGAACAGGTGGGTGCCATGATTGGGTATAAAAGCAGCTTCCCTGAAATGCTCAGTCATTCACAAACAAGGATGGGGCGAGGGTCACCACTTAGTGAACAAATGCGTGAGCTGATTGTCGAACAGTTTAAAAACAACATTCCTCAACGAGCTATTGCAAGAAATTTAGGATTTCATCATCTACGGTCCGTAATATCGTCAAAAGGTTCAGAGAATCTGGAGAAATCACTGCACGTAGTTTACAAGGCGAAAACCAACATTGAATGCCCGTGACCTTCGATCCCTCAGGCGGTACTGCATCAAAAACCGACATCAGTGTGTAAAGGACATCACCACATGGGCTCAGGAACACTTCAGAAAACCACTGTCAGTAACTACAGTTCGTCGCTACATCTGCAAGTGCAAGTTAAAAAACTCTACAATGCAAAGCGAAAGCCATTTATCAACAGCACCCAGAAACGCCGCCCGGCCGCTGGGCCCAAGCTCATCTAAGATGGACTGATGCAAAGTGGAAAAGTGTTCTGTGGTCTGACGAGTCCACATTTCAAATTGTTTTTGGAAACTGTGGACGTCGTGTCCTCCGGACCAAAGAGGAAAAAGAACCATCCGGACTGTTATAGGCGCAAAGTTCAAAAGCCAGCATCTGTGATAGTATGGGGTGTATTAGTGCCCAAGGCATGGGCAACTTACACATATGTGAAGGCACCATTAATGCTGAAAGGTACATACAGGTTTTGGAGCAACATATGTCGCCATCCAAGCAACGTCTTTTTTCATGGACGCCCTGCTTATTTCAACAAGACAATGCCAAGCCACATTCTGCACGTGTTACAACAGCATGGCTCCGTAGTAAAAGAGTGCGGGTACTAGACTGGCCTGTCTGTAGTCCAGACCTGTCTCCCATTGAAAATGTGTGGCGATTATGAAGCGTGAAAAAATACGACAACGGAGACCCCGGACTGTTGAACAACTTAAGCTGTACATCAAGCAAGAATGGGAAAGAGTTCCACCTGAAAAGCTTCAAAAATTGGTCTCCTCAGTTCCCAAACGTTTACTGAGTGTCGTTAAAAGGAAAGGTGATGTAACACAGTGGTAAAAAGGCCCCTGTGCCAACTTTTTTGCAATGTGTTGCTGCCTTTAAATTCTAAGTTAATGATTATTTGCAAAAAAAAAAAAAAAAAAGTTTCTCAGTTTGAACATTAAACATCTTGTCTTTGCAGTGTATTCAATTGAATATAAGTTGAAAAGGATTTGCAAATCATTGTATTCTGTTTTTATCTACGATTTACATAACGTGCCAACTTCACTGGTTTTGGGTTTTGTATAACTTTTCAGCTTTAATAACCATCCTTTACAAATGATAGTCCATTATTTTGTCAGCTGTTCACTAAAGAGCTGGTGATTTGGGTGAATTGGGCTGTGGACCTGCGGAAACATGCATTTTTAACGGTTTACACGCCGTTTTTGGTGCCACTTTTCCTTCTCTTTAAAATTAAGAAATATTCAGTTATAGGTTGAAATAATTGCATGCGCTTTAAGACTAATGGGACTGAAGCTGTGGTTTGATGTAGGATTTCCTTTGCCAATCCTTTGCATCACGGCAGTACAGTAATAGCGCTGCTCCTACATTAAACACATCTGAGTTTCTTCAGCGGCTGCTGGAGAATAGCAGCTGTCTCTGCTCCGTGTTTCTGTTCCTTATGAATCTGTTATGCACTGATTTGACAGCTCCTTCCTCACTGTCAGAAACATTCCTACACTGAACAAAGGGCACAAAGCCTCACCCACAAAGTCTCAGTTGACTGGTTCCACCTGCTTTTGACAGCATACAGTAGAGAGCAACTGATGGATTATAAGAAGTAATGGACTTTGAGGTCTGAATGACCAATCTCAAACCTTCAGTATTATTTTTCTGGTAGGCGTGGCAAGATGGAACAGATGAGGCTTGTAAGTGTTTGGGAAATGTTTGTGGACTGTTTGTCAAATATGCCCATAAACCGTTTGGCACTTCCTGCTTTTACCTGCACTCAGCTGGTGATTTCCCAAAAACATGCATTTTGGCACACAGCAATCCCCTTGCCAGAACTAGTAATACTACTAGTAGTAGTATTACCGTATTTGGCTGTGTGAGGTGCTTCCTTAATGCATGGGCAATTTTATGGGGACTGACGTTGCATTCAGAGAGGGAACAGGCCCTTTGGCATGGCCTGGTCGTCAAACTTGCACTACTTGGATGTTCATATTTTGTGACAAGTGTACTATGGACTCGACTGGTTCTACTTGGGAGCAGGAGGAAACTTTGCTGGTGTAATATATATATGTTAGTAGGATGTGAAATTGTGAGCGTGACTGACGTTACACAAAAACAGCCATTAAGAAAATTCATCTACTTAATTGCAAACTTGTATTCAGGGTTGACAGCTTTTTTCATTCCAATATACAAGGCAACATGCAATGGAAATTCTAGAAATTATTGCTTTGTTTCAAATCAAAAGCGTTATCAGAATAGTTACATTATTATTCATGACTGATGTTGCGCGACTTGCGTGACTAACGTTACAGTTTGTCACTCAAGAGTTCAAAGTTACAGAGGATGGATTTCTGTCGATAAAACAAGATAATTTGACAAGCAATTGTCATATTCTACATATTCATTTACTTAAACAGCTTACTAAATGATATTGATGGTATTTCAGTGTTTTCTAGCCTATACCAAGTGTGCTGACAATACTCTCTGGCTTCAAGTGAGATGCAAATACTCTTATCACTTTATTGGCACAGATTTAATGAGTGGTTAACCTGACAGGCCTGATAAAAAGCTTTAACTCTTTCAACCCCAGATATTCTAGCATCACTATACCCTTCAACCCCACATCCCTCTGTAGAGGGCTGGTCATTATCTGGACATTGTATCTTACTGTTATCTCTGGAATCCCATCAAATGTAACCTGATATGTTCCAATCAATTAGTCAGATTGTTTGAATTTTCCCTACAGGAATTTGGGGTTGAAGGGAATATGTTGGTCAGCCCTCTGTAGAGGGCTGTGGGGTTGAAGGAGTTAAACAGCAAAAAAAAAAGGCTGTTCCCCAACTGTTGGATGTTACAGGAACGGAAAGTTTCTCTTATTCCCCCAACCGCTGGTGGAACGGGGGGAAGGTTTCTCCTATTCCCCCCATAAATCTAAGACGCCAATCAAATGGTGCCAAAAAGTTTCACCTAAAGATGTCACTCAACACTTGGGGGAATAGCCTTTGCCCAAAAAAAGAATAAATAAATAAATAAAAGCTTGTCAACTGATATTGTAACCAAGTACCACGGGCTGGCAGGGTCAAAGACCCCCAAAATAATGGTGAGGAAAAATAGGCTGAAAAAGACAGTCCGGCGAGTTGAAAAGCTCAGTATTCCAATATGAAGTAATTCTGCTACACTCTTAATGAACTTTATGCAAAACTCAGTAATGGACATTTTGGAGGACCTGGTATTTTTATTCAACTAAAATAATCTTTTCTTGGCTGTTCTGCGGCACAGAGGTTACCTTGGTATGCCTGATAAACTTTCCCAGGTGGCATGGTCAACAGTAGCTTGTGTACATGGTGAGAACATCTTCTTTGAGTGTATTAACCTACATTAACTAGTGATTACCTGACAAACTAACCAGATAATGAAAATATAGATATCTGTGATGAATTAGAGTACTTTACAACCGTGCTTATCAAGGATGGAGGTAGATTTGAGATTTTTCTGCAGTCGCTTCTTGTTTCTTGACATGAAGGCAGGAAGAAGAAATGCTTCATGGGAAGATCATATTGATGCTGCTGCCCTAATGATAATAAACATCACTGATCCTTTGTTTTAAAGAAAGCTTGTCAGAGACAAGTATTTTGCTGCACAACTTTGTTGCTGCTTGTTGTGTTGAACCATGACTGACATTACATGTGACCAACGTTACCAACTTTATTGCATTCTCAGGCAAGACTGGTACATGAAAAGCAATGTTTTAGGTTAATGTTGACCAACTCTAACAAATATGTGGATAATAGTTTGGAATATTTGAGGATTTTTTTTTTTTTACAGCACTATGTATACTTGTCTTTTCTGACTGATGTTACAGCCATGAAACTAGTTTATTTGAAAGGAATTTTGAACCTAATGCTTTGAAAAAGCCATTTTCTGCTATTGTCACCTCGTCAACATGGACACTGGTATTACAAAACTAAAGCATTAGAAACAAGTTCACACTCTAGATACAAAGTGAGGCTAATTCATGCATATTTTGATGGTGGGAAAACATGAAAAAGCATGTCCTCAACCAACAATGTTGACAAAGAATGGATTTAGTTTGCTTTCAGAGCAGAAACTACAACCATAGTAGCATCATTCAGGTCATGACATGAAGTGGTTTACACCGAACAACTCTGAGCTTCCTTTTTCTTCCTGAAACTCAGCATTTTTGTGTCTTTGCCCAAAGACAAAAGCTTTGAATGATCTCAGGAAAATGCAACTTCTGTATATTCTGTCTTTTTTGCTATATGTCGCTTATATTTGCAAATATCTGGTATACTTGCCTCTTCAGAATGTACACTGCAATACAGAGTTGTGTTCCCCCAAGGACTCGTGGCTCGGCAATATTCGTATTACTGGCTGTAGAAGGGCTTGTCTGTCAGCCTGACTTCTCTGGGACTTGCAAGGAATTTATCAGTGCACTTCATATGCTAAACTGAATCAGTTAGTAGCTCCTGCTTTTACCAGCATTGTGATTAAAGGGATAGCTGGAAGGCTATTGTCAGTTGTCATACAGCTATGCACAGATGACTGCTCCTTTCATGTAGTGATGAAGGCCTTCATTCTCTGTCCTATGAAAAACTGACAAACGGGGGAGGTGGCTGCCAGCTGGTGTCTACTCATTGTTTTATGCAGTTTTTGGAAAAAATAGATGTGGGTTGTTGTTTTTGTAGAGTACACATAGAAAACCTGTGAAATTCAAGCTTTCATAAATTCAGAAAAGATTCTTGGGGTGCTCCCCAGAAATTTTTGAAAGCAGGGCACTAGGTTTGTTTTGTGAGCCCATAGGCCCACAGGGGGGAGGGTATGGGAGGGGGTGTTCCCCTCCCAGAGGGGGGAGGCGGTTGGGGGGCTTCCCCCAAGAAAATTGATTTTTCAACTTACATTTTGTGCATTGTGGTGGCATTTGATGGAAGATTATGGCAGATTTACGTCCATCTGGAATCATGTGATTTTAATTGCTTTTTTAAACCCTCAGTATTGTGGCACAAGTTGAATGCCATTAAAACGTGCGTGATTTAGGCTAATACTGTTGTATTATTTTGGCTTTTTATTATTTTATTTTGGCTTGTATTGGAAGCTTAAGCACAGTTGCTTTTTCTTTTTACAACGGTTCATAGGTTTTTTTTTTTTTTTTTTAGATCCCTTTCATGCAAGTTATTTTTTTCTTCACCTTTTAATGTAATTGCACCTTAACAATACGATCTGGCACACTCTTTACAGTGCCTAAATCCTTGACTAGTGGTAACACACAAAAACACTCAAATAATTGTCTAATCCTTTCATTAAGAAACCTAATTTTGTTTCTAATACTTCCATTAAAAGAGGCATTGTTACACGTAGCACTCCCATTTAAACAAAAATGTTTCATGGCATGCAGTTTCATAATTCTTTATTAAATAATGATTTCCTCACATACTGCCGCATCACATAGTAGGCCCATTTCAAATGACAAGGGTAGAGAATGCTTATTGCTGTGAACTTGTCATACAGCAATTTCCCTGTGTAGTGTGTTATCCCAAGAACAGTGATGCTCACTGGAATTTCAGTTTAACTGTTGTACTAGGAGTACTGAAGGCACTAAGTGAACTGGCACTTCCGCGACTACACAAATACAATCACAAGTAACAAGACCACGGAAACTGCTTCGCCACGCTGTTATGCTGCTAAACCCGTCCTGTCCAACTGCCCTTATCATTCATAACAGTCGTTCACATACCTTCGCAGGATTCCCTTTGTATTTGTCAGTTGGAACAATTTCTTGTTCCTCTGC
The DNA here is from genome assembly GCA_029692085.1 of Gymnothorax javanicus. Classification (NCBI taxonomy): domain Eukaryota; kingdom Metazoa; phylum Chordata; class Actinopteri; order Anguilliformes; family Muraenidae; genus Gymnothorax; species Gymnothorax javanicus. Next base: position 35,835,278 of record CM056201.1, read on the forward strand.
CTCGCCTGTGCTGTCTCTCACTTCAGTCTGCTCTGCTTGTGGCGCGCATCCCAGTAGTGATCATCGTTGATTTTACTTTTTGACAGAAGAAATCAATTTTGCGTTGTTTGGTTGCCATGTTCTGCAGGTCTTTTACGATTTACGCGAGGGGTTCTGCCATTACAGTGACGTCGGAAGTTTGTGCAGGAATTCCCATGTTTCACAATGCGTCATTCAAATGCTCCAGTCAGAGGCCACGTTACCCAGAAGGAACAAACGTATGCCGCTCGGTATGAAACGCAGCACATGCTGCACTGGCAAGGTGCGACAAGATCCACATTATCAACCTGCCCCCGGACAGGTAGATTTGAAATCTGCCTGCCCACCTTAAAATTTCATTTGCCCAGTCTTTTCGAAACCGCTTCAGCCTGAAAATTTACAGTTTACAGTTTACAAAATTGCCAGATCCCGTATGTGTGATCTACATTGCCTCATAATAAATTTGTTGGATATACCTTTTTTTTTATACTTTAATCTCAGTTGTTAACATGGAATTTGCAGCCCTCTGTTCAACAAAGATAATCTCCACTTTTGTCAATCTCCAATGTACATTAAAAAAAAAGATGATTGGGTCATTCAGCATGAAGTCAACCAGGGCTCCCATGGGCATAGTCATGGATTTTCTTCAGACTTTGATAGAACGTTGCTTTGGGTGCCAAATGAAGACACACCAAGTTTTGGCCCAGTTGGCCCACTAGTTTGGTTTCCTGGGGGTGGCAGGCAGGCAGGCACCCCGGTTGGCAAAATCAGCATTTTTCTGTTTTTAGCAGGCTGTAACTCTGGAAGTAATAAAGCTAACCCCATGAGTTTTTCAGGACTTGTTCTCTTGGCACTGTACTACCCTTTATAGCCAATAAAAACAGTTTTAACCCTTTTATTGTGGTTTCATAGGCTCTCAAAAATGCTACTTTCACAAACCAGTATCAAAACATATGCATTTAAGGGTACAATTTTCACACATAATATCAGTTTTATTCAGAAATGAAAAAGCAAGAAACTTACCTGCTAGTTAGATTGCTGGCTTTCGATATTGAGCATGAACGAATGTCGGACATGGGATGTGTTGTAAAGGTTTGGTCCTGCCAGCCCCTCCCCTTTCTTATTCTTTCACCTCCACCTTAATGGGCCACAGGTGGAACCCATTAGGGTGGAGGTATTAGTAGAGTATGTAGGGCTGTTGCTGCTACATTTTTTCTTTCTTTTCTCCCAGTTTGTTTGCTACTCCCTGTTATTTTTAAACCTGCTGTTTTTGGATTTTGTTTTAATTAAATTCAGTTTCTTTACTCCAGTCTTGGCATTTGAGTTTCTGCTTTTTTTTTTTTGGCCCATGGTCTAAGTGCCTGCCGGATTGCTTTTGGCATCCGGCGGGAATAATACCACGACATGTGTATTCTGAGCAGTCTATCAACGTTTTATCACACCTAGACTCAACAAGCTTCACTGAGTAACTGACCGCAATGGCCAAAAGCTATGCTTTCCCAGTCTAAAACCCCTTATAACATTCACACATTATGCATGTTATACAAAGAGATGCTGTATTAGTAAAGCACAGTTCCAGGAGGAACAGGATGCTGGTAAAAGTGATGGTGAAGAAGGCCCCATACTACAGAACAAACATTCATACCCTTCCCCAGCAGATGCTACTCCTTAACCAAACTATACTATAAATTCCTGCTAATCCTTGAATGAATAGTTATGGAAACCTAACTCACAGGAAGAAACACTCAACTATAGATGTCCAAAACAATGAACCACTATGCTCCATAAAGTCCTCATGCCACCTTGTGCCATCTTCTGTTTTGCACTGGCTTTCAGAATTATTCTGTAATTCCGTTACTGGTGTAATTCCGTTACCATGTAATTCCGTTACCACAAATTTTCCAGGATTACAGCTAAGTATTAGAGAGGTTAATGTCTGAAATTCAGTGTAGACATAAGAAGGAAGAGATTTCTTGATAACAATAAAATAAATGCAGATATTGGATGATGAAGAGAACTATACTGCAATTTCGGTAATGGAATTACATTGAAAAATGACAAATTTCACAATGAGCCACTGGAATTGTGTGTTTCAATTTCCTGCAATGACTTACAGTCTCAAATACTTTGGCTACCAATGTATGGAAATACAGTAAAAACCAGGAAATAGCTAAAGATCTTTTAGGAGTTGTCAGCTTTGGAAAAATAACCTTTGATCCTTGTCTTGGAGCTAAGAAAAATTACAAAATTCAAATCTAAATTTTGAGAAGACCGTCAAAGATATTTTAAAACTGTTTTCAGTGTCAGATTTGGTAATGAGTCATCTACATGAAAACCTAATATATTTCTAATATAAAACACTTTTTAAAATTTGCTGTTTTAGCAACTCTCATGTGGAATTGGCCCCCTGTCCCCTGGACAGCAAATTTCAGTGGTTTTGAAAGTTAATGATTAGGTGATAACATCAGGCATTGTGAGTCATGTAAGCTTTATTTTTTTTTTCCTGCCGCTGTTGTTTGGTCTTGGTGGCAAAGACTCATTTCAAGCAGTCCCAGTGGCCTCTTTCTGGCTTTGAGTTCAGTTTTTACATTGCTTAACATTTATTTAGCTGAAGCTTTTATCCTGAGACATGGAGTAGATTAGGCAGAGCAGGGTCCAGCCCCTCTGGGGAAATGAGCAGTTTAGAGCCATGCTCAAGGGCTGCAGTGATCTTCCCGTTGACAGACTTAGGCTTGAACCATCAACCATATTGAGTTGCAGGCTGATGCCTTCACCATTAGGCCACATGCATGCATGTTGCCTTTTACACTGAAATATTTTCAAACAACTGTTTTAACCATTTTTCATTAACTTCATTGTGGTTCATTGTATGTGAACATGAGATTAGAAGTGGCCCCTAAACTTGTCTGCGCTGTGGGAGAAACATCGCTGGAGATGTTGCATCGCATGAGAATGAGCGTGAATGACAAAGAGTGAGGGATGGAAGTGAAGGACAGTCAATGTGATTGTTTATTCACCACTTCGCGTACATCGTTCAGGTGTAATGGTGAACATCCAGTGCTGCACTGCTGAGTGTCTTATCGCTGTTTTAATGGTAGATTTACAGGCTCTGCGCTCATCCTCAAGGAATGAATGCATATGCATCCACAGGCGCACTAAAGCCAATCAGATACGCAAATCTGCAGCAGCCGTGGAACCTGTGGGTATGGAGACGAGAAATGGAGCCTCAGGGGCCGTTTGGCTGCGTCGTCAGAGCACAGCTCCGGTGCTGCGGCCTGCACCACATCTGCAGGCCACTCGCTCTCATTTTCATTCGCCTCTCATGCCCATATATGGTCAGGAGTTCTGAAGTGAGCCAGAGTAAGAAAGTTCTTGGTTTCACACTCGGCCACAAACAGGAATAGCTTCACAGCTGCATTTAAGGCGGAAACAATGCAGCAGAGTTAGTGCCGATAAGGCGTCCCAGATTACGGTTTGAGATGTGGTCTCTCTCAATAATTACAAATTCTTGTCTTGAATACTGGCCCAACCAGACGACATGAAAATCTGAAACTTCTCAATTTGCTTTCATGGTCTTCCACGTGTAATTTCTGTCACCACAGCCCACTTCGCAATATAATCAGTCTCTATTTCTTAACTGTGAACCCCTTGAGAACTGCTGTGCATAGTTTGGAAGAGGAAATGGTTTTTGGCTGATTGTTTTTGTCATTATAGCCGACTGAGAATCTGTGGTTTGCATTGCTTCTTGTAACCTTTTCGTGCTCTGTTTCAGGTGCGCATAGCTGCCAACTTCATCATTCATGCACCTCCTGGGGAGTTCAACGAGGTTTTTAACGGTGAGTAACTGACAAATGCATGATTCCCAAATCCTCGTCAAATTCTAACCGCTGACCTGGTGTTGTTGTAAACGGTGTGGTCAGAAGGTCATTGTCCATGGGTCAGAGGGTCAGAAGTGGAGCTGTCAGCGCGTCAGTTTGCTGATGAAGGGCCGCAGAGTTGACAACGTAGTATTTCTAGATTTTATCTATATAACACCTTCCAAGCAATAAAGCACAAAGTGCTTCACAAACAGCTAAGGCTACATTGAAAATGTTTAAGCTTCAGGCCCAATTAATGACCAAATAAGGCCTTTCCTGAGTGGAGCTCAACTTCTTGTACCTAGACTGGGAAAACACAAATTATAGATTCAAATTAAACTTGGCCAGATCATGATTAGACATTTGAGATGAATATTATGTAGACATTTCTGGAACTGGGAGCACTTGTGTATTTTTACTAGAATACAATGTTAGTTCCCCCCCCCCTACATTGAGATGACATTAAACGGATATCTGTGCTCAGCCCATACCGCATGTGCACCTTAAAGGACTGTAACTCGGCCGACTCTTCGGAAGTTGGATGTTTCTCATGCCACACGAGGGACAAGGCTCAGGAAAGGAATGGCAGACAGGATTAGCACTCTTCGGAAGGACAGCCCATAGCTCCTGTTGGTGATATTTTCCCTGCGTATCATTTGAAGACCCAGGTTACAGTTTTCTATTCTGCTGCGTAACTACCCTTGAGGATTTTTGTGGACATGCGTTGGGGGGAGTTATAATCCTCCAGCAGTAATTAGTATCTTCTCAGTAGATTACTTTCCCTGGTGTCCCTGTCGTCTTATCGCAGCCAGACAGATTCCCCTACTCAGCCCATCCGCTAATGTTCGAGTTTCCCTTTGATTAAGCTAGGCTTCATTAGCTCAGCGGGGGACACTGTCATTGAGCCTTGATGTGTCAGCCCCTCATTTTGGGGCACTCCTAAATGAATAGCTTTGGTTGAGTGACACGCTCCATCTCTCTCCTCTCTTTCAGATGTGCGATTGCTGCTGAACAACGACAGTCTTTTGAGGGAGGGAGCTGCTCAGTACGTGCCACTCATGGTTCATTTTGCATTGCCCCTTTAGCATTCCTTTGCTTAGGCCGTCCAGTAACACATGTCCAGTATTGGCACCATTTCACGGTGTAGTGTGCAGTGATGATTATACACCACCACTTTCGCCTAAAAGGGGTCCTAATATATTACTTCTGTGTAAGTTTTTGGTGAAAATGTTTTGAAAAATACTACTGTAGGCAATGAGAACAAAAAAAAAGCCATTCTCAAAAGTACAGTATATTGAGGTAAAAATTCGGGTAATGGACAATAACACTGAAAACATCCATTTTTAATAACAATCGAAAGGTGTCGCAAATTTTGACTCGTGCATAGCATGAATGCATGTTTGAAGGTTCATTTCATGATTATTGATGTTTGAACGGGTTTGAGGCAACATTATTTTGCAAAATTACGTCCAATGGTCAGTTATTCCAGTATATAAGGTGACATGAACTGTGAGCGGTGTCACAGTGTTAAACACAATGGCACGACGGAATGAGCGCTCTGAGATGGTTCGTAGCCGCATTGTCGCCTTACATGATGTCAATTGGTCACTTAGAAAAATTTCTGAAGATGTTAAATGCTGTCATGGCACTGTAAGAAACATCATCAAGTGTTTCAAAGAGACCGGTTCACTGAACTTGAGGCAATAGAGTAGCAAAGTGGAAGTTAAGGGACCTATAGCTAAGCAAAATGCCAATTTTGGTTAAAAATTTTAGTTTTGAGGTAAGAACATGAAGCGGTCCTTCAAATAGTCTACTTTCAGGACATAAATTCACTTTCTGCCTAATTGGTCTTAAACTTGCTCTAAACTTGCTCTGAAATTACTCTTTGACACTAAAAAGCACTTTAAAACCTTGATATAATTGATTGCAAAAAAATACAGATTTCCCAGCAACTGTGCATCCAATTAACTTAATATTTGCCAGTTTTCTTCATTTTGTGATCTATATCTGTACAGAGCTCTTTTTGCAATATGTACTTCTGAATATGAGTAAATCAAAATATGCATATTTAATTAGCTGTTTCCCGCTAAAATTGATTTAGGGGGGTCAGAATTAATACTAGAACATAGAAACCTGGAAAAAAAGCTCTGTAGTGACATTAGGAATGTTTTTTCCTTCACATTTCAGCTGAAATTATAACCAAACACTGTTTAGTTATTTCAATAACTGTGTTTCTCTAAGTATCTATATATTCATTAAAACAGCCATTGCCATGGCAACCACTGATGTGATGCTACAGAAACTCAATGTTTTAACCCCTTAAGACCTACGCCCCGGTACCTTGGGCCGGTTGATACGCATTATAAATACAACATGTTTCCAAATCGCAACATTGTCATGCGGCATATCCACATTTCGCGAAGAAACTTGGCCAAAAGCTCATGTGGACCATTTTTACCTCAACCGAACACAATTCAAGCACCAAGAAAGTAAATAAGCATGCAGCAAAACATAGGATAAAATCATATCAGCGCTGAATCGCCAGAATTTCTCCTGAATTAGTGCTATGCATAAAAACAATACCTCAAATGAAAGAGGAAAGTCCACAGAATCCAACGATATGAGCCCTGTCATTTTAAACCGACACCACACTCAAAGAACAGCAGGCATACACTTTACAGTCTACAGAGATGAGTAAAAAAAAAAAAATTCTTACCTTTGACATTTTGTAATAAAAAACTGCTCGAGGGTAAATCAGCGCTTGCTATTGTTAGCCCAATGTGTTCGTGTTATAACGAAACTAGATCTGCCGGTATCCTAGCATGTTCTTTCCCAGGGCGTTGCTTCAAAGATCTCAGCTCCTTAGCATTCAGCTTGCTTGCAATGTATTTTCCTCTCTGCGATCGGCTTGTGATGCTGTCAGTAAGACTATGCCGGTAGGCATTTGATTCTATGAGTCCTGCTGTTTCCAAAGAACTCTAAACCACCTTAATCGCAGAAACCTAGCCTGAGCTACAGCCTTGCGTTCCCAGTGCGTCAAACTGAGTCAATGGGCCATTTGCATGTTCTTGAATAGCGCGACAATATAAACGCATAACTAGTTTGTTCGAGGTATTGTTTGAATAATTATCCGCTAAATATTCAACATTCATTTTCCAAGACGTTTTCTGACAGAATCTTTGCACTATTCCGCACAAATACTGAGACTACAACAGTACAGTACGTATTTTCTTTACCTATTCTTTGAATTGGCAATTTGACCTCAGGATTGTTGTTAGATAGCGTAGCCTAATAGTTGAGATGCCGCGCTGCAAATGAAAGTCTGTTGGTTCGACAACTGGTCAAGGTACAGATAGGTTGGGAAATAATCGCAGTTTCCTTCTACAAACAATCGCTGGGGTTTTTGTTATTCTTACTTTTCTTTAACATTTTTTCACATTGCCTTTGTATTTATAATTTTATTTATTTGTTTTGTTTTTTAATAAATCTGCTCCAGTGGAGTCAAACTTCATTTTCATTGTATGTATTATCTTTGAATTTGTATAGGCAACAAAACTGGCAGAAATAATAATAAATTAATTTTTTTAATTCTAAAAATCAACAAATGTTGTATTTGGATGGAATGGATGCCTCTAGTGATATATAAGTGAAATTAAATGAGTTTTACAGTTTGGTATCTGAGAAATCTGAAATGGAACACAAGGTACCTAAATTGCCAAATTGGAGAAGCCACTTAGACATTCCTCTCTCATTTTGCTCTGATTTACCTGATCAGAATAAATTTTGGCACAGATAATAATGAGATTCTGTGCTGTAATTTTTTAGAGGTTTCAGACTGCAACTCAACAAATTTACAAGGGATAAAAGTAAAACTTTGTTAGGTGCAAAATGAGATCTTTCATTTATACTGCGTTCCATCTCCATTTACTCTGACTCAGTGACATATATAGTGATTTTTACACCAGGGCAGAAATCCCAAATGGTTTTACCTTTATTATGATACCAAGATTATTCAAATGGACCAAGCAGTTGCAGAGATATACTCATTTCATTTTGGGCTTGCCATTTTCGAAAAAGAGGCTCAGGGCTTAAGGGGTTAAGTTGCAATTTCTAATAGAATTATTTTGATAATAATTCTTAGTTTAGAAAGTTAATATCTTGGAAAAATGTTTGCTTCACTATAAGTCCCCTTAAATGTGTCTGATATTTGTTTTCTGTGTGTGACAAGTAAAAAAAATCGTCAGTTGACAGCATGACAACTCTGTGATGATATTAGTAGCGCCAGAAGTGAAGAGATGAACGTATCAAGAACTACTATGTCTAGACGCCTGTGTGACAATGGTCTGATTGGTTGTGTTGCTGCCAAAGCTGGAAATATCAAAAAAAGACTGGAGTTTGCCTAGAAATTCAAGTATTGGACACCGATGGACTGGGAATGACTCCTATGGATCGATTCATCAAAATTTGAAATTTCTCATCCAAAGGCAGAACTTATGTTCGTTGTGGAGTTGGAGAACGTTTCAAAAATGACTAATCCCTTCAGTAAAATGTGGAGGTGGTAATATTATGGTTTGGGGTTCAGTCTGCTCGAAAGGAGCCAGCAATATCATAAAAATTGACGGATCAAAAAAGTATCGCAGCATCCTTGTGAGGCCGACATTGCTATCTGGCCTGATTGGTCTGGGATTTTATTTTCAACAAGATAATGACCCTAAACACACTTCTAAGGTACGCGAGAATTATCTCAGTCGTAAAAGAATCATCTGGTGATAGAAATTAAGATTTGGCCTGCTCAATGTCCAGACTGAATCCGATTGAGCAAATCTGGGATTTGCTTGACACCAAGATAAAAAAATCTGTTGTAACATCAAAAGAATCTCTTTGGAACGAACTTCAAACCATTTGGAATGGTGTAGCGAGTGTGTGGGGGGGCGGACGTGAAAACTATGCCTCAAAGACTTCATTATGTAATCAAAACAAAGGGTGGCCTCACTTTGTTTTTCTCTCAAAGACATATTATTATTTTTGTTTTTTATTACGTATTGTTATTTGTTTTCTTATTTTCATCTATATGATCCAATATTACATGAAACAAATACTTGAACAGTTCTTGGTTTCTGATTTATCTTCATCTTGTTAAGTGTATAATCATCACTACACACTACTGTACTAGGGCTGAGCGTCACACTGAGGATCTGGGGCTGCAGAGGGTCACTTGCTTGCCCGGGGAAGTCACTGGTTTACTAATGTACGCCTTTTCAATGGAAGCAAAGTCACTTGATAACTTGTTATTCATTGACGAATAACAAAACCAGCCACGTATTACATTGATGGTAAAATACTTTACTCAGTACTCAGAATCCCAGTGCTTTTTCCTGAAGACATTGTTGTTGAATTTTTTAGTGGTGCCTCACTTTATTTTTATTCCTTTTCAGTGCATTTGCTCAATACAATCTGGACCAGTTTACTCCTGTAAAAGTCAATGGGAACGAAGAACAGGTGAGTGGTACAGATGTACATTTTGTATTAGCACTGAGATACTGTGCGTCCTTGTAACTGCAACGGCATGAATAGGCTCTTCCTTGATGTAGATTTTCACGCAAGAATGAACTAAAAGTCCCCACTTGATGAAATATTAAAAGGGGCCATTGGGCTGATGAGTAAAATATACCTGCAAGGTGTTCATTAGGGATGAATAAAATTCAAACACGGAAAAGTAAGTTACCCAGGGAAGTTTCTCAGTGTTAAAGCAGCCTTCCATTCCTCACCAGGTCTTAATCACTGAACATGGCGATTTGGGGAGTGGCAGGGTCCTGGACCCTAAAAATAAGATATCCTTCAAGTTTGACCACTTGCGGAAGGAGGCGAGTGACCCGAGGCCCTGCGATGTAGACAGAGGTTTGGAGGGGTGGAGGAACGCGGTGGACACGGCCGTGCGCGCTTATGTCAAAGAGCACTACCCAAACGGCGTGTGCACAGTGAGTGTACAGCCATGGCTTCAGAGGGTTCTCAGGCTGTGCCAGTTTGCACAACCAGCGTTTTGATGTTAACTCGCCGTCCATTTGCTGTCTGTCATTGTGAAACCAAAAATATACCCTGAGGGTTTACTGTACAGTACTAAAATACAAAAACGTGAACCATGTCTTGTCATTGGGGGGGGGGTAGAGTTATGGTGGTGGAAAAGTTAGGTGCATTTGTGCTATTTTGACTGCAGGTTGAGACCCAGTTCTGTGGGGATACAGTGCTTAGGACAGGCTGGGGATTCATAAAAAATCTAAAGGAAGCGCTTAATAAATACTGGTCCTCAGGTTACAACAAAAATGTCTTTTCTTTTCTAGATTTATGCTAAAACTATTGATGGGCAACAAACTGTTATTGTCTGCATTGAGTGCCATCAATTTCAACCAAAAAATTTCTGGTAAGCTCATAATTATACTTCTCTTGCCTTTTTGTGTCCGTTTTGGAGCCTAGGTCATCAGCGAGCAACAGTGAAACCATGTGTTGTGTAGGATTGTTGGAACTGGTTGAAGGGCATGACGAAAACCGAGCAGGTTCAGATCTCCAATGAGGTTCTGCTGTTTTGCCCTTCAGAGGGGCAGTTAACCTGAACTGCGGCCGCATGTTATATTTGAATAAATGGTGCGGAATAAGGTTACGTGTGAAGCAAATGAAGTGTTATACATGTGTGCTGTGGCACGACAAATGGCATTCCAAAGCAGGTTTGAAGACCGTAATCTCTTGAATGGTTTGTGGCAATGTTATTGGATGAGTCAGTGAGCGTTGTAACTAAAAACTAATGTTTAATTTTCAATTTCTGTTTATCGTAGGAATGGACGCTGGAGGTCGGAGTGGAAGTTCAGTATTGGACAGTCCTCTACTCAAGTGGCGGGCATCATGAAGATCCAGGTACTGCATTTTATAGGACAAAATGTACAGACTTTCTTAACAGTGCATTTGTTGTTGAATAAATGAATGGGTTGATTGTGCTGAAGCTTTTGAGAGGTTAAAAAAAAACACTTTCAGTTCCTCAGTACTCTATGTACAGTTGTGTTAAAAAAAAAGTTGTGTTAAAAATGAGAATAAAGTGCAAGTATTTTTTTATAGCTTTCAGTCACATATTTCATATGTATTGGAAACATTGCACATTCAATTCCTAATCAAAGCATTAACAAATTTGATCAAGTCTGTGTTATTCTTTTACTGGAAGCAAAGAAAAGGAATATTAATCTCTTAAAGAATAGCAGTGTCAGTAATATTCTCTTCAAACTCAAATACTAAATTTAACTCAAGATTTAACTTCACTTTAAATGACTGAACTAATATTTAGTTGCATATAACCATTGTTTTTGATAACTGCTGCGCATTTGCATTGCATCGAGTCAATCAACTTCTGGCACCTAGAAACAGATTTCAGCCCAGGATGAACAAACTACATTCTACAGTTCCTGTGAATTTTTGGGTTTTGCTCCACAAAATGCATTTTAATGTCACCCCACAAGTTTTCAATGGCATTGAGGTTAGGCGATTGAGCTGGCCCCTCCATTACCTCAATCTTGTTTGTCTGGAACCAAGATGTTGCTCACTTACTCGTGTGTTTGAGGTCATTGTCTTGTTGAAACACCCATTTCAAGGGCATTTCTTCTTCGGCATATGGCAACATAATCTCCAATTATGATGTATCAGATGTATTTTGATGTATTCAAACTGATCCATGATCCCTGGTATACGATAAATAGGCCTAACACCATTATATGAAAAACATCCTCATACCATGATTTTTGCACCACCATGCTTCACCGTCTTCACATTATACTGTGGCTTGAATTCAGTACCCGGAGGTCGTTTGACATACTGTCGACTAGGCACGGGCTGGTTACCGGTTTCAAGGTATACCGTGGTTTGAAAAAGTCACGGTTTCAAAACCACTAAAATTTTCCATCATACCGTTCCTGCGGAATGAGCAGTTTTTTATGAGTCGTCAAAGACAGAAAGTGCAGGTCAGGAATCCCTCGGGCAGTGTGCAGCGCAGATTGACACGACCCCTCCCCCTCCGGTTGTTGGTGCAAGCAGTCAGTGAGCTCTGTGTATGATGGTCGAAGAGGTGAACCCCCCAAACTTTTTCCCACGTCGAAAAATACGAAGTCGGGTGTACAGAGATGCCAAGTCTCACGCGTGAGTCTCTCGCCTCTTAGTGGCATTCACGTTCCTGTGCCGTAGCCAGCAATTATTCCATCAACGCGCACTGAAGAAATTCACTCGCGGAATTCAAGTCATTGTGCATCAAGTTAATCAGTTTCACGTGCTTTACGGTGGATTTCCCCACTAGTGACACGGAAATCGATTTTGACTCGGGAATTCTCACGCTTATCTTTACTGAGGGATGAAAAACAATGGAATTGCATAAAGATGTTTCAAATGGTCTTATTTTGTTTAAACAATTTAAACAATTATGAAACATGCATTGTTTCCTATCCCTGAGTAAAGAAAAGTACGAGAAGTCCGGAGTCATAATCGCTTTCCATGTTACTTGTGGTGAGGTCCACCCTTACGCAGGTGAAACTGAAACTTCAATGCACAAGGATTTTAATTCCGCGTGAGAATCTCATTAATAAGCGTTCATTGAATAATTGCGGACTACGGGGAATAAGCCTAAAAAATGCGTCAGACCTATGCTGAATGCATGAGACTTGGGATCTCTGGCTGTATGGGAATTTTTCGGGTACCGAAAAAACACAGACGGCCACGGCTTGGAGGAGGAAGGTTATGACATACAAAACGTGTGAAGAGTGGCTGCCGTATGAGGCAATACTTCAAATATAATTTCACATCTGCGGGAGCACCACCCATCACTCTTTGCCAAATTCAAGGTAATGTTAACGCTGTCTTGAAATGAGCGTTGCAACCAGCTAGGAGAGTTCGCATGTCTAGCATCAGTAAAATAAATACTAGTGTTGCTACTGAGGCAGATAACATGGCTAACATCAGCTAGTTTGCTCTCTAATGTTACTTCGCAGAGCGGAGAAGAGCAGAGAAGTAGCTACTCATTTTCTGCGAAATAAGTACTTTTACTGTAGTGCTAAAATTAAACTTAGCTGGTATCACGTCTATAGCTTTGTTTAAGTCTTCCACCATTGTGTACATCTGTTCAAAATCACAACGTTTTTTAAAACAGCCTGCAGGCTCTCTGGGGTTTTGCGACTATTTGTGTTGTATGGAGAAAGAGCACGTGTGTGTGCATAAAGTAAACACACGAGTCGACACACTCACTCTCTCTCTCCTTATATGTGTGTATGTATGCATCAACATTGAAATAATAGCATCAATATTGTAGCATTATTTGATATTATTCGTAGTAGTAGTAAGTGTGGTGGTATATGTGTTCTTATATAAAATCATGTAATACTGTGCTTAAATTTATGTTTAATCCAGTACTATATTACCAAAGCACACACATTTTTGCAGCAGAGTTAACTGTCATTACAGATTTAGGTTAAATTATTTTAATTTTATTTAGAAGAATTCATTTATTTATTTTATTATTATTTTATTATTTATTTTAACTTAACATGGTACACGTTTACTAATATACCAAATATTCTACACTACCGCTCAAAATTTTGGGATCACTTGGAAATTTTCTTGTTTTCTATGGAAACACACATGAAATTAGTCTGAATAGGAAATATAGCAAATGAACAGAACATGCTGACATTGTCTGAGTTAGAAATAATGATTTTAATGGAAAATGTTGAATATTTACTTCAAACTTTACCTTCATCAAAAAAAAAAACCACCTTCACTGTTGATACTGAAACTGGTGTTTGACAGGAACTATTTGGCGCAGCTGCTAGATGACAACCTGTGAGGCTTTTTTTGTCTTAACCTACACACTCTCAGATATTTGTCTTCTTGCACAGTTGTGCATCGGGGCCTCCCACTCTTTTTTTTCTGTCCTTGTTAGTGCCAGTTTGTGCTGCTCCCTGAAGGGAGTAGTTGACAGCATGGTAAGAGATTTTATGTTTTCAATTTCTCGCATTGAATAGCCTTCTTTTCTTAGCACAACAATAGACTGACGGGTCTCTAAAAGAAGTTCTTTCTTTCTGGCCATTTTGAGCCTGTAAACAAACAAACAACTGCTGATGCTTCAGGTACTAAACCAACCTCAAGAATGCCATGCTCCCTTTTGCGCTCCCTTATTAGTTCAACGGTTTCCAGCTGTGCAACACATTTGCAGAAGGGTTTTCTAATAATCAATCAGCCTTATAAAATGCTTAACTTGGATTAGCAGCCATACCAGGAGATTGATGCAGAGGACTGACAGTTGCTGATAATAGGCCTCTATGCAAAAATGTAGATCATTCTTTGAAAATCATTTGATTAATTTTAATCGTTTGTGAAATGGATAAAAATGTTTGTAAAATGGAAAAAAAATGTTTGTGAAATGCATGAAAATGCATTTTTCTTTGGAAAACAAAGAAATTTGCAAGTGATCCCAAACTTTTGAGCGGTAGTGTTTATGTTGTTTAAAAATAAAATAGATTGTGTTCAATGGAAAAAAAGTTGTTGTTTTTTACCTAGACATTTCAAAATAATACATTTTAGAGCTGTAATTGCAAATATTCACATTTGTACACTGAAATAATTAGAAGTACCATACAGGCCAGCAGACAGTGCCATTTCTACGCGAGATTATCAGGAGAAATACACGAGAATATCGCGACGCAGCGTAAATGTACGAGTCACATATATCGTGCGTAGGAAAAGTAATAGGCCTAGTGCCGGTGACCAGTATACATGTGTATCGCGATAAGTCTTGCATGAAACTGGTGTCTGTAAACAGCATTGTTAGAGAACGAGATTCCGAATGTCTAACATCCAGTTTTGAGGTTTACTGTCTCACAGCGTTTAAAATATGGCTCCTGGACAGTGTCATTATATCCCCGAAATACGAGTTTCGGGGATTTCATGGTTTCGCCCCACCTGCCGCCGCGTCTGCAGATTTTAGCCGTTGGCACGATAACTCACAAAATACTTTACATTGGCTTCTCATTTTTAGCATATGGGTACATATGGTAGAGAGGATGAACTGATTAGATTTTGGGCCAGTATGCACTCCTAGGTTTGCCACCAGGTGGCGCTATATATTGAAAAAATCAGTTTTTTAACCATATCTCTGAAACAGTTACTTACACAGACCTCAAATTTGCCTCATATTGTAGGTCTAGTAAAGAGGAATCTAATAAAGGGGGCTTCGATCATTGGGGAATTTCGGGGATATTCCCCTTGCTGTCGGCCGCCGACAGCGTAGGCCTAGTTTGTTTTTGATTTTCTTATGTATTGATAATACACTCAAAATATTATTTTGTTAAAATTTAGGAAAAACAAATTTGTTACGCCTTTGTAACAAATTAATTTGTTGATGCAACAGAATCCGATTTGTTATTCTAACAAAAATCTTAACAAAATAGATTTTGTCCAGTCGTCTTAACAAAATAGATTTGTTACTTTTCCGCATGGCCCCAGCGAATTTTCTGTTGTCACTTATCATTGGCGACAATCGATCACGTGCACCAGTTTTGGTGTCGTCTGACTGCGAAGGATCTTGAAATGAGCAGGAACGCAACGCGAAGGTGAGTTTTAACCTATGCCATCTTTTCTCTGTATACTATGTGTCGTCGTTCTTTAAGTTTTAATATTTAGCGACATACACCGACAACGTTATTCTATCTTTATTTTCGCGTCGCAATCTAAATATTTGTGTGTGCAGCTGATATTCCTATCCCACCATATTTTATCTTCCGCAAACCAGGTCATTAACCATGAGGAGACTGCCTCTGATGCCTGTTTTTGTTCCTTTAACAGCTGATTGATTTGTCAACAACTTATTGGCATTGGTTAAAAACTCGCCTTACGGTTTACTTCTTGCATTACCACTTCACTGTGAAGTACTAAAAATACGCGCTTAAATTATTTCATCTACATGTACATCGGCCGCATAATCGGTTTGTGCAGATTTATTTTAACAAAAATCCTAACAAAATAATTTATGGTCCAATCGTGTTAGCAAAACACATTTGTTACTTAATTGTTAGTCAAACACATTATTTTGTTAATACTGCAAAAATTTTACTTTGTTAATAAAACAAACTAATTTGTTACTTCCTGAACAAATTCATTTTGTTGGATTGATTTTAACAAATGAATTTGTCATCTCTCAATGCAAATTAATTTGTTAAACATTTTGTTAAAAGCAACAAATTCATATTTTGATTGTAATGGTCATCGGATTATTAAACTGGTCAAAAAAGATTTATTAGTCTGTGATTATTGTATTCATCCGATTGAGAGGTTTACCGGCTCTGTTAAGTTTGATCGATTGGGATGTGGGGTGTGTTTAAGGATAGCTATACTATCACAAATACAGAAAGGAAAAACCAAATTCTTCTGTTAACAATGCAAACCTGTGTGACATTATTTTTGTAATCCTATACTTGATTAATGAGTAGATGTCCCTTTGCACTCAAGTGTTTCATGCCACCTGTGAAAGAAGCCACGGCTTAGATAATACAAAGGCCGTGAGTTGCGGATGTCAATATGGAAAAAGATTCGTTTTTTTAATCCGCAGCTTGAGGCCCGTTCATCAGTCCTTTAAATTCATACGTAATGAGCAAAATTATCATTCAGTAAGCAAGATGTCAGAAGAGAAGATACGTCGTATTTCCCCTTATTTAGGAGCGCGTATAATGTCTTTGTATGAAAATCAAGAAACGCCGTCGCACATAAGACACTGTCTGATCGCAGAAGAAGGGATATCCATTCAAACTAAATCCATCAAACTGTACATACAGAGGCGAAATCTATATGCCAAACAAATATCAAACTAATAATTACTGTACACTTAACCAATTCCAGTTGAAGGAAAAAAGACATGGAATGTGAGCTCTGTCGTTTTCAGGATATTGCAACAAGGCGTCGCTTTAAATATAATTTGACATGTGAATCGATAGATTTGTTGCTTTATTTATGACACAATGAGACATGCACAGAAAACATTCTATGGTGCATTTACAGTATAAATGTTAAAGAATAAACCAACATCGTCAAACAGAAGGCTATTAAACAGCAAACATAATATGAGTTATCTCCCTCTACCACATGACCTGATGAAATGATGAAACAGTAAACAGGCTGAAATAAATGCAAAATTGCAATCTACATGTATGCAGCACATTATGTTTTATTCAGACCAGCGGTACATGTATACTGAGATTTTCAAAGTGATTCTTCAACCGCTGCTGGATATCGTATACTCTTCTTCAGCCCACCCTCGATTTTCACGGATTAGTGATTAGCGATTACCAACAACAACGCAGCAACGCAACAACAAATTATTTCTACTAAATCCGCATATAAAAAGTAATTCTCTGTAACAACTGTGCATAGCCTTAATTCGGACTACATTACGTCGCGCATTTGGCAGGCTCTAGGCATACGTGTGTAGGTTCGGCGGCCCGCCTACTGCGAAGCTTGTCTCGGCAGAGTACGAGGTTGATAATAGCACGCGACATAAAGAGGAGATTATCGCGAGAAATCCACGAGAGATACATGAGACGTCTCGGGGAATTAGGCAGTATCTGCTGGCCTGTATGGTAGGATGCTTATTTAGAGCAGAATATCACTTAAGTGTTTTTAGTAAACCTCTGTGAGGATGTTTACTTACCAGTGCTCTGACCTGTCAAAATGTAAAATGGGGCAAAACTGAGAATTTAAAATTTATGGGTGAAGCAATTTGGGTGAAATATGATTTTTCATGACAGGTTCATTACTATGAAGATGGCAATGTTCAGCTGGTGAGCCATAAGGAAGTGCAGGAGCCTATGACCATTTCTGTGAGTATTGCTGTATATTAATCTACACGCAGCACGTATCAATGCATTTGTGTGCCATCGATTCACTAAATGTATCATCAAACACATTTTTTTAAAATGTCAGAAATTTTAGGTGTTTTCAGCCTAGTCTAAAAGTTGCAGCTCATCCAGACTGGGCTGTTCTGTACCTTTGGGTCAGCTGTTAGCTGTTTAGCCATAAGGTGGTTTAAAGTGACATTTAACATCTGAGAAAATATTCACTCCTCTTTCATGCTCATACAGTTGCAATCAAAATTATTCAGCCCCCATTGCAAATTGGGTTTACTGGCAAAATTTACAAACTTTCAGCTGTGTGTGATAAACAGATTAAATAAGAACATTTTAAATAGCTTTACAAAACTAATATTATAAGTGGTTTCTCCAAATTTTACGCAAAATCCCACTTTTAATGACTACTGCCGTCTCAAAATGATTCAGCACCCTGAATAGAATTTGTCATAAGAGCATATTTGCAAATAAGGTGTTGTCTCAATCACACCTAATGCAGCTAATCAAGAGCCTCATTAGTTGCATCAGGTTTGCTTGAGATTGAACACATCAAATACTTGCACTGGCTAGGGGTTTGTTGGCAGTGACATTTGATTGCATATCAGAGATATGGCTGTCAAGAGAATTGTCCAAAAAGCTAATAGAGATCATTGCCTGGCACAAACAAGGAAAAGGATACAAAATGGTAGCACAGGCACTGAATGTTCATAGAGATACAGTTGGAAGCATAGTTCACAAGTTCAGAGTTAAAGGAAAAGTGGCTACAGTACCAGGATGTGGCAGAAGGAGGAAGCTATCAATAGCTGTCACCAGATCCCTGAGGAGACGGGTGGTCAAAAACCCTCGAGTGACTGCAGGAGATCCGCAGCAGACTTAGAGGCAGGAGGCACTGAGGTTTCAGTTTGTAAAGTAGGGCGCATACTAAACGTTGAAGGTCTCCATGCCCGAACTCCAAGACATGCACCGCAACTGATTCAAAAGCACGAGCTCCAATATACTCAAAACCAAATGAAGAAGCCACAGAGGTTTTGTGATACTGTTCTGTGGAGTGATGGAAAAAAAAAAACTGGAATATTTCAGGCTAATGAATCAGTGATATGTCTGCCGGAGGAATAAAGAAGCATATGCTGAAAAGTACACCCTGCCTCCAGTGAAGAATTGTGGAGGCTTTTTGATGCTCTGCGGCTGCCTTGCTTCCTCTGGTACTGGAAACCTGCAAAGTGTGGGGGGCAAGATGGATTCAGTCAAGTACCAGGATATCCATGGAGAAAATGTCATACCGTCTGTGGGGAAGCTGACACTTGGGCATCATTGGACCTTCAAACAGGACAATAATCCTAAGCACACCTCAACATCCACCAAGGCTTGGTTTCAGAAAAAGTCTGGGAAGATTCCAGATTGCCCATCACATTCGCCTCATTTGAACCCCATAAAAAATCTCTGGTAGGATTTGAAGAAGACAGTTGCAACACGCGAATCCAAGAATATTAGTGAACTGGAGGCCACTGTCCATGAGGACTGGGCTAAGATTCCTTGGGAATGCTGCCAGAAGCTGTTGTCTGCCTATGCCTCACATCTCCAGCAGGTCATAGCAGCAAAAGGGTGCTCTACTAAGTATTAAAGATGCTTGTCATGAAGGGGTTGAATAATTTTGACCCTGCAGTAGTCATTAAAAGTGGCATTTTGTGTTGAATTTGGAGAAGCCACTTTTAATATTTGTTGTGTTGAGCTATTTAAATTGTTCTTGTTTGATTTGTTCATTCCAAATAGCTGAAAGTTTGTAAATTTTGCCAGTAAACCTAATTTGCGACAGGGGTTGAATAATTTTTATTGCAACTGTACCTGATTTTTTGCACCTTTTTAAAAAACGATCTGTAATCGCTAAGTTAACTGAATTATTTTCGAATGAACGGCCACTGTTATTAACTAGCCATTCGCTAACGGCTACTTCCGCCGGACGTTGTACCCATAATCATATCTAGAGTAGCGCCCTCAGGAATAAGGTGGATAGCCTATAGACATAAACAAATTAAAATATTACATTAGAAGAACAATGCTAGATTTGAAGCCGTCTCTTATTTTGCGCTTAAGGGCAATCTCTGCCTCGAACAGTGGACAAATGAGTCAAAGCACACCAACTTTACTGCATGCTTATATCGCGTAATATTGGTCATTTATGCCTAGTATGTATTTTCACTGCAACACATGACTTGCATAGGTATGCTGCACTTATATCTGTGAATCCGTTCATCAGACATCTCGGGACTGTTCATGTGGGAAGCACCACTGCGAAGTTAAGACATGCTTAACAGCTGTGCACACACCAAGTGCTGCTTTGGGAAACCTGCGTAAAGAATGAACAACCATTGTAAGATTGCATGCAGCGAACCCTCTTATAGCTCTACAGTCGATCGTAATTGGGGAAACAAGCCCCTGGTTATGCCAAAGTTCGAGGGCAGACCCCCCTCGCAAGCTCTCCCCTCAAGGTGGGTGCTGCAAACAACACTGCTCATCCCACTTTGCTCGTGACAGTTTAACTTCAGCTGTTCAAATTTTCCATGCTTTTTCTTTCTTAGGAAAGACATGAAGGCAGACACCATTTTTTGATGTATTAGTTCATCCACCCACAATCCACCACTTTTTGGCATTGTTCACTTTGAAAGGTTTACAGACAGATTGAAAACTTTTTTGACACAGCTGAGCAAGTAAACACAGTACCCCTGTAGTATGTAGATTGGAAATGCTAGCTAAATCAAGCAAGCTCACTGAGCTTTTTCCCCCTGATGATGCACAGATTACGTGACCTGATATAAACTTTTTTATGGGGCAGGGCTTGTTCACTTAAAATAACAAGTGGTGCCAGGCACAACAAACCCCGCCCCTCGCACATACTTTGACCTACTTTTCCTAAATTCAATATGCATCTATTCTGGGTCAGTGGCAATCCCTAAACCCAATTTGGGGTGAATCTGGCCATTAGTTTTGCTGCTAAAGTGTTAACAAACAAAGAAACAAACAAACCAAACCAAAAACAATACCCCTTGCCCTCTCCCTTCGGGCGGGGCGGGGTAATAATGAAAAAATCCCGAAAGCATAATACTGACTTAATACCTTATGATATTTAGCTCATAAAAAATATTCAGTTTTGTCAGCCATCATGCATTGTCACACACTGATTGGCAAACTGGAAGTTCAGAAGTCATACTGGAGCTCCCCAGTGGGAACTCTCACCACTAGCAGAGGCATGCGAGAGCACTTTCACCTTCTGGGATGTTGCATGTTGTCGAACGCATCATCAGACAACTGAGAATTCGAAGGAGGCTATATCCTTGCCAAAGCCAGCTACTTATCTAACCAATGATAAGCTGGCGACCAAGGCTTGGCAATTGATATTTGCTGGACATCCATGGCCAGCAGTGGTAATTCAGAGGCCGGTGGCGGGAAATGAGAAGCCGACTATTCATTTGGTCAAAGCGGTTACTCATGCATCCAGCCTAGCATCTACCCTCTGTCCATTGGCTGAGCTGGTCATTAACTTCTAAGGCTAGTAAGTAGCATGCTGGGGCAAGCAACTTGGCTCGTCATTGACAGATTCTGCGGCCAGCAAGGGTGTCGAGTGTCTCTTCCTTCTCGGGCAGGATATACGGATCGGGTAGTGACATGTTGCTCACCGCAGAGCTTAATGAAGACCCAAGCCAGTAGCCTGTTGGTTGCTTGCCACTAGTCGCCAGCTAAGCCATTGGCCGATTGTGTGGGATGTTATGTTTGATGCTTGAGTCACCACCTCGATCAAGTGAATAGTTCTTATTTCCCACGGCAGACTGGTCATTGACCAGATCAGTGGCTGATTTGGCAAGTTTAAAGCCATGACTGATGAATTCACTGTTATTGTAGTTTAGGTGCCTTATACATGTTAAAATTAAAATAAAGGTTTATAATCCCTGTGAGAGTTCATAATTGAATGGGTGAAAACAAAAAAAAAAGGCAGTATAGTGTTCGGTGTTCGAAATTTTGCATTCATTGTTTAATGTATGCTGGATGGGATTCAGGTCACCGAAGCTCCTTCAGCTTAAGTTGAATCATTTTAAATCTGTAAGTTTATCATTATACACGCTGTTTGTAATTTGATCAAATTTCAGATTCTATCAAATTTGAGAATTTGAGGGTGGTTTGAAGAGGCTCCCCGAGTGGATATGGGATAGCCCATGTTTTTTCATTCAAAATTATAAAAGGGAATTGTGTTCAGATAATAGTGTATGTTTGAGCAGAAAATGGCACCCCACTAGAAAGCTCTAGAGGACGTAATTCGCCTGTAACAATCAACAAAATGTCTAAATGAATTGCTGCTTCTTCAGAAATGTTAATTTGTTGCTGTGGGCCCATGAGAAACATACTCACAGAGCATGTACTGCAGTAGTTAAGATAATGTTTTCTGTTGGGGG
Source organism: Gymnothorax javanicus (assembly GCA_029692085.1). Classification (NCBI taxonomy): domain Eukaryota; kingdom Metazoa; phylum Chordata; class Actinopteri; order Anguilliformes; family Muraenidae; genus Gymnothorax; species Gymnothorax javanicus. The sequence continues at coordinate 35,857,511 of CM056201.1, forward strand.
AAAAAATGGTAATTAGTGGAGTCCTGGTGGGATATGCTGATTGCTGCCATTGCTAATAGAAGTAGAAGAAGTAAGCCTGTTACGAGCCTAGTGGCCCACCGGCCCGGTGCTTAACCCCGGTTTCTGTGGCATGAAGCGGCTTGGAGTATTGCTACTCCCCCTGGATGGGATGCCAGTCCATCGCAGGTACTCCCCCAGCTCTTCGTCAAGTTTCCCTGACTATTTGCTGGTGCCCATTTATACACCTGGGTGGAGTGAGGCATGAAGTGGAGTGTGGGATTGAAGTGTTTTGCCCAAGAACACACCGCGATGGCCGTGGCAAGGACTCAAACTCAGGACCTTTTGATCCCAAGTCAAGTCTACTTAACCACTGCGCTACCTAATCTCCTGCCATTCCTAATGTTTAGTGCAATATTATGTGCAAATGATGATGATGTTCGAAAGATTGACATTTGAATCATTAGTGATACAGTCTTCACATGTCAAGGAACTTAAAAGCCCCTTTTTCTCATTACTAATGCTATTCCTGCATATCTTGCTTTGCAATTTTAGAATGAAGCGCAAACGGCTAAAGAATTCATCAAGATCATGGAGGCAGCAGAGAATGACTACCAGGTATATTTCTGAAGATAATACATGACTTCAATCTGAAATCTGAAGTCAGAAGATTGTTGAATGCCAACTCGTGCAATCATACCCAGTTATTTTGATTAGGACAAGTTCCTGGCATGGTTCATTCTGAATATTGATGGAATATATATATATATATATATATATATATATATATATATATATATATATATATATTTTAGTTGGCATGTAGTATGATTGTGTATGAACTTGCTTTTCATTCATGATGGATTCTAAGTGTTGTGCAACCTAGTGGTCTATCATTGAATTCTAATTGAAGCAATCAGATTTTGCTGATAGGATTGCGCCCCAACTTTGAAACTTAAGTGGCGGAGTGTTTCGTCGACACCGCATGTGGAGCACTATCCACGTGCTCATTGCCGCAATGTCAGTGGTCTGAAATCTGGCCATTGACACTTGTTGCATGCCTTCCCTCTTTCACTCAGCATTCTTCCTGTCTCTCTACATTACCCAGTTTATATAAAGGTTGTAAAAGCGCAAAAATGAAGTAGAAACCTCCCTTTTCTCTTCCCCAGACTGCCATTAACGAGAACTACCAGACCATGTCAGACACCACATTCAAAGCCTTACGCCGCCAGCTCCCCGTGACCCGCACAAAGATAGACTGGAACAAGATCCTGAGTTACAAGATTGGGAAGGAGATGCAGAATGCTTAAAAACCCGCTGTGCATGTGACTGGAATCGCTGCACTGTCCTCGTATAACTTACACAAATAAAAGGGGTTCAGTTTTACCAAACTTAAACCCATCGGATGCACACAAAATGTCTGTGTTTATTTTAATATTTTGTGTAAATGCCATTAAAACCTCTCTGTAACCTTGGTCCTGCAAATAAAAATTGCTTTTGCTACTTATGGGGGGGGAGACGAGGGTGAGTATCAAAAGTTTTAGGTACAAATTCTCGCTGTGCTTCATGCCTCTGCTATTTATTGTGGAATTGAGATTACATCTTTTAGGGATAGCAAGACATTAAAATCGAAATAAAGTAATAAAATGCATTATTTTAATAACCCCTATTTATATGTTGTCAATAATTCATTATTTGAATTGGAATACGTGGAATATATCTGTAATTTAAGTTTTCTTGTTCATTTTCTGCCCATGCAGTCCTTTGTCGCCAAATGTAATTGCACATCGTGTTCAAATTCTGTGTTCCCCTTGTGCAGAAGTCCATGCAAATATGGCATGAGCATGTTAGATGGCTATCAGGAAACTAATTCCATCATGAAAAACACTTTTAATTGCACTGAATTGTTAACATTAGTTCATGACTAGTAATATTTGTATGTCATGCTCCCTCGTTCTTATTTTCGGTGAGATCGCACATGGCTGTATAATAACAAGATACATTGTAATATATGCGTGTATTAAAATGTCTGTTGGTTTCGTGATTTATTTTTTCTCCGAATGAACTGTAATACAGCATTATGTTGCATTAAAATTACGGATTTTCTATTTGCTGGACTGGTAGACGTCTCCATTCATACTGATAAGGATGATTGTACTGCAGTCTTTGGTAAGATGACTCTTGATGAGCTGCTTTGTATAGCATATAATCAGGGTCTCCTTGTAAAAGATGTTGATTTCTCCAAGTGAAATGGCATGCATTGTTTTACTGATTGACGAGAAGTATTACATTGAGATAAATTCTGTTAAGACCTCAAAACCACGGCCCTCAGCATCTTAATAAATACAGACCTACAACTTGAAGGGGGAAATGGCATGTTAAGAGGATATTATATGCTCTTGAGACGAAAACTTTTTTTTTTCCTCAAAGCGTCGCCATGATCTTCGCAACATATTGTTGTCACACACAGTCCCCCCCAGAGGTAACAAATGACAAAAATGTTGTAATTTGGATTGAGCTCAGTGACCAAATAACGGCTGAGGAGTTGGGCTCTTTTTTAATTAAACTGAATCATCTACATGCAAGGGACAAAACTCTTTGTTTCTCCTGAATCATTTATTTCAAAACAACTTGATCAGTCCAAACGACCTATTTGTAACTTCCTTATGTTTCCGGGATACTTGTGCTGAGATATATTACCAGGTTGTTGTTTGGGGGGTGGGGGGTTGACTCCTTAGGTCTGGTGTTAACCGCTCTACTTTCCAAGAAAGACCTTTCTTCAGTTAATTCCATTTTAACATTAACATGAAATGCATACCAAGCAAATGACCCACTTCTTTGCATTAAAAGTGAGTAAATGCGTCCAAATTGAGCCTATTAATCAAACTCATCATTGGCCTACTCATCCTCAAAGTCTGACTCCTCGTCCCCACCTGTAATATCCGTGGGCACTAGCTAATCAAGGACAGCCTGTGCCTCAGGTGAAGGCTATCTGGGAAGTTTCTGGACATCTTGAATTTAAGCAGCTTTGACACCATACTGCTCAGTGTAGAGTGGTTGCTGAGGATTGGTAATAGCACTGGCAGTAGGCATTTCGAAGCAGAATTGGTTGTGACTTGTGATGACACAGTGCCGTTTCCAAAAGTAGGGATGCTGTGTACTATGAAAATAAAAATGCAATGATTTGCATATCATTTAACCTTCAAATTTAATTTAAAATAATACAAACACAGCAGATGTTGCAACTGAGAAATGTAATCGTTTTTGAAAAAATATGCTCACTTTGAATTTGAAGCCAGCTGCACTTTTTAAAAAAGTTGGGGCAGGGGCATGTTTATCACTGTGTTGCATGACCTCTTAACACCCTGTAAGCATGAATGTTTGTTCACGTGAGCAAGTAAACCATGCCGTGTGCACTAATGCACACTATACCATCACAAATGCTGGCTTTTGGATTGTGTGCTGATAGCTAACCGGATGGTCCCTTTCCTCTTTTCTCTGGAGGATGTAGCATCCACGATTTCCAAAAACCATTTTACATTTTGATTGTTTATTTCTTGTTTTTATTATTCTATACTGACACACAGTGAAAACGCAACACTCATGTTTAATAACCAAAAGGGAAAAACAACCAACGTTTTTCAATTCAATTTTAATGCAAATAGAAAAAGAATTTCATTGTTCATAACACTCTCAAGTTTCATCACATTATCTCAACAAATGCTTCTGATATGCTATTATGAATTCACAGACCCTCCTCAAACTGTCAATAGCGAGTGCGTCCTCCCTGTGCGTGCGCACATGCGCGTGAACGGCAAGGCATCAATTCACAAAAACGTTGCACAGTTGCTTGGGGAATGTTCCGCCACTCCTCCTGTAGTGCTGCCGTCAACTCGGGGACATTGCATGGTTGACGTTGACGCTGGCGCACACGACAACCCAGTTCATCCCACATGTGTTCAATGGGGTTAAGATCAGGTGAAATGGATGGCCAAGAGAGAACATCGATCCCTGCTCGTTGGAGAAAGTCTCTGGTGAGGCGTTCAGCATGGGGACGGGCATTGTGTTGGAACGTGAACGGTAATCATTGTTGTCCATGGTTGTTCAACAGTGGTTGGAGAACTGGTCTTAAAATCTCATCCACATATCGCTGTGCCGAATCACAAGTTCAATCCAAAATCTCACATTAATGGCAGCCCAGACCATCACACTACCCCTACCAAACCGATTTCTCTCCAGAACACACCTGTCTTGATAACGTTCATATTGCCTCCTGGACACCTGTCATCGGCAGTCGGCAAATGACACACACAACCTCGATTTGTTTGAAAAAACCCAACGGTGGAAGACTCGTTGCGGCTGAAGATGATGACATCAAGCAAACGAGTCTTGTCTCTGTGGCGTTGTGTCATGATGTTGCCTTGATATGGCCTCCGGCACCTTAACCCCATAGCTCGCAGTCGCCGAATCACAGTCATGGCATGGATGGGCGTTCGTGGCATCCTATCTTGTTCCGAGCCATGTCTGCTGCTGTTCAGAACCAGTTCCTCAGATGGATCTGCCGGATGTGTCGGTCCTGACGTTCCGTCATAACCGGAAGTTGTACTGGTTGGGGGCGGTCATGAACGCTCCCGTCTGTTGGTAGCGATGCTCCAGTCTGTTGATGGTGGATAGACTGACCCTGAACTGGCGAGCAACCTCTCTTTGAGATGTTCTCCTGAGCAGCATCCCCAAAGCTCACTCCCTCTGCTGTTCTGTAAACTGTGTCATTCTGACACTGATGCTGATGGGGATGATCCACTGTGCCTTCTATGCATCCAATGTCTTTCTTTGCACTTGCATTTCATTCAAGTGATGCATTCAACCTGCTGCTAATGGCATGGTAAAAGTTGCATTTTGGAAAAGTGATCCCCTGACAGACACACAAACTGGGTTTGAACCCGGACTTGCATAAATTCCAGCTTGTAACCTTCATACCACTATATTTCTTCTCTGGTAATATTGATGGCTTCAAAAAATCAGTTACAATTTTAAAAATTAGGTGTTGCGTTTTCACTGTGTTTCAGTGTATATTAATGTTATGAAAATAAACTGAAATATTAATTCTAAATGTTACAAGTGTCTTGTTTCACTGAAGCCATTTCCCCCTCTCTGTGACTCTCAAATCTTGAATTATAAAGCCTCAAATAGTGTAACGCATAAATGGCCAGATTTGGCTTCTGCGCAAAGGGGTTAAAAAACATATCACGCTACCATTAATTGACGCATTGATGCATCCCTCGCAAGATTCAGTGGTTAGTTATCGCCTCAAACAATCTCTTCCTGAAATACTGTCTGATCAGAACAAGCAGAATTTGTACTGTGTAAAAAGTGTAGCTGTAGTTCACACCCACATTACACTTTCCTGATAATTATCAGTTGATTAACAAGCATTTCATCCAAAGAAGGATGAACCTTCTGACAATAATTTAAAGAAATTGATTGGGCCTCTAGATTAAGTATATAAGCCCTTGCGTGACGGCCAGTTTGGCCGCATTTTCTCAACTTTGTGCATTTAAATTACGCAAGCACATTGACAGATATGAAAACTAAGGGTGTTCACATTACCTTTACGAGATGGAAATGCCATACACCCGTCTGAAAGATGTGGACACCAGAAGTGAGTCCAAAGGGGACTGTACTGGAGGGTTCTCTTAGCCTGGCAGCACTGATGCTCTGGAGGAGGAAGATTATTATCATGGGGAAGACTTTCTTCTCAGTGTGTAAGTATTGTTTACAGTATTTCAGTAATTTAGCTTAGCTATGTAGTTTTTCCATTTTCCACCATTGCCATGATTTTGATACTGTTGTACCAAGTCACATTGGTTATTATCACCGATTGTTAGGATTTGCGTATAATTCTGAACATTGAGAGATCTTGCTCAGTGTGGCAATCTGTTTTAGAATTTATACTGTATTCAATGAAATAAAATGTCTTTCAACTGGTTTTACGCTATTTCATTACACAAACAAATGAAGGACTTCAGTTTATACAAGTTTTCTTGCACACTTATCAGCCAGGTAGATCCTAGCAGGTCAGCTGCATGGGGCCAAGTCACAGACACGAGGTCCTTTATAAGGCCACTCAGGGAAGGAGGTACTGCATGCTTTGCCCCGACAGGAAGAAGCTGAACAAGATGATCTACAAATGTTGGTCTTCTGATGTCCCTCTCTGCATTGTGGCAGATCACATCTGTTTTAGAAAGTGGCATGACTTTGAGAGGAGTCGGGTACTTCAGAAGTATGCAGTTCAGAGTTCCTTTTAAATAGCTTGAACTTTTTTTTATTTTCATAATTTTGAATGCCTCCTAAAGTGCAAACCCTGTTTCACATCACAGGAGGTGATATAACCACATGGTTTTCTTGCTGGGTAAATATTCTTACAGTAATTTTTTTTTTTTTAATGAGTTCATAATGCTGGCCAATAGGGCTCTGGCTTAATGGATTAATATCAATACTTTATAATAGAGAAAAGGCATTTTATGGGTTTGGAAGGTTTTTGGAAACTTGATATCCATTGCCGCTCATATTGATGGACTTCCTACTTTAAAATTATTAATTCATATTGAGCTTCATGAATCAAAATGGATGATTTATGGTAAAATATGATAAAGATTTGACAGTACGCCATATGGGAGGCTTTTGGAAAGTGGTTTGGAGATCTACTGGGAGAGAGCTCTTATTTGGCTCATGGACAGTTGATAATTTTGAATATCACACTCAGATGTCGGTGGTATGGTAGCATAGTGGGTGCCACTGCCACCTCATAACAAGAAGGTTGTGGGTTTGAAGCCAGCCTGAGGCCTTTTTGTGTGGAGTTTGCATGTTCTTCTCGTGTTCACATGGGTTTTGTCTGGGTACTCTGGTTTCCTCCCAAAGTCCAAAGATGTGCATGTCAGGCTCATTGGGGACTCTAAAAATTGCCCATAAGTATGAGTGAGAGAGTGAATGGTGCGTGTGTCCTGTGATGGTTTGGCGAGCTGTCCAGGGTGTGTTCCTGCCTTTTGCCCATAGTCAGCTGGTATAAGCTCCAGCTTTCCCACAACCCCAGTGAGGAAGAGGTGGTATAGGTAATAGATGGATGGAATGGACACTCAGATGCAACACACTTGGGATCAAGAAGTTTATGATCCTATACATGTATCTTTTTTTTTTTTTTTTGCCTGCAAGTCATTTTCCGATTCTCATTATAGCACTTTGAGTTACTTCAATGTTGAATTTTTTATGAGGATTCTTTGCCTTTGCAGCCCTTATTCTGTACTAAAATTATTTAAAAAAAACTGAAATAAGCTGATATTCTAAATGCTACAAATGTCTTGTTTCATTTATTTTCCTACTCTTTGTGATGCTCAAATCATGAATTATAAAGTTTTAAATGAGGGAACACACAAATTGCCTGATTTGGTCACTGCGCAAAGGGGTTAAATGAGCTCAAGCCCAGAGAGGGTGTCAGCTTTTCTGGATCTTGTTTATATGTGGTTACACGATAGAGTTTTAACTAACATTTGTGGATGCAGTGAAGAACTGTGTTCAAAGACAGTGGATTTCAAAGTGTTGCTGAGAATCCTATCTGTTTTTATGCAGTGCCACTTGAGGGCCTGAAGATCACTGTCATTCAATATTGCTTTTCAGCAATGTCCTGTATGTACAGAGATTTCTCTGGATTCTCTGAATCTTTTAATGATATTAAGTATCATTGATGATGAAATCCTTAATTTTTTTGTTTTTTAAATTAGGACACGTTTTTCTTAAATTGTTGAACTCCTTGCTCATGCTGAGTGGTGAAGCCCTTGAAATCTTAACTACTGAAGGACTTAGCCTCTCTGGGATATTATTTTTATATCCAATCATGTTAGTGACCCATTGCCAATTAACAAAATTAGTTGTCAGATGTTCCACCAGGTGTAATTTTTGTTAGCATCATACAAATTCTGCTGTCTTTTATTGCCCTTGCCCCAACTTTTTTGAAACTTGTCGCAGGCATCAAATTCAAAACTAGACAGTCCGGTCAGATGCGACCGCATGAGTGTAGCCCCGAAAGCCCAATTCTCCCCTTGTTTGCGCGTTATTCAGCCAATACTGTCGCCATGGCAACCAAAATCGATAGGTGTCATAGTGAAGTATAACACATGTCCATACCAAATATGACAGTAATCGGTCAGAAAGTACAGCCTGTACAGAGTCCACAAAGAAGTGTGTACATTCAGCGCAAATTTGTGCATTTTTAGGACAACACTGTCGCCATGGCAACTAAAATCGATAGGTGTCATAAGCAAAGTGTAACACATGTCCATTGCAAATATGAAAGTAATCGGTCAAGAATTGCAGCCTGTACAGCATCCAAAAGGAAATCTCTAAGTTTTGCCACTAATTTGCATATTATTTGGCCAATACTGTTGCCATGGCAACCAAAATCGATAGGTGTCATAAGTGAAGTGTAACACATGTTAATACCAAATATGAAAGTAATCGGTCAAAAATTGCAGCCTGTACTGTGTCCACAAGGAAATCTCAACGTTTTGCCACTCATTTGCATATCATTCAGCCAATCCTGTCACCATGGCAACGGAAATCGATAGGTGTCTTAAGTGTAACATGTGTCCATACCAAATATGGAAGTAATAGGTGAAAAATTGCAGCCTGTACTGTGTCCACAAGGAAATCTCTATTTTTTGCCACTAATCTGCATATTATTCGGCCAATACTGTCGCAATGGCAACCAAAATCGATAGGTGTCATAAGTGAAGTATAATACATGTCCATACCAAATATGAAAGCAATCAGACGAGAATTACAGCCTGTAGAGCATCCATAGGAAAGTGTCTATGGACGCGGCGGCGGAGAGGACACACGTGAATCTATAGTAGCCGCCCGACTTCATCCGTGGGCTACAATCAGCAGATAGTCTTCAAAAAATAAGGTCATTAATTGGTTTCAGCATTTGATATGTTGTCTTGGTCCTATTTTCAATTAAATATTGGGTTTAAATACTTTGAACATCATTGCACTCTGTATTTATTTGCAGTTACAGAGCATCCAAAATTTTTGGGAAACGGGGTTGTAGTTTCAGAGAACTCAATGTCATTTCTGAGGTCTGCTGAAAACCTGATCACTTTGTACTTACATACAGAATACTCCTATCACTCTTTGGCCGAGGCAAAATTTCCTGCAACAAGGGCCAAACAACCTGTGGTTGTCTTGAACTCACTGAGTGAAATACATTAAAGGTGACCTATTATGCTATTTTTCCAAGTTTATATTTTGGTCTTTGACTCCCCTAGAGTACTCCTGATCGCGCAAAGTAAAAAAAGGCTACTTATTTCACTCATACTGCCATCCTCAAAAAACCCCATTTGTAGTCCATAGTAGTCTCTGCCTGAAATGCCTCATTGGGATGGCTCTTCCGCTATGGCCCCCACTCCCCATGTGCCCACTTTCTTCTGACTGGCCAGCTCTGTGGAGGGCAGATCTAGGCGGGACGAGGCAGCAGAACGCAGTTTTCCAAGTCCGGCTCCTCAGAGTGAAACTGACGCGTCTCCCGAAGGAATCGACGGGCATATTCTGCAATCAAATGCAGTACATGTGTATAGATCTAACGAAATTAACTTGTTCTAATAAACGCAACGGCGAAAGTGGAGGACGCAGTGCGAATGTCTGGCAGGTCAAGCTTGAATTTGCTGTCTACCTACGGCTACTATGGTGAGTACACCGATGTTTCTACTCTAGCTAGGATTGAGGGAAAGCTAGAATCCACCCCATATAGACACATTTGTAGAACGGGTCGACAAACCCAAGTGTAGACCGGAGACCGTAGAAATCCGGTTGGTCTGAGTTTAGAGGGAAACACGGACAGTGAGGAACAGCTAAAAGTGGACCAACAACTTATGGACTGCTTCGGTGTGTTTAAGGACCTGCTGGTACGTGTGCATAGCTGTGGTGTGTCGTTAGCGTGGAGAAACGAACAGCTTCTGCGCTGGTGTATGACAAAGGGGCGAAAGCTCCAGGCCAAACGGCCTTTTCGGAAATTGCCCGTGGTGATGGTTTACTTTTTGCGTCGGAATGACCAGCATTTGCTCGCAGAACATGGGCGCGATAAGCCGCTTTCACACCAGATGCGAAATGAATTTTTCGCGCGACAGATTATGTTCAAAGTCAATGCATTGTCTTTGCATTTACTTTGAATGTAATCTCTTGCGCGAAAAATTTGTTTCGCGTCCGGTGTGAAAGCTGCTTAACGCGCCCATTACGCGTGTATTCGCGTCTTTGCATTGACTTTGAATGTAGCTAATATGTCGCACGATAGTTTTGCGTCGGTGTGAAAGCTGTTTAACGCGCCCATAACGCGTATATTCACGTCTTTGCATTGACTTTGATCGATGCAACTGCTTCAGGTTTGAGAAGCAGCTGAAACGCTTATCCAGTGTCGAATTATCCTTTATTGACAAAGCTGTCTTTGGTGAAATGCTGAGCACAAACAGCTAACGTTCCCTTTGGCCGTGGCTGTTTGCTGCCAGCAAACAAAAAAAGCTACCCGCTAATTTCTGGTGGCATCCTCTTTTGGAAGAGAAATAGGTGTTTTTCTTTGCGTCCAAAAGTAAACGGACACGCAGCTTTGGGAGAGATACTGACAAAACTGCACCTCAAATTATCTGCGGTTCTTCTTTTGTATTTCCATAAGTGTAGACGCTACTAAGGTACAGTATGATCCGCCATTGTTAGTGCCTGCTAGAATAGTTTCCGGTGTGGGCAGGTCCAGCGCCGTGATTGGCTCTGGCTAGGTCTGTACTAATTGGACAGCACAACCTGACGTCAGGTTTTGCCCAGATCTCGCGAAGATCTGGGAGGAGCTGTTCAGAGAGGAAATCACATTCATGAAATCACGTTCTTGGATTATAGCAAAACCTCTGTATCTTATGTTTAGAAACTTTTCAGAGGTTGAGTATGGACAACCAACATTATAACATTACTAATATGTATTAAAAGAAGGATCAGCATAATAGGTCCCCTTTAAGAATAACCACATTTATTCAGAGGAGTTGGGACCTTCTTGCACCAAATTGAAAACACATTTTGAGCACAAAGCATACAAAACCTAACTTTTGAAAATGTGAAGAGTTGGGCCCGTATTGAAGGCGCCGATTCAATTTTTTTCACCCCTCTGGGTCTTGAAATATGTTGTATTGGCTAATTGGCTATGCACCTGGTGCCATGATATTCGACCTTAAAAAAAAGAAATAAGCTTGCCCAAATAAAAGGCAACAGTGTGTGGTGCTAATCGACACCATAAATGCTGTAAAATAAAACGGGACCGAAAAAGTTTTTTTTTTTTTTTTTTTTGGATTATACAGAATTTTTGCGTTTAAAACATAGAGCTCATGCTATGCAAAATGGGCGTACATGGACTTGCTGAGCTAACGGTATCTTGCATATTAGCAGAATTCGGACATTGGATGTTTCGTGCATCGGGCACTAGGGGCTGCAAACAAGAGTTATCGTTATGTCAGTGTCATGGCTGCGAGGCAGCCTGGTCTTGAGGAGCCAAAAGAAGTACTGCCTCGTTTATTTGGGGAGCTTCGGGTCTGTTCGGCGCTTTGTAATGTTGGTTCTGTTGTATACCAGTGACACGTAAAATTGACAGAAGCCCGACCGTAAGGACCAGGTAATTATCTATGACTTAGCTAACTTTACGAATGCTTTAACGCAACTTTCTTGTAGCAAGTTGCTAAATAGCCATCGTGAGCAAAAATTCAGACACGTTTGCAGGACTGCAGCATGAGTGTCTCCTGCTCGGATCTCTCATTTGCGATGGCTGTTAAAAAAAAAAGTTTCGAAAGATGTTGCCAAATACATTAATACTATTAATAAGATGATTCATGCTGATATTTTTATGAACACTATTTGGCCAGCTGGCGTGGTTGTAATTCTGTTTTCCTTATTTTATTTTCCAAATTGATGAGGTACTGCTAGATGAATGTCTAGGTCGTAAGGTCAGGAAAGTTGATTCCCTATCTGCTCATATACAAGCTGGCTTTTATGATTGTTGAGATTTGAATTCCCGTGAACCGCTCGCCTTGACTGATGATACTTCAGCTGCCTGACTGCCAGCACTGTAGATAAACTTCGTTAGCTTGGTAAAACCGTTTTGAATGCGTGCTCGACTGAAAATTAAATAACTGCGTTTCGTGGTAACGTTCGTGTTGCTTGCACCTGTCTGGACAGTCGATCGTATCGCTGTCAGTTACTAGCCTTTCCAAGCTTGACAGCACCTTACTTTTCATCTGTAGCACATGCCTAGGTGACACACCCACGTAACACAAACACCTGGATTGATGTTTGAAGAGTACCGTTGTGACTGGAACACAGTCAAGGTATCGTGAATGCGCTAAAAACTAAATCGACTCCTCTTAGTGGTGTCCATTTCCCCAGGAAGTGCCTCTGAGTGTACATACAAGCTCTTACTTTGTGTCTCAGAGCTACACTGATCTTGCTCTTTTATAATTTGCGTAGTGGCATTTTACTGGATTTTGCTCATTCTGGATTCATTTTTGTGATCTCTTGTTGGCCTCTCCTTGTCCACAAAACCTCCAGTCAGTCATAATCCATATGACTGCCTGTGTATCTGGGCTCACTAAATGCTAACAAATGAGTCACACTACCCTTACTGGCTGTGGCTGGTCTGTGTTTTTCTTATGTTGAGGGTGGTTTTGTTCTAGACAAAGGCCACGGCAAGCTCTTTGCCCATGTACTGTCTGAATGTGCTTTTATTTCGTGGCCAGGTTGACATTTCAGAGTTATTTTGGAGCCAAATGCCATTCTAGAAGTTGGCAGAAGAATATGTTCCCTCTGTGGTAAGCAGGCCTGCAGAACCTGACCCTTTAGAGAAGTTCACATGTTCAACTGTGGCAAACTCAACGGAACTGTTCAAGTCAGATTTTAATTTTGGCAACCCCCTGTTAATCAGCGTCTGCTTGGATATCTACCAACATTGTCTTTGTTTGAGCCCAGTTATAGTTCAATTTTTTAAAAAGACCCAGTGAAATTGTAACATTTGAGCTGTACTGTGGGTAATTAGATTGCAGTGATAAAAGTTTGAAACCAAGAGAGCAAGCATCAACTCTGCTGTGCCCCACATAATCTGATAAATTCATCATAACTTTACATTTGCTGTGAATATAAGGACAAATGAGGTCTGCACCTTTGTTGGCTTTTAAGTTCCCCAGTGCTTCCCTCTGGGTTGGTGCCTTTGTGTGACTATTCGCTTATTCTGATATATTTGATTTACATAAACATCTTCCAATTGTGTGGGTTGGTCCTTGTGTGGTTTTAACTTCTGCTGTTGGCTTCAGAAGCACGGTTAGCCTGTTTTGCTGAGAAGTAAAGTAAGGTGGTGCCATTGATAATTGGATCCACTAATGGGATGATTGAAGTGGAGTCACTCGCTCGTGCGAAGGTAGAGATTTTTGGACATAAATGTTATTATTATGGGGGAAGGGAAGTCTCAATGTGCAAACAGACTTCCATGAGCTTTTCTCATTTCCTTGAAATTACGTAATATAAGGTGTTCTATAGTGTAAGATGATATCTTGTTGTGGATTTTAGCTTGTTTTGTGAGTGATGTTACCCTATTAAATTGGCTAGAAGTTCTGGTTTAGAATCTAACTTCTGACCAATTGATAGATCGTTATTAATGTTGCCATGGTATTGCAATGTTATTTTAATAGCGGTGGTTGTATTAAAGCTTTTTTCTGAATATAGGTCAGCCTCAGGTCAGAGCTTGTTGCACAGTTTAAACTGAACAGATATTTGAAGGGGGTGTATTTTTTTTTTTTTTTTGGAGGTTAATTCTTATGTACTGGCCTTTGTGCCCTGGTACCCTAATGTTTTAGCTGCGCAGTCTTTTCAGTACACAGTTACATTGTTGCTTTTGTTTTGCTGACAACACTGTCAATGCTACTTTTGCATTGCTGTGCATTTTTTGGGACTGTGAGGATACCGGTGTGGACCTAGCATACGTAATTCTCACTCCTGCAGATGTCTATTTTATGACATGAGGATGGCGGCAATGAGACTTTCTTCACTTTTATCCCATAAGGAGTGTTTTATTTTCTTTGAATGCCAGGGAAATGCTGCTCATATGTTGATCGATAATGTCGCAGCTTAGAACAGTCGCATTGCACTGACTCTGTTCTGATTAAGACACCTCATTTTGTTGTTACTCTTGATGTGAATTGTGTGTTGATTTGATGTTTTATTTAGTGGACAAAGAAAGTAATTTGGATGATCAGAGAGGGAAAAAGGGTGATGTTCAGCAAAACAAAATTAAATTACATTTAACTGCTTGGAAACCCGATCCTAGTTCAGGGAACTTCCCCCACACAGAATTTCTAATTCATCTGTTTCTGAATAATTATGGAACCTTAATTGAGATTCAACTTTAAAAAAAAAAAAAACCTGAAATTTGACCAGAAAACCATAAAATTTTACTCTGAAAAATACTTGCATTAAGCGATCTAAGGTGCACTAGAATGCACCAAAATGCGCCATTAAAAATAAAGAAATTAAAAAAATTTCCGAGGGAGCCTGCCTAAGGACCCCTCCACAGGCCAAACAACGGTGTGGTGCCACATGTAATTCTTGACTGGCTGCTTTTTTTTTTATTAAACTAAACCTGCTACTTTCATTTCTTGGAAACACTCTACAACCTGTACAGTTTATTTTATTTATTTATTTAAATTTTATTTGCTATTCAATCAAAAGCTACATCAACCTTCTCCATATTATGTCTTGGGGAAAGATGGCTGGTCTGTAAATTGGGACTGTCCGAATTTAATCGAGACTACGGTCACCCTGACCTCATCCCAGTTTTGGATTTGAATCAGGAACTCCTAACCAGAGGGGCCACTGTTCCAGGCTAATGGTCACCCTTGGTCATTTGGACTTGGCAGGGCTTTTATGCCAAACTGCCTCTTTCTCTTGAGTGGGGTTGGGCCCCAGGAGAACTGTCAGAAGCGTCTGAATTTAGAAGGTGCATGACAGCGCAGCAGTAACCCAAGCGTTGGCTTCTGACCTCTGTCCACCCAGCCCCTAGCTCACTGCGGCTGACCCTGCACACTGTGTAAATGTGTCCCCATCACCCTCCCCCCATTCTACTGTCCAAGGCACAAAGCTTCAGTGAGCGAAGTGGAAGTAATTATTAAGGTTTATTTTATTAAATTCCTTATGGTTTTCCTGTTGCAGCTGGTTGAAATACAGTTGTGCTCAAAATTTTGCATAACCTAGCTGAATTTGTGAAATGTTGCAATTTCTTTAGAAAATATAACTCATCACGCATAAAACTTTTATTTTGGGATAGTGATCATGTGAAGTCATTTATTATGACATAGGTGTTTGGCTCCTTTTTAAATCATAATAACTGAAATCACCCAAACGGCCCTGATCGTAAGTCTATATACCCTTGAACGTTTGACCTTGTTATATAGACACAAGGTAACACACTCAGGTTTAAATGGCTATTAAGGGTTCCACACCTGTGGATTTTTAAATTGTAACCAGTGTCTGTGTGTAGTCATTGAGTTTGTTAGCTTCCAATTGGATGCAGTGATCTGGCTAGCCACTGAGCCATGGAGAGTGGGAAAGAACTGTCTAAGGACCTTCGTAACAAGGTAGGTCAACTTTTTCAAGATGGGAAAGGATATTTAAAAGATATCCAAAGACTTGAAAATGCCAGTCAGTACTGTTCAGTGCGTGATTAAGAGGTGGAAAATTTGGGAATATGTTGGTACAAAGCCAAGGTCAGGTAGACAAGAAAGATTTCAGCCCAAACTGTGGAGAATTGTTCAGGACACAAAGAAAAATCCACAAGCTACTTCAAGAGAAATACAGGATGCTCTGGAAAAAGATGATGCGGTCGTTTCAAAGAGCACAATAAGGAGGTACTTATCAACAGTGGTGAAGTTGCTGAAAAGAAGCCATTATTGCCCCAATCTCACAAAAAAGCCCGCCTACAATATGCCAGAGAACACCTTGACACACCTCAAAACTTCTGGAATACTGTCATTTGGAGTGACGAGACCAAAATATAACTTTATGGTCACAACCATAAGCGCCATGTTTGGAGAGGCCCACGGTGAAAAATTTACCATTCCCACTGTAGAGCATGGTGGTGGCTCTCTGATGTTTTGGGGATATGTGAGCTTTAAAGACACAGGGAATCTTGTGAAAATGGATGGCAAGATGAATGCAGCATGCTATCAGAAAATACTGGCAGACAATTTGCATTCTTCAGCACGAAAGCTGCGCCATGGGACACACTTGGACGTTCTAACATGACAATGATCCAAAGCAAAAGGCCAAGTTGACTCTCCAGTGGTTACAGAAGAGAAAGTTGTGGGTTCAGGAGTGGCCATCACTGTCTCCTGACCTCAATGTCATCGAGCTGCTTTGGGGAGATCTCAAACGTGCAGTTCATGCAAGATGACCAGAGAATTTGTAGGAGCTGGAGGCATTTTGCTGGGAAGAATGGGCAGCTATACCACCTGAGAGAATTGAGGGGCCTCATTGACAACATCACAAAAGACTGCATGCTGTTATTGATGCTAAAGGGGGCAATACACAGTATTAAGAAGTAAGGGTATGCACACTTTTGAACAGGGTTCATTTCATTTTTTTTCCCCCCGATGTCTTATTTGATGTTTGTGCCATTCTACATGTCCTACAGTTGGATATGAATCCAATTAGAAATAAAAGAAATTTGTCTTTCCTGGCCATTCATGTTTTCTTTAAAAAGTGTTATCTATTTTACAAATTCAGCCAGGGTATGCAAACCTTTGAGCACAACTGTAGATTGATTTAATGACTGGCTTTGTATTGGAACTGGGGCTGGGTGATATGGAGTTATGGACAAAATCAAAAATTATGGCTTTGACTGAATACCTCAATATATATATATTTATGATATTGTAGGAATGACTATTGATGTTTTTACAAAATATTTACGCCGTGAGACTTTATCAATCAGTCATTAGTCATTTGGGTATGATGACCAAGAAGGTTCTGATAAGAGTTAGAACGGTCTAATAAGTGCAGGCAACTGCATCCCTTTACTGTAATGCAGCCTCTAAAACCAGAAAAGACAACATTTGCTTCATATCTCAATATTATTATTTCCAAAATCTTTGACAATATCATATCTTGTATCACAGTATCGGTGTAATATTGCTATATTGCCCAGCACTAATGGGAACAATGTAAATCAGTTGATGTCATGATGCTCCTCTTGTTTAACAGACTGAAAATTCCCAAAAGCACTACAAAATGGACAAAATTCTGGGAAATCCCTCAGTTACCTGGAGAACCCCGGTATGCAACCGTAGTCTTAACACAATTGACTGGATGGAAAAACCAACTTGTGAGGCTTACCCCTTCTTAGAAGTCATACAATCTGAGATATCGCCACACCTATGTCATAGGCATTATCAGTGAATTATTTTTACAGCCCTTTTATCTTGAATTTCATCTTTTTTTTTACTTTATTTAGCTGCACGCAGCACCTGGAGTAAGAAACCTTGTAAATGAAATGTCATCCGCTCATCAGAATAATTGGCATCTCAACAGTTCTTTGCCATTGTGCTTCTCTTGTTTAATTAGTGCTTTCGTTGCGAGCATATAGAATGGGTATAAAATACTGACGTGCTATTAGGGACTTTTATGATAAAAGAGACTGATCATTACTCAAGGCACAATGAGAAAAAGTCCAATTCTATGCGATTTTTCCCCCAAAGTTATATAAATAGATGTTCGAAAGGGAGATTTGAAAACTCCTTAGCAAAAAGCCCCACTAAAATCACTAATTTTTTGGCCATTTGCTGCCTGTTGTTGTCTCCCCTTTGAAGAATAGGCTGTTTTGAGCATGTCTGATAATGAGCTGTGCCCTGATTGGCTGGCAAAAAGAGCCACTGGCCACTTATGAGTGTTAGCAGATAGATTATACCAGGGATAAAGAGAGAGCAACGATGGATGGAACTTCCTGGCTGACAGTTCCACGTGTTACCAAAGTCTTGTTGGACAGCCAGAGCTCCCGAAATGAATGGAAGTCAACTGAGTTCTAACAGAACAGTTATCTGATCTGGGCGACGAAAAGTATTTTGTTCTCTTCCAGATTAAACATGCTTGAATTGTCAGGATCCATTGCAGTTCAGTATAACCCCTAATGATTATGAATATCCAATGAAAACTTAGTGTTAATCTGGCTACTGTAATAAAATGCGTGACTCTGAGCATAAGGTAATGTCATCTTAGCAGCAAAGCTAATATTGGGCAGTTGTATCAGTTAAGCAAGATTTCATAACTTTGCATTAGTTGACAAGGTTGTCATCACTAATGGTTAAATGGTTGAAAAAAATTATTGGTAAGTGCTTTGTATTGACACTCACACTGATTTGGAAGTAAACAAAAGAAAGAGTAGAGTATGGAATTGTTATTTGAGCCAACTTAGCTACTAGGTGGATAACTGTAGGCTACGTGCGCAACCAAGCGAGGTTGGCAGTCGCTACACAAGCTTGAACTACACATGAAATTAATTTTAAATATTAGCTGGATAACAGAAATCTGAAATGTTTTCCGATTCCAGGCTTGCAGTTTCTTCATGGCCTCTTGGGATGAAGTCATTTTTGAATAATGGCTTTTTATCAAATTGGCCTTGTTCCAGCCCTCATTCAAAAAGCACTCCACTGTATTGTAAATGTCCTGCTGGTACAATTAGACATAAATTCACTTCCACTGGAATGCTATTGTTGCAAACCGAGTCCAGTGTCCCATCTTCAGCAGTTGATAGGAAGTACAGTTGCGGATAGCTATAGCCTTGAACATCTTCACTGCATGCAATTTAAACAAGCGGTGAGCGAGTTTTGAGAGCAGGCAGATGGGGGGAGGAGGTTGTGCTTGGAGGGAGAGAGAGGTGGAGAGGTCATGCAAGGCTGTGGGAGGGACCAGTGCACTGAAAAAGCTGGTTGGCCCTGAACTTAGCTGAGCAGGTCTACTTGTGATGTAAAATGGAGCAGGATTTTCAAACTAGGCGTTTTAAATGCTGAAGTGCCAAAGGGAGCTCTGATGGCTGCTACTGGGGGCTACTCGAAGTTCATCTTCACTGGAATGTTACGTACTGTAGTGACCACTATACTGGTGGACTCGGCTGGGAAAAAGACATTTCGTTAACATGGGACCTTTAACATTTGTCATGGTAAAATTTACAAGATGATAACCAAACTGTTTGATTAAAAAATGAAACAGGAAAGCAAAGTGCATACATGCCAATTAAATTGAGATTTATAAGTTGTGTGCTGAGAGTTCTGAAATAGATTTGTCTGCACATTGCTCACTAGAACCTGCCAGAATATTTAAATCCTGACCATTTTATGGGCTAAGAGAATGATTTGTCACTAAAATCTATTTTAGGATGGCCTTTCACTTTGGCTCCTTTAAGGTTAAGAATCTCAAACCTGTGATTGGAAGATTCTCAAATGAATACTCAAACTTTTAGTCATCCCTTCTTTTTTGACAAGAAATTATATCTAATACGCACCAGCAGATGGCAGCAGATACTGTCAAAAGCTTTGACCCAGTTTGCTTTGTGATTTTCCAACACTGATCCTGTAGACATACCCAGATCTTGTGCTGTCTTCCATTGGTTTACCGTCCCTTCATCCTCTTGAGCTTTTTGGCAAAATTTGTGGCTGATTATCAAAGGCTTACTTAAATGTGTGTGTTACCTGTCTCAACTATTTTCTTTGCATGATTCATTTCCTTTCGTGAATTTATTGTCAGATGTAATGAAGGAATGTGTAAGAAAGGGTCAGTCAGCTGCTGCAGCATCTCTCCCAGGATTTACTCAGAATATTCTGGATCATAATGCAGACCAGTGGTGTTTTCTAATATTCTATGTTTTGGATTAAAACTTAAAACCCAAAATATGATGAAATTCAATGACTTGCTCTGCCTTATATGTATTTCTGAGTTGGGATGCTGTGTAAAATGTAAATAAAAACAAAATGCAATGATTTGCAGGTCATTTAAACTCTGCGCTGAATTGAAAATGGTGCAAAGACAACATGTCTCATGTTGAAACTGAGAATTTTTTTTTTTTTTTTTTTTTTTTTTTTTGGGAAATGAATGCTCATTTTGAATTTGATGCCAGCAGCATGTCTCGACCAAGTTGAAGCAGGGGCATGTTTACCATTGTGTTGTATCCCCTCAGTCTGTGAGCATTTTTGAACTGAGACGAACAACTGCTGTAGTTTTGAAAGCAAAATGTTTTTCCATTCTCTCTTGATGTAGGATTTCAGCTGCTCAATGCCTCGCAGCCTCCTTTGTCATATTGTTCATGTTATAATGCGCCAAATATTTATATCTCCCCGACGACGATAGTCGGGAGATACTATGGTTTAGTTCCGAGGCCGCCGCTGCCGCAGAGATTTTCTGTTCCAGGCTCTGGAGGCTTCAAAGTGTATTGGATTTTTCTCTAAATTTGCATAGTCAAAGATGTTTATTTGGCAATGCTCAAGATCAATTCTCGGCAATTTATGACATCCAATATGGCCGCTGGCGGCTATTTTGTTGAAAAATTTTTTTTGCAGATTTTGTGTTTTCTGCTCATTTTGAGACACATTTTCATATATATATATATATATATATATACATGTACAGGGATGCATATTGATGTCATAGCAAGAGTAAAAACGGTAACATTGCGGCTGTAAAAATTTGCAAGTGATCTCTCATAGGGATCGGGGAGATACATGACTCGGTCCCTGTGGCAACCGAGTTATCTAGTTTCAGGGGGGGACAAGTCTGAACTCCAGGCAGGCCAGTTTAGCACTCAGACTCTTGTACTGCAGAGCCATTGTTGTAATGCGTGCAGAATGTGGTGCTTGGCATTTTCTTGCTGAAATAGGCATGGCCTTTCCTGAAAAAGGCATCTGGATGGCAGTATATTTTGCTCCAAAACCTGTATCATTCAGCATTAATGGTATCTTCACATATGAGCAAGTTAACCATGCCACTCAATACTGGCCTTATCCAATGAATTCAGAGATTTCTCATGAATTAATGAGTCTTCTAATGATACTGTATGCCATGGAGGATGAATTCCCCAAATTCTTTGCAACTTAATGATGACAAACATTATTCTTAAATTGTTGAACCATTTGCCCATGCAGTCTTTCATAGAGTGGTGAAGCCCTCGCTATCTGTACTTCTGAAAGACTTAATCATGTCACTGACCTGTTGCCAATTCACCAAATTGGCCGAGATGTTCCACCAGGTGTTTTTTTTTTTTTTTTTTTTTGCATCATTCAACTTTTACATTCTTTTGTCGCCCCGTTCCAACTTTTTTGAAATGTGTTGCTGGCATCAAATTCAAAATGGGCAGATATTTTTCAAAAAACACGAAAATGTCTTTTGCAACAGGGGTTGGGGTAAATTCCAAATGGAATTGGAATTGAAAAATCCTCTTCTTAATGGAATTGGTATTGGGACTGAAAATTTGAATTCAACGGAAGTGATAAATTCCATTTTTTTTCGCTAATTTTATCATGTAATAGAAAGTTATTTAATCATGAAGCATAAGAGAGAATATGCTGTGGAATATTGCTTAGGTGTGAAGAAGGGGAAGAAATGGGGCACAAAAATGTAAAAATCCTTTACAGTGAATTTATGTGGCAAAAAAAAATTAGAATTAATAAAGAATCGATGCAACCCAAGTATTGTCCGAGCTTCGGGACATTATTCTATATTCATGAACTATTAACATCATTTATGTCCATCTATTTTTATAGGTGCAATAAAAACGCCACTTTTTTTTATAAATGAAATGAAACAAAAGTAATCCTTCTGTTTGTTTTAGGGCTTTGAAAATATATATATATATATATATATATATATATGTATATTCTTTTGTATACTTTGCAGTGTTTCCCGATGGTGTCCTATATTTGAATGACAGGGCATAGAAAAAACTTTTTCTTCGCTGGGAACTTGAAGTGGATGTGCAAAAAATTTCTGTGAGATTTTGACAATGGCGAGCATGTTAGCTCCAGCATTTTATGTTTTCAAAGCATAAAAATCAACATTCTGAGGCACTAATTACAGCTTTAAAAAATCAACAGGAAGCTTTGAGAGAGGAAGGTTGTGGCGAGATGCACACAAACTCACTAAGTCTAGAGCAAAACCAAGTTGAAGTTAAGTTTGTGTAGATAATCAGACATAATATATAGACAAATAGTCTAGCTTATACTTTATAATGATATAAAAATGAGAAAAATCAGTTTTACTTTTTTGACTTTGAGGCCCACTCTGATTCCAGGAGGAAGGAACACGTGAAGCTTGACCGCTGTTGCATGAGAGAAGTTCCCAATAGAGAGACGCTGATAGTCATGATTTCAAGAACATCATAGCCGTCTTTCGACAAAGCCGGAATTGGAAGAATGATTTTAAAAAAATTCCCCCAGCAAATGATACTACTACAGTCATAGCTGTAATAGGAAGTTCATATTTCATGGTAATTTTGCCGTGATTGATGACCACATCATGCAGGAGGAATCAAACCAAGAAATCAAACGAACTTAATGCAGGGGGGGAGTCTTGTGCGGTGAGAATTACGTATTGTAAATGTAAAATCACAAAGCTCTCAGTTGGAGCTTTGATCTCGGCAAGATAAAGATCTACTTCTAAATTGAACTTTTACCAAAATAATAGACTTACCGGCATAATTCCAGTAATGGGAGGGTTTTGTCCTCGGAAGCTTTAATACAACTTTAAGTCAGCTTTGTGTTTTTTCTTTGCACGATCAATGACCGAAGCTTGAAGTTGCACGCGCTTAGAAGGACTCATTTCAACTCGCGCAAAAAATAAATAAATAAATAAATAAACTAGAGGCACTCGTAGAGTGCAAACCTCCGCCAATGCAGCACAATCCAAATCTGCATGAGCGGGAGCAAAGTTGAGTTATCGCGTGTCATAGGATTTCAAGATGGCTGCCGTGGCGGCCATAGTGTTTCACTGATCGCGGTGAAAATCAATAGGGCCCATCCTTGATGTAATAGCAATCCACCCACAAAATTTCAGACAAATCCGTGCAATACTTTTTGAGTTATGTTGTTCACAAACAGACAAACAGGGGCAAAAACGTAACCTCCGCCTCAACTTCGTTGGCAGAGATAATAACTTCCCCATCGATTTTCTGATAACACGGCCTCAACCCTATGCATGAATCCACACATTTGTGACCATGATAGTAGCTCGAGTTGGAGCATAGCTGATGATTTATATCGGGGGAATAATGATGAGGACGGGGAAAAGAGGGTCCATTGTTGTGTGTGCTATGTGTAGAATTCGCAATTGTTATCTTGTACCCATAAATCGCGCGTATGCTGGGACAGTCATGATGGCCCAGGATTCAGTAGTTTGAGCTTTGCCGTAAGTTTTAGTTTTTTTGAGACATGAAAAGTCACGAAACTTGACTTTTGCCATTTAATTTATGCTCAAACCAATTTGCATCATGCATATTCCCAGAAAAAAAAATCAGGGTTTTTTTTTTTTTGTCTCCTCCGGCATCTTTTTTTTTTCTGCCACTCTGACTTTTTTCTGGGAACGGTGTTACTGCGGATCTCCACGGTATGTTATTGTATTTTGAATTATACAAAGTTAAGAGTTGAAATAAAGCCTGAAAAAAAGTATGTACATTATTATTACTCTTGTACTGCGTCCATGTGGAATTGGAATTCATAAAATGGAATTGACCCTAACTCAGTCTGCAACATTTGATTGGTTGTTTTTGTACCATTTTCAATTAAATATACCTTGGAATTAAGTGATTTTCTAATCATTTTATTCTGCTTTTACCAACATTTTACTCAGTGTTCTTCTTTGGAAATTACAATTTCCAAAAAAAAGTTGGGACATAGTGTAAAATGTAAATAAAAACAATGCAGTGATTGGCAAATCACTATATATTTTCATTTTTATATGATGTGCTCATTTCTTTGGCAGAAGATTGGCGTTACAATGAAGAAAAACTGCCCCTGGGCTCCTTTGCCTGCTCATGCCCAGGAGAGGATGATGTTCATTGGTTGTCTCTAATCCCCGCCTCTCCTGTCCCATTTGTACCTCCCACTGTTAATGAGTTCTGTGCAGGCTGTTATACCTTTGTTTGATTCCTTTTCCATGGGGTTGAATTTAACCCCTTATTTTTGTTATTTTGTTTGTTTTCAATTATGTTCATCTTCTAAGCATCAGTTTTGGATTCCCTCTTTTCAGTACTTTTTCTTCATCGGGTAGTTTATTTTTTAAGGACAGCTTGAATTTAAGCACTGTCCTCAGCCCATTACCTTTCTATAGATTGGAAGCACCCATTTTATGCTTTCTTCAGTTGCCTAGCAACCTCAAAGAGATGCTGGCCTTGGTGGTAATTGTCGCTATCAAAGGAAAAGTGGTCTGAAATTAAATATTTTGTCCCTGAATTTGTGTCCATTCATTGCTTTTCATTGGCTCTACTCCTGGGACAATCAATTCATTGTCTGTTATAATATTCCACATAGAATGTATTTATTCTCTCGTTATGTGTAATCATGGCTGTCTTGTTTTCTGGCTCTTACTATATCTTCAATATGCCTTTTGAGGAGCAACTGCTGCTGCCGCAGAATTGCATGTATCAATGCTGCCCTAAGAGAATAGGGATTAGAGCCATAATGGATAATGGTCGCACCTGGTCTGCTTCCTCCTCCTGCTGCCTGAGCGCAGTTTCACTGTGCCCCGAGAGTATTAATTGTGGCTCTCATGTGACCGTGCAAGACGTGTGGGAGGAGGGAGTGGTGAAGCCCGAGCTTCGTGGAAGACAAAAGTGGTGGAGCCATGTGGGACCAGGACAAAGAGAACTGAGCTGAGCTCTACCAACGGCCCTGCCACTTCCAAACCCGCCTGACTGGGCCATCTGCCCCTCCCTTTGGCCTACGTTGTACTGTCATTGCAAACGCTGCCAGCTGCGTTCAGCTTTCGCTTTTTAATAACTGCTAGTAATGCAGACGTCTTTTTCAATTTAACCTGCTTTTTCATTCACTGGTTATTTTATGCTGTGTATTTTCTGTGAATGTTATTTATTCTCATTATTATGTTTATTATTATTATTGCTATTATTAATTAATTTACTTTGAAGATTCACTGAGAAATTAAGGGTCACTGTCCAGCAATTATAATTTTGGAAAAGTTGAAAGTAATTTAATATATCGGTTCATTATTGTATGCGAGGGAACAAATCTTAGCAGTTTTAATAATGTGTTTCTCGTGTACTTAATGTTGCACAATGGAATTTTCAAACAATTAATTGAATGCAATGGGCTAGCTATGAGAATGACTCGTGAATACTGCTTTAAGTGTTTTTCTGTACTTTTAGCTGTGTGTTGAGTGGGGTCGTAATTGTTGTGAATGCAGGTGTAGAAATGTGCTGTTCATTGTGCAGTTAATATTAAATTCAATTAGTTTGGCCTCCAGACACAGTGTGTCCTGATGGGGGAAGGGCTGTATATACGTGTGTGTGTGTGTGTGTGTGTGTGTGTGTGTGTGTGTGTGTGTGTGTGTGTGTGTGTGTGCGCGCGCGCGTGCGCGCGCTTGTATATGTGATGGCGCTGGTGCTTTTTTTGGCCATATTTGAAATTCCCCCTTTGAATGGCCTGCTCCT
Source organism: Gymnothorax javanicus (assembly GCA_029692085.1). Taxonomy (NCBI): domain Eukaryota; kingdom Metazoa; phylum Chordata; class Actinopteri; order Anguilliformes; family Muraenidae; genus Gymnothorax; species Gymnothorax javanicus. The sequence continues at coordinate 35,883,273 of CM056201.1, forward strand.
ACTGCAACTCTGCTCTCTGCTCTTTGCCTCGCCACCCCCTGCTACTGCTGACGTCACACAGTGTTTCCATACTGTAGCCTGTCCTGCCGCTAGTACGTCTGACTAGGCAGCCGCTGCTGGAGGATTACAGTATCTGGTTACCGCATCACCGAGAGCAGCGCTCCGCATCACCTAGAGAACGCCAGAGAGAGAGAGCGAGAGAGAGAGAACAAAAGGAAAATAGAGAGAGAGGGAGGCTGGAGCATCGTTTCCCGTGCTGTGGCCTGGATCTGTTCTCTCTCACGCCGTTCCTCAGAGGATTGTTTTGGGGTTTTTGCTTTTTTTTTTTTTTTTTTTTGTGGGCTCCTGCTTTCAGGGCAGCGGAGGGCTTGCGCTGCGTTAGCAGAGGGACGCTTATCTAGCGAAACGGCGAGGGTTGGAGCGGAGCATCTGGTCGCCTCAGTGCCGGGGATGCATTGTGTGCTTTGATGACCCCTGCTGTGTAGTGCTGCCTGCTCACCATCGCCTCTCTCTCTTCATCCCTCCTTCTCTCCCTCTCTCTCTTCCCCCCCCCCCCCCCTCCCCCCCCCCCCCCACATCAGCGCCTGGCCCAGCCATGTTCGGCACCGAATCCTCACGTAAGTAACGACAAAACCACTCCTCCTTTTGTTGTCTGTCTATCTGTGAGTCTCTGGTCATTGTCTCTTTATTGCTCTTTATTATACTCTGTCTCTCCCTCCCCCGATGGTGTCTCTGCTTTCTGTGTAACGGACTTCTACTCTGCCATTTTACATAAAGGCTGAGCGATACAGTAGCTACCAGTGATGCCGAATCCATGGATCACATCCTTTTATTCCCCATCCCTGGTATCTTTTCCTCTCACCCTCCCTCCATTCTTTCCAATGCATGTGCGCGTTTAGCATGTAGCGGGATTCGGGAAGAGGGAATGATGGACTCTGTTGGTGTCAGTAGCAGCAGAATTTACTGGCGACATCCACCTGCGATCAGAACGGACCTATGTTTTTTTTTGCATTCTCCCGTCAGGGCAACTACGGGAAACAAACAGGCCCAGCGAAGCGCTAGGGACAAACGCCAGGGCATTTACATGCAGGTGTTCAGTGTGCTAGCAGGAGCTTTCTGCCTACGGGGATGATATTACTTCTGCAGTCTGGATTTCAAACTCCCATAAGCTCAGTCTGAGGCTGTAAAGCAAAACTGCAAGCTGTCGTGAGCTGTTGCACATCTGTCAGATTGCTAGCCTTTCCTTCATAAGACCGAACCGTGCCCTGCGTCCACATAGCAGCACTCGACCTTCAGCATTTACATTTTCCTAAAATGAGGAATGGTTGTTATTTGCAGTTATCTGATTAATGTGAATTTATATGGCTGTGATGTAGCGCAAACTCTGGTCTACGACCTGCTAGTAGTGGAGGACGTGTGAGTGCAAACAGGACTTGCAGGAAATATTGAGGGAAGATTTTGATAGATTTTCATATTCTCTGATCTGGTGATGTTTCTTTTGTTTGCATTTTTCCTGAGAATCATTTTAAAGGTATTTTGACTTTAAATCTTTATAATCAGTTGCTATAATGAGTGTTTTTGATTAAAAGCCTTCAAGTGTTTTTGTGCATATTCTGTGTGGAGTGGGGTTAGGGGGGTTAGTCATTTGACTTTGCAGTCGGTAGTCAGTTCATTAAGATCACTGTAGAGTTGAGACTGCGGCTAATTAGCTGAACAGATTTTATGAGGGGAGGTGGTTATGGACGGGTGTTGCAAGAGCGAAAGGCGGGCTAGAACCCCAGAGGTTAGCTCCTGTATACGATTCAAATTAATTAAAAAATTTGAATGTATCTACTGAATAGCACATATCTTTCAACACCTGGGGTTTAATTGAATTTGACCTAAGAGTCTGCCTTAGTTCAGTGTCTAGCTCTGCTACACAGCTCAGACTTGAAGCTGGGAGATGGGGTTTTCATCCCTTGATGACGTGATTAAACAGAGGAAGAGATTCCCTAATTAGTCAACAGTCATCCCCGAAGGCAAAGAAACAAACAGTACCATACTGCTCTCCTGTGCTTGACTTGCAATGTGAGTGCAATATGTGCCCCCAGTGGAAAAAAGTTGCCTCTGTGAATGATTCAGTTTGATGTTTTTAACCCTATAAAGTATCCAATCACAATTAAAATGATTACGGTTTTCTTTCTGCTCCAGTCCTGATGATATAGTCAGTACTAGAAATTTACTAGTAATCAGCACTATCAACACTAGAGAGTTATAAGTAATCAAAATAGACTTCTAGGGTATTTGCTTTGAATCAGAAAAAAAAAGAATTTTAAAATAAGAAACCTACCCTTCAAAGGGTAAAAATATTACGAGTTCACATTGATTGTGGCAAATGTGTCAATTAGGCCTAATATAACTGATCATTTTCTCTCCGTTGTTCTGCATGGAAATGTTTTCTGTTATTCTGTCATGTTATTTTGCACTGCAGGATTGTGTACATATCTGAAAGTTGTCATGTACGAGCTATATTCATACATGGAAACAGCGAAAGAACATCTCTAACCACCTGGTCCTGACCACTGAAAAATTAGCTTTTGTTGTGTCTTTAGTTAACAGTGGCTGAGACTGACCGTGTCAGATTAAGCCAGTGATCTGAAGTCTTGTGAAATAAGGCACACAGTAAGGCATGCTGTGAGAAGGAATGTGTTGTGTCATGAGTCTTGTTACTACTGCAGAAAAGACCAATTCTTTTCGGGTTTATTTCTCTTGCTAGTCCCACAGTCAGTCAGCTGGGACAGCTGGCTTCTTCTGGGTATAATCGCCGTCCCTGCCCTTGCCTCCAATGCTTTGTACCGCCTCAGAAATCTCCACTGTACCCCTACTCTTACCTCTTGCCAGTCCTTTGGCTAACCGTTTGTTTCTGCTTCAGATCTGTTTATTTTACAAGTTACTGGACCATTAACAGGAGCTGAATTGGCCTGAACCCTGAATGGGATTGTTTTCAAGTGATGGTTTTATTATAAACTCTCTGCCCCTCATTTAGATGAGAGCTCAGATTGTGAACTTGGAGAAAAATGTATTTGACGTTTAATTAAACTGACCTGAGCCCTGCGTCCCTGGGTCTTGGCTGCCTTTGTAGAGAAAATGTTGTGAAGGAAACGGTTAGATCTAGCCTTTTGTGTGACCTTGTTGTCAGATCATTAAATGCATTGCTACCGTGGCTGTTAAGGCTTATATTTTAGAAATTTTGAAGTTGGAGGGAAATTAAAAGCTTACTAATGGGCTTTTCAAAATAAGACTTCCTGATACCACGGCTCTGGAGGATAACCACTCCGAAGTGTCCTTTATGTCAGAAAGGGGTTGAATGAGGAAGCATTTGTAAAAGCAATAGCATGCTCTGGACCAGTCTCTGCTTTGTTATGAATTGGTACGAAGGTGGTTTGGGCCTTAGTTATTCACCAGTCCACTTTTTTCCACTGAATCCAGGCCTCTGTCTGTTATGTCATGGTAATTTCATTAGTCTTTGTGTTTATTGCTTGCTGACATGGCTGTCTGGTGCTGTGCCTGGGGCTGATATTTGTGTTTATTTATTGGGAGTAGGTTGTGACTGATGCATATTCTCACAGATTCGTTTACAGTCATTGCGCTTGTACTTCAATATTCCGGGATTCCTGTCAAATATAGTCCTTATCCAAGGCTAGTTCCCATGGACTTGTATAAACAGATGCCCTTTTTATACTTACCCCTAAAATAGATTGAGACTACAGTACAGTGTATTGTAGCCAGTCACTAATGGGGCTTCACTGTCATTTATGCAGGACTCTTTAAAATATCTGGCAACTAGACCCTTTGAGTCTAGTTTTTGGTCAACTTGGGTTTTATGCTAATTTATTTGGTACTAACCTTGTACATTTCAATAATGGCTCAGCTTGTAGCTCTTTGCCTCCATTTAATGCTTCTTGGATTAAGTCTAGCTAACCACTCAAAGAAAGTGCATTATGTTCTATCTGTATCTAAAACGGAGTCCTTGCTAGATTTGCCTGCATGGTGGTATTGCGCAGTGTTGATCCAATATCTATATTACATGAGAAGTGCATTGAGAATTGAACTGATTATGTCATCAAAAAGAACCCTTGGGCAATTTTGTTGTGGTGAATAATGCATCCAGTGTCTACTTTTATCAGTATGCATTTGTCTATACTGTGCCCCTGATGACATGCCAGTAAATGTGTAATACTGAAACCCTCCATTTTCCAGTTGTTGGAGTATTGCCGAGTTGTATATACCTGCAATGCGTCTTAGTTGTTGGCAACATACAAATGGGTCAATGACAAATAAGCCTTTTAAAAATGTTTTTTTTTTTTTTTAATAAATCTTTAAACATGTGCAGAATACATTTATTTGAAGTTGGAAGAGTGTGTTTAAACAAGTCTTAATGGTTGCACAACATTTACAGGGTTTTAGTACAGTTTTAGACTGTATTTGTAATTTCACCAGCCAAAAAATGTTAGGTGGTGCAACCAAAAAGTTTCTTGAAAAAAAACACACTTCCCTCTTTTTTTTCTAAGTGATTTTTTTCGTAAGTATACCTGAGAGTGTCTACTCTACCTAAAACATCACTATTTTGTAATTGAGCTGGGTATTAAAAGTAACATGGATTCTTTGTTGTAGGGGGCGGGTATTTTGGTTTTCCAAACAATTTAAGAACAATTAAACTATTAAACTTTGTTTATTTGAAAGGTTTTCAATATAAAATTATGCCCCCATATTAATATTAATTCATATTTTAAATTACATATTTAATACATTTCACATGGTGTTAACTTGCTCGGACGGTTGCGCCACCTGACATTTTGAGGGTTTGAGATGGCAAAACATAAAATATGTATCATTTTTATGATAAACTGGAAATATGTTCAAATTAAACAGGTTTTATAGAATAAAATTATGCATATTATGAATCATTTAAAATTATTTTTAACCAAAGTAGTGCACTCGGACAATGTCACGTCATTGACCCAAATGCATTTGTTCTCATAAAATGGTTTGATTATCTAAAAAGTTGATTGTCTAATTCATATTTTGAAAACTTTAATGTCCTCCTTTCACTCTCTTTTTATTGGTTTGTGGAGAATTTATTTACGAAACAGCTGATTTATCGGTCACTGCTGTAGAAATAAAATGGACCCTACCATACTGGTGATGTCACTGCTAATCGTAACTTAACAGTGGCAGGCCCTTAGTAACAAAACAGCAAAATTTGTTTATAGTTTTCTCCCTTTAGAAGCGCTTTGGCACTTTTTATTATTGGACTTGAATAACACTAGGGGCCCTGTCTTACGCCAGAGTCCCTAAACCCGTTATCTGGGGATTTAGCATTGCGTAAGAGGCGTTCCCCCGCAAAAGTTGCTATCTTGCACACCTGCCTATATCCCTAAAACACCTGCGCTACCCGTTATATTATGCATAGGCGTGGTTTGGGCGTTACGCCAGTTAAACCAATCAGTGTGCCAGGTGCCATTGCCTTTAGGAGCAGGCTGCGCTATCCCAAATCCTCAAACCGAAACCCGTGATGGAGAGAGGGAGGTCGCCATGTTTCTCCGAAGACGAAGTTAAATTGCTCGTGCATGAGGTCAAATCCAAACAGGGGAGGATCTGTTTTTGTTAAGTTAATCATGAATTGTATTATTATTATTATTATTATTATTATTATTTGACATTGACATACTGTTTTAATTTTTGGTATGTAAAAAAAAAAAAAACATCAAGCCTACCCCTTTTGTGATGGAAACTTCAAAAAAAAAGAAGAAAAAAATGCGTTTTGCTATGCACGTCCAACTCCCCTCCCGTCTGAAATGAAGCATAGAACAAAATCCCATTTTAGAAAAATAAAATTAGGTCTATGCACTGGCACTCAGCGATGTAACTTTTTTTCCAGCGAGAGCGGCATTTCAGAACTCTTCAGCAAATGAAGGTAATTCTGGTGACAAGTACGTGGTTTCGTCTGTTTACATTTTCCAATCGGAGAGTTGTCTATTTTTTACAGCAAGTTGCGTGACCGTGCTACAAAAACAGGTGTACTTGTCGCCGAGATTACCTTCATTCGCAAAAGAGTTCTGAAATGCCCTCTCGCTGGAAAAAAAATTACCGTTGCTGAGTGCCAGTGCATAGACCTATTTAAATTATTCTTCTGTACTGAATTTAGCCCATTATTTTGTCGATGTTCGATCGCGTGGGGTAGAGAAGCCGTGTCTTCAATTGCCACTTGATTATTCTTGAATTGGAAAACGTGTTAATAAAGGAAAACCATCTAGAATTAGTTAGGACTAATTGTAGTCAATAAAGGGATGGATATTTTCCCCCAAATTTTCAAGTCTAGCGCCGGCCCTGATATTATATATAATATATATCATTAATATATATTATATATAATAATTATATACTATTATAAAAGCGGAAAAAATGATTGATACAAAATACAAACAATATAGACTTACCTGAAAGGCCCAGGTAGATGGTACGCTGGCAGTACACGCGTTCTGGGCGACTTCTATTATTTAACTGGCGATCAAGGCAATTTAGTACTATCTCTGCCATTATTTTACTGGGGGTTCAACTGAGGCTAAAGCAAGGTGGCTTTTTATAGGCGAGTTAATTCGGGAAGTGGAACCGCATGTGCACGTCCACATGTGTCCAAGTGGACGCGCATTGAAGCCGCTTGGGCGCTCTCTTGTAAAAGCCCAAATGGGTTGCGGGTGGTTTGAGGACTCGCTATACGCTTTCCCTAACGTGTGTGGTCAAGATAGCAATTGTAGAGAAAGCGCATAAACACGCCCATGGGCACACCTCCAGGCGCAAATAAGGGAGTCGGCATAATGCATAGCGGGTAGTGTGGCCGCAAGATACTGTTTAGGGATAGTGGAAGCTGCTAAATGCGTAATTCACGGGTAGCGGGTAGTGGCAACGGGTAGGACAGTGTGAAAGATAGAGCCCTAGTAGTATATTGCTAATATAATAGGCGGAGCCACGGGCGGGCCTGGAAGGGCCTAGGCCCGCCTACTTGTCAGTCTGGCCCGTCCAATCAGTCGGCTTTCCTTCGTCTACATTCACCATCTAAAAAAGACGCGCAAGTCAGCACTCCGCCGAGAGCTCAAGAATCAGTCAAATCGCGAACAGCCGGCAGCTCCTCCCCTCTGCCCTCCCCAACTTTGCTGTGAGAGCCCTCCCACAATACAATCGAGTGAAGCCGTTACAAACATATAATTGCACTGTTCAACACCGAGGCCCGTCGCCTGGTTTTGTAGGGCTATAATCATTAAACCAAGTAGGCACTTTTTTCACTCTCAAAAATGCACTAAAATTTGTTCTTGTGTGGTATAGCTCATTACACTTAGGCCTATGCAATTTGGAATTGGTTGTTTATGGCCGTCGAGCCATCTGCATTGTAATTGTGCACTGAGAAATAGACATTGGGTGCATCTCAAAGCCTAGGCTGCATCCTTCGAAGGCTGCATTTTTAGGGGTCGTCGCTTACGGCCATCCACTAAACTGACATTTAAGAGACAAGGTTAAATTTAGGGCGAGGTTTAGGTTCAGGGCTTTGAGTTATGGTTAAAGTTAGGGAAACCAGTGGCGACTCGCTTAAAACAAAGCTGTTTAACGGAGATGACATGACGTTACGCTAGTTTGGCGGATGGAACTAAGTGACTACCCCTAAAAATGCAGCCTTCAAAGGATGCAGCCTTGGCTTTGAGATGCACTCATTAGGCCCGTCTGTCAGCCGAGGAGGACGCTCTCTCTCATGCGTGTGTGATAAGTTTTCATCTTTGCAGTAGGCTTGTCTTATATGGCCAATCTGTTTCAGTTTCAAGCTACGTTCATGCAGTTTTGCGCACGTTTACAATATTTAGCCTAACGGCGTATTGCCAGCTGTGATCGAAAGCGTTCAATAAATTCCACTTTTAAATGTCATAAAAGTTACATGCCTATGATGAGGCTTTACAGCTGTCCAATATGATCAATCTTTCAATTGTGTTTCATGCGACGCGCTGAAGCTGCATGCATTGTTTAGTTCCATTTAAAATGTTTCTGCGTAATTGTCCGCTGTGATCAAGTGCGTCATATTCCAATTTTTGTGTCATAAATGTAGCATGCCTATGAAAAGGCTCTCCAGTAGGATTGAACAATTGTCAATTTGTTGCTTCATTTTGTGTTTTATATGACGCGCCGATGCTGGGCTCATACAATTTTCGCAACTTTAAAATGTTCAGCCGAGCTAAGCCGACTGCGTAATTTGTCAGCTGTGATGAAATTCGTTCAATAAGTGCAACTTTTCATGTCATGAATGTAACATTCCTATGATAAGGCTTTGCAGTTGTCCAATATGGTCAATCTATTGTCTTAATTGTGTTTTGTGTGACGCGCCGGAGCTACATTCATGCATTGTTTTGCTCCGGTTGAAAATGTTTCTGCGTAATTTGTGAGATGTGATCAAATCCGTTAAATAAACTCCATTTTTATGTCATAAATATAACATGCCTATGATTAAAGTTTGTATGGTGCATCTAATCTAGGCCTATCTTATGTTCAATCAAATTGGCTTTGCCCACCCGTTTTTTTTTTCTGTGCCCACCCATTTGAACATTTCTGGCTACGCCACTGGCTACTATCAGGTATACTTCCATTTTTGCTTCCGCTCCTTTTTAAGGGCACAGTTTGACATTCGCAAATGTGGGGGAATGACCATTGTTTGCTGTGTTTTGTTGTGCTGAATGAGACGAGATCAGTGTAGGATGGGATTACATCCGATGACGGCCAAGTGGGGTCACGCATTTCTTTGCTCTTGGCTGCAGCCGCAATTTCGCCGGCCGAAGTTCACCAAAGTTGAACTCCCATAAAGTGAAGATGTGAACTTGCTGTACCACTGGAAGGGAATATTTTATTCGCCCCTTCGCTCTCATTGAAAGTGAACGGGAGGCGGATATTTGCCAATGTTAATTTCGAGCATGTTTGGCTGAACCCTAATGCTGGAGAGGGATGGGCTTCATTTATGTAAAGGGACCATCAAGCTTGTGTATGCTCTTTGACCATGAATAGTTGTTTGACCTTTGAGGCTGGAGGAGCAGAACTCTTGGAAGGCACCATCTCAATTATCTGTGCAGGCTATGAATCATACAATAGTCTTTGTGTGCAGTTGAGTCTTTCTGTGTGGAATGTTTAACTTTCTGAGATTGATGGGTAGCTGCCAGCTTTTGTGGTACTTGTAATACATGTCAGGACCATGCTCATTGAATTCTTTGGGACATTGTGTCATGCAAGCCTAATCGCTGAAAATGGTGATTAACTGAAATGTTCTTTCCTGACAGTTTCCAACTCGTCTCTGTTGCTATGGCTGCATGTCCTCAGAAATGCAGTTGGTACAAGTCTGGGAATCTGTGGTAACTGCTGACTAGTGTCATTTGGGTCTGGCTAAGCAGTTACGTCACTACAATTTTGATGTTCATTGGGCTATAACTTTTTAACCAAATAACTTATATAAACTTGAAATACATGTTTCTAAAGGTTTTAACAAGTACTTTAACATGGTATACTCAATGGATTGTTAGAATAATTTTTAAATGTGAAATTAGCAAAAATGTGCTCGGTTACTGTGCTACCAAAAGAGGACATCAGATTTGACAAGGTGTACGCAAAATGCATAACATGCTGTTCTCATTACAAATTGGAGTCAACCTGGTTTCAATATTGCAATAAACCTATTAAACTATGTTCTCAGCAAAAATTGTTGCAAAATGTGGAATTTCTTGGATTTAATAGGGAAAAGAATATGGTTACGTCATTACAAGCTGTATTGGTTACGTCACTACAGAACTAGATGTTCATGAGAAAAAGAAAGGTTTACTTCAAGAAAAGAACTAAAATAGGTAACATAACATACTTCTATTATAAAAGAAACATTCTGTATCACAGATATACATTATTATTACTTAAGTAAAAGAGTTAAAAAAAACTCATTTTTAATTTGAATTTGGCAACAATAGTTACAGATGCTGAAAAATATGAATAGTAAAAGGTATTAAATGTAGAAACAAGTAAATTTTATGTAGTTTTAGATATTTTATTGTTGAGATGAAAATTATGTGAAAAATAGATTTCCGAGTGTGTCTGTAGTTTTCAAACTTCATGCACTTTAAATGGCTGTAATTTTTTTCACATCTTGTATTGAAAAAACAAAATTAGTTCCATAAACTAGACAGATTAAGCTACAAGATCAGCCCATTCACTATGTGTTACAAAGAAATATAATTTTCATCACACACGTTCACTTTCGCTTGGCCCGACCCATTTGTCACATGGTCTGTCCAAGGGCATTGTTCTTATTTAGATATCAAAGGAATACAGCATGATAAACTCACAGATGAGCATTAAATTGGGGAAAAAAATTAACTGGCATTTGTTGCGATTAGACTGCATGCAACACATGAAGTGGCTCATTTCATTAAAGTGATTTATCAAACCAATGAGTAAATGCAAAGGGAGAGAAAGAAGCACATGAGGTGTCATATTCGCTAACTATGAATGAACTCATCCCCAGACTGGTGTGATGGTTGCCTCAAGATCTCCTCTCCACAGGTAACCAGAGCCCCTTTCATAGGTGTGCCTCAGGTCTGGCGTGGGTGTACTACTACAGCAAAGAGGAGAAGAGATGGACTAGTAAAAAAATTGAACGACCTTCTGTTAGTGCCTAATAATATAGCAGTAGCCCAAGACATAACACCCCAATCCAAAAAAAAAAAAAAAAAACAATAGACGAAGTCAGAGTTTTCTGCCCCATTTGGCTGAGGAACATGAGCAGGCAGGAAACACAGATTCTCAGTTATTAAGGGCAGCACAATATACATCTAGAAACCAGGGAGGGAATATACATGTATGCAGTACTTAACACATAAGCCATTCACTGAAGAGAGGCCATCAAGAAGAATGTTATGTGGACCGTGGATGGATGAATTGCTAGATCGCATGGTTGCAGGATTACATTGCAACATCCAAGCTGCTGATTGGCATTGAGCATATTGTTCAAAAATCGTAACAGATCACGAGCACAATAAACAATAATTGGATTTGAGGGAGTCCTCACATAAACCTCAAAATGCTGTACAGCCAAAACTAAGGCTAACGCTTCGTCCTTGATAGTAGCATAGTTTTGTAGCTGTGAACTTAACTTTTTTTTTTTTTTATAAATAAAACGTCAGCTCTGCCTTCCTGAAAGAGAGCTGTAACTACCCCAATGTAGATTTAATGTTTTTTTTTTTTTTTTTTTAAATCTTCAAGCACCAGAGCTGGAATCGAAGTCTCTTGGTATTTTCAAAGGAACATTGACACAATTCAGAATGCTGCTATTTTCAGCTCCGACTGAGAGGATCAGGTAATGGAGATACTACCTAGGAGAAATTTTTACAAAAACTCTCCAATCATTTTGAGGTTGCAACTAAATGCATGATGGCTTTGATTTTGTGTCGACCAAGCATACCTGCCCTCTCCCCATAAGTTGCCCAGATAGACTCCAAATTACCAATTTGGCATTTTGCTGGATTGATCGTGAGATTTGGGTACATTCAACCCACTATATCCTTGAATCTAGGACTCATGGTCAGGCCATGAGGAATTATGAAAGACATTGTCATTGAGATATGCTTCACATTTGGGCATTCCCACTAGCACAGAAGTCTTGGAGTATGATTCTTGCTTCACTTCCCGCACGAGCCCCCAGTTTTGTTACAGTCGGTTTCACTAATTGTAACATAAAGAATACAACAAATGAAATTGACCCCTTAACTGTCACTGGGCCCTAATTAGGGCCAGGCCAAATGTGCGAAAATACAGGTGACAGTTAAGGGGTCAGTGTGATTTATGAAATGAAAGAGTAAATGCAAAGGCAGAGAATTGAGTGTGTAAAGCGTCATATAACCTGAGCATGGAGGAAAGTGTCCCCAGCCTGATATGATGGTTGCCTCAGTGTCTCCTCTCTAGAGGTCATCAAAGCCATTTTTATTAGTGTGTTTGAGGTCTGGCATAGATGTACTATAGCAATCATCTAGGAAAAAAGGGTGACAAGTGAATAAAAATGGGCCCTCCTCTGGTGCTTAATAATACCATACTACACTCATATTGCATGAAATTTTTCATGTAGTTATTGACCTTTGTTCTCAAGTTTGTCATGTGACGTGTATTGCTAGTTGCACCTCTCATGAGCCCAAAATGAATAGTCTTCCCATTCTTCTGCTCAATTTGAGGGATCGTATGTGTGCTCTTCCTCACGCGTTGCCTTAGGAGAGCAACAGCTCAAGAAAATATGGCTGTTCAAGACTCAAGAATATGTTGGCTATGTTTTAAAGAATTAATTGGCGAATTCACCCCTGGAAATGTGGTCTAGCTCTCTTAGTGTTGTTTGTAAGATTTAAATAACTCCCTGACAATTGGCTCACTAGATAGCTGACTACTACTGATTGAAACATCGATCTATAGGTATTATATTGGATTTATCTAGTAGGCGCTATGGAATGAACCTTTGTACGCAGAGCATGTTATTTAAGGTGAAGTTAACTACTTTTCTGGATGTTGCAGTACTTGTTTACCTGTGATACCTTGGTTTTAAGCATATACTCTGTTTTGCTTTTTGGCACTCACTAAACATTTTTTATTGAGAATTACTGTATCTGCCTTGCATAGTAATTATTTTATGCTCTTTCACCAAAATGAACCTCAAGTCTGCTCGCCAAGAAACAAATTGAGAAGAAGAGATTTTGTTGTTTGTGGAATAAGATTTACTGAATGTGGTAATAAATAGTAAAACGACGCTACAAAAACTGAATACAGCAAAAGCAATAAGTCACAGCTAATGCGCTGAACTGAATTGGAATATTTGTTCATTTTTGTTCTTCAAGCAAGCAAAGAAGTTGTGGACTGGTTCTAAAATAACGTTTGTTCTTTGCCTGCAGTCTCTCCTGAGGCGCGCAGTTACCGCAGTGCCTTAGCTGTATCAACTCTCCCTGGCACAGTTTTCCCCAACTATTTAATGTCCTGAAGCAGAAGGCACTAAGTAATGTCTGGTAGGTTTTTTTTTTTTTTTTTGCTCAAACTATGAAAAACAACCTTCTTTTCCTTCTGAATCCACCACTTTATTAAGTGCAATGTCTGTCAGCATACACCAATTTTCTATTCCAGAAGTTAGTGAGGAAGAATTTTGACTTCTTTGAAGTTCAATGAAATATTAGCAGCATTGCTGTTTGTTGTAGTCTCATTGAATTGCTTACTCCACAGAGGTTTTTGCTTTCACATTTTTGGCTATGAGGATACATACTCTGGCATAATACCCCCGTCCATTTGCTTTGCCAATTTGGTTAGGGCGTAAAACTCCAATCAGCCACAACATTATGACCATCTGCCTAATATTGTGTAGGTCCCCCTTCTGCTGCTAAAACAGCCCAGACCCATTGAGGCATGGACTCCAGCAGACCTCTGAAGGCATGCTGTGATATCTGGCACCAGGATTTTAGAAGCAGATCCTTTAAGTCCTGTACGTTATGCGGTGGGGCCTCCGTGGATCAGACTAGTTTGTCCAACACATCCCACAGATGCTTAATAGCATTGAGTTCTGAGGCCAGGTCACCTTGAACTAGTTATGGTCCAGAAACCATTCCTGAACCATTTTTTCAACATGGCAAAGCGCAGTATCCTGCTGAAAGAGGCCATTGCCATCAGGGAATACCGTTACCATGAGGGGGTGCACTTGATCTGCACCAATGTTTGGGTAGGTGGTATGTGTAACATCGGCGTGAACGGCAGGATGCAAGGTTTTCCAGCAGAACATCACCCAAAACATCACCGCACCTCTGCCGGCTTGCCTTTTTCCCATATTGCAATCTGATGTCATGTCCTCCTTAGGTACGTGACGCACATGCACATGGCCGTGCACACAATGTTAGAGAAAACGTGATTCATCGGACCAGGCCACCGTCTTCCATAGCTCTGTGGTCCGATTCGATGGCCACGTGCCCATTGCAGGCACTTTCGGCGATGGACAGGGGTTAGCATGAGCACTCTGATCGGTCTTCAGCTATGTGGGGCCGTACGCAACAAAATGCAATGCACTGTGTTCCGAAACCTTTCTACCAGAGCCATCATGAACTTTCTCAGCAATTTTAAATACAGTAGCTCTTCTGTTGGATCGGACCACACGGACCAGCCTTTGCTCCACACGCGCATTAATGAGCCTTGGCTGCCCATTAACCTGCTGCTGATGCACCAGTTTTCCTTCCATGGACCTCTTTTGGTAGGTACTGACCACCTCAGACTGGGAACACCCCACAAGTGACCCACTCGTCTTGTCATCAGAATTTGGCCCTTTTCAAAGTCACTTACATCCTTATGCATGCCTATTTTTCCTGCTTCCAACACATCATCTTCAAGGACAAAATGCTCACTTACTTCCTAATGTATCCCACCCACTGATGGGAACAATAGTAATGAGATAATCAATGTCATTCACTTCACCAGTCAGTGGTCATAATGTTATGGTTGGGCAGGGTATGCTGTATGCAGCGTTTTGAGCTTATAAATACTTGCAGATTTCTTGCACTTCAGAATGTGCACGGGTATGTTCACTGTGCAGTGTGTCTAGAGTGACGTTTTTTTCCGTCTAACGAAGCAGGTTTTATTCATGTGGATGTTTATCTTGTATATTTGCATGGGTGCTCTTATAGCCACTTCTCATCCTGTTTAATCATGCAGGGAAGATGGAGGTAGGTGGTCACCGGGGGATCATGGACATTTTCCATTCCTCCCTGGAGCATTCTCCAACTTCGATTGCTTTAATCATCTCTTTAATAACCATGACTAATTACATACGCTGGGGTGGTGTGCACTGATGTGAAAGCGCTTTTTCTGCAGTGGCCACTGATCGGATGTACAGTAAATCAGAAGATGAAAGGGAGCAGCTTTCCCGTATTCGGATTCCCAGTGCTTTCCAGATTAGACACGCTGGAGTCTGAGTGCATGGTTTCAAGACCAAACGCAATAAAACAGTGAGGTCAGAGGGCTGTTTATTAGTATTCTATTGAAATTTTTGGACCAAACGTAAGTTTAGGTCCTGCAGCTTTACTAACATGCACAATTGTATGCCAAGTGCGGTCGACTTATTGTCATTTGGCGTGAAAACTGGACTTTGAGCCGCAGGCATTAAGTACACCCAAGTGCAACTGTCTTTTATGAAAATTGACCGAATCGGCATCGACTACGCTATCAGAATCTATTTAAAAAAAAAAAAAAAAAAAAAACTAGTGTGCCTAGATGTTTATTCCCTGTTTTTGGAGGTGATGTTATTCCAAGGGAGCAGAGCCAGCAGTGATGCTGTTCATAATCAGTACCTCACAGGCATTGTGTTACATATTAGGTATGCGGCTTCATTATTGTGAATGTGGAGGCGCATTGTCTGAACATAGCCAGGTAGATGACTGTTGAGGAGTTGAGTGTGGCGGGTGTAAGTGCCTATGGGCTTTAACGATCCTCTGGTACCATTGGCAGCGTGTGCGCGTGCATTACAGCAGCTAGAAGCTGGCTCAGGGATCTGTTTAATGCAGGATAGGGCACAGCCCACCATGACTGAGGGAGGAATTATTTTTAGATGGAGCGATGACGCAGATCGTGGTCTCTCATCAAAAGTACTAAAGTTCCACCAGCGGGATTATGTGATTGCAGCACTGGGATTAAATTGCACCCTATGCTGACTGTAATTTATTACTGAAGAGCAGATTACAGCCTATGCCACTGTAACGTACACAAAGCACCAGCTCTTCAAAACCGACTGGCCGCACAGCTTACTTTAGGTTCCTCCTCTTCTCTCTCCTGGTCAGTTGCAGGCTTATTACATCACGACCACAGCACAAAGCCCTGCCTTCCTCAATAGATCACCCAATGTGGTGAGAGAGCAGGCATGAGTGAAGGATTGTTGGATGAGGAAGCTGGCTGTGTTGTGAAGGCTGCCACTTTGAGCCTGTAAATGAACACTTGTAAAATTTTAGGTCTTATCTCCCCACGGTTTTTAAGGTATGCCCCTCTGTAAATGGGGGGGGGTGGTCATATTGACTTTTTTGCAAAAGTTGATTTGTTGTGAGTTTTGGAGGCCAATATTGTGGAAATAAATCTCACAGAACATCCGTTTAAACCATTATTAGTCCTGCCCTGTTCTCAGTCATTTGTTAATTATGAAAAAGAGTCACACCGAGAACACTCCACACTATCTGGTGCTGCTAGTGCTCCCCGTTTAAGTAAGACGACAGTCATTCTTCTGGACGCGTATTTGCTGCATTTAAATCAGCGTTATTTGAAATTGTATTCCTGTCAACTCTCACACATATGGCGTGAGTCACATGCTTCTGATATTTGATTGCCGAGTGCCTTTTTTTTTATCAACCCAAACTGTACCGAGAGTGAATGGCGATATTTCATTGGAACGCGGATCAGTCATTATTAAATCAGTGTGTACATAAGAGATTCTCACACGGAATTGAAGTCTCTTTGCATGGAAGTTTCTCAGCTTTTAAACGATGAATTTAAACGATCGTGAAGCGCAAGTTAAATCACCTGATGTGCGGAAAAGGTAGTGCGGATGTTTCAGAGTAGTTTGTCTTTGTAAAGCATAGGTCTATTAATAAGTAAAGAATTTTTCTGTACTGAATTTAGCCCATTTTTTCATCGCGGTTAGATTGCATATGGAGAGAAGCAGTGTCTTCAATTGCCAGTGGATTATTAGGATACTTGGAAAATGTGTCAATAAAGGAAAATGATTGAGAACTAGCAAGGGACTAATTGTTGTCATAAATGGACGTGTCTGTGCCCCCCCAGTTCCCAGTTCTGGCTCCGCCACTGGCAGATGTTAAGGGACAAAATACAGTATGCGGTAAAAATTATGGATCACAACCAATAATGGATGTTTTTCTGCATAACGCTAGTTTTCCCATTTAGCTAAATGCGCTGTGTTCACTGACATTACGGTCAAGGTAGAAAACTGAAATCGGACACAAATATGGCATGGCATTTCGGACATGACGCAGTTGGTACCCTTGAACAAGAATACTGACTATATTTAAGGCTTAATATGGGAGTTCAGAGCCTCTGAAAAGGATCCTGGCTGAAAAAAAGACTTTTGGTTGACAAGTTCACCATGTGGGCAGTTACCCATGGTTGTAAATATTTTTTTCTACATAGTTTTTCATCATAAATCTTGCATGTATTTGTTCAAAATTTCAACTTGTTTTCTTATCTTCCTCATTGACAATATAGTCAATTCTCTGATTGCTGACAGACCTTTCCCTAAATAAAAGGAATCCAGCATCATTTACCCTCTCTTAGTAATCGTGGCTGACAGAGGGTCCTGCAGAATTGAATTTTTGATTTCCGCCTTTCAAAAAATTCATTTTTAAGCGGCCAGTGATACTAAAATGAGGAAAGGTGGACCAATTTTGATGGCAGATTCTGAAAGCCTGGGCCATATTTACTCTGGATAGCAATTTTCAGCCCAAAATTCTGATCTGTTTCCAGGTATTGACCTCCAAAACCCCTCCAAATTAACCTTCGTGAGAATGTCATCATGGCTTCCCATTTTTGGAGGGGCATATCTCAGAAACCCTTGGGAGTTTGAGCTTAAAAGTTTGCCTTTGTTCATTATACACTTGGAGGTGCTCAAAAAAAAAAAAAAAATCTGCCAAATCTGGGTTTGTGTCTGTGGAAGATTCCTTAACTTTGGTTGAGTCCAGTATGGAGTGACCCTTAGCTGAAAAAATGTGACTGGTGACTGTAATACTGGTAGGACAATGCTGGTTGCATGCTTAGGATGCTAGCTGGCAGCTGTTGACATTTCATATTTGGTTGAGATGGACAGCTATCAGGCTGTTTATTTTTGTGCTTTCACTAGGGTAGAGAAGTTCCTACAGTTACATTCTCTTGCTATGATGGCAGCGCTATCTTTGTAGTAGAATGTAATTTGATTGGTGTTAAGTTTTCACAGGTCCTTTGATGGTACTATAGTTTAGTAACAAAAGATTAGGCCACCAGAAAGCGTTTAAATTATGGGCAGTGGATCCAGTCCAGCTGGGTTATCAGAACCTGAACCCCGAAGATGACGTGTGACAGAATTGTCAGCATATTTTGGTTGCTGATGCAGTCCAGGCAAAGGGCATTAATGTACACATAGAAAAGATGGTGGGTTTTATCAGTCACTCCTATACGGTATAACTGTAACTACAAATTTTGTCTTAACTCAGTTGTTGCGAATAAAACAGACACCCACGCATTGTCAAGTTTGCAGATATATAATAATAGGGGTGCATGCCAGAGTCTTTAAATGGATCTGTGGCTGTCAGAATCCAAGCCATTGCTTTGATTAGTTTTTCCATTAAAATTAATTAAGACCCAATGAAATTAAATCTGCAAAGCTGTTGCTGCTGGTTGAAGAATTAGCCACCGCTATGACAGAGTTCTTGTTTCCCAGAGGTCTGTTTGGCTCTCATGAATGAAGGAATGACTTAATAACTGAATCTGGTCAGAGGAGATTGGAAACTCAGTTTTTGCACTATCCTTCCATTTGCCCAGATTACCCTTGGGTTTATGTTTTGTTTGAGTTTTTGGTTTAAAGACTGAAACCTCTTTGGACACGGTGAATTAGAATGATCTGTATTTGGAGTCTGGGTTTTTAGTTTCCATTGTGAGACTGTCGCTGAAAAAACTGTGGTTTATGTTTTAATCCTCTGGAGCCTTCCAGTGCTAAGGGCTCTTTCAGGCTGTAGTCCATTACGTAATTACTTTACCATCTTTGAGAAAGTGATATATTGGTCAAACATTATATTTCATGAATATTTGCATGAGGCATCAGTTTGAAGATTTTCTGTAATTCAAGCCGTAACAAACATGCACATAAGTGTAACCTGGTACTCTTTGCTTGGGTTATGGCCTACATGGGAATTATCAAGGTCCTTGAGGTCTGAGAACTGTTTGTTTTCCACCCTCCATTTTCCTTAGAGTAGGGTGTAAAGACAGTCCAGCCAATCCGATCACTTATAGTTCTGTTAATTACTTAATTACCTGGGAGAAAAGAAAACTGGGCCTGGATTTGGATTTGAGGTCCAGATTTGGTGATCCCTGGCCAATATGATTTTTCTCATTTATATCAATGTGAACACATTGCAGGGAGGACTCCAGTTGGCTGCAGCGGGATTGAGAGTCGATATGTGTCAGTACTCCCAAGCAAGGACTCGCATCTTCCGAACATTGGCGCTGTGCATCCAAATCGGCTGCAAAAATGTTGTTACATGTTTCATGCATTCACTTTGTGTTTGTGTGTTGGACACTTGGTTAAATGTATCTTCGTTTGATTTATTTATCAGGTTTAGCCCTTCATCAAACTTTGGGTTCGAGGGCAGGCCGCTAGGCATAATTTTGTTTTTATACCATCAAATATTGTGTTTCCTTGGAGAACTGTACATCATTCGAAAGTGTGAGGACTCTGCATTACTGCGCAAGCCATTTCATGATGCAAATACTACAGCAAAAATACGATTTAAAATTGTGTCATAATGACCCTCAGCCTGACTACGCAGTCCAATAGGTGTGATTGTCTAGCTTTATTCAGATGTGTCAATATACAGTTGCAATCAAAATTATTCAACCCGCATTGCAAATTAGGTTTACCGGCAAAATTTACGAACTTTCAGCTGTTTGCAATGAACACATCAAACAAGAACAATTTAAATGGCTCAACACAACAAATATTACAAGTGGTTTCTCAAAATTCAACACAAAATGCGACTTTTAAAGACGACTGCAGGCTCAAAATTATTCAACCCCTTCATGACAAGCATCTTTAATACTTAGTAGAGCACCCTTTTGCCGCTATGACTTGCTGGAGATGTGATGCGTAGGCAAACAACAGCTTCTGGCGGCATTCTCAAGGAATCTTAGCCCAGTGCTCATGGACAATGGCCTCCAGTTCACTAATATTCTAGGGTTTGCATGCTGCAAATGTGTTCTTCAAATCTTACCAGAGATTTTTTTATGGGGTTCAAGTGAGGCGACTTTGATGGGCACTCTAGAATCTTCCCAGACTTTTTTTGAAACCAAGCCTTGGTGGATGTTGAGGTATGCTTAGGATCATTGTCCTTTTGAAAGGTCCAATGATGCCCAAGCGTCAGCTTCCCTACAGACGGCATGACATTTTCTCCTTGGAAATCTTGGTACTTGACTGAATCCATCCTGCCCTCCACATTTGCAGATTTCCAGTGCCAGAGGAATCAAAGCAGCCGCAGAGCATCAAAAAGCCCCCACAATTCTTCACTGTAGGCAGGATGTACTTCTCAGCATATGCTTCTTTATTCCTCCTGCAGACAAACCACTGATTCATAAGCCCAAAATATTCCAGCTTTTTTTTTTCATCACTCCACAGAACAATATCCCCAAACTTCTGTGGCTTATTTATATGGTTTTGAGCATACTGGAGCTTGTGCTTTTGGATCAGTTGTGGTGTATGTCTTGGAGACCTTCAAAGTTTAGTATGCGCCCTTCTGTGCAAACTGAAACCTCAGTGCCTCCTGCCTCCAAGTCTTACTGCGGGTCTCCTGCAGTCACTCGAGGGTTTTTGACCACCTGTCTCCTCAGGAATCTGGTGACAGCCATTGATAGCTTCCTCTTTCTGCCACATCGTGGCACAGTAGCCACTCTTCCTTTAACTCTGAACTTGTGAACTATGCTTCCAACTGTATCTCTACAAAAATTCAGTGCCTGTGCTACCTTTTTGTATCCTTTTCCTTGTTTGTGCCGGGCAATGATCTCCTCTATTAGGTTTTTGGGCAATTCTTTGGACAGCCATATTTCTAATATGCAATCAAATGTCACTGTCAACAAACCCCTAGCGAGTGTAAGTATTTGATGTGTTCTATTTCAAGTAAACCTGATACAACTAATGAAGCTCTTGATTAGCTGCATTAGGTGTGCTTGAGACTACACCTGATTTGCAAATATGCTCTTATGAGGGATTTTATTCGGGGGGTTGAATAATTTTGAGACTGCAGTAGTCATTAAAAATGGCATTTTGTGTTAAATTTGGAGGAACCACATGTAATATTAGTTGTGTTGAGCTATTTAAAATGTTCTTCTTTAATCTGTTGATCACAAACTGATGAAAGTTTGTAAATGTTGCTATTAAACCCAATTTGCAATGGGGGTTGAATAATTTTGATTGCAACTGTATGTGCATATGGATGTTCATATCTTGGTAGTTATCCAACAATCAAAACCCAATATAATTTCTAATCCGAACAACAAACAAGCTTGAACAAACATCACTAAACCTACTTTGACATAGAGATGGTAGCTTTAGCCTGTTTTACTAATGATGCAGTGCTTCAGATTGCATAGTAGCCCTTTAGGAACAGAAGTGCACCCAATGGCTTTTGTGTGCTGATTTAATGGAACAGTGAGTGTCTTATCCTATCAGCCCTCACTCAATAGGTGAGGAAAATCAACTATTAAAGTTTACACCGACAGCCAGTGGTCTGAAACTTCTAGAAGACGGATGTGTGTGGTTGCCAAAGGAATATTTTTTTTGAGGATGGTGAAGTGTTTCGGTGTTTCTGATGAGGGATCTTGTCAATGAAGAAATACAGTTTTGGAAGCAACTTTATTATGCTTATCTGTTTGCACACCAGTGCAGGGAATTGGAGTATATTGGGGTGAAAATTCAGCCACAGATGGGGAAAAATGCCAGAAAGAAGGATGTTGTAAAACTATCGTAAATGTGAACGCAACTTGCTAGGAACATGGGGAAATTTTTAGTCCCCAAAATTGTTTATTGAAACATGCACGGACACCAACTAGAAAAAAAAATCTAAATGTATTCAATTTTTGTTTCAGTGTCATAATATTTGAACCTGCAGTTGTTTAGGCATCAGGCTGTGGCTTTATGGTTTTTCTAGGCCGATGATGCTTGATCACAACAACACTGGGCCAGAAGAACCCATAGAATTTCTCTCTGCCAGACAAAACTTGCATATCCTGTGGTGTTGCATTTTGGGTAGCATTTCTGATTATCTGAGAGCAGTCTGCAGAGTGTCTGCTTTCAGAAGAGACCATGATTGTGCTGCAGTGACAGTGGTTCACGACCACTGACGGAAGGTTAAGGGTTTAACGACACTTCAGCACTTTAAGACTACGTTACTCTGCTTACTCTTTCCTTAGCAAGTATGGGGATTACACTCCAGTTACTCACGCATTTATATCGATTAGGTAATTTGGAGTCTGCAATTAGCATCGCATACTGTCTTTGGAAGGTGGGAGAGAAACCGACTGCCCAGAGGAAACCCAGGAGAACATGCAAACTCGACACAATACGTCCCCAAGCCAAAGTCAAATGTTCAGCCCTCTTACTGCAAGGCAACAGCACTACCCGCTGTGCACCCCCCAAATTTGATTTGGACAATGAAGCTGTATTGCTTGTAAGGTTGATTTTGTAACCTCTATAGCTGCTAGACGTGAGCAATATGCTAAGAAAATGTTCTGATTTTGCCTGTAGTTCATTAAAGTGTTAATCCAAATGACATGACATGGTACAAACATTCTTCGTTTTGTCCTGACACAAATTTGAGAGGAAAAGGTTTTATATTTCAAAAAATAGTCAATATAAATAAATGCATTTGACACACCACAGCCCTAAATATGCAGATGATGCTATTTCTTGTAGTATTGTATTCTGTTGTGACTACTATACGAGTGAAAGCTATGATGTTGCTGTAAATGCCGGCAATAAAGGCCTATCCATCTGTCACTCATAGCTTTCTGTCAATCATTCCTCAACTTGTTTCTCTCAAAGATTTTGCCTCAACTGAGAAATCTGCCAAGTTTGAATTGAATTGAAAATACAGTAATTAACTGTAAAATGCCAATGACTGGTCTGAGTGACAAATGACATTTCCTGCCAGGCAGTCTGGCTTGAGTGGTTTGTTTCATTCTGTTGGGGAAAATTTGATCCATCCAGAGATGGTAATGATAATGTTATAGAAATTCTGCTTAAAATTAATATGTGACCTGTAACTAGGTCAGGTAAGGGTGCCATTACTGTAAAACTCTAATAAGAAGAAAATCTACCTAAAGAGAAAAACTAGTATTTTACAAAACATGACTGTATGTCCGACAGCCTTTCCTGTATATATTCAGCATGTCTGGAGTCTGTCTGTTGTACTCGGCCCTCTGGCAAATTATCTGCTCCCCACAAAAACACAACAGATTTTTCATTTGTTTCCAACTTTTTTTTTTGGCAGAATTTTCATGGCCCCTGTGTGCTTGTGCTGGTTAGTTCACGCGTGATCATTTGTGCATGTTACCACACTGGAAAGTAGCTGCACAAGATTGCATGCCATGATGCTCTAAAACATTTGCTGTCATAAAAAGTGAGTGAGATTTTTCAAGTGTTGAGCTGCCATCTATTCAGTCACGGCCCAATGAACTGCATTAAACACAAAATTGATTGAGACCTGATAAATATGCAGAATTAAAGCCAAGTTATCGCAGTCTGTTAATCAGAAAATGTAGGATGTGATTATGCAGTGTATGTAAGGAAAAATATCTCCCATATCCCATCAGATAATGACACCCACTGTAAGTATAATGTATTCCCCTTATTATCATCTGTGTCAGTCCCTGTTCTGCAGTGGAGAGTTATGCATATGCAGTAAAATGGTATTTGCTGTTCTATCACTGGCAGTATCCAGCCAGCGGGTCTAAAAGTATATTGACATACAGAGACTGGAGAGGATTTTTGTACTTTGAGAAATGTTCCAGTGAATGTATGTTGCTGCGCCCTCTGGCCGTCCATTACAGATTTACGCTAGTTCAGCCATAAATGAATACAAGCTCACAGAGGGATGGTGAGGGAGACTAGATTAGTTCCTTAAAGGTAGTGATTAGTTGATTTATGTGGTATTGTGTCAGGCTTGAATAAAAGTCTGCTGGCATCGCCCATGTGGGGACACTGTTGAGATCCATGTGCACTCTGGCCCTGTGGCATGGATGCAGCAAAAATGTGGATTCTTTGTCCATTTAAGATCATGAGCATCCATGATAACAAAGAGTGAGTCAGGCCTTAGACCTTGAGACTTGAGTAATTTAATAAACGGACACAGTTTATGACATTACTGACATATTTTCATCAGCTGACTTAAATCTATTGTTTTGAATGGGTGATATTGATTTAATATTGCATTTGTTGTGAATCTAATTCTGAGATTAAATTCTGCTCAAGTTCAGGATTTTAAGCTAATTTTATGTTCTCTGGAGCTTTAATTTTTATTTATTGGGCGGTAGAAACCTAGAGCATGTTGGGGCAGATAAACTGTTAAAAGGAATTTTTAAGCTATGCATAGCTATGCATGCAGTTTTTTTTTTTTTTTGCTTATATGATATTCATCAATGATGCATGCACTCGGAATCTTGTTGTCAATTCTTGGGACTGTCGAGTCTTTTTTAAATTTTTTGAAGGTAATTGTCATTGATTCATTAAGATGTTGGGCAGGCAGGCATTGCAACCCTTGCCCTGTATGGAGCTAAAAGCTGTAGATTCTCTTCAAGCAGGGGTCGGCAAGTGGCCCTTGAATTCAAATCTGGCTCTTGTTTTTAGCTTACCGGCCCTATGGGCCGATAAGGTATTGTCGTGGTGTGGCGTCCGTCGTCAAGGGTCCGGCGTCTGTCGTCCGTCGTCTGTCGTCTGTCATCCATCTTCCGGAACATTTTTTATCTTTTTTTTGGCCTGATGAATTTTCGTGTAAATTTGCATGACATACTACTAGACCATATCTACAGATTTTTTTCTCAGATTTTTGATTTAATCATTTTTGTCCGTTTCATGGACCCTTGAATTTTTGGCTCCAATGTTAAAAATTTGACTGAGAAATTTAAAAAAATTATTTCTCAAAAACTGCGTGATAAATTTTTTTCTAAATCAGGCAATCAACTTACCTTGGTACCATCAATTTACAGTGCGAGCGCCATTTTGACTGAATCGACGGAAGTGGGTCTATTGGGGGCACTGTACTTTATGAATATGCAACATGGCATGTGGAGGCCAAACGGTTGCAGATAGAGATTAAGTTTGCATTATGGACATATAGGAAGTCATATATGACCTATACATTGGCTATGTTAAAGTTGACCTCAGATGACTTTGAAAGGTCAAACTCGCGGTCAGGGAATGTATTAAAGGGATAGTTCACTTTTTTTTTTGAAGTGGGGTTGTATGAGCTACAAATTGCCACTACTTACATTAGGTGCAGTAGAAAGCTCTCTGATCTCCTCCAGGTAGCCGCACCAGGGCGTAGTGCTGGGTGGAAATTTAGGCGATACACTGTTGTGAACGGAAACACAGAAACAGCGTATTTTCGCGGCCTAAAAGAGGTCCTACCTGAAAATAATACACCATTTCAATTGTACGCTATATTTAAAAAAATTACAGCACTTTAGCTGCTCGGAAAAAAACACAGTTGCTCTTGAACTAACCAACTGACGTATTCCTCCGCGAGGCGCATCGTAGTTCACTGCACGCAGTAGCGATCAGCTGTTTGGGTCAGACTCTGAGCGGTTTGCGGCAGAGACAGTATTTCGCAGAGACAGTATTTCAATGGCGTAGAATCACGTCTCAAATTAAAAAAAAAACATCCTTACAATAACCAGCACAGCAGATACACAGTATGTGGCTGCGTAGACCCTATGCGATATGAATTTGTGCTGCAATGTTACATTAGACTTTTTCACAGGTGTTTCACTCTTTTACCTTATGCTTGGGTACAGCAGTGCTCTTCAGCGTGCACCGTTGAGATTTCCCTGAATGTAACCAAATGAAATCCTCTTTGGAAAAATGAATACTGCAAACACGGAGCTCTTTTAGGGATACGGGTGGCGTATCAATATCCGTGTTGAGGCAACTAGCCACAGCTACAAGTCCAATATTCAGCAGAGGAATGCGGTGGAAGCTGTAAGTGCACCAGGATACAGCTTTGCTTTCACGTCCAAGAAAGCGACACACATGGACCATTTTCGAAATATTTGCACAAGTTCAACGGCCGTCCGACCTCGCAACCGCAGTTAAGCCGCTTGCACACTGGACGCGAAACGAATTTTTCGCACACAGATTACTTTCAAAGTCAATGCGAAGACGTGAATACACGCGTTTGTGCAAGCAGCTTTACTGTGACCCAGACAACTGATCGCTACAGAGCGCAGTGAACTACGATGCGCCTCGTAGGAATACGTCAGTTGGTTAGTTCAAGAGCAACTGTGTTTTTTTTTTCCGAGCAGCTTAAGTGCTGTAATTTTTTTAAATATAGCGTACAATTGAACTGGTGTATTATTTTCAGGTAGGACCTCTTTTAGGCCGCGAAAATACGCTGTTTCTATGTTTCGGTTCACAACAGTGTATCGCCTAAATTTCCACATAGCACTAGGCCCTGGTGCGGCTACCTGGAGGAGATCAGAGAGCTTTCTACTGCATCTAATGTAAGTAGTGGCAAATTGTAGCTCATACAACCCCACTTCAAAAAAAGTGAATTATCCCTTTAACAATGTTAAAAGATATGACTTGAAATTTCAAAAAATTATTTCTCAAAAACTGTCTGATACTTTTTTCTAAATCTGGCTATCATCTCACCTTGATACACTTTATGTACAGTGCAAGTGCCATTTTGATTGAATCGACGGAAGTGGGTCTAGTGGGGGCGCTGTACTTTAACATTAGGTCTTATGGAGAATGGGCAATATCGCCTGTGGAAGCTAAATGGTTGCAGATAGAGATTAAGTTTGTATTACTGACATATGGGAAGTTATATACGACCTATATTTTGGCTGTGTTAAAGTTGACCTCAGATGACCTTGAAAGGTCAAACTTGAGGTCAAGGAAAATGTTACAATTTTCAAAGGTTTCTAGGTTTGAAAATATTGAAGATTGGGAACATATGTGCATTGAACACTTATAGGAAGTCATGTATGAACTTTCATTTGGTGGCCCTGAACTTGACCTTCAGTGACCTTGAATGCCCAAACTTCACAGTGAAATTTCAATGACTTATATCAGCAAAATGGTTACAGATAGTTTCGGTTTGTATTGGAGATGTATAGGAAGTCATACATGCTCTTTCATTTGGTGGCCTTGAACTTGACCTGCGGTGACCTTCGAAGGTCAAACTTCACATAGTGAAATTTCAATGACTTCTATCACCAAAACTATTACAGATAGAGCTTAGGTTTGTATTGTGGCCATATAGGAAGTCATGTATGAAATTTCATTGGGTGACCTTGAACTTGACCTTCAGTGACCTTCAACGGCTAAACTATACAGTGAAATTTCAATGACTTATGTCAACAAAATCGTTAGATTGAGTGTAGGTTTGTGTTGGAGAAGTATAGGAAGTCATGTATGAACTTTCATTTGGTGACCTTCATATTGACCTTCGAAGGTCTAACTTGACCTAGAGAAAATTCAATGACTTCTATCACTGAAAAAGTCACAGATGGAGCCTTGGTTTTGTTACTGACGTAGGAAGTCACAAATGAACTTTCATTGGGTGACATTCAGCTTGACTGTTGATGACATTTGAAGGTCAAACTTGACATAATACAATTACAATGACTTGTCTTGCCAAAACGGTCACAGATGGAGTCTAGGTTTGTATTATAGACATGTAGGAAGTCATGTATGAACTTTCATTTGGTGACCTTCGTATTGACCTTCAAAGGTCAAATGTGACCTAATGAAAATTCAATGACTTGTATCACTAAAAGGGTCACAGATGGAGCCTAAGTTTGTGTTACTGATGTCTAGGAAGTCACATATGAACTTTCATTTGGTGACATTCAACTTGACTGTCAGTGACCTTTTAGGGTCAAACTCCACAGTGAAATTACAATGACTTGTATCACCAAAATGGTCACAGATTTAGCCAAGGAGACATTTAGAAAGTCATATATGAAGTCCATTTGCTGACCACAACTTGACATTCTGTGAACTTTAAAGTTCACAATTGACGTATTGAATACATATTGACATATTTTAATGACTTGTATCACCAAAACTGCTTCAGAGCTTAGGATTGTATTACAGAAGGTCTTATGAATGTATGTGAACATTTATTTAGTAACCTTGACATTGATTTTCATTGATTCAAATGTCAAACTTCACATGAAATTTTCATAACTTGTATCATCGCTGTAAGACTGCTTGCCGGTAAGCTACAGGACCCTTGGTCCTATTTTTTCATATCAGACAAGTAAATGAACACTCTGCTTCACACCTGTCTGCCAGGTAGAGGGAGGGTGGAAAACGTGTAGTTCTTGGCCCTTGAGGCCAGTGATATGAGGACCAGGCTCCTAAGGTATGACCGTAGACCTTTTTGGAAATAGGATTCAGCTGCTCAACTTTCCCTTGAGGCTTTGCGGTACTAATTTTTTCAATATCTATTTTTGACATAAGATCGGATGTGGCGCGTTGTGAATGGAAATATTCTCATTATTACTGAAGCACTAGGGTGAAGTTCAAGTGCCTGTTACATTACATTGCATATTGCACATGCACCACTACTGAAATGGAAATGAAAGCACCGAGTTTGTGACATGAGGATGGATAAGGGAGAAAGTTTTTGTGTTTTACAGCATGTCAGACCTGCTATTCAGCAAAGTTCATTCCAGAGTGCTGGCACTGTGGTTTGAGTGGAGGCTGGAAACATTGACTTAACTGTAGCGGCTGGTTGCTGATTTCTGATGGCTAGAGTGGACCCAGCTGGTCCTGGCGAGTGGTTTTGGCACGGGACAAGGCAGAGGGTGTCTGAGTAGCTCTTTGTCCCCTCTGCCTGAGAATGAGGTGTTCATGGTGCAGTCAGAGCAGCTGTTGGCTTTCTGCTCCTTGTCTCTTTGTAAGGGAGAAACTGCACAAGCATTATTGTGGTCAAGAGACTCTGAGACATGTGAACCGTGGGCAACGTACTGTGGTTTGGCCAGGAGCTTTTGGGCATAATCCAAAAATGATATTCAGCTGTGATTTACAGCGAGGACCATAAATATTTGGGCAGTGACAAAAAAATTCAAGCGCTCCAATTCTTACAGGGGTCTCCCTGTGGGTGTAAATTGCCACAAATTAATGTCAGTTTGTATGATTGAACCCTGTATGAATTACAGCCCTTTAACATCTGTTGCTGCCAAAATACCAGTCAAGAAATATAAGCTGGAGATGATGTAACAAATTAACATCTGATCACTTTCTCATATTTTGGAATTGTCCAGCAACCTAGTCCTATTGGCTTGAGATGGTGACCAAAAGTCAATTTTTGGTTTTGAGATTGATTGGCACTACATATTTAGGTAATACACCAACCAGATATAATGCTCAGGACAAGTACCCTCCTTAGGTATTACTTGTAGCTTGCAAAAAACTAACAAGAGTCCTCAGGAGATGGCATATCACCCTAGCCCTCACAAAATTTTAAATTTGAAAAATTCCAAAATGGCTGAAGGCAGTACTCCAGCACATGGTTGATTGGTCGTTCACACATCCTAAATAACCTTGTAAAGGTCCGTGATGATGCATGATGGCTCAGAGAATAGCAGGGATGGTGAAATGCGATTGGCTGATGGCTGCTATCTTGTTTGTGAAATAACCTTGTACTTGTAGATTTCTGTAGGACCCTTGACCAACATGAAGCAAGCAAAATTTGAGGTTGATGATGTAATTGGTTTTGGAGTTTGGACTATTTGTTTGGTATAAATCTGTCCATAGATGGTGCTATAGCAATTTTGATAGGCTTGAGTCTGAAGGCCTATAGATGAAGGATCTTGAATTTGGGGATGATTGAACATTTTATTCTGGAGTTGCAGCTCAGAGGCCACACCCACCAACTTTTTTGCCTTACTGCAGGCCACACCTTTTAACGTAGTGTCTGTATATGTAGCACAAAAAAAAATCTTGGTCTGAAGATGTTGAGTACCAGATGTCATATAATTTGGTCAAACCGCATTGGAGGAGATGGAGGCTGCATTTGAATGGTCCAAAAATTACGTTCTACTGTCTAATTCCTAACCACTTGTCCTGAACCTCCACGGAAGACGTTATTAGGTTAAGGAAAGATGTAAAGGATAATTGGTTAGGACTCAGGAATGTACAACCATGGTGCTGTGAGAGTTTGACTGCGCAAACACAAGGGGATATCATCATGTGTCTCTTCCTCATCATGTATGTTTGTTTTTGTGAATGGCTGAATGGATGGTACATCTTATTGCTGTTGCAAGGAATTGTGGGATGGCATTGTCCCCTACCTTTTCACAAAGGATGGTTCAGTGTGCCCTATGCTAAAGGGGATGAGTAAGAGAGCACTGAAGCCCCTTTCCTTAGCATTTAGAGAGTTCGAACTTCGAACTAGACTTATCATGACTGCCACGTAAATACTTCTGGATCATTTCCTAGCAGTGTGGACCATTCCAGTAGCCTGACTCCGCCAGCCTTCGTACTTCCGCTTAATTTCATTTGGCTTCAGTACTCAGTCTGGTCACTCGGAGCTCTGCCTTGTTTACCTCGGCAGAAAGTACGCCGGACCAACCAACGAACAGAAGGCGTGACCAAGAGCCATGATGTAGCCGCTGCGCCGAGTTTGAAATTGTAGTCTCCGAAATCAACAATGGCCACGGACATAGATACAGGGAGGCCATTCGCTCTGTCGTGGAGAAAATCCAGGGTATCAGCGACTTATAGCCACAACAAGATAATTGTTTGGTTAGTTTTTTTAATGGAAATGATGTTGTAGCGCCACTCCCTACAGATTGTCATATCTACTTAATAGCCATCATGAAACATATGAAATAGGCACCCTGGTCATCTCTGTGAGAGACAGCCGAAGCACCTCAGCTAGCTTGTAGCTTCTAGTGTTACATTGCCCACGAAGTTCACGCTATTTAAGTTAGCAGCAAACTTCTTAAAAGCCGTGTTTTTGTTCATGTCACAAGACCTATTTGCTGTCTCAGTGTTATGTTGTCATTATCCATCCAAAGAGCCAAACTGTGTTGCTATAGTTAGATAGCGAGCTCGGTATGATGTCAGCACAAGTATGGTTAACGGTTCAGTTTTCGTGTCAACACAGATTTCGTCCTAATGTAAATAATGCGTTATTCTCGCGATTCTGCCGTTGGTTTTGGGTCTCTGATGTTTTTTTTTAACAGCAGCAGTATCTGCAGGAAAAACGATAGCTCAACAGTTTGTTTCTTTTAAGGAGAACAGAAAGGGCACCTTTGGTTCTTTTAAGTGAATGAGTGAAGGCTAAAATTTGGTAGATGGGCATATGTATGGGTACAGTATTATCTTTAATGTACTGATCAGTTTGTTTTCGCTGCATTCCTGGTATGAAGGATTGTATAGAGTACTAAAGTGATGACGTCACCGCTACTTAGCCTCTGGTGTCGGAAGTAAATCCCTATGGGAATTTATAATGGGGTTTGGACACTTTCTGGCATTGCTCGAACTCGTATTAATTCTAAGAGCAGCCTCACTCCAAGATTAGCCTACAGGGTATACAAATTAAAATGATCACATCAAATTTGTAGTTTATTGCCAAAAATTATGCTTTTGCACTTGTAGTCCAGTTTGTAGTCCACTTCTCCGAACTACATATCCGCTGCACAAGCGGGCGAGTGTACCCCGTGATTTGTTTCAAGCCAATGAGGTACCTAAGTTTCAGCCAACGTTCATAACGTACCACGACGGTAGCCCATCAGTGCCCTACATTGCCGTATGTCCGTGCACCCGTTCCCACATAGCGGGCTACTATTAGCTAGCTACATACCTAGAAATGAAAGGTTCACAATGAATAGTTATTTCGTCATTTAGCTATCTAGCATTAAGCTACGCTAGCGAACCACCGAGCTAGCCAGCTAGTGAGCTTATTACATCTCCTGCACATAGCTAAACCGATAGAAACAGTAAATGGTACCGTCACTTATTGTTATTTAGCAAGCTAGCTAGTATGATTATTCAATAAATATCACTATCTTAGCTAGCTAAGTGAATAAAAGCAGTGAAGAGCCATTATTGGCTACTTAGCTAGCGTTGAGCTGCGAGCATTTCACAAGCTGGCATTTAACTAAATGCGCCAAATATAAAGTTAGACAACTACCGAAGTCGGTAAACTAGCTCGCTGGCTAAGTCAGCCTGCTGACAGCGAGTTCGCTGTCAGTTATGCGTTGACAAGGCTGATAAGCTCGTTCGCTGACTACCGAGTTTTTAAGCAAACAGACGTTGGCCAAAGATGCCTGGCTATTAAAGTAAATTGGCGCTAATTGTAAAACTTGATATTTAGCAAAGAAAGCGTAACCAAGTAGAACGTAGAGTGGCTAACTAATTAAGCAAGCAAACGGCTATGGGAGGTGCTGGAAGATTCGAGGCGGGTGACTTCTAACCATTGACTGTATAAATCGCGTCCTGAACTCCTTCAGCCCGGGAATCAGGAGGATCATGGGACGTGTAGTTTTTAGACTACAAAGAGGATTAGCATGGTGGCAAAAAAAATTAAAATGATTTGAAAGATAGCTGATTCCTGTCAAGAAAAATTATATTTGTTTTTATTCGGAAATATAATGCAAAATCTCGAAAAAGATGGAGGCTTGAAAACAATGGGAAGTGATTCAAAAGTGAACTGAAAAAATATTCTAAGGGTAAAATGAATGGGAAATTTTAATTCTGACACCAGCATGACGTCATCACTTTAGTACTCTGGGTGCGTTCGAGCGCGTCAGCAAGTAAGCCGGCTGCGCGAGATTCGCGAAAAATTACGCGAGAATCTTGCCGAAGTTGCGCGATAAGCCCTCCAAACCCTGCGATAGCTGCAGGATCTTGCAGAAAATCGTTCGAGCACCCCGGCTGCGTGACCTTTGACAGGAAATATGTAACAAAGGCGCGACCAAAAATCTGCGCATCTCCGCAGACCCTGGAGAGATGCTGCGCTCGGCTGCAGAGGTTACAAACGAACAAAGAGAACGGCACAGGGCAAGAGAGGATTCACGTTTGTAATAGGTGATAAGTGCTGCTGATAGCGCTACCTCATGGAAGAACAAATGTAGTGCAGTACTTAATTCATAGATTTTTGTTTGTCCTTATACCTGTTTGCCCGCGCTATAGTGTATTTTGCATTGTGTAGGAAAATACGTCGAGAATGAAGGAAGAGATTTATGTTATTAAATCAATATTCCTATTGTTACAATTTAATTGATTGAAATCTTGAATAAGAACTTCAGATGTTGTTAGATCTGACTTTATTTGTTGCCAATATCACATGGCTACACTTGCGCTTGGAAATGTAACCCCACTTTGACATGTTACTTCAATGAGATTGACGCTCAATATTAGTAAATTAAACCTATTAAAGAATTGACTAAAGTATTATGCATGAGTGAACATCCAGGTCCTTGTTTTTATGGTTTATTTTCTTCAGTTGTGTGCATTATTATTCAATTCATATCTACCCCTGGCAAATATTCCCATGTGTTACATACAGCTTTGCTCTACATCACTTTGTACATCTTCCAAGTTTATTCTAGAATAACCTCAATGGTGATTGTATAATAACGACTCTCATAATCAGACGGGATTCCTCTCCTGTCAATGCTTGTTTATGTGGACAATTTCAGTGTCAATTAAAGTCAGTGTCATTATGGTGACGTGTCCACTGGAATAAAACTCAAGAAGCTGGACAGCATGTCATTTTCAGCGTTGTCTCACAAAGTTGTCGGCGTATGATTTCCTACTCGCATCCTGTCTTCAAATATTCAGTTGTCAAATAATAATGCTCTGCCTTCCTTAACTACCCAGTATAACTGTCAAGTCTTTTAAAGATTTAAAACACTTTTTCTGGTTGATTAATCCATGCTGACATTATGTTGCTTGGCTGAAACAGTGATGCATCAGTCTGCATCTTATTCAAATTTCATTTTTGTTTTTTCTTTTGCCTACTCACTGCACTTGCTATGTTTGGCCCTTTATTCTTTAAACCTTGATTTTAGGGAGAGGCAGATCCTGATGTGAAGTCATTGACTTTAGTGATATTCATCTACTCTCATAAATGTCTCCATTTAACTGGGCCCACTTAGGGGCCATAGTGCAGGGTGGACGGGACACAAATGTTTATTGGAGGGATATTGAGTCAGCGGATAACCAAAAATCTTGGCAGTATCATCGAGATGAACAATAATTGGCACGGGCAGGCAAATGTCACATCATTCTTGAATTGTTCATACAATCCCACAATATTCTGCATCCTACAAAAACACAGATGTAAGAGGATTAAAAGGTGGCCATTGATTATTTCTGCAAGTTGAAATACACAAGGCATGCAGTCACGTTCCCCTTCCATCTGCAATATGTATTAGTTCTACATCATTGTCTCCATAGGAGGGCCATTTAAGTTCTGTAATTTGGATGCAAAATGTACAATATCTTTCTTGAGTAAATGATAATCTTCAGATTGCCCCATGCCAAACAGTTACATATCTCGGAAGTTTTCGTTGCACACATCAACTTCATGATTAAAGTAGTAACTTAGGAGGTCACAGGAGGCCCTGGTAATGAAAAACTCCCTTGTAGACCATGGAAAAAGACTTGGGTGGACACAAAACTGGAGTTCAGTTTGGTTTAGTTTATTAGGGTCCCCATAGCCATTACCCAGGGCAACAACTACTCTGCCTGGGGTCCACACTTAACAGAAGATACATACAGCCCAAGAAATCAAGATAAAATAAAAACAATTTTCCACAACATGAAAACATACAAAAAAAACCTAGAACCCCCCAAAAAAAACAAAGCTTTGTAAAAATCATGAAGACATAAAACACAAAGTGGCATCTCTAATTAGATCATAAAGAGGCTACCTTCTATATCATACCACAGCCACCTTCCTTCTCATGATTGACAACATTTTGCATATAATATCCAACACCATACCATTTACAACACTAACATTTATTCACATTTAATTCCTTTAACAATTGGGAACTATGCTGATGTACTCT
This sequence comes from Gymnothorax javanicus, assembly GCA_029692085.1. NCBI lineage: Eukaryota > Metazoa > Chordata > Actinopteri > Anguilliformes > Muraenidae > Gymnothorax > Gymnothorax javanicus. The sequence goes on from CM056201.1 coordinate 35,918,382, forward strand.
GCTCTGGTTTTTAAAAGTGGGGAGCCCATTGCATTTTATTGTAAAGGTACAGAGTATACTCAATTTATCATGTGGGGCAAAAGAATACCAATGGCTTGAGTGTAGAAAAAGAAAATACAGAGCAGCAAAGAGCCTATGGAAACTGAAGGACACTGAAGTGTTGGTTTATCATCGTACCCTGGCACATTTTTTAGCTTAAGTGTCTGCAGTGGTGGAAAGCAGGCAAACGGGCTCATTCTATTGGGAAAGAGGTACATGTAATGAAGAATTGGGCAAAATGTATTAGTTTCAGGTCTCTGTATGTAACGCAGGGAACCTTTTCACAAATGCGTGGCAAATGTTCACGGAGGCCCCAAAAGAGTGTCAGTACTTAACGATGCCAACTTAAAGTAGGAACAGCATGTACATGTGTTGGCACATGAGTTTCCACATGGATGTTTGTAATCAAGCAACTTTGGTGCATTGTCGCCAATAGGTGCTGAGACTGTACCAGCAGGTTCAGCTCGAAACATCACACTGCCCCGACAACCACATTATTTTCACATTATCTATTACTCTTGCTGTCATGTATTCTTTGCTTGCAAGTCTGAAACCAAGAACCCAAGCTAACTTGGGGCCAAGCTAACTTGGAAATATCCCAGGGTAAAGAAAGCATTTTATGATGAACTTGAACTGTATGTCTTAATAATAATAAGAATGTAATTTACGTGTATACTAACCATTACACAACACAACCGTACGTTCAGGATGCACCTGTAGGTGGCGCCAATGCATAAGCATCAAACAGACACAGTGGACGGAATTTACCTACTATATACAAAAATACTGAGACTCCCAGGCCACCAGCAGCTTCCGATCTAACCATTTATTGCCTTCATTTGACAAATGCGATACAAGTACATTTCATTTTTTTGCGGACACGTAACTTCTCTGACATTCAGAAAATAAGAAAGAAACAGAAATAGCTGGTATTTGCGACAAATATGCCCACAGTGTCAAGTCATATTTTACATACCTTCGTCTCCGGTCAAAATTTTCATAGATAAGTCCATAAATAAGGAGAGGGATGTCCAGAGCATCCATCTTCTCGATTACTTCCAGCGTTGCCAAGTAAGTCGCCATTCTTTTCTGGCGGAGAAGACTCGTGATATTTCATGTGATCAGCTGCGCGGCAATTTCAGCGAGCTGTTTGAGCAGATGCGATCCGCCCCAGGAAACGTGTCATGTTACAGTGCGATGCAGCTGCAGACCTTGCAGACGCGCTCGAACGCACCCTCTATTTACAGCAGAAGTACTAGGCAGCTGAGCCGGCGCATAACATACGTCATCGCCAAACGTTAGTGATTAGTTTACGGGTACACCAATGATTTTAAACTTCTGACAAGCGCCCACCCACCAGGAAGTAAACACTTGTCAATGACGACTGCCCAGACTCTGTGTACGAAGCAAAGCAAAGTAGCAGAGTCTGGTTTTACCAGGCTACCATTCCAGTGCAAAAAAGACTATTTTAATGGAGCCAGAGTTCAAAGGTTTTACAAAAAATTCTAAATGGCAGGAGGAGTATACATATGCAAATAGGTGTGACATATATGGATAGATTTGTGTGGACCGTCAGAGTCCAGCAAGAAAAGAATTTTGTTTCTGGGACCTACTGTTCAAAAGTCAGCGGCAACATGTAAAGTTTGTTGTTATAGTTCAACCTTGTGGTCAATTGATATAAAATAAAAAGGCATTACTCCAGTTCTTGTCTGTTTAAAGTTTTGTGGAAAACGAAAATTATTATGGACAGACAGATGGACATGCTGATGGCTGATCCCCCACGTATTACTTATTAGGAGAATTATAACTAAGAAATGTCTACGCAAAGAACCACCAGCAAAAGAATAGCAGGTAGTAGTTGTCGAAGAATATTTACCATACCAAGGAGATTATATTTTTACCGGCGCTGGTTTGTCTGTCCGTCTGTGTACAAGCTAACTCTGCAAGTAAAAAATGGATATCTCTGAAATTTTGTTGGTGGATTGCTATTACATCAGGGATGGACCCTATTGATTTTGACCGCGATTGGTCAAACAATATGGCCACTACAGCAATCATGTCAAAATCCTATGTTGCAGATATAGAGGATCTTACACAAGTGGGCGTGTCATATGAAAGTTATGTAATGAGCTGCGTAAATTTTACGTTTTTTTGCGAGTTTTAGCGAGCAACAAACCCAAAATTAACTCAGCAAGTTTAATAGTTTTCTCATAACACGACAAAGAGTATAAGATTCTGTTTAACCGAAGTGCATTATTTAATGGAAAGCAAATGAAGACCTGGGTGCAAGAAGTACTTAAGTCACATTTTCCAAAAAATGAGCTGACACTACTACCATAAAGTAGAGTGTCATGTGCATCATTTAAAGCCAAAAAATTCCAAATATAAGTACTCAAGTCCTCAATACTGATATACGGCCTTCCCCGAATCTACTGAATTTTTGTGGAAGAAATACTCAAGTCCTTGACGTCATCAGGAACAAGTGCCGAAGTCCATGACTGTCCAATCAGCTGCTGGTATGTGTCATTTGACAAGCGTAGCAAAAATGACTGTTCGGCAATCAGAAAATGATTGAAACGGTATTTGTGTGGTAAAAGTACCGAAGTCCATGCATTTTATGGCAATAAGTACCGAGGTCCAGGCATTTTATGGTAAGAAGTACTAAAGTCCGAAACTGATTTTCTTTTTTTTTTTTTTTAGTAATAAAGCATTATTTTTCCACAAAAACGTGTCTGTCCACTTTGTATAACCCCTGAGACTAGCAGCAGGCGCCACTGAATGTTATCTTTCAAAAAAAGTATCTGCAGCATGTTTTCAAAACTTTGACCCTTAATATCTCAAAAGTGTTATTTTGTGACTAAAGTACTTCTTGCACCCAGGTCTTCAAATGTAATTTCCGTTAGCGCCCATTGTATGTTAGCATTACGCTAATTACATCGCTTTGCTTAGCCAGTCTCTGAGTCACAGACATTCGCAGCTGAACGAGCAACGGTTTGTAAATTCAGTCAACTGAGTAGCAAGCGAATGTTAGCTCGCTAGCTAACAAACTAATGTTAATGGTTTTGAAAAAGTATTGTATGCACGCTACCAAGCTAAGTAACGTGAACTTAGTTACGTGAGTGGTGCTTAGCTAGTCTGCTACAGCGCTGAGCTATGCCGATTTAACCAATGTATAAACCAAGTATAAACAGCAAGACGTAACGCAGTTTTTTTTTTACTTTTTTTTTCTCCCCCACGCTCTCAGCCAGAGAGATTTTAATATAAAAAATATGTCATCAGCTGGGCTATGGGAAAAGTACTGCAGTTATGTGATAAACCTTAAATTTCTTCTGAACCATGCTCACTCAGCAAGATCACGACTGTGCTGCCTTGGCGGGGGTTTGCACTCTCGGACTGCCTCTTGTCTCATGGAGAAACAAATCTATTCTTTAAGACATTGTTTCAATACATTTTGTAAACATTGGTCTAAATAGATATCACGTATGAATATGGATGTTACACTGACTGAATGCAAATACTTGGTACTATGATTAAAAGTGGTTTTCTTAGATATTGGTCATAAGGCAAAAGTTAATTTCCTTTCCTTTCCTTTGATGGACTGAGTCTGACACAGATTTGACCTGATCCTCACTTGATGCTCTGTTTGTGTTTTTTAATGCCATTTTAATGCTGTTCTTTCTTTCTGAGACTATTAGGAAAGTAACCCTTTATACAAAGCTAATTACTGACGACACATGAGCTGTATTGCATTACCCCTTGTGACCTCTCTGTTCAGTTCTGGTGCTTATGGGTTTCACTGAAACAAAAGCTACAAAAAATAGACTTTCAAAGAAAGAATATGAGCAGACTACAGTTTACTTTAATTTGAAGGCATGTGCGCTGATCCTCATACTTCGAAGAATGCATCTAGGAATGCAGCCCTTTAAAATTGTCACCGTTTACATGTATAGAAAACTGTTCTGTGACTTTTTTGATTTTCAGCTGAGATTACGAGTGAGCTGTGAGCCAAATGTTCAAATAATAATATCTCTCTTTCTCTCTCATCTCGCAGTGAGCATGTTTCTGAACACACTGACCCCCAAATTTTACGTGGCCCTGACGGGAACCTCGTCTTTAATATCTGGCCTCATCTTGGTGAGTGCTGTCTTTGTTCTTTTGTTCTAGATCATTCTCAGCTCTCACCTAGTGCCCAGCGCCTGCTTATTTTCACAATGGTACACAATCAACTTGGTTTTGTTGCTTAGAAACGGATCTCTGTTACAGTGTGCCATCTGGACCTGGTATTTCATGTTCCTGCCTTTGTTCATTTGTTCATGTGTGCGTGCATTGACACTTGAGAAGGGCACTTAACCAGAACTCCTTCAGTAAATATGCACCGCTATAAACGGATATGTGGAATATAAACTTGCCCTAGCCAAGTCAATCTATTATTATCAATATTATACTGTCAAGTTGGTCAATGCGAAACTGTTAGCCTCTGTCTACATTTCATTTATGAAGTTCACATGATTTCTTTTCCCACTATCTATCTGCTGTCATGGTTTCTGATCTGATTGTCCACCCCCACTATATTTAAATTTGTAATGAATTTGGCTGAGAGCAGTCATTACTGGAGGCCATATTCACAGTGTGAACCTAGTAATTACGAGAGGGTTCTCTGACTCAAATTCTGAGGGTTAGCGGTGAAAGTTTTAGTTGTTTTCCAGCTTTTAAGTGCTTGATGATTTTTAATGAAAATTGGCTGTTAATTTTGAGTAAATCACAAAAATTTGTTGTCCTTTTGGACTGTAGCTTGGTACCACTGAATAACACTGGCACTAGCTGATCAGAGAGTGCTCCCCTCCCCCAATTCAACACATTCTTGCTTTGTTGCTTTAGATTTTTGAGTGGTGGTACTTCAGGAAGTATGGGACTTCCTTCATTGAGCAAGTGTCTGTGAGTCATTTGCGCCCTCTGCTGGGAGGTGTAGATAGCAGCTCACCCAGTAACTCCACTACCAGCAATGGAGACGCGGACTCCAATCGACAAAACGTATCAGGTGAGAGATGACCTGCTTTGGGCCTGCATTTTCAGCTGCTGCACTCCTGTCTGTAAGTGCAAGTTTGCATATCACAAAAATAATGTTCTCTGAATTACAGACTGAATATAGTTTTCAAATATGTTTTTGTAGTTTGTTTTCTATAGCCATATGCATAGTCTAGTGGGGGAAAAAATCCAGATGTTTGTTATTCCCAACTGTTGTTTCATCAATCAAATCCTTTCTTGAACCTGTTTATGTAAAAGGATATGATGGAGATGTTCCTGCATGTCGTCCAATGAAAGATTTGTACCTTTTGAAAAGCTTATTGAAAGTTTGTTGTCCTGCTGTGCTGTAGCTCTACTGAGCCTTGTTTTTGTGTCACGTACAGAATGTAAAGTGTGGAGGAATCCACTGAACTTATTCAGAGGAGCGGAGTACAATCGGTGAGTCTGTCTGGCAATTGTTTTCTAGATTAATATGTCATAGCGTGCCATAAATGCCAGCTCATGACATGCTGTTTATGATGAATCTGGTTCAGATATTGATTCAGTTCTGTGGTGATTTTTAGAGCTGTAGTTTTATGGATATTGGCAACCACTGCACCAAGTGTCCATCTGTCCCTGAAGGAGACGTTTGATTTGTGGCCCCAGTCTTTCTTTTGCTATTTTTTGGTGTTTGGCATAAGCTGGCATTACACTTAACTCAGTTCCCAATCATCATCACCGGAAATAATTTTGCTGTTGTTGTGACTGATGCATCTGCAGTTCGGGCACCAACTTTTTGGCCCCTGTAGAACTCTTAATGCCCTCATTTTGTATTGGAATGTTGCCCAGCAAAGTGCTGCTGATGCGGTAGGTTAAGCAGACACATGCTGCTCATTAGCATTCATATTAATAGGAATCACCTGTGTCGATGATTTTATGATTGTGGCTTAGATACTTCAAATCAATTAAAGCCATTATTCAAGGCTGCCTCTGACATTTTTTCCACCCCCTGTAGGTCTTTAATGCACAACAGTTTAATTAGGTATTTGTCTGCAGAAAAATTTGCTGAAGGTCTCATTAAGTAGAACATTAATTTGTTAATTTAAATGCATATCAAAATGCCTTTCATTTTTTACGAGGTTGTTACTATCTCACATGTCAAGTGCGGGTGAACATTGAGGCCATGGCTTAAGAATGGGAGAGTTCATTGATCACTCAAGTGGAAGAAAATCAGCTTGTCTTCACATTTTTTAGGATCGGGGGTCTTATAAAAAATTAGCATGATGTCTAAATATTGTGAATGCTTAAAAAAAAAGAAAAACTCTTCATAGTAATAGATTTCTTAATTTGTAAAATTTTGCATATGCCAATTTGCATGCAGATTTTATTGAGTTAATTAGGATTAACTTGGAATTTTTCACGTGCATACGTGCTTTGAAAGGAGTATTTGCCCTCTTCCCAACTTCTTCTATTTTTGCATATTTGTAACCGTTAAATGTTTCAGATCATCAAACTAATTTTAATATGAGACAAAGATGACCCGAATAAACATGAAATGCATTTTTCCAAATGATGATTTCATTTATTGAAGGAAAAAAGCTATCTAACCCTACCTAGCCCTATGTGGAAAAGTAATTAGTTAAAAATCAATCAATTATAAACTAATTTAATTATTAATTGGATTCAGTTTCACTAGACACACACAGGCATGATTACCTCCTGCCCTGTTCAATCTCAACTTAGTCTGGCAATGTGAAGTTGGCAAAAAGCATCCCATGATGCTGCAATCTGAAGAAATTCAAGAACAGATGGGAAACAATGTCTTTCATGTCTAGCAGTCTGGAAAGGGTTACAAAGCCATTCTTAAGGCTCTGGGACCCCTGCATAGTTGGAAAAAGTTGGTGTTTTTATTTATGCCGGCCTCCCACAGTGCAAATAATTGAAATATAAAAAAAAAAAAAAAAAATTTTCAAGAGTTCTTCAATAACTCACAAGAGCAATGCAGGCAGTAAAAAAAAACAGGTGAGCAGTCAGTAGTTACCCTCTACGCAACCAAATCAAGACTGGCTTTAACCTGAGCTGAGCAGCTCCCTTTTCACTCAATAGCCCCTCCCCTCAGGCTCAATAATACAAAGAAAATACAGTTAACCAAGTTATTTCTTTAACCCAAAAGTATTAATAACATTTCAACTTAAATATATTATAAACAAAAATTCATTACATAACCAGAGATGTTTTTCTTTCATCACGAACGGTTTATATTTGCATAAAGATTTAACAAAAAAAAACCCAAATAGAGAAGTCACATGACCGTGTTGATGTGCGCGTCTTGACTCTTTAGTCCGGAAGTACATTCTGCCCGGTTTGCTTAAACAATGGGAAGACTGCATATGTCAAGCAGTACTACCATACCGGGTAAGTGTCATGAAACAATGTATGCGTGAAATGAAGGTAGAGCTCCCAAGTGTGCACCCTTAGCTGCGCTTCACAAACTGTGGGGAAAAGTGATTACTGCGCTGTTTATGAGATGTGTTGCGAGACTGAAAGGGATCGGGGAATGAATACTGTGTGTGGCTGTGTGTGTGCGTAGAAGCAAACGTATATTGGTATGCGTGCGTGTGGGTGCGCTCTGCCCGCAGTCAGTCAGTGACGGGGACGTGCCATCACAAACACAAAGACTTGTCTCACATTTCCCGAAAAAACATCTTGTTGATCCCCAAGACTTTTGGGATAATATTCTGTAGGCTGATGAGAACTTTTTGGAAGACATGGGTCTCACTACACCCGGCGTAGAGCTAACACTGCTTTCCACAATAAGAGCATCATACCAAGAGTCAAACATGGAGGTGGTAGTGTGATGATCTGTGGTTGTTTTGCTGTTCTAGGACCTGGACAACTTGCAATAAGTGGTGTGACCATGAGTTCTCCTCTTTACCAGAAAATCCCGAGGGAGAATGACTGGCTATCATTTTGTGACCTAAAGCTCAGGTGCAGTTGTGTTATATAGCAGGACAAAGATCCAAAGCACACAAGCAAGTCCATGTCTGCATGGCTCAAAACAAACAAAACAAAGGTTTAGGAGTGGCCCTATCAAAGACCTGACTTGAATGCAATTGAGATGCTATGGCATGACCTTGAGCCAGCAATTCATGCTCGAAAACCCTCTGATAAGGTGGGACTAAAACAATTCCTCAAAGAGTAGGCAATTATGAGGGCAATTAGGTAGGCAATGATAGCTGCATTTTTTTTTTTTTACTCGCTTTGTCTTGTCTTTTATTGTATCTCCCCGACGAGGATAGTTGGGAGATACTATGGTTTAGTTCCGAGGCCGCCGATTTTCTGTTCCAGGCTCTGGAGGCTTCAAAGTTTATAGGATTTTTCTCTAAATTTGCATAGTCAAAGATGTTTATTTGCCAATGCTCAAAAATCAATTCTCAGCAATTTCCAGCAACCAATATGGCTGCCGCCGGCCATTTTGTCGAAAGTTTTTTTTGCAGATTTTGTTTTTTTGCTCATTTTGAGCCACATTTACATATATATATATATATATATATATACACACATGTACAGGGATGCATATTAATGTCATAGCAAGAGTAAAAACAATAACATTGTGGCTGTAAAAATTTGCAAGTGATCTCTCATGGGGATCAGGGAGATACACGACTCGGTCCTTGCGGCGACCAAGTTTTCTAGTTAAAATTGGTTGTGTGGTATGAAAAATTTAAACAAAACAAAATTAACAAAAACAGAAGAAATCAGGAAGGGGGCAAATACTTTTTCACTGGACGGTATTCTGAATAATTTCAGGTTTTTTATTGTCAGGTTGCCGTTTATAAATCCAAGATCCGCAAAGAAGTTGGTGCGCGCATCTTTTTTGTGCCTACGCGCAGTTCATAAGTCAGACCCCAGGTCTTTGAGATACTACTATCACACACAGCTCTGGCCTTTGCCGTTATTTTTCAAGTTCTAACTGGAGATGTGTTCGATAGGTATACTTGGGTCACAGGGAGGGAGCCACTCACCTACTATGACATGAACCTCTCTGCCCAGGACCACCAGACCTTCTTCACTTGCGACTCGGACCACCTGCGTCCCGCTGATGCCAGTAAGAATCGCCCTCTCTCTGCCTTTTTTGATTTATTAGTTTACACGCGTGATGCTAATTATGTGCTCTGTGGTCACAGTAATGCAGAAAGCGTGGAGAGAGAGGAACCCTCAGGCCAGAATCTCAGCCGCACACGAAGCCCTGGAGCTTGAAGAGTACGTGAGGAGCTGTCAGTGTTTACTGAGTGGGGGGATTTCTGCTAGAGTGTGCTGTTGGGGTCATTCCATATCAAATGTCTGAATTTCAGAGAAACTTCCACTTGACTATCTTGGATTTGGCTGAAAAAATTCCAGTGGGTGCATACACCTCCTAATAGGATAAATCCAAAATTTTAGCTCTCAACTATTAATAGTTTTGTCATAAAAAAATATTTTTGGTGCTAAGTTCCGGCCTTTTTGAACAGCGATTTCTGAGGAGCCACTTTCACATGGCTGTATCTAGAAAAGTATTTCAGCTAAGTCCTTAAAATTTTCAGGGGTGAAAATCTGCTAGTATAAATTGAGGAATATGGACTTATAAGGGTATCCCTGTAGTTTATCATATATTTCTGGGTGCTTAAAATTGCTCAAATTTTTCTCTGCACTCCGCGGTAGCATATTTGAAGGACTGTAAAAAACCTAATTTCAAAGACTGGGATTTGGTATTGCACATATAGCTTCCCATATATGTTGTGTATTATGTATTCTAATTCTGCCCCTCTCTTGAATAATCTAGAAAATATTAAGGCTTGAAAATTAAAGGCTTGAAGGACTTAGCTGAAATGCTTTTCTAGATATAGCCATGTGAAAGTGGCTCCTCAGAAATCACTGTTGAAAAAGGGCCGGAACTTAGTTTTGTCATAAAAAAATAGTTTTGCTACTATCAGGAGTTGAGAGCTAAAATTTTGGATTTCTTTTATTAGGAGGTGAATGCACGCACTGGAATTTTTTCCGCCAAGTCTGAGATAGTCAAGTGGGAGCCATTTGGACAGTTGGCATGGAATGACCCTTTGGAGAGCGTATGTTTTCTCTGTGTGAGAAGTGTGTTTGCTCGGTGAGAGATACGCTGGATAGCTAATTTAGGAACTCTCTCATAGCTGTGCAACAGCCTATATTCTGCTGGCAGAGGAAGAAGTTACCACCATCGTGGAAGCGGAAAAGCTCTTTAAACAGGCTCTGAAGGCCGGGGAGGGCTGCTACAGACGCAGCCAACAGCTCCAGCACCATGGAGCACAGTATGAAGCACAGCACCGTGAGCGCTCGTCTAACGCACACACAAGAGATGATATCTGTTGGGGAACACAAGAAGAAATGCGTTTGTGTGTTGGAGATTCCTTGCAAATGAGATAGTAGGAGGAGAGGTCCAAGTTTGGAAACCTGTGCTGTTGTCTGTCTGCTTCAGGAAGGGACACAAATGTCTTGGTTTACATTAAAAGAAGACTGGCCATGTGCTCCAGGAAGCTGGGCCGAACAAGGGAGGCAGTGAAGATGATGAGAGATGTAAGTATCTCCACGACTGGAGGTGACTTAATGAAACTTAAAGACCCAACACTTGGCCAGTTCACTGCACCCCAAAGCACTGAGAGCCAGCATACTGAGACTTAGCACACAACTCAGTACACTGAAACCCAGCACAGTGAACAGAGTTCACTAAGCCCGGAGCATTGCAAACCAACACTGTAAACACTGACTACAGATTGCCATCTCTCTAAAATCCAGAACGGTGGACAAAGTTTACTTCAAAACCATCACGAGGTTCTCCTAAAACAAGAGATTGAGAGACAGGTTAGCTGGTTATGAAACGCATAATTGCTTAATGCAGCTCATTCTCATTACACTGTTAACTGGAGTAATTTCATGATTTTAAACTGTTTCCTGGCTGTATTGAAGTTGCATTCAACTTTCTCCAGAGGGGGCTGTTGTGGCTTTCATTTATATTCCAGCCATTTAGTTATGCACCTGATTCTGCTCATCAAGCTTTTTAGCAAAGACTCAGGTTGAATCAGTTGTATTACTGATCGGCTGGAATGAAGGCTTGTACCCACACTGGCCTTTTCGGGGTAAGGTTCAATATCCCGGATTTATCGTGAATACATGTAAAGTCGCTCACCGTAACCAGGGTTGGCAAGCCATCCCATAAATTTTTTTTGTTCAGAGGATTCTGAATTATGGCCAGCCTAATTGTAGGTCTCAGGCACCAAGATTACTAATTGAACATTCATAAATTAAACTGATTCTCTCAAATCCCCCCCCACACACACACACACACACACATTGGCGTAGCCAGGCTATACTACGAGGATATTCTTAATGGGGCATGTTACCCTGCAGCCTCGTTTAAAAAAATTACCCTAGTTGACAGTGTGAGGAAAGTCAGCATCTGTAATGTGCAGAAATCATCTGAGCAGTTTTGCTTCATCTCCCTGGAGCTTTTGATGTTGCAGTAAATACTGCATTAAGAAGGAAGCTGATTGTTTAACTGTCAACGAGATTATTCGTATAATTTGCTAATTAAGGAAAGTGATGGAAAACAGGTCAATAATGATCAGGTAAAATTATGACAGTGATACGGTAGCTTAAAGCTGCATTAGGTAACTTTTATCAAAAAAGACCTTTTTTTTCCATATATGCTGAAACTGTCACTCTATACTGACAGCAGAACATGAAACTGGTGATCTGTAAAAAATGAGGTACATTAGGCTCCTCCCAGTGCTTCTAATGTCATTGGCAAGAATCCACTGTGCCTTAGCAAAATTAACCAATCAGCCACGTGGATTTTCTAATGCAGTGTCAATCACTACTCATGCACACGCTGTTCAGCCCCCTTCCTCTGCCCATGCTCTCTCCCCTGGTCAAGAGTCCAGTATTGTCTGGCTCCAGTCTCTGGAGGAGGTGAAGGCTGCAGTTAATAACATTTTTGTGTTTTATTTGGTACAAATTGTCATAATACCCTTTTAATATCAGTAATTGAGGTGGCCTGAGAGTAGAATTGAATCTCTGTATGGTGGATCCAGACTGAAAATCCAGAATCTTTAAAATCTCTCTGTGTACACTTCCAGTTCCTCTGTTGCCAACAACTGCATAACTGTTATACTAGCAGAAAAAAGATCAAAGACTCTAACAGAAAAGCAGTCAGCCAAACCAGGCTTATGTGTTCGGATGATCTGCTGGCATTGTGTTAGTGAGTAGCTCGTTAGCATGCTTCTAAATTAGCACTGGTCTGCACAGTTCTTTACAGTGACTGGGCTTCAGTTAACTGCAAACTATAACTGCAGTTATAATGTGAAAAGAATCACCTTTGGGTTTGCATTGCAGTAATTTGAGCTGCAAGCGTTTTTCTGTCTTTTTTCCCCCAAACTCTGCTCACATCCCTGCATTTAGGATGTGATTTTTATGAAGATGCAAACTGAATCCAAAGAGACTCCGGTCCTATCCACTCCAACATTCACTATACATAATTGAGCCATTATCTTACCAAGTCCTCTTGTTTGGCCACATTTCTGCAAATAATAAGCTGTAGAGGATGTGTGTCGAGAATTAAATGTTTGAGAGATTTTTCTGCTGGTATAATGGGAAGTTGAACGATGTATTGTCATGTTTCTGTCACTGAGAAACTGCAGATATTTATTCCTTAATTTGATGCTATTTAATTACTTGTCCTTGTTCGTATTAAACATGTAATTGCTCCAAATCAATAATGTTGAGTAGTTTTCGGCCATGATTTGTGTATGTACGTGCTTCTCAGACCCAGTCCTGGAGGACCACTGTGTACAGTATGTTGCTTTTGCAGGCACAATTGCAATCTCTGAATTTTAACAAGCTGCCAGTTTTTACTAATCAGTCACTTTTCACGGATAGAGGCATTATTTACCCTACATTGTGACAAATATCCTTGCATGCTAGGAAATATGTTTCATTTACACATGGTGGTTCTTCTGCAATATTGCAAACAATGAGGATGAAAAGAGAATTTTGAACTGACCAAATTTCAACTCTTGTAATCAATGGACGTCATAAGTCCTCAGTGGTGAAAACATAAAACTAACAATTTAGCAGAAAATGAAGGTTTGTTGTAATGGAATTAATATTAAGCTAAACCTGCTTGGGTCAAGAAAAGAACATGAAAAAACTAGGTTGTTTAAAAACCTTGACTGAGCATTATACTGGCTGAATCAAAAACTGACATACATTGAGGTCTGCTGGAACTTATTTAGATGTGTAATAATTGCTTATAAATATTCTTGTCGTACTTCCAAATATCCATATCTAGCAAGGATTTAATTACCTACTTCATCAACTAGCGGAAGTGTGCTATAAAGTTGGAGGCTGCTTGGTGTAAATGGCACATCAGAGGATGGTGAAATAAGTGCTAAATTATCAGATATCTGGAGTGTGGTGGCTTCTGAGCTGTGTTGCTGTGAACTTGAGTGCCACCCAATGTGGTATTACATGTAACAACAGTTGTATGTTTTCCAGTTAATGAAGGAGTTCCCTCTCCTCAGTATGTTCAATATCCATGAGAACCTGCTGGAGGCGCTGTTAGAGCTGCAGGCTTATGCTGACGTGCAGGCAGTGCTGGCCAAATATGACGGTAAGCAAGTCCCCCCTCCCAATAAAGGGTAAAAAGTTGGGCCCGTTCTTCACACGCATCCTGGTCTGATAACAGTGCTTGCAATAGAGGGATGGTGCTGTGAACTTGTCATCCATGCAGAACACCCCATTGAGTGTGCTTAGCCGTTGAGACTGTCTCCTGTGGCCTATATGCAGTGAGTCTGATTGATTTTGTGTATTCAGTCAAACGCCTCATAGAGTGCTTGAAGTGAGATTCTTTCCGGGGCTGTAATTATGGGAATGCAGTCCATCTGAATGGATAAGAATGGCAGCATTAGCCTTTATTTGTACATTTGTGCGCTTGAGCATGTGTGTCTGTGTGTGCACGTGAGTGTGTGTAACTTGGTAACTGTTTAGAATTCAAAAATGGGAACTGGGGTGCTTAGTCTTTAAAAAAAAAAAAAACCTGCAACAATTCAGACTGAATGATTTCAAATTCTTGAAGGACACTATTTTTATTATGATTCTTAAAAATTACTTATTTATTGCTTTGTGGCCAAGATAAATAGAGAATATTGTTAATAACGGTGTCCTGGTGGCCTACGTACGACACACCGCTGTATTGCCCATTGCTGATCTTTCCACAGAGATAATTTATTTCCAATGCAGACTTCAAGTCTCAAAAATGCTATTGCATGCCCGCCCTGCGCCCAGCTACATCTATTTTACCTGCATTTGCATTTGAATGCACAACTTGTCTTCCTGTTAGCTGGTTGATAATGTGGTAACTTGCTACACGCTGCTGATGCAAGTGATTTAATTACTTCTGTTGTGGGGCACTTAATTTAAATATACAGTGACCTGATTTACTGTTTGATGCACGCGTCCATTTGGAAACCTTTTTTTCCCCCCCTGAATCACTACTTTAGTTAATGACTTTTTATTAGCGGTGCACAAAGCTGACTCAATTTTATGTGTGCAAGTGCATGAAGATATTCTCGCTTTTATTTTACATTACTCGAATTTAGTAAAGGCTTTCATGTGGAATGACTAGCATGATTTGATAAGATAGCATAGAATCCTTTTACATATCTGGATATACGAATACTGAGGCAATACCAACTGTAAGTGCATTGCTCAAGCATTAAAGGATTAAAGGTGCAACCTTTTAGTTGTACTTTTGGAACTCACAGTCTGTCTCTGTATGAAAGTATGAAGGCGTGACTTGGGCAGTTCGCAATGCATAATGCAAATGTACGTGCTCAGTGCAATTCTTTGGTCACTTGTACTGAGTATGTGGATTTGGATGTACTTTGTTGAATGTGAATGGATCCACCAGTACACGTTTATCTTGGAACTTAAAGTGCTTACCCTGTTACCGTCGTGTCCAACTTAGCTACGGTGTCCAAATTCTGCAATTCGCGTAATGATGTCACTGCGTTGACAGCTTGCAGTACCTCTAAAACGGAAGTAAATAAACCACTATGATTAGAAACGTAGTGCGCCTCCTTGTGGTAGAATTTATTCTTGAGTGTCTGAAGTATATGTCAAGTTTTTCGAAGAATTACTTGTGGACTGGTATTCAGACCATTTCATTATGCTGGTTTGATTTCATTGATCGCCAACATGTCCAGATAAAACATCTGTTGGCAATGGATCTTCCTTAAACATTACATTTGCTGCGTTTGCTCTCTGTTTCATGTTATTGTGAGCATGTTTTTTTTTTTTTTTTTTGGAATGTGATAAATTTTGAACCATGCTGATTTTGCCACTATACCTTTGAGATTCTTCTTTTTTTTAAATAGATATTAGTTTACCCAAATCTGCAACAATATGCTACACAGCAGCGCTGCTGAAAGCCAGAGGCGTGTCTGACAAGTAAGTCTTCTTTGTTCAGTTTCCATCCTACCTAATTATCATGACCCACATATTATCTGGGCTTAAATCATTTTAGGATATAAAACACCAAAGCACCATTTATATCTCTGCACCATTTCTGTCTGATAATAATTACAAATGACTCATATTGTTTGTATGTGCACAGAGGGTGATGTGCAAATGAGCAAGTGTGTTCAGTTAACCAACCCCGTTTAAAGGTTAAATTCAATTCAAGTCAACTTTCCGGCTCCAGGTTTATACCTGCTCTTGCGCATTCCTCATTCGCCCCCACAGGTTTTCTCCCGAGGCGGCGTCTCGACGGGGCTTGAGCACAGCCGAGATGAACGCTGTAGAAGCCATACACAGAGCGGTGGAGTTCAACCCGCACGTACCCAAAGTGAGCAGAACAGCCTGGCCCGTGTGGGTGCGTGTGACCACACGTCTGCTGCCTCTCTCTGATTGGATGACTGGGCTGTCTCTCTTTTTTCCTCCATCCAGTACCTCTTAGAAATGAAGAGCCTGATCCTGCCTCCAGAGCACATCCTGAAGCGTGGGGATAGTGAAGCCCTCGCTTACACCTTCTTCCATCTACAGCACTGGAAGAGGGTGGAGGGAGCCCTCAATCTGCTACACTGCACCTGGGAGGGCAGTGAGTACACCTGTTTCATTATGACCTCATAAGTGTCATCATTGCACCACTTGCACATGATTGCATCATAATTGTAGCCCCGGATGGAGTGTCCGGGGGTACTGTGGATTTGCGCTTGTCGCACATCTGCGTCCGCGTCTGTAGAGATTTTCTTGTGAACGCTCCACAGACTGCAATTCTTATCCGATCCTTTTCATATTTCACATGCACGTTGACAGTGGTCAGAGGATGAAGCATAACGATTTTGGTTGAGTTTCGTCGTGCGGTGTCTGGATAATTCCCAAAAGAGGG
The DNA here is from genome assembly GCA_029692085.1 of Gymnothorax javanicus. Taxonomy (NCBI): domain Eukaryota; kingdom Metazoa; phylum Chordata; class Actinopteri; order Anguilliformes; family Muraenidae; genus Gymnothorax; species Gymnothorax javanicus. Next base: position 35,934,880 of record CM056201.1, read on the forward strand.
ACAAAATTTTTCCCATTGGAATGAATGGCAAAAGCTAGAGTGCGTGATGTCACAGCTAGAGTGGGAGCAGAGAGCGATTCTCAGCGATTCTCTGTGTGTGGGGAGCCAGTCCTGGCATGGCCCTCTGTGATTGGCTGATTTGATATCTAACAGCTCAGCTGAGTTCCCATGGAGATGATTTGGTTACAATACGGCCACGTTCCATATGTACACTCACCCACTATGTAGGGCATTATGTTGTGAATGTTCTTCATTGAAAACAATATAAAGACAGCGAGTGAGCGAGTGGACAAGTGTGCATTTCGTGTGTCATCATCAGAACGAAGTTCAACTGGCCAGCGATTTTGCGGTTATTGAAATTCACCCAATGGTACGAATTCCCAATCTTAAAAAGGTAACCTTGCTAATTTTCCCGGCTGTTCATTTTTACTGGCAGGTCTAAGCTAATTCAGCACTATTTCAAAACGTTGCTCTCTGTGTGAAACAATCACACTAGGAAGCGTTTGATAGAAATGTAACGTTATAAAGACAAACATATGTTCATGAATGTGATATGCCTTGGTTTGCAGTCTTCCTGAAATGGAATTACTGCTTAGCAAAGCTAGTGTTTGCCTAATTCGAGGTTCATTAGCAAACGTTATGTCTTCACTAATTTCAATAGGCCTACAGGCTCGCTAGGTCATCAGCATCTGTTTGCCAGCGTTACCATTAAGATTCGCTAAACCTCCGAGGAATATTCGGGTACATAACTTTATGGCTCAGCCTGTCGTGCCGCACATAATTTCCGAACAATAATGAGTGCATAAATACATTAACTGAAGTAATTTTATTTGCATCAAGAAAATTTACCAAGGACTAATGTGGAATCACAATCAAATACAATTGAAATAAGATTTGCACTGTTTCGGAATTTTTGTTGTCACTAGTTTCAACGGTGGTTTTTATGTCCTCACTTCGTACGTGCGAGTGTTTACGTTCCAGTCCGACCCATAACCCGTCTGTGCAGATTTTCATGCCAGCGGACATGGTGCTGCTCTATTTATGCACGCAGTTACACTATTCTCTCACTAGATGGCACACCCGGAGCAATTACTGAATATTCACCAGCAAGCCGATCTCGAACACAGTTCAGAATATTGGCGAGTTCGGTCCCAACCCTGTTTTTCAACAGTTGCATAAACTAAACTCCTCAGCTAAGCCTCATGTGCAACCTGCTCAATATACTTGCCTATACTATATATCCAGCAATTCCAAAAATGCTTTCTTGTGACTGAAAAATTTGTTGTCCTCTGTAGCAACCACTTCATCTATACAGAGCCAATGGTATTCAAATTTGTAGTTCAGAAAGATTGGTTTTCTGAAGCAAAAATTTGGCATAATATTGATACTGTTCTTCTTCTATCACTATCATCTATCTTCTATCGTTTCCCTCATGCAGGGGTAGTTCTGGGCCAGGACGCGGACGCGTGAAGACCGCAAATCCATAGTACCCCCAGACACTCCGTCCGGGGATACAATAATGTCTTTTTGCGAGAAAAAGTCACTATCTAGTTCCTCATTACTCCTTGACTGTAATGCTGTATCAATCACTGTGGCGGCACAGACATGAGTGTCCTCTGGTTAATTCTGCCCCCAGCTTTCAGAATGATACCCTACCCTTTGGAAAAGGGGCACTTGTTCTACCCTTACCCCATCTGCACAGAGACGGCGGACAGAGAACTGCTACCAAGTAAGAGATTCTCCATAAATGTTATGATTTCGCCGTTAGTTCATTTTAAAAATCAGTTTCTTAAATATATATTTTTGGCTCTCATACTGATTTTTATGCATAAATATTAAGGTTTTCTCCAGGAGTGCGTAGGCATGTCCTCAGGAACATGGGCGTGAATTTGGGCTGGCTCCTAATTTACCCCGTAGGTACTCCACCTACGCCACTCTGTATTGCCCGTTCATGTAAAAGCCGCTGCAAAGTCCAAGGGTGTGTCCTAATGGAAGTGAGCAAAAGGTCATGGAGTGAAGTTGAGCCTCCAATTTTGGGCAATTAATGTTCTGGCATAAAATCAAGAGGTTTATTTTGCCTCGGTAACCAAATGATGTTGTGACTACAAATGAAAACATTTGTGGGGAGAAAATGTCCTACACACAGAAGTCAAGAAAGGAAGGCAAAATTTTCATATTGATAAAGGCTTATGAACTAATTGTACAACTTTTCTAGTCGTTTACACGCCAGTGCTGGAACTTTAGGCATAATGTCTGAAACCTGAAACCAATGCACCTCATCTCGAGCTAATTCTGCAAAAATACCAAAGCATATCCTGCTTTTCACTCATTTTGTTGTTCTCAACCTTGCATATTGTGAAACAACTACACATAGTTCTCTAAATTTTCCGCTGACAGTGTTGATCAAATTGCTTGTTTTCTCATGGAAAACACCAATGGCCCATCTCATCTTCCTGTAAATAAGACATCAAATTAAATGAGCGACTAAGTAAACAACTGGTCGACACGTGGTGTTTTGTTTTATTGTTTAATGATTCTAATGTTAGCCTGATTTAGGAATGACGGTGACGGTGTCTTTGCAGAAATAGCTGGTGCCAGGCTTTTAAGAAATATTGTCAGTACTGTAATGATGCAGCCGTCAGCAGATTAATTGTGGGAGCAAAATGATGATAGATGGGGGTTACTTGGTTTGGGATGTACTACATCCGTCATGTGCTCAACATGGTTAATTGACTGTGGTAACTGTACAAATTGGGACCGGCCTGCTGAGAAGTCAGGAACACTGTTGTATCCAACATGGGGTGACGTCAGTCCGGTTTTTCTAACATGACATTGAGGTCTAGACCCGTAGTTTACCAGTTTACTTCATTGCAGTGGTGTAGATTGACCATAGAGCGTATAATTAACCCTGTATTCCTCCTTTGCTGTGTGTAAGCAGTGTTCCACGAGGTGTCAGTATACCCAAAGAAGGAGCTACCCTTCTTCATCCTCTTCACAGCTGGGCTCTGCTCCTTCACCGCCATGCTGGCCCTCCTCACACACCAGTTCCCTGAGCTAATGGGCGTCTTCGCTAAAGCTGTGAGTTCCCACGGCGCTCGCTCAGTATCTCTTGATATCCACATATTGTCAGAAGTATTCTGTTCTTCTGCAGTAACCCCTCCCGATAACCATCAATACTCAGGATTCTCTGCTAGCAGTGTCCTGACTACCATTTACTCCATGGAAAAATGGGAGGGCAAATATCCACCACAAGTATACATGCAAACACCATATTATAAAGCTGTGAGGGACCTTGAGCTGAACTGTGGAATCCTCACTGCTGTAGTGCGCTGGTAAATAATGTACATTGCTAGTGATGCATGCAGTTATACGCATCTGAAGTACATACTCTAACTGTAATATCTGTGGCGCTGTTCTCGGTGCAGTTTCTCAGCACACTGTTTGCGCCGCTGAACTTCATCATGGAGAAGGTGGAGAGTGTCCTGCCATCCAGCTTGTGGCACCAACTGACGCGCATCTGAGACTCGATTCGAACTGTTGATGCCTTTAAGCCAAGGTCATGGAGTCTTGTGGACTACAATTGGGGGCATGATGGGAGAAAAGGAAATTGGAATAATAAGAGTTTGATGCTTTGGCTATTTTTCTCATGTAAACCTGTTTTTGTTGTACAAAAAGGTGATCATTTGCCTTCATACGAAAAAGCTGGAAAAAAATGGACAACAAAAAATAAAGACTTTTGTGTTATTGCTGGAATGCGGTGGATTTCCTTCTGATATTATCCATTTAGACCTGCAGCCTTTGGTCAGGTTTGGGTGGCTCAGAGAAAATTCTGTTGTGGGATGGCGGTGATGTCTCTGTGTTTGTTCATAGTGTCACTCTTTCACTGTCCTGGGAATTTTCAAACAGGATGTGTGTTACATGCCATTTTAATTCCTGTCAGCATAATCTCAGCAGGCCCACTACAGTTTATACTGGCTTTTTTGGGGTTGCAATCAGTTATAATAAAGCAGCAGTATTTTCCTAGAGTTTATAGATGTTTATTAATCACCTGTTAGATCAGTTAAACTATTACTTGTCTCCGTTGTCTTGGCATCTTCCATAAGCTGAACATTACCTCCTAAGCTTTAGCTATGAAATAACCTGCCTTCCTTTACACTAAGCACCATATTACATTTGTCAGTGCCATATTTTTGTTTAGGCTCTGTTGGCCAAGTTAGTCAGCTGATCTGAATTCAGTTGAACGAGCATTTTCCTTGCTGAGGTGACGACTGAAGGCAGAACTCCCCGAAACACACAGGAACTGAAGATGGATGCAGCACTGGCCTGGCAGAGCATCATCGGGGAAGACACCCAGTGTCTACAGACTGCAGGCAGTCATTGGATGCAAAGGATATGATTTCTTTAGTCTACATTATTTTGAACTGCCCACTATTTTTTGATGTGCCTGAAAATGGGGGAAACTATGAACATATAAAGGTTGTTATTTCTAAACAATTCATGTGATCGATGACGACGCCCTCAAATTAAAGCTGGCAGTCTGCACTTCATCCTAGTCGTATCTTTTCAATTAAAGTGTCCGTGTAATGGACAAAAAAAAAAAAAAAAAAAAATCGTTACTGTCCCAGAAATTATGGTGCTAAAAATGTATTTCGTCAACAAATTTTTCTTTATTTCCTGTTGCACTGCCTTCTGATAGTTCGCATAAACTGCATTTTAAATTACAGTTTATATTTACAAATGGTATTCATTTTCATATGCTATTTTCTGGGTGCAAGAAGGTTTAAATAAATAAAGTTGTACGTGGTGAATGCAAAAAAGTAGCAAGAAAATTTGGCCAATCTGAAGCTAATTTGTGATAGCATCTAACCGAGCTTAGGCACGTAGATTTGTTCAATATTCAGCAGCCTTTGTGGCAGTGCTCCAATGAGGCACTTGTAAAGCACAGCTTGTATCCACACTTAAGCGAGTCTGAGTCCTAGTGCAGGTTTGCAACGCTGTTTGCTGATGTCCCCATGAATTGAGTGAGTGCAGTTCACATGAGTCCCAGCCAGGGGGTGCTCTCCTTACAGGTGTACACATCTACCACCTCGTGACAGTCTCGGCAGCGCACAGCGCAACACCAGTGGAACTTGCACTCGCACGTTGTTGTGCGGCTGACTCGGAAGGTGTCATAGCCACGCCCACAGCACATGATCTCACAGCCATCCATGCCCTTTGAAGTTCTGTTGCAGACACGACCACCCGTGCCCACGGAGCCTGAAGAGAGAGGGATCAATGTTGAGGGCGACCCTTCAAGTAAATGTTTAGAGTCTTAATGCCTTGTTCACACTGCTGAGCTGTAACTAGGCTGATTGTCTTAGTTGCGGTTCTAGTTTTCATTATCTCTTACAACCCCCGCCAAAAGTTATGGAATCATTGCACATAAATTATGTTCGTCCAGATTTCTTTCCTTCACAGCAAATAAACCAATTGCAGCAATGACACAATTTTAGCTCATCAGCTTAACATTCAGGCTTCAAAACACACTTCAAACAAATTAGATTAAATCATGTTAATTAATGGCATATTTTTTTCATTATAACCGGCAGTCAAGTTGAAAGTTACCAAATGAAAGTCTATACGTGGCTTCCTATATGTCTCTAATACAAACCTAGGCTCTACTGTGTGAACATTTTAGTGATAAAAGTCATCAAATTTTCACGAAGTCAAGTTTGACCTTCAAAGGTCAATATGAAGGCCACCACATGAAAGTTCACATACTGTATGACTTCCTATATGTCCTAAATACACACCTAGCCTTTATATGCAACAATTTTGGTGATGTCATTGTAATTTCACTGTCAAGTTTGACATTCAAAGGTCAATGAAGGTCAAGCTGAAGAATCCTAATGAAAGTTCATATATGACTTCCAGTCCGTGTGTAATACAAACCAAGATCTATCTGTAATAGTTTTGGTGATGCGAGTCATTGTAATTTCACCATGTCAAGTATGAAATTTTAAGGTCAAGTTCAAGGTCACTGCATGAAAGATCATATATGACTTCCTATATGTCTTTGATACAACCATAAGGTCACCAAGTGTTCAAGACAAATACGTACATACTCTAACTTAAATATTTTCAAGCCTAAAAGCCTTTGAAAAATTAAACATTTTGCTTGACCTCAAGTTTGACCTTTCTGAGGTCAACTTTAACGCTGCCAAATTATAGGTTATATTTGCAATATAACTTCTTATACACCAATAACACAAACTTAAGATCTACCCGTGAGTGTTTGGCCTCCGCGGGCCATTTCATGAAAAAGTTCCAAAAAATGACCAGACTGGGCCCCCCAATGTCCCCAATAGACCCACTTCCAGTGATTCAATCAAAATGGCACTCGCAAGGTACACTGAAGATACCAAGACTAGTTGATTGCCTGATTTAGAAAAAAGTTATGTCAGTTTTCGATAAATAATTTTTTAAAATTTCAACTGCCCATAAAACAAACAAAACCGATTCAGTCAAAAATCTGGGGGGAAAAAAAAACATCCAGAGATATGGTCGAGTAGTATGTCATGGTAAATTTACAAGAAAATTCATCCTGCCAAAAAAAACATGAAAAATGTTCCGGAAAACAGATGCAAAACCACAAAAATAGTTTATTGGCCCACAGGGCCGGTAAGCTAAAAGGTATACCACAGTCTGCCAGCTCTGGCAGCAAGATTCTGACTCCACTGGATTTTTTGCATTAAACGGCAGGTATACTACTGGAAGGAAGCTGCAGCACTGTTGAGACTGCTGGATTAAAATTATTCTTAAACAAATCACAAAAGCTAAACAAGAAGACTAAACATCAATATCTCCTGCTACCTTTGAGTCCTGCCCAATCAAGGTCATGATGGGTAACACATACATCATACATCAACATTGTTTCAGAAAGAAAAACTTGACCCCTGTTATTCAGGTGGCCGGACGAACTCCATTTCATTATCCCCTGCTCCACTTCGGGTGGGGGCTACTAATACTTAGCTGTTTTTGAAGATTTACATTGTTATGGATATGGTGGTGGGGGTGCGTTTCAAATGGCAGTAAGAAATTGTTCTGTAGAAGCAGACAGACGTGACAAATCTCCCCTAATATTCCAACTTTTGAGACTGTAGGGAGGCTTCATAGCACTGGGGGCCTGGCGGGATTTATTACTCTCTGAGGAGAGATCAGGTTTCAGCACCGCCTAAGTGAGTCACGTGCCTTAAACGCAGCATCACGTGAGAGCGCTGGCCCCTACATTGCAAAAAGGGTGCAAATTTGCCATTTCTCAAAGTGTACTTATCGTTCATTTTCAGGCTTGAGAAGACAAACTCTTGAATGTGCCTATATGAGCCATTTTAAAGCCAGAAGACGGTCAGAAACTTCTAGAAGGTACGCAGGTTTCCTTTGTTGAATAAAAACCTGTCTTGGCCATTAGATAACCACTAAAGGTATACTAGTGCCCAGTTTCACACAGATTAATCCAGTTCCAAGAATAAATTGAGCTTCTCATGTGGAATGTCTGATCAAAATTTAATTCTAGGAGACTAGTCTAGGCCTAGAAGACTAGTCTTACTTTGTGATTGCGAAACAGGCCAAATATATTTTATGATCCAGGAACTATCCGTAATAATTTTTCATTTTGATTAAATGATGTGGTTGAAAATTTGCCTACCTGACTCCAAATCACGAATACAATAGTCAGGAGACTTCTCAAAGTACACTAGATCATTCTTGGTGGGCCTCTTGAACTTCCTATAGGCACGGCTGAACCCTGTACCATACTGGTTCATGACCACCTGGACAGCTCCATTGTACTTCATACGAATGTATTCCCCAGTGTGGCGAAAGTCTGCCATTGCAAGCCAGCATGTCCTCACTGTACAGGAGCCACTCACACCATGGCACTTACACTCCAGATTCATAAAGCGCTTCACTGCCTGCAAGAGACCACAAGTTATTTCAGACAAATTCAATCTAATACTAGTAATACACTAAATCATTCCAGACTCAACTGAGTCACATAAAGAGATGTGAGTCCAGGAGTCAGAAATAAGATGCGTTTTCCAGCTTATCTCACCAATTAGTACTATGTCTAGGCTGAAGAATTGTGCCAACTGGCAAATCCAACCGATTGAAATACCAAAGAAGGCTTTCACTTTCTGACCCCAGACTTTTCATCTGTGTGATACGATTAGTTATGACCCTCATGCATACAATCAGGTTTCAGTGGGGGAAACTGGTGTCCAATGAGCCATGGGGACCAATGAGCCATATCACTATTTTGCCTATTTTAACACTATCCATACTATCAGTAGTCTGCGGGCAGCCTAACACAGAGAGAGCCCCAGCCTCATTCTGCAGGTAATTTGTAGGCTGCATAGCAGAGCATTTTCAGACTGCTCAGGGAATGGGGCTGCTATAGGCATAAGTCTTTATACTGGCAAAGTTCTTTGTTTGATAGTCCCTGTGACATGCCTGCTGATTGATTGATTTGCCATTCTTTGACTAGATTACCCCTGTATGAACTAATCGTAAGTTGTTTGACTGAAAGACCCTAGATTTATGCATATATGTGCCACTGGGGCTTCCCATAATGGCAGTAGATGCGCATTTATGCAGCAGTGGTGTTCCACCTTATCAGCTAGCAGCACATATATGCAGCAGTGGGATTTCACCGCATGGAGAATTCAATGCATATATGCGTCTGTAGTATGGATAGTGTTAAGCAGCTCTAACATCTATTAATAACAATGTGATATGGCTAATTGGTCCCCATGGCTCAATCAATCCCAGTCTCCCCAATATGGTGTCAGTGTGGATGTGAGTGAGTAAACATACCTTTCTGCCCACCCTGTTGTTGTGGAGATTCATCAATGCCCGGGCATCCCTCTGCCTCCTCTCCTTGGCGTCTATGAAGATCTGGGTGAATTTGAGGGCGTAATCCACGTGGTCGCTGCAGCCGCCCCAGTCAAACGTACCCTTGGCATCCTGGCCTGTGCCTTTCTTGTCAGGATCACAGGAGCAAGAGTCAAGCTCCCCTAGGCTGCAGGCACGGGTGAGTGTGTGGACCACACCGGCCGAGGAGATGGCGTACACGAAGGCAGCCTCACGGCTACCTGCGCATCAGGCAAAGTACAGGTCAAACACCATGCATGCAGGGGGCGCTCTATACTCACAGCTGAGCCCTCATGGACTTCAAATGATGTCACCTCCACATTCAGCCCGAGCGCATGAGCGCTCGAGTGCGGAAGGGCTAGCCGTGATAAATAAAGGAATGAGATTGTACTCTTGTATTAAGAGCGCAAAATTCATTGATTGGTTTTCAGTCCCTGTATATCAGTGCCACTGTCGCATTATGTAATATTGTTTGGAAATATGCCACTGTGGGATGAATACATCCATTTATTGCCCATTATAAATCAATACTGAGCTATTTGTGCTTACAATTGAATTTCTTCTAGACAGCCTGTCCCATTCCACTTGTGGAAGGAAGGAAATCCTCGCACAACATGCTGAATTGCGCATAATTCCATCGAGCAAAATCTGTATAAATCACAAACTTCTGCAAAGTCCAGGTAAGGGCTCAGATAGTCATTGAAAGTGCCCTCATGGAGTTAATGAGTTTTGAATGGAACAAACATTAACCATTTCGGATTAAAAAAAAACGTGTGCCCAAGGGTGGACACTGGGTTGGGCCTTTGTGTCAATGCTTCCAGCTTATATTCAGTATGATCAAATGTTAGTGCCTAAGTCAAACCTCATAAGTAATAGTCGTAAGCTGCACGTACTACATGTACTCGATAGAATACACCCTATCTATTTATCCATCCACTCCTTATCCATTGTACATTTATATAGCATATTTCCATTGATATTTTGTGGATAGTTTCCAAATGTTTGAGAGGCCTGCATCGATATAAAGTGAAATGGCATTTTTCAATTTGTGATTAAACCATAAAATCTCAAACCCAGCACTTTGCCACCATAACCATGATGTCAAGGGAATATGTTTGATCAAAAGTAGCCCCGTCTGCTGATTGTGAGTTTACTAGTATAGTTTCAAAACTGTTTCTCCAATCAATAGGGCACTCAAAATGTGAAGCAGAGATTCTAAATAATTCAGTTATGACTGAAATCATGCTGCGAAGGTATTGCATAGATACACTCAAAAAAAAAAAAAAAAATCAACAAGTGTGATGATTTCAGTTCGACTGACCTGATAAAACCATTAAATATCCAATCTTGGGTTTCTGACAGTGAACCCAGAGACCCCCAAGCTTCTTGAAGGAACAGCAAGAGGACTGACCAGAGTACTGTTGCTTATAAAGTTGGAATACATTTTTTTTACCTCTTTTAATGAAATGATTGTGACAATGTGATTTACTCCTCATAGATGAAGTGTCTGAATACAAAATATTCCAACTTTATGAGCAACAGTGCATATAGATATAAGAAAAAAAAAAAAACAAGAAGCCTTTTCAAAGTAATTGGGATAATAACTTTTCATTTAACTTATGATGGGGGTTCCCTAGGTACCTTTGAGCCTAGGCTGGGGTTTGGGAGCCAGAAGCTTGCTTAGGTAGGCCTACGTGGGAATAGAGCTGAAGAGTGCTTTCAGTTAAATAAACATGGTAATTGTCGCCCCGCATGAATTGTCAGTGTAAACCGTTCCACATTTTAAAGTACCGTAAAGTTCCGTGTATACGGCGCACCCGTTTATAAGGCGCACCCCCACTTTGGGACTTGTCAAAAAAAAAAAAAAAAAATCATACAAATTTCCAACCAAATCTAGCGTGTGTCATACATATTAACTCTCCTCAAAATTTTCCTAGAATGCCGCATGTATTTGTCCTATTTTTTTTTCCTTTCCTTTTCAACTTCCTCCATGAGAAGTGATTATTCATCGGACATCCGCGAAAAATGGAAGGCGCAAGACGCAAGACATAAACCAATATGCCGACAGCGCGTATGCCCACGCATATGCCACTATCTATCGGGCGGGAATATATTGGTTCTACTACCAAAAATTTCTGCTAAATGTCCACAATAGCCCCGGCGAATTCTAATCATAAACCGGCGCAGTTACGATGAAACGGCAGCATTATTTATAACAAATTTTGTTTTCTATTTTTCCTTGCAGGTTGGAACAACCAAGAAGGAGAAATGACTCGCAAGTCAGGAATGAATAAAAAGCAGAACAAATCTATGGAGTGACATTTTCTTTTCTGTAGAAATGAAACAAATCATGTAAAGAAAAAATATTGGAATGAGGTCGCCTAAAATGACTTTATGTGGGTTTTTTTTAAGCATTATTACACGCGAGGGTGTGCTTGACCGTCATTCTTGCCACGACAGTGATGCGGCCAGGAACGAGGCGCTTGCGAACATGTCGGTTCATACATTCTCATTTATCGTCAAGAAATGTCAATTTTCAAGGAAGCAGAATACAACAAATGACACTGTTAATGCAGAGGATATAGCCATCAACGAAAGGTAAGTTCATTGATGGTAGTTTATGTAACTCGGTCATAATCATTTACCGTGAGTGACAGGTAAGACGATAGCTTGGATAGCCTCGCGCCGTAGGTGCGTGCACGCCACATAATGGACTATAGGACAGCGTGCATGTTTTTGCATGCATCAGAGTGATACGAATACATTGCATTGGGAAGTTATTTGCGGAACACTTTGAAAGGACAACTGCCGTACTGGTGCTGAATCGTATCCAAATGCCACATTGCACAATAAAGCTGCACTAGGGCACTCAATAAGCTCGAGCTGCTTAGTTCTCGAAACAAGTAAATGGCGCGTCAAACAGGACTGCTATCCCGCAAGTTAAGCCTCCATCCCTCTCTGTCTGCATTCTACCACTGTAGCTCCATGCTTCTACAATGGTTATTTGCATTAACGTTATCATGGAAAGTGAAATGTGAAAAAGTTCATTCATAGATAAAAATTAAAATCTTGCATTTAAAAAATGTTGAATCGTTAATTTTTTTTCCATTTATTAAGCTGTGTAAACTCACGTGCGCATATAGCTCCAGTTTGACCTTATAAAATCGGGTGTACGTTTGCATGCATGTCGGAACTTTTGCCACGATTCTGTTGTTCCCGTATATAAGGCGCATCCCCAACTTTTCATATTTCCCGACGTGAAAACAAATGCGCCGTATACATGGAACTTTACGGTAAGTGTATTCTCATGTCGCAGCAGAGAATTTCTCCCCGTCAGCTCCCTTTTCTAATTCTCTTCATAACAGCTAGGGAATTGCAGGGCCATATAATGGGCAACAAAGACGACAAAAATCAGATTATCAAATGTCACCCTAAAACAGGGGTATACAAGGAACTTTGCTCCGGGAGGGCCATAACCCTGCAGGTTTTGAATGCATTCTCTGCACACACCTGGTTCACATGAGTGCAGTTTGTCAAGGGCTTGAGTTCAAGGTGTTTTAGAGAAGAGACATATCAAAAACATGCAGGACTAGGGCTTTCCAGATCAGGGTTTCCTACCCCCACTCTAAAATGTAGGAGCCTTTCAATAAGCCGAAATTCCCTCTATTTGCAGGCACTCTAAGATATGATTTCCCCAAGAATAGCTTTAACTGTAATGCAGATTTGTGTTTTTCAAAGGGGCAAAACATCGCGAGGGAGGCCACCCAGTAAGTTGCTTTAAAAATAAAATAATTCAATGGGTAAGATCCAATGAGTAAACCTTAATGATTACAGCTGACGCTGTAAAACATTAATAACAAATGCAAATCAGGATAATGAATTATTTCTAAATCAAACGCATGAGGCACATTTTCGATATGAAAATGCTTTGTGTAGTATTAAAGTTACTTTATTATTGTGGGGGGAAGTTAGAGCATCATAATAATTCTGCTTCTGATAGACAAGCAGCCCATAAATGTTACATGTACCTCGTGGAAGTAGAGGGCTACGCAGGCAGGCGGCAGTCATTGAGTAGTGTTAGACTTAGGGCTATATTATTTAAGCTAATGAATGAATGAATGATTATCCAACTCACTTCGAAGAAGAATTCTCCCAAACAGAGTGTGGTCCCGCGCCATAGTACTGCAGTTCCAGCGGTGGTTACGGAACTGATACTGACATTCAGAAATCCAATCTCTAATCCCAGAACCAATCGCCTGCATCATTTTCGGATGCTGGCGGCATAGTTGACGCTGTTTGTTAACTAATCCTGGGATGTTGTCGCACATCACCTGTGACCCTAGAGTTCCCATGTACCTACAGAAAGAACGGCAAAACCAATCAGCTAATTATGTGCAAAAACCCACTGAGCAATATGATGAATTTCATCAGCTCATACAAATATGTTTCTCTTTTAATAGGGAAGTTCTGTGAGTTGTGATTACTTTCTTCAAAACGCTACTTTTTGCATAAGCGCAACCATACACTTTTTCCCATGGGGAAAAAAAAACAATGCAACAATCTCCCCCGAAAAATTTAGAAAACGAAAGTTCATTAAATATATTCTGCGTATTTAGGCTATACACGTTAACTGCCGAAAATTGTTCATACTCACCACCAAGAAGCGTCGACCCTTGACGTGAACCAACAAATTATAACATAGGTATAAAAAAATATTCCAGTAGGCAATAAGTTCATATTACAGCTGACTCTGAATCGACATGCGTTCGGGCACCTGCTTATAGTCCATCCTACGGCAGAAAAGAACAAATAATTATATACCTGCGATGTCAAAACTACCGTCCCCTTTATCTATGCTATTCAGTCGTTCAGGTATTAGCAAAGTCGTCTTAAATGGAGGGAAAAATCAGGAGATATCGTATGTGAACTCTGGAGCGTCAAACCATTGGAGGCGATGAATAGGCTATAAGCTGCAGATCCGTTGCGTTTCCAATCTTGAGATACTAACAGAAGAACGCTGATGAGCTACTATCAGGTATGAAACGCGAGCTCAAGGGGTGGGCACAATCCTCCCACGATGGAATGAAGTGAAAAAATTAGATGTCTCAAAGTATCTGTTCAGGCTAGCTTGACACCAGACACAAGCTTGGCCGATTTCCAAACTGAAAGGTGTAGAATGTGGTTCAGCGTGATATGCAAAAAAAACTCGGAACATTTCTATAAACACAGTTTAAGTGACAGGGAGAGTAAGACCAGTGATGTAAATCACGCTGAAGATATCAAACAGCAATTTAAGTGCCAGGTATGATGAAAAGAACGTGAACGACACACCAGCCCTAGAAATAAAATGTCAAATTTAAATTTTCAAATAAATCCAGGCGGAGACGGATTTGCCATATCAGGCAAAATGAAATTCCTCCACCAACCACCCCAACCTCCGTGATGTGAGCATTTAAATTGGATTATCGCTTCCTTTTGAACTTCTTTTGCGATCTGTACAACTGTCACATTGTCTTACTTAAATCTTTGATCTTTCGTTCATATAAAGAGATTTGATGTGTCCTCCTTATTTGGATCACGGCCTCACTTGCAGAAGACATGAGGATTAAATGGTCAAATTAGGTTTCTAAATCATCTCAGGGAGCGAGACCGCTGAGACACAGGGAAATTAATAGAACAACATGCCACCTATGTTTGGACAAGATGAAACAGCCTACCACGCAGATATTCCTAACATTTAACAGAGCGTCAAAGGTAGACAATAGATCAGAGGTTCCCAGCGTCGGGATTAACAAGGTGTAACCTCTCTTAATTGCTCTGTTCCTGGTGTATAGAATTATTGCCCCTTTTATGCCACATTATGTGAGATAGCTTTGCATGCCTAGAAAGGTTCCATATTCATACTGCACAATATTTAAAAAAAGTTTTCATTGCTGTTGAATCAAAAAGATCAAATGGCTTATATTTGGTGAAAGTGTAGACACATGGTCAGAAAAATAGGCATTTAGGAGTTACATACAAATTAAAAACAATGCTGATGATAAAGAGCCAAACCTGCTTTGTGTTAAAGGGGAAAACGTCACATTAAACTACGTACCGGGACCCTATTGATTCACCATCATCTTTACTTAGATAAGTTAGTGCGTATCTTTTTTTTTTTTTTTTTTTTGCATATGTTCGCATAACGCACAGTTTACATCCTGAGTGCCACGGATCTGTGACCATTTATAATCGGGCTGAAGAGAGTGAATAATCCCTTTAAACATAAAAAAGACCAAATTAAGTAAAACGAACAGCAGTTTCAACTTGTGACCGCAGTTGCAGCTGGAACGAAAGCCAGGATAAACAGTGGGCCCGCAGAACCATTGGGAAAAACAGCATTAGATGCAAACTTATGAACAAATAAACGAAAATAAACGACAGTAAACGTTTGAATCATTCAATTATCCTCAACAACGAAACAAAATGACAGAAAATCTTGCCGAGTAAATCAAGTTTATATTTAACCAGCAAACGGACTTAACTGCAACCGGACATCGATCATTTTTAAAGGTAACAATTTGGAACTCTTTTTTTGTACAAGGCATAATCTTCCAGAAAAAAAATAAAATACAAAAAAAGTGACGTCAAAAACGCAAATTGATAGGTAAAAATATAGAAAAAACATCACGATGTCACATAACAGCTCAGGCAATATAATAATAATAATAATTATTATTATTATTATTATTATAATTATAACAATCTGTTATGACAATTATTACTAATTATAAACTCAATTATTCTAATAATTACTGAACATACCGATTTGCTCCATCAGAACATGCTAAACAAGGAACACTGACTAATGATTATGGGGCTCGCTGAAACAGCAGTATCACTTCACGGGAGGGGTTTGGGGATCTTGACCAGTGAGAGCAGAAGCAGAAAACCAGCTCCCAGCATGCCCAGCCCCAGGTTCTTGAGGGCTGTCCTCTTCCAGCTTTTGTGGGAACCAGGCAGGGGCAGCCGACAGGGGTCTTCGAAGCCGTTCATCTTGGACCAGAATAATAACAGAGAAGTGGGTGGGAATTACACTCCATCACAGTTCTCTCAAGGAAAATTAATGACCTAATTCCGGGGTCTCCAAAATCCTGACTGGATTACACCTTTCCCCCCTTTCCCCACCAGCTCAAGAGCTGGGAGGTATAGTTCAGTCAGCTGGGCTTAAGTTGATCATTATTTGAATTAAGAGAAGTGTGGGTGTACATGTATGCATCTTCCACAGGCTGACAGCATGCCCGATCTTGTGTAGTTAAAATGTTTCCAGTCATCCTCAAACCGCTGCCTTAAGCCATGTTCAGCGGCTGGATAAGCACTAACCGCATGACCTGAACAGCATCCTTAAATGCTACCCTGCTCCTAATGCCTAATGCTACAGGATAAACTGCCAATGCTCAGATTAAACCCTCTTTTGGTGGTTTTAGCACGCACCTTTAAATTCTGTTGTACTTGGTGTTAAATTATATTACTTTAAGTAGTAGTAACATTTTATGCCTATTGTACATTTCTGATGCTGCAAATGCAACAAAATGAAAGGAGCAGTGTCACGATTACTGCGCATGTTCAACACTTTGAAAAGACCCTCACAGCCGCTGGCTGCTTATGGGCGTTTCCACGTCAAAATGACTGGGAGGTCTACCTAACTGGAAGCATGAAGCTTATGTGGTGAATTATTTGGTAGCTGCGATCCAAATATTAAGCTAAAGTTGCATACCAACACAGATCTCATTTCACACACAAATTTTGCTAGCTAAGAAGCTAGCTACTTAACTCGCTTCATTTAGACAGCATCTTCAGACAATTAGCCAAATTACTAGCTAACATGCCCTACGTGGCTATTGCAGCTATGCTACTAAGCTAGCTACACAGACATCACCAAAAACCTTTTGTTTCATGTGCACCATTGTTCGCGAAGTTAGCTAGCCAGCTAGCTAAATGTTTTCTAATTCATTTGAAGAAATTCATCAGGCAACTAGCCGAATAGTGACTAAGCGTTAGCTGCATAGCTATCATGGTTATGCTGCGTTGCTTACTAAGCAGATACCCATGATGAAGAGATATTCTTTCTGTGATGTTCACTGGAGGTTGGCAAACAAACTTACATTCCTCATAGCCTTCGGCTAAATGGCTAAATTGGAGTTTTGAATACTCAAATTTCCATAGAATACTCACTAATATAGAAAGCATAGTGCCTGAGTGACCTATATATATATATATATATATATATATATATATATATATATATATATATATATATATATATATATATACAGATACAATGCAAAAACGAAGACGGGCTGGCAAGGATGGAATCAGATAATGACTTGCAGTCGAGCAGTATTGCTTTCTTGGGATGTAACTTCTGAGCACGAGCGGTAATCGGGACACAGCTCCTTTAATGGGGCTGCAAGGATAGGCCGACTTAACCTCTACAAATCTGGGATCCCATAAATGGGATTGTCAATTGCAGCCACTTTATTAAAACCTGTGGAACTTCAGGTCAATCTTAAATTCTAGAGGAGATCCCAAGTTTTCCAACAATCTCAAATATGTCTTCATGAATTACAGGGAAATGTGTATAAAATGATTCACAAGATCTAGATAATTTCCTTTCAATGTAATGCCGCAGCCATAAAGCAGGGTCCAGGGTCTGAAAGTAACTTTCATATCGCTTCAGTGAAGAGTTGCAATCAGCTGATAAAGAGTATGCATGTGGCATTGTCCTACAATAGGGAACACGAGAATAACCAATTTGTGGTTGTATGCCTCTGCAAAAGTCTAGCTGTAGTTTACATCCATTTCTGCAGGCACATACACTACTGCTCAAAAGTTTGGGATCACTTGCAAATTTCTTTGTTTTCCAAAGAAAAATACATTTTCATGCATTTCACAAACATTTTCAGCATTTCACGAACATTTTTATCCATTTCACAAACGATTAAAATTAATCAGATGATTTTCAAAGAATGATCTACATTTTTGCATAGAGGCCTATTATCAGCAACTGTCAGTCCTCTGCATCAATCTCCTGGTATGGCTGCTAATCCAAGTTAAGCATTTTATAAGGCTAATTGATTATTAGAAAACCCTTCTGCAAACGTGTTGCACAGCTGAAAACCGTTGAACTAATAAGGGAGCGCAAAAGGGAGCATGGCATTCTTGAGGTTGGTTTAGTACCTGAAGCATCAGCAGTTGTTCGTTTGTTTACAGGCTCAAAATGGCCAGAAAAAAAGAACTTCCTTTAGAGACCCGTCAGTCTATTGTTGTGCTTAGAAAAGAAGGCTATTCAATGCGAGAAACTGAAAACTTAAAATGTCTTACCATGCTGTCAACCACTCCCTTCAGAGAGCAGCACAAACTGGCACTAACAAGGACAGAAAAAAGGAGTGGGAGGCCCCGATGCACAACTGTGCAGGAAGACAAATATCTGAGAGTGTGTAGTTTGAGACAAAGACGCCTCACAGGTTGTCAACTAGCAGCTGCGCTAAATAGTTTCCATCAAACACCAGTTTCAGTATCAACAGTGAAGGTGGTTTTTTTTTGATGAAGGCAAAGTTTGAAGTACATATTCATCATTTTCATTAAAATCATTATTTCTAACTCAGACAAAGTCTGCATGTTCTGTTAATTTGCTATATTTCCTATTCCGACTAATTTCATGTGTGTTTCCATGGAAAACAAGAAAATTTTCAAGTGATCCCAAACTTTTGAGCGGTAGTGTATAATACACGTTGTGAAGACTAAGACAGAATTTAATAAAAGGAATTAAGTGTACTTTTTGGCTAAACAGAAGTTACCACTATATTGACACACATCGATGCCCTCATGCAAAAAGGGAGTAAGTGACATTTTGGGCAAAAATGATGTTTTTCACTTTTTAGATACATCTATGTAGGACCTATCTTCAGGCAAAATTTTAGGTCTGAATTCTTATCCTAAAGGGGTCAAAACACTTTTTCAAAAAGGTGTATCTGCAAGTAAAGTTTTCCCACCAATGTTTCTTATTTGCTAGAAGAGCGTATGTAACAATTACCATGCTAAATGGGCGTAAGTGGTAGTTAATAGCCTTTTACAAACAATATGCATTTTCAGTCCAGATGTATCTGCCTCGTGCATCTTTTTTGCATATTGCTAGTCCTAGTTGGTACTATCATAAACTGTACATACGCCCACAGTCAATACACACTGTATTATCCTTTGTTGTATTATCTGTTGTTTATGGCTTCAGATATCAGTATCAGCATTGAGGTGACATAGTGAGCTTAATTCAGAAATACCTTGCATTGTTTTTAGCCACTGGAGTGTATAGTGTATCTTTAGATCTGATGATTCACTTCTACTAGGGATGGGCATCGATTTTCGAATAGTCGATCTACAGTAGAATATCGAATACCTAATTTGACTATTGTTTTTATCCGACAAAAAAGAATAAACACGGAACAGAAATAAACGTCCTCTCTGATGATGCAACACGTTAGACAGCCTGTAGGTGTTGCTAACAGTAAAACCTCCTCCAGCGCAGTACAACCATAGACATATATACGGGCAGCAGTAACCAATGCATGGATGTATTATAAGAACTGGATACTGAACCAGGGCTGAGACGCACGCGGACAAGGGCTTAGTGGTCAAGCTGATATTGCAAGTCACGTGATGCCATGGGGGACAAAAAGAAATTTTTCCATAGGGAACAACTGAAAAAGACACTGATAAATCCATGAATAAATTTTTTTTTGACTACCACAAATGATCAATGTATAATCTGTTGATTTTTCTCTTTTAAATCATTGATGCCTTTTTCCATGGCAGCAATAAAATTTTTTATTTTAATCCAGGCTGCGTGGACACCAAGGGGGCCTTGTTTCTAGGCGCGTTCTCGTAATCAGTGCAGCAGGTGCCGTTCTCTGCGTGTAGCACTGGTCAGGAGGTTCCGTGCTGTTGGCGTATGATATTACTAAGTCGGTAAAGTGAGCTGGTGTAACGACACCAATGTTTTCATTTATTGTATTTAATGAATGGCTTTCTTATGTAGCGACTCGACTGCTTCACCCATCTTTTATGTAACGTTACAGAATATACAGTAAGGTTGCAAAAGCTGTTCGTTAATTAAGGTTGGATAACGGGCGTGTATTCGGTAACTATTGAAGGTGACATCCTATAATCGTGCATGTAGCTAACACTTGCTTTGCTTTTTCGGATTAAAATGTTCAAGATGCACCTAAACTGAGTTGTATATTTTCATTTACATCGATTCACGGTACTGTGTTTTGCTGCTTCATGTTTTATATGCAGGCTACGTAGCTAGCTAAATAGCATTGACTACTTCTATATGTGCACTTTCAGCACGGTATAAATTCAGTAGAAAAAACTGCACAGCTAACCATTTATTTACCATTGCATGCACATTCTTAATTATTAAAACAATAGCAGATGTGCATACTTGATGTAACTTTTCAGCAACTTTTACGATAAGATACAAAATATGAAGTATCTTATTTTATGTATGTGCTGAACTTGCATGACAGCATTGCACAAACAGAGAGTATTTGTAGTTCAGCCTTTATTAGCTAAAAGCGTTGAGTGGGATGCAAACGCCTTACAAGATGAGATGTGAACGACACACTGTTAGTGAGCAGTATCAGCGTATGTGAGTGATACTGCGGAGATTCACTGATGTGGCTGAACTCAATCTGCACAGAGAAAATACGAGAATCCCAGAAGAAAGAAACAGATGAGAACGAAGATCGACTTTATGTGTATTTTATAACTGGGCTGCCGATTATGTGAGGATTTATGAATTTACTAATCCTGTATAAGGGGAAGGAAAAGAATTCCGTATTCAAACTCCACTAACATCAAATAAAATCAGCACTTTTTTTGGCTTACCTTGACGTTTGTGTACCCAGCAAAACATTCGGGCGTGTACAAAGGTCAAGTGTGCATTTAGTCAAGAGAATTTTGAGTTTAATTTCTAGTGCTGAAAAACGTGGTAATAGCATATAATGGCAGCAGCTATGTTACTGCGTATGTTAACTTCAACAATAGGAGGATAAAACGTGTCCTAAGGCCAATATTTTATTGATAGTAAAAACTGCTATTAGGCAGAAAACACTGAAACTGCATCCATTCTGTGGACATATGTTTGATGAAAAAAGTTTTCATGAATGGATGTAATGAATGGTGTGTGCGCCCCGCGATGGATTGGTGAGCTGTTCAGGGTGGGTCCCTGCCTTTCGCCGCTGGGATGTCAGCTGGGATGGGCTCCAGTTCCCCCGCGACCCAAGTAGGGAAGAGGCGGTATAGAGAATGGATGGATTTAATGAGCTTTGAGCATACGTACGCTTAAAGTAATTTCGCTTGTCAGTATTGGCCAAATACTTTAATTGACATCATCTACTTTAAAACTTATCAGTTCATAAAGCACGGGCAGTGCTCTGTGCGGTTGGGTTATCGTCTTGAATCCAGTAAGAATAGAGGCGGTTGCAAGCTTACAAGCATGAGAAGTTTCACTTTCTCCGAATACATTTAGCTTTGTACTGCGTGGAAAAAGAGATTGAACTACGTCATCTTAAAGAGCAGCAAGTCAACTGTTTTGCTGACATTTTTTGCCACGAAGTAAATAATTTTATTTCCCTGTTAAATAAAAATAGTTTATCAACATTTTATATCCCTATTAGGTATATAAACTATTTTTCCAAACTATGTTTAAGTCTTCACCGAGTGCTATGTTTGCCAGTACAGAGCTATTGCATGGGTTTCGCAGTGGACATAATTAGCTATATTTGCGGAGAACATTGGTCGTGAACACGCGTCCTGTGTGGGAGTGCTTCGGGCGAGGACCGTTGTCATAGATACCTCAGGCGTCAGCGCATTCATGAACCCCACACTACGCATGTGTGAGCGAAAAGTCACACAGCACATGTCCGCGTGACTCTGGAAATAAGGCCCCATGTTGGCGTGCTGCGCCACTGAGTAATTTCCATTGAAAAGAATGGGCGGCCATTTTCGGTTCAGTATCCAGTTCTTACCATACATCCATGAACCAATACGGCGTCTATGTATACATGTCTATGAGCACAACCATCGTCACCTGTGTCTAAAATAACAGAAGAAGAATCTCATGCTACAGGTATCTATAGACGTGAATGTTAATGATGCAGAAACAGCCTAGTAAAAGTTTTGTTTGGAACTCTTAAAATAATCTCTTTCGCAACAGGCTTTGCTAAATCATTATGGTTGGCCTATGTTGTGCACGTAGCCTGAGAATACTTTCTGTCAAACAGTTTAATGAAAATGTATTTGCATGTTTTTCAAAAATAAAGATGGAATTTGCTGTCGATTTACTGCTGAATCTTTCCGGAAATACAGTGGTAATTTTCATTTGTTCAGTTTTTTCTTGGATAGGTCTACGCATTGAGAGATGGGCATATGGACGATTTTAGATGAGCAATGAATAGACCCAATAGACCAAATTTATGAAGTCACAATCAGTTTCTTTAGTGCACTCACGACAGAAATTACGTGTTAGCCTATGCTGGTTTTTTGTGCCGATGTAGGCACTGTGATTTAGCCTACCCTGTTTTGAATGACGAGAACTTGTTGAATGATGAAACTGAGACATTTTACATTTTTATCCACAAAATGGGCTGATTTAAAATTTTCTGGCTGCAACAGGTCTCAAAAAAGTTGGCACACAGGCAAAAAAAGGCTGAAAACGCAATTAATATATAAGAGAATCAGCTGAAAGAACATTTAGCAAGTATTAAGTTAACTGGCATCAGGTGTGTAACATGATTGGCTATAAAAGGGATGTCTTAGAGAGGCTGAGTCTCTCAGAAGTAAAGATGGCCAGAGGCTCTCCAACCTGTGAAGGCTTGCATAAAAAAATTGTGGAATACTTTAAAAACAATGTTCCTCAACGACAAATTGCAAAGGCTTTGAAGGTCTCATCATCAACAGTGCATAACATCATCAAAGATTCAGAGAAACTGGAAAAATCTCTGTGCGTAAGGGACAAGGCCGAAGACCTTTACTGGATGCCCGTGATCTTCCGGCCCTCAGACGCCACTGCATCACGCACCGGCATGATTCTGTCATTGACATTACTAAATGGGCCCAGGAGTACTTCAAGAAACCACTGTCTGTAAGCACAGTCCGCCGTGCCATCCATAGATGCCATCTAAAACTCGATCATGCAAAAAGGAAGCCATTGTTGAGCATGATCCAGAAGCGCCGCCATTTTCTGTGGGCCAAGGCTCATTTAAAATGGACTGTAGCAAAGTGGCAAAGTGTCCTGTGGTCAGACGAGTCCAAATTTGACATTCTTGTTGGAAATCATGGGCGTTGTGTCCTCCAGGCTGAAGAGGAGAAAGACCACCCCTCCTGTTATCAGCGTACAGTTCAAAAGCCAGCATCTCTGATGGTATGGGGATGCATTAGTGCATATGGTGTGGGGCACTTGCAAGTTTTAAAAAGCACCATGAATGCAGAAAGGTATATAAAGGTTTTAGAGCAATATATGCTCCTCTCCAGACGACATCTATTCCAGGGAAGGCCTTGTGTATTTCAGCAGGACAATGCAAAACCACATACTGCAGCTATTACAACAGCATGGCTTCGTAGTAGAAGAGTCCGTGTGCTGAACTGGCCTGCCTGCAGTCCTGATCTTTCACTGATTGAGAACATTTGGCGCATAATTAAACGAAAAGTCCGTCAAATGAGACCCAAAACTCTCCAGCAGCTGGAAGCCTGTATTAAACAAGAGTGGGATCAAATTCCAATGGCTAAACTCAAGAAACTTGTCTCCTCAATGCCCAGACGCCTCCACTCTGTGTTAAAAAGAAGAGGGGATGCTATACCATGGTAAACAGGCCCCTGTCCCAACTTTTTTGAGACCTGTAGCAGCCATCAAATTTGAAATGAGCTCATTTTGTGGATAAAATTGTAAAATTTCTCAGTTTCAACATTTGCTATGTTATCTCTGTTCTATTGTGAATAAAATACTGGCTGGTGTGATTTGAAAGTCATTGCGTTTTGATTTCATTCACAATTTACACTTAGTCCCAACTATTTCGGAACTGGGGTTGTACAAGCTAATTTCCACCAAAGATACAACAATATCACTCCCAATAAACCAATTGGAAAAAGATTTATCAATCTCACCTGATACTGACTTCTGGTCTCAAATCTGCAGGAATACCTTCAAAATGACTAACAATACTACTCTACAACTCACACAATATAAAGTAATCCACAGTGCACAAATTACTCAGCACAAGATGTTTAAAATGGGATTCATAGATTCAGACACTTGTTCCTAATGCACACTTAACAGCCAAGATAACTACCTACACTGCACCTGGCACTGTCCCCCAGTTCACCACTTCTGGACAGAAATCACTCACAGACTATCACACATTATGAGTTGTAGCATTCCTCCATCCCCATAGCTCTGTTTACTTGGCGACCTCTCTGCAACCAACCCACGCATCCACAACACCAAACCTATCCTCACTGCCTTACCTATCTCCAAAAAAAAAAATCCTCCTTACGTGGAAATCCAGAGATCAAATTAGTATCACACAATGGCTGAACCTCCTCAAGGAGTACATATCCGTAGAAATATTGTCACTTGAACTTCAACCCCTGCATTCTGATAACATTTGGTCTGCTTTCATTACTTCATTAAACCTGCCTGTTAACTGATCCCATTCGCTCACTGACTCAGTCCCTCAGGGCCATTTCACCCCAAAACTCACGCACACTCTCTTCACATGTATGTACTGTTATCACATGAATGAATTCTCCCAGTAATTATGCCTACTATTTTCATCTATTTGTAGTTGTTTTGTCCATCTCCTGTTTATGTCTGTAGAACATGTCCAGTCCATGTCTGGGTAAGTTGGTCCAACTGCTTCTTAAGTTAATGTCTTGTCTATGCCTGTCTATGTCTGTATGTTTTGTCCCTCTCTGTAACTGTTTATTTTACCCTTTATATATCTATGTTAGCCCCCCATTTGGTTGTATTATTAGCCTATTGTATTTATTTATTTGTAATTTGCTTTGCTTTGTTATGCGCTTCTCTAAGAGAGGTTTCACCATTAGGTTTTCGTCATGACATTTATGATTAAAAATAAAGTTGTCTTCCTAAGAGGGGGAGGGGGAGTGGTGATGGGCCAAGAAAAAAAGAAAAAAGCAAACAAAAAAGGGAGGATGAGAATAAAAAAAAAAATCACCAAATCAGCAAAGGGGCAGTGCTTCATCAATTCACATATGATCCTTTTTAAAGTTTAACGAGTCCCCAACTCTCCGTGACAAATGGTTCAAATAGTTATGAGGAATTCAAGCAAAGCCAATCAGGAATGAGGGGCAGGGCTTTGGTGATTAACCCCAGGCCCTCAAATCTGTTTGACAAACCATTCAATAATTCTGAAAGGTCAAATATAAACTATTCAGGAAAGGGGCTGGGGCTTCGTCAACTAACATGTGACCCTCTCGTGAGTCAGATGACCAAACCCCAGGCGGGACTTCAACAATTAATGTGGGATTCTTTCCCAAATCCAACAACCCCGCCCCCAATTCACTAGAACAAACAGTTCACCAGTTATGAGTATCACATATCAACCAATCAGAAGAGGGGGTGGAGCTTCACCATTTATCATCCGTTTCCTGAGTCCAACGACCTCATCCCCAACTCTCTATGACAAACGGTACAACAATAATAAAAGATCAAAGATCGTCCATCCGAGTAGTATGTGGGATTGAGTGATGAAAAAAGGAGAGGAATGCTCCATGCATCTGTTTATGGTGGGGGGCTGCAAAATCAACATCCATCCTTTGGGAAAGCCTGAAGAGTGAAGCTAGTTTGAAAGCAGTAGCTGTAAAGTTGCAAGAATTGGTAAATTAATGAAGTTTAATGGAGAATGGGGTGATGCATTTTGACCAGCAACTACCCGCTGGTCGTTTGTGGTCCTGAGTGACCCATTTATAGGGCGTACAGGCAGGAGCTCAAGCTGACACAGCAGCTCATAAAGTTGAGAGGCAGATGAAATAAAAGATGAAAGATAAAGGGGATAAGCGAGAGACACACAGATCCTCACCCTGCTTGGCTTGCAGCCAGAATTCCAACTGGCCCCCATCTGGATCGGTGCCTGACACCGGTGTGGGCCGACCTGGACCCGGACTTGAACACAGCAGGCCCCAGGAAGGTGTCTTGGTGGAGGGGGTTTGGGCTGACTTATGGACTGCTAACATCCTTGCTGTCGGCAGCACGCCCCTCCCTGACGCCACCCACCCTCCCCAGCTACCACTCGCTGCCCAGCACACCCGATTCCTTTCTTGTGAGAGAGTGAGGTGGTGAGGTATCCCAGCTCGGATAGATGTGGCCTTACCTTAGCCAGTTGGTTCCGCAGGCAGGTCACCTCCTTCTGAAGGTTCTTGGTTTGAGTCACTAGGTCGTTGCAGATGGACTGAGAATCCTGCTTGGGGTCCCAGGTGAAGACCAGCTGTGGAGGTGATGACCCACCGTTACACAAAAATACTACCACTTTTCAAGGCTATTTTTGTCTGATATTGTCAATTCAAAGTTGCAATTTTATCAGTAACCTGTGAAGGTGAATTGACAACTCAAAACGTATAACAGTTTTACACAGTAGGAAACGTTCATAAATGCTCATCTGTGTGCAGGGAGGAATGACATTTCCCCAGAAAATCTTAACACTTCCACAGGAAACCTTAGTACTTCCACAACAAGCCTCAGACTTTCAACAGGAAACCTTATCACTTCCACAGGAAACATTAGCACTTACTTCCCCAAAAACATTTCCACAAGTCATATTTTAACACTGCCACAAGAAAAATATTGATAAGCAAATACAAAACTGATTCACACTACAGTAATAAACATTTTCATCTTAATGCAGAAAACAAAAGTGCCTTTGCATGAGATAAGTTAATTCTGCAGTGATGTAAACTCGTTTTAACATCAAAACTGTTGAGGCAATCGCGTGCCATTAAACATGCCAGCGCATCCGAGTCAGCATAGCTGCAGTTCAGGAAAAACTAATTGTGCCTATTGAAGCTAAAGCTCATTTAACGCCAAAATTACTTTATGCAATTAAATAGGGTGGTGAGACAGTGTCGTGGCAGATTTTTAAGCAAGGGTTGCTCCATGGCAGGCCGTACCTCTGAGACCTGTTTGGGGAACTTGTTGATGACATCTTGAACGGTTTCAGTCAGGTAGCAACACTGCTGACGGAGGCTGATTAGGAAGTTGTACAACTCCTCACTGCTGAAACAATCAGAGTATGGATAAAAATACTCAACTTTAAAATTTAAATGAAAAACAGAAACAACAAGTTTAACAAGTTTAGCCATAGCCATTACTGGACCATCTTCGGGCCTCCTGAGAAAATGCCAGGCACCTACCAGCAGCCATCTACAGTGAGCGCCATAATTCACTGGACAGCGACACATTTGTTATTTCACATCTGTCGGCCAAGTCAATCAACAGATCTGAATTCCACTGAAAATGCATTTTACAGGCTGAAGAGGAGACTGAAGGCAAAAAGTACACAAAACAAGCAGGAACTGACGATGGCGACAGTACAGACCTGGAAAAGCATCGCCAGGGAAGATATCCAGCGTCTGATGATATCTACGCATCACAGACCTCAAGCGGTCATTGCATGCAAAGAATATGAAACCAACTATTAAAACTTTACTCTCTTCTATATTATGTTAAATTGCCTGATATCAATATGTATATGAAAATGGAGGGGATTTATGTACAAAAGGTGCTAAAAAGATCATTTCTAAACAGATCATCTTATGCAGATAAAAACATTCTCAAATTAAAGCGGATAGTCTGCAATTCAACCTCATTGTCATTTTATCCTTTCAAACTCAAAGAGTACTGATTACAGAACCAAAATTTTAAGAAGTGACACCGTCCAATAAATTATGGCACTCAGTGAATATACTCAGAGACAAGTGCCCTTGGCTTGTCTGCATGAAGGACTTTCTTCTTTGAACTCTCCACGGTAGGTGTAAAAGTGAGAAAGCTGCCATCTTGAACCTTTTTTTTTTTATTTAACCCTTATTTAACCAGGGAAGTCCCGTTGAGATTGAAATCTCTTTTATAAGGGAGCCCTGGGGGTTGAGGTGGGGAGGGAGAGGGCAATTAGCACAGCCAATTAGATCAGGGAATGATTAGGTGGCAGGTGGAAAGAGCCAGGTTGAGTCTTTAGCCATGACACCGGGGAACTCCCTACTCTTATCGATACGTGTCATAGGATGTTTAATGACCACAGTGAATCAGGACCTCGGTTTAACGTCTCATCCGAAAGACGGCATCTTCTTCAGTACAGTGTCCCCGTCACTGTACTGGGGCATTGGGGATTACTCCACCAGAGGGAAGAGCGCAACCTACTGGCCCACCAACACCTCTTCCAGCAGCAACTTGGTTTTCCCAGGTGGTCTCCCATCCAAGTACTAACCAAGCCCACACCTGCTTAGCTTCAACCACGCGGCTGGAGCAGATCGAATAGTGGTATGGCTGCTGGTAACCATGTTACCCCAGTGATGTGACCCCAGAGATAGTCCTGTCTCTCTCCGTGTTGGTTTGCAGGGCACAGGGCCCAGCCGAGTCGAGCTGCTGCTAACTGGTATTGCCAAGTACAACCCCGATTCTGAAACAGTTGGGACAAAGGGCTCTATCTTTCACACTGCCCTACCCGTTGCCACTACCCGCTACCCGTGAATTACGCATTTAGCAGCTTCCACTATCCCTAAACGGTATCTTGCGGCCAAACTACCCGCTATGTATTTTGCCGACTCCCTTATTTGCGCCTGGAGGTGTGCCCGTGGGCGTGTTTATGCGCTTTCCCTAGAATTGCTATCTTGACCACACAGGTTAGGGAAAGCGTATAGCGGGTCCTCAAACTACCCGCTACCTATTTGGCAATTGAAGACACGGCTTCTCTCCCCCTATGCGATCTAACAGCGACAAATGAGCTACATTCAGTTCAGAAAAATAATTAATTATAATTAGGTCTATGCACTGGCACTCAGCAATGTAACTTTTTTTTCCAGCTAGAGCGGCATTTGAGAACTCTTCAGCGAATTCTGGTGGCAAGTACGTGGTTTCGTCCATTTACATTTTCCAATCGGACAGCTGTCTATTTTTTTTTTTACAGCAAGTTGCTTGACCGTGCGGCAAAAACAGGTGTGCGTACTTGTCGCCGAAATTACCTTCATTCGCCAAAGAGTTCTGAAATTCCGCTCTCGCTGGAAAAAAAAAATTACCGTTGCTGAGTGCCAGTGCATAGACCTATTTATAATTAGATTATTTTTCTGTACTGAATGTAGCCCATTATATTGTCGCTGTTAGATCGTATGGGGGAGAGAAGCCGTGTCTTCAATTGCCACTTGATTATTCTTGAGTTGGAAAACGTGTTAATGAGGGAAAACCATCCAGAATTAGCCAGGACTAATTGTAGTCAATAATGGGATGGATATTTTCTCCCAAATTTTCAGGTCTAGCGCCGGCCCTGAGTATTATTTCCCACAGAACGAGAATGCGTGACAAAACTGCGCCTCTCCCGTCAGGCAGTGACGGAATAATGTCACCTGGTTGCAGATGATATATACACCGCTGCCAGCTGTCCGTATGCCTTGCCCGTTGCTGTTAGGGTTACTGTGGCACTATTCTTCTATGCTAGTGGGTCATTCCAACACCCACTCAGCTCAATTGGAGGCATGACCCAATCATGGCGAAACGCATTTTTTTTCTTTTTTTTTTTTTTTTTTTTTTTTTTTGAAGTTTCCACCACAAAAGGGGTAGGCTTGATGGTTTTTTCTCTTTTTTTTATTACATAACAAACATTAAACAATATGTCAATGTCAAATAATAATAATAATAATAATAATAATACAATTCATGATTAACTTAACAAAACAGATCCTCCCCTGTCTGGATTTGACTTCATGCACGAGCAATTTAACTTCGTCTTCGGAGAAACGTGGCGACCTCCCTCTCTCCATCACGGGTTTCGGTTTGAGGATTTGGGATAGCACAGCCTGCTCCTAAAGGCAATAGCACCTGGCACACTGATTGGTTTAACTGGCCTAACGCCCAAACCACGCCTATGCATAATATAACGCGTAGCGCAGGTGTTTTAGGGATACAGGCAGGTGTGCAAGATAGCAACTTTTGCGGGGGAACGCCTCTTACGCAATGCTAAATCCCCAAATAACGGGTTTAGGGACTCTGGCGTGAGATAGGGCCCAAAGTGTGAATAAAATCAAAACGCAATGACTTTCAAATCACACCAGCCAGTATTTTATTCACAATGGAACAGAGATAACATAGCAAATGTTGAAACTGAGAAATTTTACAATTTTATCCACAAAACGAGCTCATTTCAAATTTGATGGCAGCCACAGGTCTCAAAAAAGTTGGGACAGGGGCCTGTTTACCGTGGTGTAGCATCCCCTCTTCTTTTTAACACAGAGTGGAGGCGTCTGGGCATTGAGGAGACAAGTTTCTTGAGTTTAGCCGTTGGAATTTGATCCCCCTCTTGTTTAGTACAGGCTTCCAGCTGCTGGAGAGTTTTGGGTTTCCTTTGACAGACTTTTTGTTTAATTATGCGCCAAATGTTCTCAATCGGTGAAAGATCAGGACTGCAGGCAGGCCAGTTCAGCACACGGACTCTTCTACTACGAAGCCATGTTGTTGTAATAGCTGCAGTATGTGGTTTTGCATTGTCCTGCTGAAATACACAAGGCCTTCCCTGGAATGGATGTCATCTGGAGGGGAGCATATGTTGCTCTAAAACCTTAATATACCTTTCAGCATTCATGGTGCTTTTTAAAACATGCAAGTGTCCCACACCATATGCACTAATGCATCCCCATACCATCAGAGATGCTGGCTTTTGAACTGTATGCTGATAACAGGAGGGGTGGTCTTTCTCCTCTTTACCCCGGAGGACTCGACGCCCATGATTTCCAACAAGAATGTCAAATTTGGACTTGTCTGACCACAGGACACTTTGCCATTTTGCTACAGTCCATTTTAAATGAGCCTTGGCCCACAGAACACAGCGGCGCTTCTGGATCATGCTCAACAATAGCTTCCTTTTTGCATGATCTAGTTTTAGGTGGCATCTGTGGATGGCACGGCAGACTGTGTTTACTGACAGTGGTTTCTTGAAGTATTCCTGGGCCCATTTAGTAATGTCAATGACAGAATCATGCCGGTGTGTGATGCATTGGAGTCTGAGGGCCCGGAAGATCACGGGCATCCAGTAAAGGTCTTCGGCCTTGTCCCTTACGCACAGATATTTTTCCAGTTTCTCTGAATCTTTTCATGATGTTATGCACTGTCAATGATGAGACCTTCAAAGCCTTTGCAATTTGACATTGAGGAACATTGTTTTTAAAGTATTCCACAATTTTTTTTTGCAAGCCTTCACAGGTTGGAGAGCCTCTGGCCATCTTTACTTCTGAGAGACTCAGCCTCTCTAAGACATCCCTTTTATAGCCAATCATGTTACACACCTGATGCCAGTTAACTTAATTACTTGCTAAATGTTTTTTCAGCTGATTCTCTTGTATATTAATAGCTTTTTCAGCCCTTTTTTGCCTGTGTGCCAACTTTTTTGAGACCTGTTGCAGCCAGAAAATTTGAAATAAGCCCATTTTGTGGATAAAAATGTAAAATATCTCAGTTTCAACATTTGAAATGTTATCTATGTTCTGTTGTAAATAATATATTGGCTCATGTGATCTGAAAGTCATTGCATTTTGATTTTATTCAGAATTTACACTTCATCCCATCTATTTCAGAATTGGGGTTGTAGTTTTTGGTGAAAAAAAGTAGTACACAACTACAACTAGAGTGCTCTGAGAGCACAACATCCCCCGCCGGAGTCGCGACTGTGTTATGTGCATCTTCAGTCTATCTGCAGCATATGTACAAAGTTTCAGGAATGTCTTATGAAAACTGTAGGAGGACTTGATTTCACCAGCCAAGTACCTTCCGACATGGACAGACTGACAGATGGACAGATGGACTGTGCCACGTGTTATGGCCCCAATTTGTTATGGCGTCAATTTGTTTTGACGTCACGGACAGCAAGGGATGACAGACAAAATTCTTAAACTTCAACAGATTTAATTAAACACACACTTTGAACTAATCTACAATCTACATCTACTGACCAAGATTGAAATAAAAAAAAGATAGTTACAGTCCCTTGGTAATTGAGATGGGCTGCTGTGTTGCGATGTCCTGGGACAGGAAAATGCTCCAACACAGGCAAAAATCCACAAAAAGCTTCACAGGTCTTGAAAAGAGTGACAGGTCTGGTCAAATGTATCCTTCCACAATTTCTCTTTGCAATTTCTCCTACTACTCTTCACTCTCTCAATTTTTCTCCTTATATACTCTTTTCCAGCCCCCACTGAGGCATGCCCAGGACATGCCCAAAACCTAGTTCCAGACTTGGCTTAACAAAAAAAATGTCAATACTTTTTGTCTTTGTCTTTGGGTGAGGAATCTTGGGTATCACCGTTACCTTTCTTCTGAAATTGGGACCATCTATTGTTACTGCTAGACTGAAATTTGGACTTATGTGTGAGAACATATTCGTCTGCAAACTTGGCAGCTGATTGCAAATTCAGTGCTTGCTTCTCATTAAGGTAGGTCTTAATATCATCCTTGACACAGTTCTTGAATTCTTCAACCAACACCATCTCTTTTAGTGAGTTGAAATCATCCTTGACCTCCATAGAAGTACACCAGCGCTCAAAGCAAACCTTCTTCTCGTTCGCAAATTCCACATAAGTCTGATTGTCAGATTTCTTCAGACCTCTGAATTTCTGTCGGTAAGCCTCTGGAACTAACTCATAAGCTGTCAAAATAACCTTTTGACAACCTCATAATCAGAGGAATCATCTGCAGACAAAGCCGAATAGGCTTGTTGAGCTTTTTACCCTTGAGGACAGTTTGCAACATCAGAGGCCAGTGTTCCTTTGGCCACTGACAACTCTTAGCTACCTTCTCGAAGCACTGGAAATACTTATCAACCTCCTTCTCCTAGAATGGAGGCACCAGCTTTACCTCCTGGCTAGCCCGAAATTTGTTTTCAGCTTGCATTTTAATTTTTAGTTGCTCCATTTGGAGCCTTTCTTCCCTGTCTAATTTTTTCTAAATCGAAATCTCTCTGTCTCTGTCTCTCTCTTTCTGCTCTTTCCTCTTTCTCTTTCTTTTTTCTCTTCTCTTGCTAATTTTTCTAACTCAAACTGCCTTTCTTTCTCTCTTTCTGCTCTCTCGAACTCTCTTCGTTTTTCTTTTTCCTCCCTTTCTATCTCTAGCATTCTTAATTTAAGTTCCATTTCTACATTTGGATTTTCCACTGGAAACTGTTCCAGATCTCCTGGTGCAAACACATTTTCATCAATGTAATATTCAACAATCTCTCTAGCCAGTCTTGCTTTTCGCATGGCTGGTTTTACATCTGTCAGCTCTAACTGTCTGCATATTTCTAGCAGTTCTGTCTTTTTAAAAGACTTCAAAACCTCTACGGTTGGTGATGCCAAGAAATCATCCATTGCTGTTGATCTGCCAATATATATCTAGGAAAATTCAAAAAACAATTTCACAATTTGAAATTTTAGATTTTCAATAAATGACTCACACAATGGTCTATCCCGAACGAGCCCCCAATTTGTTATGGCCCCAATTTGTTATGGCGTCAATTTGTTATGACGTCACAGACAGCAAGGGATGACAGACAAAATTCTTGAACTTCAACAGATTTACTTAAACACACACTAACCTACAATCTACATCTACTGACCAAGATTGAAATAAAAAAAAAAAAATAGTTACAGTCCCTTGGTAATTGAGATGGGCTGCTATGTTGCGATGTCCTGGGACAGGAAAATGCTCCAACACAGGCAAAAATCCACAAAAAGCTTCACAGGTCTTGAAGAGAGTGACAGGTCTGGTCAAATGTATCCTTCCACTATTTCTCCTTGCAATTTCTCCTACTACTCTTCACTCTCTCAATTTTTCTCCTTATATACTCTTTTCCAGCCCCCTCTGAGGCATGCCTAGTTCCAGACTTGGCTTAACAAAAAAAATGTCAATACTGCCATCTAGTGGCTCCCCCCCCCCCACCCCACACACGACATAATCCCCCTTTTGGCCTGTTGCCCGGCGGGGGTTTAAACTTTGCAAAACGGCTGGGTATAGCCAGGGGACAACACAGCACAATCCTCCCAGCACTCGAAGCAATAAATAAAACCTGTATAATGATTCAATCATCCTTTAGAATGTATATCACAGGATGACAAATCAAAATACCTCCCGTGGTAAACCTATAAAGTATATTCTCTGAAATATTTTCATTGACAAATTTCAAAGCCAGCCATCGAAAAACTCCCATGCTGTTCATTACGAGTTGTGGTTCGTACATCAGCAGTGGACTGCTCACTTGAGAACGTTCTAATCACATCTGTGACCATCAGTGTTCTCGCCAGCAAATTTCAGCGTAGCACCCCGCTACGCTGTCAATTTGGGCCACTACGCTGTCTTTCAGTGAACGTAGCGGCCCAAAAATGCAAAGTCATGCGCCAGCGCCAGACACGCGCCTTGGCTGTACGTGAGCCAACCCTCGGTAACTTTTCGAAATATAGTGTTCAAAATTAATTTCTAACATCATACATATTAAAATTAATGAATTTATTGACACAAAGTTTACATTTTTTGACGGATTATACCGGAAGTTGGTTTCCACAAGACTCGTTTCAACTATGGTTTCAATCAGCTTTTAATATTCCTTCGGCGGATAAACACCCGATAATTTGACTGTCATTCAGTTTAGGAACGTCTTTTCTACCATTGAAAATGAATGTAGACGATAACATCAAAGCGCACCATTGTAAAGACGGTCATTGTATGGCAGAGGAGTTGCGAGGATTTCTCCATGGATTGCCTCGCATCACCTCGGAAATGTCAGAAATAATTTCTGACATAATAATCTATAATCTATAACTTTTATAGACGAATGTCTTGTGAAGCTAACCAGCCTAGTTTGAAGACATGTCAGGCCACCTCGGTCAATATTGGAGATATCGGTTAGATTTTTTTCACAGAATATTCCTCACGTGATGTAGAATGACTTTGTTTTTAAAAAAAAAAAAAAAAAACTGTACATCGCCAAAAATCGACTTTTCCCCGGGTTTTCACAGGCGGGGTCACATTCGATCTATGTTGCGTCAGTCAGTCAACGGCAAACTTTCTGCAGAGAGATTTGATTACGTTTTCGGAACTTTGCCACAACATTGCATCGGTAGAGAAAGGTTAGAGTATGTGAACTTTTTTTCACGTTCCGCGCGGCCTGCAGAAGGCGTAGGGCAGCGGCTAAGTGTATTTTATTGGCAATGTTTTTGGAAACAGGTCAGCATCCAAGCGTGGGAATATTGCATCGTATTTCGCCCAGGCGCCTGAATGTGAGACTTTAGCAAAATGTTACAATAGGTAATGATGTAAAGTAAAGATAAAAGGGCATTAGTGCAGTTGTACATTTGTCACAATTTGTAATAGTAATGCTTTGGGTTCACCATTTGATTTGGTGAATAGTCAATCAGACATAATTTCCTTATGCTCTGTTTGTGCATTGTAATGGTGAGAACTTGTCTGTATTCTTCAGAAGAATAAAGTTCAGTGGGTTTTCAGCTCAGATCATACTTAGAATAGGTTCCTCGTTTCCAAAAAAAATAACTTGGTAGGCAAAGAAAAAGATGCGAGGAGAATATCTCAGAATGGACTAGCCTGACTCTGGAAACAGTAAGAACAGAGGATGGGGGAAGGGTAAAGAAAACTGATTGCCAGATCATCCTTGGTGCTGAACAGTCATACAGAAGTTTAGTTCTCTCGCTGTGAGTTTCCTTGAACTTGAATATTGTGTCGAGGCCCCGTGCAAAAGGTTATTAACTGCAAAGATATCATTAATCGGGACACTAAAAATAGAGAAATAACACCTCCAAATGTGCTAAAATGCCAGAGCTTCTGGGGGGCTTTGCTCCCCCGGGTCCTCCACGGGGGCACTACCCCTGGACCCCGCAGGTGGCCTAGCTGGCCCCTAGACCCCCGGCTGGTCATTACCCCTACGCTGCAAAAAAATCCTGGAGAGAACACTGGACCATAAAAGGATTAATAACAAAGTATTTGCTTAAAGTGTGCACATAATATAGACAGAAAGCTATCACATTCTAGGGCAATGGTCTCACTCCTCAGTAGTGCTGCTTTGTGACAGATGACTACCCTACCACTCTTTGTGCAGAAAATTCACCCTCACACAGCATGAAGTCATAAGAACACCTTATTCATTAAAAAATATCTGCACATGACACGTTTGTATAACTGCATTCAGCGGCAGTGACCGTGCGCTATTCTCAGTGGGATGAGATGCACTAAATCTCTACACTTTATGAATACTTTTTCTTCGGCAATGCGCCCCTCTTGGAGCTTTGCCTTAAAAAAAAGCCAGCTTCCTACTTATCACCTTATGAGTCAAAAACATTACCGACACTCTGCCAGATAGATACAGATAGCGTTATCTTAACGGTACATTTCCAGCAGCAGCCGAGTCTTGCGTTAACACCGTCAGTCAGCGAGGTAAACAGTGTCAGAGGCTTCGGAGTTACTATCTCCTGTGTGATGGCGGAGACGAGGTCGGCTCTCCCCTCTGTTAGTTTTTCTCTGACTGAATGAGCGATCGGCTGGGACCACCGCGCTGACACGCGTATTTAGAGTGGGGTAAACCGCGGAGGCTCGGACCCCGTAAACATGTCTGCCTGTCCAATCTGGGGTCACATTCCAGAGAAGCGGTGCAGTCCCGCCGCCGAGTATAGACATTTTTCTCGCCAGTCTCAGTGATTTAATCCTTTCTTTTTTTTAAAAGACCATGTTAGCAATATCTACCAACATCATATCATTGGCCTCATGCAAGAAGGGCGTAAGTGATACTTTGGTCAAAAATTACTTTTTTGGTTGTTTTGAAATAACTGAGACTAGCCCATCTCCTGACCAAGTGTGGAGTCTCAATTCCTATCCTAAAGGGGTTAAAATGGTCTTTAAAAAAGTCGTATCTGCAGGAAAATTTTTTAACAGGTGGTACTGTGGCAGTTTTTTGGCTCTCCTGTAAAATTTGTAAAATGTCATTTATGCCCTTCTTGCATGAGGCCATCGATATGATGCAAAAGCCCCAAGACCCCAACATTCTTTATTGTTACATAAACACAAAGCTCTTTCCATTCATTGTACATGGAGGAGACAGGGGCCGTGTAAGAAAAGGTTGTAGCACTTTAGCGCTGCAGTGGAAAGTATGTCCCACCAGCTGGGACATACAAATAAATGGCAGCTTTTTGATCAGGCAAGGTCACCCTCAGGAAGGGTTTACACAAAAAGCCAAAGATAAGATTTTAGAGTCGGACAAACCCCGTGACGCACCCTATGCACGAAACAAATTTCAAGTCTGAAAATGCAAACACACAGACAATGCTGTCAAACATGTCACAGAAGCTTTGTTGTGTTTGCGTTTCATTAATTAACTTACTCAGTGCTTAAATTAACTACAAATGCAGCTGACACTACTGAGACTGATAGCATTTCAGGATATTCACAAAACCGAGGGCTTAAAACAACCATGGTGGTGTTCTGATAAAATTCATTAGGAAGATCGTGATGTACTGTGCCCACCCTTTCCCTCAGTCTGGAGTCAGCTGTGTGCCAGTCTTGTGTTCTGCCAGCGTTACTCACCTCCGGATACCCATGTGTGCTTAAAAGAGATAACAGAGAGGCAAGCACAGAGGGATGTGCAGCTGCACTGCCACCTACTCATCCTTTTGTACGGAGAAACTCCTATTCATACACGCTTCACACAACACACATGAATTACAGCAGATTTAAGCTGTTCTAACCTCACATTCATTGCTTCCAAGTCTCTATTTTAATCTCACATTCATTGTTCTCAAGTCTATATTTTAACCTCCATTCATTGTTTTCAAGTGTCTACTTTAATCTCACATTCATTGTTCTCAAGTCTCTATTTTAATCTAACATTCATTGCTCTCAAGTCTGTATTGTAACTTTCATTCATTGTTTTCAAGTCTCTACTTTAATCTCATATTCATTGTTCTCAGGTCTATATTTTAACCTCCATTCATTGTTTTCAAGTCTCTATTTTAATCTCACATTCATTGTTCTCAAGTCTATATTTTAACCTTCATTCATTGTTTTCAAGTCTCTATTTTAACCTCAAATTCTCCATTTTCAAGTCTCTATATAAACATTCATTGTTTTCAAGTCTGTGATCTAATCTCACATTCACTGTTTTCAAGTGCATACTTCAGCCTCATATTTGTTGTTTCCAAGTTTCCACTTTAAACTCAAAGTCACTGTTTTCGAGTCTATATCCTAACCTCACATTCATTGTTTTCAATTCTCGTTTTAACCCCACATTCATTGCTTTCGAATTCAATGCGTTGGGAGTATGGCGCTAAAAAGCAGCCGTGTTATTGTCCGGATAGTTATTGGCTACAGTGAAATGGCCCTAAGGAGGACTGCAAACAGATTTTTGAAAACGCGTGTGAACTCTGACAAGTTTCACAAGATGAGGAGAAATCACTCCGAGGTCATACGAAGGGCAACCCAAAAACACAGTTGTGTACCTGGTGTCTATGTTATCCAGGCGAGAGAAGGCATCCATGTCGACTCTGTCCAGGTACATCTCCTGCACTGCTGACAGAACCCTCCTCTGGTCTTCAGGGTTTGTGATGCCAATCTGTAGAGACATGAACAGACTGACGGTATACTGCTGACTGGGGGTAATTTCATATCCTATGAAGTGCCACTTAAGTGACAAGCCTTTGCGCCATTTAGTTAATTTAGATTTTAAGAACAGTATATCGATTCATAATTATTTCCATTCAAGCTTACATTTTAAACTCTCTTTGAGTTACCGTTATAGTGCACTTAATAGAAACTAGGCACAGTCTTTGCTTTCAACAAGTCAGTGGTTGAGAAGTGAGACCATGTTTATTCAGACTGTCAGAATAAGGGATCATTTCAGAAAAAAAACAGCGTCAACTCCTTAAAATCCTCCAGAAATGCTGCCTGACTGCACACAGGTCCTGGTCGTGCATCGCATTGCTTTTGCATTCGACCAGGGTAAAACAAGAGTCATCAGAAGATGACATATCCCCCGGCCCCTGATTATTTGCGAAAGTCATGTCAATCCTACACCTTCAAAGATATTCAAACAAGAATGTTGAAGTGATTTTCCTCTGGAATTATCTGGAAGTATGTACTGGCAACATCTACCAAAGACTATGAACCACATGTTGACAAAGGCAATAATAAAACAAGACTCATTAATGAACAGTGTTTTAGTTCTGCTCTGGAAACAAACCCAGCCCTGCGACTGAGTCCAAATCCATGTCGCTTCCATGGAAAAAAAAAAAAATTATTTCAGAAATTTGAAAATATGAAAAGGGACTACTTCAGTACTTGGGTAATGCACATACAAAGTTTCAGAACGATATAATGAACGGTTTTGAGTTCTGCTCCGGAAACAAACCCATCTCTGTACAGAGTCCAAATCCAACTTGTTTCCATGGAAACGAAAAATTTTTTTTTTTCAGAAATCTGAGAAGATCAAAAGGCACCACTTCAGTATGTGAGTAATACACATGCAAAGTTTCAGTAAGATATATTGAACGGTTTTTGAGTTCTGCTCCGGAAATGAACTAGGCCTGATGTGCACTAAGTCCAGATTTGTTTCCATGGAAATGGCATAAATAGTAACCCTGAAGTTTCCAAAGTAGCAAAAGGCACATCTAGACTATACATAAAATACATGTACAAAGTTTGGTGCTGATATCTTACATAGTTTTTCAGTTCTGCTCAGGAAACGAACACAGTGTAATTTGCACTAAGTCCAGATTTGTTTCCATGGAAAAGACAAAAATAGGAATCCCGAAATTTCCAAAGTAGCAAAAGGCACATCTAGACGATACATAGAATACATATACCAAGTTTGGTGCTGATATCTTGCATAGTTTCCGAGTTCTGCTCCGGAAACAAAATGATTACGGACGGACGGACGAGGCGATGCCTATATCCCCCCGTATTTTATGCCAGGGGGATAAAAAAAAAGGCTTTGTGATAAAGGTGCATTATAACCTTACAGCTCAGCACTTGGAGATTCTAAGTCTAAGCCATTACAAATGATTCAGTTTCAGTTTTCCCATCATGGGTTTCTGCCAGTGTTAACCTACTGCAGGGAAGACCAGAGCGCGTCTATGGTGCAACTTGAACCTGCAAAACATCTGAGAGGGTGATCGCCACGGGAAAACAACGATACTGAACTGGTATTACAGATACAGGCCTACCGAAGAAAACGGCCAGGCTGTAATAAAGTTTGTCAGATGTCTACCTTTTTAAAACAACCAGCAACAGGAAATCAAAAACATACTACATTCTTGCAAAACTTTGCACCACAACACTTTAAAGTCGATACATTTTCACCAGAACCGAAGTCATATAAATCGCACGGCCTGTAACAAACCCAGAAACGAACCAACTGCGCATGTGCACTCGTGAGTTTGGTTCTCGTGCGTGCTTGGTTTGTCTCTGGCTTTGTTACGGGCCGTGCGATTTGTATGAGTTTGGTTCAAGTGAAAATGTATCGACTTTAAAGTGTTGTGGTGCATAGTTTAGTGAGAATGTGGCATGTTTTTGATTTCGTGTTGCTGGTTATTTGAAAAAGGTAGACATCTCACAAACATCTGTTACAGCTTGGCTGTTTTCCATGGTAGGCCTGAGATACAAACAGAGATTCAACCAAGAAACACAACTCGTAACTTGGCTCATGATCCGTTCTCAAATGATATAGAAAACAAAACTGACTGTCCGCAACAGAAACTGAGTTAACGTCTCTAATGAGGGTACTAAATGATGAAGATGCCACCACCTTTTCAAAATCCTCTTTCTCCATTGTGGACAAGTAGCTCCAGTCAATGTCATTCTCCTGTGGAAGAGAGGCAGTTTTCTGAAATTTGGTCCAGTACAAACAAAATGAAAGGTACCAAATTTCCAGAATGGGTTGTCAACCGGAATAGTCATGATTCTGCATTGCTGCACATAATACTTAATACTCAGTACTCCTCATATTCACCCACATTCAGAACAATTCATTCAATGCTCAACCACAGTGAGAGGAGGAACTCACAATCAAAATATCCGACAGGTACTCCAGATTCAGGCCATGTAGAAGTAGCTCAATGTCACAGAGTTTATCAGAGCTGTAGTAAGTTCACAAGAAAATAATAATTCATACATTATCCAAAAACAATATATCCATTATTTGGAGCAACAGCTGCATGTATTAATCTAGTGAACATTGTCAAAACACAGTGCAAAACCAGGACCCTAGATGCCCGTTTCACCAAGCAAAGTACTATGCCAAAAACATGCAGTACGGTCCATAAGTATTTGTTCAATGACACTCTTGTAGGGCCTAGAGTTCAAGCATTCATATGAAGTGAACCATGTTGGAATTGTCCATTTGTCCAAATACTTATAGACCTCACTGCCTTCACTGGCAATTTTCACTGTTGACCACTGGCTGACGCTATATCACTGTGATTTCAGTATGAGCATTGGTGACAACGCTTTCATCACCAGTAGTCGTATCTGACCTTGAGTTTGAGGGAGGGTCAGGATTCGGTTTAAAGAACTTGAAGAGTGTCTCTTCCTTGGACAGAACTTCTCCATTCGCTCTGGGATCTGATGATGAAGCCAAAATCCTGGCAATCTGAGGCAAAGATCATCAATGACTAGACCACTCACGAACCAACCACTCTCTCACTATGTTACGTGCATGATATAAATAATACTGTCTGTGGAGTGCAATGACAAGCTTTCTCCACAAGAGGGCA
Source organism: Gymnothorax javanicus (assembly GCA_029692085.1). NCBI lineage: Eukaryota > Metazoa > Chordata > Actinopteri > Anguilliformes > Muraenidae > Gymnothorax > Gymnothorax javanicus. Next base: position 35,976,841 of record CM056201.1, read on the forward strand.
GCAGAGGAGAGCGCATATCACCTGAGGGTGTTTGTACATATTTGCCAGTTCGGTTGCGCTCTTCCCAGCCTTGGTCTTGATGGTTTTGTCGGCCCCCAGCTGCATCAACTTCAGCACAGCCCCCTCTTTCCCATACTGTACGGCGAAGGTCAACGCCTGTGCATTCAGCATTAGAAGCAATGCTTTAGTAATATTCCATTATTACTCATCAGCACCTGAGCATTCAGCATTAGGAGTAACACTGTAATAACATTCAATTCATAGTAATTAGGACCTGAGCATTCAGCAACAGGAGTAATGCTTTAGTAAGACTTCATTAATAGTTAACAGCATCTGAGATTTCAGCATTAGGGCCAACTAGGGGTGTTCCGTTTAAATGTGGGTCATTCCATATGAAATCAACCAATTTTCAGACAAGTTCCATAGGCATAGTCATGGATTTTCTTCAAACTTTAATAGAATATTGTTTTGGGTGCCAAAGAAAGACCTACGAGTTTTAGCTCAATCGACCCACTAGTTTTGATTTTCTGGGGGGGTGACAAAAAAAGTGGGTGTGGTGCCCCAATTGCCAAAATTTGCATTTGTTCCATTTTTAACAGGCTGTAACTAAAAAAAGCTAACCAAATGATTTTTTCAGGACTTGTTCTCTAGGCACTGTACTGCCCATCATAGCCAATCAAAGTAGTTTTTCCCCTTTTATTGTGGTTTTATGGGCTCTAAAATATGCTACTTTTACAAAACTGGTATCAAAACATACACATTTAAGGGTACCATTTTCACACTCATGTGATGACATATGTGGATTTGTGGTAATATCAGCTATGAGTAATGGTCAAGAGCTTTGCATAGCCACCAATTAATATCCTGTAGCATTTATAGTTCTCTGGTAATACTGACCTTATTTTACCCCCCTGTGGGAGGTGATCCTTTTTTGATCCCTTTTTTCAGGAAGTGGGTATCCTTCAATTTTAATGAAACCTATATTTTTGCAAAGCTCTCAATGTGCACTGCCGCCAAAATAAATTTCATTATGAAACTAGCATTAATTAGTCGGGGCTGAGGGGTAAAAAGCGTAAGCTTCCAGTCTGTTCAAGTCAATAGGATGCTAGCTAGCATGCAAACGCTTTTCTCCATTAAATTAATAAATTCAAGTTTCTACGATAACTGTTCCACGTGTAACTTAATACTTTATTAGCGAAAAGCTTTAGCATGCTAGCCAGCCAGCTGTGCAAACAGAGCCTCATTTGAGCTGCATGGGTCTGCTTGTTTGTCAAGTGTGCGCTGTTGAATGAGGGTAGCGTGCTGTCATCATGTACATAGGTTACCCAGTTTCAGACACATTTCCTCGTCATGAGTATGTAGTTTCAGTGCTCCATGCCTACAGGATGATTGTCATGTTGTTCCTCTTCCCCCTGTGACTGTGAAAAATATGTGTTTTCATCAATTTATGGAAATGATATTCTTTGACAATATCTTGTGTTCCTATTGTTTTCAGCTTCACTTCCGCATTTGGAACATCTCCCGTTTTGTCCTTGGAAATCTCGGCTCAGAACTCAATAAAAGGCTCATTTTTGAGAAAAAGCGGCAGATTTAGGGCATTTAATTGGAAGGATACTGTTCATGAACTGTCAGGTCAAAGGTATAGCAGATTAGTTTTTATTTGAGGAAATTTGATGAATTTGCACTTTAAAAATCGGCTATAACTAGCGTAATAGCTAAATTATGCGTTAATGTTTGTACCATGATAGTAACTTCTGCACAGGTCAGATCATGTTATTTCATACTGCCCATGCTAAGAAATGTCAAAAACAGCGACGAAAAATCCATTCATCTCATTTTTTGGCATTAGATGGTTTGCAATAAACAGGCGTTTTATTGAAGTCCTAAAATGGCAGTTTTAATGAGGAATTTGCGAAAATATCATTTGTTCAAGACCAAGTGATTGGCCACTCCTTATGCTTCATTAACCCTTAATATACTGAACAAAATGTAGCTCTACTTCATGCAGTAAGAAAATATGAAATGTGACGTTAGTGTTGTTCTGGCCTCAATAGATCGTTGTGTTGTTCTTTTGTATATTCTTTCTGAAGATGATAAAATTATTATTATTAATATTATTATTATTATTATTATATGGAATCACATTTTCTTGGGAGACAAGAAGCTGTGTATCATTACTGCCCTTTGCAGCCTAATTCCTAAATGATGAGAGAAGATTGTTTTCTTTGGCTTAATAGCATTTATGCGTAATGTATTATGATTGACCTATTTTTTCTGTTTGACCAGCAGATAAATGTTTTTTTTATGAATGAACAATTTTTTTTCCTGGAGTGGATTACGTTACCCTTTGGACTGCTTTTATCGGACAGTGGGTTATAGATAGTCAATTGTGAGAATTTGCAGTCTTTGGGAGCAGTGCGGCATATGGACTATATACACAAAATATACAAAATAAATTGTCCTACAACATATGTTCAGAGAAGCAGTTGTAAGCGTTTGAATTTTAATTTAATTTTTCTGATTTTTTCACCATTTACCCGTTTACCAGTATAGCGAGATCTGCCCATCCCTAAGAGCAGCACTTTAGTTATACTCCATTAATGCACATCAGAGCCTAAGTGTTCAGCATTCAAAGCAATTATTTGATAATACTTATTTCTCATCAGCGAAGGAAGTTGAGGCCAATAATAATCAATTACTAGACATATCATGGCAGCAAGATCATTTCACATGGTTGCTTGAGTGTGTCTCAACTGTTCCGACCATCACAAACAATTGGCTTGTACCGTGAATCCGTTAGCATCCTGGGTGTTAACATCAGCTCCATGGGAAACCAGCTGGTTGATCACCTGACTGTATCCATCTCTGGCTGCCAGCATGAGAGAGGTCATACGAGATCTGCAAATAAAAATACATTGCCTCTCATAAATCGTGCATTCTAAACCGATGGCGTGAGGGATGACGCCACTGTCACTGCCAATTGTCTCAATTAACTGCACTATATACTGTAACAGCGCTAAACCAGGGCATTCACATTACCAGTATTATCTAAAGGCAAAGAGTGTACCTGGAACTGATTTCATCTCATTGATTGTCCTGGACTAAGATGCATACTCTGGTAAAGTGAATGCATGAACAAGACTACACAGATCTTATCTGTCATGTACCTCAAGTTAAAAATTGTTCCTTTCAACCCTTATCCCCTCCATAATGTTCAGAATGTAGTCAATGGCTTTAGAAAGGACCTCATTTTAATCTATGCTCATGAACCATCAAGACATTAAACTATAAAGTATTCAGTAGATGCAAATCATGAGGGGCTAAAAATCAGCCAGTTTAGAATGTCTGGTGACGAGTGTTAGGTTTGAGTGAAGAAAGCCCTGAAGTCTATCTGAAGTTAAATATTTTGCCCAAAAGTGTCTTTCTGGAAAGATGATTTCGAAACATGTCACCAAATTCCAATCATAATTATTGGTTTACTCCATCACTGCATGTCATTTGTGAGTGATTAACGTGGGAATGAAGCCAGACAACAATCTCCATCTCATCAGGGGAGTGGTATCCCTCAGTTGGCCAGTTATTGTGCCAACTGTGACATACAGCACTTTTCAATTATGGAGATATTAGGTGTGTCAGCCTGGAAGGCATGTTATCAATACCTTCTACTCTCCTAATTGAAAATTAACTAGGTAAAGTAAAATGCATCCTGACTGAACAAACAGGATGATATTGCCATCAATATCCCCTGCCACCATGAAATCCCATTTTCAAACCCAATCAACGTCATGACCAGTAGCATACAAACGCAAAATCTCATTCATCTGGGTGAAACTACACTCTGAGGAACTGGTCCCCCACTTATCTGTACAGGAGGACAGATGGACAGAGAGATGGGTGGACGAGCTCCATTGCACTATCCCCCGCCCCACTTCGTATTGTGGTGGGAGATCATAATGTTCTTCTGAATGGTAGTGATGCACCAATACAGGTACTGATATCAAATATCAATCTGACACTGAATGTAATAGCTGGGTCGGATATCAGTGACAATGGGCCAATATGGTATCAGGTGCCATTATTTAAAGCAAATACAATGGGCTCCAAAATTGCTGGCACCCCTGACTGGCAATGCACCAACAATAAAAAGAATATTATTGCAGTGTATTCTTTACTTTATTCATGCTTTAACTGAAACAAGCAAAATCATTGCAATCATTTAATACAAAATACATTTCAACAGAATCAAGGTTTCATAACTGTTGGTATCCTTCATTTAGTACTTAGTGCAACAACCTCTGGCAAGGAAAACAACATGAAGTCTTTTCCTGTAATTTTTGACAAGGTTAAGGCACACCTTTAGGGGAATTTTGGACCATTCCTCAAAGCAGATACTCTCAAGATCCTTTACATTTGCGAGTTTGCATTTATCAACTGCCCACTTCAACTCAGCCCATAGGTTTTCAGTTGGATTGAGGTCTAGCGACTAAGAAGACCATTGTAGAACTTTGATTTTGTTGTGACAGAACCACTTCTGTGTGGATCTTGAGGTATGCTTTGGGTCATTGACTTGTTGAAAAGTCCACCTACGGCCAAGTCCCAGCCTTCTGGAGGAAGCAACCAGATTGCCAGTCAGGGGTGCCAGTAATTTTTGAGCCAGCTGTAACAATTCAGTATATTTATGCACATGTATTTATCTCTGACATTTTGTTTTACAAAGTCAGGAAAGTACTGTTTAAGTCAAGCCTGATGTTGCCTCAAAAGAATGTTCCTAGTCTCTTCCACACAGTGAGGAATGCAGCTTATGAATGAAACACTGGCATCGGATCGGTTCTCGGTATCGGCCAATACCCAAAGCCCAGGTATCGGTATCAAGACTAAAAAAGCTGGATTGGTACATGCCTACTGAATGGCAATCTATACTTTGTTGTTTTGCTAAATGGAAAATATGGTGCTCTTGAGTGTGAGGCTAATGATAACATGACATGTGCTTTGATAGGTCGCTAGAGGGCGGAATTGTCCGCGCTCAGCTTTGCTAGAATTAGAATCGTAATTGAACCCGTCACCTCGTGTTAAAATTGAAGCTAAAAATGGCAGCCGAGTTTTTTGGAATCCTGCGATTCACACGAGATGAACGAATGGATTTAAAGCCAAACCCAACCGCTGAGGCTCGATTTTAAAACTCAGAATATCGGGAGGATCTCGGGAGATCCTGATGATCAAGTGTCTCAAATAAAGACTGTGATCCATTAACTCAGAAAATTCAGTGACCATAAATGTTCACAATACAGACAGATAAACCAGCAGAAGGGCATAAAAGAAGCGTAGACTTTCCATTAAGTGCACACATATTGCTTGAACATTTAAACATTCCTATTCTCCTAATTAATTAATTAATTAATTATTTGTCAGGGACAATGCAAAAACATTGTAATGGTTACCGGTTACAATAACATTAAACGGATGTACTGCACATTCCTAGCCAAGGCTAATTTGCAACCCCTGTCCCTGGGTAGGCTTTTTGGCTAACATTTTGTAACATTTTTACATTTCTGTAAATATGCGATGACATTTCTTAATGTGGAGACCAGTACATTAATACATCCGGAGATTTTTTTGTAGCTTTTTTATCGCTACAAAAACATTATCTTAATTTTGATGCCCTTGGATAACTCACTGAAGGTTTCCACACTTGTTCAATATAAAGGAGCACCAACAACATTCTGATGGTTCAGGGGATCAGAATCAAGTGGGACACTCAAGGAATGACTTTCATCTGACATAAAAGGCCTGGCAAGCAAATGCCTTGGAGCTGGGAGCTGTAATTATCATATCAAAATTTTAAGAGTTCATAACTTCAAGGGTTCCCAAACTTCTGCACAATGCCTTTTCCCTTTTTCTATTATTTATAAACTATAGGACATCACAATAAATTTAACATTTGTCTAAAGTTGAAAACAGGTCATTTTCACTTTCATAAGGTTCAGTGGGTGCAAATGACATATACGATAACTTTCAATGGAAATACTATTTAATTGCCTACCCTGAGCACACACAAAGCACATGGTCCAGACAGAATTTACAGTTATTCTCCAAAAGCCTGTGAGAGAACCATGCATAGCCGAGGAGCGATTCAAATCAATCGGCAGTGTAAACATTCCAACGAAAACAGGGAAACAAAATTTTTCTCACGTAACCTTCCCACCGTACATGCATTGTCTCTTTCAGCCTGGAACACGTGAATTTCGGTGGCAATGGTGTTCAGTGACAAGCAGTTCTCAAGCGGTGACAAATAGCCGCAGTGGGAAATAAATCAGCGACAGTGCGCCTCAGTGCTGAGTTACCTGTCAGCCAATCCAATGCGCTCAATAGGTGTCCTTTCCCAGGGATCCTGGGGAGGAGCCAGCCATTACAGCGCACAGGTGTGCAACTCACACCTGCTGTGGCGCAACTCTGGCACCTGCCACAGGGTGAAATTTACTGCCCCATCTTCAGCGCTTTCCCACCCGCACCCACTACAGTCCCCGACCGCTAACATCAGAGCTGACGCCGTATGTAAACTCAGCCAGTGACAATTTACAAGGCCGCTCGCAGGAATTCACCCTTCCAGGGCGGAAACATCAACGTACCTGGCGGCGATACAGCAGAGTAATCGATATTGCGTCAAAGGCAGAAAACAAAGGGTTCAGACGTCACTCTGCGAATGTGCAAAACCTGAACAGAGAGCGGAGCATTGTGAGTGAATCAGAAAAATTACTCACCTCTCGCTGTCCCCGTGTCCATCCTTATCATCTCCAGCTTTTCCTAAACGCACATTTAAGGGGCCTTCTCGGGGTCAAAATTTTTTTTTTTTCCCCAATGTTTCTCTTTTTTCCCTTTAAGGTTCACTAAGATGTGTACTTTAAGAAAATCTAAACATTTTGTCATTAATTTCATCAATTTTGTAAAAAAAAAAAAAAAAAAGACTTTTTTTTAAGCTCTCCCACCTCAATTTTATAAGTCAGCTAAAATCTGGTGAATTTCAACACTTGTGGCGCTGATGGCTTTTTTATATTTCAACCAAATTGCCTGAAATTCTGATTGTAGACTTGTTGGTTATTTCTGCATGCAATTAGATTGGCTTTTTTCTAATAAAGGAGTGTATGCGGCATCCAACGGACCCATTTGAGGAATTTTTTTTTAGAAAAACCACTACAAAAAAATAAATACACAATATATAGAAAAATCCTCATGTGATTGCATAGATATGACATATATCTAACAGCAGAAAAAAGGATTAAGTGATTTGGTTGGGTGGTTAGGGAGTAAGGCTTGCCACAATACGGACCGTGATTTTGCTTATTAACGTCAATTCCATGGTAAAAATGTAAATAAAAACATTTTTGTGTTAAACTAATAAACTGTAGTGTTATTATACCCATATCTGTGCTGGAACAAGGTAAATCAAATAAACCTGGGAAGGCCCCTTAAACTGACTATTTTTCAAATGAATATGCTCTGAAATCACACACGACCATAACAGTGAAAAGCAGATGAGGAATTAATCTTTTTGCTGCCCTTCGCAGAGCCTAGTGGTAAAAGTACTTAAGTCACATTTTCATGCACCGGGAGGTGAGGCTTGAAAAACTTCTTTTATGCCCACTACCTCGATTTTCTCAAAATGAACATTTATTTATTCATTTATTTATTTAAGAGAATAGGGCCAGTGCGTATTGACAGTTACATATAAATATGCCAGATTCTAGCCTATGGCTAATTTACATCTGTAGTCCCTAGGACTACAGACATGAGTGACATGAGTACTTTTAGCACCGGAGTCTTTATTTATAGCCTTGGCCAGACAAATACATCATGTTTTCATGCTGAACTTGAATTGTCCAAAATGTGACTGAAGTACTTTACCAGTAGGCTCTTCAATTTCACTAGTAAGGCTTTTTTGTAAAATAAGAGAAAAAAAGAGAAAAGACACAGCGTTATTAAAAGCTCATTAAAACACACTTGACACGTGAGGTAACCCAGCTTCCTGGTACGTGCGGCATGTGTTTACCCGAGACGCATGGAAACAGCGACGGAGCGCATTGCTGGTTAAACACACAAACACGGCTGGCCTGTCCACATGGCTCCGGAGCTCCATATCCTTCCACTTCCCTCTGGATTTAGTCATTACTCTCCAAATATTTTGTCTGGAGAGGAAAACAACTCGATGTCCCTCCGAAGTCGTGTGGCTGTTAGGAACGTGTGGTTCGGCTGGGCCTGACGGGTGGTGGGGTGGTGGGGGGGCAAAACAACGTCACAAGGGGAGAGAGGAACTTCACACATGGCTTGCCGTGAGAAATGTCCGCAGACGATGACAGCGCTAAATGGTTCCAGGCACCTCCGTTCGGGGCCCGGGGCCGTGGGGTCCGGTGTGCGCTGCGCGTATGTTGTTTGTCTGACTCGGCAGGGGTCTGTGCGCAGGAAAAGCGCCACAACAGGACGTTCCAGCCGCTTGCGGTTTGGTCGAGTGCAGTCGCACGGCGAGGTCAGCCGAGAGCTGAGACTTCCTATGCCCCATCTGCCCGACACCTGTACCCGGGTCATGCCCACAAACCATTTACCTGTGAAGCCTCAGCCTACACAAGAACCGATACTGCAATGACTACCGCCACAACTACTGTCTTACATGTGCCTATGCAAATATGTGGGCCTTCTCAGAACATTCTAATGTGGACGTAACAATCACCACCGGCAAATAAAAGCAAAGAACTTATAACACATTCATTATGTGGTTTTGTTGAATACTCGGTTCTGATTGGTCAATTATGGCGTTCTACGATCTCTTATTTCTGAATAGTAGCCCACTGCTATGAATAACAGATTGTTGCTATGCAGCATATGCAGTTCCTGCTGCAGAATCAAACCACATTTTTTTTTAACCAGATGTAATAAAATAATTTTTAATTCAATAAATTGTGAAAATTGTGTTAAATTATTGATCACTTTTGTAAGATGCCATGTAATAATCAGGATAACGTCCAGCAAGCTGGTCATTTTAGTAAAATAAACCCATCCATGGTGATTCAAGACCACTCCGCTTCGCTTCAGAGTCCTGCCTCACCCCGTCAGGGTTTATTTTGCAACTATGACCAGCTTGCTATACATTATCCCTGGCTTAAAATTTGGGGAACAAATCTTCAGAGGCTTAATATCTTAGCCTCACTCAATGACCATGAGCATTTTTTGATTTTTTTAATGACATTTCAGAATCTGAAATGTGATCTTTAAAACACCCCATCACGAATTTCAACACAGTGTGCAGCACCACCAGTTTATTGCCATGACAGGGTAAAGCCGCTTTCATACCGGATGAGGAACGAATTTTTGCGCACAACAGATTACATTCAAAGTCAATGCAAAGATTCGCGTCTTTGCATTGGGGTCATTCCATGCCAAATCACCTAATTTTCAGGAAAGTCCCCAGGTGACCCTCTTAGATTTTGCTGAAACTCCATGAAAATGTTCATATATGCAAATAACGAACACACAGAAAATTTCAGGCCAAAAGTCCAAGCCGTTTTTGAAATTACGGCCGTCCGAACCCCCCCCTCTTTAAGGCGTACAATGTCGGATTTTTTTCATTTTCAAATGATCATATTTTTGGATTTGAAAAAGCTACAAAGCTGAAAAATTGCTACTTGGGGTAATTTGCACACAAGCTTTCAGAATCTGCAATCAAAAACAGTGTATCTTGCTTCCTTTTTGAAGATATGGGCACCTGAAAATGAAAGTTTTTTTCTAGCGGAAATTATTTTTGCGATTTTTTAGGCTTACCTGGTGCCCGAACCATTGATCTGAGGATACCCAAATTGCTGATACATAATCTCTACATACAGCTAAATAACTCCCTGCAAGCATAGACTTATAAAACAATCAGTAAAGGTATGGCTAGGGTCCAAAGTCGACTTTCACAAAAAAATCTCAAAAATCACCCCTTTTCGGGGGGTCGGTTGACCTTGTGAACAGTTACTCAGGGTAATGAAATTTTCACCACAGAATTATATGTATCTGACCTTTATATGTACCAAATTTCATTGATGTGACTTAACTCCTTCATAGTTAGGCAGTGTTTCAAAAAACCCACTAATTTGATCAAATTATGCTACTTTACGGTATATAACAACATCCTCGAGCTCTGGTAAATTGACAATTACAATAATTTGTAAAAGCAAATTGAAGCAAACCTACTTGAAATACGTTTCTTGTGCATTTTGAATGGATCACTGCAATATTTCTGAGTATATTCATATCGAGAGATGTACATCTTCTCATGGTGAAAACACACTGTGCTGTCATCACGTAGCAGTACCCCACTTCTCCATTCCAATAGCTTCTTATCATCCTGTGACAAGTCAGAGGCTGCAAGTGTGCCAACATTTCTGCCATATATTTTCTTATGGCATTCCTCCTCCAGTGCAATTCCAATACTGCATCCCGATCTTGATGCTTCAAATTCCATGTTTTAAATCTTGATTTTTACAGAGCTCACAAAATGTACACTTCATCTGCTGAACATTGCAGTTGAAATGAATTGTGAGGAGTGGATGTGAGCTGAAAAGTGAACACACTGTTCAATTATTCTGTAAACAATACGGCCACAACAGTGAGGTAATTGATCCAGCTATTTTAAATAAACAGTTGTGGTTTGGAGTTAAGTAGACTAGGATGAACCTAGATAAACAATGTTTTAACACCTAATTAGACGAGGTCACCTGGACTAGGATGAATCTTAATAAACAGTTTCAATCAGCTATGACCTCATGCAAATAATGTAAGTAGAGCCCACTGAAAATCAGTAAGTTGAATCCACTTAAATAAAAGCAGTTTTGTATTAGTAACATCAATGTACAATATGTACAATGTATGGTACTATGGAAAACTTTGTTCTAAAACAAGCCATATGATACTATTCCTGACGTACAAAGTCATGAATTTTACAACTTTCTAAGAATTATTATATATAAAAAGGTTATCAAAGATTACTTATTCTCATTTTTTGCCCTTTGACATCTACCGAGGACATTGTAATGTACAGCAAAATGGTGTAATTTGATCAAATTAGTGGGTTTCTTTGAAACACTGCCTAACTATGAAGGACTTAAGTCACATCAATGAAATTTGGTACATATAAAGGACAGATACATATAATTCTGTGGTGCAAATTTCATTACCCTGAGTAACTGTTCACAAGGTCAACCGACCCCCCGAAAAGGGGTGATTTTTGAGATTTTTTGTGAAAGTCGACTTTGGACCCTAGCCATACCTTTACTGATTGTTTTATAAGTCTATGCTTGCAGGGAGTTATTTAGCTGTATGTAGAGATTATGTATCAGCAATTTGGGTATCCTCAGATCAATGGTTCGGGCACCAGGTAAGCCTAAAAATCGCAAAAATAATTTCCGCTAGAAAAAACTTTCATTTTCAGGTGCCCATATCTTCAAAAGGAAGCAAGATACACTGTTTTTGATTGCAGATTCTGAAAGCTTGTGTGCAAATTACCCCAGGTAGCAATTTTCAGCTTTGTAGCTTTTTCAAATCCAAAAATATGATCATTTGAAAATGAAAAAAATCCGCGACGCAGCGCGCGACGGCGAAAGAGGGGGGGTCTTCGGACGGCCGTAATTTCAAAACGGCTTGGACTTTTGGCCTGAAATTTTCTCTGTGTTCGTTATTTGCATATATGAACATTTTCATGGAGTTTCAGCAAAATCTAAGAGGGTCACCTGGGGACCATTAGGTGATTTGGCATGGAATGACCCATTGACTTTGAATGTAATCTGTCATGCGCAAAAATTTATTCCACGTCCGGTGTGAAAGCAGCTTAAATCTGCCACATCCTCCTAATTACAGGCTGATATGCAGAGGCTGTGAGACAGAAAATGACTGACAGACATTCACAGACACGCACAGCGCGAGAATCTTACTTGTTATAGGCATTGGGGTCTGCATTACGAGAGAGCAGCAGCTCCACACACCTGGTGATGTCATCCTCTTCGGCAGAAGCTGTGCAAGCTGCCATTAGCACCGTGTACTGATCTGTTGGCCAAAAAGAGACACCTTAACATTGACAAAAATAACTGGCCTTTCTGGTCAGAACACGACAAGAGCTAACCCAAGCGGAATGGCCAAGATCAACTGGTACGCAGTTTACACAATCCTGTTATGTTGCCTGAATCCATTAAAACAAAAAATCTCCTTATCTGGATACGCTTTCTCTACGATATCCTTTTCCCAAATAATATACACTGGTTTTTGTGAACTAACATATTTGTGATGAGGATAGTCAAATTAGGACCCCATGTCTACGCAATATTTCAGCAAAACGCTTGGCCAAATCATAAACTGTCGAAATTTGGCGTCTTTTTCTGTATTTGTGCTATGGTTTGCGCTTTAAAATCCATGATGAAGTCATATTACCTTTCTTAACTATCTTGAAGGTGAAAGTAGAAGTATAATTACTATAGAATTTATGTCAGAGACTCATCGATTGCTCCATTTGTTATGAATTTCTTTTTCCACTGAAAACACTGACTTGAAAACTGACTTTCGCTGATTATCTGGTCAATATATGATGTGACAATGAATGAATTATCACTAAAAGCAATTTGGCATGGAAAATTAAGTTACACGTTCTGTCACATGACAATGAAAAATGTAGGAATTGAGTCAAAATACTGTAGTGTCCATACACCCATGTGTAATACTATATAACAAAACTGATCTGAACTCTGTTGTGATTTCTGAGTGTCGTGCGACTGAAAATGGACAGCAAAATATCAGGATAATTCATGCTACAACTGTTTCAGTAACAGGCTTTTATGCTTAATCATGTAGTGTCCATACCCCTAACACCTGGATAGTAGTTCATTAGCATCAACTACTTGTATGCTATGAAAAAAATATTACAATTACTTCATTGATATGACTATGTTCGAACATGTTGAACAGTTAGATGAAAGAATTTATTGACAGCAAGAAGGACATTAAATGGTTAAGTATGTGGTTAACTCAGTCAAAGCTGGAAGTATGCAATTACTGCAATATATTATCTGAATTGAGATATCACACAAAGAAGTTCAATAATATCATAGCAGTAACAGATCATTCCTTCGAAAATACTAAAAATGATTTTGAATTATTCAAAGATTAGACCCTATAGAGGAAAACATCCAGACAGGTACGAACACCACATAATCCAAAGCAAATAATAAAATGTTTTCGTGTTTTTTCAGCTCCCATACTCATACTAATAGTGTCAAAATCATATTGTTTTATTATCCATGAGAGCCATTTGAATGATTAATTCTTTCAAATTCCTATTCTATATAGTGTTATGCAGATTGTCCCACATTAATGCAGTGTCCACACCCCACCCGAATACTGTCCATATGGCGATATTGGAATTTACTTGTCATTACTGAAAAACATTTGTGGAAGATTTGAGGGATACTTCCATGCACAAACTTATATATTTACATTTAAACAGTGGCAGAAGCGTGTGATGATGGGCCTGCGTGCAAGAATCATTTTTTAGGCCTCCCAAGCCGTTTCATTCACAAAATATGCACCTGATCAAATCCTGTTAGACTCCACAAATTAATGCACACATTAACTAGCAACATAAAGAATATAAAGGCATCGCATTGGTTTGTGTATTAGGAAAGGCACAATGTCCATAATGTCGTTGATTCACTGTCTCTGCCTTATGCAAGATAGACAGCCCAATAGCTTCCCAAAATATCGCAATACAGCAGGCAGTCATCTAAAAAAACAAATATAGGTTAACAAATAATGCTAATAAAATCAACATTTATTCTGAACCTTAACAATGTCAAACAATTGATATATCATTTCATAATTTTGTGGCTTTCTGCATGGCCTAAATATCCCACATTGTTCCTACAAAGACAACTGTTTTAACACTTGGAATTTTAGACCAAGAACCTAAATTTGGCCCTTTTGGTAAGAGTTCCTCATGTTTCCCCATCAAAATTTTAAAATGAAACCAGAAATGTATGATAAAACAAAACATGGCTGTCAATGCCGAAGTAGTTTGGAAATCTTAAAAACAACAAAAAATATGTCAACAGGAGCATAAAGGAATTCCAACGCCCCTCTATGGCATTTCAACCCATTTCAGTAGGGAGAAACGATAGGTTCTTTTCGTGTTATCGGACCCATGCTAATTTGTTACTCAGATCTGTTTTCATCGTTTAATGCATTTTTCTTACTTAACCCATTAATGACCTCTGGTCCGTTTTTGGGACGATGCACATTATAATCTCTGTAACCCAAATGAATGCGTTACTGTGACCAGGCTGCTGTAGGTTTATCAAGGGAAGTAACTCGCATCCAGGAAAAGTGCTTATGCGAGTAGTCTCCCTTTACAGCAGTGGTGGGGGCCGCCATTTGCATGAATTTCTTGAATCTGCAACAGTACTATGCGACACTCTAAACGTGGGCCATTTTTTTGAGACACATTTTCATACAACAAAAAGAACAAAGACTGGAGATTATAGAATTACCTAAATATGTTTTTTCTCAGAGTGATGAATTTTTTTTTTATACTTTCAACAATCCGTGTACATTTGTAATGGGACATACATATTTGGGGTCCTCGATGACAAAATAATTATTTTTCACCAGAAATTAAGCATTACACATTCATTGAACACTGTATCCGATAGTAAAATGTAATTTTACTTTGAAAAGAAATTTGGGCATTAATGGGTTAAATCTAAAATCTCCAATTCAGAGTCCACTTCAACTTCATACAAAAACTGGGTGCTAGCGCTCGGTACCTGATGTTACATACAGCTGCTGGCCGTGAGTAGGCAAAATGGTTGAGCTGTGAATGATATACCTGGGGCATTTAAAATCTAAAAAACAAGGTCGAATGCTCTCAAGTCACTCTTGGCTGGGCAGTCAGTTAGCTAATTAGCAATCTGAGCTAGCTGGGATAAACGTCAGCTTACCAACAGTCGCTCACCATCCATTGTTCGTTAGCTGTTCTATTGTTGTACGTCGCACAAAATTAAGAATCTAATCTAAGCAGTTTTAGCCTTGCCTCCTCTTCCTCTCTACTTTCTTTTTTCTCCCATTCTTGCGTTTGCTCTTTGATGCCTGAATTTTAAGTTAAGTCATGCCGCTGAGAAAGGCTAGGTAACCTAAATAGCTTACTTGAACATTTGATTGGTCACCTTATTTCCCATAAATCTCCACAAGAGGAAAGCAAGAGGAGGGATATTTTGATATTACCAGAAAATATGCAGCCAAACTACTGTCAATATTAATAAAAAAAAAAAAAATCTAATCACCCAGGTATAACATAGATGCCAAAATATTTGCATGAGTATTAGACATAAATTGTTTAAAGGGACATTATCGAGCAAACAGGCTATTTTCCCTTGAATTGCACCATTTTATTAGAACAGTCTCTTTTTTGGGCTTAGCTGTGACGTCACGCTGGCTGCTCTATATATACGCTACATACAGCATACACACAGTACATTCGCCGTCTTTCCACCGCAATTTTTATAAAATGAGCTAGCTAGCCAGCATGCAAAGTGTACGTTTCCACGACCACCAGTTTGTTAGCTAAAAACATGAATGTCTGTGACTCATTATGGCGTATCAAAGTGATGTAGCTCAGTACAAACATAAAGCTCGCAACAAACACAAAATTTACTCAACTTGTTTCATAACTTTCATATGACACGCTTATCCATAAGATCCTCTATATCATGCATATCCCGGGGTTGGCTACCATACCGCACAGTGAGTTTGTGTCATTTATCTTGCATGTTTGTATCTCAGTCATGCAGTTATAGTCAAGGTCTAGGTGCAGGATATCTAACTTACCCGCTTTCTTTCGAGGCAGATGATTCGTATTAATGGCCGGATATCACACAAAAGATGCATAATGTTCAAGTATTATCATCACAATGCATGAATGCAATACTATGATGAAAAAGACAGCCAAAACGAAGGCAGAGAGCCGGGATGACGTCACTATTTACAGCGCCCCTAGCGGTAATTCCTCAAAAATACTGTCTGCTAGAAGTGTCATGGCGCGTTCTATAAACTTATCAAAAACACTGAAACAATTCAAAAGGATGACCCCACATGAAAAATTTCATACACGATTGATTTTGTATATTTATGCAGCTTGTCAGTTGCTGTACCATGATAATGTCTCTTTAAATACTTTAAAATCTTTAACGTAGACCCCTGCATATTTGTATGAGAATTAGACATAAATTGTTAAAATACTTTAAAACGTTTGTCACCATGAAAGAGATTTGTTTTGGCTTTAGGGCTGTTTATGATGCAAAACTGCTGTCAATTTTGGTGAATAAGCTGTTGTCTTCTGATCACAGCAGTGACAACATCAGTTGAGCTATCATTAGTGCATGGGACTACAGCAACAAAAACTCTGCCACAGTCACGTGCTTACTGGTCCACGGGCACCCATCTCACATGGGCTCCGGTGCAACTGCACCCCCTGCAACCCTAGTATTACCGCCCCTCTATTTAAACACAGGATTGTGTTGAGCAATTTTTGGAAGTCATGTCCACCCATTGTACAGGTTGATCTTGGCCAGGCCAAAGGCACAACTACAGTGGATTATTTATCCCAGCAGTAACCATCTCCTTCTAGAACCTTCTCCTCACAGGAGGTCTGTGATAGGAAAACGGTTACACCTTCAGTTTGAAAAGCTTACAGAAACTTGTCTTGAGAGGGGAAATCATATGCCGAGCACAGTATTTGGGAAGTCAATCGAAACACATTATCCTGGGTTAAGTTCAATTTATGTAAATGCAGTGCCAACAGTACTGAATCAAACTCTGAAACTTGCATCAGCCTGATGGCAACTCATATCCATATGGGAGCCATTGTAGAAGAGAGGACCTGAACCATCACATCACTGACAACATAGCTAAGCCCATAGAACAGAGAATACTTTCATCACCCTGCACCAACCTCCCAAAACAATTTCTGTAATGCGTATAATTAGCTATGGGAATCTTATCCTACCAAAGCATTGTTTGGCCATACCTACATTACACAAAGCAAGACTTTTCGGACCTCAGACGCTTCATTATCTATGTATTTAATCGCAAGTGTCAACAGACATTCAAATCCAGAGAGTGATGTGTAAACATTTACCGATCCAGTGTAAAAAAGATAAATGCTATCCGCAAGTACAAAAGAGGAACTTGTAGACTGACTCTGCCCTAATACAGTATTCGATAAGAGTCTACGTATAGTAGTAGCACTAACTCCTGCACGTGCTTGAAGCCACAGCACTAAGCAGCTGGCTAAAGCATCTGTGTCTGGTGGCGGACTAGCTGACAGAGTGCTGGCAACTAATTCTACCACCGTATTCCCACCCCTTGCAACTCCAGTCAGGAAGGAACCGCAAATTCTGAGATTTAATGAATCAAAGCTGACTAAAATAAGGTCTGACCGTTCTTGACAGACCATATGAACCTGCTCTAAAGTTTATTAAATTATGCACAAACCAACAGATGACCTCTTTTTTTTTTCCAATGACTTTATAGAGACACATGAACTGAAGCAGAGAACAACAGTCTGCAGTCTGAACAATAGTAATGAATGTACTGTATTAAATATTTTCCCTGTTTACAACAAAATTATTCAGTAAATAAATCAGTTGTAGAGGAAGCGCGTGGTAGCTGAAATAAAAAGAATGTGTTATGATGTAGGTAACTGGAAAAAAAAAAAAAAATCAATGAACTTGCAAACATCCCCAAAAGCAATCCGGTTTAACCATCTGATCTGTAGGAATTGTCATGCAATACGCTAATCTTCCTTTCAGTGCTTTTCAAGCCTAGCACTGGGGATCCACAATCTGCTGATTTTTGCCAGCCAATCTCTCAGTCAGTTTTGTAAAAAATGTGTTATATTCACCAAAACTGCTCAGATAAACTTATTGTAAGACAACACACATTTGGCCATTCACTGTCAGTAAAGTACTAGTCTTCTGCAAATGGCTGCACACACTCAGCAAATGGGGGCAAACTAATTTCACATTCACCTGAGGATTTAATATTGAATGGCTTAAAAATGGAGCCTCTTAGAAACGGAATTATTTATGATTCAAGCAAGTGCATAAAGCACAATAACTAAAAGCATAAAAGGAGACTGACTATTTTTAAATTTTTGGGAATTGAATCAAAGATGCTTATTTTTTGAACATATACAGTACTGTGCAAAAGTCTTAGGCAATTTAAAGCAATTTTGCTGGGCAAATATGCTAACAAAAAGATTGAAATGAAAAGTTTCTAATGACTGGGAGATGAATAATGCAGAGCTGCAAACTGTTAAAAACTAAATCAAACCAATATTTGGTGTGACTATGCTTCACCTAAAAATTTGGGACACTGTCCTGTTGTGCTATAGTTTTATAAGATGATTGGCTTTTTCCTTGTTCCAAGCAGAGCGGGAAAACTTGCTACCATTCCTCTGCAGACTGACAGACTGACTTGTGTCTGTCTCTCCAAGTATTCGCAGACAGCCATGATGATGTTGACATCAGGGCTCTGTCGAGACTGTGTAATCTGTATTAATTATTTTTAATGAAATGCAAACATTTATTTCTAAAACTATGAGTTTTAAATCAGCATTTGGAGTTTCAAATTTACTTTTTATCTTCAGCAACACCAATGAGAAAAACAAAAAGTCAACATCTAAAGCCAGATTAAAATTTTTTAAAATGTAGGGTGCCAAGACTTTAACACAGTACTGTGTATGCCTGAAAATATATGCCAGAAAATGCCGCGGATTTACGAAGGCAAACCATCCTTCATTAGACATATAAAGTCTTTAACAGAAAAATCATTATCCACCAAAGAAAATTTACAAGCTCACAATGCAGAGCTTGTTCCTATGTTTTGAGGCAAAGCCAGCATACACGTTCAGTCAGCAGGACCATGGTCAATAAACACTGCTCCATTACATGATAAAGGACTTGAATAGACCACTTGAAAGACCCAAACTTTTATTGTACCAAGAAAACTATTCAGGGTCAGATGGAGGTCAGGCTACGGTCAGAAACCCAACAGCACCCTCTTTAGATTTAAAAAGACATGACAGAGAAAAAAAAAATCATAAATTCCCCACATACTGTTTTTGTTTAAGTCTGGGAAAATAAATAATCAATTTCCTTTAATCCATCTTTATTTGGATCTTTGACGTCCACATTATAAAATACACAAAGAATGAGAAGTAAAATACTTTTCCTTATATATATATTCCAGAATCTAAAGATTTTTCTTTCTCAATGGCTGGATTTAAAGGGGGCATGAACCGTTTCAAGATGTCACATTGTCCTCAAGTAATCCAACTAATTTCATTGGTTACGAACTCACCAATCACAGAGTTAATAAAATCACCATTGTCCTAAAATGTTCATTAGAGTCACGCCCATGCAGTTTGCACGAAAGCACTGATGAGTCTAGTCAGTTGTTTTTGTAATGCATTTTATTATATGTATGTTAATTTTTGTTTACATTCAAACTTTGTTGGATGCTTCAGAACAAAGTCAAATTTGATATACTTCAAAAATCATTGATTCTGTGTTCCCAAAGACTTAAAATACAATGCCATGCAGGGACCCGACCGTCACAAACACTACCACACTATTACTATCTCCTTTCAATTTATGTAGAAAACGATGAGATTATAAGTAGCCATAAATTACAGGTATACTAAGAAGAATAGATAATGTGATAATGAGTCTAAATCACTGTATACAAAAATTAGGCCATGACTACAGAGCAGCAGGGTTAAAGGTTTTAACAGCTCAATTCAATTATACATAACATGATTCAATAGATACAATAAATGAATGAGGCAGAGGGCTTATTAGGAACTGATATCTAGGATTTGCTCATAACAGTCCACTATCATCAACTCATCACCTCTCCCCTCCATTGAAACTGTTGAGGTATGAACAACCCTGGAACATTTTTTGATGTTTCATCCTGCCAAACTACCGCTCGTGCCAGCTTGAAGTTGATAGTGCAGGTGTCGCTTTACCCTTTAAATAACCTCAGATCAGTTCTGAAGAACAAAACAAAGTCCAATTGAAGTCTCACCTCTGCTGAAGTTTGCACTGGCTCCTCGGTCCAGCAGTAGCCTTGCCAGCTCATAATTGGCAACGTGGACAGAACACATCAACG
The DNA here is from genome assembly GCA_029692085.1 of Gymnothorax javanicus. Taxonomy (NCBI): domain Eukaryota; kingdom Metazoa; phylum Chordata; class Actinopteri; order Anguilliformes; family Muraenidae; genus Gymnothorax; species Gymnothorax javanicus. The sequence continues at coordinate 35,997,082 of CM056201.1, forward strand.
GAGTCCATTCAAAGCCCAGACGAGACTCCACGTCCATACCTGCAGTATTGCAGTAAGGTCAGGGCAGGCAATCAGAGTTGGATAACCTGCTACATGATGACAGCTGTGATCATAACACACTAGCTCACTTCATTCAGCCAGAGGATTAGCCTCTGACTGAAGGCTTTATACACAGGGCCTGTCTGACAAACTCTGCTAATTATTTTGCATTTTAAATTTATATGGACGGTAAAACTATCATGTTAAACATAAACCATATCATATTTTAAACTGCAGCTTTTGTGCAGGTCTCCAGAAGTATCTCGATTTGCCTTCATGCTTGGATCGTTAAGATAGGCACGCTATGTTCAACAGCATCTAAGCCAATGGTTCCCAACCCAGTCCTCAAGGACCCCCTGTCCGGCAGGTTTTTTTTGCCGCTTTACTTTTACACACCTTATCCATTTTGTCCTGGATAAGACATTAAACTACATCTGCCAGCTGCCTTGTAGGTTATGGCTATTTAGGCAAAGACTAGGAGAAGGTAACTCTGAATCCAAATCCCCAGGCTCAGCTTGCCCGGCTGTCAGTACCTTTAAAGGGCCCCAGCTATAGGTAAATAGCACCCTGGAGTGGAGATGGGCACCGCCAGGATTATCAGCCAACTTACACTCTGCCATGGTTGGTCCCAAGCCCAGATGAGAAAGGAGCAGGGTTGGTGGGTGGGGTTAGCAACCCAATCCACCGTAAAAACTTTTTCTTGCTACGAACACTATGGAGGGCTGGGACTCACAGGGCAGGGCTCAAACGGGCTCGGCCCAACTCTTTCTTGGGGAGATGCATGGTTGGCCGTAATGACAGGCACCCCCCCAAACCCGCAAGGGTTATCCCATTTGCAGCGTCTTTCCTCAACTTCACCCGTTCCCTCCTCTGCATTGCAACCTGGAATGTCTTGACCTTAACCCCACCTGGTTCCCCAACTCTAGTGGCTGCTGAACTCTCCCACCTCAGCATCTCCATCACTGGACTTCAGGAGGTCCGGTGGACCGGTAGTGGTGAGACCATCATTGAGAACTACAGAGTCCTGTGGAGCGGCAAGACACCAGCCACACCCAGGGTGTTGCCCTTGTTGTGCATCGTCGTCATGTGCCTTCCATCACCACCTGGAAGCCACGGGGCCTGCGGCTCCTCTACGCTTGCCTGTGACATTCTTTCGGTTTCATCTCCATCTTCGCATGCTATGCTCCAATGGACGTGGCTGAAGAGGAAGCCAAGGACATGTTTTACATACAGCTGAATGACAAGCTACGGAGAGTCTCCCAGCATGACATCACCATTGTTCTCGGGGACATGAATGCCACCGTGGGCCCTAATCGGGCAGGCCTGGAGCACATCATTGGGCCATTCCCATCCAATGTCACCAATGACAACGGTGACCGCATGCTGGAGCTATGCTCCACTCACAATCTAATGATCTTGGGCACCTGGTTCCAGCATCGCCAGATTCACCGTATTACATGGTACTGTAACACTGGTCATGCGTCCAAAACCATCGATCACATCATGATCAGCGGATGCTGGAGTGCTGCCTACGATTGCCGTGTGTTCCATAGCGCTGAGTTAGGTCGAACGGATCACCGCCTACTGGCTGCCACTCTCCATCTCCGCCTCCGCCGTAATATACCTCGCAACCCTGCCCTTCACCGCCCTATGGACAACGGAAAGCTTCATACTCCTCAGTACGCACACCTTTACTCCACTGAGGTCGCCAATCGCTTTGCCGACCTGGACATGCCAGAGGGCATACAGGACACCTGCGAGCAAATTACCACCACGCTCCCCACTGCAGCTGCTGATGTCCTCGGCCCCCGCCGACAGAGGAGGAAGCCATGGATCTCTGACACTTCCCTTGACCTGGTTGATCGTTGTCAGGAAGCCAGACTGAGGGAAGATGAAGAGGCCCACAGAGAGCTGGACAGGCTGAGACGCCGCAGCCTACGCCACGATGAAGCTGCATGGCTCCACCACATCGCAGAAGCTGCCGAAGACAGCTTCCATGTAGGGAATCTTAGGCCAGCCTTTAAATCCATCAAACAGCTGTGCCAGGCTGGTAAGAAAAACCAGTCCCCCCCCCTGCACGCAGCCAATGGCTCACTCCTGACAGAGGTCACTGCCAAGCTCCAACGCTAGCGAGAGCACTATGCTAGCATCCTCTGCAAACCTCCCCCACCACCTTCTGCCAAAATACAGCAATTTGCAGAAGCAGGCATTGAAGACAACTCCATCAATCTGGACCCGCCGACTATTAAGAAACTGTGGGACACGATCAAAAGGCTCCCCTCGGGACGCGCACCAGGTGCTGACAGCATCACCACCAAAATGCTGAAGGCAGCCTTCAGCCCACTTGCCTCTTGGTTGGAACACCTAGGGTGACTGGTATGGGCAGATGAGCAGGTTCCCCTAGGGTGCAGGGAGGGGGGTCATCGTCTCCTTATAAAAAGGAAAGGGTGACCCCCACAACATCGCCAGCTACCATCCCATTACACTGCTCTCTGTCCCAGGGAAGGTCATTGCCGCAGTCATTTTAGCCGAATCCGTCCTCTTCTCCTCACCAAACGTCGCCCACAACAGGCTGGCTTTACACCTTTGCTGGTCGACAGCGGACTGCATCCTTGCCCTGAGTGTCCTGGCAGAACAACGTCGGGAGTACCGCCAACCGCTGTATGTAGCCTACGTCAATCTAAAGGCCGCCTTCAACTCCCTGGACAGGAACGCCCTGTGGCTGCACCTGAAGGGCATCGGAGTCCCCTCCATGTATTCCAACATCCTCCGGGACCTTTACACCAACACCACAAGCAAGGTGCGAGCTGACAGTGATATGTCGGACCCCTTTCCCGCCACCTCAGGGGTTTGTCAGGGGTGTGTCGCTGCACAAAACCTCTTCACTGTCGCCGTTGACTATTGGCTGAGGAATACAGTGGATCGCTGCGCGAACCTTGGAATGAACAACCATCTCCATTTCACCGACCTGGACTATGCGGATGATGTGGTGATCCTTGCCATGTTTATTGACACCATAGCCGAGGCACTGGAGGTGATGGCGGAGGAAGCTTTCGCCTCTTGGACTAACGATCTCATGGACAAAAATGAAGATCCAGTCACTCTCTGACATCTTGCCTTCACCACCTCAGGCAGTAGATGTCAGCAGCGAGCAGGTTGAGGTGGTTGATTCATCTACCTCGGCTCAAAAATCTCCAGTAGCTGCATGTCTGAACCTGAGATCACCCACCGGCTCCAACTGGCCCGCTCTGCCTTCGGGCGCCTTTTGAGAGTGTGGCGAAGCAGCAAGATCCTCACATCTACAAAGCTTCAAATTTTCAGCACCTGTGTCATCCCAGTCCTCCTATATGGCTCCGAGACCTGGACTCTTTCAGCCGCCACTAGTCGCCGCCTTGACGCCTATCACCGGAACTGCCACCGTAGCATCCTCGGCATCAGATGATTCCACTACATCAGTAATGATGAGGTCTATGCCAGGGCAGGCTACCCACTGCCCATTTCCACCACTATCAAGAAGGTAAGATTGTGGCTCCTGGGCCACGTTGCAAGGCTGGGGGACAAGGTGCCTGCCAAACAGGTGGTGACAGCAAGCTCAAGACCTCCTGCCAGGGGCTGGTGTCGCCCCCGTGGTTGTCCTCGTCTGACGTGGGTGGTGCAGATAGCGGTGGTCAGGCCAATTCATAAACTCAAACAGGCGGCTCAAGATCGCCCTGGTTTCTGGTCCGTGGTAGTTACGGTCTCCGAGGCCAAGTTCATTTACTGTACTGTACTGTATCCATTTAAGGCCCAATGCACCTTCATGCACACCCTGTTCAGGTAGATCTTTTTTTCAACCAATCTGCATGAAGCCCTTAAATGGATCAGGTGTGAAAAAGTAGAAAGGGAGCAAAAACCTGCAGGGCAGGGGGACCTTGAGGACTGGGTTGGGAACCACTGATCTAAGCAAGCTGACATCAAGAAACAGCATGAAAACTGGGACTTGACTTCAGTCATACATTCCAAAGACAGCAAGACATGAGGCCTCAACAGCTTCACAAATTAAAGAGAGACAATTTTGCCACAATTATTGGTCAAAGCCAACTATTCTTTTGATTACAGAAACTAATTGGTTGATATAATTCAGTCATATGTAACACTTTTTAGCGAAGCCATATAGAGATCCTTAACCCTTTATAGGGCACTAAAAATACCCTAAGAAGCGGACTGTAAAAAAGTACCATGCGTTGGGCGTATGTCCATAAATAGTCTTACCATCATTTGCTGTTGACTTAGGTGAAAAGGGCGTATGATCAAATATGACCACACCACCAAATTTTTTGTTCTTCATGCAAAATTTCACTGATTTCTAGAAATCCTACTCAAACAACACCTATCTCAACTTTTAGAAAAACTTTTAAACTTTTTAACACGTGAGTTTTCATCAGTTTTCTTTCGTGAGTAATGAAGAAAGGTCCTTATGAGTGGGACTGGATATAGGCACATAACTGCACTGTGAGAGGTCTGGAGAAGAAAAGAAGTTTGAGACGCTCTAGGCCATTGCTGATTGGTCGAACACCCTGATGTCATGGCCTGTGATATAGCCTGATTTTCTCTGATTGGCTGGGAGATATTGCTGCAGGTCTACTGCCTCACGGAAAGGCATGGGGGCGCCACTTTGGATGCTGACTGAAGTTACCAAATATGGTTCCTCGCCCGATAAAGGGTAAAGGCCTCTCTCACTTCATCACCCTGGTATAGGAGAACACAGGATATCAGTTAACAATTCAGCTAGGCTCTTTAGGAAGGTTTACTGATCCTCCAATGGAGTCTTCATCCACGTAGTTGTATTTCACTTGCATTGCCATCTGTGACATGCTTTGATGAGCTGAACCTTTATCATGCCACCATTTAAAAATGGGAACTGAACTGACCAAGTACCCTTGTTGAAATAAAAATCAATTAAGAAAATGCTGGCAGTAAGTATTCAAGATTATGGTTGCTCAGGGAACTGAATGGTCAATGTACTGACACAAATGTGAAAAGTTATGTCCTAGATTTGCACACTTTGTGCAAAATAAAGATTATAAGAACCAGCTTAGAAGCATGGTAGCTGTCCATTGACTTCTGGTTGATTATATCTTCAAATATGAAAGCATTAACAAACAGTAACTTAGCTGCAAAACATCAAGCATAATAAATATAACCACTGCTCAAATGTTCGGAATCACTAGCAATTTTTACAAAGATTAAAAGGAAGAAACTTTGTGGTACAGCAAGACAATAACCCAAAACATAATATTAACTCTGCACGGACTTTTTGAAGAGGAAATGGAAGATAATAGAATGGCTAGCTCAATCACCTGATTTTAACCCCATACAGTCGTAGTGTAATCGCCTGGATTGTAAAGTTTGTGAAGTGTAACCATCGTCTTACTTGAAAACGCATTTGCTCCCAAGAACTAAGCATATCAAACAAAATATCTTAAATTAAATTTTGGCTTTTGCTTCCTACTTTTCCAAAAATGATGGCGAGGCATGGAAAATGTGAGTAAAGAAATATGGCATTGATTTGTAGATCACCTCGGAGCTGCACTAAACTGAAAACAGAGCAGATTTTAGGAATTTCACCCTCTACTGAGGCTAATACTACAAAAATATTCAGGGAATCTGGGGTAGGCCTAATACCTGGAAAAAGGAGGAAGCTGAAAATCAATACAGAGTGCCCCTGATCTACAACCACCTCAGATAGCAGTATACTGAAAAAAGACATGCTTTTGAGATGGACATGACCATAGGAGCACACCACTCATCATTGCATGCACAAATGCAAATGAAGACAGTCCTCAGCACCAAGGAAGACACGTGTCAAAAATGTCCAGAAATGTCTTCTCTGGGCTTGAATTTATCTAAAATGTACTAATGTCCATTAGAAACAGTTGTTGGACCAGTCAAACTTTCAAATTAATTTTATGGTAATGATGGATGTAGTGTTCACTAGGCCAAAGGACCAAAGGACCATTCTTCATGTGTCCTAATCAGAAAGTGCAACTGCAAGCTCGGCCCACAAGTAGTCCCAACCCATGTCCAATTCAATGTGGTGCTTTATGAAGCACAAAATACAAAAATGAAAACCCGAGACATCTGAGCAGCTGAAGACGTATATATCAAGGAAAAAACTTCCAAACTCTAAAAACTGGCATCCACAGTTCCCCAAACAATTATCTGGAGGGCTTCTGAAGGGTCAGACGGTGATGTAGCAAATTGGGAAACACACTCATTTCCCAACTTTTCTATAAATTGTTCCAAAGCATAAAATTCGGAATGAGTGTTTATTTCCAAAAACAATGCAGAAGTAAAAACACATCTTTTTTGTATTTCCAAAGCTTTCCATGCAGGTCGAGGCAATTTACAAATCAGTGCTTTATGTTCTTTGGCATTTTCCATATTGATACAACCTTTTTGGATATGGGGAGATATTATAGAAACGTCATTAAATAAAATGGGAATAACTGCTTAGATGACAAGAGATATGAAACTTTTGAAGCAGAAGTATATGTAAGAAAAAAGAACATCCTGACCAGAAAAGGCATCATAAAAATTAAACACAGATATTTTTTATAAGTCTAGGCACTATTAATTAATATAAAACTTGACTAACTCTGAAAAGGACTGAATAGCACATGTGAGGGGGCAAAAACTCCACCAAGTTCCTCGTAAAGTCAAGGACATACTTAATCTGCATTATGTTTTTCATGCAAAAGATTTTCTCTAGGCTCCATGTTACCATTGTCCAGTAACTGCGCCACCAGCTCAACATCTCCACTGTTGATTGCACGTTTCAATGTGGAAACTCGGTCTTCTTTTGGACCAGGGAGAGTAATATTAGAATTCTGAAAGCAAAGAACAAAACCACAATCTTACAATGCAGCATAATTAACATATACACGTAAAGTGGGATCAATAGAGAACAAACACAAAATACTCAGATCCCCTTTCACAGGATGGCTGATATCTGGCCTGGAAACAAAACGTGATGGAGTGATGGACTGACGGACAGGTGGATGGATGGAAGTATGAAAAAGCACATCCTTAGATACAGAATAAGATGTGTCCGTGTATTAAGTGTCATAGAGACATATTGAATGGTTTAGGACTTCTAGCCTGAAAAGAATGGGATGGCTGATATGTGGCCAGGAAACAAAATGTGAAGGGCAGATGAACGGACAGACAGGAAAACGGATGGAAGTATGAAAAGGATCATCTACACAATACGATGAATCCATAAAATTTTGCAAAGAAATACTGAACAGTGCAGGAGTTCTGGGCTGAAAATGAACGGGATGGTTGATATCTGGCCTGGATACAAAACGCGGCGGAAGGACAGACAGGCGGACAAGAGGACGCAAATGTATGAAAAGGCACATGTACGCAATAAGCCGTATTCATATATGAAATTATGTTGAGAAATATTGAATGGACTAAGAGTTCTGGCTCAGAAAAGAATCGGGACTGAGATGGACAGACAGGCAAATGGAGGGACAACACTCATTCCCATATCCCCAGCCACTCAGTGGAGGGGGATAATAACTAACAAAGACAGCTAGGTTGCCCCCTTCTGGCACGTTAAGTTATTGATTGTTTTCGACATAACGCTTCTCCAAGAAGTTAATACATTCGATTTATCACGGTTGTGATGGCTCCGTATGGCAAGAAGCTATAACGTTTGACACTTTTAGGCATTTTGACAAAAAATGGGCAAAAAAAAAAACTGCAGACCGAATGTCATGATGTTTTACCGACGGAAGGTCGTGGTTGTTGTGTACTTCCTTGATCTTCAAGGTAAAAATCGTTTGGTTTTGAGGGTCACCGGCTGAAAAGAAAGTACCTGTAGCACAGTGTTGCACAAATTGACATAAAATTACACTAATGATCTGATAACAAACGGATTACAGACACGTAATCGATCTTAACTAAGCAGGAACGCTATAAATCAACGCAACGAGCCGCTGACTAGCAGGCTAACTAGCTAGCTAGTTAGCAGATGCAAGGATGGGTTCTCACTCAGCACGTGACAGCCAATTTCTGGCTTTTTATTCATTGCACGTTACCTAGGCGGCTCAGAGAATGTTTGCTTTGCAAAATGTATGTTTTTGTCACCTCGGGTGGCTTGGAATATCCAAGATCCCATTCGTCGTCACTGTCATTGCTTTCATCTCCAGCAGGAAAACCAAACCCCTCTTGATGCTGCATGGCTCAAGTTTGAGAACGGACGTCACGAAAAGAATTACGTCATCCATCGTGGCAACCCCAGAGGAAGAGCCTGCGATATATCTCTGAGGTATTGGTACAATGCCCATTTCATCTTTGAACATTAAAAACTGATAATAAAGAATGATATCCGGCCTTTTTTTTTTTTTTTTTTTTTTTTAGAAATAACCCAGCCTATAATATTTCATTTGCACATGATAACGCCAGCGTAATTTGGGGGGTCACTGTCTGGAATATTTTTGAATCCTTGTGAGTATTAGATCACTGATAATGGGACAGACTTAGTCTTTGAATCAAATTTGTGAAATAGTTTTACCGATCCTTTAAAATTGAAATATGTGGGCTTACGGTTGACAAAGCTGTTGAATATTGGCCAGTAACACTTTCAGATGTGCAACATGGGTTAATATTGGCTCTGATAATCCACTGCTCAAATACAGCAAAACGTGCGTTCAATGATGGCTTTTGTATTTGATAGTTTTGATAAAATCTACGTCATAAATGTTCATTTTGGTTTTGAAATTGTATAATACATAAATATTACATTTTTTGTAATTTAACAATTTGAAAAGGTATTGCACGCTCAAACATGTTTTTTTTTTTAGCTGTAAGCTAAATTATATGACTGCTGGCCTACTACAATGAAACACATTAATGCATGAATAAATATTAAAGTTTCTTTCCAAATGTATACAAATTGGCATTTTCTTGGGTACAAAATGGCTTAACACACCATTTACATTTTTAAAGCAATATTTTCACAATTTTGAATATGGCTCTGTGATAGAGAGGAGGTGTTTGAAATTTACCTCCCCTTTCACTTGCATTGAAAAAGCTACAGACTCACATAAATATAAATTACACATTTTAAATCCGAAGTTTTCAACACACCATGATATTTATACACTCATTAATTGAGGGGTCTTTTTCTATTTGTCATTTCCCTGCTTAATTTTTGCATAATTACAATTTTTAAACACAAGTAGATTCAGAATTTCATACTGGAAGTCCTTTGAGCTCAATCATGATCTCAATACATTCTAGACGTTCTTCCATTGGTCCGACCACCATGCAGGGGCAGGTCTGCTCTGGAATAAACAAACTCAGCAGGCCTAAGCGGAGATTATGTAGCTACAGTTTGTTAGCATGACTTTGAGCAGCAAACTAAAAATTGGACCCAACTAATCGAACACTTTTTGGTACAGATTTAACCTATGATTTTGAGGGGAAAAAATGATATCACATTATCAATCTTTTTTTCTTAACATCACAGGAATTCTAAAAGCACTCAGCACTATCAGTTATGGCCAGTTCTCCTCGCAGAAATACGACAAGACATAGAATACTTCATGTGGATTCAAAATTGTTCATATTTCAATGAGCATTAGTCAAAGTTATGGATACCTGTTGCAAATTGTTTTCTTTGCTGTAGTTCAACCAACCACAAACTGCAGGTTAGACAGTTTGTATTGCAGGATGCACATAAGCAATTGCAGAAGTTAACAGAGTAGCTTATCATATTAGTATTCGTACTTAATGAATTAATTACTTTTTTTCCAAATTAAATTTACTTTTAATTGCCGCAACATTGCATGAAGATGGAGGTTGTGTGTTTAACTGCTGATAAATTGAATCGGTGAATTCAATAAGGGCCCAACTCCATGTTGAAAATGTGTGGAGTTGGGCCCTTATTGGTTCACCAATTCAATTATTCTAATAATGGGATCACTGTTTTTAATCATTTTTCTTGAATAGCAAGTTAAGTTTTTGTTGCATGCCTAAGTATGCCTAATGAAAGCATTGTATATTTTTCATTCTGATTTGTTCTGTAAGCCGATATTTGCTGGAAAAAAAAATCGGGCCTCCCACATTTATTAAGGCCCATCCAAAACATTATTTCTGCCTACGCAACTGGGGCGGCAACCCTGGTGTGAAAGACACTGCATGAAAGGTATGGGGCCCTTCTGGTTCAGTGTTACTCCCACTACTTGGCCAGGGGATGTCACTTGTGCCTCAAACATTCATGCTGCGTAGCCCTACCCTGCTCCTCAGCCCCTCCCCGCCTCACCCCCACCCCTCTCTCTGCTGGGGGCCATGCCCAATTTTGAACATTTTTCAAAATTGTACAGTGGGTGCAGTTGAGCTCAGACCTGGGAGTGAAGTTGCACTTTAAACACAAATTAAGGGGTAATGATGTCCTCCATGCAAACTAAGAAAGTTGGGTTTTGTTGACTGCAAATGACTCATCCTAAATAGGCTACTGAAAAACACCATCTTCGTCTTGAGCGTTCATTACTTGCCAAAACTAAAGTTTCAGCTAGTGTGTTGATTGTCATGTTTGTCTGTCCGTCTGTCTGTTTTTCAGTGTGTGAGCACTCTTGTGTCCACAATTCTTGTGGTATCAACTTGAAATTTATTCTAAAAGAAGCCATATACCCAAGAAAGAGGCAGGTCAGTTTTTGAAGGGCAAGGCCAAAAACACATTTTTGTCAAGATCTTGCTTTAGAAAAATGAGTGAAACGTAGGACAAAGGCCAAAATGTTCAGTCTCGTCTTGCATTTTTGAGCTCTTGCGTGTGTCACTCCATGAGCGCTTTCGTCTATCTGTCCGTGTGTGTTCTCTCTACCATCCACAATTATTCAGGTATCAGCTTGAAATTTACACCACAATAAGCCATTGATCCAATGAAGAAATAATTCAGTTTTGGAAGGTTAAGTTCAAAGTTCAAGGTCTTGTTTGTTGAAAAGGTGAAAACTACATTTTATCCAATATCTTGCTGCAGAAAGCGATAAAGACATGAGGCCAGCGCTAAAATGTTAAGTAGCGTTTCATGTTTTTGAGTTTTTGCACATGTTGTTCTGTGAGCTATTTTGTCTGTTTGTGCTCACTCTAGCATCAACTGTTCTTGAGGTGAAATTTATACCACACGTAGCCATATGTTGAAGGGCAAAGGGATTCAATTTTGGGAATTCAAGGTCAAAGGTTAAGGTCAAGGTTGCCAAAAAGGTCAATAATACATTTTGGCCTATATTTTGCTTCAGAAAAATGTTAGAAGCATAGGAGCAATGTCAAAATGTTCGGTCTTGTCTCATATTTTTGCATTTTGCAAATTTTGCTCTTTGAACGATTTAATTTACTTCTGGTTTTCTGGTATTAAGCACTAGAATGTCTAGCCTTGTACTCAGGATTTGAATTACACCATGGGTGCATCAGAATTTCCTGAAAGAAGAGACCTCTTTCCTTTCCTCTCCTCTTTTCCTTGACCTTGATGGAAAACATCATGTGGGTCATGGGAAAGTTGCAGGGAAATTTTGGAGTTACCTTGGAACATGTTTGAGAAAATTCACGTCCTTTCTTTCAATCAGTCATTAACTCAGTAGCAGAGGAAGATTTTGTAATTTATGGAAAAATGTTTGGACACAAATAGTGTATGCTGTGGCTACAGTCGCTAAGGATTGTGTTTTGTAATAGGTCTTTCCTTTCTCCCAATGTTGAGCTGCATACAGATTCTCTTAAATAGGTGGTCTTTTTCCATTCCTCTTAACTTCTCCTTGACCTCGCAAGAAAATGTCACATAGGTCCAAGGAAAGTTGCAGCCAGATTTTGAAGGTACCTTTAGACATGTTTGAGAAAATTTGATGTCCTGTCCTTCAATACCTCATGAGCTTGACGATAAGAATAGCCTTCGCAATTCATTGAAAAACCTAGGGACACGTTTGCGACACATCCAATTGCAGCAGCTGCGAAGGATTGCATTCCGTATTCGATCTTGCCTTTGTTTTATGGTTGGCCTTGTGTTTCTTTTCTGAAAGGACACAACAAAGCAGCTAATATCCTTCTTTGCTTCATGAAATAGGCAATTTGGACACTCCATATCATGGCTATGAGCTAAACTATTCCTGGTTGATGTCCATTGGCTAGGAAGGTTCCTTGCTCTTTATAGAATTGGGATGCAACCTTGGTCTTGTGTTTCCTTTTTGAAAGGAAGCAACAAAGGAGCTAATTGCCTCCATTCCTTCATGAAATGGACAATTTGGTTGCTCTTTGTCTTGGCTACCAGCAAAATTTTTTCCATTCAATATCTGTTCGCAAGGAAGGTCACTTGCTCTTTAGAGAATTTGGATGCACCCGTTGGTTCCATTAAGTGACGTCAGTGATTTATATGTCATGTGGCCACTTAATTAAAAAACTTCCATATCAGATGTGCCTGTGTTTCCTCTTTCTAAGCTTCTCCAGAAGCCTCCTCTGTCCTTGTTCCCCATCTCCTCATAATGCATTTAAGGGATTGGAAGATTCCCTATAATGAAGTGGGGGGGTTTCTAGGTCTCTGGAGGAGAGAGGACACGAGGACCCACAATTTAACTTGATGAAATACTGTTGGGAGAAGTCAGGTGACATTGTAGAAAGCGCCACACAGACCACATGGCAAACAAACTATGGTGCATGAAAGGGCTACACATTGGACTGCCATGCAGATGACTGAGGTACAAATCCCATTGGGACCCATATGTTGATTTATTACCCTCAGACTTAGTTGATATTGTTTCCAGTTTTATTTGTAATTTTCTGTTCTCAGTCTTAGTGTGGTTAACGTTGGGCAACAAAACGTCTTGGTTAGGTTTAGGCAACAAAACTACTTATATCGGTTTAAGGAACCAGAAATATTTAGTTAGGTTTCGGAAAAGCTCATGGTTTTGGTTAGAATAGAACCTTTCACAATGTCACCACGTCTTCAAAAGGCTCTTCGGAGCTACCTTCTCCCGCGTGCTGATGAAATGCACTGTCAGTGAATTGAGAACAGTTAAGTGAACGTGTGACGCATAGATGGCCACAACAAGATTATACACAACATTGTGTTCAGTACAGTGGCGGCATGTTCGGAAATCGGAATAATTTGAGCGATAAATAAAATATTGAGATATTTATCGCTGTTATTTTTTTTCAGGAACCTAAATGTACAGATAATCAAAATCTATGAGCCGTGACACAAAAAATGAATTAGCGCTCCCCCTAAATTTCTCAAATTAGGGATAGATTTTTATTTTCTTTGTTGTATAACCATTTTGGTATGCAGCTAAGAATAATTTCTCATATATGATACAAAATCTTGAGATATTCGCTTGTGCACGATGTAATGTGTAAAAATTATATTCATGTCAAAGGCAATTATGCCCTTTAATATCGAAAGGTTTTGTGTTGCATTCTTTAGCCTAGCGTAAATTGATTTACAAGATACATAGACATATGTCATTAAATTGCTTTTCAAGCTGTCTCAATCAAATTTTTAAAGGTTTTTATTTATTTATTTATTTTATTTTAAGTGCTATTTTCATTCCCTAAGTAATGGAATTCCACATTCTAAAATATATTCAGCGATTCAGAAAGTGTACCAAACCTGACATCTACAGGTTTCTAAATTAATTAGCATATAATAAATGTGTATGCATTTCCCGCTGCTTTCCCGTTTGTCTGGAAAAAGTGCCCTTATTCTCTGAATTAGCGCCTTTTAAACCACGATGATAGTGCATTAGAAACAACTTTTTTCATACACGCAAAAATTTCCTGTGTGGTGCAGGTGTCCAGCGTAGAAATGTCAAATAAGAGTGGCAGTTGTCGGCCGGTGCCTCAGTTCTCTTGCTAATGAGATGTTGCTCAGAACATCGAGGATAAAACCCCAAGAGGCTGCGGGGGCATCGTCAAGTGCTGACTGAGGAACGGAACAATATCACATCTACTCTGTGCATTGCCGCTCTCTTTAACTTGGACAGAGCTAATTATCCCAGTGACATCACTGCGCACATAGCGCAAGTCGCTCAAGGTGTAGAACAAAACAAGAGGTCAGCAACTAACTGCGAGAGTAACAGAGGAACTGATGTCCGATACACGTCTATCGGGTTCAGAGACTGTGGCCCGGGGTTTTTAGGATGCAGAAATCCCCAGTAGAAGATGCGAACTTCCTATCAAGATTTTTTTTCTGGTAAGGATATATTTCACTGTACTCAAACAGGTGGACCTCTGCATAAGAACGACAACGGTCAAGCGAAGTTGTTGGACTGGTGAAGCAGATCAGAGTTTCATTGCGCTACGTATTATTTCAGTAGTCCAAAATACCCGTTACTTATACTATACTCGTTTGCGCGCATGCTGCCATAAGGGAGTGACTTAATTTGTGCTTTCGCCTTTTATTTCATAGCTCAAGCAATGAATTAAAATGTATCTCTTTTAATTCTTTTCTCCACAGTGGGTTATTCATTTATGTTGCAGTCCTTGGCCTTGTTTCTAAATGTAACTTGTGCTTGTTGATGAATGTGCATGGAATGTTTCTCTGGAAATGTTCGCAAAGACCAATTGGAATCTATTTATCATAGCATGGGAGCTGACTAAAATCGATGAGCTATTTTAAATATTGGAAGTAGTTTTACCTGCAGTAATGTGAATAGCATTGCCGAACAAATTTCCCACGTTTTTTAACATATAGCATACTAATCAAAAATACTAATGTAATACATGAAAATATAATTTCAGCGATGCCTTTGGATGATTTATTATTGCCCTAACCGCTCTCGGAAAAAGTAACATTCTATTATGTTGACAAAGCAAGAAAATGCGGCTTATTATCAAATGGTGTAGTTGTCCCTTGGGAAGTGGGTATACTTTATTGTGCAGATACGTAGATCCTTGCCGGGAAAGCGGGTAAACTCTCACATGCATTTCAATGGCTATTTTGGCTGATTAGTGGGTATACTTTAAATGGTCAGGAAAAAGAGATTGTTATACTCCTTATACCTTCGTATGCCCTCCACTTCACCACTGATATTATCTCACATTCACAGAAGCAATGAAATGTGGCATTTAATCTCTCTGTCCTTGTATGTTCATAGTTGGACATCAGCAATTTTGCGAAAGGGATACAAGCAGAAGTTGGAGTTGTCAGATGTGTACAAGGTTCCCTCTTTTGACACGGCCGATACTCTCTCTGAGCGCTTGGAAAGGTTTGTCTTTCAATATGATTCTGTTTGCTGGCTGTTAGGTTTGTTGAAAAATGGCAGTGCTATATGGAATCTTTTTCCGTAGCCATTAATGTTTTTTTCTCAAATTATTTCAAGTTGGGGTGTAATTGATTGCTTATGGTTTGGCAAGGCTCACCTTTTAAAAGGTACCAAGCATTTCAAAGAAAACAATGCCATTTAATACACTTGTTACTTCCCTGTATGTTTCAGGGATAGTCCCTTTGCATCTCTGCCCTGCTTGTCCTGTGTGAATAAAGCTGAATTGTTGCAGAATACACAAAACAGTTTGAGGAAGTTATTTTACCTGCATAGTGAAACATCTTTATGGTAAAATTTTTTTTGAACAAAGGAGCTTAATCCATGCGAGGGTTTTACAAAAAATGTATGTTTGGAAACAGAGACTAAGAATGATAGAAACAAAAATTATACACACTGCCCAAAAAAAAAAAGTCTCCATTTGGATTTAAATAAGCAACTCAAGAGCCTATGATTGAATCATTATTGCAGTGATGAATATCTTTCAGTTGGCAATAATTCTTTTAATCCTGACTGATTCAATGCATAACTTCTCATTTCTTAAACAACCATGACGGAAGGCGTATGACATAGTCGTTGAAAAGACGTTACTGTGTTTAAAGAGGGCCGAGTTATTGGCCTGCATCAAGCAAAGAAAACAGCTGAGGAGATTGCTGAAATCATGAGAACTGGGTTATGAAATGTCCAACAATTTATTTAAACCTGGAAGGATCGTGGTGAACTGTGAACTTTGTGGAAGAAATGGGTTGGAGAAAAATCATGACTGATCCTGATTGGAGATCATTGAAATACTCGGTGAAGTCTCATCATACAAAATTCAAGAGTAGAACTCAAGGCTCTGTTTAATTATGGTAAAAGCATTTCCATGAGTGTTATGCAACAAGACCTTGGAGGATTGGGACTGAACAGCTGCATGGCCTCAAGAAAGCCACTTTTTAGTAAGGCAAATTGGAAAAAAAAGAGTTCAGTTTGCAAGGGACGATAAAGCTTGGGCTTAGGAGCAATCAAAAAAGGTCATGTGGTCTACTGAGTTCAGATTTACCCTATTCTAGAGTGATGGGCATGTCAAAGGAAGCTCATGGTGCGATGCACCCGTCATGCATAGTGCCCACTGTACAAGCCTCTGGAGGCAGTGTTATAATCCGGGGTTGCATCAGTTGGTCAGGTCTGGGCTCGTCATTGTCCTACAGCAATAAAATGAATTCAGCCGACTACCTGAATTTCTTGAATGACCAGTGACCCATCAAAGGACTTTTTAATCCCTGATGGCACAGGCATATTCCAGGATGACAATTCCAGAATTCATCGGCTGAAAGAGTGGTTCATTGAGCATGAGGAATCATTTTCACACATGAATTGGCCACCTCAGAGTCCAGACCTTAACCAGTTGAAAGTCTTTGGGATGAGCTGGAGAAGGCTTAACGGAGTGGTTTGACTCACCCATCGTCAATACAATACCTTGGCCAAAAATGATGCAAATCTGGATGGAAATAAATGTTATAACGTTGTATAAGATTGTCAACACAATACCAAGATCAATGTGCACCGTGATCAAAGCTAAAGGTGGCTCAACAAAATATTATAGCATGCAACTTTTTTTGGACAGGCAATGCAGTTTTGTTCATATGCATGTTTGTGCATTTTTGTATCATTAAATACTCAATTTATTCTAATTTTCTTATATTGCTACAGAAAAGAAATTGGACAGAAATTAAGTGGTCTTTTTAAAGTTTGTTTCACAATATTCCTTTGAAAGAGTTGTGGCTCTGTAGATGCTTTTTTAGCTAATAGCCTTTAGTCTTTATAGTCCATAAGAGAGGAAGTCATTTAATATTTGAAGAATTTGTTTCCAAAATGCAATAAGTGCCAAAATGACAAAAATTGAGATAATACCATAGAGCGATAGCCCTGTGCGTCTTACACATGGTGCAAAAATCACTTTTAGAAATTCATACTATAAGGTGTATTTTTTCATGGTCAAAGTTTATGTTTTTCTATAAAATGAAATAGGTGTCAACATAGGAAAAGCAGATTCACTGAAAATGAGTAAGATGGATATATTGCATTTTGGAAACAAACTCTTCATTTTGCCATATTGTTTTTATTACTGCACATCATTGACAGATGGGTATAATTTTCTTAACTTGATTTTTTGTTGTGTTTTTCAGTAACTTGGATTTCTTTGGTAAATTGTGCATAAGGAATGTGCATTTTTCTTTCAAAGCACTGAATTCAAAGATGTCTAATAGTCCTTCGCACAGATCATTGCACTGTACTGATGCGTTGGCTCAGCTTCCGGCATTCATTAGGTTACTCAAATGACCAGAAACCTTAGCCCCCTTCTCGCACATGTTTTACATTCTCCTTATGTTAATCCCTACTGCCAGTTATGAGACTGGCAGAACTGCATTTTGAAAAACCTGGATGCAATCTAAACAAATGCGAGCCTCCTCTGGGTTCCTCACTCCTCCTGAGTTCTTGGCAGCTGAGTATGTCTCAGGATGTTGAGGTGTTTGATCAGAAATGTGGGCCACCCCTAAATGCCACCTCTGTATCTTCCTGAAAAGAGCAAACTTTATGCATCAAAAGACCAGCTCTCTGCCAGGCCCCCATTGGACCATTATTTGTGTACTTGTGTTGAAATCCCAGCGGTCCTCTAAATGAGCATAAAACATGACCTTTTAAACCGCCAGCTTCCTGGAGGGTGATATACGGTTGGCCGTTTTTAATCTGCCAAATGTGGTCAGCTCGGAATTTGAACTTTCAGTGAATTCAACAGATCGGTGAGGTTTTCCATCATGAAGGCTTCTGTGCTCTATTTAATCAGCTAGCCAAATCTCCCTGGTTATACATGAATGCACCAAACAATGCATGTCCTACTAAGCCATCCATTTACAGTCACTGACAACCACACACTCATACTCTCACACTCATACACACAAACGTTCACTCACTCAAATGTTTTAACAGTATTGTTTTGGGCTCTGGCAGAGAATGGGACCGAGAGCTTGCATCCACCAAGAAAAAACCAAGGCTCTTCAATGCCCTACGCCGTTGTTTCTTCTGGCCCTTTGCCTTTTATGGCATCCTGTTGTACTTTGGGGTGAGTTGTCTTTTATATTCCTGCACCTGCTGAAAGAGGTGCAAAAGGGATGGCTGATGCTCTGGACAGTCCATAAGATTGAGCCCCCATCTTTTGCAAGTTTTCTCAAGTTGATGTAATTCAGTTTGCTCTTGATGTGATTCAAAGCATGATATGTGTATTTCATAATCTGACATGTTAAAAAATATAATTATTTTATTGATGGAAATAGGATTGTGTATATGATTTTTCCTGTTTTTTTTCTATATTGTTAACAATTATATCAAAATTTGATTGATTGGCTCAAGTTCTTCAGAACTTATTTGTATTTATACTGGTCCATTGTGGTAGACCTTTAGCCTAAGGGCTGTGTGAGAGAATGATTGTGAGGAGGTCTCTGTGAGTGCATTGTGATATGTTGTATTCAATGTGTTATTGTGTGTGGGTGTGTTAGTGTATATGTGTTTTGTGTGTGTCAAATTGTCGTGTGAATATGGTAACATCTCTAATAGAGAGAAATTCAGAGTGAAAATGCTGGTTGTTCTGCGGACGATAAAACAAAATCTATAAAAATAATGTAGTAGTTGTGCAGTTTTAGGGAGAAAGTTCCAGAAGTACCTGATATGAGTCATCGTGTTTGAATAATGGTGCTGGAAATTCTGCGTAAAATCATAGACGTGATTGCAGGTTTAATTCCTGACCCATTTAATTCCATTTGTACAACCCCGTTTCCAATGCTGTGTAAAATCTGCCATAGTTAAAACAGAATGCTGTGGTTTGCAAATCATTTAAACTCCATATTTAATTGAACTGAAAATAGCACAAAGACAACATAGCAGATGTTGAAAGTGAGATTTAAAAAAAAATAGCTGCTCATTTTGAATTTGATACAATAAGATGTTTAAAAAAGTTGAGATGAGAGCAACAAAAGAATGGAAAAGTTGTATGATGCTAAAAAAATACACCTGATGGACCTTCTAACTGCTAATTGGATTAATTGGCAACAGGTCAGTATGAGGTATAAAAAAGCATCCCAGAGCGACTGAGTCTTTTAGAATTACAGGTGGCATGGGCTTCACCACTCTGTGAAAGACCCCAAATAACAATTTATGAATTGCGTTTCTCAATGTAAAATTGCAAAGAATTTGGGAATTTCATCATCGACGGTACAAAATATAATTAAAGGATTAAGAGAATCCAGAGAAAAAGGGTTGTAATTATAAGCAATCTTAGTAGTGTTATATGTGTGGATGGTTAGCTACCTGTTTGCCATCTCCGCTGGTTGACTGCTGCTTAATGTCTGATCGTAGTGGCTGCTTGCTGTATAGTCCTTTGGCGCAATAATTGTGACTTCATCAGTTCAAATACTATACCCGGCAGTGGCGGCTCGTGAACTGGCAACAGGGGAAGCGCAAACAGTCCTTTACAATTAATGATTGGTCATGACCTGTTATTTAAATTACCATTACAGAAACTCCAAAAACTCTCAACATTATCAGGTGTGGCCAGTTTTCATTAATAATGCATACCTGTCAACTCTCACGCATTCGGCGCGGGTTTAAGTGGTATATTTACCTTCCTCTGCTGTAGTCAGCAATTATTCAATCAACGCGTATGTAAGAGATTCTCACGCGGAATTGAAGTCCTTGTGCGTGGAGGGGTTGCAAGCAATGGAATTGCATAAAGACGTTTCAAATGATCTTATTTCATTCAAACGATCATGAAACACATGCCTTGCTTCCAACCCCTGAGTAAAGAAAAGCGTGAGAAGTCCGGAGTCGTAATCAGTATGCGATATAAATGAAAACTGGCCACATCTGAGAGTTTTCGGAATTTCTTTAATGGTAATTTACAACTTAAATGAATAATTGAAAACAGGTCATGACCAATCATTAATTTTAACGGATTGTTCGAGCTTCCCCTATTGCCAGTTCATGAGCCACCACTGATGCCTGGATACCATAACTGATTCTATACATGTGAGCTAACTCCATTTTACTGTAGGTCAGCCACAGAGGAGTGTCTGAAGCAAACCTTTATATTATCTCTCTCTTTCTCTCTCTCTCTGTCTCTCTGTCTCTCTCTCTCTCTCTCTCTCTCTCTCTCTCTCTCCTCTCTAATTCTCACAGGAAGCCTCAAAGACAGTGCAGCCTCAGCTCTTGGGGCGAATTATTGCCTCATTTGACCCTTTCCATGCAGAGGAGCGGGAACAGGGTTACTTCCTGGCCCTGGGGCTTTGCCTACTGTTTGTAGCCCGCTTTCTTCTTCTACAGCCAGCCATCTTTGGTTTACACCATCTAGGCATGCAGATACGAATTGCCCTCTTCAGCTTGATTTATAAAAAGGTGATTCCCTGCTACACTTTGTTTACCTCATTACAGCATTTCCCCTAAGCCACTGCTTTATCAATCATGGGTAAGCCACTGAAAGTTCCTCATAGTATTACTGTCTATGCATGACTGTTGAAGGGATATCAGGTTAAAAATTGAGTTAAACCAACAACATCATGTACAAGCAGTTTTAAATGAGCCCCTGAGAGTAAAAGTGGTCCAACTCCATATTTTTCTTTTTAAAGTTCTCATCTTTAAATTATTCCTCAGTGGTCAATTAGTTTAGTGCAATAATGGACTTTGGTGTAGTTTGAGTATTGTACAATATGTGGGGCATATGTTACACATTTCAAAGGATGCATGAAGTTCTCAGTGCAATAGTGGTCAAAAATGAAAAATGTAAAAGGGGCTGAGGGGCTGAAATATCACTAGCCACTAAAGCCCCTTTAATAGGGGAGAAATTTGAGTTATTACCATAGCTATGCTGGCAATGCCACACTGTTTTAAAAGAAAACCCTTTACTTTTTGTTCATGAACAATTAAAAGGGTTGCGATTTTGAAGCTTGAACCAAATCAGTTATTCTATTTAGTAAGTTTTTAATGATTTTCCTGTGGGTTCCCTGTAATGAAGTGATAATCTCTATCTCAATGTTCCGATAGTTGGTATGCTGTGTTATTAGTACTCAGTCGAGTAAACAATTCCACTGGTTTCTATAGTGGTAGTTAATATATTCTGTTGAGCTTATTCAATGTAAAACCTTGTGGACTTTTCTAATGTGTATAGTTTTACAAGCTGATCCGGAAGGGAGCATCTGCTTTGTGGGTCCGATGTCATTCAGCAGGTTTCGTACCTGTGCATTTGTGTAGCTGGTGTTTATAAAGCGTGTGATGCTGTACTCAGATTCTGTGCTGATGTGTTGTGTTCACAGACTTTAAAGCTCTCCAGCCGTGTCCTTGACAAGATTAGCACTGGCCAGCTGGTTGGCCTGATGTCTGCACACTTGAATAAGCTGGATGAGGTTAGTATTTATTTACGCGCATTTGTTTGTCTCCAAAGTATTTTTTGCTGGATGCAGCATATTCGTATTTACCGTACAAATTTAATCCATGATGCTGGCCATCAAAGGCCATTTTTGGAGTATGGCTCATGGTTTTATGGAAGACGACAAAACTGATGGTGCAAACTGTCATGGCTCACACAGGTAACAGCAGAAATACTGGCCAGTCCTGAGAGTGTGATATTATTTTAAAAAGCCTTTGGATTGGCTTGGCTCTATCACAGATATTTGATGCGTATTCTCAATTATTCAGTGTATTTGAGCTTATTGTTGTCTGGACAGGTGAATATAAGGCTCCTTTACTTGTGTTTTGTGATGCACGATTGAGGCCTGGGCATGCATACAAACTGAATGCAGGCCACAATAGGCCAAAAAACTAATCGCTGCAGAAAAGGGTAGGCTGAACTTTGGAACTCTTCAAGAAAGTAGAGTGGCAGTGTTGAATGTAGATACACTGTGCAACTGCTTCAAAGCAATTATCATCTGTGCCTCATGCCATTCGTGCAAACTGGTGGTCTCTCCCAGTTCTTTTGGGAGAACTGATTTGGCCCCGTATCATCGCAATGCATGTCACTTAATTCACAGCTGTTGTGTTTTCAGTCACCATAGTGCTGCAGTAAGTTGAAGACTGTGCTCAGTGGTGGAATGTCCAGGAGAGTGAAAGTTGAAGTCCCTCCTCGTGTATCTCCCCTCTGTGCACTTATTCAGCTTATTTCATTGGTTCTGCCTCAAGGCTGAAAAAATTATTTGCATGGACTGGAGTTCGGAACAAGTTACTGGGGAGATCTCGACTTTCGGAAACTTGGATTGTTTTTTTACGCCTTTAACCATTCTGAGTGTTTATGAATCTATTGCTTAGTACTCAATTGTGTGCCCTACTAACAAGTGACAAGTTTTGCTCTGAATGTGTATTGTTGTAATCTGCCGCACTATTGAGTCGTGAATGTAACGCTGCAGCGCTAGCCCTCTTGCTGTATGTGAAGCTAGCAAATAGCCCCTGCTGTTTATAGTCAGGTATGCACACAAGTCTAAAGCAGTTTGTTTTGTGTTTGCCTGTACCGTGTGCGTGTTTGTGCAGCAGTGTTCACTTTTGTCTGTACTTGTGTCACTGCCTTAGTACTTGGACAGTGACGTCATTTATTGCTTTTCAGCTCTATTTGTGACACATTGAATTTGAAATCAATGAATTTCAGGATATCAAATCTAGCAATAAGGCCATGGAATTGACATTGACATGGGATGCCATTGGCATTCAGAACTACTGATGTAAATCATGTGAAAATTGCAACCCATTTTATACAGAGCCATGTTAATGTCCAAAAATGTATGCTCTACGGTGCATGTCTCTGGCTATATACATTTGCAATTGTGGTCTACGTGCATATGCATGGCAATGGGCCTTTCCTTGTGTATATAAGTCGCTGTGTCTGTATTAGCGTATCTGGGTGCGTTAGATTTGTATGAATAAAATGTGTGTGTCTGTGTAGCAGTGTGTTGCTTAATTGATCTATGGTGTACCTCACAGAGCCTGGGTATAGCACACTTTGTGTGGATCACACCTCTACAGTGCATTCTGTGTGTGGGGCTGATCTGGGAGCTTATCGAGGCGTCAGCTCTCTGTGCCCTGGCCGCCCTCTTGGTGCTGGCTACCTTCCAGGCCTGTTTGTCTCAGAGGATGGGCCCTTACAGGTAGCGCCGACATCTCCTGCCGCCAGGGGTACAAGCTGTACCCCTCAGCAATGTAAACAATGCAGTTTCAGTGTCCTCCACTGCTATGACTCTGCAAAAATGCTACAATGATACCTTTTGGTATTTAGCATTTGAGGATGATGTGTGTTTGTGTATAACTGTGTGTGGTACATACTATGTCTTGAACTGTGAACTCATATTTTAGTTGAAGAAATTGACTTAGCATGATACTGTTTGCTCCTGCAGGGCGAAGAGAGCCAAACTAATCAGTCGGAGGCTGGCTCTGACCTCAGAGATCGTGGAGAACATCCACTCTGTGAAAGCCTATGGCTGGGAGGAGATCATGGAGACAATCATTAAAAACATCAGGCAGTAAGAGTTAAAGAGATCCTGAATTTTTATTTTTTTATTTTATTTAACCAGGGAAATCCCACTGAGATTGAAATCTCTTTTTCAAGGGAGCCCTAGGGCTTGAGGTGGAGAGGGAGAGGACAAATTGCACAGCTCATTAGATCAGGGGATGATTAGGTGGCAGGTTGAAAGAGCCAGGTTGGGAATTTAGCTATAACACCAGGGAACCCCTACTCTCGTTGAAGAGTGTTATAGGGTCTTTAATGACCACAGAGAGTCAGGACCTCGGTTTAACGTCTCATCCGAAAGAAGTACAGCGTCCCCATCACTGCACTGGAGTGTTTGGGATTATTCCACCTGAGGGAAAATCGGAACCTACTGGCCCACCAACACCTCTTCCAGCACCAACTTGGTTTTCTCAGGTGGTCTCCCATCCAAGTACTAACCAAGCCCACACCTGCTTAGCTTCAGCCACGCAGTTGGAGCAGATCGAGTAGTGGTATGGCTGCTGGTATCTATAGCCATTTCTCCTTTCGTTAAATCTGTAATTTTATTAAAGATGTTTGTTCAGTGACTGAAGGAAGTCTGTTGAGATGGGATTTCTCTGCTGTCACAGTAACTGGAGTTGTCTGTAATGCAGGGACGAGATGGCGTTAACCCGGAAGATTGGCATCTTGCGTTACTTCTACAGCTCCACCTACTTCTACTCCGCCTTCATGGTCATCATCGCCGCCATCGTGCCGTACGCCCTCCAGAACAGCATCATTCTGCGGCGCATCTTCACAGTGATGTCCTATTGCATGGTACTGCGCATGACCCTCACCCGCCAGCTGCCCAACTCCATACAGATGTGGTACGATACACTGGCCCTCATCGACAAGCTGGAGGTAGGCCTCCTTGCCAGGTCTGGCTACGCTGAAAAACTGAGGGAAGCACAGGGGCAGGAATGCTGATGAGACTTACTTAACTGAGGCACACTATAACGCTGTGAATGTGCATGAGCTCTGTGTACAGGTTTCTTCTAGGCATCCCCCTGAGATTAATATTTTCCTCTGTCTATAGTTGCTGTTTTTTTTTTTTTAATCTTAGGTGAAAAATCTTTTGCACACTTTGAAAGTTAGAACATTTAAGAAGTAAATGCTTTTACTGCTTTACAAGTCATGGAATTTAGTGCTTTGCAGGTCATGATATTCGCTACATTACAAGTCAAGATATTAGCTGCTTTAAGAGTCATGATATTCGGTTCTTTACAAGTCATGATATTCACCGCTTTACGAGTTGTGCAGGGGGTTTTATGTGGTTGGGTTGATAATACCAAAAAGTGGGTTTTCAGTGAGAGGAGACACTCGTTTGTACCTGTCGGTGCTCCTCACTAATTTCTAACCCCCTCAGCACTGACTTGAGTAGTCTAAGAAATGAAGTCTGACCCATTGTCCCAGATATTATGGAGCCCCTTCTTATGCTGCATCTCATTGGCCACCAAAACCATTATTGTTGCCCCAAGTCCTTCACAAGTCTTACAGATGTAAACGCTAAAGCTGGTGACTGGCTGATTTATTTTTATTGCAGGCACATCACTATCTCTGGGACATACTGTATCTAAATGGCTTTCACAACATCTGCAGTGCTCGGAACGGAAAAGTTTTCACATTGTTCTGTCATTTTTGCTTGTGCAGTATCCGAGTGCTGAGAAACAACTCGCGCAATTTTTCTTCTGTTGTCAGTCGAAGTGATAACTACAGTTCCCCTTTTACTTTATGACCCCTGTAAAGCATTATTATCCCCACCACTAAGTGGATGGGGATATTGGAATGAGTGTTGTCCTTCCGCATATCCGCCCATCTGTCCATCCATCATGGCTCTTGGCTGGGCGAAAACTCCTAGGCCTTTCAATATTTCAGGCAGAAACTTTGGGAGTTTTCAAGAGCAGGCTTGACTTAGTGCTAGTTCCCATTTAATTCAGTCATCGAGTATCTGAAATGTTAGATTCACTTTAGGAATCAGAAAATGGCGAGCCTAGTTGGGCTGAATAGCTTGTTCTCGCCACTCAGTTTATGTTATGTTATGTTATGTTATGTTGTGCTAAGTAATGTTATTACTTCAGTAAGTTTTATATATGGCTACATCTTATTGTATAAATGTGCCTTTTCATACTTTCATGCTTTTGTCCATCCATCTGTCCATCTGTCCATCTGTTTGTCCCTTCACCGCATTTCGTTTCCAGGCAACATATCAGCCATCCCATTCTTTTTTAGGCCACAACTCCTATACTGCTCAAGATTTCTCAACATATTTTCATATATGGATACATCTTACTGTGTTGATGTGTATGTTCATACTTCTGTCTGTCCTCCTTTCCATATATATCAGATATCAGCCATGCCGTAGCTGGGGATCTGAGTATTTCATGCTTGCTTTGAGTTCCTTTTCCATCAATTATCTCTTCCAGGACTACCTCACAAAAGAGGAGTACAGAGTGTTGGAGTACAATTTGACCACTACTGAAGTGGAGCTGATGAATGTCACTGCTTCCTGGGATGAGGTATGATTTTACTGGATTAGTGCCAAGGGGAAATTGGTTTGTCAGCCTTTATGGTGACGCATAGTGACAGAGTCTAACTCTTCTTGGAGCAGGAAGACCATGAAACTGCAATTGCATACCAACCATTTGTGGTGAATCACATGTTACTATGCGGTTCTGGAATGTTTCACTCTGTTCTTATTATGAAAGGTTTTGGATTGTGTCCTATGATAAACAAAACAATTATATTTTGAGTCTGATGTGGAGGATAGTAAGTTTATTTGAAAGTTACCAACTGAAGCACAGAAGTATGCACTTGAGAGAAATTTCATCAGTGTCTCCCAATTTTTCACGCTTTCTCCTGTTACTTCTTGAAAGTGTCGTTATCTGTGCTGTAAAAATGGAATAAATGCTCGCACATCCGAAATTAGAAATCACAGGTGCAGGAACCAAAAAAGCAGTAGAAAAGAGCAAAAGTCCGCACACTGTTTAAGTTGCTCCCAGAAAAGGAGAAGGAATAAAGTTTTCTGGGAGCAACTTAAACAGTGTGCGGACTTTTGGTATCTGTGCTGCACCACGCAAATTAAAAATAAAAAGCAGATGTTAACCGCTTTGCGCAGATATAGACGTCGGCGTCCGTAAATTCTGAAATTTAACCCAATAGCCCTTGGAACGACCGATATCGCCTGAAACTTCTGTTCCCTAGACCGCCTCAAACCGGCCGTGTCACATGATTGCCAGGGAACCAGTGGCGGCTCGTGAAATGGCTACAGGGGAGGATGGAACCCATCCCTTAAAAAGAATGATTGGTCACGATCTGTTTTCAATCATTCGTTTGAATTTCCAGTCTCCGAAAACTCTCAACATTATCAGGTGTGGCCAGTTTTCATAACAACTCATACCGATTGCGACTCCGGTCTTCGCACGCTTTTCTTTACTCAGCGGTTAGAAGCAATGCATGTGTATCGTGATCGTTTAAATGAAATAAGATCATTTGAAACGTCTTATGCAATTCCGTTGCCTCCAACCCTTCCATGCACAAGGACTTCAATTCTGCGGGAGAATCTCTTACATACACGTTGATTGAGTAAATGCTGACTACAGCAGAGGAATGTAAATATGCCACTTAAGCTGCTTTCACACCAGACGCGAAACGAATTTTTTGCACGACAGATTACATTCAAAGTCAATGTGTATTCGCGTCTTTGCATTGACTTTGAATGTAATCTGTCGTGTGAAAAATTCGTTTCGCGTCCAGTGTGAAAGCAGCTTAAAACTCACAACGAATGCTCAAGAGTTGACAGGTATGCGTTATAAATGAAAACTGGCCACACCTGATAATGTTGAGAGTTTTCGGAGATTCTGTAATGGTAATTTAAATGACTGATTGAAAACAGGTCGTGACCAATCGTTCTTTTTAAAGGATTGTTTGATCCTCCCCTGTTGGCAGTTCACGAGCCGCTACTGCAGGGAACAGAGGTAATCCATATATAGAGACAAAGTGCTATTGGGTTAATTGCTAAATAATTCTGTCATAGAATTTCCAAATATTTTGCTTCTCTAGAATAATTTTCCAGAGTCTCTGTGACACAAATACAGTTATAAAACCTAAATAGGCTCATGCACAACAGGAAAAAATTGGCATTATTTGTATTCTGCACAAAGGGGTTAACTCAATTCAGTGATCTGGCCTTGAACTATTTTAGCCCCCATCTTATTCTCTATTTTTATAAATTACCTAGGTCATGGAATAAATCCTGCTAAGCTACATTTGTATGCTGATGACACGATTATTTGTACGGTAGCACCCTCTTTGAATCAAGCCATAGAGCATTTGCAGGATGCTTTTCAGTCCCTGCAGCATTCATTATTAAAACTGAAGTTGGACCTCAATCCAAAAAAGACCAAATATATGACCTTCACTGCTTTTCGCTCAAAGATCATTGATTTCACATTATCAACATTAGAAGGTACACGTATAGAGAGAGTTACCTCGTACAAATATTTGGGCATTTGGCTTGATGATAAGATGACATTTAACATGCATATTGATAATCTATTGAAAAACTTCGGCCAAAGCTTGGCTTTCTTTTCCGCTTAAAGAAATGCTTTTCATTTGAGGCCAGAAAGAAAATTGTGCAAAGCTCATTTTTATCAGTTTTAGATTATGGTGATGTAATTTATATGCATGCAGCTTCATCCCTCCTCAAAAAACTAGATTCTGCATATCATGCTGCATTACGCTTTGTAACGAATGCTGGTTCTCACACTCACCATTGTACTTTATATGAACTACTTGGGTGGTCTTCTCTATATCAGAGGAGAAAAACACATATGTTGATATTTATTGCCAAGTCATTATAAGGTAAAATGCCCACTTATATCTCCAACCTTTTGTCTTATCATACAGGCAACTACTGTACAAGACCTACTAATCGTATTCTTTTACATGTCCCCAGGGTGCACTCAGAGCTTGGTAAAACTGCTTTTTCCTTTTATGCACCCTGGGCCTGGAATGAGCTGCAAAAAAGCACTAACCTAGGAGCATTCCCTTCTTTACATCTTTTTAAAAGACTTTTACAAACCACCCTGAAGGAAACATGTTGCTGTTTTACTTAATCTGAGATTTTGATGTGGAGTGTGTAACAGTTATATTGGACTGGCCTGTACAACTCTCCTCCTGCTGTTTCCTCTGTGCTGCTTTGATGTATTGTACGTGTCAAATTGTTTTTTTTATGTTTTTTTAAAATGTTTTAAATGTTTTGTATGTATACATGTGAAACTGCTCATGCTGCCGTCTTGACCAGGACTCCTTGGAAGAAGAGATCTTGTATCTCAATGGGACGTTCCTGGCTAAATAAAGGATAAATAAATAAATAAATAATTAAATACATGAACATATGTCCCCCACTCTGTTTTCAGGGAATAGGTGAACTCTTTGAAAAGATTAAACAGGAGAACAAAGACAATGGTCAGCCTAATGGAGATGCAGGTCTCTTCTTTACCAACCTGTACGTTACTCCAGTGCTGAAGAACATCAGTTTGCACCTGGAGAAGGGAAAGATGCTGGCTGTGGCGGGATCAACTGGATCAGGCAAGGTAGCCCAACAGATGAAACTGGAAATTGATGGGGCTTTTCCACTAACACTTACTCGGCTCTACTCGAGTGGACTCTACTCAGTTTTTAGGGTTTTCCATTAGGTGATAGTACCTGGTACCAAGTACTTTTTTAGGACCTACTCGGCCAGGGTTCCAAGCGAGCTGAGTCGAGCCGAAAATATGATGTCAACAGACTGCAGGCCACTGATTGGTCAGGGAGTAATGCTAGCTGTGATGACCCCACCCACATTGAGGTGGTACTCAATTGTAATGGAAAACGACCAAAACCGAGTGGAGTGGAGTCGAGTGGAGGTGAGTAGTCCTAACATTGTGAAAGGGAAAAGCTGCATAAGATGCGCTGTAAAAAATGAAAATTTAACTGAACTTTTGAAAGTAAGGCAACCAGCTGTAAAGAAGTTTTGAGTTTGGTAAACCTCAGGCCCCAGTATTTGCACAAACTAATTTCTTAGGGCACTTCAAACATGAAGTTCAGCAAATTCAAAAATGCTTGCTGCTGGTGGCCTTACCTTTTTAAGTTTAGTCAACTTTTTTGTTGTTACTGCGTGGAAACCTCTGCATAATCTGGCTCAACAGATTCCCTTTGAGACCTAAAGATTATTACAGTATAGTCTGTATGCATATGTAGGGAAGTAAAATTTATATGTTTCCTGATAAGTGATTTTTTACCTTGCCTAAATGTATCATACAGTGCCTTTCTTTGGAATCACATGATAGGCCAAGTTGGATGATTTCACCAGTATTTGTATTGTGTCTTGTCTGGAGCCCTGTTATAAATCTTTAATGAGGTAGTGACTCATTGAGCGATTTATTTAGGCTGAATATCAGGAAACTCTTTGTACTTCGCACAGTTACACATTTACAAATTAGTCAAACATAATAAATCAGCTGGAAAATCACATTAATTCAATTCATGCAGTGACACTGTCCTTGTGAAAACTCAATGGTGTTTTCACACAAAGAGTAAACAATGTTCAAACGTTTACTTGCGCAGTTGATTAGCACTAGTATGAAGTACAAAACTATATTATATCAGTTCAAGCCCAGTGCAACCTAAAATCATACCTCGCAACCTGTGTTTTATTTTGAGTGTCACAGCAAATTTATCTCAGGTTGGTGAACGTCATAACTAAAGAATTGTTTGAATTGGTCAAATTGCAATTTGATCCAGTGGCGGTGCAATCTGATTCAAGTTTCATAATAATGGAAAAATCAATTGATTTTAAAAGCTACTTTTTCAGTTTGCAAGGTCTCACTTGTTGCTCATACCTTTGGTACACTGGAGCACACATATTTCAGTACTTACAGTGCATAGAAAAATTGATTCAATTTTTGAATGAATATGAAAACAATTCAAGTATTTGTTTTACTTTGAATTACTTGTTCAAATATTATAATTATTTTTTATGGTTTCAGTACTGTTAACTTACACAAATGCACTTTGAAAGATGCTGCAGTTCAGCCAATGCAGTCCCATACAAGTGTACAGCACAATTAATTTATTGTACAAAAATAACAATATGAGCATACAGTGAACATAACATGAGTGTACAGTGAAATTATATATATATATATATATATATATATATATATATATATATATATTAATTTGAAATAGTTATATTCATATAGTTATATTGTGATACATAGAGAATATCATATGGGCATTTTCTTATCACATGCTGTATCAACCTGAGACCCCCCAGTATCAGCCCGAGAGCTTTAGCTTGAGGGTTGATACATGGTGTGATGTGAAAATGCACATAAGATGTTCTATTTATCATATACTGATTTTGACCATAATTAACGATGCATTTTATCCAAAGCATTTATTTCAGGTTATTATTGTCATCATTACAGGCCAGTAGCGCTAGCATTTGCTTTTAGTCAGCGGTGTTTTCAAGTCAATGAAATGGCTAATTAGCTAGCTAGCATGTAAACGCGATTTTCTCCATTAAGGTAATAAATTTGCATTTCTACGATAGCTTACGCGTGAAATGTTTTACTACAGCCCTTCGCATGAATATTGCTGCAAAACGCGACATTACGCATGTTGTTTACAAATAATTCTGTATCCAGTTCCTTTACTATAACATAGTCCAGTTCAGAAATTTCAGCCACCGAGGAATTCATGGGTCTCTCCACTATGACAGCGTCTAATCAGCGTCTGAAGTGATGCGTTGCCAACAACGCCCGTGACTCTTGCTATGGCAATGGTTGCTGCCACTGATACGGGATTTTGCCCGGCGGGCAGATACGGGTGATACAGGATTTTTGCCTGGTGGTCTGATACAGCCTCGTGCTTCGCGCTCGTATCACATGGGCAGATTCCCCGTATTTATAAGGCTGTATATGATAAATGTTACTATAAAAAAAGTAGGGGATATTTTATTTTGAGATCAAAATTTTCACATATACAAAGGGATACGAAACCATGTTGTATAGTTCCTTACTGAGGAAGCATTTCCAAAGAAATTCACCCAAACACATCAATGACACTCTCACGATCTGCACGGGATGCTATTGATGATCAAGGGGGTTGTGCCACAAATTTGCATGACTCTGAATTGGAAGGTTAGAGCCACTGTAAAGGAAGATTTTGAAGAGAAAGCATCAGATTATCAGTGGTTGAAGTCGTTAATTAAACAGAGACCATGCGCCGTCTAACACAGGAGGAGAGGTTACGTGCCCTTGGCATGCTACAGGTTGGCACAAGACAGGTCGTTGTGGCAAGGGCAATGAATGTTTCCCAGTCTGTCATCAGCAGATTATGGTCCAGACATTGTGCTACAGGGTCTGTTCAGGATAGACCACGATCCGGTCGACCAAGGGCAACAACTCAGGCTCAGGACAGATTCATCCGCACTATTGTCTTGAGAAATCGTATGGTAACAGCAAATCAGATAAGGTCTCAACTTCAAAGGGATACTGGCTTGGTAGTGAGTGGCCAGACCATCAGGAATCGTCTGCACAGATTTCACTTACACGCCCGACGTCCTCGTGTCATTCCCTGTTTGACGGATCGTCACATTAGGGCTAGACTCCAATGGTGTCGTCATCATCAACGCTGGGATAATCGCCGATGGAACAACGTTATGTTCTCAGATGAGTCGAGGTTCACTGTGGACTTCCTTGACAGACGCAGGAGGGTTTGGCGCCGGCGTAACGAACGTTTCCATGGCGTTAATGTCATTAGACATGATCCGTATGGGGGGGTGGATCTGTAATGGTGTGGGGAGGCATCACTGCTGCCGGCAGAACAGACTTGCATGTTGTTGCTGGACGTGTCACAGGGCAGTACTACCGGGACAACATCTTGGCACCCCATATTGTGCCGTTTGCACGTCGTTATGGCCACCGTTTCATTTTCCAAGATGACAATGCCAGATGTCATAGGGCCAGGATCGTTACAGATTACCTCCAGCAGCAGAATATCACCACATTACCATGGCCAGCACTCAGTCGGACCTTTCCCCCATCGAGCATGTCTGGGACATGCTTGGACAGCGACTACGCCTAACGTCAACAACCTCCTGCCAATGTCCAAGAACTTGCTGCAGCATTGCAACAGGAATGGAATAACGTTCCCCAAAATGACCTGGGGCGTCTCGTTAGGAGTATGCCACGCCCGAATTCGAGCTTGTCTAGCCAACCGAGGGGTTTTACCCGCTACTGACTCTGTTTCACAATGGTGGTAAATTTGCTGTGTGACCCTATGTTTGTGTCGACCCTTATTCTGGAGAATCTGTCCTTTACTGACTGTACACAGGGTTTCGAATAAATTGACAAGTGTTTCCTTAATGTTTTTATGTCATTTGTTTCCTTCCTGACCTCATGATCTGCATTTCATGGTACTTGTAAATCCA
The DNA here is from genome assembly GCA_029692085.1 of Gymnothorax javanicus. Lineage (NCBI taxonomy): Eukaryota > Metazoa > Chordata > Actinopteri > Anguilliformes > Muraenidae > Gymnothorax > Gymnothorax javanicus. The sequence continues at coordinate 36,030,428 of CM056201.1, forward strand.
ATATCCCCTACTTTTTTTGAATAGTATATATAGAACACACTGTTCCTGTAGCTGTGCTCACCCTGAGTTGCTCACACTATGCCATTTTTAAGGCTACATAATGGGCTGCCTGTGTTGCTGTGGGGCTCTCTCCAAGCATGACTGACATTGTTCTGCAGTAGGCATGTTGGAGGCTAATGAGTTTGGCCCAATATTTATATTGTTAATGGGTGGATTTTCCTGTCTTGTATTTATTACACTTACACTAGGTTACAATGCTGCCACATACTGACATATCCTCTGATACATTTAGATGTGTTGAGCCATGCCAAATGTATTCCATTGCTTGGCAGTATAGCCACCTAATTGCTCATAACGCATTTTGTTGGTTATAATTCCATGTGGGTTTTCTTCTGAGGTTTTAGGTAATGAAGAATTTTAATTTAAGCTTTCTTGTGTTGTCTTTACCAGGGTTGGGTTCAATTACTTTTTTCAATTACAATTACAATAACTTTTGTCAGCCAAAGGTCAATTACAATTAAAATTACAATTACTTTTGTCAGCCAAAGGTCAATTACAATTACAATTACATCTGGCGAAACCAATTACAATTGCAATTACTTTCTTGGATTGAAGGCCCAGGATTAGAGGATGGATGCTGAGTAATGCTTGCAAATGGACATAGACAAATTTCGTTGTTTTTTTCTATTTTGTTGATTTTTTTGTTTTATTAATTATAGGTTTTTGTTGATTTTAGTACGTTCATGTGTACAATAGAAAGATGAAACAACAAATTTACATGGTACATTTATTATTTACACAAATGGAGCTTTGACGGAAATTCTGATGAGCCACGGAGTCAAGCTTGCTTGACGTAGGAGGTGCTACCTCCTGGAGAGTCACCTGAGTGCATTTGACTGTCATCTGACTTTGCTGTCACATGATTGCTTAGCCAGTAATATGTTGGGCTTATTTAAGTTTGCCTTCTTGAGTAGCTGTTCCTTGGCGCGCTAGCTCAACAACCCTCCTCCACCCCAGCTCCACCTGTCTTTTTTAGCATGCATTGATTATGTTCCTTTGTGGGTAAATTATCGTTCAAAAAACAATGTCTCTTCCTTTTGAGGTCATTGCTGCTGTAGGCTCTGTACTATGGAGGGGAGGTTAGTAGCAGTTCCCTGCCCTTGGTTCCACGCTTGGATGGGCAGGGATCTCTCAGAACAGAGCTATGTCGCCAAACCCAGTGTATGCTTGTATGCTGATATGCCTGTATGCTTTCAATAAATGTTCTCTTTTTAACAAAGTGGTCCTATCAGAAATGTCACACAACCACTGCTCTGTCCCTTCAAAGTAAAATGCTACTCACAAATTAAAGTTGGTCGCTATTACGCTGTGGTCAGCTCAACTGCTGCAAGTACTTAACCAAAATGGACCGCAAAGTTTTGGCAATACAAAGAAACTTTCCCAGTAAGCTATATTTACATGCTTGGTGTCCACTTTCCCTAAATTGAAATTTTGCAATTATCTTGATGTAGTCTTTCATGTTTGATTAAAGACTAAAATCAAAATCAATTTCTTCAAGATAATGCGGTTAAACAAACACTGAAGTTTTAGGAGCCTGAGAATGTTGAGAATGTAGCGATCAGATGAACGTCATTGAAATTTTAAGATTTAGCATGGTGTATGCCATTGCCATTAAATTTATTTCTCTCTCTTCTAAATTGCTTGGGCTGGCATGGGGAATTTGATCACAATGGACTGGGATATTGACACTACTGCATTTATAGACACACACTGCAATGTGAAACAGCTGTTTACTTTTGTTATAAAATATGTACCATGGATATTTGTGTGTAATAGAAGTTCCAAAATTCTGATACCACAGAATTGTTTTTGAAACAAGTGGCACACCACAGAGAATGTGTACTGTATTTGGATACACTTTATTAAAAATAAAAACAGGTAAAATTAATGAAAATTGTGTCTACCTTTGCAGAATTACATTGTGTTCTATCCTATAATACATTTCCTATATTTCTGAGCAGATTTTCAATGCTGTATTCTGATAAAAATGCACCCCCCCCCCCCACGTGCCCCCACGATACATTGTGTTGACTGGAAATGAAGCCTTACTGTATAAACAGTTGAATAGAAACAATAAAAACATAATAAATTTTTTAAAGAATTTGAAATGTAATTGAAAAGTAATTGAAATGTAATTGAAATTACTTTTATCCGTGGGATCAATTGCAATTACAATTACAATTATTTTTCGATAAAAAATTCAATTAAAATCAAATTACAATTACGAAAGTAATTGTAATTAATTACAATTACATCAAATGTAATTGTAATCGACCCATCTCTGGTCCTTACACCACCGAATAGTGATTTTATCTACATTGTATACTATGTTACTATCAGAAATAGCTGGCCGAAAGGAATCTTTTCAGAGGGATCTCTTGATGCTTCACTGCTTTCCATTGCGAGTTTGGATAACAGATCATTTGGAATCAACTCCAAAATCAAATGCCCTTCTGTCAATAATCTGTGATGAAAGGCCCAGTTCCTGACCGTACACTTGCACAGTTGATCATTTGTTGCTGAGTTCATCTTGTGTGCTCCAGTGTGTGGATGATACTCTACATCTGGCACTGAATCCTCAATCCAGTGTTTATTTTTGTGTATATTCTTCTAAATTTCATGATGTGGAAGGCTGCCAGGAGACAGCCCAAAAACACAGTGGGATGTAACAAATATGGAATGATGTCAATCAAAGTAATGTAATGTTTATTGGAATGTGTATTATATTGGTATTTTCTTTCATTATCTCTGTTCAGAGTTCTCTCCTCATGATGATTTTGGGTGAGTTAGTTCCCACGGAGGGGAAGATCAAGCACAGCGGCCGGGTCTCTTTTTCCCCTGAGACGTCCTGGATCATGCCCGGCACCATCCGCGAAAATATAGTCTTTGGCCTGACGTACGATGAGTACCGCTACACCAGCGTCATCAAGGCCTGCCAACTAGAGGAGGTGAAGTGCTATCCCAGACTGCTCCGATGGGCGTTATCCTGGAGTCCCTAGATAGAGAATCATGACAACTCGAGAATTGGAGCCATTTTGTTCCCATCACATGAAAGTGGACTGTTTCACACAAGAGAAATCATTGGATTTTTTTTGTGCTTTTCTTGGGCGAGAAATATATTAATTTTGGGGGAAAAATAAACTAGCTGGCAATGGTTTTGGCTAGCATAATAGGGGAAAATGTTCGGAAGTGAAAAGGAAAAATGTAGAACAAAACTCATTCACTTTGAGACGATGCCTGATAACACGATGGACACAAAATGGCTTTATGACCAGATTTTCTAGAACCCTCATGTGGCAAATCTTTCTATCTAGGAACTCTACTATCTAGGAACCCTCTCTCTTTCTTCCCTAGCTTAACTAAAGGGCCTTGCCGGGGGTGATGATTTGTGGATGTGCTCAATACTCAACTAAAGTGTAGCTTAGGAGCCCCTGTATACGCCCATTTGATAAAAATTGACGAAATCAGGTGACCTTATTGTGATACTCTGTGGTGAACGAGGGATTCACAAGGTTCTGTGAGGTAAATTTGCAGCATCTGGAGTTCCGGAATTTGAAGCAGGAGGCGTCCCTAATATAATGACCTCATTAAGGTCATTGGTTGCATACCATACTGTAGGGGGCGAGGTGAGAGGAGTGTGCCTGCACTTTTGTTTCATGCTTTCTCAAGCAAACAGGGTGCGTTTCCCAAAAACATAGTTGCTAACTAAGTTAGCAACTTACATAGTTCGTCCACTCACAGTCAGTATCTCCAACTATGTAAGCTAGCATCTGTGCTTTCGCAAAACTCACCCCAGGGCAGCTTTCACATGCATTATTTTTGCAAACAGTAAAGAGCTCAAGGGATTACTACCCTGGTATGATGGTGAGGTCCAGTCACTATCTTTATGTCTGTTCTGATAGGATTCAGTCTTCCTTTCTTTATTGTGCGTTTTTGTATCTGCTGGGATGGCAGTCAGACCTCCTCTCTTGTCTGTGCATCTTTGTGTCTGTGGTGATATCACTCAGGCACTCCTCTCTTGTCTTTGTGTCTGTGTGTTTGTTGTGATAGCAGCCAGACCTCCTTTCTTGTCTGTGTCTTTGTGTCTGTAGTGATAGCACTCAGACCTCCTCTCTAGTCTGTGCTTCTTTGTGTCTGTTGTGATAGCACTCAGACTCTCCTCTCTTGTCTGTGCCTCTTTGTGTCTGTTGTGATAGCACTCAGACTCTCCTCTCTTGCTTGTGCGTCTTTGTGTCTGTAGTGATAGCAGTCAGACCTCCTCTCTTGCTTGTGCGTCTCTGTGTCTGCTGTGATAGCACTCAGACCTCCTCTCTTGTTTTTGGATTAGAGAATGTTTATGTCCTCCTCAGGTCATGACCTCAGTGGCACGATGTAAACTGAACATATCACCTTTTAAGTACGCTTTCAAGAAAATACTGGGAAATGGACATATAATTTCCCATTTTAGTCATCTCTCCCAGTACACGAAAAATGTATCCTCCTGACCTTCACTTGTCCTCTCCCCCGTAAATCTAGATAGGAAAAGATAAGTGGATGAAAGGAGGCAACATTTTTTAAATACTGGGACAGTCCCATGTTTCAGCCAGTTTTCTCTGGTTTTAAGATATTTATTCCATTTAATGTGCTTTGAGTAATTTTTCCTGCATGAAATAGTGGTAAAAATATTGCCATTTGTTACTGTTGCTGTAAACAATGAATGATGTGCTGAAAGATTATGTATTTTTTTTAATGCTCTCCTAAAGGACAACAGCTGGGTGAAAGGTATGAATTTAAGCTGATGTGCTGTAAGTGGAGTTTTAGGGACTTTAATCTGTGGAAGATTTAAGCAAAGATCACCCCTCTTTTAGGCGTTAGTTTTTTTCCAATTGTAAGCCTAAGGCCTTAATATCTTGTCATCCCTGTCATTGCTTGTTTATGTTCCCTGATATTCTCATTCTATAAAGAGTTGGACCCAAAAAGGTAAAAAATACAAACAATGCAGGAGATAGAAAAAGTAGCACAGTTTAAAGGTGAAATTTTTCTCCGTGCTTTGGAATCCCTTTATGTTGAATTAACACCGAGACACTGTAACCTCCATTCACACAGTGATGTTGCAGTCACATAACACAAATACAATCCTCCTGTAATGATTAAGACCAGGAATCAAGTGCAGAGGCATAGTGCAATCCAATAGTGGTGTTCATTGATAGTAATAGACAGTGTTACAGAGTCCAGGAGAGGATAGCACAGTTCAGTTCACATGTTGTTGTTGCCGTGTAGTTGTTGCCACCGTCCGGCCAGTGGCTTTTTAGGATGACTGTCAGGTGGAGTGCAGCCTTGACCAGAGCCGAACTGTCTGAAGGTCAGCATGGAGAAGCTTAGTAGGAAAGCGGTTCCAGTACTTTTGATGGCGGGAGGATTGGGAGCCTGTTCCTAATAAACTGAAATGAGGAACAGACTGAGAAGGAACTAAAAGCAATGCGGTCCCAATTCTGAAAACCGTGAGAAAGCCTTGGGAACTTAATGCAAAAGCTGCTAAATAAGAGGAGACATGGAAGGCATTCACACGAGGGTTGTGACACCTCCATTATCTGCATGGTGATTTGAATTTAACAGTATTTTTTTTAATATCACAACATTATTCTGCTTAACTTTTACTTTCTATTCTCACAAATCTTTGGCTATGGTAAGGGTAGTTGCCTTGTCAATGAAAAAGCACAACAGGATCACATCATATTGAAAATCAGCCCAGATCCCTGAGTTAATGGCTGAAAGTAGAATGAGTCAGAACTGTTAAATCGGGGTTACTGTGGCCCTTACACTTTAGCATTGTTAGCAGGTGTATTTTAATTTCCATTTGTTAATAGCAAAAGAAGCTCTCGAAATATATTGAATCCCAGGCTTGAATTATGTCATAGACTTGGGGGGTATTTTCAAGGTTTTTTTTTTTTGCTTTTTAATGATAATCGTGTAACAATTACTGACTTACATTGTTACACTCCACCACAAATCAAAGCAGTTCTATAGTGGGGGTATTTTAGATCAGGGCTCTGTGCTCTACTCTGTGTGTGAATCCATGTGCAACACTGTGCATGCTGTGCGTTGTCTGCATGTAAAATTGAAGGGTAGTGCTAACCTCAGTGCTACTTGTGGTCATTTAGCTTCTCTCTGAGTTACACTGTCTCTTGTTCTCTTTCAGGACCTTGCCTTGTTGCCGGAAAAAGACAAAACTCCCCTGTTAGAGGGGGGGTTGACCTTGAGCGGCGGACAGAGGGCACGGATCGGTCTGGCCAGGTGGGGCTCACCTGAGTGACTCTCAGCACATTGAGCTCAGTCGAACACCTGTGACGCACCTGTGCATGAAAAAATCTCTCCCATTCAGTCAATCCACTGAGAACAAATTGCTATCGCTATTCGCTAATGTCTGAAGTGGAAGTGAACAGGAGTGTAGCATGCTATTAATTCTCCAATGGATTCGGCTTGGATTTGTAGTGTGACACCGTATGAAAGAACTAAAATTTCTCCATTGTTCACAGGATGATATGGACTTAATCACCTGCAAATTAAAACTCAGTCTCTACTCAACCTCTTATGCATTGCTTTCAAATCCAATGCTCTTTAATGAAGAGATGTAAAGCAAGTGTAAATGTGCTACTTTTAAAATACTTATGGACTGCAGTGTAGCTTTGCTATTTTTATTTTATTTTATTTTATTTATTTATTTATTTATTTTTTTGTTGTGGAAGGTGGCATCTTAATTTAGTCTTGGTTTTTGTACTTTTTATACGGAGACAAAGACGGTTCATTATGTGCAGGGTACAATAATGTAGTGTTACAACCAGCCCTCTGACTTATTGCAACATGAAATTGGAAAACAACATGGTTATTTAAAAAATTGGATTTAATTTCAAAAAGCACTTCATCCGAACAAACAGTCGGCCCAGAACAAGGAGAGCTGGCCAGGACAATGAGTTGCTGCCGGAGAACAGGCTGGCCGTTGAGAGAGACTCCCTTTTTGCACAACCCCAAACTCCTTTTATAGGGTGTTGCCAGATGCCACCAATCCTGCAATTAAACACTTAAGACACACAGAAAAGTCCTCCTGCCACTAAGGGCAGCATAAACAGACTGGTTCGTAACACGCCCTCCTTTAAATGGTGACTCTAGTCACCAAACAATGACCCAGGGGGACCAAAGAGGGACACAGTGTTACATTTTGCAAAGGGTAAACCAAATGCATTTTTCCTAATGGAATAGAAGTAGTTGATTCATAATACACTAGAACTTGGTTACAGTGTGAGATTACAAATCATGTTAATGATCATTTGGTTTAAGCGCCTGTAAATTAACTGATTATAAGACCTGATTAAAACACTCACTTTCTGACAGATATTTTACAGCCTCTTTAGCAAGCTACTTAACTTAACTGCTCCATTTATCTCACAGTTTGTTTTGTGCTTATATCAGCCTCTTATATTTAGTGCCTCATTGACTGGTTTAGTATCTTGACAGTTCTTGTACCTTTTTTTCTGTTACAGTTTAAAATTTCCTTGGAAATGTAGACAGAAATAATGCTGGGGCTATATTTGCAGAATTGACAATAGAGGAGTTTATGGCACATAGTGAGTGTGATATGACATCTTGTGAAAACCTTATCTTTGCAGAGCAGTGTACAAAGATGCTGACCTTTATCTGCTGGACAGTCCCTTCACCCACCTGGACATTGTGACTGAAAAAGAAATTTTTGAAAGGTTTGTTGTAGAGGCTGTGTAAGGTTTTGGATTAAGCATTGACTGATGGGCACCAAAGTCTATAGTCAGTGTTTTTTAATTTGCACAACTGTGATGTGAAGTCATGGAATTTTACTTTAGATGAAAAGTAAGTGCAGTAAGACATTGAGAATGATCAAAATGAGTTTCAGTGTCATATTTTGTCCAGTAAAAGCTGATTGTCATCAGCAACTGGTTTGTCTACAGCGGTGGTTCTCAAACTCAGTCCTGGGGGACTACTGCATATGCAGGTTTTCATTGCAATCAGAACTGCAGTCCCAGAATTCTATTAAGCTCTGTTAATTTGTCTTAATTATTTGCTTTTCATTTATTATTTACCCTCTGATTTCACATTATGCCTGAAATAGCAGCGCCTGCCATGGGGAATGAAAACCCCCATGTCCATGTTGTGTTGATAATGCAGTATTGTAAGTCATTAAGCAAGGTTTAACATATTGACAGATCCAAGTAATTCTAAGATTAATTAATAAGCTGCTGTTGGTAGTGTAACACAAGCTTAAAGATCATTAAATTTCTTCCCACAATATTAATACAAAACAGATGTGAGTCATTGTTACTTGCTTTGCCGTCAAACTCTTCATTATCTAATAAATGTATAGATTTAGTGACAATGTATCAATTGTATAAATTAAGAGCTATCTGATTTTTTTTTTTAATTCATTGGTGCATTTTTATTTGAATTTCTCTTTTTTTTTTGCTTATTCCCAAATAGCATGATGTGAATATTGAACTTTTATTGTTCAAAGCAAGCATTGTAATTGTTTACCATGTTGGTTGAAAGGGTAGTGAGGAGAAATTGCCCTCATTGAAATTCTTGGGTTGCATTTGTGGTAGCAATGAAAACCAGCATACACAGGACCAAGTTTGAGAAGCACTGGTCTACAGCATTATGGCAGTAAATTAGATTTAAATCAAGCCCATTGTGTAGCACAGCAAGCAAACCTAGCTTGACTTACAGCCACTGTTGGGTTGAACTCATAGCTATTTAAATGTTGCAGTTGCGTGTGCAGACTGATGGCATCGAAGACGCGTATAATCGTCACGAGCAAACTGGAGCACCTGAAACGTGCTGACAAGATTCTGCTGCTGCACAACGGCCAGTGCTACTTTTACGGGACCTTTTCTGAGCTTCAGTCCCAGAGGCCCGATTTCAGCTCTCTCCTGCTGGGCCTCGGGGCCTACGACAGCTTCACCGCCGAGCGGCGCGGCTCCATCCTGACTGAGACGCTACGCCGGATCAGCGTGGACGAGACGGCCGGCCTCCACCCCCTGGAGCCCCCCCGGCCTGCCTTTAGGCCGGCCCCCCTGCCGACTCCAACAGCAGGCGATGCCTCGGACAAAAGGAAGCCCTCCCTTATCCTCAACCCCTTGGCAGCTGCCCGTAAGTTCTCCGTGGCCCAGCACCCCGAGGCAGACTCTGGGCGTGAGCAGGCGCAGCGGCGTTTCTCCATGGTGCCCGAGGACGACCAGGTGGAGGAGGTGCTGCCCCGCAGTAATGTGTACCATCCCGGCCTCAGCTTCTCTGGGCAGCGGCGCCAGTCGGTTCTCGCTTTCATCACCAACGCCCAGGGCCAGGGCCGGCGCGAGCAGATGCAGTCCTCTTTCCGCAAGAAGCTGTCCATCACACCCCAGAGCGAGCTGGCCTCTGAGCTGGACATTTACGCCCGGCGCCTTTCCAAGGACAGCATGTACGACATTACCGAAGAGATGGACGAGGAAGACATGGAGGTGGGTGAGGAATCCACTCTGAAGGCATTTTGATACAGTTCACTTGCTGAGAACCACATTGTCAAAGCCGTCAACTGAATGTGAACAGTGATGTTTGTTGAGCTGGTGATTACTAATGAAGACCACAAAGGAAAAACGATCAGAGTCCAAATTTTGCATTTTTGTATATTTTATATATAATATATTATTATAACATTTATAATAATACACAATAATATTATTATAATATTTTAGATATTTTATATTTTTTGCATACTTTTTCAATGCTTTGTCTCTAAGATCATTTTGAATTTTTAATTCATCATTTCTCCACAACGTGAAAATGTGACTGGTCATTTTTCCATTCTGGTCTTCCAATAAATGCAGTAAATTGTAGATGGAAGAGCAGTATTGAGGACAGTGCGACAGGTCTGAAGTTTAGGGAAGACTTTGGAGGGATTCGCTGTTGCTCCCAGGCTGGGTGAACCCCCCGGACCCTTTCATGTAGGCAGCAGGACAGAGGCACAGACAGACAGGGGTGGGAGGGTGGCACACACAAACGAGATCATAATGGAAGAGGTAGTGCAGGTGAGAAGGCCTTTATAGGGGACGAGTGGAAGGAGAGTGTTTGAGGTGTGACTCTGCTCTTGAACCTCTGCTATTCAGCATCATTTAACCCCTTTGCGCAGAATACAAATAATGCCAATTTTTCCTGTTATGCATGAGCCTATTTAGGCTTTGTAACTCAGTGTTTGTTTCACAGATACTCTGGAAAATTATTCCATAGAAGCAGGACATTTGGAAATTCAATTACAGAATTATTTAGGAATTAAATTTTGGAATTCACAGACGCTGGCGTCTGCAAAGGGGTTAAACTCCGCAGTTATTTGCCTGAGATGTCTGAGGACCTAGTGATAATTATTGTTTTCATAAACGATATTCCCAAACTGTAAAAAGCAGAGTTAAAAGTTTATTCCTGAGCAAACGCCTGCTTCAGCTCTATAGTTTGGAGTGATTGAGCATACTTTGAGGGTGCGTATCAGAGAACTCTTTGCAAAGGATTTGCATGCAAGGTCATTACCAAATGACAGGACGGTGAAATGGGTTATCTGGCGAACACTTTTCTATATGTTCGTATTTCTTGATTAAGATATTCATTTACGATCAGTCAATTTTTGTATTAATTTTTTTCTGTGTAAGTATGGAGAGGTATGTGTAATTGTGTAGAGTACATTTAATATATTTGAAACCTCATTCCAGGGCCTAGATTGCATGGTTGATTGTGCCTGTTTACTGCAGGAATGTTTTGCGGATGAACGAGAGCATGTCTTTGAAACTACCTCATGGAGCACGTACTTCCGATACTTATCAACAAACAAGAACCTTGTCTATATTCTCATCTTCATCATCTTGGTCTTCGTGATTGAGGTAATGGGGAGATGTGTACATTATTGATGCATTTTTTATGGGGGCAAGATTGAAGGCATGTGCCAGTGTTCTCTGTAGCGTTTAAACATACATGAATATGCAAATTTACAATGAACCCTAGCAGATTCTAGACTAAATGCTGTCCAGGTAGATGGACGGGCAAACATATATTTTTGATAATATTACTTGAAGTCTTTCACAATATAAAAATAAGATCAAATGATTTTCAGATTTTGTGATCATGACTACCATGAAGTATGCAATTAGTATTTACAACTTTAATTCCAAAAAAGATGGGATGCTATGTAAAATGTAAATATAAACAGAATGCAATGATTAGCAAATATCATAAACTGACATTTTAATTACAATAGAGAACATAGACAACATATCTGATGTTGAAAGTGAGACATTTTACCATTTCATGAAAAATATTAGCTCATGTCCCACTCTTGTCTGATGTAGGATTCTAGCTGCTTAACAGTCCTCGGTCTTCTTTGCCGGATTTTTTGTTTTATGATACGCCAAATCTTTTCTACTAGTTAATGGGCTGGACTGCAGGTGGGCCAGTTCAGCACTCAGTCTCTTCTACTGCAAAGCCATGCTGTTGTGATGGATGCAGTATGTGGTTTGGCATTGTTTTGCTGAAATATGCAAGGCCTTTTTTGGACTGAGGGTTGTATATAGACATAACTATGTTATATAAATCTAATACTGTTGCATTTGCAGGTGGCTGGATCTGTTATTGGGATATTTTTAATCACTGAGTAAGTACATCTCCCTGTTTTGTTGTAAATTAGAGATGCATCACAGTGGCTCCGCAGTTGGTTTATTTGTGTAGAGGGGGTGAACCACTCCCTGCGCTGGGTGTAAGATAGGGCCCAAAGAGTAATGATTGAGAGATTGTGGTTTTGAAGTGATTCTGTTGTGGCTCTATTGTGGTAACATGGTTGTTACTTATAACTGTGCTGACTAATGTGTCCCACTCTCCTGTTCTAGTAAGATCTGGAGGGAGGAAAACGAGACTTCTCATCCAAACTCCTCCCAAGGGATGCCCTATGCTGTGATCGTCACGCCCACCAGCGCCTACTACATTGTTTACATCTACGTGGCGACGTCAGAGAGCGTGCTGGCCTTGGGCTTCCTCCGGGGGCTGCCACTCATCCACACCCTACTCACTGTCTCCAAGAAGCTGCACCAGCAAATGCTGCAGGCAGTGCTGAGGGCACCCATGGCTGTGCTCAACACAATGAAGTCAGGTCAGCTGAGGAACCCATCCATTGGTAAAAAAGAATAGTGCTGTTGGTGAAAGCGTGTCCCTGGAATACAAGTAGCAGCTTGTGGCTATTCTGAGGCCATCAGTTATCAGAGTATCAGGGACACGTGTGCCCCTGATCATAAACATTCTCAGAGTAAGAACACTGATCTTGGATCAGTTTTGTGTTTTCTGCTCATAGTGGATGTCTTGCAGAGTTTGGCTGGGAAAACTGGTCTGAGATCAGTGCTACTGTTTGTGAGGGGCTTTATCAGGTTGCGATTCATTATTATTGAAAATTGTCCTCGGAAACGAAAACAAAAAAAAACATAACATGCAACAAAGGACCAGGAATTCATCAAGGTGTTGGTGGTGCTGGTGGTCACTCATACTGTCTCTAGCTCTCAGAGTCTCAACTCCTGATTGGTTACTGATCAATATAGTGCATAGGCTTGTATGTCTGAAGTGTATCAACACTCCCCATGAGAGATAATGCCAATCAAAATTTTCTTGTGTTTATTGTAAACATTTTGGGATAGAAAAAGCGACTTTGTAATTTGTGGTCCTGAAGAAGGAAGCATTGTTCATCATTATGGAGTTTTGAAATCTAACGGTAGAATTCAATACAAAGCGTTGATTGCTACGCCTCTGTCCACCACAGCCTCACACGCCCTAAAAGTTGATTTAGGGTCTCCTCATACAGCAACGTTATATAACCTTGACTCGATGACTTCAAAACCTCACCAATTCTATGGGGAGTTACCTTATCTGATTTGGTCTAAATCCCTCCACACCTTCAGTACATATCGCACACAGAAGATATATATAACGGACTGACAGATGACAGAAAACAGTATGCCTCCCATCCCCCGAGTGGGCAGGAAGCATAATCATGGAGTTGCCAATGATTTGGTCAGTTTGATTTATTATTGGTATACTGTATTATCATATTGAGATATTGTTACATTTTGGAGTTGCAAACTATGTGCTCTTAAAGTATATGCTTTATATATATTTAACATATATAAAGTATATGTTATATATTCTTGTGTCTCTTTGTTTTCAGGGCGAATTATGAACAGATTCACTAAAGACATGGCAACCATTGATGACATGCTACCTCTCATCCTATTTGATTTCATACAGGTCAGATGATACCAGATCTAACTGTGAAATATATGATAGTATGACATGTTGAATAATTTTCCGGGATGTGTTGACTCATATTTTACTCATATTGTCGCTACATTTTTTGCAACACCACGCACCATTTGATGCAACATTCAAACAGTCATCGTCTCCTGGTGAGTCGGATATGATCTACCTGTGAACAGCACTGAACGGTGGTAAACTAAATATTTGCATTTGTTCATTATTTTTTGCAGCTGACCCTGATTGTATTGGGAGCCATTTTTGTGGTGTCTATTATGCGGCCGTACATCTTCCTTGCGGCCATCCCCTTGTCCGTCACCTTCGTCGTACTGAGGAAGTACTTCCTGCGAACTGCACAGCAGCTGAAGCAGCTGGAGGCTGAAGGTGAGATGAATAGTGGGGATGTGGGGAGCAGAGATGACCTCATCTGAGCATGTAGTCTTCATGATAAGTTGTATATCGTTAGCCTAATAGCATAGTTGTCTAAGTCATAATTTGAACATTTTCGGAAAACAAGAAAAAACACAATTTTTAGCAAGCGCATTGGTATTTTTTTTGATATTGCAACAGTAAGCCAAAAAATGACTTGGGCAATTATGCTATGAGGCTAACGATATACAGGATGTTGAATATATTAGAAAATGGGAACAACTGGGACCAGGAGTACCTGGATATGAATTCTGGGCCCCCAATTTAACTGGAATATTAATGGGCTCTTGCACACTGTGTTATGGCCACTTAGGGTTGCCACCATATTTCACCCCAAAGGAAATGGTCATAGCTGGGAGCAGGAGTGACTGTGGGCATGATCATGTGTTTTAGTGTCTGTGGATGAAATTTTCCTGGAGTGGGAATGTCTGTGGCTGGGTGATTTGAACTGCTGCTCAGTAAGTCACAGTGGAATGGAGATGTGTGAAGAAGGTGGTGTAAGAAGAGATGGAGGTGGAGGTGGAGCTCTACAATGGATGGGTGTGAAGGAGAGCAGCAGTACAGGGAATGGACAAATTATCCCAAGCTATTAGGGTGCCCACCCACCTGCTTAGGCAGATATGTGCTGATGTTTCCTGGAAATACGGAATAGATAGGCAACACCTCAGCATTTTTGAACATCTTGGTATGCCCTGGCTGGAACTAAGTATGCCAGGCATTCTCAGGCATCAGCATAATTGGAAATTTGTGTAGAGGGGTGATGAGGATTGAGTAAGTACAGGGGGGAAAGGATATTAGTGCAGTAGAGCTTAGGCTGTCCTTTCAGCTTCCTTTATGGACAACGCTCTGTCTGAAAAACCAAACTGTAGGGCCTGGGTGTAACACCTGCTATTTTCATGGGTTTGCCTGGTTTAGTGCACAAACCCAGCAGAAATACTGCTGGACTGGGGATTTCCTCTGTCTCCATCCTGGTATCTTTCTGTCAACAATTTGAAATTGGGCTTTTTCCCTCCGAAATTATATCTGTTCAGGCAAAACTGGGCCTGTAGAGTCTAATAGGGTGTCATGAAGGCATTAGTTATGTTCCTCAGAGGACCTAAATTGCTACAGTATTGCAGTGGTAAAAATTGTGTGGCCGGTTGGGCTGTCCTCTCAGGCCCTGACCCTGAACTTTGAAAGAGCAACAGAGCGCCACTCAGGGATCATTATTGTGATGCTTACTTGAGGAAGAGCACATAAATTATACCTTCCTTCCTTTTACTTTCCTGCTTGACTTGGCCTTGCCTCATATACTGTATTATTGCTCTGCAAAATACGTAAAATATGCAGGAAATTAGCTGAAAGAAGCAGGCACTTCCCATTCACTGTTACTGTTTCACTATTGAGGACTGGTTAGAAGACAACACACAGTCATATTTTAAATTTTAAATATTAAATATCAGCCACTCAGTGTTTTAGCAATATGTGAGTCCTTTTGTTGCTTCACTGTGATGTGAGAAAGACTAAATCTCAAAGGGCTGTGGTTGAAGTGTTGAGCTGAAATAAGTTGCCAAATAAGTAGGACAGATTTTTGAATTCACTTGAGATAAATTGATGTAGCTACGGAAACCAAACCAGAGACATGGTCAGTCATTCCAGTGATGATTGTTTGATATAAATGAATGAATTTAAACACTGTAAAATACTAAAAAAATTGTACTGCCAAGCGTTTTGAAGAGAAATGTCCAACAAAGTAATTTTAGGGACATAAATAATGCATAGTCCAACTACTTTTTGGATTTCTGATTTATAAAAAACAAACTTGACTTTAAAAGCACGTCGAATTTATAAGATTATGCACGCATGAAAAATTTGAAGTTCATCCTGATTAAATAAAGAAAAATGGCATGCTGTTAGCTTTCCCAAGGTTTTAGATATTAGAATTGTTTTTATTATACGCTGTTTTCCACCCCTCGGCCTCCATGGCTGATGGGGTATTGTCATCATGATAGTGTCTGTATGTCTGTGTGTCTGTCCGTCTGTCTGACATTTTATCCATGCCTCATACTTCCCACATGTAAGGACCTAGGGCTATGGTGGTACATCAACTTACTTTTATCAGGATTTTACCTTTGACCCAGGCGTTATTGACCTTGACCTTGGAAATTTTGTGCTGGCTGTTTCTCAGCAATGAATAGTCGCAGCACTGTGAAACTGCCCACATATAAGTACATTGGATGGACCTGTGCGTCATCTGGTTGTATTCTACTTTTGACCTTTGACCTTAACACTATGACCTTGCATACTTTAATACAGTGATATTACTAAAATTTTTGCATGGATCCGAGATCAAAAGTCAAAAGTTGTGTCTGTGCCGCGGGTATGATGATTCCAATCTGATATGATGGCAAGGCCAAGGGGTCTTAAGTGCCCTGCAAGTTATGTTCCACTCTTGAGCTTATGCAATATTTTAAAGACCCATTGTATTTCCATCATTTACATTAATCCCTGGTTGTGTGATGTATGACAAAGTGCTTAATCTCAAAGCTGCAGGAATTAGTCATATATAAATACAATATACAAGTGATTAAAATGAGTCTCTTCCTTCCTATTTAGCTCGGAGCCCGATCTTCTCACACCTGATCCTCTCTCTCCGGGGCCTGTGGACGATACGTGCCTTCGGCAGGCAGTCCTACTTCGAGACCCTCTTCCACAAAGCCCTCAACACGCACACGGCTAACTGGTTTCTGTACCTGTCCACACTGCGCTGGTTTCTTTTCCGCATCGACATAATCTTTGTTCTCTTCTTCACTGCCACCGCGTTCATCTCCGTGGGAACAAACCGTAAGGATGAATGCTGCTTGGGAATGTTCTGCATGTTAGCAATGCCAACATGTTAGCAATTAGAAGGAAGACTTTTAGCAAAAGGAGTCAAATGCTAAGCTTTTTTGTGTGTGGAATTATGCATAGGTTGGCAGAGCTTTTTTGTTTGATATATTAGAGATTTACAGATAGTCGTATGGATGGGTTGCAGGTTACTGAGTCAGCCAGGTAACTGCAGAATGTAAAACCTAGAATAGCAATTTTTTGTTCAGTCCATGTTCCAGATTTGGATAGGGTTTGGGTTTTGCACAGTGCAGTTGACCAAATACAAATTCCCGTGACATTACCTAATGCCCCCGTTCCACAAAGCTTTCTGGCTCATCGGTCACTCGTCGGAAGCAAAGTTTATTTCTTTGATCCGATGAGGCGAAATCGTCCGATGAAGGAACTAGCTTAACTCAGAGACTGACCTGACAGTGGACAAACACAAATCAGATTCATCGGCCTGTGATACGATAGTCATCCGTGGGTGACCGGAAGAAATAAACTTTGCTTCCGACGAGTGACTGATGAGCCAGAAAGCTCTGTGGAGCGGGGGTATAATGGGAAGGTGATAGGCTAGGGCTCCTGTAGAAGACTGCCTGCTATAGCAGGGCTGCACAAACAGGTATTTCTGAGTGCCATGCACAGTAGTTGCAGAGTTTGAGTCATCATTTCTGCTCATAGTTGCTATATGAGATTCTTCTGTGTCCTCCAGGTGATAAGCCCGGCGATATTGGCATCATCATCACCCTGGCAATGTTGATCCTGGGAACCTTTCAGTGGGCTGTAATCACCAGCATCACTGTGGATGGCCTGGTACAACTTATTAAAATGCCTACAACACCAGCCCTTACCCAAAACCCACCATTATCCCCCTCATCCACATGAGAAATTATCTCTGTGTGTGGCACTTCTGTATATGTCTTCATGTCTTGTTTTTGTTTCATTACAGGAATCTCATTGTGTTTCTTGAAGTTCGAATGTAGAGTTACCCAAATATAGTTTTAAATGTCAAACAAAACTGGATACTTGAATTATACTTCACTTGAAGAATACACTTGTCAAAGCTGAAATTACACTGCCACAAAAAAGGCAACTAAATTATTATTTACGAAACGAAATTATTTGGGAGTATATGTTTTATCATGCAGTATATGGAGTCAGGTCCATAAGTATTGGGACAGTGACATAATTTTCATCATTTTCTGTGTGCCACCACAATATATTTGAAATTTAAAAAAATATTAAGATGTGCTTGAAGTGTAGGCTCTTAGCTTTGATTTAAGGGTTGTTCAAAAATAAAATATGTACTGTTTAAGAATTATGGCCATTTGTATATATAGCCCTCAATTTTTAGGGCTCAAAAGTAATTGAACAATCCAACAATCATTTATTTAATGGTCATTTTTTACAGTTGGTTGTAAATTCTTTGCTGTCAATGACTGACTGAGGTCTGGAACAAATAACCATCCAAAGAATTTTGAAGTATTAGGCTGAACCTAAAGGGTGTTTTTGATCTGGTGGACTGTTATGAAGAGGTTTTTCTTTATCAGGGAAAGAATTCTTGTGTCATCCTATGAAACATCAATCAGTGTCTCTCATCTGACCCTCACAATCTGCTGATTTTTTTTTGTAAAATAACGTTAGTATATTTTAAGGAGCCGTGCAAAATTTCACCTTCATATTGTGAATACTCTCCGAGTTACAGGCCCTCAAAATACATAGGGTTGGGTTGAAATTTCAGGCTGTTTAATTGTGTTATGCTTTTGAGCGCACATAACTTCATTAGTTCAGGATATAGCCAAATTAAATTTTAAAGGGGACGTATTTTGCTCTTTTTCCAAGTTTATATTTTGGTCTTTGACTCCCCTAGAGTACTCCTGATCGCGCAAAGTAAAAAAAGGGTATTTATTTCGCTCATACTGCCATCCTCAAAAAACTGCATTTGTAGTACATTGTAGTCTCTGCCTGAAACGCCTCACTGGGGTGGCTCTTCCGCTATGGCCACCACTCCCCGTGTACCCACTTTCTTCTGACTGGCCAGCTCTGTGGAGGGCAGAGTTGGGCGGGACGAGGCTGCAGAACGCAGTTTTCCGTGTCCGGCTCCCCAGAGTGAAACCTGAGACACGTCTGCAATCTGATAAGGAAGCGGCGGGCAAATTCCGCAATCTAACGTTATACTTGAATATAGATCTAATGACATGATCTTGTTCTAACAAATGCAGCGGCGAAAGTGGAGGACGCAGTGCAAATATCTCTCAGCGCAAGCTCAAATTTGCTATCGGCTACAGTTTGCTACGGCAACAGTTGGTGAGTACCACGGTTTTTCTAGTCCTAGCTAGGATGCAGGGGAAGCTAGAATCCACCCCATATAGACACATTTGTAGAACGGGTCGACATGCACAAGTGTAGACCGGAGACCGTAGAAATCCGGTGGGTCTGAGTTTAGAGGGAAACATGGACAGTAAGGAGCAGCTAAAAGTGGACCAACAGCTTATGGACTGCTTCGGTATGAATTAGGACCTGCTGGGTCGTGTGCATAGCTGTGGTGTGTTGTTAGCGTGGAGCAACGAACAGCTTCTGCGCTGGTATATGACGGAGGGGCGAAAGCTCCAGGCTAAACGGCCTTTTCGGAAATGCCCGTGGTAATGGTTTACTTACTGCGTCGGAATGACAAGCGTTTCCTCTCATGGAGAATGGGGCGTTATGGATTGTCTTGCGAGAGCAAGCTAGAGCTCCGGTTATGTTATGAGCATTATACAGGTTTTACAGACCGTAAGTTCCGTCTGCGTGAACCGTTGCTTATGTGGAGCTAGCGAATCGATCACTTTTACAGGAAATAATTTAATATTCAGTCGCCGATTTAATATTCAATCGACAGCAATGCAGAGAAATCGTTTGTGATACCATACACGTTATAGCCTGTGCTTTTCCCTATTGCTTTCACCGGTAGTATCAGAGAGCTTGCTCAGACATTGGGGATGTATCAGGCTGACCCCAGTCATGGATAAGTAAAGCGATCGTTTCACAAGCACCCAAAAACTCACCCCAAGCTTTGCAAAACCTACGTCTGGTCTAACTGCAGCCCAACTCGGCAGACACATACAGCACCTCGCCGGTTAGCTTCAACTGTAGTGGCTACAATCAGTTTATGATGAAACTGCCACATTGATGTTTACCGAAGTAACACAAGCATACCCATCAGAATCGCTGCATATAAGTTAACCAGGAGCGTTTTTAATTAGCAGATCAGTGGAACTAACATGCAGTAGCTTATAAGTGGCCAT
Organism: Gymnothorax javanicus; assembly: GCA_029692085.1. Taxonomy (NCBI): domain Eukaryota; kingdom Metazoa; phylum Chordata; class Actinopteri; order Anguilliformes; family Muraenidae; genus Gymnothorax; species Gymnothorax javanicus. Next base: position 36,050,359 of record CM056201.1, read on the forward strand.
GACTTTGAATGTAATCTGTCGCGCGAAAAATTCGTTTCGCGTCAGGTGTGAAAGCGGCTTGACATGCCCGTATTCGCGTCTTTGCATTGACTTTGGATGTTATCTGTCGCGCGAAAAATTCGTTTCCGTGTTCGATGTGAAAGCAGCTTTATGGATAGTACGCGACAGCTAGAGAGAGCTCGGTTATGTTAGGAACATAATACAGGTTTTGCAAACCGTACGTTTGCCACATTGATGCTTACCGAAGTAACACAAGCATACCGATCAGAATTACTGCATATAAGTTAACCAGGAGCATTTTTAATTAGCACCACACGCAAACTAACATGCAGTAGCTGGTAACCGAGCAGTCATAACCACAGAGACAAACCCTTGCAATACAGGTTTTACAGACAGCAAGTTCTGTTACTGTGAACAGTTGTACCAAGCATCCAAATTACAAACAAGTATTAAAAGTTAGCTTCAAATGAGGTTTATGTTCACACACCTTCTGTAGAATTTCCCCTGATATCACTCTTGCATATTTAGGAAACAAGCATTAGCAACAGTAACTTGGCTATGTTAGCCGCTGTGCTACAGCCACAATCAACTGGCTATCACGTCAGGTTGGCTGATGCAGTAAAAGCAACTTACAGCTTCTGTGTCTGTGAGTCATGGACAGTCACGATCGATACAGGCTTTATCTTCAGATATTTTACCAAGCCTGCCTTTGAGGCCAGTTGTTAGTGCTAACTATCGCTAGCGGTCCTGCTAGCCACCCGTAACACGTTAGCTTCACTTACATTATTTGCTGTTATATGGTTACTTACAGCTTGTGGCTCCGAGCGCTTGATCGATGCGGCTGCTTCAGGTTTGAGAAGCAGCTGAAACGCTTATCCTGTGTCGAATTATCCTTTATTGACAAAGCTGTCTTTGGTGAAATGCTGAGCACAAACAGCTAACACTCCATTTGGCCGTGGCTGTTTGCTGCCAGCAAACAAAAAAAGCTACCCACTGATTTCTGGTGGCATCGTCTTTTCGAAGAGAAATATTTGTTTTTCTTCGCGTCCAAAAGTAAACGGACAAGTAGCTTTGGGAGAGATACTAACAAAATTGCAGCTCAAATTATCTGCGGTTCTTCTTTTGTATTTCCAAAAGTGTCAACGCTACTGAGGCATAGTATGATCTGCCGTTGTTAGTGCCTGCTAGAATAGTTTCCGGTGTGGGCAGGTCCAGCGCCATGATTGGCTCTGGCTAGGTCTGTACTAATTGGATGGCACAACCTGACGTCAGGTTTTACCCAGATCTCGTGAAGATCTCGGGAGGAGCTGTTCAGAGAGGAAATCACGCTCACAAAATCACGTTCTTGGATTACGGCAAAACCCCTGTATCTAATGTTTAGAAACTTTTCAGAGGTTGAGCATGGACAACCAACATTATAACATTACTAATATGTATTAAAAGAAGGATCAGCATAATAGGTCCCCTTTAAGAGATGTAAAACACATTTGGGCACACTCCACCAGAAGGTGGAACTTAAACCACACCTTTGTACTTGTTATTTTCACGTATAGTGCTCACTCACTCAGCATTATCATGCCTTTTATTCCTTGAGTAAATAGAATTTCAAAATTTACATTTTTCATATGCCAAAATATCCCTATACCAGGAAATTATTGAGACACTGACGGAATCATGGTTATAAGATGAGCCTGGTTTCACAATGTTGGTAAAAATGGGACCTTTCATATGCTGGAACTTGTTTTAACCAACCACCAACCCCACATGGTGATATGACCCCTGAAAATGTACCAAAGTGCACTTTTTAAAGTTTTCTGTAGTGAATTATCAGAAAACCGATGACACATCCAAGGTACCAATGCTTATTTCTATCACTCTATGTCACAGAAATTAAATTGGTGCAGATTTGCTATTGAAACTATGATATATCCCATGATATTGATGCTCAAATTTAGTTATAAAAAATTGTACAGAACAAAAAAGAGATTTTAGCTTCAGATTGCGATGCCTCAAGTGGAAGCATAATTGATTTGGCTGCAGTTTACAAAAGTATATCAGAGCTCAAATGTGTTTTTAATCCCTGAAAATGTAATTGGGCTGTCTCCTGTGCTAATGCAGTTACGAGGCCTCAAAAATGATGAAAATATAACATGAATTAAAAACCGCAAAATATTGATGCACCCTCATGTACTTCCAGGGCCTGAGAATATTAATAGTATGAATTAGAAAATTTGAATGGCTTCATTCAATATACTCAAGCTATTGTACAAAAAAAAAAAAAAATCAGTTGATTCTTAGAGGGTCAGACAGGAACCTTCTTCAGCAGAATTGCTTGATTTTATATGGAATAACCTAGCTGTTATCCAGGGTCTTTTGGGCCATTTGTTGTTTCTGAGCTCACTTGTTTCTAAGCATTCTTTCTTTTTAAGAGTGTACCTAATGGTTGAGTTGGCCACGCATAATATTTTAGTTTTTTCTTTGATCGGTTTGTTTTAATTTCTTTTCGTCATGATTGCTTACTTCAGTGGCAGCGATAGCTCTCTGACTTTATATTCAGTGTTAACAGCTATAGAGTCCAAATTCAACGCTTAAAATCAACTGTATTCCTTTTCTCTGCTTACTTGTAAATTAAAAAATGAAGGAATTACATGCACAGCTGTAGAGTAGCCGTGCAGCCTCTTGTCCGATTACTTTTGGTCCCTTAAAACGGTGGTTCCCTACCCAGTCCTCAAGGACCCCCTGTCCCGCAGGTTTTTGTTGCAGCTCTACTTTTGCACACCTGTTCCATTTAAGGCCCACTGCACCTTCATACACACTCTGTTCAGGTAGATCTTTTTCAACCAATCAGCATGAAGCCCTTAAATGGATCAGGTGTGAAAGAGTGGAGCTGGAGCAAAAACCTGCGGGGCAGGGGGTCCTTGAGGACTGGGCTGGGAACCACTGCCTTAAAAAAATGGGGGACCACATATAAAAACTGCCGTAATTCCTACACCCCTCACCTGATTTGGATGTAAACACCGGTACCTTTAATTTAAAGCTGAAAGTCTGCATTTTGAGCAAATATTCATTATTTTATTCAACTTCAAGTAAAATCAGTTGTGGTAGACAGGTAAAATAGCAATGACTTTGTCAATGCGCAAATAGTTATGGACCTGACTGTATATCATTTGATTCAATTGATTGACTATGCGTGACATAACTGGTCAAGACAGTTGTAATGTTAGTAATAAATGTCGTTACATTGATGTAATATGTAGTAAAATCATTGCATTTTAAAAACTGAATTATAAAATTAGCTATGTACGTAGCGTACATTATAGCAGTGATATGACGCTTTTCATGAGCAGTAGCAAGCTGTAGTGCATGGTAATCACTGATGTTATGTGTTGACAATGGGAGGGTTTATTATGTATATTTACAGCTCTAAGACACAATTAGTGCCTTTCGCAGCACACATACCCTCCCACACTGATGCCAGAAGTGCATTCTGCATGACTGAAACTGAGCTTATCATGGAGCAGTACATTCAGTTCAGTCTTTGACTGGGACTTCACCAAATCAGCCACAACTTATTATTCACAGATATTTTGAAATTCCTGTAGAAGCACACTTGCACCCACATGAATACGCAACAACACTCACATAAGGACGGAGAATCCAGAATTCAGAAAGCAAAAGTCCACCTCAGTCCTGAGTTCCACTTATGCAGATTCAGTCACTCTTCAGATGGGACAGAAAGCTAATCTGTGAATTTCTGACTCCTGGACTGCCTGTCTTGCACAAACACTTACTTGCGCTCACATGTACACACGCTCAAACTCAGATACAAATACATCTCCTAGTTATTAATAGTGCCATGTTTCTTTTTTTTTTCCCAGATGCGTTCTGTGGATCGGGTCTTTAAATTCATAGATCTTCCATCTGAGGAGCCAAAGAATTTGACCAGGGTCAAGAAGGCTGAGGTGATTGAAAACCCCCGTGCAGATGACGGCTGGCCTTCCCATGGACAGATGGAGGTTCGAGACCTCACTGCGAAATACACTGAGGCGGGGCGGGCAGTTCTCCAGAAACTGTCCTTCAGCATTGATGGTGGACAAAGGGTAAGACAGAACTGTGGGTATTGTAGTTGAAGCTGCGGCAGCTGGTATCATTCACGCACTGTTAACATGGTAAATGAGGTCTGCGTGACCTCTGTGGAGTGAAAGTGGTGACCTCTTCTTAACCCCCTCGCGCAGATATAGGTGCCGGCATCTGTAAATTCTGAAATTTAATTCCTAAATAATTCTGTAGCTGAATTTTTTCAAAGATTTTGCTTCACTGGAATAATTTTCTCTGTGACACAAATGCTGAGTTACAAAGCCTAAATAGGCTCATGCATTACAGGAAAAAATTGGCATTATTTGTATTCTGCGCAAAGGGGTTAAACTAACATTAACGACATGGGTGTTGATGATGGAAAATCATCCGATGTAGGTGATTGGTCAGAGTTTATTGGTAAAACTTTGGAAGTCTGAGTTGTAATTCTGTTTGAGATGTATTTACTGAAAAGAGGCAAATGGCAGTGCTGCTAGATTTTTGAGAGCTTTGAAGTTACACTGTGATGCTTCATGGAAACATTAACTTGTCATAGTATGCACTCTGTTTGCAGTAATGCCTGACTCCTACGCACACATGAATGTGTAATATAGGTCTTTGGGGGATTATACACGCTGCATGTACTGTTACAGCCGACACATTTCTTCAAACCACCAGAGGGCATCTACTGGACCGGGTAGCTGGCTGCAGCTCTCAGATTTTATCATTTTATTTCTGTCCTGTGAAATCAGTTTTAAGAGATGGATGTTTCCACTTTATTTATCTGGTAGCTATATCGCTTATTAGGAAAAGTTCTTCCTGCAGATGGACAGGCATGAATTTTCTCATTCTTGCTGCCTTGGTGAGAAACATAGACGTGATTATACTTGCATTTTTAGTATTATATGATATGGGGCATATAAATACATGTATGTTTATTTCCATTATTATTATTTTCATTATGCTGATTTCAGCAATAAACAGCACTAAGTTAGAGAATTAGAATATACACCCGATACGTGGAGGATAAGTCTATACAAGAATAGCAATACAACACGGGCATTTGGTTTACGAGACTTTGCAAAGTGCGGGGCTCGGGCTTAAAAAGCACAATACTACCGCACAGTGGAAATGAATAACAGGTGCATGCGATGATTGCGGAGCTGAAGAATGCAGTCCGGGTCTTAAAGAACCGGTGAGTCTGAAGGCTGGAAGCGTGACCTTGCAGCAATGTATCCCCTGTATACGGCTTTGTGCAATTACTGCCAAAATTCCTCGATGAAATCCTGTCTTGACGGACGATGCACAGTAGCGTCGCCAGACTTTTTATTCTGGGGGTGCACGGGGGGCACAACAGTTTGATGAAGGGGTAATCTGTAATGTAATCTGTAGCACAAAAAATCTGTTTCCCGTTCGGTGGGAATTTGTTGACTGTGGGGTGTGGGGTGTGGGGGGGTGGGGTGGGGGGTTGTCTTAATTTTGTTGACTGGGGGGGGGGAAAGATGGTTGTCTTGCATTTCTTGAGTGGGGGGGGGCACAACATGTCCAAGGCCCCCCTTGGCGCCACCACTGACAATGCACACCCCAAATATGGAAGAAATTACTCAACATTTATGATATGTTGAGTGATGGCAAGAATGGGGCCTTACCCATTAATAAATTATTGATCAAAAATATAACTGTGTTGTCTTTTTCCCAAAATTTCTTGGTTTAATACCGTTATCATAAGCAATGGGTCACTTCAAATTTGACATTGATGTCAGCTTTTGAGTGACTTCTGTGGAAACCGCACAGCGGGGGGAGGTTAACGACTGCTGATCCATTGTTTCCCCTGTGCTTTCATATGGAGATGTAGTAATTCTGTGCCACACGAAGCAAACATGAACTGTACCCTATTGCTCAAGAAATCCATTGGAGATTAAGAACCAGAGAAGCATGACTAAACTAACTGATGGCAACTCATAAATGAGGATATTTTTGAACCCCCAGGTATTCCAGTTCCTAAACTCACTTGCCATGAGCTTGTGCTATGCTGCTAGCCACAGTCGGCAGGAGCAGGATACTGCTGGCCTGTGAAAACACAGAAGCATTCTGATGGCACAGGCTGAGAAATATTTCCTGAATTGTCTTTACTCATCTACATGGATATGTGCTTATTTGCATCACAGTCATCTCCTCAAAGCTGTTTCCCTCTGGAGCTGTCTGAACTGCATCGGGCTGGTAAACTTTGAGATGTTTTGTTGTGAGGAAGGTTCGCCCCTGGGGTCATAGAAGCAGTTTACTGAACCTAGCAAAGATGAGCTATACCTGGTCCACCTGGTCCAACAGCTCAATGATGGATGATCTGCATGTGAGCTGGTGGCACTGGGACCCAGTGAGCTGATTCTTTGTGGTCGGGTCAGGGCCTCGGTGGCTGGGGACAGCATTCAGCCTGGATGCATTCTCATGCTGATGGCTTGAGTGGCTGCTTATTGCACGTTGGAATTGCCAGTAATCAATATTACGAATCAAGATTGTTTCTATTGCTTGTGGGAAGACATTTTTAACCTTACAATGTATAATATTCACATGTGGACTGAATAAAGATTTAATAATTATGACTGAACATTAAATAAGTATGGTAAAAGAAATATAGCATGAACCCTCTGAATGGGTTATGATAGATGTACCATTGAAGTTGGCATTTCGAAGATACTGTATGTGTATATTTTGTGATTAATGATAATAATAAAATAATAATATGGGTCTGAACTCTGAAGATCACATGAACATTGCCATGCACAGTTGTAAAGGATTTTGTCCATGTCTTAAGTCACGATTTAATATACAGTGAGCCTGTGCATTTGGATACTGTACATCAGCATATACTGTGTATAGCACAATGGCAGTTTGCAGTTTCGCCTTCTTTCCCCAGAGCTACACTTGAAAGAGTTGAGGTTCTTTTCAGTAAATGAGGAGTGAGAGTCTATGTTTAAGTTCAGCTCAATTAGGCTCAACTGCCCACAGCAAAGGCAGTGACATCACAGTTTGAGGGAGTGGTACTGATGTGTAACTACAAGTCCAGATTTCATGTGCAAGCACTGAATGGTTTAGACAGACTCAGTCAACCTCATAGTATTGAAGGACTAGCCACTTAAAAAGCTGTTCCACCTGTCCATATGAATTGCACAGTGATGAAAGACCATCTAGCCACATGTGGTTGCTAACTTGTTTCTGATTCCATTCTAAATCTCGGTAGTCTATTCTAAACATTTTTCACTCTTTGCATGAGGGCCATTCAATTTTGTTTTTGAGATTTACTTTACCTAATTCATACCCTCAAGTTCAGCTTTCACCTCAGGAGTAATAGCCAGTGGCGTGCTGCTGGAGGTATGAAAGGCCTGCAGTAACCTGATCTTTCAACATTTGATTACTCCAGTTTTTGTCAGTCTAATTCATAACAGTTTATTTGCGGAATAATGAAAACCAATATAAAGCCTAAAGCCTATAAAGATTAAGATGTCATAATGAGAGAGAGACTATCGATTAGTTTCATTTATGTTATTGGTATGATATACTACTCAAAATTTGATAGGGATCATAGGAATTTTTTTTTGTGAAATGGCATGCAAATTTGGTAACTGCCACTGATGAACAATATATTGGATAAATGACATGCAGTCAGACACAAAAACACATTTCTTGCGTGTATTTCATGACATTAAATGAGCATGCAGCCTCACATTTTGGCTTTGACTAACACTTCACCATTTCAACTCAGACGTGTGTGTTGCTTGTTGGTGAAAATTTGGAAGTTCCCAAATTTTTTGCATTACATTTAGCAATAACAATGTCTCCTCAACGTCTTAGACGTCGATTGACTTCAGAGCAATTGGGAAGATGCATCGGAATGCTTGACTCTGGCTTCTCACAACATCACGTTGCTAATGCACTTAACGCCAGCCAAAGCGTTGTGAACAGAGCGTGGAACCGGCATCAAACGTTTGGCTCAGCAGCACACCGTCATGGGGGTGGTCGTCAGAGATCAACTACACAACGACAAGACCACTTTCTCACACTTCAGGCACGACGTCATCCTTTCTGGACAGCCACTACCCTCTGAAATGACCTTCATAACGCCCTCGGGGTCAGGGTATCCACTCAGGCGACACGGAATTGTCTTCATACTGCCGGCCTCAACTCAAGAAGGCCATGTGTTCGAATCCCACTGACCGTGCGTCATAGGCGTGACCGTTTGGATTGGGCTCACGATCATGTCACATGGACACACAACGATTGGGCTCCAGTTCTCTTTACTGATGAGTCCCGATATTGCTTGGACTTTACTGACAGGAGGCAACGGGTGTGGCGAAGACAATGTGAGCGATTTAATGATGCCTACATCAACGAACACGACCGTTATGGTGGCGGATCAATTATGGTCTGGGGAGGAATAAGCAGGAACGGCAGAACAGACCTGCATGCCATGGGGAGAGGGGCGATGACAGGGTGCGGTACAGGGATGAGATCCTCAATGTGTACGTAAGACCATACGCTGGTGCTGTTGGCCCTGATTTCATCTTGATGGATGATAACACCCGTCCCCATCGTGCTAGGGTGGTGAATCAATTCCTAGAGCAGGAGACAATTGTCCGCATGGACTGGCCCGTGCGTTTGCGGACCTAAACCCTATCGAGCATGTGTGGAACATGCTGCAGGTCGCCATTTCGGTCAAAGGGCACAACCCACAACTCTAGAAGAGCTCGGAAATGCCCTTGTTGAAGAATGGAACAACATTCCAATTGCAAGCATCCGGGTTCTGATTGACAGTATGACCCGGCGTTGTCAAGCCGTCATTTAAGCTAGGGAGGCCATACCCGTTATTGACATTAACTGTGGTAATGAAACATCAAACGAACACTGTCTGTTTTCACTTTACATGTCAGAGGTGAAACCATGAAGTGTTCGTGAAAATAAAAAGTGTGAGGCTGCACGCTCATTTAATGTCATTAAATGCACTTGCAAATGTGTTTTGTGTCTGATTGCATGTCATTTATCCAATATATTGTTCATCAGTGGCGGTTACCAAATTTGCATGTCATTTCACAAAAAAATTCCTATGATCCCTATCAAATTTTGAGTAGTATATTATAAGGATGGCAAGAGTCAGACTAAATGCAAAAAATCTGGAACTTTCTTTGACTTCTATCCCTGATTTTACCATTTTTGCATTAGGATAATTAATTATAAGATAGTACTTGATTTTGTCAGAATGTTATAAACATTCAAAAGCACATATCTAGAGAAAAAGGAGTCTTTGGCACGGCAAACTATAGCAAAATTTTTGGCCAAACACTTTCATTACAATAAGCCTCACAAACAAATTTACTGAAATATCTGCTGTTGAATGAGCTACATGAGTTCAAGCATCTTTGGAAGACTTAGATGTTTTACATTACCATTTATCTGCACAGAAAAACTAGAAAATGATGCAGTGTAGAATAATGCTATCAAAAATACATTGGTTTGTCATTCTACCAATAAGTTGTTGGAATTGCAAATCAGGCAGAGTAAACTGTGACAGGTTAAGCTTAAATTCGGCATTTAAAGGTGAGGTTAGAACAAGTCTTTCATACCACCAATGGCACATCACTGGTGGTATGAAAGGCCACCGCCCACTGCAATAAAGCCTCTGAATCTTTTAGAATTATAAGTTCTATCAACTCCCTCCCCAGGTCACTTTGGGGGCGAAAAAAAGTTTGAAACTAAAACCTGTGCCTTTGTTCTGTTAATATTACTTGAGTTTGTGCACGTTGGATCCAATGTATAATTTTGAGGTACAATTGCACGAGATACTCCCCATCTGCTTTCAATCCTGCTTATTTCTTGTCAGGGTTCTGGGGAGAGTGGTAGCCAATCCTAAGCAGGGAATTAGAAATACACCCGAGCTAGTTAGCCAATCATGAGAGATCAACCTGTTTACATTCCAAATCTGATCTCCGATCAGTGCTCCGTAAGCAAGCCTTAAATAGGACTGATGAGAGATGTCAGTGCGTGGTGGAAGCAGGGAATGAGCGTCCTATTTCTGAGGCTCTGCTTGTGCTCCCAGGTGGGGGTCCTCGGGAGGACCGGTTCAGGGAAGAGTACTCTACTCTCCGCCCTGCTAAGGTTGGCTTCCACAGATGGTGATATCTTCATCGATGGAGTGTCCTGGAACTCCATGCCCCTCCAGACCTGGAGAAAAGCCTTTGGTGTAGTGCCACAGGTGAACCTGAACTACCATCAACTGCTGAGTAGTGTGTGGGAGGCTGCATAATGAAATCTTGGGTCGGAAACAGCCCATGTGCATGCGCAAACAGAATCGTGTTTGCTGTCATTAACATCATGTCCCCGATAACAAACTTTATACTCTGTTGGGGCTCTGCATGGGAAGATTTCTACCTCTTAATATGACTTTATGCTTTGTGAAATGTGAGGACGAGGTGATATTGACTCCCCACTTTCTTTGGAACAGAAAATCTTCATCTTGACGGGGTCGTTTCGCATGAATCTGGACCCATATGGCAGACACACAGATGAGGAGCTCTGGAGAGTCATAGAGGAGGTGAGTATTGCCGCAGTGTTTTATGAGGTGGCCAAAGCCACTGAATGTAACAACATACACAGATCTTTGCCGGCTATATTGTTGTTATAGAGATCTTCAGAGGACTACCATGCAAACACAACCGAAAATGATGCGTGTTCATTCAGTTCACCATTTTTAAGAATATTTCTTGTACAACGTTGTTATTCATGTCTGCTTATTGGTCTGATAATGGCCTTGGATGGCTGCCTGTTGCAGGTGGGGCTTAAGTCAGTCATTGAGCAGTTCCCAGACAAGCTGGACTTCCAGCTTGAGGATGGGGGCTATGTGCTGAGCAACGGGCACAAGCAGCTGGTGTGTCTCGCTCGCTCCATCCTCAGCAAGGCCCGCATCCTGCTACTGGATGAGCCCAGCGCCTACCTGGATCCCATGTGAGTGACAAAGCCTAGCTATGTATGCCCACACACTCAAACTAAATGGGGCCTGAAATCAGAGTAATAGTTACTGCAACTCTGGCCAAGCCAAAGCCTTTTATGTTGTGTACAGCGTGAATGCTAAATGGAGCCACAGGATTCTAAACATTTAGAGGGAAGGACCCGGGTGCTCTAGCCTGGAATCCATCCATATCAAGCTTTAGTCGCTCCCAACAGTCACTTGCTTATATGTCTGGCCTCAGTCGGTAGGCCAGCGTTTGACTTTCAAATATTCGCACAAAATCCATGCGAGATCTGTGATTGGCTCACAGTCACAAGGGTGCCCCGTCCCTTTAGACAGACTTAAAAATAAATAAAATACCACAGTTCTGCATTCAACGGAAGTCCCGCCTCCCAGCTCGTGTTTATACGAGTATTCATCTGAGTGGCAGCAGAGTCTCTGGGCAATGAACGAGCTGGGAGGCAGGACTTCCGTTGAATACGCGAGCTTACTTTAAGCATAACTGTGGTATTTTATTATTTTTAGCGAAAAATAACCTCATTTCTAGAGTTCTGAGGATACGAGTGGACAAAGCAGACTTGGATTATACTGGACGATGCGTTGGACGATGGTTTGAAAGTTTGTCAACGGACGTTTTGTGGAGTTTTCCCATTGCTACTGCGTGACCCCATTTGCTTCCAGCAAAAAAGGAATTTGGATAATTTTTCAAAACTCTCCAGTGGCCATAAAGTTGCGCCAGGTGAAGAACAACTTCGTCCGTTCAAGACATCTAATTTTGAGTAATTAATATACAAATTATAGTTTTTGGGTGGAGTATCACTTTAATCTAGCTGATGCAATCATGCCCTTCGAGCTATAGCTAGTGCCAATTACAGTAAAATACGTTATGTAATTTGAGTATTATTTAATTTAGCCTTTATTATACCAGGGAATCCCACTGAAATAAACAAAATGCAGATATGGCCAAACATTATCCTGTTCAAAACCTAACAACCACTGCAAGAGTAAACACAAGCAAGCCACAATCTAATTTTTAAGCTCATGTCAAATAACATTCACGAATGCCGTAGCTGGCCAGCTAACTCATATTCGATTAGTGGTTCTCGCCAAAAGGTCATCCAATCAGCCAAAAGCAGAAAACATGAATATTCATATATTCGCTTCATTAGTGACGTAGGGCTAAACGCTGGCTATACGACTGAGGCCAGACTGATATCATTCAGTGACTGTTGGGAGCGACCAGCACTTGATATGTATGGATTCCAGGCTAGGGTGCACAGGGATCTGGACTTATTGAAGGCTGAGGTTACAGTAGAGGGAAGAAGAGACCAGGGCCGGCGAGTGGCTCACAGCTTAATCGTTCTTCTAGGCGCCCTGTGGTCAGGGGTGTTTGAGTCCCAGCCATGCCATTGCTGGCAATGGCCGGAGGTCCCTTTTGACAAGGCGACAATTGGCTCAACGTCGCCGGGTATAATAAGGGTCAAGCCTGTTAAAATTGGTTAGCCTCATCGCTCTCTGGCGGCTATGCTTGATTGGCCAGGCGTATGACGTGGTACGCGCAGATCATACAATGACAGCGTTGTCCTCAGACAGCATAGGGCAGTGTGTGATTGACGGTGTGGCTGCATAATGTCAAAGGAGCGAGGGGTAGTTGTCAAGGCTACCCGTAAACAGTTCAGCTGTGTTCAGGGTGGTAAAAAAGGGGGAGAGATCAAAAAAGAAGGAAGGAGTGTAAAAGGAGTGACCTAATGGAGTCAGGGTGATGTTCAAGATGCTAGCATGAGAAGAACAAGAACTAGGTAACAGCTGGTTATATTAATAACAAGAACACAACATTATTCTCTCGCTATTTGCAGTGAAGAGCACTGATGATGTCATATTAGCTAATTCTGATCATGTGACAAGTCAGAATGGCTGCGACCATGGAAACTTTTTTTTCTCCTAAAAAAAATGCTATTTTCTCAACCCCATGTTGTTCGATTTGCCTGGAAACATGGGAAATAATACATGAAGTGGAGCATCACTTGCTACTGAAAGTATCCCTTAAATTATTGTAGCCACGGGTTGCAACTCTTGTTGAGGTGTGAAATCAACTTTGCACCACACACTAGAATAGTAGCAAGCTAGTGTGTGATGCAACGAATGCCGAGTTATAAACTGGAATGCTATGCTGAGTCTAGGTGAGCCTATTCATTGGCTGTATTCTGAATCTTATAGTTAGTTCATATTGAATGCTGCACCTATATAACGGATACTACATGATGCATTGATTGCGTACTATATAGTGTGGCAACCACTATGTGATAGTAATGTCTTATGCAGTCACATGACTACCAGGCCTTGAAGATCACATTGATTACAGTGGGCTGTCACCTTTCAGAATGTTGCATTATAAGTTACAGTATATCTTGTGTGGCTGAATACTGTGAGATATGGCCAGTGTAGTTTGTCAGATTTGGGTGCATTTTTTGTACCGGAAATTACTTGTTGATTATGAAGTGTTCAGTATATTACTTATCACTTTTGGCTGTGATCAGTATTCCTTGCTTTCTCGCTTGCAGCATTATTGCATCATAGTCAGGTCAATCCTGTGCAATGAATTAGTATGGGGTGAAGTTGTTTTGGTGCTACTTATACTTTTCAGTTAAATAGATTCATAGTGTACTTTTTATACAAGAAATTGGCAACTAAAGATGCCAAGCAATCAGAAATCCTAATTGTCATCAAGTGAAATCCCGTTGTTAGGACAGGAAGGTGTACTGACACAAACATCCACCGTGTCTGTACATTTTGAAAAAATTGTAGACTATATGTAAACTAATTTTAACAGAAGTTCAGTTTATAGAGAGTAATACTAGAAACATGCATTGATTATCACATCCAATTCAGACAATTAAGCTAGGTCTCTTCGAGGTTGCATAAAACTTTGACAACACGTTCGCAGTGGAGGAACGATTTCAATAGGGAAGTTAAATGATATGAAATGAGAAACTCGCTAACTGTTCAGGGCCATTAAGACCAATGTGTCATTTCATGGCCTACCTAGTAAATCCTGTCATTTAAACAACAAATGGTAGTCTGAATAGGTTATGACACGGAATACTGCTGTTCTGCCTACCACTCCAACAATGAAGTTCTTAGTTTATAAGCCAAAAATTCAGAAAATTTCCATTGCCACTTGTGAATACATTTGAGGTATTTACTACAAATGTGAAAAATATCAGAAGCAAACATTTATTCCCAACTTCAGCAGCCAAGACAGCAGCTGACTCCGGGGGTTCTGGTTCGAGTTAGCAGGAGCCAGAAAAAAATCAGAATCGGAATGGCTTACTGTCTGGGTAACCTTAAGGTCGACGTTTTCTGCTCACTTCATTATTCCCCAAATATAACGTTACCTGAACCTATTCCATCAATTTGTTAGCTTAAATAACTTTAAAATTTTACCTGGCTAACTAGCTCATTCTCTCCAGATCAAGCATTTTTTACTTTTTGGCGCTCACTTCATTGTACAGAAAATAAATTGTGACCTTAGTGCATTCTCTCGGCTCATTTAGATCCGTCACATTTTTTTCAGGCTGGCTAGCTTTTCATGCCGAACGAATTGAGACAATATCATCTGGACCAGGCATGATACAAGCTATATGGTTAATGCAGGCAAACTCTGCCTAACTTCCTGAACTGTCACGAAAGGAAAAGCGGTCTATTACCAATGTTAACACGAAACAGCTTTAGAAGAGGTGAAAATTCCTTAGCGGATCAGCAGCCATTTCCATATCAGGTATACAAATAAACTCACCAGCTACTTCATATAGAAGCTGCAGTCATGTACAGAGATCATTCTAGGCATTTCTTATCAGCTTTGGCAGTTCACAAAAATCAGTATTGCACTGTACACAAACTCTGCACCCCGGTGGTGCAAATATATGAAGAGTTTGATTCCAAAACGCAATAAGTGCCAAAATTACAAAAATTGAGATAATACCATATAGCAATAGCCCTGTGCTTCTTACACATGGTGCAAGGTTTCTTTTTTTGAAATTCATACTATAGAGTGTATTTTTTCATGGTCAAAGTTTGTGTTTCTCTATAAAATGCAATAGGCGCCCACATAGAAAAAGTTGATTTACTCAAAATGAGTAAAATGGATATAATGCGTTTTGAAAACAAACTCTTCATATATTGCACCACGCATGCGTATTTTATCAAGGTAGTGTATCAGTTAGTCAGTCATTCAGGAAGGGATGAAACCGCTCACAGGCCGTACCCATTAGGTGCGAAAAAACAAAACGTGGTTTATGGTCTGCTCTGATGAGTAAAAGCATGATTTCTATAATTTCATTAATACAGTGTGTCTCAACATTAATCCCAGGGACTCCCTGTGTACACTGGTTTTTGTTCCAACCACAAAGGCGATCATAGTATTAAAAAGTTGCTAATTTTGCTTAATTCCTTCTTATGATCGAGAGTATTTACCAACTTTAGCCACATTGTCTGAAATAACTATAGATGCCATGTATACTGAAACACAGTGAAAACGCAACGCCTATTTTTGAAATTGTAGCTGATTTTTTGAAGCCATCAAAATTACCACAGAAGAAATATAGTGGTATGAAGGTTAAAAGCTGGAATTTGTGCAAGTCCGGGTTCAAACCCAGTTTGTGTGTCTGTCAGGGGATCACTTCTCCAAAACGCAGCTTTGTCATGTCATTAGCAGCAGGTTGAATGCATCACTTGAATGACATGCAAGTGCAAAGCAAGACATTGGACACATAAAAGGCACAGTGTTTCATCCCCATCAGCATCAGTGTCAGAATGCCACGGCTTACAGAACAGCAGAGGAAGTGAGCTTTGGGGATGCAGCTTGGGGGAACTTCTCAAAGAGAGGTTGCCCGCTGGTTCAGGGTCAGTACATCCACCATCAACAGACTGGAGCATCGCTACCAACAGACAGGAAGAGTTCACGACTGCCCCCGACCAACACAACTTCCGGTTACGATGGCACGTCAGGACCACACATCCGGCGTATCCATCTGAGGAGCGGGTTCCAAACAGCAGCAGACACAGCTCAGAGCACGATAGGACGCCACGAACACCCCATCCATGCCATGACTGTGTTTCGCCGACTGGGAGCTGCTGGGTTAAGGTGGCGGAGGCCGTATCGAGGCAACATCATGACACAGTATCACAGAGACAACAGACCCCAGTTTGCTCGACGTCATCATCTTCAGCAGTCACGAGTCTTCCACCGTTGGGTTTTTTCAGACAAATCCAGGTTCAGTGTGTCATTTGCTAATGGTGGACAACGGGTGTACAGGAGGCAATATGAACGTCATCAAGACAGATGTGTTCTCGAGAGAAATGGGTTTGGTGGGGGTAGTGTCATGGTCTAGGCTGCCATTAATGTGAGATTTTGGAGTGAACTTGTTGTGATTCGTGGAGGTCTAATGGCACAGCGATATGTGGATGAGATTTTAAGACCAGTTCTCCAACTGCTGTTGAACAACCATGGACAACAATGATTAACATTCACGTTCCAACACTACAACGCCCGTCCCCATACTGTACGCCTCACCAGAGACTTTCTCAAACAAGTAAGGGTCGATGTCCAGCCTTGGCCAGCCATTTCACCCGATCTTAACCCCATTGAACACAAGTGGGATGAACTGGGTTGTCGTGTGCGCCAGCGTCAATGTGAACCACGCAACGTCGCTGAGTTGACAGCAGCACTACAGGAGGAGTGGAGAAACATTCCCCAAGCAACTGTGCGACGTTTGTATGAAACGATGCCTCGCCGTTTACGCTCATGTGTGCAAGCACAGGGAGGACACACTCACTACTGCCAGTTTGTGGAGGGTCTGTGCATTCATAATGGCATATCGGAAACATTTGTTAAGATAATGTGATGAAACTTTACAGTGTAATGGACAATAAAATACTACCCCAATTCCGAAATTGTTGGGACAAAGTGTAAATTGTGAATAAAATCAAAATGCAATGACTTTCAGATCACATGAGCCAATATGTTATTTACAATAGAACATAGATAACATTTCAAATGTTGAAACTGAGAAATTTTACATTTTTATCCACAAAATGAGCTTATGTCAAATTTTCTGGCTGCAACAGGTCTCAAAAAAGTTGGCACACAGGCAAAAAAGGGCTGAAAAATCAATTGATATACAGTGCCTGACAAAAGTCTTGTCGCATAAGGACATAGGGCTCTAATTTCTTGGCGCAGCGCAGGGTGGCGCAGCGTGGCGTAGCGTGGCGCAGCCCACGCAGTGGTAATTTCGTCCGGTGCAGCCTGCGCAGTGGTAATTTAAATGCGGTGCAACACCGTGCGCAGCCACTTAGGCAATTTGGTAGACGGACGGCGCCGAGATGGGTGTGGCGGCGTAGTAGGGGAGGTGTCACATATTCATCAAGACGCAGTGACAATTTCAGAAAAAGTCTTCGCTGAAGTTGCGAGAGAAAGCTCGCCAGCTCCAACCTGGTTTACTTTCTGTGCAGTGGTAATTTGGCTGACCGGCGCACAGTGTGCACACGTCACCGAAACCTCACAGGCAGGTTTCCAGAATGTCAGGCACATTTCAATGCAATAAATAATTACAGCAACCACTATTTAATGTAACTATCTGAATCAGGACATAGATTATAGTATCTATATCGATTGTCCTGATGTCAGATTAAAGGCGGTTGGCAAGCGTAATGGAAACTCCACCTGGCTTAATCAACGCAGCTGAATCTGTGATGCAAACTAACGACTTCACATCTGTCTCAGCCAACCACAAACTGCCTATATATAATGCTTGTGTTCTATGCTCAGTAAACCCGCTTGCACACTGGACGCGAAAAGAATTTTTCCCACGACTGATTACAGTCAAAGTCAATGCAAAGACGCGAAAGTCGGACAGGGTTTTAATATATCTCCGTGTCCGAAAGTCATAAAAGTTCTAATTTTTCGAGTATTCCAGGAATTATTAGACGTGCAAACTTGGCCATGTTTGTGTTCGTCCTTCACAAAATGCAAATTGATAGCTATCGACTTTTCTTGGTCTTTTTATTTGTGTGTTTTCTTCCGTTGAAGATATACAACAGTCTTTATTCGGTCTCTCTTTTGAAAATTAGTCAGATGGATCGAACAGATTCACGCTGTATTTCCACACCGGAGATAAAACAGTGCTTGTAGTCAGTGAGCAAATCAATTCCATGACCATTGACGGTGTGAATAAATTATCGCATGCACGATCAAGACTGTCGAGAAAGAAATGCAAAATACTCCATGTAACGGCAGCCAGCAAAAAAGTAAAAGTATTAGTATGAGAACAGATTTATAACGAAATAAAGAATAAAAATATATCACCAACAAACAGAGCATCCAAAAAAGATGGCCCGCAAATAAATAAATCGCTGTGTTCATTGGATGTTCTGTTTGTTGTTAAAATGTTTCTTTTTATTCTTTATTTCGTTATCAATCTGTTCTACTCGTCCTCTTTTTTTTTGCTGTCAGACACGGAGTATTTTGCATTTAATGTCCGACAGGCATTGTACATTGTCCCGCGCCAATGTCGACTCACTTTATTGAGCAGAGCTTAAACTGAAACATTGATTGAAATTCTCGGTACTCATCTTGAAGAACTGAGCCCTCTTATCAAAACATTCACCTTTAATATCTAAAACATTCAGTAGATTTGAAGAAATTAAAAACAATAATCGACTGTCGGACACGGAGATATACTAAAACCCTGTCAGACTCTCGGACACGTAGACACTGCGTTCAACGCAATCTGTCGTGCGAAAATTTCGTTTCGCGTCCAGTGTGCAAGCGGCTTAATACTAGGCTACTATTTATTGTCACTTATGTTTTATCGTTTTTAGTGGGGGAAAGGAATACAGCCTGATTGCTATGATCTCGTACTGAGTTAAGATCACATAGTGAAAATAAATGTGTAACGTATCTTGCATTGTTGTCCATGCATGTTAATCCCAAAATTTTAAGCAGCAACAGGGTCTAATAATAGGAACACGCTATCCATCGTTTCTCTTCCCAGTGATGCAGGCAGAAGAAATAAATGAGCAACCGTCGTATTTCATTCCAACTTCATAAGTTTGAATGATCTGACGTAGTTTCGTTTTGAAATTCCATTCAAGTTCGCTAATGGTAATAATTCGCGAATGCCCTAGCTAGCCAGCTAACTCATATTCGTAATGCTTAATATACACGTAAGCGGGGCAGAAAACATGCCTGAAGCAGCGAAGTAAAATGCATCATTAACGCATCATGCAGATATAGGACAGAGGCTTCTATGTTCCAACATATTAAAGGTGAGGAGAGGAGCTCATTTGATTGGTGAAGATTTGACTCGGCTGTTATACCCAAACACGCCTTCTTTGCCACTTGCGCCGCAGGAGGGACCGAGCGGGACAGAGGAGTACTTGCGCCAGGCTACGCCGGGCACGAAATTGCAACATACGCCTGGACACACCCCGTTGGCGCGGCGCACCCCCCATTCGCCGCGCCTGCGCCGCGCCTACGCCTGGTCTACGAATTTAGAGCCCATAGTAACTAAAAATAGCATATAACTTTATTTCTAACCAATCAATTGTAATAATAAATGGTCCATTTTAATGTCAAGGGCTTTCACATTAATAATTTGGTGCAAAATGAAACCGTCAAAAAGTGTTCTGATGTTCACAGCTTGGCTAAGCCCATAACATCTGTTTCTGCTAAGACAAAAGTCTTGTCGTCTCTTCAGATGATGCAACAAATCGCAGATTAGAGTTTAACCTATGACAAATACTGTAATTAACACATTCCCAGATGTGTATAGAAATAACCCCAGCACACCAGACTTTCATATGAGGTGCGACTAGACCTCTGACAACATACCAAAGATTCAACCACAGATCAAAGTGCTGATCATCAAGAGCCTGAAGACTGAGTCTGCTGCTGAGGTGGCAGACATCTTTAATGTATCCAAATGTCAAGTGGAGGGGATGAGAAAAAGATTTGAAGAAACTGGTGACGTTCATGGCAAGCGCAGGTCAGACAGACCCCGGTATGACGACTGTTTGAAAGGACCGTTCGTTGCTTCAACTGTACAAGGCTAGCCCTTCTTCAACTACAGCGAAGCTACATGAGGAAATGTCACCAAAAATCCCAGTATCTACAAGAAGAGTTTGTCAAATTCTCTCTCAAAGTGGTTTTCATAGCCAAATTAGTACACAGAAGTCTGCTTTAAACAGAAAACAAAAAACCTGCATTGCATTTGCCAAGGCCCACAGCTCGCAGAAAGGATTGATACTGGAAAAGTGGCTGAAAGTTTATTTTTCTGGTGAATCATCCCTTGAACTGCATGCCAGTCGCCGTACAAGACCTGTTGGAACCCTCATGGACCCAAGATTCTCCCAGAAAACAATCATGTTTGGTGGAGGAAAAATCATGGTTTGTTGTTACATCCAGCATGGGGGTGTGAGAAAGATCTGCAGAGTGGATGGCAACATCAACAGCCTGAAATATCAAGAAGTTCTTGCTGCCCTACTTATACTGCTGCTCCTTCTCATTCTTCTGCCTCCATGTCACAGTTCCTGAAAGCGAAGAAGGTGAGGGTACTCCAGGATTGGCCAACCCAGTCACCTGACATGAACAATTATTGAGCATTTCAGGGGTAAGATGAAGGAGGAAGCTTGGAAGATGAAACCATAGAATCTTGATGAACTCTGGGAGTCCTGCAAGACTGCTTTCTATGCCATTCCAGATGATTTCATCATCAATCTCAGTCATTGCCAAGACGTATGGATGCAGTCCTCCAAGCTCATGGGAGTCATACGCAATATTAATTCTTTTTTCCAAGGCACCATGGCTTTATGTTCTGATATTATAGTGGCATATTTGTGTATTCAAAATAAAGTGTATGTATAATTTCCACATTTTTTTTCAATGCGACAAGACTTTTGTCCAAGCAAAATCTGACCTTTCTGTACAAATGATAAAACTCAATGAATGACACAAAACTCTATTTTGTTATATTTCGCATAATCTAGAGGGCTTTGCCTTTCATATAAGCCATTTTTGATTCCAATTGATCAACTACAAGTCAGGTTATTATTTGTTGTTTCTACAACTTGGATAAGTGACAAGACTTTTGTCAGGCACTGTATAAGAGAATCAGCTGAAAGAACATTTAGCAAATAATTAAGTTATCTGGCATCAGGTGTGTAACATGATTGGCTATAAAAGGGATGTCTTAGAGAGGCAGAGTCTCTCAGAAGTAAAGATGGCCAGAGGCTCTCCAACCTGTGAAAGCTTGCATAAAAAAATTGTGGAATACTTTAAAAACAATGTTCCTCAACGTCAAATTACAAAGGCTTTGAAGGTCTCATCATTGACAGTGCATAACATCATCAAAAGATTCAGAGAAACTGGAAAAATATCTGTGCGTAAGGGACAAGGCCGAAGACTTTTACTGGATGCCCGTGATCTTCGGGCCCTCAGACGCCACTGCATCACTCACCGGCATGATTCTGTCATTGACATTACTAAATGGGCCCAGGAATACTTCAAGAAACCACTGTCTGTAAACACAGTCCGCCATGCCATCCACAGATGCCACCTAAAACTCTATCATGCAAAAAGGAAGTCATTGTTGAGCATGATCCAGAAGCGCCGCCATGTTCTGTGGGCCAAGGCTCATTTAAAATGGACTGTAGCAAAGTGGCAAACTGTCCTGTGGTCAGACGAGTCCAAATTTGACATTCTTGTTGGAAATCATGGGCGTCGTGTCCTCCAGGCTAAAGAGGAGAAAGACCACCCCTCCTGTTATCAGCAATCAGTTCAAAAGCCAGCATCTCTGATGGTATGGGGATGCATTAGTGCATATGGTGTGGGACACTTGCATGTTTTAAAAAGCACCATGAATGCTGAAAGGTATATAAAGGTTTTAGAGCAATATATGCCCCCCTCCAGAGGACATCTATTCCAGGGAAGGCCTTGTGTATTTCAGCAGGACAATGCAAAACCACATACTGCAGCTATTACAACAGCATGGCTTCGTAGTAGAAGAGTCTGTGTGCTGAACTGGCCTGCCTGCAGTCCTGATCTTTCACCGACTGAGAACATTTGGCACATAATTAAATGAAAAGTCCGTCAAAGGCGACCCAAAACTCTCCAGCAGCTGGAAGCCTGGATTAAACAAGAGTGGGATCAAATTCCAATGTCTAAACTCAAGAAACTTGTCTCCTCAATGGCCAGACACCTCCACTCTGTGTTAAAAAGAAGAGGGGATGCTACACCATGGTAAACAGGCCCCCGTCCCAACTTTTTGAGACCTGTAGCAGCCATCAAATTTGAAATGAGCTCATTTTGTGGATAAAATTGTAAAATTTCTCAGTTTCAACATTTGCTATGTTATCCCTGTTCTATTGTGAATAAAATACTGGCTGGTGTGATTTGAAAGTCATTGCGTTTTGATTTTATTCACAATTTACACTTTGCCCCAACTATTTCGGAATTGGGGTTGTACTTTATCTATTCGTATTAAAATTGAATTGAAAAACATTGGTTGCTTCTTCTTTTTGGTTATTAAATATGGGTGTTGCGTTTTCATTGTGTGTCAGTATAGGATATAAATTGTGCTTTATTGCACAATTTGCAAAATGAGTACACGTTTATGACTGAATGAGTTAAAGATGATGGCGAATCAAAAAGGTCCCAATAACACTGAACTTTTCTCCCTTTTACACACTGCAGATTTGGCCCATTATTGTTTGACTTGTGTTTTGTCATTTACAACCAAATGATTATTTTTTTCAGAGACCATGTGTCCACACTTTCAGCAGTTCGAGGGCAATTAATTCTTTCATTTATGAGTTACAAGCTTTTAAAAAATTTGTAAAGGAATGAAATCAGAATATCTCCCCTTCAGTGCATGCAAAGATATATGGCAAGGTGACCTAAACCGGTAAATACTTCTTATATAAATGATTAGTGCGATGAAGAAACACATTAATATTCTGGGATTGCAGTAGTGGTCAGAACAAAATTCAGCACAGACAGGGTCCTCAGAACTGACATTGAGAACTGTTGCATTAGAGAACAATCACGGATAACATTGTGGTTGAATACCTGTTGGCTTTTTTACATCCAGGCTGCTTTCCCTATGATGGTAATGGCAACTGATTGCATTTCTAGTGTTATCATGGTTTAAAGGAAATACTTTATTCTATCATGGTCTGATGACCCTTTTAAATACTTTGTCCTTGGTATAAGGCATTCTCAGCCGTAGCCGAATGGTTTCAGAACATTTTTAAGATGAACGTTCTGTCAGTGATTTGAGGAAAGGATGTTAGACCTGATACGGAGAAACAAATTCACTTTTAATATTTAAATAGATTTCACCTTTGTATCCATTTCTGATCGCTTCTGATCTGGAAAGGTTAGGGGTTGTAGAGTCAGGAAATTGAATCAAATTGGACTGATTGTGTTGTCTGGCCTGCCGCAGAACATTGCAAATCCTCAGAAAGACCTTGAAACATTCCTTCTCCAACTGCACCGTCATACTGTCTGAACACCGGGTGGAACCATTGCTGGAATGCCAATCCTTCCTGGTGAGTCTCCCTATCCATTTAAGAGTACCCTTGAGCTGTGGTGATGCCCACAACGAAGTGATGTTGTGCCCCGGCCATAGTAAGGTCAGTATTCTGTGTACCAATGTAGATTATTGCTCACCAACAAAAAATGGCATCAAGTTTGGGCTTAGAAACTTCAGATATCGAGGTTTACAAAACTCCTTTTTCACAAGCCCAGCACAGACCAACGCAAAAATACAAGGCGCAGAGTAACACACTTCTGTGGGCAAAGTGCGGATATACTTTCACAAATGGGCATTTGTATGCACTGGTATTTATTACCCCACAGCCCAACTGATATGCTTGACTAATGTTTTGGATGATGTAGCCTTTACCCATGGCAGAACTTGGTTTGTTAAAAATGTATCATATATCAGGCTGAGATTCTGAGGGGTAATTTGAGGGCACTTCATAATGCTGAATTAGGGTGGAATTAATCTTGCTAAACATCACTGTACTACACTAACACTTTTCAAAATGATTTTTCATTTTAGAGAGAGGGAATGCCAAATTGGCATCTTTCCTTGAAATATAAGATCTTCCTAAGGCTATAAGCTAAGATCCTAGACTACTTTTGATGCAAGGAAGAACTTGTCATCTCTCCTAGTGCCTTGGATTAGTAATGGCATTTGGACTGAAGTTTAAAATGAACTTAAATGTTAGAAGAACCCAATATAAAGCCTCTGACCGCTTTACTCACAGGATGGCAATTTTCTCTCATGTCCTTAATGTATCCCTCCCATCTCACTAGATGATTGAGGGCAGTTCAGTCAAGTCCTACGATTCCATCCAGAAGCTTCTGAACGAGACGAGCCAATTGAAGCAGGCCATCAGCCAGACGGAGCAGCTCAGATTGTTCCCCGCACACCGACGCAGCTCGAGCAAGCGCGTGCCCCAGCCCAAAATCAGCGCCCTGCAAGAGGAGGCCGAGGAAGACGTCCAGGACACCCGTCTCTGAGGCGCCATCACTGCCCGCCCAAAATCCGCCATGGCCTCCATTCCGTCCTTCACTTCAGAGGCAAAAAAGGCCACTGGTTTATTTTTTTACTATTCCCTTTTCCCAGAGTGGTTTAATTTTGTAATTTTTCCGCCTTTCACTTGTGGAAGCATACCTTTTGTAAATAAAATAAAGTGAATGAAATGGATGACAGTATGTACAAATGATTAAATCCTGACAGCACTGTTTTTCTATTGAATGTACTTTATGTGACGAGGTACAAATAAGCCTTGGTTTTTCACAACGGGGACAGAGAAGCATTAGTGCTACAGAAAGTTTGCCTTGATACTGCATTATCTCCAGTGCTTCAGAACTGGATTTTTGCCAGCTTTCTTGATTCTACTGACCAGATATTTATTTTAATGTATAAAACAAGTGGAGATTTTTTCACGGCCCATTACAAATACACGTCATGACAATATCATCTACCTTGGCACATTAGTAACATATTTTTTACACTGTACTTTGTGTCTTTTCTTAGGAATTAATAAATTGTCCTATTGATACCTTTTAGAGACAGATTGACCCAAACAATGGGTTCCTTCCACAGGAAAATAAACATGAAAATGGTGTTTGAATAACAGTGCAGATTTAATGGTTCTGTTGAATGCAGGACATTTCTTTCATGTTCAGCCGATAGGTATGTTACACTTCAACACCACACCGGTCAAAATTATCACTTGTACACATTAACTTAATGTAAAGTGGCAAGTCACAGAAAATGGAAATTAGAAAAAAATTGCTGCTTTGAATCTGAAAGGGGTGAAATGTGTGGTGCCATACCTCTAAGTAGACATGGCAAGTTAAAGTGTTTATTATGGCTTACACTTGAGAGAAAATGTCCTGTTTGCAAATACAGTACTTATTGCCACATTCCATTCACTTTGAAACAAGTGAACATTTATGAACCTAATTATTTTACAAACATTATTACAGTCAATTTTAAAGTCTACTGTACAAAAGCAATACCACTTACAGCACTTCGTCTTACATATACATGTCTAAATCTTATTTACATTTATTTGGTAAAACCCTGATTCATTCCAACTGCATTTTAAACTATATAGCAACCATTTAAACATGAAACAGTTTCATGATTAAAAATATCCGATAGCAAAAAAAGAAAAAAAGAAAACTGCTCTTGCAATTATCCAAAATGTGTTCACCTCAGAAGAACAAACAGTACTTATGTTCTTTCCTTGAAATTCACATCTTAGTCGTATATAAATCTCTGGTCCCCAAACACACAATGTTACACACTGTAACAAGTACAGTCAACAAAGTACAGATACAGAGGCTGTAATGCTACATTACGACATAGCAGTGAAACCCAAAAAAAGTTGGGGAGGAACTATTTATTGTTGTTTGCATGCGAGTCTCTCTGTAGGATCCAGATGTCTTGTGATTGGCTGTGGTTGTTACTGGGAGGGGCATGCCTTGTTTTGCTGCTGGTTCTGCTGACGCTTCCACTGCTCTGGGTTCCCTGTATGCTCTTGCTGCTTGGAACGGGGAGTTGGGATTTGGGTCGGGCGGTTCGTTTCTCACAGCTGGGCGCGCCAGGGGCATGGCTGCTGGAGGGGCATCTTTCTTTCTGCAGGATGGGGAGGAGGAGGTGTGGCTTTTACTGAATGGCAGCTGATTATTAGGTAGCTAAGATGCCATAATCCTTAATCAGTGGACCACAGTGCTTTTTACAATGGGATGCACAATTAGCTTTTTTTTTTTCAGAGGAAACAGGCTTGCTTTCCATGTATATCAAGCAAAAACTAACTTCACAAGAGGAGAAAAAAAAAATCTCGAGTCACTCCACAAAGCAAGCCAAAGAAATGACTGTGTCATTAGACTAGGCCGACTCTTTAAAATAACAGACCAAAAACAGCAGCAATATTATGTGTAGAAATGCATAATGAGGTAATTACATCTCATATCTCCCAGTGAGTCCCAGGTCATCCTCTCAGATTCCCCTGAAAAAAATTCACATGCTCCAGTACCAAACCTAAGATGAAATGCCAAGTATTCGGTCTGTATCTTTAATAGTTTTGAAACTACAGCCCTTCGAAATTTCAATGAATTTTATGCATTTTGCTAAATGTGCCGTTCGGTCCAACTTCACATATGAATAACTCTCATTGTATGAAATGTACACCTTTGAAACTCTGTGACTTGGGCTAACTTTTTCTGTAGAATTTGAAAATTTTGCCAGTTCTTGTGTACTTTTCCTCACACAAAGCTCTGAAAATGGCCAAAAATGCAAAGTGTAACAAAGCGTAACCCTCTTCGAGTGCTTTTTAAATCAAAAATTGTGCTAGATAAAGCACGCAGATTTTTCCCCCATCATTTATGACATATTAGGTCATGTTAGGTCAAGAGGAAATTACTGCTCATTCATAATTAAATTCAAAACAATGAAAACAGTATTTTGCCAGTTAAGCACATTTTTTGATTGCAAAACACATGCAAACACAAATGGTCATCCTCATCCAATGAAATGCCTGATCGCCATTCAATCAAAGCCTTATCTGCATCAGAGAAGGAGCTGAATTTCGAAAATCCTTGTTTCCTTGAATAGGCAAATTTATGGCATTCCTCATTAGTTCACTCCCAAGCCTTTACAGGGACGCTTTTATTAGAGGAAAAATCACGCATTATTTCATACCCATCCAGGCAAGCTCAGATCAATTCATTAAGCCATACTTCATTACGCATACTCAGGATCATGTACTTCTTGCTGATGCCAGATGCAAGGAGACAACACACATCAGTGACACCATACAGCAAGAGCACAATAAACTTGCAACCATGTAACATCTATAAATTAGAAATGATGAATAAGAAAGAATATTTCATCTACCTAATGTCTAAATTGATTAAATTGTCAACCTTCAAACAACTAATTCTCCAAATAATTTCATGTGTGTGTGTATATATATATATATATATGAGCCATGTCAAATGTTGTAATTAAGTTATATATTAGACAAGAATAACACTTGGAAATAGTTTTAAAGCAAAACAAATAGTATTTCACTCTGCACAGGTAACTGTATGACAATGATTAGAACTGACACAATTTTCAGATTCTACAGAGAAAGTTAGCCCAAGTCACAAAGTTTCAAAGCTGTATATTTCATAAAATGAGACTTATTTATGGGTGAAGTTGGGCTGAAAGGCTCTTCTGGCAAAATGCATAAAATTAATTGAAATTTCAAAGGTCTGTAGTGACAAAACCATTTAAGATACAGAACAAATACTTTATTTATTTATTCATTTATTTATTCATAAGTTTGGTAAAGGAGCGAGTGAATTTTTTCAGGGAATCTGAGGGGGTGACCCAGGAAATTTCTCTGAAACTGGGTGGTTTGAGATGGAATGACTCAATCATGAGAAGCACAGAAATCTCATATGAAGAGAAATTTTAATGGAAAATATCCAGACATATCAAAGTCAGTTACACATTGACCTAATCAGAGAGTTCACAGACATCAAATTGGTGGCCATGATGAATTTCACTTAACATATGCCATCATCTCCATCAGTCTTGCCAATAACACACTTGGATCAAAAAGTTACCACAGTAGACATAAGTTTTCTTAAAGTGCTTGTTCATCCAAAAATAAGATTTGGACCACGGAATCTTTTATATAAATACATCCTTTGTGCTTGGGTCATTTCAAATTCTAATCAGCCGTTACAAATTTATTCACATTTTAATCACCGCAAATCGCGATCATCTCAGAAAGAATTTATCTTCGGCAATGACGTTACGGGAGGAACCTATCCAGTGGCAGAGAATGCATTAACAATGGCATTGGACTCTGGGATTCGTAATTGTGGATTATTCCCTTGGGAAAATGCCAAACATTTGTCTTGTTTACGGCTGCGACAATAAGGCTGATGCAAGCAGATGCATCATGGTCCATAAATTTCCAAAAAACCCCACTATTCGAAAGGCATGGGTGGATTTTGTCAAGAGGAAACAAGCGTATTTCACTTAGCCCAGTGTTGTGTCCGACTGTGCTCTCCGTCAAATCGTGTTCCCCGTCCAAGAGGGTCTTGTGATGTTGTTGCTGATTTGAGAAAATCATGAAAGAAATGACATAACGAGCATTGATGAATCAGCTCACTCTTAAGAAAGTTATCACAGATGATGCCTCATAAAGCAATGAATTTTGATACTCTGCCAGCTCCTGCGATTCCTTGTGCAATATTGAGTTCTTCTGCTCGGCAGTGATCTCACAATTACCCCATGCTTTAACGGTCTGTTCTGCCATCAAATTCAGAGTAAAATGTACATTCGCTCTCCACACTGTTTAGGGATGTCATTGCATTGTGTTGTTCGCGGAAACACGATTTGACAGGGGAACTCAATTGGACACAACACCGGATCAGGATCGGTGGTCTGCTCTAAACACTTCACTGATGACGGCTTTTATCAGCCAGATCCCGAGTCACAGGAAAAGTCTGGGTATTATTGCAGGTTAGTAATCACCGCTAAATAAGCCATCGGTCAATAAACCGAGCCCATCCTATTCCGGTCCCGAATCTTCCCCATCTATTCTGTGCTCAGAAAAGCAGTTTAAGGAGCCCAGGGCGCTGCTAAATAAGCCCATTCTAAAATTAATGTAGATACTATTTTATTTAAAAAAATTATTCAAAATGAAACTATATCCATCCTCCGTCACGAGACCTCGAGTAAAATCGAAACTTCGGTCATGATAGCGAAGCCGGAATGAGACCAGAAGCTGCAACTGGAGAATGAAAAAAGCGTAAGCTGGTAGTCTGTTCAAGTCAATGGGATGTATAATTTGCCAGCTAGCATGCTAACGCTTTTCGCCTTTAAATTACTCAATTCGAGTTTCAGAGACAACTGTAGCACGTGTAACTTAATACTTTTACAGTGAAAAGCATAAGCATGCTAGCCAGCCAGGGGCGAGTTTCCCAAAAACATAGTTGCAAACCAAGTTAGAAACGTACATAGTTCGTCCATTCACAGTCAGTGGTACCATCTATGCAAGTCAGCATCTGTGATTTCGGGAAACGCAAGCTGAGCAAACAGGGCCTCATTTGACCTGCATGGGCCGTGTTGTTTGTCGAGTGTGGACTGAGGAATCAGAGTTATTAGACTCAGGTCTCGTGCTGTCATCATCTACAAGGGCTACCCATTTTCATACACCTTTCCTCGTCATGGCCCAGTCAAACTCTCAGTAAGTAGTTTTGGTGCACCATGCCTACAGGCCATTTGTTACGTTGTTCCTTTTCCCCTTCTGATGTGAAAAATATTTGTTTTCATCAATTTATGGAAATAATTTTTTGACAACAAGATCTTTTCAGCATGACTTTCATGTTTGGAACACCTCCTGTTACGTCACATCCGCTAACTGGCATATTTGGATCAATCTTCATTTTGTTTTTGGAAATCTTCGCTCGGACCTCAATGAAAGGCTCATTTTTGAGAAAAAGCGGCAAATTTGGGGCATTTAATTAGCAGGTTACTGTCAATGAACTGTTTGGTCAAACATATACCAATTAGTTTTGTTTCGAGAAAATAGAATGAATTTGCACTTTAAATTAGCAGGACTCCCTGCGGAAGTCCAGCATGTTAGAGTTCAGCCTTTCGGCACTGACACACTTTACCCACCCGCAGTCAGCACCCGCGTTTTCATTGCATCAGGAAATTTAAATCAGCTTTTACAAAACTGAA
This sequence comes from Gymnothorax javanicus, assembly GCA_029692085.1. Taxonomy (NCBI): domain Eukaryota; kingdom Metazoa; phylum Chordata; class Actinopteri; order Anguilliformes; family Muraenidae; genus Gymnothorax; species Gymnothorax javanicus. The sequence continues at coordinate 36,080,755 of CM056201.1, forward strand.
TCGTGGCTCAAAGAATATTCACATACTGAACACAGCAACAAAACCGAAGAAAAATCAAAACAGCATCGGCATAAACCTAGAAATCACACTAATTATAATGATCTTTGAAATGACGATAAGGTTCAAACAACTGTGCTACTCTGGACTTCTTGTAACAGCCACAAACACACGACACCATGGAATCTGTTACGTAGATGAGATTCAAGCAGTAGCTGAATAAATTGGTCAGTATTTGAGCAATTTAATTTCATATTGTGTAACTTGCTACCAAAACTCAGGTGATTGAAACTCCTAGATAAATTTCTTCAAAAATACTCCTGTCTTAGAAAAGATGACAGATGCATGTTCTTCACACAGAACTGCTGCCTGATGAGAGACGTGTCCAAGGTGAAGGAACAGCACGTCCTGCAATTACTAGACAAAAGAGGAACTAGAGGAAACAGAGCATTACGTCCAGCTTTGCTCATCATGGCCAGGGGACGGTTGATAAACAAATCTTACAGCTGGAGTCTGATCTGCCTCCACCGTGTCTTCTTTCAGAGTCGTTTGTCCACTGTGGGCGCCTGTAAACATGATGAAGTCCTCACATGAGGGAGGTATCTGAAATACAGAACAGGAGCATACAATTTACAGCACCACCTGCTGGAGGAAAAGTGAACTGCGCCACAGCAAACACCCCCCCATTGGAGAAATGGAGAAATGCACAACCTCCTCCGAAGAAGTGAAAGACTTGGGTCATGTTTGAATATTAAAAAAAAAAAAAAAAAAAAAAAAAAAACCTCCTAACCCCTACTTCCTAATCACTTTTCCTTAACCTCGGCAAGCAGTATAAGGTAAATAAGAAGATGCAAGGACAAATCATATGGAATTAAAGACAACTGAAAATCCAACTCAATAGCACATACACTCGGCGACATAATCATGCATCTCTTGCCCGCCATGTTTGTTTGTTTTAGTGAATGGCCGGATGGATAGTGCATTGCTTTACAAATTACAGCCAAAAAGAATTGTGGGATGGTGCTATATCCTTTCTTTGCATATGGGATGGTCCAGTGTGCCCAGTGCTAAAGGAGATAGGTCAAGAAGCATTGAAGCACCTTTCCTTAACTCTTAGAGAATTCAAATACTTACTATGGTTTTGACTGGGTCATTTTCATGCAGTTAGGAACTTTCTAAGGTAAAAAAAAGACTATTTAAATGCAGCCTTGGGCTGCATCTGAATTCTCTAAAGAGCAAGGAACCTTCCTCACTAATGGACATGAACCATAAATAATTTGGCTGGTAGCCATGACAAAAAGCATTCGAATTCTCTGTTTCATAAAGGAAAAGAGGCACTTGGTTAATTCTTCATTTCCTTTCAGCAAGGAAATATAGGTCCAATCTTAGGAGAAAGGATAGATTCAATATGGACCACAATCCTATGCAGCTGCAGCGAGTGTATGTGCCATTCATGTGCCAAAGTTTTCAGATAAATTACAAAGGCTATCTTCGCCATCAAGCTCATGACGTATTTAAGGAATGGATATTTGTTTTTTTCTCAAACATGTCCCAAAGTATCTTAAAAGTCTCCCTGCAGCTTGACCCATGTGACATTTTCTGTTTAGGTCAAGGTTAAACGGAGAGGGGTTTAATAAAATTTGGATGCAGCCATGGTTTTGGTGTACAAGACCGGAGGGGGATCTGTTTGTTACCTTTCTTATGTCAGGCTCAGATTTGCTGGAGCACATGGTCTGCAGCTGCAGCATCAGGTCTGTCTCGTCATCCGAAACCAAAGAGAACCGGGTCGGCTCCTCACCTGCACAGCTGTCAGCACACACACATAAACACAAACACACCGAGTCTTGTTTCTTCTAAAAATACTGAATCACAGGTTGAACAGTATCCTCTGAGAGCAGGCTTTCCAGCAGGCATCAAAAACTCAAATCTAAGACTGGCTCAGTGACACCTGCTTTTTTTTTTAGCGCATTTCACTGCAGAGGTCACCGGCTAACAAAATTCTCCTAATTTTTTTAAAAACACCTGAAGGTTTTTCTTGTATTTGCTTTCAGGAGTAAATGTAGTGGGATTAGCGTGGCTAGTTCTCTAGTTATGTAATGGTGAAGCGGGAGAAAACGAAGGCTTTGCTTGTGATTTCACCTTTTGGTAACTGGTAGCACATCTGCCTCAGAAATCGGACGAGTGAGAGGCGGGGGGGTTCAAATGCCGCCATGGACTCAAACCTCCGACTCGTCGCATAAACACAGAAACAAAGAGGGGCGAGCGAAATGCACTCGGAGCTGCATCCTGACTAACCTTTGAGGTGTGACGCTCTTCCCGTTGGAGAGGAGGTCATTGCTGGACAGGGAGCCTGCGGACAGACCAGACAGAAAGACTAATGACACGGCTCCGTTTCTGTGGAAAAAATACTTGCGAAATAGTGAGCCCCTGCTCACCCTCTCTCAGGCCTCCCCCAGACCCCCAAGCAGACAGGGGGCTGCTGCTCTTCTTGCGTGGGCTGGTGTTAGCCCGCCTCCACGCAGCACTGTCCCGCCCCTTCCTTCTTCCACCTCCCTTGTAGGAGCCCAGAGCCGACAGCGGAAATCTGCTGCCGCGGAACTCCGCCAGGTGCTTATCGATCTCTGAGGGACCGCAAACACATACGCAGCGCAGGGTTCAGACAGAGACGAGGAATGGGTAATCCACACGATGAGCGCAGTGCGAAATGTATTTAACCCTCCTTTTATCTTCAAATTAATAAACCATTCTTGGTCTGAGTGATTGATCTCTGCTATGAAAAATTACATAAGATTTTTGTGACTGAAAGTGTTACCCAGACTCCTCTCAGCTCATTTATGCCTTTCTACTGACTATTTTAATAGCCAGGTAAATAAAACCCAACTCCCCCATCCTCCCCTTATACAATAAGCATGGATTTTATGTGATTTTAGCAAAATGAATGAGACCAAATGTGAAATGAATGAGAAATTAATTTGAACATGTCCCCAGTCTTAAGCAACACTACAAAAACGAGATCAAAATTATGGCTTTTTTGTAATAATGGGTCCTGGGGTCAAAATGACCCCTTCAACTCCACTGCTTACAACATATGTACAGAATATAAAATAATTTTTTTGAGTTAAATCAGTGTTTTACCTGTAAAGTTAGGGGGAAAAAATCTAGCCAAAAAAAGTGTGTTAACCATGTTTTTAGAGACACTGAACATTGAGTTGGGTCAAATTGACCCAGAACATAATAGGAGGGTTAATTGACGACATGGTGTAAGGACTGCAATTCCTACATTGTTCACACAATGCAGATGTAACACTTTGCAATTAGAGCCAACAGTTTCTGCCATGACCTAATTTTTCAAATTCAATGTATTGGAGAGAACCAAAAAAATCTAAATTATGTCACAATCCAAATACATATTATGCAATGCAGATTAAGCCAGCCAGATCCAGCAAAGCAGTGCGACCACTACACTCCATGTGTGCGGGGGAAGGGAGGGGTGGCGAATTTCTTACCCGGGCGGGGCAGGGGGCAGCCATGGAGGATGACCTTATTGACCAGGATACTGAGGGCAGCTTTGACCACCGCTTGCTGGTTGGGGCTGAGATTGCCATTGCCTGGTGACTGTTGCTGGGCTACACTCTTCCTCGCCGTCACCCTGGAGATGACAGCTTCCTCTACCCTTGGGACGACCACCAAGTTCCATAGCCTGGTGAGCCACCTGATTTCACACAAATGCAGACGCACACCCACACACACACATTAGAAACACAAGCAGCTCACACAAAGAGCAGGAAGATGCTCGCATGGCTGAACTTTGGAAAGACTCACTTAACAACAGCCTGAGTCTGCCCGGGGATCACGGGACAGGACAGGAACATCTGTGGCCCCATGAGGGCCTCGGGGGTCCCCAACCGAGACACGCAGGAGTTGAGCTGCTGCCACACAGAGCACACCCACGCCATGGTTCTCCAGAGCACATCGGACCGAGCTGGGACCTGACCTTTCATCTGCAGCAAAGAGCCATGCAGGGTTACGAATAAAGACTCAATACAGAACCACGGCTGTGTCCAAAATCACTCACTCATTCACTATTCCCTACTTACTATAAGGGGACTCACTATGTAAGTGACTATATAGTGAGCTCATAGGCAGAGGGAAAAAACGCTTTCGGACACTACCCAGCTCGTTTTGTTGCGGCTGTTATTAGCGTCATTGCTGTCGCAAAATTAAATTGTTCCTGTTCAACTTCAGCTGAAGGATTTGGGCGTATTTTTGTAATAAACGAAAGGAGCATATTTCCCACCATGTTTGTGTGTACCATTATCGTTTAAATAATAAAATTTGCCTTAAGGGGACTTATAGTTATAGTTAGGGACTTAAAGTTAACTTATAGTAAACAGCTAATTAAATATGCATATTTTTATTTACTCATATTCAGAGGTACATATTGCAAAAAGAGCTCTGTACATTCATAGATCATCACAAAATGAAGAAAACTGCCAAATATTAAGTTAATTGGATGTACAGTTGCCGAGAAATCTGTATTTTCTTGTGATCAATTTCATCAAGGTTTTAAAGCGCTTTTTAGTGTAAAAGAGTAATTTCAGAGCAATTTTAGAGCAAGTTTAAGACCAATTAGGCAGAAAGTGAATTTATGTCCTGAAAGTAGACTATTTGAAGGACCACTTCATGTTCTTACCTCAAAACTGAAATTTTGAACCAAAATTGGCATTTGCTTAGCTATAGGTCCCCTTAACTTTTTAATTTCTTCTACTTTTTGTCCTCCAACTCATCATTATTCGTTTTAATTGTACCTGAATGTCCGTTTGAAATCTCTCTCTCATCTTTACGTTACCTGCACTTTGACTGTCCTTACTGTCCTGTGTAAACAAACAGGTCTCCTGCGCTGCTCGGTTTCCAATTAAAAAAAAAAAAAAAAAAAAAAAACACTTTTGCGCCTGAAGTTGAATAATGTCTTCCGCCTGTTTTCACAAAGCAAAATAAACCAAATGTGCAGTGCATGATGGGACGTATGGCTGGGTTAGTGACCACCGGATGTTCACTACATTTCGCGGTGGATTGTGGGATGTGACAAGTTCACTATACAGGGGATAATAATTCTTAATAACAATTCAGGCAGCACTACAAAATGGCGAACCCACTATATAGTACACTATATAATGAGCAGTGAGTGATTTCAGACAGAGTCCATGTTATTGTTATCTGCACCTGCAATTCCACAAAGACCTGTCAGAATAGAGCCCTGTCATAACTGCCTCAACACAAGCTTTAATTTATCCAACCAAGCAAGAAACACCGACAGACAAGCCTTAAAATTAACTCTAAAAGGAGGTATTCTAGTAGTATGGCACAAAAAGGTCATGGATGAGGCATGCAAAACTGAAATGACTGAAACTAAAATTGGCCATGAAATCCTGGGCCTAGTTTGGCATCTTAATGGAATGATCTAGTAGCGGAGCCTGAACACTGATACCACATATGCAGGGGATTTCAACTGAAGATATTTCCACTGGCATTAAGTGCTTTCATGGAATGCATTGGTTCTCCCGTATTACTAAGATGCACGAGTATGAGAACAAACAATTCACTGGGGTTTGGTGGTGAATGCAACATTTTCTGACCGTGTCTGCCTCCCCCTCCTCACCTTGTGAACCAGTTTCCTGCGGAGGTGTCGTGTGAGCAGGCCGGCTATTGGCTCAGAGTCCCAGCGCAGCTGCACCCAGCGGAAGTGCTGCTGCAGCAGCAACTCTGCCCCCTGGAGGTGGGGCTTGGACAGTGTGCCAATTAGAAAGCCTCCTTCTTGGAACTGATGCAGGCAGCAGCCTTCTTGAGCTGTAGGGAAGAGGGATAATAAATATAGTAAGAGCGCTCATTCAAATAGGGTGTTACAAGCCGGGTACTTTGCAACATTGAACCTCTATATTTTTAATTACAACCTCTAGAAAACGAAATACTCTCCCAAATGTTCCTATAAATGAAGCAAACAGAGCCTGACTTGAGCTGAAGTATCACTTCACTGAGAAAAGCATCTTGATAGCAGGGAAATTGTCTCATTTCTGTACTATTGTCTAATTTGGTGAAAAAGAAACACCATATAGATTTCAAGTTGAAATTCAAGATTAAAATACACAAAAAATCAGACAAAAATTTCTTTCTTAGTTTATGAAGGGTCCTGCATGTTCTTAAGAAAAATTCACTCAAGAGACAGAAACATAAGGCCCCTGTTTGAGGGATGACCTCACATGAAACTCCACAGTGCACCATGCTGATAGCCATCAAGTCACTGTGCACTAGGGGGCACTCTAAGAAATTCACAGAGGGGACCAGGGCTCACCGTGCAGCAGTGGAACAGGATATGCCACACCGCGGGTCTCAAGGCTGTCACACAGGTCACCAAGAAGCTCGGACAGAGAGTGCACCTTCTCCAGACCCTCCAGAATCAACACAGCACTGCGGCCAGCAGCAGCAGCCTGGCTCACCGGGACCAGGAACCCTGAGATTGGGGGGGAGACAGAGAACAACAGAATGAGGAGAAAAGGGTTTCAATTAAGCGAATGGCAGTACCAATTGCACATAATGCAGACTCACATGCACGCATGAGCAAACACACCAGGCTCTCTCAGCCTTTTCCAGAGAGAACCAGTGTGGGTCCAGGCTTTCATTCCCACTAAGCAGTTACACACCTGTTTCTACTAATCAACCCCTGGAGTCTTTGCAGCAAACCTCCATTGGTAGAAACATGTGGTTAACCTTTGGGTTGAAATAAAAACTTACATCCAAAATCAGCCCTTTCTGTACAAGGCTGAGATCCCCCAATGCACACATATACACGTAAAAATAAACACAAAAACAAAATGAACTAAAGACTGTTTTTAAGGCAAAAAAAACAAAGGTCTCCCCCCACCCAAAGCAGGCCCCCCTCAGTGATGTTCACAGACAGTAAAAGACACAACTACATATAATGTTGAAAGAGTGTGCAAGGTTTGATGTAAATATCTTAAATGGTTTTCCATGTTACAGCCCGGAAACAGTGGGAACGCCGATGCGAACACGGACGGGAATCCGTACAAAAACAATACGTCTCCCCGCCCTCCTGGGTGGAGACATAAGTATTAACAAAACTGAATTTTTTTGTTAACAGAGATGATCTGCACAAATTTTCTTCTTTGCCTCAATAGGAGGCAGGACTAAAAACTGCTACATTTCTTTTGATATAATGCAGGAATATTGTCTAGTAGGAGATAAAACACCACATTGCTCCACATCACAATGAGGCCCCAGAGTACTGAAGCAACGAACAGAACACTGCACCCGTTCCTCTCCTTTTCCTTTCTAAATAAATAACAAATGAATAATTCATGAATGAATAATTTGATTCTCACGTGGCTGAGAGTGCACTGAGAAGTGTGCACACATGTGTTTAACTGCAAGGGAAAGAGTCTCACTCATTACACAATCCAAACGCCAAGACATTTCATCAGTCTTCAGCAACACTGGAAATCTCGCATGTTATTCCAGTAGCTGCACACATTTAAGACACGGTGCCTATCACTGGACTAACTAAACGTTGAATTAGACCAGGGTGTCCATCATTGAACGGAATCAAGTTTTTTTTTTTCCCATGTACTAAATCAACAGACCCCAGATCAGCAATTAAAACTGTCCTGAATAAGTGTATTCCACCACAGTTAAATGTATGGCACTATTGCTAAATTCATGCAACATACCACAGTTGATGAAGGTCTCCAACAGCTGTTCTTTCGATAGGTCCTCCTCCATTTCCACAGTGATGATATCACATCCCACTCCCTGTGCCTCCAGCCTGTGCTGGTAGGGAATACAGATTCATACAATTAACCCTTTAAGGTCTGAGATCTAACTAGGTGCGAAGAAAGCTCTGCACTGTATATTCTAATGCTGATCCACCAGTCACTGCTGAGAATTGAAAGCAAGGAAATTCTGACTGAAATACCTGAAAAAAGCATTCCAGAAAAAAAACCACTTTTTTTAAGGGCTATGACGAATGAGTTTGAAACATCCTACAGGAGCATAAATATTTGGTTTGCTGTATTCTGTACCTTGATGCAGAGAGCTATCTGGTTGGCAATATACCCTTGGCAGCTTCCCTCCAATCCATGGAGGATAACATTACGGTATTGTTCCACCTGCAGAAAAAGAAATTGAACACATCGATAACAAAATATTTAATCAATTAACTGCATTGTGGACTTTTTCCAGTCCACCTGCGCTGTGGTCTCCACTGCGCAGGAGAGGGCTGACTCAGAGGATTCTCTGGCTTAGCCGTTAGACCCTGCCCCTTTCCACTTCAGCACGTGAATCGCATATTTTGAAATTCCTGCAGTTCTCTTAAAATAGTTCAGGTCAACCAACTCTGTGCATCTTACTCCCGAATACAAACTAACTCCACCTCTCTCTACCTTGTAGCCATGGATGTATTGGCTTTTAGAACAAGTTATTGTTTTCTGCGTTTAACTTTGTTTTCTGGCCAATCAGAAAAGAGCTCATAAGTGAGGGTACGCATACTCTAAACAGCTTTTTCTTCAGAGGGAAGAGAATGATAGGCAGCAAATGGCTAAAAAGTTATGGATTCCCCCTCCCCCTCCCCCCCTCCACGCACACACACACAAACACACACACATACACACTGGAACTAGGGTGTTAACACTATTAAACTGTATTGTACATTGAATGTAAGTATTTTTCTATGTCACATACAGTATATCACAGCAGAAAGGTGTATTGCTGTAATACACGAATAGCCATTAAACAATAAACATGCTGTGATATGAATTATGTGAACCAACATGACTCATGACCTGCAATTCCTAGCACGGCCAACAGAAGGTGCAGAAAGATTGTTTTGAAGGATTCATCCACTTTGCTAAATGTATAATTGATACATTAGAAACGTAGCAATACTGTTTTCAAAAAAGAATGGATGTAAGTTTATAATCTTCTATGGCCAATAATTCCTTGATTCAACATTCAGTGTGAACTTCTCATACAACAGCAAATGCCGTTCACCAGACGTGATAATATGGACTTCGGAGAAAACCAGCCAACGGATACATCACTCATTTACGAACATTAACATAAAAAAAAAAATAAAACAGGTCCAGAGGGAATTAACACTACAAAAATGCATGAAATGACGCAACTATATAGCATCATAAGAAACTGCTAACAGTAGAATACAGCATCGCAATAAACTGTTAAATGTGCATACATCACTTTAAATTAATAAAGCTAAAAACTAAATAGCTACAGTGAATGCACTAACCGGATTTCTTTGGGCATTTGGTGACAAATCTACACATTTCACACAGTAAAAGAATACAAACCTTCAATCAGATAAACAACTGGCAAGAACACAATGGGAACCATTGCTAGTCCCATGATGACTGAGGACGAATAAAACGGCCACATTTTATTGGGGGACAGGATTATATATATAGCACATACAAGACCCCCGTTCCTTACCAGGCGGACGTAGTTACTGAGCAGCTGGAGAGGTATGAGCGAGTCGTATGCCAGCTCATCCAGAGAGGACTCCTGTAGGCCTGCCAGGGGATTAATGGACAGAAGAATGAGCAACACATGCACCTCCCAAGCACACTGTGGTCGTCTGCACTGGGAAAATACACTGCTCACATTCCCCCATCCGAAATATACAACTTCCAGGAAGAGCAACAAAAGCTGTGATAAGCATAATGTGGAATCAATATCAAGGAGCAGGGAAAAATGGTTGACCACACAGCTTCAAACCTAAACCATATTTATTGTCACGTTAAGCAGGGTGCAGGTAGGAGACAGGGGATTCAGCAGAAACTGTATTTTAGTTCCACAAGAGGCCAAATTATACTGAAAAGCATCAACAAAAGGCATTATGGACTTTGATCAATTATTTTATTTTTTCACACAATAGATGGAAAAAGAAAGGGACAGAAGGGGTTGATCAGAGTGGGGACACACCTTTCAGCTTGACTGTGATGTGTTGACAGTGACACTTTCTGACAAGGTCCCATGGCGACTGTGATGGTTCCTGGTCCATGTTCCAGACAACATTTCCTTAAACAAGAACAGATAAATAGCATTGGCTCTATTGGGGGGTGAGTCTCAGAGACAAAATATTACATCATAACCATGAGTGACAGGTGATGGAGGATAGCAAATGAAACAGTGAGTGAGAGAGAGAAAAATGGGCAATGCAGTTACATCTTACCCTTTCTTAACTGACTTCCATCGGGTCATTACAAAAACAACCAATTCTCTGTTCCTTTTGAAACATCCCACCTCTACTGCCACATTTCAATACAGTTTCCTCCAGTGTCCGATTTTACCCGTCACAGATTATGCACGTCACATCATACGGGCTACAGCAAGCAGAGAAGCATTTTAGCCATGACAGACCGTAGGCTCCTCCCCTCCATTCAAGTCATGCAAGCATCTGCACTGACTGCACCAACCGCCTCTAATGAAAGGCACGCGGCTGCATGGGTCATCAAATATCTCTTCAGAGCCAGATGCTGCCGTCTCTCCGCAAATGGCTCAAAAAGAAAACCTGGAAAGCACTGAGGATTTCCACTTAAATGGGAAAGTGATTTAAGGGGCCGTCCCAGGTTTATTTGATTTACCTTGTTCCAGCACAGATATGGGTATAATAACACTACAGTTTATTAGTTTAACACAAAAATGTACCATTCCATTGGTTTTTATTTACATTTTTACCATGGAATTGACGTTAATAAGCAAAATCACAGTCCGTATTGTGGCAAGCCTTACTCCCTAATCACCCAACCAAATCACTTAATCCTTTTTTCCCCTGTTAGATATATGTCTTATCTATGCAATCACATGAGGATTCTTCTATAAATTTTGTATTATTTTTTTCTAGTGGTTTTTCTAAAAAAAAAAAAATTCCTCAAATAGGTCAGTTGGATGACACATACACGCCCATGAAATTGATACCTTTTGTAATCAGAAAAAGCCAATCTAATTGCATGCATAAATAACCAACAAGTCTACAGACAGAATTTGAGGCAATTTGGTGAAAAATAAAAAAGCCATCAGCGCCACAAGTGTTGAAATTCACCAGATTTTAGCTGACTTATAAAATTTTTGAGGTGGGAGAGCTTAAAAAAAGTCTTGAAAAAAATGAGAAAAACTGAAAAAAGTTGGGGGGGGGAATCATTTTGAACCTGGGAAGGCCCCTTAAGCCAGGCAGGGAGATTCAGAGGGGAAATGTGAGCGTTGCAGTGTTGGAGGGTAAAGCCGGCAGGAGTGGGTTGAAGGATGGATGTGGAGAAGTGAGTGAGAGTGAAAGTGAGAGGGGAGAGTGAGAGAGCCACCATTCTCATTCTGACCTCGGCACAGTACATGTCCTGAGCACATGCATATTTCTATGCAAGGCCTACAGCGGTAAAACCATATGCTGCTGCCATAGATTATTCTAGAAGCCACAACTCTTTGGACATAGACACACTCAAGAGCTCACTTGCCCGTTTCCAAATTCTCCCTTCATTTCAAATCTACTTTTTCTTCTCCCAATATTTAATAGCATGACAAGCACAAATAAATGCTGATCAGCAATTCAAACCTTTTATACATTTAATGAATGCCCGAGGCTGTAAAATACAGCTCATAAATCTGGCCCAAAGCAGGCAGGGAGTACAGGCAGAACCAGAGCTACCAGTGAGAATGCAATCAGCTTTTAACCGCAGCACTCGAGAAGACTCCAACAGTACATGCTCTCCCTGTTATCTCACGCTTGCTGGTTGAATTTTAACAAACTGAATAGCTAGAGATAATTTTAGTGGTTTTATTATTGCTGTAGCTGTTTTCTTTTTTGCATAATTAGAATCAATTTTATCGTTCAAAGGTCAAAAACTAAATTTCCGCATTGGGCAGAATGAATGCAGATGTTACATCAGCAAACATTATTACATTTATTTACCAATGTAACATTGCTCATTTTTACAACAAACAGCAACATAAAATTAGCACACTTCTCATTAGAGAGTTCTACTGCCACATTCAAAGACAGGTATTAATGAGATGGAGAGGGAACAAAAACAATAAAAAATAAAAAAAAAACAGCACAGACAGAGACAGTTGAGTCTACTGAGTTTCCCCTTGGGGGAACCAGCCAACTTAAGAGATGTCCTACTACTGTCCTGAGGGTTTTCACATTAACCTCATTAAAGCAGACCACATTCAACAGCTAGAGCTTTTGTTGTTGAGCTGCTAATTACTTAGGTTTGATTTAGGCAAGCTAGTCAGGCTAATTAAATTAGAATACAGCAACATTGATAACCACCAGGATGGTAGATTTGCTGGGGCAGGGTATGTTATAAATGATTTAGAGACTGCTGTGTCAATGTCACAGATCACAGAATCAGTCCATGAACTGGACCATCATAGTCTTGGAGAGGCTGCTGTCGAGCATCTCACCAATAAGAACGGAGGAGATGCTGTCAGCGTTTAGGCCCAAGTCCCTGCCACCATCCTCGCCAGAGGTCAGCAGGTGGAAGTGTGAGGTTAGCGTCCCCATTAGTGCCTGACAGAGCTCATCCCACCGCGTTTCCTTGTGAACGGTTACCACGCCAACAGTGGGCCCGTCCTCCATCACGTCCACCATGCAGATCTGCTCCTCAGAGCCTCTCTGGATCCGGACCAGAACACGGTAGGAGTCTGAGGAAGAGAACGCACGAACAGAGTGAGAAAATGCCCCGAATAACTCCAGACATAAATCTGCGAATAGAAAGAAAAATATTCTTGAATAGAAGGCACTTGGAGAGCGCAGTACCTCCGCCATGTTGCAATTAGTTGACGGAGGAATCCTTGTTGAAAATGTGCCAGTTAAATAAGTCCTGTAACGTTCCATTGTAACGCATGCAGAAATCATTTCCGCTCATACTTGTAATGAATTGTAATTCATTGATGGAGGAATTAACTTTGAACATGAGCGTTAAACAAGTCTGGACGGTGCTTTCTTAACCTGCATAGAAATTCATGAAACTCATATATAAGGAATGTAAGCCGGATCTTTACCATAATTTTTTTCTTCCTCCTCAGCCCAAAACAATCAACACACAAAATTTCATTAACATCCATCCATTGTTTTTTGAGATATCCTGTTAACTGACCAACCAACCAACCAATCAACCAACCAACAAAAGAATGAAAGATCATTCATAAATGATTATCTGCTGAAATTCAAACAGACTGCTGAGACCGTATTGCCTTCACAAAGAGAATGGCATTGCTTCGACATGAGACTGAACAGAGAAGAAATTATTGGCCAAAATCTGCTTTTGAGCTTTTGTATCACCTTGATGTTGACCTTGACCTTTCTGGACTGAAAAAATTGGACAAACACCAATATTTTTCTCTTTTATGAGTATATATAACCCCATCCAACTGCTTCTGAAAGCAAAGGATATACGGGACGTCGGAAAATGAGACTATTTTCATGATTTTCAAAATTTAAGTAAGAAAAAACGTCAACTACATCACAACCATTTGACCGATGGGGCTGAAATTTTGTGTAATCTCACAATCAATGGGCTACATAACTGAGTGAACAAAAATTATTTTTGCAAAAGTTGAAAATTTACGTCACTTTGTGACATCATTTTGACATACTTGCCCAAGTGTGACGTTATCCCGACCCACAACCACAAGGACCACATTGACTTGACAAACAGAACGGTAATATGACAACATTGAAAAAGAAACATTAAATTTCAGCTTTTGAGATGGCATAAAAAACAATTCATATTTTCATTTCAAAGAGATCAATTCAAAACAAATGAATTCAGATAGATGGTTTTCTGAGTAGAATATTTCAATGGTATGAATTCAGTGGAGTTCATATTTCAATATTACAAATTCAATGCCTGTCAAAATTCAAATACTTAAGTCACTTATTTGCTTCGATACAACAGATTCCAATTGCAAATGCCAAAATTTAAATCTACTCTAAAACATTTTATGTGCACACACGCAAATAAATAATGCACATAACCTGCGCAAGGCACAGAAAAGAAGCCAGTAGTCCAATTATGTTGGGTTCCTAAGGAAGGGTGGGACTACACAGAAAATTAGCAGTAATTCCCACACCGTTTGGAGTTAAATACCCTCAAATCTAAACGGAAAGCTCATTTCACAATTAAATTTAGACAAATAAATATAGTTGACAGCAAAACTAGCGAGTTTGTCAATATCCAAATATTTATGGACCTGATTGAGCTTCTACATAGCAAAATGCATGAGGAGTATAATGCATTAAATTGTATTGAAACGCAAGCAGTAGGCTTTCATTACAAATCCTATTTTTTGATACATGATGGGTATTTGGTAAATAATAATTTTCCTTATTATAGTCAAAATGACCAAAGACCAGAGCACATTCCTCATACTGTATAGTGGTGTTATTACAAGTCCTTACAAAGATTTTCCAGCAGGTTCTTGCAGTCGTCAGTGGCCACATGGTGGATGGTGCGGTTACATGCATCTCTTTGCTCTAGGTCGTGAGGGCTGTGGCCACACAGCAGCTCCAGGCACTTCTGAAAGGGATACACATTTCTGTACATTAGCACCCATAAGCACATCACAAAGGGCTTCTCTCATTTACCAGCGAGTCCATGAGTATGTGTATGTATATGTACGCATTTTCATCTGAACTAAATAAGAACCAAGATGTGAAAACATTTGAGAGACACCAGGAAACCCTGCAGCCTTCAGCGCCACATTCAACCAACACAGCTCCTGCACTCTAACACTGGACAAGAACTGAACACTACTGCGGCGCTGATATAATCACAGAGATGTGCTGAACACCAGCTTGGGCAGAATTCCAGGTCTAACACAGGTGCAGCATAAACACATACAATGTGGTTCTGGTTCACAGCCAGGAATTTGGGTGCGGCAGAGAGAGCGGTAAAATATGAGCATGGTACAGCGAAACCAGTACAATACTGGCCGAGCAACAGCAGCATGAGCACATTACTCAAAGGGAGCTGGTCTTTCTACTACCCCCACCTGAGAACTCACAGAAGAACCTTGTTTAGGGTGTCTCACTGGTGCAGCTTATACAGCAGTATCTGCATTCTAATTACGCGTCGCAGCGTCAGTGTTTCAAATTCAACCAGTGACTTGTTTCGCGTGTCTTTTTCTCATTCCCCATACTTGCAGTCTCTGTGTGCAATGCTCCCCACTAAAAATGCTGAAAAAGCCAAACTTATATATATATATTTGTATGTATATGTGTGTGTGTGTGTGTGTGTGTGTGTGTGTGTGTGTGTGTGTGTGTATACATACATATACATATATTATATATACATATATATACATATATATCTATATATATAATATACACACACACACACACACACACACACACACACACATACCTAACGCCAAAAGAAATGCAAGGGCGAGGCGTGTACTGTATTTGCGGCAAATTGAAGAATCGATTGATTTTTATTGCTGTTCCAGTGAGGTACGAGAGGAAATAAAGAAAAGTGTGTGGTATTGTAATCCTGATGCGCGCCACGTGAACGCGCCAAGCACTTCAGTAATAACAAACAATGAGCTGTTCGTGAAGTGTACAGTGACACTTGACTTGTTCTTTTGGGTGTGGTGAATAGCCTACATAAAAAAAAAAAAAAAAAAAAAACTAAAGATGCTACAGCATCAAGAAAATGGAACGGCTTGTGACACAGGACAGAGAAAAAGAGCCATTAGCATGTTACGGGCAGGTGTCACCCGCCGAGAGGTGGTGCGTCATTTGTACTGTCACCGTTCAACAATCAGTCGGCTATCTATTCGAGAATGGAACACAGGCACTGTCACTGACCGAACCCGCTTAGGGCAGCCACGAGTGACAATGGCAGCTCAAGAGCGCCACATCTGGTTACAGCCTGTACGTGACAGATTCCGGACAGCAACCCAAACACAAACACATTCAGTGCTCAGCATAAATGAGTATACCCCTTCAGGTTTCTAAAAGAAACACCTATTTCCCTTTAGAACTAATAGTACATACTTTCTAAGGGATCCTATACAGCAAGATATTTGCACAAATCTGGTTTATTGGTTTTACATGAGATTTGTCAGCATCAAAGACAAAACTGGAACTTTTCTAGCAAAATAATTTATGATCATGGTGCAAAAATGAGAACACCCCAATGACTGTCCTGGGAGTAAAACCTGATAAAATTCTGCGGTCATTCCACATAAAAATCAACGAAATCTGAAAAAATTCCCACCTGATCCCCCTGGAATCAGCTGATTTTCATAGTATAATAACTATGGTATATTTAATGAATCCTTGCCAAATTTTACTTCACTCTTGAGAATATTTTTTGAGTTACAGGTTTTAAAAGTACACGGGGGTAGGTCAAAATTTCTCGGGTCATTTTTATCTAGCATTTTTGAGCCCTCATGACTTCATGTGTATTAGAGATAGCTACATGAAATTTTCAGAGCTGAAAGACTTATTGGAGCAATGTTAAAACTGCAATTAAATCAATCGTATGCCCATTCTACAGGTCACAACTTTAAGCGAAAATCTGAATTTTCTTTGACGAGATTTGTTCTGTAACCAACGTTAAGCTTCAATACCATGGTAACTATGGAAGTTTCAATAGCAACACTGCACCAATCTAATAACTATGATATAGTGTAGTAAAATCAAATATTGGAACTGTGGATGTGTCATGTGTTTTCTTGTAATTCACCAGAGAAAACCTGAAAAATTGTGCATTTGGAAAAATTCAAGGCGTCATTTCACCATGTGGGATAGGCTGATGATCAAATCTATTCATGGCACATGATAGATCTCATTTTGATCTACATTTTCATGCCAGGCTCATCTTCTAGCCATGATTCCTTCTGTGCCAAATAATTTTCTCACTCCCAAATGTAGCTCTCTGTAATTTTTGTTCATTTGTCGTACTGTTGTACATTAGTATGTACATGATTATTTCTCCTTGCCAATCAGGAGGTTAAATTTGCGGCAACAACTGGAGGATTTCTTCAGTAAACAGTACATCGTTCTCACTGCACATTTTAACCTCCCTATATTATCGTAACATTCGTAGGGCTGTATACTTGGCTCTGGCTTTTCCCGAACGTCCAACTTTCAGATTAACAATTCAACTGAGAAAGCCAGCCTGAAAGATGGACTTCCAGGAAAAGTCAGAGCTGAGCACGGAATATGTGCAGTTAATAAAACACACAGCCTAAGTGCGGTAAATATAAAGAAAATTGCTTTCAATTAACTTTTTATATGCCTTTATTACATTACTGTCTCAGGCACTGAATTGCTGTCTATAATATTTACATTTATATAAATGTCGGTTTATGCGTACAACGGATTTCATATATAAATGACAAAAAAATGCTGGTCCACTCGTGTCCAATATACGCAAATTCTCCTGTGTGTGTGTGTGTGTGTGTGTGTGTGTGTGTGTGTGTGTGTGTGTGTGTGTGTGTGTGAGTATATACAGTTGTGCTCAAAAAAAATAGCAGTACATTAAAGGTGCACTATGCAAGTTTGTTTACTCTCACTTCTGTTGACATTCGAACTCAAACAAAACAGAGATAGCCTGCCGCTTCCTCCCATAGTTCCTTCCTTCCCATGCTTCCATAACTGTCAACTCTTGTCGGTGATTGGCCGGGACGGTTTGTTATGTTATGGGGCACAGCCTGTGCTCCTTGTGTTTATTTGCAGTTTGTGACGCCTGTGCGGTCTCCAGAGCCCGGGTTTTTTTTACAGTGAATTTAGGGGCAGGCAGCTAGCGGATCGTGGAGAGATGTCGGCGAATTGAGACAAAAATATAATCGTGCAGAAAGTAAACAAACTTGCATAGTGCACCTTAAAATGTGAATAAAGTACCATTTTTTTTTTTAAATAGCAGTCAGTTCCATTTTTCAAATGTAGTGAAAACACTACACATTCAATTCCAAATCCAAGCAATAACAAATTTTATCAAGTACAAGCTATTCTTTTACAGGAAGCAAAGAAAAGATATATTAATCTGCTCGAAAAAATGGCAATGTTGACAATTTACTCTTCAAACTCAAACACTAAATTTAACTCAATATTGAACTTCACTTTAAATTACTAAACTAATATTTAGTTGCATAACCATTGTTTTTGATAACTGCTGCGCATCTGCAGAGCATCGAGTTAACCAACTTCTGGCACCTAGAAACAGGTATTTCAGCCCAGGATGAACAAACGACATTCCACAGTTACCGTTAATTTTTGGGTTTTGCTTCAGAAACCTGTATTGTTAATGTCACCCCACAAGTTTTCAATGAGATTGAGGTTTTGGGGGATTGAGCAGGACACTCTATTACCTCAATCTTGTTTGTCTGGAACAAAGATGTTGCTCGCTTACTTGTGTGTTTGGGGTCGTTGTCTTGTTGAAACACCCATTTCAAGGGTACTTCCTCTTCGGCATATGGAAATATAATCTCTTCAAGTATTCTGATGTACTCAAACTGATCCAGAACCCCTAGTATATGATAAATAGGCCCAACACCATAGCATGAAAAACATCTCCATACCACCATGCTTCACTGTGAATAAACACAAAATTTCTGAATAGAATTGTCAATTTAATCCCTGCAACACTGCCTTAAGAAGGAAGCTGTTTGCTTAACTGCCAGTGACTTATTCTAATCAGTGGAAGATTTGTAAATCACGGAAAATGATTGAAAACAGGCCAAGACCAATTACAAGTTTCAAGGACTGTTCTGTACCTCCTCAATTTTCTATTTTCAGCTGTCCAGTCACCACTGATATAGCCTCCTGCTGCCATGTTTGTATGTTATGCCTGCTTGCGGAGAACCCTAACTGGCACCACAGGAAAGACTGAACACCTGGCCATGACCTTTGAAATGGGATTCTGAATGCCGAGCTGAGGAGCTCATTATAACAGGCAATAAATGAGTGCAGCACAGCAAGTCTAAAAAAATCATTTAAAAAGGACAGTCTGAGCAGTTCTAGGGCCTACTGTGGCTTCAGAAAAATGGGCAAGCATAGCCTAAGGACTACTTAAAAAGGGAAAGATTAACAGCTGGGCCCTGCTCTGTTCGCTACACAGAATATATAATCCTCAGAGTACACCGATAAAAAAAAAATAACCTCAACTGCACTAGAAAAAGGAGTGAAACAAGGACAGACAATTTGTGCTCACAGGAGTGAAAGTACATCCTCTTTCATCTGAATATGTATTGCATCAATCCGTAGCGCATCAACTGTATGAGAGTGTGATACAACGGTGCTGGTGTGCGAGTATGAATGAGTCTGCCTGTGAATGTTGTGTGAGTATCTGCGATTACGACCAGGTAGTGTATACAAAGGGCACAGGCTAACCTTGTAGCCATTGGCAGCAGCAACAAAAGCAGGAGTCCAGCCATCTCGGTTACAGAAGTTAAGGAGGCTACTCTCTTGACGTGAGGGTGATACAGGAGGAGCTCCACAGAGCCAAAATGGCCTCCAGCAGCAGCAGCATGTAGAGCAGTCTCGCCATCCTGCAAACAGAGAGAATCCGTATCCTACAGACACATACAGATTCAGTGTGTCCCTCATCACTGTGCCACATGCAAATCAAAACAGAACAAGCATCAGCATTGAAACAAACGTTCCCATGTGTGCATCCGCGCTAGAGATGCGCGCTGGACCAGGGTTAATCCGCAAATAAGGGTGGCGGGTCATAAAAATTTAGATTCTGATTAATAGCGGACGGGTTGCGGTTGGGTGACATAACACATAATTAAGGCGAATTTATTAATTATATTGTGAACATTGTGAACATATTTTGTCAGGCACAAATTAGCCGATTAGACTCTCACCGCGCCCGTGCACAAATTCCGCAGTCCATTTTCCAACAGCAATGGAGGCATGAAGGATGGAATTAAAAAAGGATAATTAAAAACTAAGAAAATGGAAGGGTAGTAAAGTTCCGTGTTGGGGTGCGCCAGTAAAGTCATTATCCATGACGACGAGTCAAGTGCAGGGTATACAGTCATGCCCAAAATTATTCATACCCCTACCCATTTTTGGGTTTTTTCAAGATATTTTTTGACAAATCAAATTTGTTCTTGCACAAATGACACAGTAAGTTGACATAAGGCTGTAAGAATTACAGCAAACAATTTTCGAGAAATACAATACTTTTTGGTATTTTATTTGACAGATTTACAAAAAATGCCATGTCAGAATTATTCATACCCTATTCTCAGTAATTGATGGCAAAGCCTTTATTCACGATTACAGCCTCCAAGCGCTTCCTGTGGTTGATCACAAGGTTTCTCTGGCGTCTCCACGGGATTTTGGCCTACTCCTCTTTGGCAAACTTCTCCAGATCCTTAAGGTTTAAGGGTTTTCCTTGACATGACCTTGGTCTTCAGTTCCCTCCACAGATTCTCGATAGGATTGAGGTGCTCTGGCTTAGCCGCTCCAAAAACGTTCACATTGTTGTCCACTAACCATTTCTTGGCCGGATTTGGCCGTGTGTTTAGGATCATTATCCTGTTGGAAGATCCATTCCTGCCGAGACCAAGTTATTCGCGGATTGCTTGATGTTTTTACTGAGGATCTGGATGTACTGGTCCTGTTTTATGATGCCATTCACTTTAACAAGGTGTCGGGCCCATTAAGCTGAAAAGGCAACCCCAGAGAATGATACTCCGCCACCTTGTTTGACCGTTTGGGACCATGTTTTTTTTCAGGTTGAACGTTTCACCTTTCTTACGCCAAACAAAAGCCCCATCTCTGTGCCTAAACAGCTCCATCTTTGTTTCATCTGTCCATAACATTTACAGCCAGAAGCTTTTATCTTCATCCAGGTGAGCTTTTGTGAAGGCTAGACGAGCTCTTGAGTGTCTGGGTTGGAGAAGTGTAAGTGGCGTGAGAAAGGTGAAGTGTTCAACCTGAAAAACACGGTCCCAACGATCAAATACAGTGGCGGGAGTATCATGCTCTTGGGTTGCTTTTCAGCGAATGGGCCCGGAAACCTTGTTAAAGTGAATGGCATCATGAAACAGGACCAGTATATCCAGATCCTCAGTGAAGACATTAAGCAATCCACTGAAAAACTTGGTCTTGGGGCAGGAATGGATCTTCCAACAGGATAATGATCCTAAACACACGGCCAAATCCGTCAAGAAATGGTTGGTGGACAACAAAGTGAACATTTTGGAGTGGCCACGCCAGAGCTCCGACCTCAATCCTGTCGAGAATCTGTGGAGGGAACTGAAGACCAAGGTCATGTCAAGGAAACCTTCAAAACCTAAGGACCTGGAGAAGTTTGCCAAAGAGGAGTGGGCCAAAATCCCTGTGGAAACATATAGAAACCTTGTTATCAACCACAGGAAGCATTTGGAGGCTGTAATCGTGAATAAAGGCTTTGCCATAAATTACAGAGAAAAGGGTATGAATAATTCTGGACATGGCATTTTTTGTAAATCTGTCAAATAAAATACCTAAAAGTATTGTATTTCTCAAAAAATTGTTTACCGCAATTCTTACAGCCTTATGTCAATTTACCGTGTCATTTGTGAAAGAATAAATTTGATTTGTCAAAAAATATCTCGGAAAAAAAAAAAAATTGGTTGGGGTATGAATAATTTTGGGCATGACTGTATGTCATATGCAATACTTGCAAAGCGCTATATGTAGCCTATATAACAATATGGGTAACTCGAACATGGTACATCATGCCTGTGTTAAATGTTTGTCTGTACGTCTCACAACATTCCACACCCGTGAAATTAAATAAGTAACTATAAAATAAGCTAAATGAAGAAGCGGTCTACAAATAAAATAAAAGGCTGGTCGGTCCGTATTCCGCATTTGCCATTTATTTAATAACTGTTCGTTGTGCTGCTATGAGAAGGGTTTATTGACTATTGAACATGATCCGCCAGGGCTCTAGACCGACCAGTTCATATTGACTAAGTGGCACTAAAGTCAGTGGCAGGGAAATTGAATAATTCAACTAGATCTTCCAGGGAAGCAGAACTCAACTGAATTACAGTTGGTCAACTCTCTATAGTATGTAGGGAACGTACAAAAGCCATCAGGTTGGCCAACAACTTGTTTAGTTGTTATCAGGACCAAATCCAGGATGGCGGCCTATGTCTGCCATCTTAAGTCAGATCGGGCTGAAATGCCATACCGACCCGGTCCTTAGTGTAATGATGCAGCACGTTTCCTCAAAATCGGTTATTATTTGAAAAAGTTCGAGTCTTAACGTTGAAAAGTTAACAGATGAGGGACAAGGGAGGACACCAGATGCCGCATGGTTAAGTACGTGACAAACTCAACTGGGCGGGTACTTTTCTACCACAGAGAGCGGCAATGGTCACACTGAAAAGTGGTTCGCAGAAGACAGGCGATGAGGTGAATTTGTCGTGTACAATATTAATCTAATGAAATCTATTTAATCATTTGATTAGGCCTATTTGTTGACATATTTTACTGGAATTGCACGACATTCTATTAGTTGAGCATGCCCGGCATGTCTAACTTCAGTGAATGAATCCACACTACCCTGACTGACTTGAGTAGGCAACTGGTAATTTTGTGTTGTCCAAAAAACAAAACAAAAAAAAATTGCACAGATCAGAGTTGAAACAAATCCTTTGTTGTGTAGACTCTGACTGGCAGCATCTCTAATATTTAGAGCAAATTATTCATGAAAACACTTATATATCAATGAAACAGAAAATATATTTGGTCACACTTTAGATGAAGAGTTGCTCATAAAGGCTTTATACAGCATGTATAATGCCTTCATAAATGAGACATAATGTCTTCATAAATCATACTTAAGCAAATTTCATGCTTTGTGAAGGGTGAAATAACACATCCTTATTCAGCATGTGATACCAGATGTGACAATGACAATGTCACTTAGCTGAAAATGTCACTCTTTATGTACAGCATTTAGCCACTAGCTAAGTGACATTGTCAGTTATATCACATCTGGCATCACATGCTGAATAAGGATGTGTTATTTCACCCTTTACAAAGCATGAAATTTGCTCATGTATGATTTATGAAGACATTATGTCTCATGTATGATGGCATTATACATGCTGTATAAAGCCTATATGAGCAATACTTCATCTGAAGTGTGACCATATATTTTAAAAGGCAATGTAGCGTAGAAGTGGAGTGAGATATCCATGCGGGTGTGGGTCCATAAATCTGGGAAAATACCAATAGCAGATGGGTGGCAGGTAGGTGATTTAACCTTATATGCAGATTTGAATGACGTGAGAGCAGATTCACGCATCTCTAACCCGCACACACTTCAGCACCACAAATACACACAGAACTTTAGTAACAGAGCAGATTATACAAGCTTCCATTTGGGTAAAAACTCGACTAACCAATTATATACACATAACACCAAAAACAACAATCACCATAATTCATTGGACAATGGCACATTTTTGTTATTTTGATTCTTTACTCCAGCCCCTTGAGTTTCAAAGGACACAATGACATTAGGTGAAGTGCAGACAATCAGCTTTAACTCCGGTGCATTTTCATGCCTATTGGATAAACCATTTAAAAATGACAGGGTCTTCTGTATATGGCCCTGCCATTGGAAGGTACTGCAAGCATTTGTTGGACTGACCTCACAGAATGTATTTAAAAGGTAGGTATATTCATTTGTGTTGACAGTGAATGTACGAGAAAGCTTGTCTGAAAATTAAAGCGGCTGTCTCACGATTACCGCGCATGCTCAGAACTTTAAAAACTGTTCAGCCAAACAAGAAATCAACAAAGAGAATCCTCTGGACTACAAGTCAGAATCTGATTCCATCATTCTAATCCGTCATCATTTTGCATCGTATTAATATATTTCAGTTATTAAGGCATTATGCCTTATGCTATTATATATTGAGGAGTTTTCCACGGAAATTTGAGGACTCAAAGTGATATTTTAGCGCTTTAGCCAAAGGACATGAAGAATGTGAGCTGGTTTGCCATCAGCCAATACACATCTTGGAAGGAGAATATCTCTTTTTCTATGATGTTTATTGGCGGTTTTAAAACCATCTTACATTCTTCATATCCTTTGGCTGAAGCGCTAAAATAGTGCTTTGAATATAAAATATAAAAAGCATAATGCCTGAGTAAATAAAATATATATTAATACCATGCAAAATGAAGACAGATTAGCAGCGACAGAATTAGATTTTGACCAGCAGTCAAGCAGATTCACTTTGTTTGATTCTTGTCAGTTTTTGAAGTTCTGAGCAGTAATCATGACACAGCTCCTTTAACAAGGTCTATCAGCATTTTTCTTCAATATAGTGTTTTACATCCTAAATCATACAAATGTTTACTAGGTATATCTGAAACACTTGATTCTGTTTTTATAGCCATCCATTTTATCTTGAAGCCATTGTCACAAAAGGCTATCTACACATTTTAAACTTCACCTCAGTATTACATAGGTCTATCTACTGTTACTGTGACAGCCAACAGTAGGACAGCAACTGGATCATGTGATCGAAAATTCAACATGGCAGCCAGAAGGCACGTTCAAGCAACGTTTATTATTAATGACTACTGGCATAGCCCTTTGATGAAGAGCCTGTCCACTTTACACTAAGGCTATTGTACCCAAATTGGCAGCAATTCACTTAGAGGGTGCTCGCGAGATAGTCCTCGATGAATGGGAGTGGATGGAGCTCAATGGCAAAAATTATGATTTACACCTGCTCATAGATGAAAAAGGCCAGAATTTTATTTTACTTTTAGCAAATAGGGTATCAATTATAAATCAACATTTGAAAGGAAAAAATGAATTTTCTCTTGTCTTTCATACAGGGATGGTGACTTTGCCCGTAAAACGATAGCATTCTGCTAATGTATTACTTTACAACAGATTGCGACCAAGCACCCTCCCTTAACAGCACGGCGGGTCCTCAGTTAGCTAGCAACGTTACCTTAGTCTAACCTACCCTATGACAATTAAATGGACACAGTCACAATACTTTTGTTTTTGATTTTTGTCGATATTGTATTCCTTATGAAATTTCCAAATGATAACCAGGGCTTCTGGTAGACCTTTAACTTCAAGGGTACTTTTCAGAGCAGAGTTTCTCCCAGGGATGAAGACATTTAACGCCCCATTTAATGAAGGGTGAACCATCAAGACAGCGAACGAAGGATCTGGACATTGCCAGTAATAATTCTAAAAAAAAAAAAAAGAGGAATCCCAAACCAGGGACCCCAAAAACTGTGACAGGTTTTAAGTGTAACACCGTTCAAACCCTACAATGTAATCAGTAGTCAGCTCAGCTGTCCCTTCAAAACTGGCATTAGGCAAGATAATTACAGCAATAGGGTTAAAAAATAAAAGGGGGTGACAAGTCAGTCACATACCTTAAATTTCGAATGCCTAAGCTAGGTATTTGAACAAAAAATGAAATCCAGAATAATCAGTTTATCCATTTCATTATTTAGTCATTTTAACAACAAAACACACAGCATTTAATGATCTATAAATTTATTTCATTTATACAACAAAGTAAAGCATTTCTGAATGTCAGGCCTTCAGATTGCACACCCTACACAAAGACTGGGATCTACCACTTGCGATCTAAAACAGATGATAACCACTTTCAGGTGACAGATTGAAGGTTAGGCGAGATTCTGAATGTTTTACTCCCATCCAGTGTGTCTGGGGGGAACTGCAGTTGACAACTGCTTGAAGCACACACTCCTTCAGCGGGTTTCCATTACCAAGGAATATATTGCTGGATTATTGTGCCTCTGCCAGGAGGTAATAAGTATTCACCAGCATATGTTGTGTTGTTAGTTTGTTCGTCACTTAGTGGATTATGTCAAAACATTATTGTTGGATGTCAATGAAATTTTGCATGTTGATTTAAGGAGAAAATGATTACATCTTGAAAATCAAACTCATATTTTTGATCTAGGATCCAAAATAATTTCTAATCGCGCAAAGACTGCACTGCCACTGTCAAGTTCAATGATAGTATGATGGCGGGGGCAATGCGCTCCCCAAGTGTGTTCCAATTACTTATGAACTTCAATAGATGGACCTTATAAGCTATGCTGTTGGAAATAGACATAAGCATGCTCGAGCAATTAATAAAGGGTACCCTGTCAAGACATTTTCAAGCAAGTGTTAGCCTAGACTTACTCCACAATATCTTACGTTTATATCGACCTCAAAGAAACATAGAAAGTTTTGTGCCCCAAAAACCACAAACGAAATATTTTGGCACCCTATATAGAAATGTACACCAACATTTAATTATAGCAACTAAGCACGAACATTCGGCATTGATTTGGCAAAAATATGAAGTGTAAATTAGTTATTATAACTATGGTTAGTCGGTGTTGGTGATCTGCATCCAGCGGCATCTTGCCAGGCGTAATTGGAATAATTCTGCGCATACCATTTTTTTCCCCATGGAAGAATTCACATGCGTAAATTAACTGCCAGTCAAACTTTCGAATCGTATTTCACCGGAGCTCCCCAGTTAACGGTAGCTCAGGATAACTACAACAGAGGTTAGGAGAGTGGTTAAAATATACTTGCAAATGCTTTGTGGTCTACTGCTATCAAGTTGCTGGACAAATGTCAAAGCTGCTCCTGGTGCATGATATCACTGATATTACACTATACTTACTATATCCATTTTCTCAACCCTTTATATCAAAATCATATGAAAATTACCAGAAAAAAAATTTCCCCATGAATATTACATTTCCCGGCAACAGCTCCTTGGGAACCAATTCGTGCGGGAAAATTCCGTGAGCGCTCCCTATGAAACAAAATGTTTTGAGAGAGGGTGATCTCCCCATGTAGAAATTCTCTGCCACAGGTGCTTTTTGAGAGAAGAGATGATTGTAATCACATTATAGTTGACCAAGAATAGTCTCTGAAATGTTGGAGGGATTTATTTAAACATTCACCAGCAAAACCAATGAAAACAAGTCTTGTTTGCGAATGGTGTACTCTGTCTGGAAATAGACTTATGCAATAAGCACAGTCACACGAGCAATTTCAGAGAGCATGCTATGCTTAGTGGGTAGAACCAATTATTTCTTAGAGCTACATAGGAAAATAGGAACAGCAGGTTTGGTAGCTTTCCTTTCACTTTTACTACAACACTTCTACTCCTTTCACTATCATTTTGGAAGTAAATGAACATTTTTATTACTGCTTTGACTGATGCGTGATCCATTTATTGAACCCTGAGCAGAAGAAGCCAAGTTCTGAGATATAAAAAACATTTTTTTTCTGATGACTGCAATGAAGAGAATGTGAAAAAGTGAAAAACCACTCAAAGGGCTCTAATTTCTTGGCGCAGCGCAGGATGGCGTAGCGTGGCGTAGCCCACGCAGTGGCAATTTCGTCCGGTGCAACACCATGCGCGGCCACTTTGGCAATTTGGTAGACGGACGTGCGCTGAGATGGGTGTGGCGGCGTAGTAGGGGGGCGTGTCACATGTTCATCATGACGCAGTGACAATTTCGTGGATAAAGGCTCCGCCGAAAGTGCGCACAGAGCTCACCAGCTCCAACCTGGTTTACTTTCTGCGCAGTGGTAATTTGGCTGACCGGCGCACAGTGCAGCACACATCGCTGAAACCTCACAGGCAGGTTTCCAGAATGTCAGGCACATTTCAATGCAATAAATAATTACAGCAACCACTATTTAATGTAACTATCTGAATCAGCACATAAATTACAGTATCTATATATATATTCAGCCCATGATTTCATCGCGGTTAGATCGC
Source organism: Gymnothorax javanicus (assembly GCA_029692085.1). NCBI lineage: Eukaryota > Metazoa > Chordata > Actinopteri > Anguilliformes > Muraenidae > Gymnothorax > Gymnothorax javanicus. The sequence continues at coordinate 36,108,604 of CM056201.1, forward strand.
ATATGGAGAGTCTTGACCTGTCTTCAGTTGCCAATTATGAAAATTGGAAATAAAGGAAAATGATTGAGAACTAGCCAGGACTAATTGTTTTCATAAGGGGACGTGTCTGTGCCCTCCCAATTCCCAGTTCTAGCTCCGCCACTGCTAGACATCTCCCCCCATGGGACATCTGACACCCCCTCCCGTTAAGCCAAGGCAGGGTAGATGTTTGCCCTCTTTTGACTTTATTACATTATCGGTCAAAAGTTTATTACATTATTGGTTGGCGTACTTTATTACACTATCGGTCAAAATGGCATTACATTATCGGTTAGAAATTGCAATTACATTATCGGTCAGATAGTGTGATAATTTATTACATTATCAGGCGTTATTACATTATCGGTAATTTATTACATTATCAGTTGTAACAACACCCCCTGACAACAGCCCAACAGATCAAAAACACAATCCTGGATGCAACTAGAACACTACACCAAGCCAGACTACAAATAAGCAACAAATGCAATCCTGTTCTCTGAGAGCGGGAAGGCAGTTGGAACAGGCAGAAAATATGGATTTGTGGTTGAACCATATTCACCTATACAGCTGAAAATACAGAGGAAGACGTTTAAAAGAAAGCAAAAACAGAAACATCAAAGAATGTGTTATGATGAGATTTACCTCAACCATCTGCAAGCCAAGGCATTGTGCTTTTTGCTGGGAGAAATTAGCCAACAAATGCATGAAGACATCTCAGCACAAAACACTGATGTAATGCAGGTAAGCCACCAAAGGTTTTTAAGAGCAAACTTTCAGACTTCAGAACATCCCACAAACGATGCAAGAAGTCTCCACAATATCAGCCAAAACACTCAAGCCTTCTTATGCGGTGTTTTGGTGGTAGCAAAAACCAAAAACCGTTCACCAGAGGTGAAGAACTATTACTCCCTGCCACTGTCATATTGGCCAAGACTACGCTAGACAAAAAACGATGCCTTTGCCAAATGACACCGTTTGCCATGGAATAGATACAATGGGGACAGACATTGTTGATCAAGTAGTAGGAAAATTTGGCAATCTACAGTGAAGCATGCCATGAACCCATGTTTATCACCTAACTGTAAGTGCACTTACCAAAAAGATTCGGTTAAATTCAACTGAAATACTGCCTTGATGTTACTGCATGATGCCTGAAGAATTGGTTTGACATGAATTTAGTGATGTATTCTGAACTTCTGCAATGTAGCATTTGTGTCCTTCAGTTACAAGGTTGTTGTGTAATAAATCTGACAGTCTACAACCCGCATGTCAAAATCATTGCCATTGTATTCCTTTAAACTCAAAGTGCTCGAGCACAGAATCAAAATGACAAAAGATGCGTCACCGTCCAATAAATCAGTGGTTCCAAAACTCTGTCCTCGGGACCCACAGCGTGTGCTGGATTTTGTTCCAACCACAATTAATCCCAGCATTAACAAGCTGCTAATTTTCAAGTCTAGGGAGAAGTTTCACCCTATTAAACCACACTAACAGAAATGGCTATGCATTCTATGATAGGACTGTTTCACAATCAGGGGTAAATTTTAAAATATTGAATAAATTTAGCTTTTTTTCGAAAATTATTAGCAGCAAGGTGACATCTCTCATTCATTTTAAGTTCTGCTATCATTGACTAATCTACAGAAGCCGTTTATTTGATGAAAAAATGTCAAATGTCGAAAATTTGACAGTACGATATCTATTTTTTTGACATTTTGGGGTCTCATTTTCTTTTAGATACATCTGTATTCCTCACCAATAAAATACCACTGCACCCAGTAGCTTGGGCAATCATAATTTTAAAAATGGGAAGGTTTTTTAAGCTACAAATAATATTTGGGGGGTCAGAAACGCATCGATTCATGAAAACGGACATTGTGTCCGTCAAAAAATGTCTTCTCCGGAAATGTTTTTTACATTATTAATATTTCAATAGAGGAGGGGGATCAGTTTGGATGTATTATATGATTTTCGCTCCACATATTCATATGATTGCGCATGAGGAATACTGTGTCAATATATGCACTGGTCATTACACTGTGTACCATGTTATGAGTGTATGTTCTTTGTCCGTCAAAAACATGTCTTCTCCGGAACTGGTTAAAAAGGAGGAAATAGGCCAGACGCATACTGTTTACATAGAAAGAATTACATTAAATCACTCAGAAGCATAAATATTTTCAGAAAAAAATAAAAGTGTGTACAAATATAATTTAGATGTCCCAAATTATCACTATATGTTGTAATTTCAAAATATGTCTTCCACGGAAGAAATTAGGTAAAAAGGCATGTGTTCTTAAACTGTCTGTAATTTCATTAACAATGAACATAAACTATTCATTTTTCCAATATTTTGCTCTTCATCAGCACTATTATTTAGGAACAATTATTATTCTAGTGACAGTCAAGTGGCTTTACAAAGACAGTACCTGAAATGATTTTTTTTTTTTTTTTTTTAAATTTTACTAAAATTTCCAAAAACATGGTATTTAAATATTTGTGTTTATAAACTTGCAAACTTGAACAACAACTCACTGGATGACATGATTGAATTAAACAATGTCGATGAGAAAAGGAGTGTGTTTCACCATAAATGATGTGGTAATGTTCATATGAAAAAAATAATATTTTATCAGAAAATAACTCACTTTGTTTGTCATTTGTATGAATTTTAGGAGAACCCGTGAACCCAACGCTCCAAAATTTTCAGCATGTGTCCTCAACATACGTAAACAAATAGGCATCAATTTGATTCTGTATTCCACATTTGATTTTTGGGGGTCCGTGAGACAAACTTTGGTCTCTGATTGTGAAACAGCCCGATACTTAAAAGCCCAGCATTCATATTGTGTTTATTTAGTGACTTTTATAGCAAGCAAGCCAAGCCAAGGTGACAACATGTTTTCACTGATCAAATCTGAAACTGTGGTGAATCAATGAGGTAACTAATTAGGTTTCTGAATGTAGGTGTTTCAGTTATTTCCAAATGTTTTTTACTCCATCTACCTCCAAGACAGCTCAAGCACAGGTCTTCAGTCTTATCCATCTATCTGTCTCTCTGTCTGTCTATCTGTTGACTACCTCAAGAATTGGAAATTACCCAGCAGCATGTGGGTATCGTGTCATGAAAATGAGGCTAAGCTCGAGGTCACTACCTGTTTCCATCTAAGTCAAGGGTAGCCTGAGTGTACACCCACTTGTCATCTAGTCTTAAAATCTAACAAAAATGACACCAAACAGGTTTGTATCATTACAAATTACGTTGTGATCATGTATTCGCCAAAACTAATCATTTATTACGTGATTAAGAATTCAGAGAAAATGTCAACAAGTAGTAGGCAACTGATTCTTCAATTTCAAGAATCACAAAGTTTCCCTTAAGTCATTTGTAACAAAGCATAATTTGAATATAAATCTGTTGAAGAAAAACATAGCCATTTCTGACATAACGAGGCTTAAAGGGTAAAAAATTCCTATAATCATGAGTAGCAAGCCAGGAATATTCTGTGATTGCACTAGGGGCTGGAACAAAAACCAGGAAACACAGTGCATCCCCATGACCAGGTTTAGGAATCACTGCATACATGATGGTGTGCACTATGAGCTAATGTAATGAAGATCAGAAATCATAGATGAAGGCACTTCGGCTGAATTTTGTTGGTGGTGACGTTTACCGTTGTGGCCAAGGACCGGTCAGCACCAGCGTCCAGCAGAGCTCTCACACACTCCGGATTATCGCTGGCACTTGCCAGAAACAGAGCGCTCTGCCCCTCGGTGGTCACCTGATTCACATCAGCAGTCACGCCCAGCAGCAGCTCAATGCACCTGCAGGCAAAGCCACAGTCACGTGCTGATGACATCACAAACCTTCCAATGCAAGTCAGGTCAAATACTTAAAAGCAAAGAAGCAGAAGAGAAGGTGGTGAACAGCACCAAAAAGATACACACAAAAACATCACAGACACATTCATTTGGACAAAGTAGCTACAATGAGAAAAGCCAATCTGCACTCAAATATATAATCTACCCTCTAGTAACTGAAATGTGGTGTTAAATTACTAATATTTATCCCAATCAAACCCTGCCCAAAGAGGTCTCCACTAAAGACTCATTCATTTCCAAAACAAAGTGTCCATGACGTCATATTCTTCAGCTTCAGTTCCTACAAAACTAAGCACACTACTGGAGGCCTGTCAAGTGTGAGAGGCATTGATGCTGTATGTTTTACGGTGTTAAAGGGATTGTCACATCAGGACACACCTGTGTTGCCCATAGGCAGCAGCCATGTGTAAAGCCGTTAGTCCATTTGCATCAGAAGCCTCAGCAGATGCCCCTGTAGCCAGCAGCAGCTCGATGCATTCTGAGGGAGTGACAGGTTGTAACATTACGATTTGCCGTCAATGAACCTCACATTAAACACGTTTCCCCATGTTCCCTCATCAAAATGGGGAACAAGTTAACCGAAAATTGACAAATTAACCATGAAGACAATTCTTGGATGGACATGCACTTACAAATAACCCTAGTTTTGATTTAGCGGGCCTGCTTAACAATACAAAATAGTTGACTACGAGAATGAGAATGTTCACCAAAATGGATAAGGTAACCATGTACATACTATTGGTGTTCTTATACCATTTAAATTTATAAAAATTAAAAGCTTGGCCTGGTGATGGCACTACAGCAAAGGTCATTTTGTGATAAAAATCAATAATAGTCCCTCCATTCGCACCAGAAATAACCACTAGAAGTGTGACTTGATTTCCATCAAAACTGCTTTAGTAATTCGAGTAATTTGTTTATGTAACGTTTGACCTGGAGGTGGCAATACAGGTAAGGTCATAGGGTCACACAAAGCAATAGCGTGCATCCTTTACGCTTCAGGAATGTACACAAGTTTCATGTGATTCCCATTGAAACTGTTGTGGTTATCGCACTAACATAAAGGATCTATAATGCAGTGAAAAAGTATTTGCCCCCATCTCAATTTCTTCTATTATTGCATACTAGCGCGTTGCCCGTGGGGATCCAAGGGTTCTAGATTCAACCCACATGGGGCCCCCCACATGGGGCCCAATTTTCAGCCCAAGTTTATTCCCATCCCCTAATTTGAGAAGCCACTCAGCAAAGGTTTTTTTCTCTCTTGTGGATGAATTGGCTTGGTCACGTGACATTTTTATGGAAACACCATAGCAACGTGATGACATCATAATGGTGCATTGTTCACTATCATATAAAAGCACTGATTGGCCAGACACACACGCACGCAGAGTCCACTTTGCTATTATATTATAGATTTATAATATTTAAATGTGTCAAATCATCAAACTAATTTTAAAATAAGACAAAGACAATGTGAATGACCACAAATAGCAGCTTTTATATTATCATTTAATTTATGAAAGGAATAAAGTTATTCAAAACCTGAATCACCCATTTGAAAAAATTATTTCCCCCCTAAACCTAATAAGTGGCTGTGCCACCCTCAGTGGCAACAACTGCAAATAAATGTTTGCGATGACTGGCAATGAGTCTTTTTTTATTGCTGTGGGGGAATTTCGGCCCACTGTTCCTCACAATTGTTTTAATTCAGCCACACTGGAAGCTTATTGAGCATGAACTGCCTGTTTGAGGTCATGCCACACCATCTTAATCTGACTCGAGTTAGGACTCTGACTAGGACACTCCAAAACCTTCAACTTGTGTCTCTTGAGCCATTCAGACATGGACTTGCTTGTGAGCCTTGGATCATTGTCCTGCTGCATAACCCCAATGCGCTTGACAAGAATTGATGGCAGGACATTCTCCTTAATAATTTTCTGGTAGGGAACAGAATTCAAGGTTCCACCAATTATGGCAATTCACTGAGGTCCTGAAGCAGCAAAGCAGTCCCAGACCATCACACTGCCACCATCATGTGAGACTGCTGGTAGGATGTTCTTACTGTGGACTGCTGTGCTAGCTTTACGCCAAATGGAACAGGACCTTGTTATCCAAAACCTTCCTTTTTTGACTTATTAGTTCACCCAATATTATCCAAAAATACTTGGCAGTCAACAAGATTATTTTTGGCAAATGTGACAGGAGCCTTTGTGTTCGTTTTGGTCAGCAGTGGTTTTCACCTTGCAGCTCTCCCATGGATGCCATTTTCGCCCAGTCTCTATTTAAAGCGCATATCCTTGCCGATTTAAAACGTAAAATGCACCCAATTTTGAGATACAATATAGAATTTTTAGTCACTTTACGCATTTTAACCAATATAACACATCGGTCAGTGTCAGATATACCTGGTTTAATATCAGTATTTTAGGCAGAATTCGTCTGGCGCGGAAAAAGCCTGCGATTTGAATCTCCCAGGGAAAATGACTTTCTCTGAAGTCACGTGCGGTTCCCGCAGCCCAAGGGCGGCGCTGGTCATTCTGTTGCTAGTGGATATACTCGGAGGTTGCGTTATTGTTTATGGTGTTTATTTTCGGGAATTGGGTGTTATTTGAAGTATTTGGCGAAATGGTCAACAGGCGTGTTGTGGGAGGGTGCAGAAACACCAGTAAGTGCTGTATCTGTTGTTTAGCTGGAATCAGTAAATGTTGGTGACCGTGCACTGATCCATACAGGCACTGGGTCTCTCAGCGCCCTGGATATGGGGGAACCGCAGGTGACGTCACCAATCTGGATCAATATGGCTGAGGACTCCCTGGGGATTGTTCCAGACACTTCTGGTAATTTTCAAAAATTGTTTTATCTATACACGGACCACCCTTGGCAAAATAACCCTTAGGATTTGGTGTATAAAGGCACAATCTTTTAGACAAAAACAGATTAATTTGGTCCAGGATATGCACTTTAATGGTAGAATTGTGAACACTGACCTTCACTGAGGTAAATGAGGCCTGCAGTTCTTTAAATGCTACTCTGACCTAAACTGAGGTGAATGAGGCCTGCAGCTCTTTAAATGTTACTCTGACCTTAACTGAGGTAAATGAGGCCTGCAGCTCTTTAAATGTTACTCTGACCTTAACTGTGGTAAATGAGGCCTGCAGCTCTTTAAGTGTTACTCTGGCCTTAACTGAGGTAAATGAGGCCTGCAGCTCTTTAAGTGTTACTCTGACCTTAACTGAGGTAAATGAGGCCTGCAGCTCAATAAATGTTACTCTGACCTTAACTGAGGTAAATGATGCCTGCAGCTCTTTAAGTGTTACTCTGACCTTAACTGAGGTAAATGAGGCCTGCAGCTCTTTAAATGTTACTCTGACCTTAACTGAGGTAAATGAGGCCTGCAGCTCTTTAAATGTTACTCTGACCTTAACTGAGGTAAATGAGGCCTGCAGCTCTTTAAATGTTACTCTGACCTTAACTGTGGTAAATGAGGCCTGCAGCTCTTAAAATGTTACTCTGACCTTAACTGAGGTAAATGAGGCCTGCAGCTCTTTAAATGTTACTCTGACCTTAACTGAGGTAAATGAGGCCTGCAGCTCTTTAAATGTTACTCTGACCTTAACTGAGGTAAATGAGGCCTGCAGCTCTTTAAATGTTACTCTGACCTTAACTGAGGTAAATGAGGCCTGCAGCTCTTTAAATGTTACTCTGACCTTAAGGCCTGCAGGTAAATGAGGCCTGCAGCTCTCTTTAAATGTTACTCTGACCTTAACTGAGGTAAATGAGGCCTGCAGCTCTTTAAATGTTAAACTACTCTGTGACCTTTAGGTAAATGAGGCCTGCAGCTCTTTAAATGTTACTCTGACCTTAAATGAGGTAAATGAGGCCTGCAGCTCTTTAAATGTTACTCTGACCTTAACTGAGGTAAATGAGGCCTGCAGCTCTTTAAATGTTACTCTGACCTTAACTGAGGTAAATGAGGCCTGCAGCTCTTTAAATGTTACTCTGACCTTAACTGAGGTAAATGAGGCCTGCAGCTCTTTAAATGTTACTCTGACCTTAACTGAGGTAAATGAGGCCTGCAGCTCTTTAAATGTTACTCTGACCTTAACTGAGAGTAAATGAGGCCTGCAGCTCTTTAAATGTTACTCTGACCTTAACTGAGGTAAATGAGGCCTGCAGCTCTTTAAATGTTACTCTGACCTTAACTGAGGTAAATGAGGCCTGCAGCTCTTTAAATGTTACTCTGACCTTAACTGAGGTAAATGAGGCCTGCAGCTCTTTAAATGTTACTCTGACCTTAACTGAGGTAAATGAGGCCTGCAGCTCTTTAAATGTTACTCTGTGAGGTAAATGAGGCCTGCAGCTCTTTAAATGTTACTCTGACCTTAACTGAGGTAAATGAGGCCTGCAGCTCTTTAAATGTTACTCTGCCTGAGGTAAATGAGGCCTGCAGCTCTTTTAAATGTTACTCTGACCTTAACTGTAAATGAGGCCTGCAGCTCTTTTAATGTTACTCTGACCTTAACTGAGGTAAATGAGGCCTGCAGCTCTTTAAATGTTACTCTGACCTTAACTGAGGTAAATGAGGCCTGCAGCTCTTTAAATGTTACTCTGACCTTAACTGAGGTAAATGAGGCCTGCAGGCTTTAAGTGCTCTGACCTTAACTGAGGTAAATGAGGCCTGCAGCTCTTTAAATGTTACTCTGGCCTTAACTGAGGTAAATGAGGCCTGCAGCAGCTCTGACCTTAACTTTAAATGAGGCCTGCAGCTCTTTACTCTCTGACCTTAACTGAGGGTAAATGAGGCCTGCAGCTCTTTAAGTGTTACTCTGACCTTAACTGAGGTAAATGAGGCCTGCAGCTCTTTAAATGTTACTCTGACCTTAACTGAGGTAAATGAGGCCTGCAGCTCTTTAAATGTTACTCTGGCCTTAACTGAGGTAAATGAGGCCTGCAGCTCTTAAATGTTACTCTGGCCTTAACTGAGGTAAATGAGGCCTGCAGCTCTTTAATGTTACTCTGACCTTAACTGAGGTAAATGAGGCCTGCAGCTCTTTAAATGTAAATTACTTTAAATGTTCTGGCCTTAACTGAGGTAAATGAGGCCTGCAGCTCTTTAAGTGCTCTGGCCTTTAAATGCCTGCAGCTCTTTAAATGTTACTGTGGCCTTAACTGAGGTAAATGAGGCCTGCAGCTCTTTAAATGTTACTCTGACCTTAACTGAGGTAAATGAGGCCTGCAGCTCTTTAAGTGTTACTCTGACCTTAACTGAGGTAAATGAGGCCTGCAGCTCTTTAAATGTTACTCTGGCCTTAACTGAGGTAAATGAGGCCTGCAGCTCTTTAAATGTTACTCTGGCCTTAACTGAGGTAAATGAGGCCTGCAGCTCTTTAAGTGTTACTCTGACCTTAACTGAGGTAAATGAGGCCTAACTCTGACCTTAACTGAGGTAAATGAGGCCTGCAGCTCTTTAAATGTTACTCTGGCCTTAACTGAGGTAAATGAGGCCTGCAGCTCTTTAAGTGTTACTCTGACCTTAACTGAGGTAAATGAGGCCTGCAGCTCTTTAAATGTTACTCTGGCCTTAACTGAGGTAAATGAGGCCTGCAGCTCAGGTAAATGAGGCCTGCAGCTCTTTAAATGTTACTCTGACCTTAACTGAGGTAAATGAGGCCTGCAGCTCTTTAAGTGTTACTCTGACCTTAACTGAGGTAAATGAGGCCTGCAGTTCTTTAAATGCCTGAGGTAAATGAGGCCTGCTCTTTAAATGTTACTCTGACCTTAACTGAGGTAAATGAGGCCTGCAGCTCTTTAAATGTTACTCTGACCTTAACTGAGGTAAATGAGGCCTGCAGCTCTTTATGTGTTAACTGAGGTAAATGAGGCCTGCAGCCTTAACTGACCTTAACTGAGGTAAATGAGGCCTGCAGCTCTTTAAATGTTACTCTGGCCTTAACTGACTGAGGTAAATGAGGCCTGCAGCTCTTTAAATGTTTTAAGTGTAAATTACTCTGACCTTAACTGAGGTAAATGAGGCCTGCAGCTCTTTAAGTGTTACTCTGACCTTAACTGAGGTAAATGAGGCCTGCAGCTCTTTAAATGTTACTCTGACCTTAACTGAGGTAAATGAGGCCTGCAGCTCTTTAAATGTTACTCTGACCTTAACTGAGGTAAATGAGGCCTGCAGCTCTTTAAATGTTACTCTGACCTTAACTGAGGTAAATGAGGCCTGCAGCTCTTTAAATGTTACTCTGACCTTAACTGAGGTAAATGAGGCCTGCAGCTCTTTAAATGTTACTCTGACCTTAACTGAGGTAAATGAGGCCTGCAGCTCTTTAAATGTTACTCTGGCCTTAACTGAGGTAAATGAGGCCTGCAGCTCTTTAAGTGTTACTCTGACCTTAACTGAGGTAAATGAGGCCTGCAGCTCTTTAAATGTTACTCTGACCTTAACTGAGGTAAATGAGGCCTGCAGCTCTTTAAATGTTACTCTGACCTTAACTGAGGTAAATGAGGCCTGCAGCTCTTTTAAATGTTACTCTGACCTTAACTGTAAAGGTAAATGAGGCCTGCCTGCAGCTCTTTAAATGTTACTCTGACCTTAACTGAGGTAAATGAGGCCTGCAGCTCTTTAAATGTTACTCTGACCTTAACTGAGGTAAATGAGGCCTGCAGCTCTTTAAATGTTACTCTGACCTTAACTGAGGTAAATGAGGCCTGCAGCTCTTTAAATGTTACTCTGACCTTAACTGAGGTAAATGAGGCCTGCAGCTCTTTAAATGTTACTCTGACCTTAACTGAGGTAAATGAGGCCTGCAGCTCTTTAAATGTTACTCTGACCTTAACTGAGGTAAATGAGGCCTGCAGCTCTTTAAATGTTACTCTGACCTTAACTGAGGTAAATGAGGCCTGCAGCTCTTTAAGTGTTACTCTGACCTTAACTGAGGTAAATGAGGCCTGCAGCTCTTTAAATGTTACTCTGACCTTAACTGAGGTAAATGAGGCCTGCAGCTCTTTAAATGTTACTCTGACCTTAACTGAGGTAAATGAGGCCTGCAGCTCTTTAAATGTTACTCTGACCTTAACTGAGGTAAATGAGGCCTGCAGCTCTTTAAATGTTACTCTGACCTTAACTGAGGTAAATGAGGCCTGCAGCTCTTTAAATGTTACTCTGACCTTAATTAAATGAGGCCTGCAGCTCTTTAAATGTTACTCTGACCTTAACTGAGGTAAATGAGGCCTGCAGCTCTTTAAATGTTACTCTGACCTTAAGCAGGGTAAATGAGGCCTGCAGCTCTTTAAATGTTACTCTGACCTTAACTGAGGTTGAGGCCTGCAGCTCTTTAAATGTTACCTGACCTTAACTGAGGTAAATGAGGCCTGCAGCTCTTTAAGTGTTACTCTGACCTTAACTGAGGTAAATGAGGCCTGCAGCTCTTTCAGTGTTACTCTGACCTTTTTGAGGTAAATGAGGCCTGCAGCTCTTTAAATGTTACTTTTTCCTTAAATAAATGAGGCCTGCAGCTCTTTAAATGTTACTCTGAATGAGGGTAAATGAGGCCTGCAGCTCTTTAAATGTTATGTTTAACTCTGGTAAATGAGGCCTGCAGCTCTTTCAGTGTTTCAAATTAATTTGTGCCTTTTGGAAATGAGACCTCGATGCACTTAAATTTAAGACCAGCCAGGTTCCAGGTTAAATAAAAAAGATAATTTTCACCGTTGTTCGCTAGAGAGGGTAAATACTTTTTCAATGAAGATGAAATATGTTTCTCATTTGTTGTTGAATTTCTGTTTGCCTACTTTATATTGCAAGACAAGCTCTATTTAAGTGATGTTTAGATTCAGCAGGGCTGGCAGTAATAATCATACCTGGGTAAGTCTAGTGAAAATGAACCCAATTATCAATTGAATTAGGCAATTGGTTGATTTAGTAACAAAGGGGGCAATTACTTTTTCATACAGGGCCAGGTAGAACTGGATTGCTTTTTCTTTCAATAAATGAAATAAAATGAAATCAGCACTTAAAAACCACATTTTATGTTTACTCTGGTTATCTCTGTCTATGATTCAAATTAATTTGATGAAATGTGACATTTAAATCTCTAATATATACAAAATAAAAGAAATTTGGATGAGGGTAAATACTTTTTCAATGCAATGCATGCTGGTGGCAGTATTAGTGTCCATAAAGAATCCATAATATCCTCATGCAATCTGTTTCAGGGATATAAATACTTCAAATATATTTCACACCAATATCTCAATAGAAACAGTCACCCTTTTTCCAAAGAGCAGACAAAAGTAAAATTTCAGATATAGCACATGTTCAGCTGTTACCTGTATTTCCATTCTGAGCAGCAGAGAACAAGGCAGCATTTGTATCCTCGCAGTTGTGAATAATATCCTTTGGATCTGGGTTAAGCAGCATTGACAGTAAAGTGACATTTCCCTGGGTAGCAGCTTCAAGGAGGAGGGTGCGCCCGTCAGCCAGGGAGGCGGGGTCACCCCTGGGGAGGGAGGAGTCTATGGAGGAAGTCCAGCCTGGAGGATAGGGCAACACTTACAAGGAGGAAGACTAGGGCTGTGCCGAGGCACAGTCGCAACACACGCTACCAGGTGTGTTCCCCCAACACCGTCACTTGGACCACCCGAGAGAGAACAACTAAATTTTGTCTACACAGCTTCTGCCTGCCGACATTATTCCTTTCAAAGCCCAACATAGGAAAACTTAACCTGGTCTGCACACACTGCTCTCATTTCCCAACATAGGAAAACTCAAGACTTCTCCACCCTATGGAACACCATCCCTCAGCTCCCAGTACTGGACAGCTAATGATTCTGTACAGTCTCGGCACCCAGGGTTAACGCTCTCAGCTCCGAAAAGTTTAAGGCCCTAAACCATCCTGTACATGCAGCTCTGGAGCTAAGGTGGCGGTACCTTGAAGAGAAACACCTGCTTTAGTGCCAAACCACAGCATTCAGCAGTGGAGGTGCTCATTAGTCAGGGATTCTAAGGGACACTGCTCTAATTACACTGCAGTTTATTTATACTGTACTGTCACTCTAATTACGCTAATTTTGTTCATGACAACAACATGATCTCCCACTGGGAAAGGCAGGCACAACAGTAATCTGAGCTTACGGACAGCTCTGGACTAAGGCATAATGGGAGCAAAGAAACGGGGTGGAGAGCTCATGCAATGCAGGTGAGGAGAGAAATCAGTCCCGTTGCAGCTCAAATACTCAAGTATAAAACTCAAATTCAATCAAATGACTTCTGTTTTAACACAAACACACAAAGACACACACACACTCTGCCTTGAGATCAAGCACTGTTACTTATAAATAGACAGAAACAAAGGAAAATAGACAGCGCTACACTTTCAACAAACCAGAACCACAGATAGTCAATCAAATTCTACACATGCAAATACCGAACAACTGCGTAATAAGACAAATCAGTGCTACATAAACACAAAAAGTGATACCATGTACCGTACTCAACAGAAACAACAGTAAGACAGTCATAATTTATACATGGATAAGTACATCTCTTAGGACAATCTGACCCAAACATGGTAAGACAAAGCTGAGATAACGTTGGAGCAAAGAACTTGCACTAATGTGGGATTTTGATATGAAGAGTTAAAACTGGCTATTAAAGCGAGCAGAAGACTATCAGAGAAAACTTTTGACATGAGCGCTAGAAAGAGGAAGAAAACAGGAAGTAGTATTATCACTGAACAGTAGAATGATTATTTTCAAAAATTTTAGTGTGAGTATAAAACTGCCCTTAAGCCACATCTAAAAAAAAGAGGGAGTGAAACGGATGTGCCTCGTAAACCCAGATTATTTGTAGAACACATAAATAAATACACGGCTTCATGACAGTAACGGTGAGATGTGTAAATGTACAATAACAATCTGGAGAGAGAGGCAGTCGCTATAGCAACCCTGATGTTCCCTGTCAGGAGCTCTGGCCTGGATTTCCCTCAAAATTGAAAATTTGAGGGACTCAATGTTTTTTTTTTTCCCCCTCAACCAACAACAATGAAGCTTCCTCAGAGCAGGTCAATTAATCAGTCTTTATAGCATCAAATCCTCGAGTCCTGTACTGTCGGGACAGACGGTGCAAAATGTAGAACGTCCATCGACTCCAAGCAGGAGTCTTTTGATATGAAAGAAAATATTAAACGGAAGCACCACAAACTACAATCTACAAGTAGCCTATTGATAGATTATTTAAAATTCTTAGTGTAAAGAGGCTACACGCTCTTCCTATTTGAACACCGAACCAACACAAGATTGAATTTAAGATTAATCTCATCAGCAATCCAACGCATATAAAGTGAACTTGCAACAATCCTGCAAATATCAAAGGACCGAATTTGTCCAGAAGAGAAAACAAACATATTAAACATCAAGACAATTGATCAGATTGTCTACCTGACTGATTTTTGGGTCACTTATCTTTACGCCATAGTAGACAGGACAGGACAGAGAGCACACAGCATGCGATGAAGAGGGGAAAGGGATAGACCAGCCACTGGCATCAGCATCAGAGGAGTTTTGACAGGACCTGAAACCCTCCTCAAACTCCCTTGTTGGTGAACCTCAACTTCCAAAATGGCTGAGGCATGCATGTTGCTTACAAGGCTGAACAGGCATTTGAGAAAGAGTATACTGAAGAAAAGTGCACACTTTTAAAAAGAGCAGGTAGAAGAAGCATACTTGGAGTGAAATTTTAAAGAGGGAAAATTTATCTTAGCCAAAAGAGTCTCTTAGGGTGTGTGCTGCAGGAGTGTGTCTGGGCATTGCTTGCAAGAAAAGTGCAGAGAGAGTGGAGAATTTGATGAGATTATGAATAACACTGGATTGAATTATGGCAGTGCATTTAGATGTAGTTAAGGTACATATGGGTGTAGCAACTGTGTTGTAGGCTGCAGTTGAGAGCAGTATGTAGTGATCCTTTACCTGAAGCTGCTGCCAGGGGTCTGTCTGAATCACAGGAGGGTCTACAGGATGAAGCGCTAACAGGGTTTATGGGGGGGCTACTGACAACAGCGACGGTGACAGGGTGGCACTCTGCACATGCTTTCCACTGCGGCTCCGGCCCCAGGGGAGGGTGGGCACCCACCTGAGATGCAGTCAAGGCTGGGACAGGGCTGGCCCCACCCGTACCTGCTATATCAAGAGCGGGTTTGGGCGGGAGCATGGGGGTGCCTGGCTTTGAGGGAACGCCCACAGCTGAGCCAGGGGATCTGCTGCCATCGCCCGCCCCTTTGATAGGGGGGTGGGGGGCAGCTGAGGCCTGTGATAGGCCCGGTTTTTTTGGCGGGACGGGTGGGGGGTTGCCTCGGTCGACTTTGCCCGCGGTGGGGGACTTGATCTGCCCGTGACCGAGCCTTCCGGGGAAGGGCCCGCCCTCGGAGGCGGAGTGAGGCAGGCCAGGTCGAAGGGCGCCGCCCCCCGCGGGCGGGCTGGTGAAGCGCGAGAGAACCTGGGTGACGGTGTGGCGAGCCTGCTGCTTGGCCACCAGGTCCCGGCTAGAGGGGGACGCTTCTCGAGACCGGGGGCTCTGCGAGCCCGTGCCGTTTTGGTCCTGCTCTGACGGCGGGCTCTGGAACTTGTAGCGGGCGGCCTGGACGCGGGGGCTGACTCCAGTGGGCGTGCCTGGGGAGTGTAAACCGTGTATGGGCGTGGCGGGAGCAAACGTGGGCAGGGTCTCGGCGCCGGACGGCCCGTTCTCGGACTGGAGTAGCCCTCCTGGGCAGCTGTACGCCTGCCCCCGCGGCATTCCGCTGTGCACGCCGGTCTTAGGCAGCGGTGCGGTGCCGTAGTTCCCGCCGAGAGTTTTGGTGGGCACGGCAAGGGGCATGGGGTCTGTTTGGCACGAGGACGTCCGCATATTCGCAGGGTCCGTCTCCACCGCAACAGAGGCGGTTGCCTTAGGCGCGGTCGCCGCGGCGGGGGTTGTGCTTGTGGGGGCCGGGGCTTTGCCGGCCCTCTTGGTCCTGAGCTCCTCCAGCTGCCGACTTAGGCCAACGCTCTCCTCTTTTAACTCGGCGCACCGCACCTCCTCCCGCCCAAGACTCGCCCTCAGCTGCTCCCGCTCGACGTCCATCTCCGAGAGCTGCTTCTCCATCCGCGCCTCCATCTCCTGGCCCTTCTGCCGCTCCGCTTTCAGCTCCTTCTCCAGCTGCCCAGACGCCTTGCCCTCCTCCTGGAAGCGGGCCGACAGCTCCTCGAACCGCTGGCTCTCCTCCACCACGCGGGCGGCCAGCTGTCGACATTCGCGCACCAGCATGGTGACGATGTGCTTGTTCTTCTCGCGCTCGTCCTTCAGCTGCGCGGAGAGCCGCCGGTGCTCCTGCTGCAGGCCCTGCAGCTGCTCCTTCTCCTGCTCCAGCTGTACAGGGAGACATTCGGTGAACAGCCTAAATACATGCACACGCACGTGCCAAAACACACACACAACTCTGTGACTCTTAGTCCTTTTTTTTTTTTAAACGCATTCACAAACACGTGCACGCACTTTCAGTTTCATCCTCTTCTGTGCACGAGTGATTCTTAAGTCCTGGAGGAACTTCATTGGTCTTGAATGTAAATTGCTTTGCCGCTTTCATGTTCGTGTCTATATTTAGAGCGGTGACTTCAATCAGTTTTGGAGCAAAGTGCTGCATTCGCAAAGATGAACTCAGAGAACAAAAGTGATGGAAGTAATTGAGAGAGCTAGAGAAAAATGGGCAACAGAAAAAGAAGAGAGATCTGAAGTTTCATGCGGATGATTCAATTACGTTGACTTGCCAACTAGAAGGAACCATATGTGGATGTGGAGCTATTGTTAGCCTTGTGTTGGCAGTGAAAGCCCTTGCGTTTTTGAGCTCCCCAGGCATCAGGTTCACCTCTGCTGCCTTTTGCATCCACTCTGCTAGGCATGTCCAAACGATAAGTAATCAATCGATACTTAAGGGGTCTTCAGGGTAAAAATTTCCATTTTTTTTTTAAATTTCAACATTTTTGATTTTCACATAAAATAAAATAAATAAAGGAATGCAGTGAGATGCCAGTAAACACCAAGAATCTATGTTTTTCCTCTGCCTCAATTGTTACTTGTGACTTTAAATGCAAATTACCGAAAATCACAATTTTGACTGATTTTCAACATTGTGGCATTCATAAATTCATTAATATTCATCTGATTGACTTGAAATTTGGACTGAAGTTGTATCTGTTGGATATCTATGAAATGACATAGGATTTTCTAGATAGGTGCATCCCTAGGGGGTTAATTTTGAAAATGAAGCAAGTTGATGATAACGATTTTCATTAAATATTCATAAATGTTCCAAACAAAAAAAAAAATCCTATGTCATTTCATCTGAAACCTTTCATATGAGACAAATTTGAGTAAAATCTGACCACGGGTTATTGAAATATCAGTGCCACAAAATATTTTCAGATTTTGTCATTAAAGTGCCGTTTCCATGGTTACCATGTCAATTTTTATCAAAATACTACATTTTATGAGGTTAAAATCATGTTGAGTATGTTTATTTCTTAGTTTTTACATTATTATGGTTATTTCTACACTTTACCCTGAAGACCCCTTAAAGCAGCACTATGTAGTTTTTTCACTCTCAAATATATCTTTCCAAGATCATTCTGGCGATACATCAACTCACAATAGGTTGAATGACACCTTTGCCATGGCTCGATCGCGCCTGCATCGCCTTCACTGGCACTATGTAACTTCGGGTTTTGGGTAGGAACCCAGGCCACCCAGGCCCAAAAAGAACTACAAAACTTACTTACTGCTTTACGGCACACGTCACACAATCCCCCTCCCCCGTGTCTCTCAAGACCAGCGAGTGAACGTAGAATGAAGCAGAGTTGGAAGTGGTTGTAAGGCTGAAGCGGTGAGGAAACCGAAGAAAGTAAAGGTGTTGTCGGAGGAGACATTTAAAAGAAAACGCGAAAACAACAGAATAAGAGTCAGGACAAGGGTCAACATTGGACCGGCTTTCACTCGCTGGCGAGAGCTGAAAGAGGAGGAAGGATGTCCGACCGATGGCGACCTGGCGTTGTTACTTTTGGATCAGTAAGTACAAATTTTTACCTTAATCTTTCATTCTAGATTTAGATCTAGTGCGTTTGAACTTGCTTTGTGTCAGGCTGTGTCACTGAAATCATCTAGTATCCCGTTTATGCTCAGTCAAATAATCGTCTACAGCGATTTATCTAGCTAGATGGTATCTGACATGCTAGCTAGTTGTCATGCAATCGCTAGCTGGCAAACATTGCTAAACTAGTCGCCAGTCGAAATGTTTGATCACAAACGTGTACTTCACTCCCGTATAGAGTACTAAAGGTAGAAGATTTGTCGTGTTTTATTTCAGAAAGATAAGGCAATGATCTGGGTTGGCATGTACTCATGTCGTTTCAGGGATTTTCTGCCAATTCCCTGCTGCCCTCTTGTTTTATTGCACAAGCTAATCGGTTCTGTGCATGACGATTTTGTGGTCGGATTCTACATAGGGACTGGCTATTCAAACAGCGACTGTGCATGTAGGCGACGTCCACTCACTTCTTAGCAGAGCAAAAATGAAATTAATTGAAAAAAAAAGAAAAAAGAAATGAAACCTCACCCGGGATTGGATACCGATGGATGATGTTAAAAATATACACTGTCGGCGGGTTAACCCGCTAAGCCATCGAAATATCACAATTGACAAGCGGACCAAGTCACTCCATAGGTCAAACTGAAACAAGTGGGCATAAATTTCATGGTTGAAAACACCTCGGCTGGATAAACTTGTGACCATTGTTACCGCAGAGATAGTAGCTGAACCTGAGTTTGTTGTGCCTCTGTGAAGTCGAACATTTTAGGTTTACAATTCCCTTTTCAGCTGGCGGAGATGGGAGGGGATGCTAAAAGCCATTTAAACAATTACTTTATTCCAAAATAAACTCATGTAAATTATGACAACGTTGTGCGTGTGTTTTTTTTTTTTTGGGGCGGGGGGGTAAATTGTCATCACGGCTTCACAACTGTCAACAATCAATAAAATACTTGAATCGCACGGATAGATAACAAGTAAAATAGGATTGTAATTGTTAAGGCATTTCCACGGACAGCAAAGGCCAGTGGAAAGTCTTCTGCTGCTGTGAGAAAGACACGACTTCTGTAAACAAAGGTCACCAGAAAACAGGGAAACCAGTGGATCCGTAACACCGGTTAGGGCTAGGATTAGTAGCAGCTGTGCATGTAAGCGACGCCAACTCGCTCACTTGCAGAGTACTGCTGAGCAAAAATGAATCAATGATGGTAAGGTTAGGGTTAGGGGTTAAATTTAGGTTCACGGTTCGTTCCTGACATGTAAAGTGCATGCATAAAACGCTGTAAAGGGCCGTCCACACTGAGAAAGATAACCATAATGATAATGAGCATCAACATTGATGAACGATATCGTTGTGTAAACATTGACGTTGTGCGTTCCAGCTGTGTCAGAGCCCTTTTTTCACTGTGATGTCATCTGCCGTGTTGAATGAACGCAAAGCCCTGTAAATTCCAATGGATTTCGACTGGCAGTCAGTTTGTGCATAAAATCGCTCCGAAAGTGACCGCAACAATGTCGTTTGCCATTATCATTGTCGTTATAGTTGTAGTGTGGACTTCGCCATCTACGTGAGTTAGACCGATTTTTAAGTCTCCCTTACCTGGTCTGAAGACATGGTTGATGGGATCGCACATTACATGTCCTGCTTCAGAAAGTTCGCTGGTGTCATTGGCTTGTCAACAAATGCACGTGTAGACAGATTTTACGACAGTTGTTACAGACAATACAGTTTATCAACTGCAGGGGGACACCGCGAGCGAATCCGGCGAAAACTACATAGTGCTGCTTTAACCAACCAAAACAAACATTTAGGCTTTGTCTGGATACCCACGCTAAGACCTGTGGTCCTCCTCAAAGTGTGAAGTTGTGTGACGTACACAAAATACGGACTGAAAGCGTGGACCTCAAGTCTGCACATCTACAGGGGTGAATCACCATTTTCAAATTGGAAATGGGACAAATTCTAAACCCCACTCCTGTAACTGTTGCTTAGGAAGCACTGTTCATTCATTCAGATACACTAACCCAGAAGTCCTCACAGCGATCCTTTTACTGATGCTTATATGGCCGGATTTTTTTCCAAAAGTCAAATCACGTAGCTCTCCTAGAAAGCTAGCTGCAGCATTAACTTTTGTGTTTGTATGTGAGCATTTGTGAAGCTGAAGCAGCTAGCAAGGTAGCCAAGTGTGAGAATGTGGATGCGTGGGTGTGAGCATGTTTGTGTGTGAGAAAGAACTAACTAGCTGGCAGTACACCAGACGGCAAGCATCCGTTAGTGTGCTGGCTGCAGCCATTGGTGGTCTGTTAGAATTCAGTACATTGGCTTTTCAGAGATATCACCCCATTCTAATGCAATTCCAATGCAAGTGCTGCATCACAGCCAGACCCGTTTAGTCTTCCTTTAGTGGTGGAGGGGTGAGAAGGTGGGATGGGGACAAAGCCACATGGGGAAAACATTGATCCTGCAGCAACTAGCCGTTATTTGGAATTGAAGAACACGGCTTGTAATAAGAACATAGCATCTGAAAACATCACATTTGTGTCACATTAAGGCAAAAAAAAAAAAAATCAGTTTTGAGTCATTTCAGCCAGGTAATATGAACGTATCGCAGGACTCCCTCTCATTTGCTTGCCTAACAAATAGTTAGTTTAAGCGGCTGCGTGTTGCTAGCATACGGCAAATTTGCCAATTAAAAAAAACATCCAATAAGATCCTAAATAGTGAAACCATGGACACACTGTCGCTTACAGTTTTGAGGCAAGCAAATGATATTATGACTATGAAAAGGTTTGACTATGTTAATGAGTTCAAGCTAATTATTTTGAAAGAACTCCAAACACCTGTGTTCAGCAGCCTAATTTGGAACTTACAGGTTCTCAGTGTCTAATTTGATCTGTTTAAACTTGTTGTTACCTGAAATTGCTTGCGATATAGAAAAGGAAACATGGCATGTTCATCGGATTTTTATTCTTCATGGTACACATGGATATTACTGACAAAATGTGGCTTAAGATGGTAAATAACCACTTTAAATATGAAATGCACCAAATAAAGACAAATTAACAACTTATTACAATCCTACAATTGTAACTGCGGTTGGAAAAAATACTAGCATACACAGTGGGACACCTGGACCAAGTCTGAGATCCACTGCACTAGATCAGGGCTGTCAAACTGGTCTGTGAAAGGGCCATTGAGGCTGAGAGTTTTCATTCCAACTGCGCAGAAGCACCGCAGATACAACTAATCAACTGCACAAGCTGAGATCAGTTGATTAAATTAGTTGTATCACGTGTGCTTCTGCTTGGTTGGATTGAAAACCTGCAGCCTCTTGGCCCTTTTACAGACCAGTTTGAGGCCCGAGCTATAGACTACAATTGGAAACATGAGCTGCTAAAAACGATATTGAAGACAATATCAAGTGTGCGATATTGAAACCTCAGCATGAAGAAGGCATATATTTTTATGTGCAAGCCTGGGAGTACATGTTTTTGCAGTGGTGTGTTTCATTGGTAAGCAATGAAAATGTTTATTAGCAGAGCTCACACTCCACAAGATCATTATGGCAAAAATCAATTTAAATTATCGCCACAGAAAGGTTTCCAAGCATTAAAAATCCAGATATATTTCAGGTTTCTGAATGTGTTGCCACGAGACAACAAGTTATGAAATGTTCTCCAAATGACAGGTGTCACTCATCAGCCCCACCCTCTCATCTAGAACAGTGCAATACTATAGACAGCTTTGCATACAGCAACAGGGTTGTCACCAAAACAACAGTTAATTATGTACTGTATCACCATAGCGACAAATGTCATGAGTTTGCATGTGCACTGCAAAGAAATGATTTTTCAGTTCTGCATTTCTGATTTTGGCAACAGTTCAGCTGCTAAGCCATCGTTCCCATTAGCCCGATACATAAACATGGTACCACAACACAAAAATTAGGAATACTTATGAATATTAAAAGAATTTATGCTCGTAAAGGACAAATATTTACGTGAAAACTACAGTTGTATTTCAATTCATAGACTTAACTTGGGCTAGAATCCACATGCATACAGAGTGAGCTCCATAATATATGGGACAAAAATTCCTTTTTTCATTTGTTTGGCTCCGTACGCCTGCACTATAGACAGTTTCTATTTTTTCTTTTAACAAATTTTGGCTTCACTGTAGATATATTAGGACACTTTTCATACAGTTTCCCTTTAGAGGGCAGTTGAATGTTTGTAACAAGTGGCTTTGTGGGCACATCACAGGATGACTTCTCTCCTATTCCTCAAGCCCGCGCCTGGTCACCCAGGAGCTGCAAATGACCCACCTCGGCTCCCCTAACTGTTATCCTGTATTGTTTCCACGTGAACTCCTTGATTTATGGTCATTTGTATAATATTACCCAACTGTACAATTATATTAGGCTTCTAACACAAGGTGTTAAAAAAAAAGTATACCCAACTTTAATCATCAATTATACTGTACAAAAACTACTGAATTTTATTTTAAGTGTGATATGTCATTAAAAGAGTAAAACCAGCTCTTTCTAATGACCTATCGCACTTAAAATTCAGTAGTTTTTGTACGGTGTAATCCATGATTAAAGTTGGGTATGCTTTTTTTTTGAAACACCATGTAGATTATAATAGACTTCCTCCAAATAAAACTAGTAAACATTTATTCACCCAGCCAGCGGAGAATGGGCCACTACACCTCCACTACACCCAGGTTTCTCTGGAGATTTCTTCCCATTGACTAGTCCTTTTCCCACCACTATATGAGAATATTTTTTCCCTGTTAGGATTTTTTTTTTAACCTCAACTGGGCACTGAGGCCTGGTACCTACCCTACTGCTACACCATGAAGAGCCTTTTTGACCGTTATTTTGTAAAAAGCACAACACAGATAAAGTTAAATCGAATAGATTCGGTTAAAAAAGGGCGTACAGAGCCATGTTACAAAAATAAGTGCTTTGCGCTCATGTTTGGTGGAAAAATATCTGTCTATCTCATGAGTTGATGGCAAAACTTTGACCCTCACCTTTTTCTGTCTAACCTCTGCAGCAGCGAGTTGGGCAGACATCTTCTCCTGCATCTTTCTACAGTGGGCCATCATGGCCTCCAGGACAGAGATAGGGCTGGTGCCCAGACTCCGCCCCTCCTTGTCCCCTCCCCCCGGCTGCCCATCACGCTGCAGGGCCAGGAAGGGGTCTGTGAGAGTGAAGCAGGCGTACCGCTCCTGGATAAATGTCTCCTTCCTGCGAGCCTGCAGAGAGAAACATGACCTTAAACGTCAACCCCAGAATGGAAACTGAGACCACACAAAATTCAAGAAGGTTCTCAGCCCAAATCAATGAATACGGTTACACGCGCCTAATTTTCCACGATTATTCCCGAAAATTACAATAATCAGGTCATATAAACAGCATATCCCATTTGGATATTCCAAATAAGGCCTTATTCCGAATGTAGCGTTTTCCATCAAACACATGGGATATAGCAATAATATTTGGGTTTTAGGAGCATTCTTTGGACATTCACAGCAAATTTGAAATACCTGTCAGAATTGGAGGATTTTTGCTGCAGCTTGGGACACCTCTTTCTGGTCATGCCAGGATGTGTACAACTATTACAACCCCAACCTTTTCAAGACGGCAGTTGAACGAATAAGGGAAGGAAGCCATTTTCGCACGACCAAACAAACATGCCACCGGTGAAAAAAATACTATTTTGATCACAGTATGTACGGCTGCATGAAAAAGGAAATATTAGGGGAATGTTCATTTTCATTTGCCATATAAACAGTTGACTGCTGATGCATTACAAGGTGCTTACAGCTCAAATTTGAACAGGATATCTTCTCCCCCAATGGGAGTCATGGGGGGTCAGGTTATAAATGGGCCATGAGGCGGCGGGTGTGGCTTTTCAGTCCCAGAAGGCCGGACCTTACTGTTGGTCAGTCATTATTTTTACAAGGCACCTGCTCCGTTACATTACTGCAAGACAGATGTCTTCATGCAGCCGCTATGTTCACTTTTACCGCTCCAATAGACACAGAGCAGACCCAGAGACTGAAATTAAACTGTGGAGGAATATTAATACAGCAGCCAGAAGACAGGCCACCTGAGACTGCGCTACGATTGCCTGGATCAGTTGAGGAGAGGGTATTAAATATCACACACCGTGGAAGATATAATAACCATAACAGCATGATACATTTCATTAAAAGAATGTCCACTCCCTGCCCATAGTCCAACTGGCACCAGCATGAGTTATACATATGACTCATGCCTCACTCCAATGTTACAAGCTCAGCAAAATGTAAATTGCAACGAGATACCCACAGAAAAATGGATTTCTTCCACACCAAAATGTAAAGATATCGTGATTCGTCTTACTTTACGTTGAGCAAATCTACAGTGAAGTACGCTAGTCATTTACACTGTAGTGCTGCTTTTAATATTTTATCTCCTCAGCTTGGCAGTTTTGTGGAGAGAGAGAGAGAGAGAGAGAGAGAGAGAGAGAGAGAGAGAGAGAGAGAGAGAGAGAGAGAGAAATAGGTCAGGTCTGCTCTTTGATTCAACGGACATCTGTCACGCTTCGGATAGCGAATCAGAGTTCAGATGCTACACGGAGCCAAAACCCCCAAATAACACACTGTTTACATATATAAATAACCGCAGCACAGCTGAGAAGATCCTCCACTACTGGCCCACAGTTTGAGCAGCTGACTCAAATGGACTGCAGGTATTAGCTTGTCATTATTCATAATCATTTCCCATGAACATAGTGTCATACATCAAATGAGGGCAGTCAGGCGAGGTCACACTGGTTGTAACAGAAGATTGCAACTGAAGGCCCAGTAGGCCAGTATAACTCTGGATATTGCTGCTAGACAACTTAACCAAGACATATAAACAGCCATTTCACAAGCAGGGCTTGTGAGTCGCAGAATCTCCAGTTTGTAGCAGATAATATTTCACCACAAGCCTAACTCTGAGTTCTGTAAGTGGCATACCATCTCAAAACTTAATATCTGTCCTCCTGACAACAGTATCAGATAGAAATGACAAAATGACAAGTCCTGACAAAATTGCATTTTTCATTCTGAAATGTGACAATTTGACACTATCACTCATATAATATATCCGTCATGAACAGCAAGAAAGATCTGCCTCTTTTCAGAGGGGCTAAGTACCTCCACAGCATTCACTGGCTCTTTGAAGAGGATTTGTTATGTTCAAGAGGGTAGAGACTACCCACACTCAGGGTCTAACACAAACAGGACCTACCGTAACCAGTTTATACCATGCAGGACACAAATCCTGCTTGAAAGTACATATTTATAATCAACCACTAAGAAATGACCGGGCAAGAAGCCACATGAGTGAAAGTGGAAAAGCGTGGGGGTGGGAGCGAGACAGCAGTGAGTAGGAGAGAAGCAGAATCATTTCAAAATCCGTCTCCTGATGGCTTGCACTGGTGAATATCTAAATCCCCACTCCACGGCTTAGCGCCAGAAAAGTACTTGCATCCATTATTTAAGCCCCATTAATTCTGCAATAATGAGTTGGTTTGAATATTACATCTGCTAGCAAGATTTCAATCACAGACAGTGCTGTTTTATTGAGCAAATTGATCAGCCAAGTAGATGGATTCCAGCACTTAGCATGATAATGAAGACTGAGAAACATCATTAACTGCTCTCTGAATGCCAACAATGGTGCAAGCTATTTTTAAACATCACCTTACTCGTCATTTCAAAAATAAAATTCTTTATTACTTGAAAACAGTTATTGAAATTATACTTGGTCATCAATTGCAGTGGAATTATGAGGCTTATCTGATTTAAATTTGGACTTAGATAAAGATATGAAGAGTTTCATCACGAAATGCAACAAACGTCACTTTTGACATTTTTGAACCACCACCACAAGAAGACCATCAGTGTCAGGCTGGTAGTCATGCCTTAGTAACACGCTATATATCCCAGTGTTTAGCATGCTTGAACATCAGCTTTCATTACAAAGTACAATAAAAACCAAGCCAGTTTCTCTGCTAACTGCCTATCAGCGATGGAGAATCCCACGCTGCAAACAGACTCTGATTGTTTAGCGACTTTTGTTTTTGGTAAAATAGAAATATGAGTAATTTATATGCTACAAGCTCAGAATAAAGATTCCTGAGTTTATGCATTGAGAATGCATTTCCCATCAGTGGACATTGTTTTCTCCCCACAGACCGAGTTTTTGCCCGTATTGAGCAGCAGATTCTCAAAAAGGACAATGTACTAAACGCGGATGAGTTTAATGAATTATTACGGAAATGGAATTATTTACATCTATGATATGGACTGGCAGGAATTTGACTTTAAATTGCACTTCCAAGGATATGTTAATATTAAACCAGTCATTTTGTAAAATTTTTTAGTCATCTCATGAAATTGCTGAAGTTTAGTACTAGGCAATTCATGAAATGACTGGTTTCAAAATCTGACTGAAACAGATATTATTGTGTTTTGCCTAATAATCACAGCAAAGTTAACTTTTTAACAAAATTCATTATTTTTAGATTTAATTGCATCATAGTATAGTCTTTTAACTTGTTTTGCAAGACATTAACAAATAAGTAAGCTCTTTTAAGCTTACTTTTCCCATGACAAAAATTAGCATTTTTCTAAAAATGCCTCAAATTAATATATTGCGTTTTGCAATGAAACTCTTAATAGAATACTGCTTCATGATCTCCATGTTCTGAAAGACTTGTTCAGGAGAAATCAGTGAAGGAAGCACAAACCCTTGCCTATATAATCACTATGTTTTGAATCACTGCAGTTCAGAGAAATTAATGTGGGGGGCACACAGCTCTAGCCTGTACAATCTCCTTTGTCTGATAGATTGGTGTTAAGAGAAATTAGTGGAGGGAGCACCAACCGTAGTCTGAATAACCCTTCCCAGATATTAACCCCAGATTAAACAACTGACTCCATTCTGACCCCATCTGTACCTACAACATCATGGACATTAGTAATACAAACACTTACAGAAACCATGATGCTGACAGAAAAACCAAAAGCCATGAGATTGCAGCAACTTCCAAATCTGCAAGCAGCTCAAATATGCTGCAGGTTGTAGACAGTGCTAGCCCCCAAGCTCTGTGGTCCTGCTCAAAACAGGAAATGACTTAATGGAGTACAGAAGAAAGCCCTTCCTTCACCACTGTAAATACAATGGTGGAACTGTAAGTCTGTTCCTGGAAGCTGTTAAAATGCTGCTGGCCTAAGGGTGAATTAAAAAATGGAGTTCATTGACCTTTCAGAGAAACCTAGGAGAGCTTCTCCGAGCCCACTTTAAACAAATGCCCTAGTGTTGCCCCCAAGGTTTCCATTCCAATGCTATTCGATCAAAAGATTTCAGTCAACCTAAAAGTGTGGTTCAATCAATAGCCCATTGACTTCACTGGGGTAGATTACTACCCCCTGCTAAACATATTCCTATAATGTATGAAGCCTTAAGAGAGGTATGCCAACATAAATTTAGCAAAAATAACACTTATTGCAGGTCAAGGCCTCTCTGTTCAGGCGAAAACCAAGCTACATTTTGGTAGACAAGTTCTCAAGCCCAACGGGACACTGCTAGGCTATATCTGTGTGAAATCAAGAAGGCTCTCGGTCAACCTAGTCTGTGAGTTCAGGCCACAACATCTGAAACATGAAACCCTGGAGAAAGTGTCAGAGAGGACCACTCGGGGAAAAAAGAAAAAAAAAGAAAGAAAAAAAAGAAAAAATCTTACCAGAACATCTTTGATTTCAACTTAAAAACATAGTTCCATTACCTTTTTTTTCTGAAAAAGCTGTGCCACTGATGAGAGATAATTTTGACTCATTTCAAGATTTGTCCATGGAAAAAGTGAAATTCTCTTACTCATGGACAAATCTAAAAAGGAGTCAAAAATATTTGGTATCACTTGCCGAATTGTGTTTATTTTGGAGAAAAAAGGTAATAGAAATGTGTTCTAAGCCTAAATACAAGATTAAAATTCTTGCTGAGGTTTTTTTTTTTTGTTTTTTGCAGTACACAGTACACAGGCTGATACCTCTGCTGAATCTGAAGGCCCTCGGTTTAGAATGCTTGAAAGTGAGCGGTTTCAAAAAAGGAGGTTTTCATGAAGTGTGCTCCCTTCACATAGAAATCTCAGTTTCTTTCTTTCTCAGTGTGCCTCTTTTTTCTATCCCCTCTCATTTTCCATATCTTGCATGTCAGCCTCTCCTTTTGACACTCTAAACCTGGCCAAATGTTTAAGCACAACACTGTGTGCCAAACCACCTAAATTCCTATCTAAGTCCACACATGCGTGTGTAATCCGGTTCTGAGGCCTGCAGGCAATGAGCTTGTTTCTCAGAGACTATTTCAAGTTTTCACTGAGATCATCTCTGTTTACTCTTTCATTGTAGTCACAGGTCACAACGGAGACCATCCATTTTAAAAATGAGACGGCTAAATTACTGCAAACCCACAACAAAGGCTTTCCGTAAAGACAAGGCACGTACAAGGCTAATTAAGAGAAACAAATTTTTTTTCCCCATTTATAAATAATGAAAACTTGGCAGTATGTTCTAAATAAAACAAAATAAGAAGAAATTTTAAGTAAAA
This sequence comes from Gymnothorax javanicus, assembly GCA_029692085.1. NCBI lineage: Eukaryota > Metazoa > Chordata > Actinopteri > Anguilliformes > Muraenidae > Gymnothorax > Gymnothorax javanicus. Next base: position 36,137,273 of record CM056201.1, read on the forward strand.
CATGGCATTTTACTTCAAACCCACCATTGCTCAGTCATGTTTCAGAAATAATATTACATAGCTACTAGCGATCTATGCTCATTATTTAATGGACTACATTCATTTTCGAATTGGCACCAGTGGCATGCAAGGTGTTTAGTCAGCCTTGGGCTTAATATTTACAAAAACAGGTCGAAAATCATACTGGCATGATTCATACATCCAATAAAGGATCTTTGATCATTTGCCATTACTGCTGTTAGTGGATCAGCAGAGGATCTTGGAGCTCATCCCTATAAATGATACATATAATACAGATGACGGTGGCGACATAAGCGAAACTGGTGTCGTCATCACCACTCTCAGAAAAATCGCTGCACCTTTATAAATTCATTCCCAGTGGTGGAATCCAGGCGATGCGATTTCTAATAATAACCAGAATGCTCTTTATTCAACATCCGCAACCAGGCATTGTGGTTGAAATACATTCATTAGCGCAAACACTACTGCATGAGCATTGCATCTCAGAGCTGAGGATGCACTTGCTTCTGTATTCACAGATTGCTGCGCGATCAGGCAGATGAGCACTTTGGACTGCAACTGTTTCCAGCACTTCTGAATCCCTGTGTGATATCGAGAGCCCAGGAGAGGCAGGGTTACTAAAGCCGCAGAATAGTGTTGGGAGAAAAACATGAGATTAATCCTACCGTTGCTGACAGATGGAATGCCACAGACTTAAAGGGCAGAAACAAAGCGAGTATAGAACAGACCATCAGTCATTGGGCGCGCAAGTAGCAGGTGACAGCAAGGATAGGCTGAGGTGGTTAGCGGATAGAGGGATGTATCTGTCAACACAAGACATAGGCGTAATGCATATGACATATACCTCACACACGTAGGTGACAATGAAACTGTGACATTGTGATCTTAAACTGAACTACGCATTCCCATCTGGCCCAAGATTATGCCGAAATCCGCACAGTAATATTGCAACATTAATAATACAGCATAATGAAAAGACAGCAGCAGGACTGCTAAACCATTATAATTTGAAAATCTGTTGGTGAAATAACATTGTGCCTTTAGTTTGCACTTGGTATCCAGCCAATCACAGAGCCTCAACGACAGCCAAAACACGAAGTGACCCAAACCAGTGGACATGCTCCCAACTTATTAGGTTTGCCAAGGGTAGAGAATGACCACTATGATCACTTGCAGGCATAATTGCAAGAGACAAACGGTACAGTTTCCAATCACGGCCTCTAATCATAAACAAGTGAAAAAGTGAGCACAACTCACTAATACCCCCGACCCTTGTGCACTGAATAGATTATGGTATATTTTCATATTAACTGGCTCTGCACCTTTGCATGAAGTATAGAATGCAGGACTGAAATTTGAAAACAATCTGATAAGCAGTTGGAGAAATCAGTCAGACACGTTTGAAGTGGTAAATTTTTTAAGTTGAAAATATGGAAAAGAAAAGTAATTTTTGAAAAAAACATCACATTTTCATGAAACTTGGCGCTGCACCTCTACATGAAGTATAGAATGCATTCTGAAATTTGAAAACAATCTGATTAGCGGTTTTTGAGAAATCAGTCCGACAAACTGGTGCTGACGGACGGATGAACGAAATTCTTGGGTATATACTATATAACCCCGCCCCTGTGGGTCGGAGGTATAAAAAAGCCAATGATTGAAGATGCTTTCAATAATGAGGAGAATCAGCGCATAGTTTTGCTCCTTCACACATCTGGTGGCGAGTCATTGAGAAGGATCTGAAAAAAGCCAAAATATCTTCACTGGCTCTGTAGTGGGACCACATGAGCACGGGGTAATGTTTCTAAATCTAACTGCAAACCCAAAATCCACTGAATGACAACATGATTCTTCAGGTAAAGATTTAAAATTTACTAAGACACCTGCCACTAGGCAGAGAATAGGGAAACAGAAGATTTTCACTGATTCCTTCCCCTCCTTACAGAGCAACACAAAAGATTAAGTCAATATGGGACTTCAAACAAAATACAGAACACTGTGCATTATGGGACTGTAAGCAACCCACCTTGGCCCGGCTATTTACAGGACTAGTCCTGTGAGACTCAGGTGTCTGCACTATTGTGGACCAGACCACCACTACCAGGCCATCACAAATGGGGTAATGCAAGATTAGGGCTATATATCTTAGCAGCATTAGCACAACCTCTCCCATTTAACCACAACTAACCACAGCCTTCTTTGTCATAAGGAGCAGCACATTCATCCTGAACTTAATAGCCACCTATGCCACTGCTCTTTCTAACGATTGCTGTCATTTACACCGCAGCGAGTCATCACGCCTATTTTTCCAGTGATTCCTACTATTTCCACGATAATCAACATGAGTAATCACTCCCCATCCAAACCTCTATCTCCATTAACAGCACAGCTGTCATCATTCCAGTTCTTACAATAATAACGCCTACTTCTGTGATCAGCGGAGCGGCCATCATCCCAGTCTTTACAGCAATATTCACCTCTTCCTTTCCCGCCATATCAATGGCTATCATCCCACTTCTTATAACCACCACCTCCATTATCACTCCAGCAACATTCATCATCCCAGTTCCTACAGCAATAGCCACCACCTCCATTATCACAACAGCAGTCATCATGATTCTTGCAGTAATACACACCACGCTCACCATCACCTCAACAGCAGTCATCATGATTCTTGCAGTAATACTCACCACGCTCACCATCACCTCAACAGCAGTCATCATGATTCTTGCAGTAATACTCACCACGCTCACGATCACCTAAACAGCAGTCATCATTACAACACAAACAGGCCCCCCAAAAAATATTTGTTTACCATCCTATTAATCTGAAAATTGTGACGTGGAAGGGTGGATTTTTAGAAAATTTTTTGTAAATATATTTTCGTATATTTTACATAAGTTATGCCTTTGTGACATGTTTTTCTAGGTTTCCAAACGCTGTTATTTTCTCTTACTTACTGAGAAAAACAAAGGATCATTACTTTTCCAAGTAGGCCCTAAACGGCTTTATTTTGTCTACAGGTACATTCTCGCTACTCGCATCACACTGATTGCCCTTTTTTGATACGAGAAATACTTTTTAAGAATTAATGAATAAAAATTTGATGCAGCCCCAAATTCTGATGGGGGCGGGGATGATAAATAATAATTTTTTCTGAGGCCTATAACCACCTAAATTATCACTACAAGAGAAGGATATCATCATCACGGTTCCTACAGTAATAACCACCACCTTCATTATCACTACAACAGCTGTCATCATTACTGCTCTTACACTAATAACCACCACCTCAATTATCACCTTAACAGCAGTCACCATTACAGCTTTCGCAATAATAGTCACCAACTGAATTACCTCTATAACAGCAGTCATCATTACAACTCTTACAGTAATAGCCACCCCCTATTATCACTACAACAGCATTGATCATTCCAGCTCTTTCAGTAATAAGCATCACTTCAATTATCACTACAACAGCAGTCATCATTACAGCTCTCACAGTTATAATCACCAACTCAATTATCATTACAAAAGCAGTCACCAATACAGGTCATACAGTAATGATCACCACTTCAATTATTGCTCTAACAGCAGTGATCATTACACTTCTCGCAGTAATAACCACCATCTTCATTATTACCTCAACAGCAGTCATCATTACGGTTCTCACTGTAATAACCACCTCCTTCATTATCACCTCAGCAGCAGTCATCATTACGGTGCTCACAGTAATAACCACCTCCTTCATTATCACCTCAGCAGCAGTCATCATGACAGCTCTCACAGTAATAACCACCTCCTTCATTATCACCTCAGCAGCAGTCATCATTACGGTTCTCACGGTAATAACCACCTCCTTCATTATCACCTCAGCAGCAGTCATCATTACAGCTCTCACAGTAATAACCACCTCCTTCATTATCACCTCAGCAGCAGTCATCATTACAGCTCTCACAGTAATAACCACCTCCTTCATTATCACCTCAGTAGCAGTCATTACAGCTCTCACAGTAATGACCACCACCGAAATGATCACTTCAACAGCAGTCATCATTATCATCACAGCTCTTACAGTAATAAACACCACCTCAATTATTACAAAAGCAGTCATCGTTACAGCTCTTACAGTAATAATCACCACTTCAGTTATTGCTCCAACAGGAGTCATCATTACAGTTCTCACAGTAATAACCACTACTGCAGTTATCACTACAACAGCAGCCATCATCACAGTTCTTTCAGTAATAACCACCCCCTTCATCATCACCTCAACAGCAGTCATCATTACAGCCCTTGTAGTAAATATAGGGCACTGGCGGCCCCAGAAGCTCCCACCGTTAAGATAAACAAAATGTCAAAGTATTTGTTGATGGACGCACGCATGGACGGATGCACGCACGGACGGAGCCCGATACCATAGCTCCCGTGCCACTCGGGCAGCGGGAGCTAATTAGGAGCCTGTAACTGAAAATGTTGATAAGATAAAGCAAATTGTCGAAGTTTATGGTGATATTTTTAGGCCAGTGACCCTGAAAAAATAGGCCAAGGTCACCTTTAGGCAAGTCATTTGTAGGCCTTTATGAGATGCATGTCCAGTAAAAATTAGGAGCCTGTATCTGAAATAGTTGATGAGATAAACCAAAATGTCAAAGTTTTTGGTGATATTTTTAGGCCAATGACCTTGAAAAAATAGGCTAAGGTCACCTTTAGGCACGTCATTTGTAGGCCTTTATGAGATGCATGTCCAGTAAGAATGGGGAGCCTGTAACTGTTCAATAGCTGATGAGATAGCGCAAAATGTCAAAGTTTTTGGTGATATTTTTAGGCCAGTGACCTTGAAAAAATAGACAAAAGTCACCTGTAGGCAAGTCATTTGTAGGCCTTTATGAGATGCATGTCCAGTAAAAATTAGGTGCCTGTAACTGAAATAGTTGATGAGATAAAGCAAAATGTCAAAGTTTTTGGTGATATTTTGAGGCCAGTGACCTTGAAAAAAATAGGCCAAGGTCACCTTCAGGCATGTCATTTGTAGGCCTTTATGAGATGCATGTCCAATAAAAATTAGGAGCCTGTAACTGAAACAGTTGATGAGATACAGCAAAATGTTGAAGTTTTTGGTGATATTTTTAGGCCAGTGACCTTGAAAAAATAATATAGCTTACCGGCAAAAAATCCTGTAGCTTACCGGCAAGCAGTCTTACAGCGATGATACAAATTATGAAAATTTCATGTGAAGTTTGACATTTGAATCAATGAAAATCAATGTCAAGGTCACTAAATAAAAGTTCACATACATTTATAAGACCTTCTGTAATACAACCCTAAGCTCTGAAGCAGTTTTGGTGATACAAGTTATTATAATATATCAATATATATTCAATATGTCAATTGTGAACTTTAAAGGTCCCAGAATGTCAAGTTGTGGTCAGAAAATGGACTTCATACATGACTTTCTAAATGTCTCTATACAAACCTTGGCTAAATCTGTGACCATTTTGGTGATACAAGTCATTGTAATTTCACTGTCGAGTTTGGTCCTCAAAGGTCACTGACAGTCAAGTTGAATGTCACCAAATGAAAGTTCATATGTGAGTTCCTAGATGTCAGTAACACAAACCTAGGCTCCATCTGTGACCGTTTTAGTGATACAAGTCATTGAATTTTCACTATGTCACATTTGACCTTTGAAGGTCAATACGAAGGTCACCAAATGAAAGTTCATATATGACTTCCTATATGTCTCTAATACAAACCTAGACACCATCTGTGACCGTTTTGGCAATACAAGTCATTGTAATTGTATTATGTCAAGTTTGACCTTCAATTGTCATCAACAGACAAGCTGAATGTCACCAAATGAAAGTTCATATATGACTTCCTAGATGTCAGTAACACAAACCTAGGCTCCATCTGCGACCTTTTCAGTGACAGAAGTCATTGAATTTTCTCTTGGTCAAGTTTGACCTTCGAAGGTCAATATGAAGGTCACCGAATGAAAGTTCATACATGACTTCCTATAAGTCTCCAATACAAACCTTCACTCAATCTGTAATGATTTTGCTGATATAAGTCATTGAAATTTCACTGTATAGTTTGGCCATTGAAGGTCACTGAAGGTCAAGTTCAAGGTCACCCAATGAAACTTCATACATGACTTCCTATATGGCCACAATACAAACCTAAACTCTATATGTAATAGTTTTGGTGAGAGAAGTCATTAAAATTTCACTATGTGAAGTTTGACCTTCGAAGGTCACCGAAGGTCAAGTTCAAGGCCACCAAATGAAAGTTCATACATGACTTCCTATACATCTCCAATACAAACCGAAACTATCTGTAATCATTTGCTGATATAAGTCATTGAAATTTCACTGTGAAGTTTGGGCATTCAAGGTCGCCGAAGGTCAGGTTCAAGGGCACCAAATGAAAGTTCACACATGACTTCCTATAAGTGTTCAATGCACATATGTTCCCAATCTTCAATATTTTCAAGCCTAGAAACATTTGAAAATTGTAACATTTTGCTTGACCTCAAGTTTGAACTTTCAAGGTCATCTGAGGTCAACTTTAACACAGCCAAAATATAGGTCATATATTACTTCCTATATGTCAGTAATACAAACTTAATCTCTACCTGCAACCATTTAGCTTCCACAGGCGATTTGGCCCATTCTCCATAAGACCCAATGTTAAAGTACAGCGCCCCCACTAGACCCACTTCCGTCGACTCAATCAAAATGGCACTCGCGCTGTACATAAAGTGTATCAAGGTGAGTTGATTGCCAGATTTAGAAAAAAAGTTATCCAACAGTTTTTGAGAAATCATTTTTTGACATTTCAAGTCATATCTTTTAACATTGTTAATATATTCCCTAACCTCGAGTTTGACCTTTCAAAGTCATCTGTGGTCAAATTTAATATTGCCAAAATATAGGTCATATATGACTTCCTATATGTCGACAATACAAATTTAATCTCTATCTGCAACCATTTGGCCTCCACAGGCCATCTTGCATATTCATAAAATACAGCGCCCCCAATAGACCCACTTCCGTCGATTCAATGAAAATGGTGCTCGCACTGTACATTTGCTTGTACCAAGGTAAGTTGATTGCCTGATTTAGAAAAAAATTTATCACACAGTTTTTGAGAAAAAATTTAAAATTTCTCAGTCCTATCTTTAACATTGGAGCCAAAATTTCAAGGGCCCATAAAACGGACAAAAATGATTCAATCAAAAATCTGAGAAAAACGACTGGAGATATGGCCTAGTAGTATGTTATTGCAAATTTACACGAAAATTCACCAAGCCAAAAAAGATAAAAAATGTTCCGGACGACGAGCGCCACACCACGACAATAGCTAAAAATAGGCCAAGGTCACCTTTAGGCACATCATTTGTAGGCCTTCATGAGATGTATGACCAGTAGAAATTAGGAGCCTGTAACTGAAATCGTTGATGAGATAAATCAAAATGTGTTGACGGACGCACGCACGGAGCCCGATACCATAGCTCCCACACCGCGAGCGGCAGGATCTAATAACCACCACCTTCATTATCACCTCAACAGCAATTATCATCCCAGTTCACACAGTAATATCCATCACCTTCATTATCACCACAACAACAGTTATCATCACGATTCTTATAGTAATATCTACCAACTTATCACCATTACAGCAATCACACAATCACAAGCACAAGCGCTTCTTTTCACGCACCAACTTCCAGCTCAGTTTTAACTGCTCCCGTTTCACACTCTGTCCCTAGAGCAGAACCCAGTTTTATTCCAAGAGTGCCCCATAATCTTAGTACAGACCCAATTTCACTGAAGAACAATCAAGAACGTTTGCCACCCAAAGTAGTACTGTTAATGTAAGACAATGGTGTATCTGAGGGCTGAATTATCTATTCAAAATGCATGAACTCTGTTAATGATAATGAAACATGCATATCATATGCAATAGCTGACTGTGACAATTCACGAACACCACCGTTATCCTCAGCGGACATTAGGAGGTCATATTAACCGAGCCTCATTAGCTGCTCATAGCTGTTATTGCTCATCATAAGAGCAGGAATAAACAAATGGAAACATAAGCTTTGCACAGTTTGGTCAAATGCATTTCACAGTTCATAAATTGCACACTCCCACGTCACTAAGGAAGGCTACATCCCACACAGGTGAAATTAAGTACATCGATGTTTACTAGGCTTCCTCATAACAGAATGTATGAGACATCCACGCACTACACACTAAGCTTGGAAAGTGGAGCACGCAAAATAAAACAGGGAATTCCTTTCATTTCAACATATCAAATACACAGAGAGCTTCAAGAGAGCTGCTTTCCCAGAAAACCTGTCAACTACTTGGCCACAAAGAAACTCAGGAGAACAAGAGTAATTTTGTGAGAGAGCGGCAGTCCTACCCATGAGAAAAAGCACATGAAAAGTCTAATTCACAACTGCAAGAATGCTGCGACAGAAGCAAGAGATGGATACTCATCAATCAATATTGCTAAAAAGGGCAATAAACAGAGTCATAAACAACAGGACAGCGCCGTTAATCCCACATCCAAAATACAGTCGCCTCGTTCTTAGAGATGTGTAATTGCCTGACATTTTTATTGAGACCGAAAATATGAGATTGGATTCTCTGTAGCACTGACCTAAATGGCTTCAGTGTCTTAGAAATGGAAATAATTTTAAGCATTTAGGATGCCAGCTGAGCTCTCAAAAAAAATTCCATATGGCTTCCAGCATTTTTTCACTTCATGTTAAACCAGTGCTTGACTATATATTCAGAATTAAATGTATTTGCAGCTTCACATTATTTAATGGCCAATTTGAATCATAGTTATTAGTCACTGTCCCATTTTACTACAGATTTTCTGTGGTTTCCAAATTAAGAAAAGCAACTGAAAGGATTTCACCCTGTTCCTGACATTATAATACGTTGTAGTATAAAAATATTTAGCAGCATTTTCAATTGCAAAGAATGCTTGATAATGAATTTACCTTTGAAAAATCCTAAGAAGCAATTTCAGATTTAAGAACCAGAACAAGAAGTGGTGCATAAACAGCTCCTTATTAGCAGTGGGGTCACCGTCATCACCTTAGCCACCAGATATTATTGTGAAAAGGAGCCATTTTTCACAATTCTACTGTAAGGCATACAGCCACCATCCTTTTCAACCAGAAGCTCTAGGGAAAGCTGATCAGCAGCTTTCAGAATTTATACTAAGAAAAAAAAAAAAAAGCTCACTGGAATGGATGTCTGAATGAACCCAGTCGCTTCACAGTCCGGAGTATTCTCTCAGTGCTCATCACTAGTCGTGTTTTCATCCACCCATTTTAATGCGCATTTTGAATTAGCGCTTCAAAAAAACCTGAGTGGAAATGCCCAAAATGCGCATCAACTTGAAAGATCGCATCAATTTTTTTTGCGCAAGGACGAAGTGGAAAATTTGAAGTATCGATAAAGAAAAATGCGCTTTTGCGCAGTGGAAATGGGTCAGCGAACAAGTTATGTGAATAAATGATGAAGTTTAGTAACTACGTCACTTTTGCTCGCCACAATCACTGTCCAGAACAACCCTAGTGCGGCTGTGTTCCCATGTGTAGGGAGGGTGACGAGGCGCCGGTATCATGGCCATTTGCACGGCCATTTGACAGCGAGCCTTCTCCGGTGTCTCTAGACTCCTCTTAACATGGCCAAGTAAGCAGACATGGCTGTTACTATAACTTTTCGAAGACCACAGATCTGGAATATTATTTGCTCAAAAGTTTCCATTCTCTTCTCTCTTTCACCACTTTCTTTCGTTTTCGCCACCAGCTTTCCCATTTGTTTTCGTTTTCGTTCATTGAGCTTATGGACGTCATCGCGTGCACCGTCTTCTTCGGCAGAGGCAATGGCAAGTGACTTGAGAATTAAACCCATGATCCACTTATGCTTTTAAGGTCTCCGATTGTCCCGATTCTCCCCTTCCGAACAGTTACGAGCGATTACGAGTGGAAATTTCTGTTACGCACAAGACATAGGTGGATCATGACTTCCGACCTGTTCCGACCCTTCCGCGTGAATAAGACAGGTTCCGACTGGATCAGATCACGCGGATCCCTCTTCCGACAAAATCAAACCAGTTTGATTTTGTCGGAAGGTATGAGTTGTCGGAAGGATGCGGGAGTATCGATTTGTCAAGTGCACACTGGGTGGCGAATATTTGCACTGCAATTAGCCAATTAGAAACCGTTTACAAAAACAACCGCCATCTTTATTGTTGACGTTGGCAAAAATCAATCGGAAGTGCTTGCGTTAGTGGATCATGGGATAAAAGTTTTTCCCCCAATCACTGACTTTCTGCGATTGTTTGCGCGAGTTTCGGATGGTTCCCGGCGCTTCCAAAAGCTTCCGACTGGCCACGATTGCTTGTGTGCGGAAGCCTTAAAAGCATAAGTGGATCAAAGGCATTAGCCCCACCTAACAGCACCTCGGGCTTATCTTGTGAAACAAAAACACATAACTGTAGTGGATGGAGATGCGCACAAATGCGCATTTCCTTTGGCCACATTTACAAAAATTCACTTAAGATTTGCAATACAGTTGGATGGGAACACAGCTAGTGAGTCAGTTTGAATCAGATTTGATTTTTAGGCTTTTTTTTTTTTTTTTAATTATTCATTCAAATTGCTGTTATTTTTGATAGCTTTACAAGGATAACTAGAAAGTACAACATTCCATCATTTGATTTTTGTTATAGAATTTAGAAAATTTAGTTTGTCGCCTCACAAGATCACGGCCAAACTTAAATTGGTCTCTGCTGCGTTACTGGAGTAGCGGTAGAGTAACGGTTTTTCACCGACTCCACCAGCTTGATTGCGCAGCCAGTGGCTGGACTTCACTTGACTCGCACGGAGTCTGAATGTAATCGGGCGCAATATCTGTATGCTGATATCTAGATCTAGGTGATAATTCGTTTACAAGTTGGGCTTAGTTATTTGTGTTGTGAGCTTTTTGGGTTGTGCTACTTGTACAAATTACTTAACAACATGTTGTTGAGCTGACAACACATTTCCCTTAAAAAAGCATTTGAATGCTATCAAAAAGTTGACAAAATTATTTCAATTGAAGCATAAGGCCTTTTTTGAACTCTTCCAGGTACTTTGAAAGTTTGAATTTGATCAATTTTCTTATCTTCGTCTTCTAGCTATGGTGCAAACATGGCAGAATCTTCGGCGAAAGCTAAGAAAATCACCAAAACTGGTCCCAGAAATTTACATTTTGATACCACCATGACCAATCAATACTTTTCAAAAAATGCTCTTATAAAAATAATTAATATAGCACATTCTTAAAGACATATGTACCCACTACCATATCAAATTTTATAGTAATTCATGTTTATTATCAAACTTCATGTACATGTTGTGCGTGTGTGTCACACAAAGTGTAAAAAAAAAAAAAACAAATGTTGATAAAAAAAAAACTCTTTCAAAATTCTATAAGTTGTAGAGAACATTAAAACAAACAAACAAAAAAAAAGCTTATCAGAGTGTGTGAATAGAGACATGTGAATAGAGACATTTCAAAACCTTAAACTCCAGGAGCTTCTGAGGGTGCTGCCCTAGACCCCCACCAGGGACCCTGTGGCAGGCCCCTGGATCCCACCCATGATTCAAGCTCACTTTGTGACCTCAGTTCAGCTTGTCACAATAAATCCCCCCTGATTCCATTACCCTTTGAGCCATATGAGAGAGACGCAATGGGAGGAAGGTACCTCCCTCTTTCCCCGAGTGACACCCACAACCTAAAGTGAATAAGAAAGGGCTTAACCACAGGGGAAATCAGTGCTGAAGTCCCGCATGGAGCCAGTAACGCACCTGCAGCACAGCTCTCTTAAGACATATGCTGCCACCAGTTCCTGCCTACCCCTGGGGGAGAGCGTAGTCTCGGTAGAAAACATGTGACTAGCCACACCTGCAGCAATCAATAGCCATGCTGCGCTGATCAATGCAGTTACCAAACTGCGGCACACCTAGCGAAGCCTCTGTATCCAGTCAAACTGAATTTCAGCAAGGTAAACAGCAGGCTAAGACGGGGATCACTGCCACAGCCATAAAGAGACTCGCTGATCTTTTAACAACGTGCTTAACCATTCGATGGTAGAGATGCCAGGTTAACAATTCGCTGGATGACAGTGCACACAATCGATCCGACAGCACATCATCTCCAGGGCTTTCATTTCCCAGAATCAAACTGCTTTATTGCCTCCATCAAAAGCACTGCATGTGCTCTAGATTTGCCAGGGAGCAGTGCATTTCCCTAGTAATTTCAATGCTTCACCTGTTAGCTATGGACTAACATCAGCTCTAAACTGACACCCAATTTTCCATGAGTTCTGTGTCCACGTCATATCAAAATATTTATTGATGGCGTTCATCAGTCAATGTTTACTCCATTTTCGTCCAAGGGGACAACTTGGTATTCTATTCACCTCAGATTACTAAACCCCAATGTAAAAAAAATAAATAAATAAATAAAAATTGAATATACATAAAAGAGTTATAATTTGAGTCGTCGAATGCCTTCCCCTCCTAAAAATCTCATGTAATGAATGACTGCGTTTGTGAAGAGGGAGACTTCAGCGAGGCTTGGCAAGGTCCCGGTCATGCCAAACGGTATGACGAATGCTTACGACACAGCTGCTTCTAGGTCTGTCATGCAAGCTGGCCTGAAGCTATTTTGAGCATGTGTTAGTGGGTGGAGGTGTTTATCAGATATCAACTAACATCTAAAACCATAACCCAATGCACTCAGGCTGGGTTGCTCTACACCACCCATAGCCAAAGGCAAAGGTCAACACAGTCAAGAGTAGCCGCTCGGTATGCAGCCCATGGGGAGAGCACTGTCACTGTGACAGTGTGGCCTTAAATAGCTCACCTCCAAGCATGCAAGGAGGAGAGCAGAAATGGGGGGGGAGGCAGTGACACAGCAGTACAGATGGGGCAACAGCGTTCTGGCACATCGGACTGAGGACATATCCAGGCCTGGGACCCTCAGCAATGCTCAGTTATGTAGACTACATCCACCCTCCTACCACAGATGTTCCATGAGCAAGTACAAGGGGGAAAAAAAGAATCTATATCCACCACTAATTTGGGGACAATCTCCAAAGTATACATTTCATTATTCTTTGAGGATTGCTTGGTGAATGTATTTAAGCCTTAATCTACCACTAGAATGACGGGCATTTACCACTCATAAAACAACAGAGATAATAGATCGAATTTATGGGCACCTAACAAGCACAAATCTACTGTAACTCACAACCAGAGTGTCCTGTAGACATGGATCAAGAGTTGGTTCTGAATGCATTTCACTCAAGAAGAATAGGTGAAAATGGCTGAATGATGCTCCATATTTGCTCCCACTGAATACATTCTCCCTGAGAATAAAGGAAACATAACATTGGACCAAAGCCCAAGTTCTATTTGAATCATTATCAGCGGATATAAGTAAGACCCCTGAATCACAGTGCAGGACTGAATCTAAGCTGAAACAGGTTCAGAAAAATCCTGCGAGGTCATTCATACATGTCTGAGCTGACCATTCCAAACTCACCCATTTAAACAGTCTGACAGAGTGGACCTCCAATTTCCACGTGACACACATTAACAGGGAAACACTAGGAATGCACGGATTATAGACTTTTTCAGTCCCGATACCAATACCGATACATGGGCCCTGGATATTGGTAAATACCGATCCAATGCCAGTGTCTAATTAATAACCTGCATATATCATTGTGTGGAAGGGACTGGCCTCATTTCTTAGTGTGTAAGGCAACATCAGGCTTGACTGAAACACTGCTCTCATAACTTTTTAAAACAAAACATTACAAATAAACAGAAGAATATGAACGTAGCACTGCCACCCCACTGTGAGAAGGTTGTATGTTCCAATCCGGCCAGGAGCCTTTCTGTGTGGAGTTTGCATATTCTCCCCGTGTTCGCATGGGTTATCTCCAGGCACTCTGGTTTCCTCGCACAGACCAAAGACAAGCATGTAAGGCTAATTGGAGACTCCAAATCACAAATACTGTAGATGTGAACAGTATGTGAATGTTCTCCATGGAAGAGATTAAAGCATCAGCATTTAGCTTTCCTTTAATAGTATGCCATGTACCTCCGTGCATGGCGACCAATCACAGACCTTGGACGGCATACTGACTGACTGAAGTAATACCAGATCAGCCAATTGTCATTGATACCAGATTCAGCCAATTATGTCAGTATTGGTATTGGTGCATATCTGACACAGACACGGTTTAAAAGGAGCTGCCTCATGATTACTGTGCATACTCCTGTCTGACAAATGCAAATGAGTGAACAAGGCCATGAGCGCAAGAGATCATATTGTACTGATCATAGTTTTACGAGAGACTTCATCAAGGATTTCTCTTGGGAAAATGCTGAAATGAACGCTTCGGCAGACCAAGGCACCTCTGTAGTGTTACGCGTCTTGTTTTTTTTTTGGTCACACTGTTTTACAGTCTTTGTAAGCCAAATTTCAACCACATTTTGGTTTAAGATGCGTAAAAGGTATGTCTTTGGGCGACACGAAGTCCAGATTATTTGCTTCCCGTTAGCATGGGATGTTTCCCCAAACTCTTGCTAGGCTACAAGTGCTTGTTCAACAAAAGCCTGAATAGAATGACCCGGATGCTGTGCAAAACAGCCAGTGTCATATAGAAATCTGAACCCATAGAAATCTGACCACTGGGTGACTTTTCTATGTAGAATATTGACCCGCAAGTCACTTTTCTATGGGGGGGGGCACTATTCTATAATAGAAGAGTGACCTGTGGGTCAGGTCAGTTTTCCATGGGGGTCAATATTCTATCCGACGCTGGTCGTTTCGCTTAGTTTCATATCCTTTGGCCAAAGCGTTTACATAGCGCATTGAATCCTCAAATTTCCATAAAAAACTTTCTATAAAAACAAAAGTTTCTCTGAAATTCGGACATTTGACATGGAATGATCATAATATAAAAACCATAAGAGTAAGTAAAATTTATAAATACAATGCAAAACGAAGATGGATTGGCAACGATGGAATCAGATTATGACTTGCAGTCGAGCAGATTCACTTTGTTTGGTGTCTTTGATAGGCTAAGAATGTTCCAAGTTCTGAGCATGCGCAGTAATTGTGATACAGCTCCTTTGACTGCCCTGCTCCAGAAATATTGGTCCCGGTGGTAAAGGGAACGAGACCAAGCTGGCTTGAACACCCAAGTCTCACACGTCACTCAGGAGGAAAAGCACAGAAACAGCAGCCAAACAGCCTTACTGCCCATTTGCTGCACCCTGCCAGCCCAGCAAGATTAAATATTGTGTTCATGGGGCTTGTCCTCTCCATTTCTCCTGCACTGCTATGGGCCCTCTGAGCTCAAGCAGCCAGATGTTAGTCTTATTTCATATGTCTGCAGTTGTTTCTTCATAAAATTTCTGGTCCTACTATTGGCACTCTTTATAAAATCCCAAAGGGAAACTCATGGGTTCCCACAGCAACTCTCACCCTTTCCTGTTACCATGGTAACATCTGTGAAAAGAAATGCGTAGATTCAAACCCAAAAATGGAATGCCTCAAATCACCACTGCGCCACACACAACTTTAATCAAAAAAAAAAAAAAAAAAAGCACACACAGAGCACCCATTCACACACAATTCTAGTCTTGTGTACTCTCCAGCATAGCCATACACCAGAGGAGAGTAATTTGCTATTGTAGCAGCCTCCAGGGAACCACGTGAGGGGGCTCCATAGAGAGGCTCCATTTACTTGACAGGAAAGGCCCCTCATCCCAAAGCACCTCCATGCGTTCATGAGTTGAAGGATGGCTGTCATTAGCTTGAGGTTCAAGGCATGGTCCTGCAGCATTCATAAGCTCAACTATATTTACATCCTCAGTCTCAAGCAGAATTCAAACAGCAGGTTAGCTCACAAAATACAGCGCCCTCCATAATTATTGGCACCCCTGGTTAAGATGTGTTCTTTAGCTTCTAATAAATTCAGTTTTTTTCTAAATAATATAGGAC
The DNA here is from genome assembly GCA_029692085.1 of Gymnothorax javanicus. NCBI lineage: Eukaryota > Metazoa > Chordata > Actinopteri > Anguilliformes > Muraenidae > Gymnothorax > Gymnothorax javanicus. The sequence continues at coordinate 36,153,394 of CM056201.1, forward strand.
CACAATGAAAAAAAAGAGGAAAATCCAACCTTTAATTCAAGAGCATTTATTCAGTGGGAAAAAAAATCCCACATTAAGAAATAATTCTTTTACATCAAATCATGTGTGCCACAATTATTAGCAACCCTGATGTTAATACTTTGTACAACCCCCTCTTGCCAACAAAACAGCACCTAATCTTCTCCTATAATGTTTCACAAGATGGGAGAATACAGAAAGAAGGATCTTTGACCATTCCTCTTTGCACAATCTCTCTAAATCATCCAGCGACCTCGGTCCTCTCCTCTGCACTCTCCTCTTCAGCTCACTCCACAGGTTTTCAATGGGGTTGAGGTCTGGGGACTGAGATGGCCATGGAGAGAGCTTGATTCTGTGTCCGGTGAACCATTTCTGTGTAGATTTGGCCACATGTTTAGGGTCATTATCTTGCTGAAAGACCCAGTGACGACCTATCTTCATCCTTCCGGCAGTGGCCACCAGATTTTGATTGAAAATGTCCTGGTATTTCAAAGCGTTCATGATGCCATGCACCCTAACAAGGTTCCCAGGGCCTCTGGAAGAGAAACAGGCCCACAGCATCACCGATCCTCCCCCATACTTCACAGTGGGCACGAGGTGCTTTTCTGCATACTCATCTTTTGTGTTCCGCCAGACCCACTTAGAGTGTTTGTTGCCAAAGAGCTCTATCTTGGTCTCATCTGACCAAAGCACACGGTCCCAGTTGAAGTCCCAGTACCGCTTAGCTTAACTCCAGGCGCTTTGTTTATGATTGTGAGTGAGAAAAAGTTTTTTCCGTGCATGCCTCCCAAACAGCTTGTTGGCATGTAGATAGCGCCTGATGGTTGTTTTGGAGACTTTGTGACCCCAAGATGCTACCATTTGTTGCAATTCTTTAACAGTGAGCTTTGGAGAACTTTTTATTTCTCTTACCATCCTCCTCACTGTGCGTGGTGGCAAAATAACCTTGCGCCCCTCGTCCAGGCTTGTTTACCACTGTTCCAGTTGTTTTAAACTTCTTAATGATTCCTCTGACAGTAGATATGGGCAGGTGCAGGCGAGTGGCTATTTTCTTGTAGCCATTGCCTGACTTGTGAAGGTCGACACACATCTGCCTTACTTGAATGGTGTGTTCCTTTGTCTTTCCCATGTTGAAGAGTGGATAAGAGAAATGGCCTCTGTGTCATGTCATATTTACACCCCAGGGAAACAGGAAGTGATGAATTACTAATTAAATGTTCCTAGATACTCTGATCAACTTTGTAAACTACTGTAGAAATGACAGAAATACTTCAATTACATTTATTTCCTAGGAATTGTTAGGGGTGCCAATAATTGTGGAACAGGTGATTTTATGAAAAATTATTTCTTAGGCAGGGATTTTTTTTCCCTTAAAATTCACTTGAGTTGAAGGTTACATTTTTCTACAATTTTCAGTGTGAGAGTATGCTTCTACAATAAAAATAGAATTTATTTTAAGGCTTTTAACACATCTTAACCAGGGGTGCCAATAATTATGGAGGGCGCTGTACTAGCTGATTTAAAGACCTAAATTTGAACAAAATATTTTGTTGTTTGATGATCAAAATTACATGCCGAAGTCAAACTTCTTCATCAATGCCTAGAATCTATGAGGCCTATATGGGTTTGACAGAAATACAGTTGGCTATGTTGAGGGAAGTTAATTTTTCTCTTAAGAAAATCAAATACATTGACAGCTAACACTATTTGCAATAATTAGCAAGCTAAATGAGCAGGATGTCCAATGTAAACACTGAAAGAATACGCACTTTGAAGCATTTCAAATGCTAGCCACTACTCAGATAGACTCCACTGTGGCTTGACGTACAGCCAATAAGCCATGATTGCATTATATCATAACAGCAGTAGTTTGAAGGTAAACTGATAGCAACTGACAGGGCAATCATTATTGAAACAAACAGTCACAGTCATCCACGCAGATTTTCACACTACCCAAAAAAAAAAAAAAAAAAAAAAAAAAAAACCATATTAAAGACATTTCCCTTAAACAGGACTCAATACAAAGTCTGAGAGATTTTTTTACCCCAATTGAAACTTGAATTTGGTCAGATGTTTTCACACCAAGAAAAGAGTGAATGGGCAACAGAGCAAGATAGGTAGGTGACAAACTGCAGGGTTAATGAACACCAAGAGAGAACATTACTCCGCAAGCTGAAATAAATTACCCTGATCACAGTCATATCATATCACTAACAAGCCAATCTTGACTTCAGATGTCAAATATTCTGTAGCTGTATTAATATTTACATTTTAGAGAATAACTCACTCAGTGGATTTTGTATACTAGTTCAAATTGAATACATTTTCCATATGTGTAGCCTAGGCATTCATTTTTTTTTGTGGTCAACAAATAATACTTTAAATATTAAACAGAAACATTCATTCAAACAACCTGTCAGTAGCACAATGGCAAGTAAAGAGCCATTGGCAGGTGTGTGGTTTAAAGCAACAAAACAATAATGCCACACAGCTTTAGGGAGTCAAGACACTGCCTGTTCTAAAAATAGATTTTTGGCAAAAATCACCCAAAATTCTAAACTTCCAGAGGCCCTACTGAGAGTAGAAGACAACCATAAAACTTTGATTCCATAGGACTGTTTTTACAAGGCCTCCTTCTACATTGAAATGTAATATTTTATGGATAATGTTGAAATATGACATTTCATACTATTATCCACTTCAGCAATGCTTTTGAATGGGCTCCAAAATGGGACTGGGTCATCAGGGTACCTCTAGATGAGTTGACATGGAATGACCCTAGGACAAGGACAGCATGTGAAAACACAACCCGCCCCCCTTAAACTTAATAACTGTGCCCCATTTAGCAGCAAAAACAGGAACCAATCACTTCCAATGCTGGAGACAGGTCAAATGAGGTTTAAGTCACAATTTTGACAAGGCAACTCAAAAATCTAAAAATTAAGCCTCTCTTCTCTCCCCCACCCCACACCCCCCTCCCCCTCCCAAGGAGGATATGGGCAATTCCAGCAGAAATGTAACATGAGCACTAAAAATTCAAACATGAAAAAGCAATACAATTTATGTATGGCTGTATTGATAGTATATCCAGGTGTATGGTCCAGAAGAAATTGAAGGTCTGAAGCAAACCTAATTTTTTTGGTACGCATATTAAATAAAAGTTTGACACTCACATACTGAAGCTGTGAAGAGACTACTTGGTTGGTTGAATGGTTGAATTATTAAAAAAAAAAAAAAAAAAAAAAAAAAATGTTAATGGTTGTTCTGAGAAACTAAGAGCCGCGAGTGTGACATTTGTCTGACAGGGGTCGGGTGGGGGTGGGGGGGGTCTCAGTGGGTGGAGGATGGACTTACAGGTTGAGGCCTTAGAAATTGGAAATCATGAAGGCCTCTTGAATAGAAATGGCTGACATGGCTGAAACATTGTGAATGATCAGTAAAATACAGTATGTTGAGCCTCCAGATACTTAAAACCAGGGGTTAAAGTGGGCCGGAACCGTCTGGAACTGCGTTCCGCCACCTTAGTTTGAATTGAAATATTTATTTGACTAACCCCTTACCACTCCGGTAACATTTTCTTAAAATGCCTACAGTATAAAGGACGTACTCAAGGTAAATTGAAATCTGCTCGTTTTTAACTTCCCTGATGGGCCCGTATTTGGGCCATCGGAGTATTAAGGGGCTAAAGCTGCTTTCACACCGGACGCGAAACGAATTTTTCGCAGGACAGATTACATTCAAAGTCAACGCAAAGACGCGAATGCGTGTATTTGCGTCTTTGCGTTGACTTTGAATGTAATCTGTCCTGCAAAAAATTCGTTTCGGGTCCAGCGTAAAAGTGCCTTAAGAGTATCGCCACGGACTACAGATCATTTTCGCATGCTACTTTCAATTACAGCCTGCCTGGCACTCTCTCAAAAGCACCAAGATGCTCAACAAATCGGAGCGCAACATCAGTCTCTGCTAGCCAAGCCTTCACTAAAACGCAGCTGTATCATGCGGTATTTCATTTGAATGAGTGCATCGGTCACGTACCAGCCTGCGAGGAATTGTTAATGTTTGAAACGGCGCTTATAGCCAAAGTAAGTGGATTAACTGAAGTTGAAGTCGATGGTAAAGTTTTCTGATATTCAACAATTCAAACCGGCCAACTAAAAGAATTTAAAGTTAAAAAGGGCTAACATTAGCTGCTTTAGGCTGCAAAACGCTAACCAGGCTGCTTACCAGCTAGCTAGTGCATTAATAAAATTATTAGCGATTCAGTCAAAGTCTGACAAAGGCTCAATTGCACCAATAGTCATGCGAGCAATGTTAGTTTGTGTTTCTGGCTCAGCAGTAACGTTACTGGAGCATATCTTCCTTTGACATCCACAGTCGCCAGCTAGTTAGCTGCAGAGTTACTTGAAAAATCATTGCATTGAGCAGCGCATTTTTTATGTAGCTAGCAAGCAAGCTATATTATGCTGGCAGCATCGCAGCGTCCTGTACTATCCAGGGATGTGTTTCCCAAAAGCATGGTTCCGAACTGCATTAGAGCATAAAATTATTAGAGAGCCAATCGAAGCCTGACTACTTAGTTTGTCCATTCACAGTCAGTGGTTCCAGCTATGCGAGTTAGCCACAGTGCTTTTAGCAAACATCAGTTTTTGATGGTGAGTTTCAACAAGCTAAGTTTTTTTATTCGGTTTATGTGTGCAGTGTAAGGACAGTGTCTTTCATAGATTTCTGTTACTAGTTAATTTTGTTAATTATGTAATAGTTTTGATTTACTGGTTTAGGAAATGAAAAATACTGTAACAGTAGAATATCTTAACTGTCATACTTCCCAATATTCTGCAAGTTTTCAGCCTAATCCATCACTGCTTTTCCCTTGTTATGCCCACTTCCTGATTATGTGAATACAAAAATTCAATGTCACAGTTCCAATGGGCCAAAAATAAAGCTAATACAGTTATTTGCAATCATTAGTGTCATTTTTCTTAACTGCGCCGTGACACCGAATTTTAGGGTTCCCCCACCTGTCAAATCCCACTTTAACCACTGCATAAAACCTACTTATATCGTGAGTAACGTAACGTGAGTAACCGGAATTTTTTGTTTTAAGGGCCCGTTGCAGAAAATTACTGTTGCATTAAGTTGAAATCCTGGTTGAGTCAGAATTTTCAGTAATAAAGGTTCAAACATATTTAATCCAATTCATTCAGTAATGCATCATTGATCAAGAAGATTGGACCAAACTTAAGTGGAAAAATAATCCATGTTACTTTTGAGTAACGTGAGTAACGCTAGAAAAATCCAGTCTGCCAGCACAACAATTGAGAGGTTCATTCCAGGTTTTCACTGGTAAAGTTGATTATGGACAGAGGCTGCCACAATGTAGAAGTTTTTAAGTTCTGTCCATTTAATAAGTAGTGAAACTACTTTATACTATAGCCTAATGCAGTAAATGTAACGTGAGTAACGTTGGAATTTCCCATATGCTCTTCTGCTTCCAATCATTAACTTGCTGTATTACCCAATTGCACTTGAGCTTAAAATCATGGACTGATGACAGAACGTTCTCCTACACAGGATTTTAAATTTGAGACCAGAATTCATGATGCAGTCAATTATGGCAAGTCGCCCAGGCTCTGAGGCAGTAAATCAGCCCCACACCTTCATACAACAGCCACCATGTTTGACTGTTGATATGTTGCTCTTATTGTGGAATGCTGCTTTAGCTGTACACCAGATTTTACCTGATCCAGGTCTTCTAATATATTTAACATTCAACCATGAATTCTCCCAAAGGCTTGTGGGTCATCAAGGTGTTTGCGGTCATTAAAAATATAACAAATGATTTCACTAGTGGTGTCCCATTTCCTAGAGAAAGATTTTAAGCCCTACCCCTTTTAGTTTATTTCTGATGGTCCACTACCTCGTTGAGGGTATTTTGAAACTAAGGGTATGGCCAAGGGAGGGAAATTTGGATTGAGCACCTTATCAGAGGTAAGCCAGGCCAGCAGTCACTGAGAGGCTCATCTAGGTTCTTTTTTGGCTTAGTCATTGATTAGTCATTGATGTTTCTTTAGGAGGAATTTTTTGCAGGCTGTTTACTCATGGGGAGATTCACCACTGTTCCATTTGGAGATCTCTCACTATGGTTTTGCTGGAGTCTAAGAGCTTCAGAAATGGCTTTGCAGTCCTTTACATATTTCAATAACTTTCCTTCTCCTCATGTGGTGAATTTCTATAGGTCATGAAATAGTGTGCAACTCATTAATACCTTAATCAACTTTACATTGCTGGAAAGATTTAAGTGATGTTTAACCTTTAGCGTGCTCCCGGCGACCTGACTCGCCCATATATTCCTTATTCTGTGCAACTGCCGGCGACCGTACTCGGCCATATATTCCTTATTCTGCGCAACTGCCGGCGACCGCAGTCGCCACGTTTGTTTATATCTGTTCTGATTGCCGGCGAGATTGCTCGACAAAAAGAACTGTGTTTAGGAATGCCAAGATCCAAATATCATTTCAGCGGCAAGTGCTAATATAACTTCATTTTAAAGTGAGTACATGACGCAGTATGAGTGCGGTCGCGCTGATAGCAAGCAATGGAGAGTCAGTGACTATGCATGCGACCATTGCCAAATGTGACAGATTATTAAATGCTGATATTATGGATTTTGTGTCCCACATCTGTCTTGCATTGTTCTTGCTAGCTATGTAGACAATTCTTGTTGGACAGGTATTGCAAATCTAGCCATTTTTCATCATACATGCGAATGTAAAATGACTGTTGTGATCGCTGTACAGTACCAGTACACTCATACTACATCAAATAGTTCCCTTTTTGTTCTTTTTTTTTTTAACAAACCAAATAAATCTATATGAAATGTTGAATTAGAACTAATTTTGTCTCACAAATGAATACAAAAAATGGCGCATATCATACATAGTTTACCGTGCTCGTGTTTGTTGCGTCTGGGGAATTTCGGAACTCGTTAGGCCGAGGTAAAAATCCCTCCGCGGCCCAACTCGTTCCGAAATTCCAATCCACTACAAACACTTGCGCTGTAACCTATATTTAAAATGAACAAACGATCACGTGGCCAATATTAGCCATATTAATACAGGAGACTCCATTGCGTCATCGTAATGGCTAGTTTTGAGTGGTGGAGGTCTGTAATTCTGGGTTATTTCTGTGGAAACGACCCAATTTTTTACTATCAGAAGGTGTGATATCTGGATCAGTCTTGAAAATAAGCCAGTTGCAGGCTATATTACACTGATCCAGAACTCAGCTGCCAGCATGCAATAGGCTTAAATTAACTGAGCATGCTAAAGGTTAAATTCAAAAAGGCCGTGTCAAGTCAAGCTAACCCCAGGGTCCAAAATGTCCGGTATTGCATCGCAATTTGCAGTGTGATGCAAATCTATTTTTGCTTTGCAACATTTGCAATACAATATTTTACTTCAGAGCAACTGTTACTGATGTTCTGTTTTATCATCGGCAACGATGTAGTCGCCAACTTCCCACTTGCCACAGTTTCCCGTTTCCCAGCACTGCTGCACTATTCAAAAGCGATCCACAGGTGCAATCAGTGGTAGCCTGCTTAGCGGGCATGATGGAATTAATCCCGGCAAACCACTGCATAGTTGAACTGGTTACTTTATTTCATAGACCTAACCACCCACGGCTCGGGATGTATTCAGCAATAAGCAGTCATGAACGCTTACTTATAGTACAGAACACACCTTTACGGTCTCGTAATGTTGACGTCTTATAGCTTTATAAACCACTTTTGATGGTTGTACTTTGATATTACGGGTGTTCTCCAATAGACGACATCGGGGTTAGCCAGCAATTGCGGAAGAGATGGTAAATTACCCATGATCCATTGCGCGTGACGTCATGCATTTTCGGCTAGGGGTAAAAATTCTGCCGTATCTCATATAGATTTCTATTGACAACCACCTACACAACGTGCATTCCTACCATTTATACGCGATATTTGCACACTTTTGCCCGAAGTTGCAGAGCAACGACATGGTAAGTACACGATTTGGTGGGGGCATTTGTTTTATAAAGTTTTAGGGAGTTCAGACTCCTAGCCAGGAATCAAAACAAGGCAGAGTGCAAAGACAGGATGCCAGTGTATACTGCATATCTTATAACATTATCCAGAGTAAAATGCAGGGTGGAGATCATTAAGGTAGGATGCTGCACCCTTCTATAGTGGCCCAGTTAGTGGTCTGAAGTCTGATTAACACATAATGCCAGAATGAACAGTTTAAAATAAAAGGAAAGAAAAACTTAAATTTTTTTTGCTTTTCAAAAGTGGTTATTTTCCATTTTTTCTGCCTACAGTCGGGACAATTTCTTTTTCACACAAACCCCACTGGTTTCGTACACTAAAATTTTCATTTCCATCTCACTGTATGGTTCGCAGCCCATAGTCGTATTACAAAATGAAAGTGACTGTATGCAGCCACTTCATTTCGTACTTGAACCTTTTAAACTCCCTAAAACTTAATAAAACAAACACCCTCAAATCGTGTAGGCTTAGGCAATCCACCCTTTTTGTAATTTGTATATTTTCGTCCCAAATGTTTATGAAGGCAGGCTTGCTGGGAAATTTGTTTGACCAATGGCCTTGCTTAACAATTTAGAAACGTGCATCAATGACTACAGAGATCAGACGAAGATGTCGGAAAGCAAAGGAGAAGGGGGAAAGCCTAGAGAATTAAAGAAGCAAGCATTGGAGGCGCAGGCTTCCAAATGCTAAGACTTGACCAGCTGTTTGGCCGTAATGATCCTCATCTGGCAAGCAGTTTTCATTTGGAGGGGGACACGGAAGCAGTAACATTGATGTTAAATTTATAGGCTATCGCAAGCGTGTGTTCGGTTAAAATTTGCTGCAGCTCACAAAACGACCTCACTGACAGACACGATGCTATTAGCCTACTATTTAATGCATATTGATGCGTTTTACTAGTTTCCTTCACAGTGTCAAATTAAATTGTCCTGGAATTCAGGAAGACTGTCCAAATTTCCCATTCCAAAACCGTGTCTTGACGTTCAGAATCACCTCTCATCATTAGACTAGCAATTAGTGAGTTCTACGGTTCTGGAGCTACTGGGCTATGCTGTGTCATTCAGAGTCTGAAAGTTTTTTTTTTTTAAAAAGGCTATTTATGAATCAGTCTAAATAATGCAATGTTCTTATTGGAAAAATTTGGCAGTATGAATGGCCTTAAAGCCACATTTCTTTTTTACATTCATTCATGGAGATATAATAATAATAATAATAATAATAATAATAATGATACCACCTCAGTAAAAATACATTAATTTATATGTTGACAATGTTACGTTTTCAATTAAGGACAGCATCATTGTATTTAATTTATTTCTCGACAATATATGTGATCATTAATATAAATAGGATTATTTTTTTTGGACATCATCCCCCGGACCGATCAGAAACGGAAAATGCCAGGGCCGGATTACACTCCTAGTACACCCCTGGATGCAGCCGCTACATAGCAATTCGCAATACAACAAAGCACACGGTGATAAGTAGAGCTGCAGATTAATGACAAGTATGGCAGGCTAACATGCACATTAGAATAGAAGAAAGTAGAAAATGGGGGGGAAAAACCTGAAAGAAAAAGTGCTATACAAACTCCAGCCATTGCTATACAAATTTATCTTTGTGTAGCAATTATTGCAAAACATCTTTTGTCCAACATTTCGGACCCTGAAATCAATTGATAATTAAATTAGAATAATTGGCAGACATGGGCTAATTGCTAAGGCGGCAATTCCTTTTTCACAGAGGGACAGATCTTGTCCGATAATCATTTACTAGTGGGAAAAAGTAATTTAATGCTTATACTTTATTTACACTGTGGTAATTTTTGTCTCATATTGAATTGAAGATCTGAAACAAGTGTGAGATATATGCAAAAATGGAAGAAATCAGGAGGGGGGAATGCTTTTTCATGGCACAATATAGCGGAACTCTGTTGGTTCATTTTTTGACATATCCTCAGCAACTCTTAAGCAGTTGAATCCAACTTGAGCTTCCAATTATGGCTCATGCACTGCAGAGATTTAAATATTATTCAAGGTGCCCCATTATCCTTCAGGCAAAAACAGGAATAACATGATTGCCAGTGCATGTCATTCATTTGCTGTCATCGAATAAAGCATACCATCAGACTTCCTTGATATCCTTGTTTCCACAATTCTCCTCAGTATTCGGCCACAAATATTTACCTAGAAAATCATTCTGCATTTCAGTTTGGGAAAGTTGCAGCGTCTATGAAAGCAGAGCAGAAAAATGTTTGTGTTTGTGAGTGGGGCAGTCATCCAGGAACAGCATGGAATTGGGACAGTGCGACAGTCAGTCACGAAATACAAATGCCTTAAAAGGCTCGTGGTTAAGAACATCAGAAAAGGGGAATAAACTCAGGTATGGCAGGTTTTACTTGGTGTAAGTAACTGTAAGAGCTGGTGTATTTAGCGAAGACAACAGCATCCCAACTTGCTCCATTTATACCACCTGATAATAAATGAGGAGATTAAAACCATAACCGTACCCTGCAATGATGGTATTATTAGAGCTTGCCATTGAGTAAAATAAGCTTGCCTCTGAGTCTACAAATAGCCTGGCTTAAAGGTGACTGAAATGCATCAGGACAGTATTGGAAAGCGCAGTCAAGAAGACAAAAATACTGTGGGGTTTGTTGCTAAAATCTCTTAATTAAGGTATATCACCGTGGCCCCACTTCAGACATAAGCAAATACCTCACTGCCCAAAAGAGGCCATAGCGATTTTCCCAGCTGGACAGCAAATGTGTCAAGCTTCACACTGCCCATACACTGATCAGCCACCACTGACAGGTGAAGTGAGTAGCATTGATTATCTCATCACAATAACACCTGTCAGTGGGTGGGATATATCATGCAGCAAGTGAATACTTTGTCCTGAAAGTTGATGTGCTGGAAGCAGGGGAAGAAAAAAAATTCAGCAAGCATAAGGATGTGAGCAACTTTCATAAGGGTCAAATTGTGATGCAAGAGGACTGGGTCAGAGCACCTCCAAAACCTTGTAACGCGATGTTGGAATTAACATACCGCTTGCCTTCTTAGGGGGACGCGGTGGCGCAGTGGTTAAGTGAGCTTGACTTGGGATCAAAAAGTCCTGAGTTCAAGTCCTTGCCACGGCTTTCGCAGTGTTGTTATTGGGCAAAAACACTTCACTCCCATAGTGCCTCACCCCACCCAGGTGTATAACTGGGTACCAGCAAGTTGTCAGAGAAACCTGACAAAGAGCTGGGGGGTAACCTGTGATGGACTAGCATCCCGCCCAAGGAAGAAGCAATACTACTCCCATAGCTGCTTCATGCTACAGAAACCGGAGTTAAGCACCAGCCTGATGAGCCATATGGGCTCGGGACAGACTTTGCCTTTGCCCACTTGCAGCAGTGAAGCTGAGTTTGTTGCATTGTTTCTTTTATTTGAAGCTTATGGATAGCTAGCTAGCTAACTATTTAGCAATGTCATGCTAGCCAGCTGGTTGCATATTCCAACATTAATTCATTTTTGCGAATGTTGTTAAATTCATGTGTCGCAAAAGGTTTGCAGCGATCTCAGTATTAACTAGTTGGCTATCCAGCTCGCTTGGTCGCAGAATTTTGCGGAAAATTAAATGATTCATTTTATCCATCGTTTCAGATAACTAGTAGCTACCTTGTCTATACTCTGTAATCAACCGTACATAGCTGGTGCTCATCTAAAGCCATTGTAACAAACGTTAGAATTGTTACCAACAGAAACTTTGTGATTATAAGCAATCTGCTTTTGAAGTTCTACCGTCAGTCTATGATTGTGAGTGAAAAGCCCCTGAGCTTCACTTAACATTTCACTGCCGTTAGCTCCCAGCTAGCTAGCCAGTAACGTTAACAGCATAATTTTCTGCCTTGTGAGGTAGGTACATTTTCAAGTATTCGTTTGAAACGGAGACATTTTTTTTTTTTTGGTTGAGACTTTGACAAAAACACCCGGCAGCACAACGGAAAACAGCCGTACGTAAACGGCCCACTTCCGGCCTTTATGGAGAACCTTGCTACTGTAGCTCAAATTGCTGAAAAAGTTCATGCTGGTTCTGACAGAGACGTATCAGAACACATAGTGCATCATAGTTTGTTGCAAATGGGCCGGGATAGTTGCAGACAGGTTAGAGTGCCCATGCTGACCCCCGCTTACAATGGGCAAGTGAGCATCAGAACTGGACCGCAGGGCCATGGAAAAAGGTGGCCTGGTCTGATGAATCACGTTTTCCTTTACATCATGTGAATGGGCAGGTGGGCGTGCATCGCTTGCCTGGGAAAGACATAGCACCAGGATGCACAATGGGAAGAAGGCAAGTCAGCGGAGGCAGTGTGATGCTTTGGCCAATATTCTGCCAGGAAACCTTGGGTCCTGTCTTTCAGGTGGATATTACTTTGACACGTACAACCGACCTAAACATTGTCACAAACCAAGCACCACCCCTTCATGGAAACGGTATTCCCTGATGGCAGTGGCCTCTTTAAGCAGGACATTGCACCCTGCTACACTGCAAAAATGGTTCATGAATGGTTTGAGGAACACAACGAGTTCAAGGTGTTGACTTGGCCTCCAAATTCACCAGATCTCAATGCAATCGAGCATCTGTGGGAAGTGCAGGACAAACAAGAGTGATCAATGGAGGCCCAATCCCGCAACTTACAGGACTTACAGGATCTGCTGCTAAAGTCTTGGTGCCAGATATTACAGAGCACCTTCAGAGGTCTGGTGGAGTCAATGCCTCAACAGGTCAGGGCTGTTTTGGCAGCAGAAGGAGGACCTCAATATTAGGCGGGAGGTAATAATGTCATAGCTGGTCAGCATGTGTTCAACATTTCAAACTCAGCTGCAAACCCATTGAATACTTCCATGTCTGAGCTGCTTTGCACTCCTCCAGAAACATTGCCATAGGAACACAAAAAACAGAGTTAGACTGAAATGTCAAACAGACTGTGGAACATTTAAAACAGCTAACCCGTCACAACATATAAACTCTTCATGCCAGGAATACTTTCAGTAGTTCTCGTTCTCATTTTCAATGGCGTGTCTGTGGTGCCTCGACAGCTCTGTAAGGCAACCATTTAAAGCTGCACTATGCAAGTTTGTTTACTTTCTGCGTGATTATATTTTTGTCTCAATTCGCAGATATCTCTCCACAATCCGCTAGCTGCCTGCCCCTGTATTCACTGTGAAATAAAACCCGGGCTCTGGAGACCGCACAGGCGTCACAAACTGCAAATAAACAAAAGGGGCACAGGCTGTGCTCCATAACATAACAAACCATTCCGGCCAATCACTGACAAGAGTTGACAGTTACGGAAGCATGGGAGGGAGGGAACTATGGGAGGGAGGGGTGGGCTACCTCTGTTTTGTTTGAATTCGAATGTCAACAGAAGTGATGCCAACAAACTTGCATAGTGCACCTATAAGGTACTCTTTATATGGAACATCTATAAGAATGACATATCTGGAACCATCAGCAAATGGAAGTATCAGCAAGGACACCTGTATTCACATTTGCCCATTGTCATATACACAAGCAAAAAATTTTCAAAGTTTATGTTTGATATATTCAAACATTGCTATTGTGCAAAGTGTTTTTACTTTAAGTAAGAATAAAAGATTTTATTTGATGTTATGAAATTTGAGGACTAGGGAACAGAAAATGTTAGAAGGACAAGTTCATTGGCAAACAGCTTGTACCTATAGGCAGCGCATATACGCGTCACAGAAAAATTGCTTTAATTTCAAAATCTCACCATCACAATTACAAAAGCATCAACACAGGCGATTCCTTCGAATTTGATGCATGTGTCTACATGAAAGAGGTTTAACCACCGAAACGTCACAAGACAAGTCTCCAAAAGCAAGATGTGGACATTAACGGAGCTCCAAAGCAGCCAAATAGTTAAGCCTAAATGGCAAGTGCGTAGATTACAAAAAGGTAAAACCAGTTAAGGTGGCAAGGGGAACTGCGCAAGAAATCATGGCAAAACTGGCCAAACACCAAAAAGCAGAAACATCAAGAAGGAACTGTAGTCACAAGGTCAAAACAGGGACTGACATACATTACCCAGGATAGTTGCTCATTATAGCCGCATACGTAAATACCAAAAAAATCAGTGCAGAATTGAATCAATACATATCCAAACCAAACTCATCAAAAACAGTTCATTGTGAGCTTTATAAAGCTGGTATTTATTGCAGCGTTTCTGATTATTTGACCAACCTCAGTGCTAGATAAGACATTTCCATCATTCTCCTGATTGGTACATTGGACAGCTGGTTAATACACAAATGCTCATCAATTTAGTGCTAAGGACATGTTGAAAACCTGGATTAGCATGCACTTGAAGGGACCATACTCCACACCATTCCTATGCGGTTAGCTTGCAAGGGCTCATCAGCTCTGCGGGACCCGCTTAGGGGTACGATTCCCAAAGGCACATAGTTTGAACCAGAGCCATGCAGAGGGAAGTATGCAAGTTGCTCCCATAGTTAGCGACTACGCTTTTGGGAAACGTACCTAAGATCAAGGCCAGTATTATTATATCATGGTCATTGTGACTCACCCTCAGGGCCTCAATGACCAGGTCTCGTGCCTCCAGCTCCCCTTCCATAATGCTGAGCAGGGTCAGGAGCTCAGGCTTACTCAGATTGTCCACATTAAATTCACATCTCTGCAATAAAAACAAAATATTAGAAGTCACATTAAATATATTTAACACTGTAACAAACAAACCAAAGTTCAAGTGAAAACTGCAAATATTCATATCTCAATAACTAAAAACTTAAATCAATCCCCTCCCAATCAATAAAAAGGGAAATGCTGTAAACATCAGAAATATTTCCAGGAAAAGTATTTCCTGGAGAAAAATCCCACCATTTTTTCTTTGGGGAAAGTTATTGTGAAAGTGATGGATTGTATACTTATATGCATATTTCAGCAAATTGGTGAGCCCCTATCCATCATCATTTTTGAGGAATTGGGCCTTTTTTCAAGGCTCCAGCCAAGTGGAGGCTGGTGAGCAGAAAATTGGGAAGAACATACCTTTAAAAAAAAAAAAAAAAAAAAAAAAAAAAAAAAAGATTGGTCTTGACTTTTTTTAAATCATTAATTTAAATTAACATAACATGACCACAGAAAACACTCCACACTATCAAGTGTAGGCAGTTCTCCTCATTAAGGGAAGATGGTAACATTTCAATTGAAGTCAACATTATTCAGTTATGGATACTTGTTACTTATCTTAGTTTTCTTTGTAAATTAAACAATTTTTTTTTTTTTTTTGCCCACCACCATCCCCCCTCTTTGGAGGTCAGCTTTATTATTGTTGTTGTTATTTACATCTATGTATTTGTTCATAATAACTATATCAAAAGTGATGACGAATCTCTCCTCAGAGGAAGGGTATAACAAAGCAAAAACACTAACACAGACAAACATATTCGGACATAACTTGAGGCATGAACAAGACATAAATGATCCCCCCCCCCCCACCACCACCAAAGGGCATATAGATGACAGTAAATCCAAATACTGAAGTTTCCTACCTCCCTATAATCCCACCCTCCAATACTTCTTTCTTTAAACTACATCAATGTTTAATAGCACAGTATATTAGCATAAAAATAAGAACAGGCACATGGAAAGAAACAAAAAAAAAAAAAAAAAAAAAAAAAACAAAACTTATAATTCATAAGCAGTAACAGTGCCTGCAATATTGACAATAATTATTTAAGCACTCAATTGACAAATCAATTAACTAAATCATTAATCTGATAAATCATATATTAATTAAGAGATAAAAACTGTTCCATGTTGTGATTTCAAGGTAAATATTAAATAGACTTAATAGATTCTTCTAATGGACCCCAAATTTCAATAAATTGTTTTTGTTTACCTTGCATATCTGAAGCAAGTTTTTCCATGTTAATCATATCAACTGCTTCATCGATCCATTCTTTATCAGTGGGTATGTTTGGGTCAATCCATTTGTTCAAATTTTTTTTTTTTTGGTAACCTTGCAAATTGAAAGAAAAATATTTCTATTATTACATGAAAGCTTACTGTAGTTGTGTAGGTCTCCAAGAACACGTTTGAGGATTTAGTTGTATGTCTATTTTATTAGCATTCAGGACCTGTTTAGTTATACTAAACCATAACCCTTTGATTTTATCGCATTCCCATAACAAATGCAAAAGTGATCCTTCACAAGTGCCACATTTTATGCAATTACCATTTTCCCGCAGTCCCATTTTCCAAGAGAGATGGAGTGCAGTATATGCGGTTAAAAATTTTAAACTGTCTCAATTAGTTTTTTGTAGATCAATTTTCATTTTTCCATGAATTGGACCATGAGATTTCATCCTCTTGTATGCCAATATCTCTAACCCATTCCAATGCACAGTTCGTGAATAATTTGTTGGCTGTTTCATTGAACAATGCATAGAATGAGGACATTGAGATTTTTTCTCTTGAGTTGAAACAGAAAAGTAAGCTTTCTAATTTATTTACATTATTCTCTTTATCTATTGGTATATTATTTTTTATGGCATATTTTAGTGTAATACAATTTAGATATTCAGACTGTGGAATACCTTTTTCTGTAATGAGATCATTAAAAGTCTTAAAACAACCATTATTCAGAAGATGATGAACATCAGTAATCCCATTTTCTTTCCATTTAATCCAGTTTATTCTTTTTTTAATTACCATTATATTAAGGTTATTCCATAATGGTTGAATTCTTGAAAAAATTGAATCAATACCCAAAACTTTTTTGCTTAATTTTAATATTTCAAAGGATGCATCTATTGGGCTATGAACAATTTCCTTAGGTTTTGAATCTATATAATATAGGCTTTTTAGTCCTATATTCATTTTCTCCATGGCAACCCTTTCAATTTGCACCCAATCTTTGTTGTTCATTGTTGGATTGAACCAATGCCGAATTCGTTGCATCCAAATGACAAGTAATAACGATAAAAGTTGGGCAATTGAAAGCCCCCTTTCCGATTGGAGCTAGATAATCTCAGATATGAGCATCTTGCCTTCTTTTCTTGCCATATAAACCTGGAAATGGTCTTATGTAGACAGTCAGACCAATTCTTAGAGATAACTAATGGTAGCATTCTTAAAATATAATTTAAACTAGGTAGTACAGTCATTTTGACTACATTGATTCTTCCCCATAAGGAAATTGGTAATGTTGACCATCTCACTATATTATTATTTATTTTATTCATAATTTGGGCAAGATTAATATCTCGCGTTTGATTCATGTTTGGTGTGATCCTTAGCCCTAGATAACCTATTTCTGTTTCCTTCCATTTTATTTCTGTGTTCTGCGTACAAATAATATTACAAAGCTTATTTTGTGGCATTAATTCTGATTTTGCCCAGTTTACCTTATATCGAGAGAATTTACTAAAATCTGTAATAATTTGATTTAAGTAAGTGAAGATTCAACGTCCATTAAATATAAGATTATATCATCTGCATATAGCGATATTTTATAAGTCTCCTGTCCTATTGTTATGCCTTTTATATTATTAGCTGATCTTATTTTCTGAGCTATTGGTTCAATCATGAGATTAAATAGTAGAGCTGATGCTGGACACCCTTGCTTTGTTCCCCGGTGTAGGGTAAATGGTCTTGAGATTTGATCATTAGTTTTTATGGATGCTTTAGGATTTAGATAGAACATGTTTATCCACTGTTGAAAGTTACAACCAAAACCATATTTTTTTAAAGTATGAAACAAAAATGGCCATTCTACCTTATCCAAAGCTTTTTCAGCATCAGGAGTGCAGACAGCCGCAGAAGTATGATGTTCTTTTGCACACTTCATAATAGTAAATAATTTCCTAGTATTATCAGAAGAATGTCCATTTTTCATGAAGCCAGTCTGAACTGGATGTATCAGTTTTTGTACAACTAATTTGAGTCTTGCCATTAATATTTTTGCCAGGATTTTATTGTCCAAGTATGCCAGTGAAACTGGTCTATAATTATTATAGCAGAGGATCTTTATCTTTTTTATGAATTAATGTGATATGTGATTAAAAGTAGGAGAGAAGGATCCATTAATAAATGCTTTGTGATAAGTTTGTAAAAGTATTGGCGATAGCTTATTACAAAATGTTTGATAGAATTCAGCATTAAAGCCATCTGGCCCTGGTGATTTATTTTTTGCAAAAGATTGGATGGCCTTTTGTATTTCTGATGTAGTTATTGCTTTTCTCTAATTCGGTTCTTTCTTAAGCGGCTATGGAGGGCAGTGAAATGTCTTGAAAAAATGAGTCAAGTAACTCAGATGTATCAGAAATGTCTGACTTGTAGAGGTTCTCATAGTATGATAAAAAAAGGTTGAATTTATTTCCTCTGGGTCAGCAGTCATTGATTTGTTTTGATACTAGATATATTGTTTCTCGTCATCTGTTTTTTCAGTCTTATGCTTAACATAAGATAGAAGATATATAGAAGTGGGGCTGTAGTTAAACCCAAAAAATCCACATTTACTCTACTTAAATTAATGCAGACATTCAACCTCCTGGATGTATGGCGGATCTTACAACCAACTAATAGAGATTCTACTTTTTACTTGAATAGACATCAAACTTTTTCAAGAATTGATTTCTTTTTGGTTTCTCAGGAGATTGTGCGACATGTATTGCAAAGTGTGATACACCCCATAGTTATCTCAGATCATAGTCCAATTCAGATAACCTTTAAAATACCCTCAATCAATAGAAAATGTAAACAATGGAAGGTCAATAATTCTTTATTTGAAGACGTAGGAATTAAAAACAAAATAACAGAATACATAGATGCTTTTATGAAATTAAATAAAGACTCCGTTTCCAGCTTTCCCATTGTCTGGGAAACTTTAAAATGCTGTCTCAGGGGAGAACTAATAAAGATAGCAAGTACTCAGAACAAAAAGAGACACAAAGAACAAAATGAATTATTAAATGAAATAAAATTACTACAAATCTCCTTATCTAATCAATTCAATAATGACTCCTGGGCCAAATTATGTAAACCAAAATTGAAATATGATGAAATTATGCGAAGTAAAATTCAGTATAAGCTGAATAACGCAAAACTGAATTTTTTTGAAAATTGGGAAAAAGCAGGAAAAATGTTAAATTAAACAATCATGAAGTTCAGGTTATATTGTCTACATTGAGTGTGCTAAAAGCGAAGATGGAAGTTAACTGAGTAAGTAAATTTTTTTGTGAAGTGAATAAAATATTTTTCTGAATTGAATTTACCATTTAAATCACCGCAGCACTGCCTTCAGAGGGAAGCCGTTCATTTAACTGCCGATGGATCATTCTTATCAATGAAAAATGGGCCAATCAAGGACAGTGACTAAAAAGGGTCAAGACAACTTATTGGTCAAATCAAATTTTTGTGTCTTCTTCAAATTTCAGCCAAGTAGCCTTCACTGCTCCTTTTATAACATGATTAGCTCACCTGTTTAAAGAGCATGAAAACCCTAGGGGATAGGCAATCATTATATGATAGAGAATTACTCAAAGACGCAAAACTTATTTATTTTTTACAAAAGTCGATATCAGATCGCTGCAAATTAAATTTATTGATCACCTCCGGCGGAGTATGCCAACCACGGCGCGAGCGCACCCGAAGTATGCATGACATCAGCGCTAGAACACAAACAGGCAAGGTCAACATGGCGCCATACAGTTTCAGTGAATCTAGTGGGAATTCCGGTGAGAGTTTTCATGACTGGAGCAATGAGGAATCAGGAGACAGAGAGTTAGTTCTTACTTTGGCAGATAAAGAGGAATACAACGGTCCTCAACCCTACCTGTATGGGCCACCAGCAAGGCAAGAGATGGAGGACCAAGCGGTTCCTGACGATGCCTTATTATTACAAGATTGCGTTTGCAATACAACTTGGTATGTTATTTGCCTATAGTTTGAATTACGGAAACGTTTATTTGAAAACAATAGTAAGTTAATCAAGTGTATAAGGAATGACTTGACGCAGTTTAACATCCCCGATCTCCGCAAATATATTGGACTATTAGCTAGCTGCAGTGGCGTGCCGTCAGATGTTAGGAAGGCCTTCAGTAACATCACCCAAGCCAACTCGGAATGCAAGTGGGGGCATTGAGGAAAACACATGGCACAAAATGAAGTAATAGGGCTGCAGGGTTCCCACTGCTGCTCGTCATTATCGTCATTGAGGAAGGAATTCCATCAGTAACAAGGAGGAAATTACTAACAATAGTCACAGTGGCAAATGTAATTGTTTTATGACAAATAAAAATTCTGTGACAAACAGTGGCGTCACCTGGCCAGGGCTTTCGAGGCAGTACCTCCGAAGAGGTTTTCTTTAGCCCCGAGTAATTCTTCACTTTGAGAAGTCCGTTACTACATAACTGAACATCTATAAAACAAGACCGTAGTGTTGTATTTTTTTTTTTTAATATCTAAAATGAACGGACGCAAGACAGACCAATCAGAGCGGGTTTATTACAAGTAAATACGTCCAAATACTGTCTTAATGTCTTATTGGCTGACAGGTCTGCGTGGGGTTACCATGCCAAATGATTTTCACACATAGTCAGTCAGTGTGTGTAAATGAAAATGTGCAGATTTTTTTTCTTTTTTAACCTGAAAAGCAGTAGAAGCTGGAGCTCAAACATCCTCTCATAATGAACCAGGAAAACAAGGTGAGTGCATGTCTATAGTCAAGTTTCCATCTCAGGTCAAGGGAATTTTGGAAAATTTGCTTAAAAGAAAATTCAAATTACCTGCATTTCCATCAACTGGCTTAGCGTGAATAAACTCCAAGATATTAGGCCGGTTTCACCACAAGGTGGCGATAGAGGACACTCGTAACATGTATAGAACAGCAGAAAAAGAATTGGTCGCAAAATGGAAAAGAAACAAAAAACTGAAGGGAAACAACTGGGGGAGTAATGATACGCTTTGGAGAGAGGTCTACAGGATTCACATGCGATTCAGCAAATCGTCATAGAGCTTTTCTTTCAGTTAATGATTACAATGTTTGACATTGTGCAGAGACAAAGACAGTCAAATGCATATGCATACAGAGGCAGCTTTGTCAGAACTTAGTCAGCTAAGTTGTTTCCATCCCAAATTTTGTGCATTCACTCTTAATCGCATAAGACAAAAACCACCTCAAGCGATCAAATAAATTTTTATGTGACTTTGAGGAAGTTTATTCCCATTTTGCCGTTTCCTTCTGCTTTTTCCAAAGCAAATTTTCAAAATGTGTATAAGAATAGTGAGACGGAAACGCGACTTAGGAGTCCCAAGTTGCGTGAACGTGATATGAGCAGAGCATAAGTTATACAGTTAACGTGTGGTTTGCCAATCTCTCGTTAGATATAGAATTTGCTAACAAAACCAGTTTTTTTTTTAAAGCACCGGTTCCTATACAATCCGCATCTACCAGACAGAATAGTAATGCAGATTTTGGCGCCTCGTTTCCGTGCCACTTAGAGTGGCTAAATATATGGAGCCCTGGAAGCGCAATGACATGAAAAAATATATATTTTCTGTCCAGGAGTCATTCCCACAATTGAGTTAATTCGTGGCCATGACTCGTTCCCTCAATTTAATCAATTCGTTCCCCCGATTTAGCCTTCCCGGGGCCAGGAGATATAACTTGTTTCCATAATCTAGTTGATGCGTGGCCAGGAGATATAAGTCACTCGTTCCCACTATTTAAAGCTAGTGTATGCAATCTTGGAACAGCGAGTAAGATTTGAATGTAGCCTCACCTCTAAACCCACCCCCTCCTCTCAAGTCTCCGACCAAAGCCACGCCCCCCGAATTCATTGCTTCGGTAAAACTCCAGAGGCCGGACTTAGACACAGTTTAAAAGCGCAAGGGAGGGGGCGGCCCGTTGCGTGTGCACGAGAAATGATTGACATCGTCAGTCACTCCTCCTGGCTCTGATTCGTTGTTTTGTCCCGGTCGCGGTGAAATCTTGCAGAAGGAATTAGAAGCACTAGATGGAGCCAGATGACTCTGATTTTCTCAAAGATCATCTGACTCACATCCCACTATCAGGTCATAGTAACAGTTTTAACAAATATGACAAAAAGTGATTTTTTTAAAAAATTGCAAACTCCAGCTTCAAGTAACTAAAATTGAAAGAACAGGTTATATCTCGTGGCCACAAGATGGCTAAATCATGGGGACATCTTCTATCTCTTAGCCACGGGATTTTTTTTTTTTTTTTTAATGTCATTGCACTTCCCAGGCTCCTTATAAATCCCTGAGCAGTCAACTGAAATCGTTGCCCACTGGTGCTCCAAAAGAGATGTTACTGGCAAAAGAAATGAGAAAGCAAGCAAAATGAATTCAGCGCAGTCGTATTACTTCTGTGCCTTGTCTTCTCAAGATAAAATAGCCTGAATGTAAACTTATTTTAGGTGATCTCAATAAATTACTAGATTGTCTGTCCTTTCCGTCTTTTTCAGTGGGTGAGAGACCCAACTTGAATGACCACATGTTCACTTACCTCAGTGGTTCTCAAACTCGGTCCCGGCACCCCACTGTGTATGCTGGTTTTTGTTGCAGCAACAATTGCAATTTTAGCATTTTAACAAGCTGTGGATTTGTCTTAATTAGGTGCATGAATGTTTAGGGCAGTTATTTATCCTCTTGAGCCACATTTGACAAATCTATACATGTCATGAAGAATAAAATTTCATACCCACGTTGAGATATATTAGAAACTAGTATAAATAACTGAAGAGGTAAACAATTTAGTCAAAAATTTAATCAACATAAACAATAAATAGGTTCCTCGTTGGTGAAACTGTTGACACTGGTCACAAAAACTAACTATTTGGCAAACAATTTTGAGTGACACCCATTTTGTGTCATGTTCATTTTATTAAGTTCAGGAAAAAATTTGAAAGAACTCAAAACACTCGTGTTTGGCGACCTATTTTGGAGCTTACCGATTTTCTCTGAGTCTAATTTGATCTTTCAAAAAAATGCTGTTCCCTGAAATTCCTCACAATATAGAAAAATAAGCACAATATATCAAAGGGTTTTTATTCTTCTTTGCACAATGGATATGTCCATCAAACTGTGGCTTAAAGCTGCAGTTGGTAAGTCTTATAAAAGTAACTTTTTGTCATTTTTGCTAAAACTGTCACTGTGTACAGACAGTATTACATAAAACTAGTACTCTGTAATTAAAAAAAGGCTCCTTTAAACCCTCCTACTGCAATATGAAAGAATCGTTCGGACCAACCAAAAAGAACCAATCAGAGCCAGGATGGTGTCTGACAGCCATCAAACAGTGCACATACACACGCTGCGGACAGCCTCCTCCCCCTTCCTCCTCAGTTCACGCCAGTGCTCAGTCAAGCTCAAATCTCCGAGAGAGGGTTCAGGAGCTTAGAGAAACTAATGGCGCAACAACAGTCATCAGCAAGGAAAAAAATACCGACACCTCCGTTACAGACAACAGCACACATGGCTAAGACAAGAAAGAAGAGGAAGCCAGAAGAAAAAAAAGCACAAAAGAAAGAATTAGACAAAGCCCGGGATAAAACCAGAGTGAACATCGGAGTGGCTTTTCTGAGGTGGAGGGAACTCCGTGATCTCAAAGGATTAAAAACCGACGCAGAGTTGGCGACTTTTCTGCTTGACAGGTAAACCCCTGCTTTATTCGTTGGTTCATTTTTGCTCCGCAATGCTCTGCAAATAAGTGAGTTGGCGTCGCTCACATGCACAGCTGGTACTAACCCCAGCCCTAACCGACATCAATTCATTTTCGCTCTGCAAATAAGCGAGTGAACGTTGCTTACAAGCACAGTCGCTGTTTGAATAGCCAGCATCTTGTAATTGTTACAGTACTCCATAGTGCATGTGATCTTACTGTGATGTTGCAGTCGAGCTAACGTTAGCTTGTTTCCGATGCTTGGGCTAACGTTACTGGCGTCGTTTTATTAGAAGGTAGCAGAAAATATCTTTATGAGGTGACCTGGCAGTCTTATCGGTTGTGTTGTTGTCCTCATAAATATGTGTAACTTTTCTGTGCTCTCACAGCTAAATGCTGTCATACATGGTTTACTGGCCATTCAGCAGGATTCACGACAGTTTCTGAACTCAAAAAAACGGGTAACTTACTGAAATAAGCGTGTGCTGGGTTTTTACTGAATACATACTGCTGTAGATTACTTTTCATGTCGACATGATTTATTTCTGCTCGTTTGTTGGCCAGCAGTGTTGACTGTTCTCAACAGTAATGTCTAGCCTCGGCAACTTGGCCGTTTTCATAAAGTGAACTTGCAAAATCTCTTCACAGTCGCATGCATAACAGCTCGCGTGCCTTCTCATGCACGGCAGCCTTCTGGGGGAGGGTCTTAGGGCTGGAGTGCAGTGGGGAGGGAGGGGGAGGGATCTGAAAGTTGCATTTTTTCAAATTTTTATGCCAAGTCCTCTCTCTCCTCAAAGTTACCAACTGCAGCTTTAAGATGGTAAATAACTGCTCTAAACATGGAATGCAGCTAATAAGGACAAATTAACAGCTTTTTACTCAGGCCGGTAGGCCACAAGTCTAAGTTTCGGCTCCGGATCTTCTTCTTTTTTTTTTTTTTTTTTTTCGGGTCGCGATTGTCCTGCTCATGCGCGCGCGCAGTTTCGTGATTGGCCCATAGATACAGAACACTACACTGCTGATAGGGCACGCTCAGGTGAAGCACCTGTTCCAGAAGCGTATACACCGGGAAGTTAAATTCGCACATAGACTCCCATTCATTTTCGCCTACTGTAAAATTATATTTTCAAAAACACTTGTGTGCGAGTCGGGGTGATTTTGGTATCGCTGTGCAGAGCAACATTTTCTCTCCCTAAATATGTGCTTTTTTGGAGGATGGAAAGCGGCACACTTACTGCAGGGAAGATCGAAATGTTACTCTGTGTCAACGTTAAAGTGCGAGCAGAAAAGTTCAGTTAAGGTGACCGAGGCTTTTAATGACCCTCTGATAAGATAAGAATTGCTTTGAAGTTTTCGCCGTTATAAGCAACGTCGATGAATATCCGTATTCATTATCAAATTACTCTCTGGTTTCCTCACTTCATTGTACCCTGATTGAGCATATTTGCCGTTGACCAAATTGTTCATACTGAATAATATGGCTAATGCCAACGTTGTTAAAAGGAAGCGCTAGTTAACTCTGGCTACTCCTTTACTAAGCGTCATCTTTGCCCCTGTCCCGTTAAAGCACTGCTCTCAAAAAATAATCACTGCACAGCATGGTTCAAGGGGATAGAGAAAGGTTGGATAGAGAAAGGTTTTTTTCTCCTGATTTCTAACAGCCAAGCCTTTCTCCCCTCCTTGTCTTTTTGAACTCTGTATAAACAGACAAAGCAACTTGTCCATTGTTTTAAATATTATGCAGGTAAGAAATATTGTCCTTGAATGTCAATTACAAGTAGCTAGCTAGTTTGTTCATTCTATTGACTGCTTAGTCAATGCAGTCCCCGCAACGGTAAGGGTACCTATGTAGCTCGCTGGAGACCATTATCGATCGCTAGCGTTTGCTTTAGTCAGTGGTCTATTTAAGTCAATGGGACGGCTAATTAGCTAGCTAGCAAGCGAACGCGATTTTTTCTATTAAAGTGACAAATTTGCGTTTCTACGTTAACTTACGCATGAAACGTTTTATTACAGCCCTTCAAATGACTATTGCTGCAAAAGGCAGCTGCACATCTCGGCATTTTAATGCTTATATTGACTTATTTGAAATTGGCCTCATAGGAAACCATTCATTTTTATGAAGAAGTTGGGTGTATCAATATGGCAGCCGGGTGCTTCACTTTGGATAATGTAAATATGACATCATCAGCAATCTAGTGTTCTAAATATATATATCTATGGATTGGCCCAGGCCTAGACCTGGCCCGACTACAGGCTCTGAGGAGCCTCTTGTTAAAATTCTACAATTGCAACTGTAGTTGGAACAAAAACCAGCATACACAGTGGGGTGCCAGGACTGAGTTTGAGAACCACTGGCTTACCCAATAACCCACCAAGCACATAAGTTTGATATTATTGATTAATTATTGTTAAACAACACTTAAAAGCTATTTTTCCGCTATACAAGTGTACCAG
The DNA here is from genome assembly GCA_029692085.1 of Gymnothorax javanicus. Taxonomy (NCBI): domain Eukaryota; kingdom Metazoa; phylum Chordata; class Actinopteri; order Anguilliformes; family Muraenidae; genus Gymnothorax; species Gymnothorax javanicus. The sequence goes on from CM056201.1 coordinate 36,179,658, forward strand.
TGTGCAACTTAGCATCTTCAATTAGCCTGACATGCATGTCTTTGGACTGTGGGAGGAAAGCGGAGTACCCGGAGGAAACCCCCATGAACACGGGGGGAACATGCAAACTCTGCACAGAAAGGCCCCAGGCCGAATTCGTTCCCCCGACCTTCTTGCTGCAAGACGGCAGCGCAACCCTGTGCTAATATGCAAATGCAGGTACTTCCAAGGTTGCTGTAATGGCACAAGACGGCGCTATGCAATAAAACTCATCATCAATAAAGAACAAAACTACATATGGAGAGCAAATAGTTTCTGCTCAGCTGAGTAAGTTGTGTTTGAACTCATTGCTGTAAAAATGTTAAGGCCAGTGCAATAACTAGCCTGTAGATACTCTGTAGATTCCCTTAAAGGGTGTGTCCCTCATTATTTTTTTGATGCCCAAAATGGCTATGTTGATAAAAATGTTCAGAAAAAAAAAAATCAAGAATTAAAAAGGTTTAAATGGATTCCTGATACCCCTTTTGAATAAATTCCATGATAAAAGCTCAAAAGAGGTTAGCTTTAATGATGAACAAGGTACACACTAATAGAGACTGGACTCTAAATTATATATACAAACAAATGTATAATGGAAAGGCCTGTTCGTGCACAAGTATTTCAGGTTTGACCTTTTCCATGCACATGCTGTCAGCACTTTTTCCGCTTTAAAGGCTTTTCAAAGTTATTTGAAGTCCATGAGTGACCAAGAAAAAAATACAGACAGATAAAGTGAAGAATACTTCTTTGACTTCATTTTTCAAGGATAAAAGTGAAGAATATTTTTCAAAACCTAGGGGGAACCCAGGGACTGCTTATGGGAATCGCCACTCTAACATGGAGCTGATTTAGCCTCTTCTCTGCTCTTGGAGAACAAAACTAAGTTATTGTTTGCACAGTATAAGGCTTGGGACTGCCAGCTCGTCTGTCAACATTCAAAAGTACACATTCTAAAATCCTGGCAGGAGGCTGACAAGGAAGTGTAACCTCTGTCAGGAGGAGGAAATGACCCCAGAAAAGAAAACGATGGCCAAGTCCAAATACATTTGAAAAAGTTATCTTCTTATTTTTTGTCGTGATCTCCTTCTAAAGATCAACCAAACTTGCTTGCAATAACCAAATTCTTTTCTATATACTTTTTTGCTTTCAAACACTGCCATAGAAAAGAACTCAATTTTGAATTCAAACATGTGAGCAGAGGACGGGGTTTTGAATAGTGCTTTATTTGATAATGTTTGTTGATTTAATAGGGCTTTTCTGTTTTGAATGCGTGAATGATAAGTAAGGATTATCACTTATTTGTTCAATAATCCAGATGATGGCAGTGCTATTCTGTGAGCTCATTGTGTACTCATTATAACTGAAAACCAGAGCATCTTCTGAGATGGCTGAATATGCAATATGGGCAATAAACAATTCCCAGCCAGTTTTAAGTTATTGCTCTTGCAATCCATCTTACTTCAATCCGAGGACATTCTCTTCAACTAGACCAAGATTGACACCATTTAGTTTTAGCTTTACTCTATAGCCTTTACATTCTACAATCTGATTTAAAGATCTAATTTCCCACAAAGTTGGAACTCCGTGTGTAACTTAAAAACAGTGACTGCATGATGGTTTCTTCAGGTTGTGTGTAAGGGTGTGTGGAGGTTTGCAGCAAATAACCACATGGAACAATTATTAGTCCAGGTCAAGGACCACTACTCTGGCTGACATCTGAAACACAACTGAAGTTGTCTACTTCCCTTGAGAATCTTTCAAGCCTTATTCGTGCCACGGGCTCCCACACAGAGCCATTCGTCACCAGCTAGAGACTATTGTTATCCTGCGTGTTTATTATTCATCTTCTTTTTCCTCTTCCGCATCAGATTATGATTCGCTACTCATTCCGAAGTTTTGAGAAAACCCTGGCACGATGTACATCAAAACCTGCTGCTCGATCGGGATCCCCATGCTATGTTTTTTGGTTAGGAAGTCTCGTTTTTTGTGACACAAATCATGAAAAAAACTGCAAAAAAATTCACAGTCAAAGTCAATGGAGAGGTGTTGAAAAAGTGATCAAACTCAGCCCTCTTTGGAGTTTAATTACGCTGACATGCTTTAAAATAGAAAGACAGTTGAAACTTTAAATGGGTCACAAGACTTGGGACATTTCTGGCGTCAAGTTCATTTTTTCATAGCCATAATCTTTTTTTATGTAATGGCAGTTTAAGTGCTATGTTTCTTTCAGGGAGTTATTGAGATTATAATTTGTGTTATGGGATGGAATGTTCAGAGCCAGAGTGGGAGTCCGTTACACTCAAACAGCTGGACCTGCAAATTCTTCCAAAAAATCTCTGTCAACCTCTTCGAAATCCCGCAATTTCCAACCTGCAGAGATAATTTAGGTCAAAACGTAGAGAGACTTGTCCTCTCTCACCCAGCGTGACTCTCATTGTGACATGTTTTTTTTTTTTTTTTAAATGGACATCAAGCACAGAGAGTGCTGACCAAGTCTCATTGAACTCCAAGTTAAACTGAGCTCTGAAGGTCAGCTTGTCAGTTGGTGGTATCATGCAGTTTGTCAGCTGTTGTACTCATATATCTATTCATTCATTCATTCAGGCAAATCTATTATGTTTCAAGGTCATTTAAATTTCAAAATGTGACAAACAAAAATTATATCTAAATAAATTAGTCTGTCTACCAATTTAAATTGTTAATTGAGCAAATCAACTGTTTGATTGCAAATTGAGCAAAGTAAATGGGAACAGGGTGAGAGCAATTGTCGTGGAGAGGATTACGATTTTGCAGCCCTTAACTTTGCATTGTTCGGCACGTAATTTTCCTGAATGTGTTTGCTAGATTATTTTTAGTTTTACATTTGGCCGCTGCGTGCGAATGCACTAACAATTTACATGTCACGTTCGATACGCTTAAACAAAATGTTTTCCACCTTTGCTGTAGGTTATTTAGAAAAATAACCAAAATCAAGAGCTATGAATTACTTTATTTCAAATTAATCTTGTTCAATTATCAAATAAAAAAATGCTACAAATTTGCAGCACAGATTTGCCTGAACGTGTTTGCCAAGTCTTTGCTGCATTTGTCTATTGCATGCAATGCAAAAAAAATTTTCTCTCTCACATTTGCATTCAATATGCTCATAAAATGTTTTCCACTTCGCGTATATTTTTAAACGCTTAAAAACCAGGGCCATTTTAAAATGATTTTATTTTTAAGAAATATTTTTAATGATATATAAAAATTCTGCGATGAGAGGTGGAATTCAGAGGTCTGCTATTTATTCAGATTATTGACATTCTTTCAATCTAACATGGTAGCCTGGTTAGGACTGTCTGCTTCTCATTCTCTCTTCTTAATAATTATAGGCCACATTTTGGTTTTGATCAGTTAGTTGGCTGAATAAATGGCTTGATTGCAAGTTAGGCAAAGCACACGGGAATTGACTTAAGGTAGGCCAATTATGTCAAGGCGATGGAGGCTGTCCAACCTCGCTGGTAATTAGCCGACTTCAAATCACAGTTTTCTTCCCGGAAGCATTTCAAATGGCCTCTGCTGTTCGTTCAACACCACATTCGGTATGCGTCATAGAAAAAGGTAATAAGCAAGCTCCTCGGTCTAGTCAACACCTGAAACACAACTGAAGTTCTCTGCTTCTCATGAGAATCTTTCAAGCCTAAATTCAAAGTCTGAAACCATTCCAAATACTCTGAGGCCCCCCATGTTAAGGTCTACCCACTGAAGAACATCTAAACCAGGGGTCACCAACCCTGTTTCTGGAGAGCTACCATCCTGCAGGTTTCTGCTCTACCTCCTATTCAGCACACCTAATTCAACTAATTAGCTACTTAATTGCCCAGCTCATAATCTTGTTAAGTAGCCAATTAGTTGAATCTGGTATGCTGAATAGGAGGTAGAACAGAAACCTACAGGATGGGTGCTCTCCAGGAACAGGGTTGGTGACCCCTGATCTACACAGACTACAGGAAACACACACAAAGAAAACGAACAGGTCTTCACTGTATCTCATGGGGCCACAGAACAGTACTCATTTTATGGATAAACTGGAAACAACAGGGGGGATTTCATTGACCCCAACAGTCCAAGAACATCAGGACTTCAATCTCCAAAGTTGGAATATCAACATGCAAACCACATCTATGAGTACTTCAACTAGGTATAACTGGATAATTCAGTAATGTGGGCGCGACCAGCCCAGTCACTATATTGGTGATAGAATTAGAATCCAATCCGGAGATTTCCACTACCGGAGTCCCCCACCACAACCCACAGCCGCGCGCGCGCACACGCACACGCACACACACACCGCCTTCTATAACCCAGCCCCACCCAGGAGGGTCTTAATCATCCAGGTTAAGGTAACAATAATATTCAGATAATAACAGATCGCAATAAAAGAGGGCAGTAATGGGGAAAAATCTCCATTAATTTGGTACACTTTCTTACTTAAACAATACCCGCTAGAAAATGCTGTGAATGAGTTGAGCAAGACACCACCGCCGCGCATGATTTAGTCCGTCATTGGGCGGAAGCTGCATAACTGCATCTCCAGCATTTAACAGAGCGCAAGAAGACAGGTTTTTTTTCCGAATCCCTCAAATACAAAATTAATTTAATATTGCATTAAGGAAGGCAGAGCAGAGTTGAAAAAACAATGGCAGTCTATTTTACAACCTGCGACCAGCCAACAACAAGACAGCCCAGAATTACCAGACAATGAAATCATTCTTATACAGTAGACACTCCGACGCAGCTTCAGCTAAATTCCGCCTCACTTGCGAGACGTAGCGAATGAAGATGAATACACTTTCGATTGAGCGGTGGGCTACGAACTACAGAATCTTCCATAGGCAATAAATCCTCCAGTTTATTTAGTAAGCTAGTCCTAAAGCTAACACATGGCAGAGCATGATGGCTACAGAAACGATTTCTCAAAACCCTTTTTTTTTTAAATCGCATAGATCCAGAGAGCAATAGACTAACATAAGACCATCCTACAATTGATTTAACGAGATACTGCTAATTATTTCATTATAGGCCGGAGTGGCCTAACCCATGATAAAACTGCCCACATTCAAATAAAGAAAAGGAATATGCGATGGAGCCCAATATGACCGAATGAAAGGAGATTAACAAATATAAACACAATTTTGATGTCACGGTTTACAGTTGTTTCCGCGTGAAAATTCTACGACGCAAACCATCAATTTATCCCATACAGCAGGTTTAACATTGCCCCCAGCCTGAATGTGCATATCTTTAAAACGGTTAAGAACCAAAAACCGACGCTAAAGCTGCTTTCACACCGGGCGCGAAACGAATTTTTCGCACGACAGATTACATTCAAAGTCAATGCAAAAACGCGAATACAACACGCGTGTATTCGCGTCTTTGCATTGACTTTGAATGTAATCTGTTGTGCGAAAAATTCGTTTCGCGTCCAGTGTGAAAGCGGCTTAAGTCATCACTTCACATGATTCAAACGATTATGATCATGTGAGTGAAAATAAAATACATGGAAACAACTGAGTCCGATTCTCACCTCCAGATAAAAACCGCAAATCACCGCACAGATGCTCTCAGAACATCTGCCTATAGAAAACAAAGACCTACTCGCACGTCTCCGCTGGCCGTTCTAAAACAAAGCCTACTACACATTGAAACGCTTGTCTGGACTGTATTTTTCCTTAGAGCCAAAATAAAACACGAAGCATACATCTCTCTCTCGCTCATAAACAACTCGTGAAAGGTAGCTGGCTGGCTAGATGTTCTAAGCCAACTGGTTTCATTTCAAACGGCGGAATACGGTGTCCAAAGGACATCCGTAAGAAATTTCCAGTGGTGTTTGTGCTTGCTGTTTTTCCTGTCAATGGGCTACATGCTAGGAGCTGACATTCTCGAATTCAGTGGCAATGTCTTACCGCTTCTAGGCTTCCATGAGACGCAGTTGCAAGCGTCTGAACAGGGGGAGGCTTCTCTCCGCTTGTGCCCTCCGTCGCCATCTTCCTAGTACCGCGGCGGTTGGTGAAGTGAGAATGACACACGGATCAGCAAACAACGCATTCGGCTCGGTTTTAACTACTTAGCAGCTGAATTTGAATTAGGGGATTCGGACCTATGCGTATTTTAACAGGGAAAAGAAAGCTGAGCTAGAGCGAATGGCTGGTTCAATATGTGAGAGGACTTTACAGTGAAAGAAAGCGATGTCTGTTCCCGGCGCATTCCCAGAATCTTGTCCCTTCAGTGCGTGCTTGAGTTGAAAGGAGGTCCACCCCTGCTATGGCAGAATACTGGAATGTGCCTGTATGGCTGCCCTGATATAGTTTTGCTTAACAGCATCGTTTTTGCGTCCGGCTGGGTATCATCTACTTTTATAACAGCAGACAGCTTTTTTTCTTTACCCTTTTTCCCCAGCTAATTTTCATGCATCCTGCAGCATTTTCGGATGTCGAATTTGACTGTCAAGAAATAAACATTAAGCATCCTATCGACAAACAGCATCCCCAACCCCGCCCCCCTCAGAAGGTATTTGAAACATCTGGGGCTCCATATACGGCATTGACAACTATCCAGGCTCAAGCTATCACTAAACTGTTATTTGTAGTAGTGAAGTACAAATAAAAACAGATAACATACACGGGCACATGCGTGCTTTCACGTATTAGTGAGAGACACTTCACCCCTGCCTGAACTGGTTAAAATGGAGTTCCCAACTTATATTTATGTGGGTAGTTTAATATTTTCACTAGCTTTAAAAACTCTATGTCGTGATCACATTAATTGATTTATTTAATTAGCAGGAGAATTTTTTTTTGTTAGGTTCAGAAGAATTTGCTAATTGAAGGCTGCCAGACCATGAGATGAGGCACCAAGTGATACCTGCAACTGTCTCGCACCCAGGGGTGTAAAGTCTGGGTTCAAGAAAGTAAAAATCCTCCCCAGAACTTTATTCCAGCCACCTGGATTTACTTCGGACAGGAGATAGAGCCAATATGAGTGATCAGCTCATTCTGTGGGAGGCAGAAAAACTTGGCAGGACTTTTACTTTCTGTCCCCCGGACATTACGCCTCTGCAGGCGCACCATTCCAGGTCTGCTCAATAAACTATCAATGACTCAAGTCATCTAATATTGAGAGATGCTTTGTCTGCCCCAGTTCTGCCTAAATTTGGATTTTGTCCTTCCAAATGTCTGGGACACTATTATAAATACAAAGTTCCAAAGATTAAAGTCTATGGTGACTTCGCAACGTTTTTGAATATTGTTCTGAGATTCTTCAGCTAAATTTGATTCTGTGAATTATTCCCACACAGACTGAGCTACATTTATCCATCCAGGGTTAAACTACAGTATTCCCATCCACCAGCTAATTTATCTTGAACTCTGGCCAAAGCCAGTTAATTAAAGGTCCCCTATTATGCTGATCCTTCTTTTAATATATACAAGTAATGTTATAATGTTGGACGTCCATACTCAACCTCTGCAAAGTTTCTAAACATCAGATACAGGGGTTTTGCTGTAATCCGAGAACGTGATTTCCTGAACATGATGTCCTCTCTGAACAGCTCGTCCCGAGATCTTCACGAGATCCGGGCAAAACCTGATGTCAGGTTGTTGCATCCAATCAGGACAGACCTGGCCAGAGCCTATCACGGCACTGGACCTGCCCACTCTGGAATTTATTCTATCAGACACAAACAAGCTCAAATCATATAACGTGTAGATTTATCAGCACGTCTCCCAAAGCTATTCATAAGTGTTTTTTGGATGCAAAAAAAAGCACAACTATCACTGCAAAAAATGAAAGATGAAAATACTAGGTAAGATGTATTTACTTATTTTAAGACATAAAGCACTTATTTCTATCACCATTTTTCTTAGTAAGACAAAATATTTGTCCTTGATTTGAAACAATTTTGACTAGCTTGCCGATGGAAAAAGAAAATTTCACTTGTCAAGTGAAATAGTAACTAAAATAGTAACTAAAAATCAGTCAAATATTTTCACAAAAGCAAATAGTAACTTAGAATAAGTCACTATTTGCTTGACAAGTGAAAATTGACTTATTCCATTGGCAAGCTAGTCAAAATTACCTCAAATCAATGACAATTTCTTTTGTCTTACTAAGAAAAATGGTGATAGAAATAAATGTTTAAAGTCTTAAAATAAGTAAATTCATCTTGCTTAGTATTTTCATCTTTCATTTTTTGCAGTTTTCTCTTCCAAAAGACGATGCCACCAGGAATCAGTGGGTAGCTTATTTGTTTGCTGGCGGCAAACAGCCACACTCAAAGGGAATGTTAGCTGTTTGTGCTCGGCATTTCACCGAAGACAGCTTTGTCAATAAAGGATAATTTGACGCTGGATATGCATCTCAGCTCAAACCTGGAGCAGTTGCATTGATCAAGCGCTCGAAGCCACAAGCTGTAAGTAACGATATAACAGCAAATAATGTAAGTGAAGCTAACGTGTTACGAGTGGCTAGCAGGACCGCTAACGATAGTTAGCACTAACAACTGGCCTCAAACGCAGGCTTTGTAAAATATTTGAAGACAAAGCCTGAATCGGTACCAACTGTCCATGACTCACAGACGCGGAAGCAGCAAGTTTTACCATTTTGTGTTGCTTTACTGCATAAGCCTATCTAACATGATAGCCTGTTGAATGAGGCTGTAGCACTGTGGCTAACATAGCTAAGATACTGTTGCTAATGTTCGTGTCCTAAATATGCCAGAGTAAATAATATCCAGGAGACATTCAACAGAAGGTGTGTGAACATAAACCTCATTTGAAGCTAACTTTTCATACTTGTTTGTAATTTGAATGCTTGGTACAACTGTTCACGGTAATGATATTTACTGTCTGTAAAACCTGGATTTCAGGGTAATGTTTGTCTCCGTCATTATGATGACAACTCAGTTACTACCACGTGTTAGTTTGCGTTCCGTGCTTCTTAAAAAATGCTCCTGGTTAACTTATATGCAGTAATTCAGATTGGTATGCTTGTGTTACTTTGGTTAGCATCAAGGTGGTAGTTTCATCATAATGTTACCTGACCGTAGCCGCTACTGTTGAAGCTAAGCGAAGAGGTGTTGTGCATGTCTGCAAAATTGGGCTGATAAGGCTGTAGTTAGACCAGACTCAAAATGCACTATAACGTTTCTGGTATAACAAACTATTTCTCTGTATTGCCTTGGCGGAATTTCATCCACCTTTGAAATTGTTCTGGCTAATAAAAAGCTGAAAAAGAAGTGGAGGTCAGATTCGGATTTCCGGGAAGAAGTTATTGATTTGCTAGCTCCACATAAGCAATGCTTACAACGTTTGTGTGTTTTGGCTACAAACTCATTTAGCTTGTAGCTTAGTGCCGGAATTGTGTTTTGTTTTGGTAGAAATGGTTAACAGGAGCTTTTAGCAAAGTTTCCTCCGGATAGCTAAGTGGGTATATAACATGACTATATAACAGTACAGCGACAATCACATGCATTCTAGGCGAGACAGTACGAGCAAAACACTAAAATTTCAACTGGCCACTCATCGATATCTTACTGTAAACGTTGCTGCAATACTCCAATTGCTTCATCCTCCCGTTCGGGGTCAGATTCGGGATCAAACAAGTATGGTCTTACAGCAATAGATGCCGCAGACAGCTGTCTTGAAATACCTGTCATCTTGGTTTCCTGGTTTTTCGGGTCTGCACCCTCCCCCAGGAATCGAAGCGGCCAGGCAGCCAATCAGAGGAGCGCCTCATTAGCATAGCCTCCCCGCCCACTCAGAACAGCTCGTGTTTCAGGCCGGCACAGACGGGGTGAGAGAAGAGGCCTCGCTAGGCCTGGATGTGTGTGGGTTTTTTTTGTAACATTATTTTAAAGACCCATTGGACATATTTTAAACGACTAAATACAGCATAATATGGGACCATTAAGTTTGGTGTAATTGACCGGGTGTAAATTCTCCAATGGAAAAGCCCACTCAAGCAGAAACTGTCCATCCCATTCCAGCAGGGACTATTTGGGGTCACAGCATAGAGTGTTACCAGAACACCTGGCTATATTCCATTGAAGCTGGGCCATGTGAACAGTAAAGCACAACCCCAACTTGTAAAAAGTCGCCGCAGTTTGGGAAATGTGCATGAAGCATACAGAAAGCAGTGATTTCTGAATTTACTTTGACTTGTGTTCAATTTCAGACAGTATGAAGACATAATATTTAATGTTTTGTCTGGTCAGCATCATTTTAAATGAACATATACATCATTCCTGCCATTCAGGCCTGCAAAGCATTCTAAAAAAAGTTGGGATGGGGGCTATTCATGATTAGCAATAGGTGAAAAATTTGAATGATAATGTGATTTGACATAGCAGTTGTCAGCAAGTGATTGTAAGCATGATTTGCACCCAGAAAAGGCCCAATCATGAACAAAGAGGGGCTAACAAATACACAAATATGCAAGAAAAGCATTAAAAGTTTTAAAAACAATGGTTCTCATAAGAAGATCAGAAGGGATTTGGATAGTTCATCCTCTACGGTGCATAAAATAATTAAAAGATTCAAGGAATCTGGAGGTATTTCTCTGTGTAAAGGGCAAAGATGCAAGCTTAAGCTGAATACCCATGAAATCTGATCACTCAGCCAGCACTGCATCAAAAGCAGTCATTTATCTACATGACATAAAATCAAATAAGCACAGGATTTGAGGTTTTTTTTGGAAGAAATGGAAGCTGTATTTTCTGGATCAATGAAGAAAAGGACCATCCAAACTTTTACCAGCATCAAGTTCAAAAGCCATTATCTGTCATGTTAAGGGCTTGTATTAGTGCCCTTGGTAAGGGTAAACTACCCTTCTGTGAAGGCACTTTTAATGTTGAAAAGTACGCTGAGATTTTGGAGCAACATATGCAGCCTTCAAGACCACATCTTTTCCAGGGGTGCCCATGAATATTTGAACAAGACAACGCAAAACTACACTCTGCATGCAATGCATGGCCTCGTATTTAAAAGGTACGGGCTGGGCCGGCCTACCTGCAGTCTCAACTTGTCCCCAATAGAGGGCATGTGAGGAATTTTAAATCCAAAATGTAACAAAAAGACCCCTTACTATTGCATATCTTATCACTTGTTTTACAGAAAAAATGCGACAAAATTACGCCCGAAACACTTCAACATTTGGTTTCCTCAGCTCTAAAACATTTATTTAGTGTTGTAAAAAAAGAATGGCAACATTATACAGAGGCAATTTCTTTACTGTCCCAAAGGGAGTCCTGGCTTAGCTCCAAACACACTGAAACTGATGTCCCAAAAATCAGTTTGACCCACTGCAAGGAAACAAGGTGTGAACAGCCTGCTCTGTGGCACAAGAAAAGAATCAAAGATTGTCCCTTCTTTTTGATTGCTTAGTTAGGAATATGACCACTTTCAATTAATTTTCTTTTTTTTAGTGTAAATTTTTGGACTTAAACAGATGCCATCCTCTCTTGTAACGCCTTTCACACAAAGGGACGAGAAAAAAAGATATTTCAAAAATCCTTGTTGTTTTTTTTTTAGTTTAACTGTAATTTGGTTAGTTCCATCACCAACTGCGACGCACCCCTCGGCATTACAGGTGTTGCGACACCCACACTTTTGCAGAAACATGAATCCATACCCCTAACTTTTTCATGAGATAGTCATTGATCAAATGAAACTGAAATATGTAAAAATAATACTATAGCAAATGAGTTCTCATTGCATGCAAACCTGTCAGTCAAGTTAGATTGATTGTACAGCTATCTAGCCAATCACAGTCTTTTTAGTCAAAACAGCGGGCCAGGGAGGTGTACGTAGTTGAAGAACGCAGATATGTATGTACATTCAGAAATGGGGCCACTGTCACTAGCTGGCTGTGATGAAAAGGAAATATTCTTACCCAGCTGTTTACATGACTAATGAAAATGAATATTCTGTTAACATTCACATACAGCCATGGATACTCTGATTAAAATTGGATTCTTCAAAGTTTTCAACTGGTGGTGAACTTGTTGGACTGTGTGAACACAGCCTCCCTTGTTAATTTGTTCAACCACCTCCTTTGAATGGTTAGTGTTGCGATATCTGCGCAGACCCAAAAACCTGTTTATATTCAAGTCTTTCATAATGCTTAAAAGTGGGTGCATTTCTCCTTCCGACCAGAAATATGAGCGTGGCTGATGTAAACAGGCGGCCATGTGATGCAAACGCCAGTAAAAAGCCCAACTGAGATGCATATCCCAAATGCGCTGTATACAGTACCCTCCAGCATTATTGGGACAGTTTATAAATATGAGCAAAATGACGTGAAAAAACGTCTTTATGTCTTTAATGTCTTTTTGTTTATCTGCATGATCTTTCATTCAAAATATTCTCAAAAATCTAACTTTTAATTGAAGTAATGTAATAGAAAGAAACATTACATTTTTATCATGATATAAATATACAGTATAACTCAGAAATGCGTGTGTTGCAAGTATTGGCACCCTTTTGTCTATTCCGTGATTTGCGGAACTCAACAACTTTTTGTTGCGCTTTGTTCAACTGTTTTCAGGTCTTTCTGACAGTAATGACTGAACAAGCGAATTTGGCCTGTGTCACCTCATATTTATACCCAAGTGAAACAGGAAGTCAGGTTTGACCACTTATGGTAGAGCTCCTCACCAAATCAGTGAACATAAAAATGTTGAATATGACTGGAAGTATACTTCAGGTGGATATAAATCATTGGATTTTATGGGGTGCCAACAGTTGTGGCACACGTTTTGGAGAAAAATATTTGTATAATATCAACACTTTTTCTTTAAATATTTTTTTGTCTATGACAAAGCAAAATTTTTGCTTATATTTTGAGTGAAAGACCGGAAGGATAAACTGCAAAGATGTTGTATTCAAGGCATGTTTTGCTCATATTCACAAAGGGCGCCAATAATTTCTCAGGGCACTGTATATTCATGTCGAAGGTGTGCTCCGAAAACCAGAATAATATTGTCATATCTCCTTAACTGGAAAATGCTACATCTAGAATAAGACAAAGTCTGATATCAAAAGGGAATACAAAGTTTACATGACCCATGTCAAATTTTGAATGCTGTCACATTTCGAACTAGACGTATGTCGGTGGCGTGCCATCGAATCTCCGCGCTCCGCAATGAATGTTATGGGAGTAGTAGTAATGTGTCAGAGGGCAATTCACTGGACTGCCATTCTGCTGTACAAATGATAATCTGCTTGTTGCAGTGACAAAGCACTGATACTAACCAGAGTGATATAGTTGGTTAGTTGGATAGAGTACTTTTTGAGTGTCTGTTGAGGGCATAAATTACTCTTCATTTTGAAATGAGAGTATTATAAAAGGAAAGGAGGTACGGTACAGCTCAATGTACATGCAAATGTGATATTTGTAGAGTACACAGATAGGTTTGTACCTTCCTACATGTGCAAATGTCAATTTTAGGGAGGTTTGGCATCGTAATGTTTTCGCTTATGTTTTACGTTTTCAAGACTTCCTTTAGACGGCAATATTGTAATGTCTAGTTTATTCAAAATGGACTGTCATGACATTCTTTTTTGAAGTGTGTTTTCCTCAGCCCACCCCAATGACATTGGAATGAGTCAGGATTTCATTCATGAAAAGCCAATCTGCCATTAGGAATGAACTCATGGCCTCATGCATGGCACCAGAAGGCAACAATAGTAATCGCTAGGCCATTCAAGTCATTCCTAAAAACAACAATGAATCAGAGAATATTTTCATTGCCAAATAAAGAATTGGACCACAGCCATTGATCACAATAGAAGCTCATGTCACCTTGTTAGATTAACACAACAATTTTGAAAATGATGCCAAAAATTGGAGATACTTGCCATTGGCAGAAGGCATCTTACAAGTACTTGACCTAGAAAACGTTGAAAAGCAGGTGAAATCACAAAGCGGTTTGATATGTGATGAAGAGTCATCATACGCACAAATCTGAGCATTATGGATCTGTAAGTTATCACCAAGATACATAACCATATCAATTTGCAGCCATCTACATTGAATAATAATAACGAAATGTGCCACACATTTTCGATAATTGGCAAAGCTGACGCCATTTGACCTAGAAAACAGTCAAAATTAGGTAAAATCCAAAACACGTATAATATGTGATGAAGGGTCATCCTGTACACCTCCCATAAAAATCTGAGCATCCTGGCTCAATGCATAAGGGAGAAATGGTCATTTTTCTTTTTTCACAAAAAGACCCTTGGTGGCCAGAAGAGGAAATGAATTTAAATTCTAAATGCGTTGTGCACCCCTTTGGGTCAGAACCTTACACACACCAAAGTTTCAGGTTGATTGGTCTAATGGCCTAAGAGGAGTTACTCTTTTGGACGGAGAGACAGACAGACAGACAGACGCCAAACTGTATTACAAGATCTCCTTGCTTTTTGGAAGCGCGGAGATAATAATAGTAGAGGAAAATTAGCGTGCATGTAATCATGCTCATTGTGCAACATGCTCATTGCTCTTTTTGTAATGCAAGATATAAGGAAACGCACAAAAGGAAAAGCCAGAGGAAAATGGACTCCTTTTTCAAGTAAAATAGTCGTGTAAGTGGAGCTATAGTGATATGGGCTTGCTAGTCTGTGCTTTGGAAAGAAACTGACAGCTTGCAAGCGATCTACCCACTGAAACTGGTTTTAAGTTATGGGTACCATTGATCTCGACAATTTAGCCCAGTTTTCATCTTATTGTTTATCATGGGTAGAAGTCTTATTCTAATATTTTTGCAAAAAAAAAAAAAAGTTTTTAGCAGATACAAAAAAGTCTGAAGTGCTTTTTATACTATGTTATGTGAATGCTGTTGAAAACAGTACCTTGGGTTGAAGGGATTAATGCTAAAATACAAATTTGGTAAAGATGTGTCGAGATGCATGGCATTAATTTTAATTTGACATGGTGTGGGGACTGGAATGAGGGCCAAATATGGGGCTGGCTTTGTCCACATCCTTCCCCTAGAACACCCACACTTTAAAGATCGCTGCTCTGCCCCTGTCCAGCACCACGTGTGACCAACGGTGCGGTCTACTTGAGCCAAATAGGATTGTCCCATACTGCTGCTATGGCAGTTTGAATGATTGCTCAATGGATTGAAAGCTGTTGGCTGGGGGCTTATCAAACACTCAGACTTGTGAAAGTATGTTGTATTTTATTTAATAGATGGTGGTTAGAATAAGAGAATAGGCTGGAGGATGTGAATGGATAGTCTTACATTTGGTAGTGAAAATGGGAGGAAATTTTCTTCACTTCTCACATTGTACACACTGCCCACTTAAAAACTCAGTGCTCACTCACAGAAAAAAGGACCATACTCTCATGCGACTCACTCAAATACCACAGTACACAAAACTCTTAATTTAACTACTTACCTCACACATATTGTGGCATTAAACTACATCCCTAACTCAGTGCACAAAATTTAATTTCAGTTGCAAATTTACGTATTGGTATTGTTTAGGTTTATTAGATTGGTGTTATTTATTTGGGGATTGACATTTCATGCTCAACTGTGTCATGCTGCCAAGAACAAAAGAAGCCAATAGTGGAATCAGAATCAACAGGAAATTTATTATTGTGGTTGACAGTTCAAATCCAGAACACAACAGACTGAGCAATGCTGGGGAAGCAGATTGTGGTCAGGGGGCAGTCCAGGGGCTGTGATCTGCAACCACTGTACTGGAGATGGAGCAGGGTGAAATCAAGGAGGCAAGCCGAGGTCAAAGCCAGGAAAGCAGTCCAGAGGAAGTTGGGGCAGGCGAGGAGGGCAATTGTGAGGACTGGGCGGACAAACACTGGAATTGGGACTAAAAAAAAAAAAACGAGACAGAGCAGGAAAACTCAAGAACTAGGAACAAGAAACAAGAAGTAACAGACTTCAGAGCGCTAAGTTTAGCACGAGGTGGCACAGTGACAATCTGGTGAAGGAACATCGAAAATAGAGGAACTAACATACACAGAGATAACAAGGGGGTTGAGAAACAGGTGTGACAACGGGTGTGAGGAACGGACTGGGATCAATCAGACAATAAGAAAAACACCTGTGAAACATGCAGAGAGAACGGAAAAGGAATGAGAATCAATTAATACGGAGAAGATACCTGACAAAACGGATTCAGATTGAATAATGGATATGCGCATGTACCAGTCTTATAATGCCAGTCTTTAAAACATTCCTGAAACAAATGTAGGGTATTGCAGTGTTAAATCCTCGCAGTAATTGCCACTTGAAACAGTGTGGACTAATATGTATTTTGCATTATTTGAATGAGCAAAGCTACAGCCAGGTGAGTAGTGGAATGTTTACAGATATTTGAGAGGTATCATCATGATTCACTGAAAGGGAATGCTGTTGATCAGGCTCCGGGTTGAGTTTGTATCAAGACACCTTTCATTACCTGCAATAGACACAAACATGATAAAATTATCAATGATAAGTGGCACAAAACAGTCATGAATTATTGTTGCAACCACATAATCTGGAAATTACAATAGTCCTGGTTGTCATTCTCATATTTTTGTAGTGACAGACTGCATTGGGCTATTGGTATTAATGAATTTCAGACAGCAAAACTATGTGGATAGTACATAGGCAGTCAAAAAGTTAACAGGTGGCTAATGTGAAGGCTATCGGCTCACCGTCTGGACTTCTAAATGGACGCCTCCCTATCAAATCACTGTAATAGCAGGATCTATCGCAAAGTTATACGTGCCAATTTGCAAAACAAGTTCTTTGCCATGTTGCAATGCACTCCATTTCCAATACTTTCTCATTTATTTTAGGCTCTTCCTTTCCACTTTTGCTGCTGCTCACAGCGCCACCATTTCCCAAGAGAGACTCAGAGAGGATGCATAATCCCATGATAACTGTTGTACTACACCATGAGATTTTTATAGAGAGGCAGTTATGACGTGTGTGTGTGTGTGTGCGCGCGCATGTTCACCCATGTGTGCATAGGTTCACGTAGGTTCATGTGTGGATGAGATTGCAAGGCAATTTCCATTAAAAATATTTCTCTCCCTCTGAATCCCAAAGATACAATGCAAGTAGGAAACAGACTTGAAGTGCATTGGTATACCACAAGCAGTGCAAAAAAAAAAAAAAAAAAACAAACAGAGAAAATACACTCTTTAGCCTAATTCCTGTACTACTTTCCTTGACCTCAATAAAAACATCCTGCAGTTAAGAAAAGATGTCAATGAGAATTCATAAGGACTTAAGAAAAGACAACTTTAGTGCTAAGGGAATCCAGCTGCATTTTCAGAGAAGAGTTCATCATGCAATGCATGTCCGTCATGTTTATTTGTTTGTTTAGGAACTCTCCAAAGTGCAAAAAAAAAAAACAGTGTTGGAATGCATCTGAATTCAAGGAACCTAAATGACATGAACCAAGCCTGGTTACCATGAAAAGAAATGTTTGAGTTTCCTTTTTCATCACGGAAAGGAGGCAATGAGGCTCTCTGGTTCCTTCCAGCAAGGGCACGCAGGACCGATCTAGGAAGACCAACCTTATCATTTCCTTAAAAGCAGAGGTGTAAAATCCAGGGGTCAGAAAGTAAAAGTCCTGCCAAGTTTTTCTCCCTCCCACAGAATGAGCTGATCACTCATATTGGCTCAATCTCCTGCCCGAAGTAAATCCAGGTGGTTGGAATAAAGTTCTGGGGAGGATTTGTACTTTACGAACCCAGACTTTACACCCCTGCTTAAAAGACAATGTAATTGGAGGCTCTGAGATTTCAGAGTCAGTATTGTGACACCTAGTGGCTGTGTTGCGAATTGCTAATGTTCGGGTACCAACTATTGAAGGTTTGACTAGTGGGGCGGACATGTGCCAAAAATTGCTCACATTTGGTTAAAAGCACCAAATTTGACACAGAGATAGCTTTTTTTTTTTTTACCCTGATTAAGATTTGATATGGAACCATCACGAAATATGGTGCAGACAGCTGTTAAGGGGATTTTCCCAAAATAGCCACCATCTTGGACCAGAAATGAAATCCCCTCAACCAGAACTGAGCTAACACAGCCTCTAACGAGGTGATTTCATGCCATTTGAGTGAAAAATATGGTATGTGGTAAGCTTGAAATTAGAAAAAAGGTCGCACTTTTAAATAAATTTTATAATAAATGTGCATAAACACATTTATTATATCAGGCGTCTCCGCACTAATGCGTTTCGGCAAGGTGCCTTCTTTACTGTGCTTACAGACAAAATCATTCCACAGGTTATGTAACCACACCAATGCACTGACACACCCTCATCATCAATTAGGTGATAATTCAATTACGTAAATTGCATGATAGTTTCCAATATATACAAATCATACCAGCACCCATGATTAGGAGTCATTGTAGCACTAAGCATATAACTAATACAACATACAAAGTCATACTATAGAGAGCAGGTAAGGGACAGATCCTCATTCATCCCACTAGGTGCAACCGTATTCATAGAGAAAATATACCAGGCCTCCCTCTGCACTAGGCAGTTCTCACGGTCTCTGCCTCTAGGGGACTGCTTGACTATTTCTAAGCCCATGAACTTAAATGGGCAATAAGCGAAAATGCATCATTTCTAGATAGAAGGAATTAAAAATTGCTATGTGAAGAACGAGGGTTGTAATTTCATCTGGAGTATAGCAGGACGTCACACACCCGCTCTCTGCGTTGATCTCCACCCCTTTGTTTACAAGGCCGGTCCGGCCGCGCGTTCATGTAAGTTCATGTGAATCGCCGCCTCCTCCTCCTTCCCGAGAATGCATTCATACAGCCAGTGAGCAGTGGCAGCGCGTATTTTCTATAAAGCGAAATGGCGGAGAGCGGAACGAAGCGTTCACCTAAAGACGAGCAGGATCCGAAATTACGTCTAAAGAAACAACGGCCGTTGGCGAAGAAGTCGTCGGACAAAGAAAGGGACTAGGGCTGTACGATATACGGAATCGCGGTTATAGCAAGCGCAATAAAAGTATCTGCCACTATGAGGCAGACAGACGAGCTTGCTTATTACCTTCTCTATGACACATACCTAATGCGGTCATTTGAAATGCTTCCGGGAAGAAAACTGCGTTTTGAAGTCCGCTAATTACCAGCGAGGTTGGACAGCCTGCATCGCCTTGGCCTAATTAGTTTACCTTAAATCAATTCCCGTGTACTTTGCCTAAATTGCAATCAAGCCGTTTATTCAGCCAACTGACTGATCAAAACCAAAATGTGGCCAATAATGATTAAGAAGAGATAATGAGAAGCAGACAGACCTAACCAGGCTGCAGTGTTAGATTGAAAGAGTGTCAATAATGTGAATAAATAGCAGACCTCTGAATTCCACCTCTCGTAGAATTTTTACATAGCCTATCATTTAAAAGATTCCTTAAAAATAAACCATTTTAAGATGGCCTTGATTTTTAAGCGTTTCAAAATATACACGAAGCGGAAAAAATTTGTATAGCATATCGAACGTGAAAGTGAGAAATTATTTTCGCATTGCACGCAATAGACAAATGCAGCGAAGACTTGGCGAACACATTCAGGCAAACGCAAATTTGGAGCATTGTTTATTTGATAATTGAACAAGATTTCAAATAAAGTAATTAATGGCTGTTTATTTTGGTTGCTTTTGAGCATCTAAATAGCCTAAAGTGAAGGTGGAGAACATTTTGTTTAAGCGTATCGAGCGTGGCGTGTAGAAATTGTAATTGCATTGCATGCATAGCGTGACAAATGAAAAACTGGAAATAATCTCGCAAACAAATTCAGGTAAATTACGTGCTGAAAAAAAGCAAAGTTAAGGTCTGCAAAATCATCATCTTCTACCCGACAATTGCTCTCACCCCCTTCCCATTTGCTTTGCTCAATTTGCAATCAAACAGTTGATTCGCTTAATTTACCATTTAAATTGGTTGACAGTCTGATTTATTTGAATATGTTTTGTTTATTACATTTTGAAATTTAAATGACCATGAAACATGACAGATTTGCCCGAATCTGTTAGATTATTTCTTGTTTTACATTCTGCTGCGCTGCGTGCAAATGCTTTAACAATTTACCTGAAGTTCGGTACGCTTAAACAAAATGCTTTCCACCTTCACTGTTGGCTATTAGACGCTCAAAAGTAACCAAAATCAAGAGCTATGAATCATTTTATTTTGAATTAATCTTGTTCAATTATCATTAAAAAATTCAATAAATTTGCGGCACAGATTCTTCTGAACTTGTTTGCCAAGTCTTCGCTGTATTTGTCTCTTGCGTGCAATGCGAAAATATAATTTCTCTCACTTTCACGTTCGAGATGCTTCACAAAATGTTTTCCACTTCGTATATGTTTTGAAACGCTTAAAAACCAAGGCCATCTTGAAATGGTTTTTTTCAAGAAATCTTTTTAATGATATGTAAAAATTCTACGAGAGGTGGAATTCAGAGGTCTGCTATTTATTCAGATTAGTAACATTCTTTCGATCTAACACTGCAGCCTGGTTAGGTCCGTCTGCTTCTCATTATCTCTTCTTAATCATTATTGGCCACATTTTGGTTTTGATCAGTCAGTTGGCTGAATAAACGGCTTGACTGCAAGTTAGGCAAAGTCCACGGGAATTGACTTAAGGTAAACAAATTAGGCCAAGGCGATGGAGGCTGTCCGACCTCGCTGGTAATTGGCGGACTTCAAAACGCAGTTTTCTTTCCGGAAGCATTTCAAATAACCGCACAAGGTATGTGTCATAGAAAAGGTAATAAGCAAGCTCGTCTGTCTACCTCAGTGGCAGTTACTTTTATTGCACTTGCGATAACCGCGATTCCGTATATCCTGCAGCCCTAAAAGGGACAGAACCCGTATTAATATTGGCCTTGCATTTCCAAGGTGGAGAGCTAAAGGGGCTACAATTTGACTCGGAGCTAGCTCTTCTTCTCCTGGACAGGTAAGTAACAACAAAAAGTCAAATGTCTGCTTTAATTAGTGTTACAGTAACATTAGGCACATGTCGCTATGTCGATTCAATTAAAGGGGACCTATTATGCTATATTTCCAAGGTTATATTTTGATCTTGGACTCCCCTAGAGTACTCCTGATCATTCAAAGCCCAAACAGGGTCCTTATTTAGCTAATACTGCCATCCTCAAAAAACCCCATTTGTAGTCCATTGTAGTCTCTGCCTGAAACGCCTCATTGGGGTGGCTCTTCCGCTATGGCCCCCACTCCCCGTGTACCCACTATCTTCTGACTGGCCAGCTCTGTGGAGGGCGGAGTTGAGCGGGACAAGGCTGCAGAACGCAGTTTTCCGGGTCTGGCTCCCCAGAGTGAAACGCGAGACACGTCTGCAATCTGATAAGGAAGCGACGGGCAAATTAGGCAATCTAACGTTATACTTAAATATAGATCTAATGAAATGAACTTGTTCTAACAAACGCAGCGGTGAAAGTGGAGGACGGAGTGCGAAAATCTGGCAGCTCAAGCTCAAATTTGCTATCGGCTACAGTTTGCTACAGCAACAGTGGTGAGTACAGCGGTTTTTCTACTTTATAACTAGGATGCAGGGAAAGCTAGAATCCACCCCATATAGACACATTTGTAGAACAGGTCGACATACCCACGTGTAAACCGGAGACCGCAGAAATCCGGTGAGTCTGAGTTTAGAGGGAAACATAGACAGTGAGGAGCAGCTAAAAGTGGACCAACAGCTTATGGACTGCTTCAGTATGTATTATAAGGACCTGCTGGTTTGTGTGCATAACTGTGGTGTGTCGTTAGCGTGGAGAAATGAACAGCTTCTGTGCTGGTATATGACGGAGGGGCAAAAGCTCCAGGCTAAACTGCCTTTTTGGAAATTGCCCGTGGTAATGGTTTACTTATTGCATCGGAATGACAAGCGTTTCCTCGCGGAGAATGGGCGCGTTATGGATAGTGTGCGAGAGCTAGCTAGAGCTCCGGTTATGTTATGAGCATAATACAGGTTTTACAGACCGTAAGTTCCGTTTGCGTGAACCGTTGCTTATGTGGAGCTAGTGAATCAATCACTTTTACAGGAAAGAATTTAATATTCAGTCGAAGATTTAATATTCAATCGACAGCAATGCAGAGAAATCGTTTGTGATACCAGACACGTTATAGCCTGTGCTTTTCCCTATTGCTTTCACCGGTAGCATCAGAGAGCTTGCCCAGACATTGGAGAAGTATCAGGCTGACCCCGGTCATGGATAAGTAAAGCGATCGTTTCACAAGCACCAAAAAACACAGTTCAAGCTTTGCAAAATCTACGTCTGGTCTAACTGCACCTCTCTGGTTAGCTTCAACTGCAGTGGCTACAATCAGGCAACGTTATGATGAAACTGCCACATTGATGCTTACTGAAGTAACACAAGCATACCGATCAGAATCGCTGCATATAAGTTAACCAGGAGCATTTTTAATTAGCAGAGCACGGGAACTAACATGCAGTAGCTGATAAGCGGTCATGACTTTGAATGTAATCTGTCACGCGAAAAATTTGTTTCGCGTCTGGTGTGAAAGCAGCTTGACGTGCCCGTATTCGCGTCTTTGCATTGACTTTGAATGTAATCTGTTGCGTGAAAAATTAGTTTCTTGTCCAGTGTGAAAGCTGCTTAACGCGTTCATAACGCGTGTATTCGCCTCTTTGCATTGACTTTGAATGTAACCTGCCGCGCGAAAAATTAGTTTCGTGTCCGGTGTGAAAGCTGCTTAACGCGTCCATAACGCGTGTATTCGCCTCTTTGCATTGACTTTGAATGTAACCTGCCGCGCGAAAAATTAGTTTCGTGTCCGGTGTGAAAGCTGCTTAACGCGCCCATAACGCGTATATTCGCGTCTTTACATTGACTTTGAATGTAGGCTAATCGGTCCCACAAAAAAATCCTTTCGCGTCCGACGTGAAAGCAGCTTTATGGATAGTACGCGATAGCTAGAGAGAGCTCGGTTATGTTATGAACATAATACAGGTTTTACAGACCGTAAGTTCCGTTAGCGCGGACAAGTTGCTTATGTGGAGCTAGCGAATCGATCACTTCTACAGGAAAGAATTTACTATTTAATCTCTGCCTTTTTTTGGCTTTTTATTAGCCACAACAACTTCTAAAAAGGGGGATGAAATTATGTGGCGGTAGTGCAGAAAAATCATTTGTTATACCAGACACGGTAGAGCTTCTGCGTTTCACATTGCTGTCTCGGTAGCACCAGAGAGCTTGCCCAGACATTTGTGAAGCATCCGGCTGATCCCGGTCATGGATAAGTGAAGCGATCACAAGCAGCCGTAAACAAACCCAAACACGTATCCCAAGCTCTGCAAAACCAACGTCTGGTCTAACTGTGCTTTTCAGCCCAACTTTGCGGACACATACAGCACCTCTCCGGTTAGCTTCAACCGTGGTGGCTACAATTAGGCAAGGTTATGATGAAACTGCCACATTTATGCTTACCGAAATCACACAAGCATACCGATCAGAATCACTGCATATAAGTTAACCAGGAGAATTTTTAATTAGCACGGCATGCAAACTAACATGCAGTAGCTGGTAACCGAGCGGTCATAACAACCACAGAGACAAACCCTTGCAATACAGGTTTTACAGACAGCAAGTTCTGTTACCGTGAACAGTTGTACCAAGCATCCAAATTACAAACAAGTATAAAAAGTTAGCTTCAAATGAGGTTTATGTTCACACAGCTTCTGTAGAATTTCCCCTGATATCACTCTTGCATATTTGGGACACAAAAATTAGCAACAGTAACTTGGCTACGTTAGCCGCAGTGCCACAGCCACAATCAACTGGCTATCACGTCACGTTGGCTTATGCAGTACAAGCAACTTGCAGCTTCTGTGTCTGTGAGTCACGGACAGTCGCGACAGATCCAGGCTTTATCTTCAGATATTTTAGAAAGCCTGCGCTTGAGGCCAGTTGTTAGTGCTAACTATCGTTAGCGGTCCTGCTAGCCACCCGTCATACATTAACTTCACTTACATTACACTTACATTATTTACTGTTATAAAACGGGTGCTTCCCATCCTTAAATGTGATTGGCTGAGCCGCGTTCCATGCCGGTATAAAATCACTGTAACCCACTGTATTCTGAGGCAGACCGCAGCAGAAAATATCCCTGCGTGCCTGGCCTCGCGACCAACGACTCTGCGCTCGACTGACTCGTTAGGTTACGTTTGTTTCAAGACTTTTAGCTCGCTATTTCAGTGTTAGCGAAGTTTAGCCTTTTAACCCGCTTACCAGTTGGCTATCTACCTAGCTAGCTATAGCATTATAGATTTCGATATCACTTTCGCTTGCTAGCGACGTTGCTAACTAGCTCGCTATTTCAGTATTAGCGATAAATTGTTGATTTTTTTCTTGTGTGTTTATTTTATGGGCTATGTGTAGGGTAAACACATCCACAGTAGTGAACGCTAGCTAGTTGACAAGCTGGCTAGCAAACTAATGCACAATTCAACATTTTCCTGGACACCGGCTAGTGTGGAGGACAATAGTCAATCTTGTTCCCTACTCTCGCTGCTGGTTGTAATGATATGGCCGATAGGCGCGAGTTGAGAACAAGGAAACTCGGAAACCGAAACGAACGTAAAATTATTTAACGGGGCCTTCGGGAGACCGAAGGTGACATTCCAAATAGCCTGCTTTCATAGTATATCTACATTAACAAGCCCAAATAGCCTGATGTGACATGATAATGGCGCTAGATGAAAAAGCAATCTTAGCGTCTGTGTTGCTTGCCAACCATTCTGTCCACTCGATCTTGCTTGGTGGAAGAACGAATAGTTCTCAATTTTATTGTTGCATTATTACCAATAAATTGTTTTTTTTTTTCTTGTGTGTTTTTTTAATGGGCTATATGTAGGGGAACCGTTTTATAAAAGCAATAAACCCCTTGAAGCAGTGGGTTACAGTGATTTTATAACGGCGGAGGGGCACTAAGGCACTCCGCTGCGCGTCGTGCCTTAGAACGCCCTCCGCCGTTATAAAATCACTGTAACCCAATGCTTCTCGGGACTTATTCCTTTATTATATCGTGACTTACAGCTTGTGGCTCCGAGCGCTTGATCGATGCAACTGCTTCAGGTTTGAAAAGCAGCTGAAACGCTTATCCTGTGTCGAATTATCCTTCATTAACAAAGCTGTCTTTGGTGAAATGCTGAGCACGATCAGCTAACGTTCCCTTTGGCCGTGGTTGTTTGCTGCCAGCAAACAAAAAAAGCTACCCGCTGATTTCTGGTGGCATCGTCTTTTGGAAGAGAAATAGTTGTTTTTCTTCGCGTCCGAAACTGCTCCTGCCGCGAGCGATTATGGGTAATGTTGGAACGGTGGATGGACTTGGAATGAAATCTGGTTACGCAAAAAATTTGCTTCACGTTCGGTGGAAACGCAGCATTATGATGAGGGGTAATAGAAATCCTATGTCACTCACTCGCATGGCTAGGCCTAAAATTGTAAATCTATAATGGAGAAAGATACTGAAACAACAACCGTTCCATTCGACCAATAACTTTAGTGCGCCCGATGGAAAAGGCTGGACGGCTTGAGAGTTTTGCCGCAAAAGCTGCAGAAGGCAGCGGTCCGAGTTTGAAGAAGCTAAATCTGTAGCGCAATTACCGTTCCCAAGAGCAACAGTGTTTGGATTGTGGATGACTTGGAAGATGGAGTGTGATGTGGCAGACGGTGTAAAAAAGAAAAGGTAGCGGCGTGCCGCCAGATGTCCAGAGGGCCTTCAGTGTCCTCACCCTTTACCGCTTGATTGCCCTTAAGCTATTCTCGTTCAACTTCGCCTGATTAACAATCATACAATTTATCGACTGAACAACAAAGACCAATACATGACCTATAATAACAAATGATAATGAAACTGTGAGTGCCTATTGCCTACATTTATATAAATGATATGGCATTGTAAGGATGGCAATGCTAAAGTGCTAAAATCCAAAACATTCACCGACTTTGCTGCATTTATTTTCACCATCCTAATAATTGTCACTCAGCTGTGCAAAGTGCCAACAACGGCCTTTAGCCGTGACTACATTCAGAAGAACGGATTCTCGTGGCTTATTATCTCCACCAAGGAGGTAATGTTTTTGCTGGCATTGGTCTGTCTATCTGTTTGTGTACAAGATAACTCAAAAAGTAATGAATGGATATCTCTGAAATTTTGTGGGTGGGTTGCTATTACATAAGGGATGGACCCCATTGATTTTGATTGCGATCGGTCAAACAATATGGCTGCCATGGCAGCCATCTTGAGATCCTATGACATGCGATAACTGAACTTCGCTCCCAGTGATATCACTCAAATTTTGTGGGTTGATTGGTCTTGCATCAGGGACGGAACCTATCCTTGACTCATTCCCTACGGCAAGCCGCTGCCAACGGCGCGGCAAATTCTACCATTCCCTACGGTAAGCCAGTGCCAGCGGCGTGGATGACCATTCGCAGTCCGATGAAAACACGAAATCAGTTGGCGATCGCGGTGATGGGCCACCTGTACTTCAATACTTTATATTGTGTAATTTTTGGGAAAAGTATTCTGTACAAATGCGACAATTTTATATAAAAGTATTCCATTGGGAATTACAACCCCAATTCCGAAATAGTTGGGACAAAGTGTAAATTGCGAATAAAATCAAAACGCAATGACTTTCAAATCACACCAGCCAGTATTTTATTCACAATGGAACAGAGATAACTTAGCAAATGTTGAAACTGAGAAATTTCACAATTTTATCCACAAAATGAGCTCATTTCAAATTTGATAGCTGCTACAGGTCTCAAAAAAGTTGGGACAGGGGCCTGTTTACCATGGTGTAGCGTCCCCTCTTTTTTTTTAACACAGAGTGTAGGCGTCTGGGCATTGAAGAGACAAGTTTCTTGAGTTTAGCCATTGGAATTTGATCCCACTCTTGTTTAATACCGGCTTCCAGCTGCTGGAGAGTTTTGGGTCTCCTGTGACGGACTTTTCGTTTAATTATGCTCCAAATGTTCTCCATCGGTGAAAGATCAGGACTGCAGGCAGGCCAGTTCAGCACACGGACTCTTCTACTACGAAGCCATGCTGTTGTAATAGCTGCAGTATGTGGTTTTGCATTGTCCTGCTGAAATACACAAGGCCTTCCTTGGAATAGATGTCATCTGGAGGGCAGCATATGTTGCTCTAAAACCTTATTATACCTTTCAGCTTTCATGGTGCTTTTTAAAGTATGCAAGTGTCCCACACTATATGCACTAATGCATTCCCATACCATCAGAGATGCTGGCTTTTGAACTGAACACTGATATTAGGAGGGGTGGTCTTTCTCCTCTTTAGCCCGGAGGACACAACGCCCATAATTTCCAACAAGAATGTCAAATTTGGACTCGTCTGACCACAGGACACTTTGCCACTTTGCTACAGTCCATTTTAAATGAGCCTTGGCCCACAGAACACGGCGCCTCTGGATCATGCTCAACAACGGCTTCCTTTTTGCATGATAGAGTTTTAGGTGGCATCTGTGGATGGCACAGCGGACTGCATTTACAGACAGTGGTTTCTTTAAGTATTCCTGGGCTGATTTATTAATGTCAATGACAGAATCATGCCGGTGAGTGATGCAGTGGCGTCTGAGGGCCCGAAGATCACGGGCATCCAGTAAAGGTCTTCGGCCTTGTCCCTTACACACAGAGATTTTTCCAGTTTCTCTGAATCTTTTGATGATGTTATGCACTGTGGATGATGAGACCTTCAAAGCCTTTGCAATTTGACGTGGAGGAACATTGTTTTTAAAGTATTCCACAATTTTTTTTACGCAAGCCTTCACGGGTTGGAGAGCCTCTGGCCATCTTTACTTCTGAGAGACTCAGCCTCTCAAAGACATACTTTTTATAGCCAATCATGTTACACACCTGATGCCAGTTAATGTAATTACTTGATAAATGTTCTTTTAGCTGATTCTCTTATATGAGCCCCTAAGAACCATACCGGGCCATCCCGCACTTTTGGCGGAATTGAGTTGAGGTAGTCAGCATGTGCAGAAAACTGAGATCTACATTTCCTAAACGAGCCAACCCAATCTGCCCACACGGATTGTTCATGTAAGCAAACGTCCTCTCTGCCACTGTAAATATGCAATGCACTGCCTTAGTCATAGTGGACCATCCCACAACTTTTCCATAATTCAATGTAAACATGGCGGCTAGGTATCGCACTGATGAGGAATTGCTTGCTATGATTGATGATGATGGTGAAGTGGAAGATAATGGAGACCCAGAGTTTGACCCAAATCAATCAGAAGATGATGGTTCCTCTTCAGAAGGAGGTACCTTTCACTGTAAATGAAACAGAAGGGCATCCAAAACCTGCATAAGAAGTGCACTACGTAACTGTACATATCTTGAGTTTTTAACAGAAGCAGTGTTTCTAGTTCCCAGATACTCTAGATGACGCAGGAAGCTGGCAACTTTGAGTCCCATTTTCTCAAAAGTTCCCCAACATGGGTTGGCCCAGTATGGCTCTTAGGGGCTCATATATTAATAGCTTTTTCAGACCTTTTTTGCCTGTGTCCCAACTTTTTTGAGACGTGCTGCAGCCATAAAATTTGAAATGAGCTCATTTTGTGGATAAAAATGTAAAATGTCTCAGTTTCAACATTTGAAATGTTATCTATGTTCTATTGTAAATAACATATTGGCTCATGTGAACTGAAAGTCATTGCATTTTGATTTTATTAACAATTTACACTTCCTCTCAACTATTTCGGAATTGGGGTTGTAGTTAAATTTCTTATAAGCCATGTTCACTCTGCAAGATTTCGACTGTGCTGCCTTGGCAGAGGTTTGCACTCTCGGAGTGGCTCTACTTTGTAGTTATTGCCAAGGAGGTTATGTTTCTGCTGGTGTTAGTTTGTCTCTCTGGTTGTTTGTGTACAAGATAACTCAAAAAATAACTAGATAACTCGGACGCCACAGGGACCGAGTCGTGTATCTCCCCGATCCCCAAATTTCGGATAAAATGGCCGCTGGCAGCCATATTGGACATCCAAAATTGCTGAAAATCGGTCTTGAGCATTGTCAAATAAATATCTTCACCTGTGCAAAATTAGAAAAAAATTCTGTAATAATTGTCGCTTCCAGAGCCCGGAACAGAAAATCTCTGCGGGCGCAGCGGCGGCCCTGGAACTAAACCATAGTATCTCCCAACTATCACTGTCGGGGAGATACAATGAACAGACATCTCTGAATTTTTGTGGGTGGGTTGTTATTACATCAGGGATGGACCCTATTGATTTTGACTGTGATCAGTCAAACAATATGGCCACCACAGCAACCATCTCAAAATCCTATGTTGCAGATAGCTTGAATTTCTTATGAGCCATGCTAACTCAGCAAGATCTTGACTGTGCTGCCTTGGCGGAGGTTTGCACTCTCGCAGTGGCTCTAGTTGCTTAATGAGCCTCGCAAACTAATTTACGCGAATCTGTGCTGTTTCACAAGTTACAGGAGCGCAGAAATTAGAAAGACATATTGATATTTTACGTCATCATTTATGTGTGGAAGAAAACACCTCATAATTTTGTGGTGCAATGTATAATGATGCTATCAAAAATAAATTAGACTGTTGTCAGTTCTACCAATTGAAGGAGTTATTTCCAAAAGTGCTCAAGTCCATATTCACTAAAAATCAGAGAACACTACAAATCCATTCTTTCATTGATAAGGAATAAGCCACATAAGCTAATTTTGGCCAAGAAGCTCTCAAGTACAATATAAAATGAGAAATTGATTAGAAATTCCCCAAGAAGCTTCTTCCAGCAGTTACCAAGTCTTGTCTAAAACTTCTATAAGTACACAGGTTCAGTCAGCCAATCAAGCATCGCTTCGAAAATTGCTTGGCCAATAGCAGCCACCGTAGCTTTCTTACCTAACCAAAATGGCTGACTCTACAGGCCAGGATGTGTGTGTGTGGACTCAACCCAAAAGAGCTAAAAAAAAAAAAAAAAAAAAACCCAAGCAGCAGCCAGAAACATGGGCTAAAAACAAGTGAAAAAGAAGTCAGGCAAAAGGTAATGTTTTCTAGCTGCTTATTTTTTTGGCTGAACTTTCTAATTACCACGCTACATCCCTATCAATGACAAAATAAGTCATTAAACCTGTGTGGATGGTGGTTCTGCCCTCTCATAATTTATGGAGATTGGTTTTTATTGTGACCTTCGTTCAGCTGTATTTACCTCCCATCTTCCATTCATTTTGTTCAAGAAGCTTTTTGACATCCATGACTATAGTATTCTGATATGACGATATTTGCAGTTAATTTTCATGAGAAAGTGGTGTATTTTGTTTTCAAAAAATTCTCTGTTTTAGTACTCTGAAATAGTAAGATGTAATGCTGTTAATTTTTTAAATAAAGTTCAATTTTCTTTATTTTAAGGCATTTGCTTCTAAAAGTACTCATGTCCGCAGACTGGTGTTTGAAATATCTGGACTAAAAATCAAGATGGAGGCTAGAAGGTCTCCTAATATGTTTTCAGACATCTTTTCTGATATTTTATCACGCTTACATCAGCTTAACACATGTAACATGATCCCCACAAGTTGTCAATTTTTTAAAATATCGTTTCTCTAAAAAGGCGAAAACGGACTTGCATACTTCTGTGAATCAACCCTTCAATTTGTCTGACCAACGATTGCCAATCGGGAAAATTAAGCTGCAAGAAGTTTAGGTTATTAAGCATTGAAAGCATAGACTGCATAAAAAGATGGACAAAGCACCGTCACCCATTGGTTTCAGCATAGCATTTAGGAAGCCTCCATTTTGGCAATTTGAACAGCGCCATTTTGACATTTTGAAACCGGATGTGATTCCTATTGGACAAGAGCATGAATTGAAGATCCAGGGAGGAGCAAGGGGTGTATCTACGGTTGGATCTGACCGTATCTGACGAGGATGGTTTTGGCTTTATCCTTTATTCTAGTCTATCTGGGACCATAATTTACAAAAATGAACAACATGATATATCAAAGGAGACTTGAAACTTGCGACAGATACCATAAAATATTGTGGAAAATCATTATTGAAATAATAAATCAGGTGGGAAATTAGGGTCATTTTCTCATAGACTTCTAAAGTATTGAACTTCTTTCTGCAACCACCGACGTCGCCATCTGGTGGCCATTAAATAGAATGCAATTTTTAGAGATTTCTGCATTGGCCTCACTTTTCAGACCCGGGGCTGCGACCATCTTTTTATACAGTCTATGATTGAAAGCTGAGGTTTCCGAAGACCTTTGTCACTGCCGACGGACCGGTACTGAGAAAAGGAAAAAGGTAAGTGAAAATGTAAGCGAGGAAGAGGTATTTGTTGTGGGAATGAAGGCAGTGGTAATTGGCTGTTGTTCAAACGGTTTTTTGAGTGATACGCACGCTGCAGGAAGATTTGTAAAAGATGAAATCGAAGATGTGAAGACAGTAGCTGTGTTTCCATTTCCCTGTTTTAATGCACATTTTGAAGTTTCGCATCAAAAAAAGGTAATGGAAACACCATAATTCGAAAAAAAATCCTCTAATTCGTAAAAACAGTTTTTATGCTTGCTTGAGGTGGATTTTGACTTATGCGAAAAAGACTTAATGCGCATAATTTGAAATGGAAACACATTTTTCGAATAAACTCTGACGTAGCGAGCGTTTCCGCTGCCGTGCGACATTTTCGCTTTTGAGGTTGCCTAGCAACGATGTACATACATGTTTATCTGACATAGGTATGCACGTATGTCACCGCCTACTTAGTGTTGTTTATTTGCTCTCAACCGCTTGAGGGAAACATATGGAAATGCACTTAATTCGCATTTCGTTTTTGTGAATTTTCACAAGATTCGGTTCAAATTTAAGTGGAAACATGGTTAGTGAGAGTAACACAGAGTGGAACTGTAATGGTGGAACACCAAACTAGGAAGCAGTACGATAAGATGTGGAAAATTAAAATGAATCATTTAACAAGTTTTGCTTTCCAATGAAAGACAGCAAAAACATTAAGGGGTCCAGCTGGCATCTGAACGTTTATTTAAAGCTGAATTAACATCATGTGTCAGTGTTGAATCACTGTTGAATTTTGATTAAATTTTGAAAAGTGAATTCACGTTGAACTTGCATCGTCATTTCAACGTCTTATTTTTCAACATAGGTGAATTTGCCAACGGTGAATCCATAATAATTTTTGAGTTGATTTTGAAAATCGAATCGTCGTTGAAATCACATTTCAATATTTTTTAAACATTATTTTAATGGCATTTCATTTTTATTGTACAGTCACAGCAGAGAGTGTCAGTGTGTTTACATGACGTTAGAGAAAATCAAATTATTGTGTTAGTCCAACTATAACCGGACTTTTAAAATGCACGTAAACATGTTAGTCTGACTGGAATCGCGCAAAATCAAATTTCTTATTGTCCCACTAACACACCCAGATAATACGGTTAATGGTCGCATTGTGCCTGCATGTATACGCTTGAATCGAACTGAACTGGACTATGCGCTCTGAGCATGCTCCACATTCTTCATGAAGAGCTTTGACCCAGAAGTCTTGTGGACATATAAGTAAACACCAAACTGCTTTGCGAGAGCTCTGAGCTCTGACTTGCTAACTAGTTTGCACTGAACAGTAGCAGTCTTTGTCCGCAAGGATATTGGTGCTTGAACAGTATTGCCTTGGGGTCCACTGATCTATATAGCTCTCTTGCAATAGGCGTGGCCTAGCTGTGGCAAATACGAGGTCAAGCTTTGTCCACCATTGATGTGGCCAAACAAAGCTCCAGGCTATTGATGCTACACACTGCACACAGAGAAAAGTAGAGAAAATGCCGAGTAAGTGTGCCATCGTTGGCTGTTCCAACCGGTCTGACCGGGAGAGGGAGAAACGATTTTACCGTGTGCCCGGTATTATACGGAATCAGGGTGAAAAAACTTTGGAGCTGTCAACAATTCGACGAGCTAAATGGTTTTCAAGCATCTCCAGGGCCAACTTAGCCATACACAAGAAGGAAATCTGCGTTTTTAGTGACCACTTCATCCGTGGTTAGTTTTTTTGTGATCATATACTTGAGACAGTTCGTTGGATTATAGTTGCAAACTGATAACAATGGGCCTATTTAAGAAAACTGTTGTTATGACCGCTCGGTCACTACCGCATGTGTGTTCGCGTGTTGTGCAACTGGAAGCGCTCCTGGTTGACTTATTTGCAGTAATTCTGACTGGTATGCTTATGTTACTTTGGTTAGCAATCAAGGTGGTAGTTTCGTCTTAATGTTACCTGATCGTAGCTGCTACAGTTGAAGCTAAGCGGAGAGGCGTTGTATCTGTCAAAGTTGGGCTGATAAGGCTGCAATTATTGAAACGATTGTTTTGCTTATCCGGGGTCAGCTGGGAACTTTGCCGTCGTGCGCCCTTACAAAAAAAATGCTATTCGATTTACCACTGAATACCATTCATTTACCATTGAGAATTTTCATAAGGGTGGGCTAGCTCTGATGCTAAAGCTGTGTCTGGTATAACAAACGATTTCTCTGCATTGCTGTGGCAGAATTTTATCCCCTTTTAAAAAATGTTTTGGCGAATTACAAGCTGAAAAAGTGGAAACTGGATTCTGAATTTTTCCCGGTACGAGACCGATTTGCGAGCTCCACACAAGCAATGCTTTCGACCGTTTGAGTGTTTCTGCTTGAGCTCATTTCGTAACTTGCTGCCGGAATTGTTTCGTTTTGCAAGAAATGGTTATCAGGAGCTTATAGCAAAGTATCTTCCAGAAAAGTGGGTATATAACAGTACAGCCACAACTGCATGCATGCAAGGCGAGACAGTGCAATACTGTGATTTAGGCTCAGCCGAACCGTCCTCTGCCTCCATTGCTGATGTGCTTGGCCACACCAATGGCGGCGCAGGCCGTTGCTACTAGTTACTGAGGCAGGCCAGTGTTAGGTCACGTGACTATTGCAAGTCACCTATAGAATAACTGGATTGCTGACGTGATAGAGAACTGTGTTGGGAGGTCGAGGCAAGCGCAAGTGGTCGAGCGGCCATTTTACTATGCCCGGTAGTAAGCAACTGTTAAATAGTATTCTATGGCAGGGAAGCGTTGATGTGCAGCTTTCCAATGCCAAGCGACATTTTTTGGGGGATGTGGCGAGACAATGCACTGGCTGTAGTAAAGACAGATTCATTTAAATGAATTTCAATAAACACATTGCTTATTATTAGTCACTGGCTATCTACCTAAATGGCAGATAATGTGTCAGTGTTAGCCCAGCTAACGGTTATTATTGGAATTAATTCAAATTAATCTTAGCTAACGTGATCCATCAGGTTAGCCTAAAGCTACCTAGATTATCGAACTGAAGTTAAACAGATCAATCAATGTCACACGGCATAAATGAGATTGTCCAGTAAAACTGCTGTGTAACGCTGTCTATAATATTAGACCAGACCAACTAGACAACAAAACCAGGTGTTCACTGGTCAAATCATTAAGGCTACTTTACGCCAGCACTAAAAAAGGCTAACGTTTTGTTGACACTAAATTACCGTTGACGGACAAATTTAATTTTGCCAGGTTATCAGTGAGGATGTAACGTTAGAGCTACTTAAATAGGAAATGTGATTCACACTCGACAATGAATGGCAGGCAGTTTTACATACATCTCCATAACACACAACTCACTTCACTTCTCATGCGAACGCTGATTTAGCGACCTTGATAAGTTTACATTGCGTTCTCT
The DNA here is from genome assembly GCA_029692085.1 of Gymnothorax javanicus. Classification (NCBI taxonomy): domain Eukaryota; kingdom Metazoa; phylum Chordata; class Actinopteri; order Anguilliformes; family Muraenidae; genus Gymnothorax; species Gymnothorax javanicus. The sequence continues at coordinate 36,214,483 of CM056201.1, forward strand.
TCAGTGAACCCACTTTCGCTTCATAGGAAAATTAGCCTAGCTAAGTGGTAGCTACTGAGTGAAGACATCGCAAGAGAAAACTCAATACAAGACATCCGTTGGGACTTACATATGCGTTATGCGCGATTGAATCTCACACCCAGTGTTTCTAAAATAAAGACAGCGGTTGACAAGATGCGAGCTTACGGCTAATTTATTTTTCATGAAGTTTTCAAATCCTCCCACACAGAATAATAATAATAATACGTGCAGGATTGACGTCTTGTCTTCTTCAGTCTCAATGACTTTGGACTTCAATTTCGTTGTACCCCTGCCCCACTCAGGCGAGATGTAGAAAAATCCGTATAGATTTCCGATGGAACGCACTCATTGGTCGGACATATTGTCAAATGCTGATGTTGTCCATTGAAAATGTTAAAGGTACGTACAACTGCTATCTACTGTAGTTAAATCAGCGGTCCTTGACGCATTTTTTGTACAGTAATGTCGATCTGAGGAGGAAACATAAAATACCGCCTCTTCCGTGTCTGTGAAAAGATATCATCTCAATTATATCTTTGGCTGCAACGTGTTCAATGTGAGTAATGTTCTGAGACACTATAGTTGGGCATACCAATATGGCCGCGCGGTTACTTCAGAATTATGACATCATCAGCTATCCAGTTATTCTATATAGATCAGTGTTGGGGTCTCTTAATCTACCCTTAATTCGCATGATTTATGGAATGACTTGCGCGTCATCCGAGAATTTTCTTTCCACTCGCCATCAGAAAAACGACAGTCTCCCACCAGTCATTACTCCTGACCTGCATCCAACATGCACGGGAAGCCCGGGAGTGTGTTTCCTGAAAGCACAGATGCTAACTTGCTAACTTAGTTGGATCCACAGACTGTGAATGGACGAACTATGTTAGTTGCTAGCAGCTACGCTTCTTGGAAACGCACTCCGGGGTAGTAGAAAGGGCACAAAGTAGAGCATAGGGGCGTTTCAGGCAAGCTTTGGCTAACGCCATAACCACGGGGGATAGCGTGCATCTCAGTTGTACGAAAAGAATTGCAAACAACCCGTATTAAACGTACAGAGCTGTTAAGTTATCCATGTTCTCCCCACTCGATCTTATACAGTCAATGCATTGGACATGCTACTAGATAGCTGCCAGCTAACTTGTTGGTCAAATGTTTGGTCTGTGACGTAATAGGTCAAACAGAAAAAGACGCAACATGAACAAGCTGAAAGGCATATCGCCACCTATCGTAGCGGAGACGGCCATGCTTGGGTCAATAAATCGGATTTCGTTCTGCACATGTAAACTGTGACAGTTGTCCGATTATCTGGATTAATCGAACTATTACCTGTGCACATGCTGACCTTGGCCAATACAGCTTAAGGTCGGCCTATACAACTCGACCAATACAGGTTGGCCAATACATGATATATTGGCAGGCCATTTTTACTGTATGCGAGTAATAACATACATAACCTATATATATATATATATATATATATATATATATATACAGCGCCCTCCATAATTATTGGCACCCCTGGTTAAGATGTGTTAAAAGCCTTAAAATAAATTCAATTTTTATTGCAGAAGCATACTCTCACACTGAAAATTGTAGAAAAATGTAACCTTCAACTCAAGTGAATTTTAAGGGAAAAAAAAAATCCCTGACTAAGAAATAATTATTTTTCATAAAATCCCCTGTTCCACAATTTTTGGCACCCCTAACAATTCCTAGGAAATAAATGTAATTGAAGTATTTCTGTCATTTCTACAGTAGTTTACAAAGTTGATCAGAGTATCTAGGAACATTTAATTAGTAATTCATCACTTCCTGTTTCCCTGGGGTATAAATATGATGTGACACAGAGGCCATTTCTCTTATCCACTCTTCAACATGGGAAAGACAAAGGAACACACCATTCAAGTAAGGCAGATGTGTGTCGACCTTCACAAGTCAGGCAATGGCTACAAGAAAATAGCCACTCGCCTGCACCTGCCCATATCTACTGTCAGAGGAATCATTAAGAAGTTTAAAACAACTGGAACAGTGGTAAACAAGCCTGGATGAGGACACAAGGTTATTTTGCCACCACGCACAGTGAGGAGGATGGTAAGAGAAATAAAAAGTTCTCCAAAGCTCACTGTTAAAGAATTGCAACAAATGGTAGCATCTTGGGGTCACAAAGTCTCCAAAACAACCATCAGGCACTATCTACATGCCAACAAGCTGTTTGGGAGGCATGCGCGGAAAAAACCTTTTCTCACTCACAATCATAAACGCAAACATCTGGAGTTCGCTAAGCGGTATTGGGACTTCAACTGGGACCGTGTGCTTTGGTCAGATGAGACCAAGATAGAGCTTTTTGGCAACAAACACTCTAAGTGGGTCTGGCGGAACACAAAAGATGAGTATGCAGAAAAGCACCTCATGCCCACTGTGAAGTATGGGGGAGGATCGGTGATGCTGTGGGCCTGTTTCTCTTCCAGAGGCCCTGGGAACCTTGTTAGGGTGCATGGCATCATGAACGCTTTGAAATACCAGGACATTTTAAATCAAAATCTGGTGGCCTCTGCCCGAAAGCTGAAGATGGGTCATCAGACTCGTCACTGGGTCTTTCAGCAAGATAATGACCCTAAACATGTGGCCAAATCTACACAGAAATGGTTCACCAGACACAGAATCAAGCTCCTCCCATGGCCATCTCAGTCCCCAGGCCTCAACCCCATTGAAAACCTGTGGAGTGAGCTGAAGAGGAGAGTGCAGAGGAGAGGACCCAGGTTGCTGGATGATTTAGAGAGATTGTGCAAAGAGGAATGGTCGAACATCCCTCTTTCTGTATTCTCCCATCTTGTGAAACATTATAGGAGAAGATTAGGTGCTGTTTTGTTGGCAAAAGGGGGTTGTACAAAGTATTAACATCAGGGGTGCTAATAATTGTGGCACACATGATTTGATGTAAAAGAATTATTTCTTAATGTGGGATTTTTTTCCCACTGAATAAATGCACTTGAATTAAAGGTTGGATTTTCCTCTTTTTTTCACTGTGGTCCTATATTATTTAGAAAAAAACTGAATTTATTAGAAGCTAAAGAACACATCTTAACCAGGGGTGTAAATAATTATGGAGGGCGCTGTATATATATATATATATATATATATCTTTATTTCATACTCTTAGTGCAAGATACAGAACACACAGTGCAAACTAACACAAAAATTACATGAAATATTTAAAAAAAAAAAAAAAAAAAAAAAATGGGCTTGGGTCCCTGGACATAAAGGTGTTGAGGGAAATGAGACGGCAGATAAAGTTGCCAAAACAACACTGAAAAGGGAGAAAGTTGAATTTGAAGTACCCTTAGGTAAAAGTGAATACAGAAGCAAAATTAAGGAGGGTTTTAAAAGGATATGGCAATTAGAGTGGCAAAATGAGAAAAAGGGAGACATCTATTTTCTATACAGTCTAGGGTTAGTGGAATGAGTGGGGTTAGTGGTATTGGTGGGTCAGAGGGGCAGAGCGATGTTGTTAAATTAACCAGATTAAGGCTTGGTCACTGTGGGTTAAATTATTATCTGTGGATGATTGGGAAACACCCTACTGGGAAATGTCAATGTGGGGAGGATGAAACCACAATGCATATTATGTTCCGTTGTAAAAATTACCAGTCAGAAAGAAAAACGTTGTTCGAGCTAGGAATAGATCTTGGGGTCTCCTGTTTTTCTTTTCAATATTTTTTTGGCGAACAAGACAACCGCTCCCAACTGAACAAAGCTATATTACAATTCCTTCATGTGATGGGATTGTACTCTCGAATTTGAGAGCTACAATATTTTAATTGGAAGAATGTACAGAGGATGGCAGTAATACGCCAAAGATGCGTCTATACGAACGTTAAGCCCCCAAAAGAAGAAGAAGGATACGAAGCAAAAGAGGAAGAAGAAGAAGAAAAGGCACCCATGACCCCGCCCCAATCCAGCACTTCTTCCGGTTCAACGTAAAAGTTTTTGTTTACCAAGGGAGAAGCGAAAGTTTGTCAGCAACAGAACGTCGTCTTCAAGGAAATGTCTACTGCACTCGAAAGTTACATTAATCGTATCCTTTCTTTAATGGACATATGGAGCATGCAATAAAAGTGTAGGAAGTCCAGTGACAGCGCAAGGCCTTCACGGCCTTCGCTGAACACTTCAGCGGTCCCATTCTGCCGGGAATTCGCTTGCTTGCTTGGTAATGTGCAGTTGCAGGTAGCACGTGGAAAGGTAGCTGGCAATTAAATCTGTAAACGTTAACGGAGTGAGAAGTAATGTTGTTTTATGCTGTTGAAGTGAACGAAATGATCAAGGGCATAGCTACCTAGTTTGCGAATTTTGAAACGTTATAATTGTGTTTGTCGCTACGAGGTAGCTAGCTAATGTTTTCGAGCTTGCTAAGTTAGTAGCTAGGCTCGATGAAAAGGACAGCTAATTAATGCGAGCTGCTCAACAATGTTTGGGTATTAACAGTTAGCTTCCCGGGGCCTGTTGTTCGAAACCTAGATAAGGGATTAAGCCGGGATATGTTGGTTATCCTGTCTTAATTAAGCCTGCAGTCAGTAGTTCGAAAGCTGGATAATTTCATCCTGGTCAAGTTACCATGGTGATTTATTCTCCACAGTTAGCCTGCTCCAGACCAGGCTAAATGCTAGGCTTAGTTGATTCTCTTGTCTTACCTGTGGAGTCAGCGGCTGCGCTGATCAGAAATCAATGTGTTTTATACAGTTATTCCATGTTCTGATGGAGGTTACGTATCGGCCTCGTTTTTAAACAAGTCAGCGGTTGGTGGGCCACCCCCCGTGCCAGACCTGTGTGCCTTCTTCTTGACTGCTAAAAATCAGGGCATACATGAAAATCTGAATCAGACAAGTTTATTGAAGTAACTCTTCACAAACAAGGAATTTGCTATGGCAAAAGGCATGCAAAAGGGCGAAAATGGCATGGAGCAGAAAAAAAAGAAACCTATACTGAACTATGTAAATGCTGGTTGAAGTAATAAAATAAGAATAAAATTAAAAGTGTGAGGCGGGATCTTCCAAAGAATCTATACACCTCGTTTGTGCATAGTTATCAGCTATTTATTGAAGCACTTACCAGACTGCAAAATATTCTTGTATTTAATTTTCACCCGTTGCCAGGTGCGTTTTTGGCCACTTGTATTTGTGCTGTATGAACGTTACATGAGATAGAATAGATTTGCACAATGAATCAATTCCCACTGCTCATATTTAAGGCTACAGCATTTGCAAAAAGAACTTGAATTGCAATGCTGAGGATTCATTGGAGCTTAAAGTGTATTGTTTTAGATTACTTACGCATTGAGTCGGTCCGCAATTGTCTGCCAAGCATTCTCCCGTATTTTTATTATAACGGCAGTGTTACCCTTTTTATTGATCAAATGTTTAACCTCTTCATACGTCTCCATTAAGAACTGTTGCTCGTTCGGGGGAAAAGTAAGCTGCGCGTGTCCTCTCCATTTCGCCTGTAAAGACTAAATGCTAGTTGAAGAAAATAAGAATAAAATTAATGTGTGAGCAGGATCCTTCCAAAGAATTCACACACCTCATTTGAACATTATCAGCAATTTATTCAAGCACCAGGCTGCATAATGTTCTTATATTCAATTTTCACCTTTTGACCACTTGTGCAGATGAACGTTACTTTACATTATAAGACATTTTTGCAATGGATCAATTTCCACTGCTTATCATTAAGGCAAAGAGCACAATTGTTAATTTGCGAAAGGAACTTGAATTGTGATTACGAGGGATTATAGTTTTGGATTACTTACTCATTTAATCAGTCCGCCGTGTGTCTCAGGGCTTCATGACAGCGGCGATGCTTCCTTTTATAAGAGGTGTGTCACCATACGTCAGCATTAAGATCCGCTGTTCATTGGAGGAAAGTAGCCACACCTGTCCTCTCATCTGTGAATCTGTGATCAACCTCAGTGGTCTACTGAAGGAAGCCGTGGCCGCGCACTTACTCGAATCAGTTATACCTGGCTTGACAAAGCTGCCCCTCATCACCCTGGCTCAGTGTTCGAACAACCAATTTGGACTTATGAGACTTTGTCTAACCTGGCTTTTTCACTTATCCTGGATTTCTTTATTCTACTTTCGAACAACAGGCCCCTGGTCTTACAAACGAATAACATGGCGCCAGAGTTGGTACTTGTCATTTAGCTATGGAGAGACCTGCATTCCAGTATTATGCAGGACTTATCCTCTGTCTGGGTAATATCGTTAATCTCAGTCGCTTGTCGTTGGTTGACATCCTTACTGTTTATGACGTGCTGTCGAAGTTTCCTCGTTTTTACTTGACTAATACATTTCAGGCACTGTTGCAATCATAACGTCCGACGGAAGAATGATTGTGGTAAGTCCTGAATTGTTTCGCTTCTGATAGCACTTTCAAACTTTTGAAACCAGATCCAAAACGCTCGAATACTTCCAAAATAGGGTAATTCCTTTGCCAAATCGCCTAAAATTTTGGGAATTTTACACCAACCCTCATCAGATTTTGCTGAAAAGATTACCAAAAATTTTGTAGGGTATTTAATGAAGAAAGTTGAATTTTTTGGTCTCTAAGGTGAACGGTTTTCAGGTTATCATGGTTTTAAAACTGGGCCACGCCCCCCTTTTTGGGACCCGTGAAGCGCCATGGGTGTTTTGGAGCGTTTCTGGGCACTTAACATTCCATTTTACGGATATGCGGATCTGAAATTGGACATATCAGGGTATTCTGGACCAGACTTTCAGAATCTGTCATCAAAAAGGAGATAGGCGGTACCCTTTTCAAGATGCAGTCACATCAAAACTGAATTTTGAAAGGACACCTTTTCTATTTTCCATTTTTCCATTCAAGCATGATGCTTCTGATAAAGTGCTAGGAGCAGTAAATTACCTGTCTACGAGACAAGAACTGTAGGAAGAAGCAATTTCGGCTCAGTGTGTACTTAAATATTTGGTAAAGGCTTGAAAATGGTCACAGGTGAAAAAATATTGTTTCTACCCCCCTCTTTGGTTTGATGGTGGACCATGTAGCTAGTTATTTAATTTAATGAAATGCCTCCCACACAAAGATGCATATAATAACTACTTCTGGTTACCCCTCAGCCCCGACTAAGGGGCAGAGGGATATTGTGGTCACGTGCAATGTCCATCTGTTTGTCCCATAAACTTTTGTATTCCGAAGGATAACTTGAAAACGCCTTCGTTGATCGACGCCATTTTTGCTGTGTTGCTTGGTCTTGTGTACCTACAGAAGCCTATCGATTTTGACGGTGTTTGGATATTCAGTATGGCAGTCAAAGCTGCCATCTTGAATTTTTTATTCCGCGCAATAACTTGAAAATAGCTTTGTCAATCTTCGCCATTTTTGCTCCGTTGCTTGTGTACTTACAGAAGCCTATCGAATTTGACGGCACTCACATCCAGTATGGCCACCATCTTGAATTTTGCATTCCACAGGATAACTTGAAACTGCCTTCATCAATTTATATTCATTCCAAACAATCCAGCAGCTGGGGGGTAACAGCTGCTTTGCGGGGATATTGTGATGTATTTGATCAGTTGTTATGACGAGTAATGTTTTCAACGAATAACATTCATTAATAACAATAACTTACCCAATCACATCATGTTTTCATTTATGGTCCTCTGAAGTCGACAGTGAAGAAAACCCTTAAACATCTAAAGGTTTCTCAAAACCCTAGGTCTGTTATACTTGATACATACTGAATATTCGAGTAGCAGTCATTTCCCAACAGGTCAAGTGCTTAACTGTAATAGACACAAAGTAAGTACTGTGTTTCTTGATATTGATCAAATATCAGAAGCCTGTAGACCCTGTCTTCAATCATCAAAACTCAATTCGCTATCCCAGAGTCCAGGAACATGCAGTGAAGACCAATGGTTGGCATACAAATTATGGCAATTTTTCTTTAATCTGCGCTTAATCTGTTGACCAATGACTGCTACTCAAATATTCAGTATGTCCATGTCAAATGGACTTAATGGCACCAGCTAAGCCCCTCGTGCTCATGATGGGGCCATCCTTAGAAATATGGTTGTTGGGCATAACCCAACCGACCCATCAAATTGCCGCCGACCCGAAAAGGTTTTTTTTTTTTTTTTTTTTTTTGAGTTTATCAACCAATTTTTTCCCCCGCAGGTTTTCACTAACGGGAGATAATTTGTAAAACTTCTTTTCTAAAGAAAGAGTTAAGTTTCCTCTGTCAGTCAAAGGCCAAAATAGCAGCTCCTTATTTATTTATATATATATATATATATATATTTTTTTTTTTTTTTTTTTTTTGGCGATGCAGTCATTTTCATTTACTGATTGTCTGTCTTCTTGAGCATCAGCGAAGATATCTACAGCAATAACGTGGTGGTGGCTGTGGATGTTGGCTTTCATTACCACCAATTTCACACCGGATTCTACTAATCAAGGTGTTTAGCATAGACTCCAGGTAATGGTAGATAATAAATGCAAATTAAATATCCTAACTATTTATACTGTTGTGGCTTCAACATGGGGCCATTTCTTTAAAGGTTTAAAAAAAAACTGCGGGTGCACTTAATGACTAGTGGCCCAAAATTCAAACTGATCATGTATCAATTAATATTTGCTCTTGATATTTAAAAACTGCTACATTTTGCTGGAAACAAATGCATCCTTCTTGTGCTGAAATGGATAAGCAACATTTAATTTTGCCATTTCATAGCATGAAATTCTACGGTTAACTCAGAATTTAATATAAACTCAATGTCTGAATTGGATATATGTACAGCGGGGAAAATAAATATTGAAAGCGTCAACATGTTTCTCAGTAGATGTTTTCTAATGGGGCTTTTGACATGAAATTTTCACCAGATGTTGGTGACAACCCAAGTAATCCACACATATAAAGAAATCAAAACAAATAAGTCCATAAATTATGTGTAATAAAGTGGAATGACACGGGGAATAAGTATTGGACGCATGAAGAAAAGGAGGTGCAAAAAGGCATGGAAAGCCAAGAAACCAGCTGAAATCTGTCAGTATTTAGAAAGCAATCCTGCCCCCCATCAGTGCAAGTTCATATCAGCTGGTTTAGTCCTACTTGATGGCCTATAAAAAGGTTTTTCATTACCAAGGTGTCACACAAGAAGCATCTCATGTTGGGTAAAAGCAAAGCACTCTGTCAAGACCTTCACAGCCTTATTGTTGCAAAACATTCTGATGGTATTTGTTTCAGACATATTTCTAAACTTCTGAATGTTCCAGTGAGCACTGTTAGGGCCATAATCCGGAAGTGGAAAGAACATCATTTCACCATAAACCGGCTACGACCAAATGCTCCTTGCAAGATTTCTGGCAGAAGAGTCAAAAGAACAATCAAAAGTTGTCCAAGAGCCAAGGACCACTTGCAGAGGGCTTCAGAAAGACCTGGAATTAGCAGGCACAGTTGTTTCAAAGAAAACAAAAAGTAATGCACTCAAGCACCATAGCCTCTATGCACGCGCATGGCGCAAGACTCCATTGTTGAAGAAATAGCATGTTGAAGCTCGTGTAAAGTTTGCTGCACATCATTTGGACAAGCCTGTTAAATACTGGGAGAATATAGTCTGGTCACATGATACCAAAATTTAACTCTTTGGATGTCACAGCACACACCATGGTTGGAGGACAAACGGCTCTGCACATCACCCACAAAACACCATACCAACAGTGAAGTTTGGAGGTGGGAACATCATGGTGTGGGGCTGTTTTTCAGCATATGGTACTGGCGGACTTCATCTAATTGAAGGAAGGATGAGTGGAGAGATGTATTGAGACATTCTTGGTAAGAATCTGCTGCCATCTACTAGGATGCTGAAGATGAAACGAGGATGGACATTTCAGCAAGACAATGATCCCAAACACACAGCCAAGGAAACTCTCAATTGGTTTCAGAGAAAGAAAATAAAGCTGCTAGAATGGCCCAGTCAATCATTTGACTTTAATCCAGTTGAAAATCTATGAAAAGAACTGAAGATCAGAGTTCATAGAAGAGGCCCCCGGAACCTTCAAGATTTGAAGACAGTTTGTGTGGAAGAATGGGCCAAAATCACACCTGAGCAATGTATGCGACTAGTTTCTCCATACAGGAGGCTTCTTGAAGCTGTCTTTACCAACGAAGGCTTTTCTACTAAGTATTAAATAAATTTCAGTAAGCGTGTTCAATACTTTTCCCCTGCGTCATACCACTTTATTTCACATAATTTATGGACTTATTTGTTTTGATTTCTTTGTACATGTGGATTACTTGGGTTGTTACCGACATCTGTTGAACATTTCATGTCATTGGCCCCATTGGAAACATATTTCCCGAGAAAAATGTTGACGCATTCAATACCCAATTTCCTCGCTGTATATTTAGTTTGTACATTTGTCCCAATCAGATAATGCTTCAAAAACTCCTATCTGCACCAACATCGGAAGTCAGCCTGTATATTTACATGCAGTCATGCACACTAAAAACTTTATTTTGACCTGATTAAGGCAATACCCTGGCTATGGAAACAGTCATATAAATGCCTATAGCCTGGTCATCTTGATCAAATTGTGGTCTTAATTGGGTTAAGCATAACCTGATTTACACACCTAGGTTTCCGCTCAAGCTTTCGTTTTTAGCTTACCGGCCCTATGGCCCGATAAGCTATTGTCGTGGTGTGGCAATATCTCCAGACTTTTTTTTTCGGATTTTTGATTGAATAATTTTTGTCCGTTTTATGGGCCCTTGAAGTTTTGGCCCCAATGTTAAAGATAGGACTGAGAAATTTTCAAAAATTATTTCTCAAAAACCGCGCGATATTTTTTTTCTAAATCAGGCACTCAACTTCCCTTGATACCGTCAATGTACAGTGCGAGCGTCATTTTGATTGAATCGACGGAAGTGGGTCTATTGGGGGCACTGTATTTTATGAATACGCAAGATGGCCTGTGGAGGCCAAATGGTTGCAGATAGAGATTAAGTTTGTATTATCGACATATAGGAAGTCATATATGGCCTATATTTTGGCAATATTAAATTTGACCACAGATGACTTTGAAAGGTCAAACTCGAGGTCAGGGAATATATTAGCAATGTTAAAAGATATGACTTGAAATTTCAAAAATTATTTCTCAAAAACTGTCTGATAACTTTTTTCTAAATCTGGCAATCAACTCACCTTGATACACTTCATGTACAGTGCGAGTGCCATTTTGATTGAATTGATGGAAGTGGGTCTAGTGGGGGCGCTGTACTTTAACATTGGGTCTTATGGAGAATGGGCCAAATCGCCTGTGGAAGCTAAATGGTTGCAGATAGGGATTAAGTTTGTATTACTGACATATAAGAAGTTATATATGACCTATATTTTGGCTGTGTTAAAGTTGAGCTCAGATGACCTTGAAAGGTCAAACTTAAGGTCAAGCAAAATGTTACAATTTTCAAAGGTTTCTAGGCTTGAAAATATTGAAGATTGGGAACATATGTGCATTGAACACTGATAGGAAGTCATGTATAAACTTTCATTTGGTGGCCTTGAACTTGACCTTCGGCGACCTTCGAAGGTCAAACTTCACATAGTGAAATTTCAATGACTTCTATCACCAAAACTATTACAGATAGAGCTTAGGTTTGTATTGCGGGCATATAGGAAGTCGTGTATGAAGTTTCATTAGGTGACATTGAACTTGACCTTCAGTGATCTTGAATGCCCAAACTTCACAGCGAAATTTCAGTGACCTATGTCAGCAAAATGGTTACAGATAGTTTCGGTTTGTATTGGAGATGTATAGGAAGTCATACATGAACTTTCTTTTGGTGGCCTTGAACTTGACCTTCGGCGGCCTTCGTGATCATATTGATGGGCATTATTTTACCCACTTCTTAAAAACTGGTCAAAAGGATTCATTGAAATGGACACAGCTAAGGCTCCGTCCACATGTAATCGGATATTTTAGAAAACTGATATTCTTCTTTGCGTTTTGGCCTATCTTTCACACGTAAATGCCGTTTTTGGTCACTAAAGCGGGTTTTATTTTTTTAACGCATTCTAAAGTGAAGATTTTCTGAAACACCGTTTTGTGCGTATCTGTGTGTGTATGTAAAATGGAGCTTTTGCAAAACTGATGTCGCAGCTAATTTCGTGCAAGCCTACTGTAGCACTGTATGATGTTCTTCGCTGGTATTACACTGTTACCTTTAGACCTTATTGCTATCTACTGGTCGTGAATACTATATCTGAGCGTTTGTAGCCGATTATGCGTTCTCATGTAGACGGAGAAATTCTCTAAAACCAGGGTCCTTTGGACAGATTTTTTCTTTTCCTAAAATGGAGCGAAAAATATCCGTTTTAAAAAATATCCGGATATTGTGGATGGGGCCTAAAATTGTACCCCGTCGAGTGAGAACAAGCTATATATAAGCTATGTATAGGGATGTGCTAAATTTTGTACCATGACTTGGTGAAAAATTTCCCAAACATCATTGAAATCAAAAAGGATCCTCTTCATATCACCATTGACCCACAAAAAGAGAAGTGAAGAAACCAACAAAAATTTGTAGTCTGTAGAGTGAGAACAACGAATTGTGGACAGACAGACAGGGGCAATTGCAATATAAAAATAAACAATACAAGTGGTTCTATCCCATCTATGATCAAATAAACCCATGTAAACCTGGTTACTGGGGGAAACGCATTACTATGAACCATCTAAACTCTTTAATCGGGCTATTGCCTAAATGTGGTTATTCACAATGATCCAATTATTAGTGCATGTAAACGTATTCCATATTTGTCATTTTGCATAGTTAACCATCTTTAACCTTTTGTCAAAATGGTTTCATGAAATTAATCGGTTTACAGTGGTTTTGTTACTTTGGCTTTTCGCTACTGCACGTTGCACTTTCGCTGCTATGTCGAAGTCCATTCACAACTATAGATAAATGCAAGTTAACATAAATATTACTTAAGAATCATTTGTAAAACTTCATAAAAACCAATCACATTACAGCGAGAATATTTTTTTCGGGTTCTGACGCAATACAGACAATCAAACAAAGATTTAATTGGCAGCTAACGGACTTGGACATTGTAGCGAAAGTACTGTGTGCAGTAGTGAAAAGCCAAAGTAGTGCAACAATTGGTTACCAATTTATCTAATTTGACTCCTCTGTTTAGGGCACTTTGAAAGGATTTGATCAGACCATCAACCTTATTCTCGATGAAAGCCACGAAAGAGTGTTCAGCTCCACACAGGGAGTAGAGCAGGTTGTTCTGGGGCTGTACATCGTCAGAGGAGACAATGTGTAAGTAATGAATTATCTGTTTTAGTTACGTCATTTTAAATGGGTTGTACTTGGCCTGAAACAAACACCATATAGCATGCAACATTGGAGACCACTTTGCTCTTTGGGAAACGATGCAGATAAGCGGTCTTACCAGAGCATAATTTACTTCGTTAGCATACTTCAAGTATTTTGTGGCAGTTTTGAAAGTAGATTTGTGAACACTCTGAAAATATAACCTTTTTAAATGTTTCAGTGCGGTTATTGGAGAAATCGATGAGGAGACTGATTCGGCTTTGGATCTTGGAAACATTCGGGCTGAGCCACTCAACTCCGTTGTGCACTGACGATCACTCTAATACCCGGAGCCCCTCAGCCCTGCAGTCGCGATAAAGCCCCAGGAAACTTCTTCACTTGCGATGGCCATGTGAAGCTTTCAGGAACTGTGGTGTGGAGTGTCTGGAACCTACACTTTTTTAGAGGCGCTCTGTTACCTTAGAGGACTTCACTCATTAGTAATCCTGTATTGGTTGGAGGGATCAGTCATGTTTTCGATTTAATGAAATTTATTACAATCTATTGTATGCTGTAAAACATTGTAAAAGTCAGGGTGTAATATCTTGATATTTTTTGTAAAAATCATTTAATGGCAGTAGGATTCGTTATTGGTATCGTAATATTGTCGTGTTTGAATAAAACAAAAAAAAGAAGATAATTCTTTTGGGCTTTGATTCTCAATGATTGACGCATCTTCATATTGGGGGTTAAACATGGCAACAAATTTACAATTTGGCAATTAAGGGCTTTCCATATCCTCAAGATAACTTGTAACATTTTGGGAATTTTTTGATTTTTTTTTTTTTTTTTTTTTTACAAGCCTTCTGGGAGAACTGACCAGAGCCCGGTACGATTTGGCGCACTTCGCCCTCTGGAATACCCTTCCGAAAGACACATCTTCTAATTATAGATCGAACAGCCAGAAGGAAGCAATATGGCGGCACACAACATGCAACTGCTTATACTGGCTGTGCAATTAGAGGAATCAGAGAAGAGAGACACATGTAGAAGTAAATTGACAATAGTATTCGCCCTAGCAAGCCTTGCAACGTAAGTACAGATCGATTATCACTGCAGTGGGTGCATACGGGAACTGCAGTGTCAGTCAGATGTAGCTTGGGAAAATCCACTGTGGATACCATTTTGTTTTGGAAGAGCGCGCCAATCTTCTTGGATCTTCTACTCAATGACGGGAAGATAAGGAAGCGCTTCTCGGAAGAGAAAAGCGCAAAGCGAACAACCGGAAGATAACTTTTCTGCCTCCAGAAGTACAAATCGCACCGGGCTCAGAAGAAAACTCGGAAATGGCCCTAAAAGTGTTAAACCCTGTTTGATGAAAGTTTCATAAGGCATCCTGGATAGTGAACCCTGTAAAACTGAGTACAATGGAAGAGTTGGCTTGAAAATGACAGCACTGTGAAAACAAATGTGCAAACACAACCCTTTAAAATACTGGCTGAAACAACAAATGGGTAATTACTAATGGACAGCTAAGTTCTCATTTTAAAATGCAATTGATAAGGATGCCACAATAAACATGGGCAAATATGGATTGATTCAGTCAATTTCACTTTTTTTATGGGAAATAAATACAAAGGTATGCACACATCTAAAAGGTATCTTTACCCCAGTGTAACGGTGAAACAGACAGGTCTATTTAACTGTAGCTCTGGGACTTGTCTTGGGTTAATCAGTGTGACCCCGGCTTCACCATACTGAAGGAACACCATTAGATCAGTGAGATGTATCAACTCCCAAACCCACTTTCTCACTAAAAAGAGAACCCTTACAAAACAAACACACAACACCTTTCAGGTATTGTGTTCTGTAATTTATGAACATTTTTCCTTCAAAACTCAGCTTAAAGGAGAAGAACTCCATTGGGTTTTAGTGGCGTTTCTACAAGATTCTTTAAGATGGCTACCATAAATACAATGAATGAAACATGGTGCAATGTCTATGGCCTGATAAATACGTAAACAATGGGCCTCATGCAGTAGCATTCTCTAAAAATTCTCTTCAACTTTCTCTTACTTTTTTTGTTAAGATAAAAAACAAGAGGTCAACTCCAGATGCACCAAATGTTCTCACCATCCAAATCTGCTCTTACCTGTGTGCTGAATGATGAGTCCCATTCGATTGTGAACTGGAGGCACGTGGCTGCTTGTAATTAGCATAGGTAATGCCTACTAAACACTGCTGTGAGGTGTGCAAATAGCTGACTTTGGCACAAGTCGAGAAATTCCACCAAAACCGGTTGCAAGAACAACAACTTAAACGGCCACAAAAGTTAAGTGCTGTGAAATCAAAGTAAATGTGATCTTCCAGAGTTTTATAATCTTAATAGGGATCCATTGAGGAATAGTAATTTTTTACCACAAATAATCCAATAATTGAAATTCCTTTAAATATATAGGCCAAGCGGGCGCAGTGGCTTTGCCACTATTTTGGCAAATTTTACTGCCTTGGTCAAAAAGGGGTAGGTATGTTGACGCCAACCAATAGCAAGGTTTCCTTGATGGTCCAAACGTCTTAAGATGTAAAAAAAATAGCGTGTTAACACGGAATTTTATGACGTCTTAAGACGCAGAAATTTGACGTCTTGATGTGGACGTCGAAATAGATGTCTTGGACCTGATGGCGTTCCATATTTATCGGACCAAAACGTGTTCGCAGCTCATAAAGGCGTAAAAAAGTGTTTTTAGTGCACCTCGACCCGTGGAAATAAAGGCAAATTGTGGCAGGCTTGGCTTGCCATAAACAGTAAACTCACAAAGCCTGCGTCCCAATCCGCAACAATGGATAACGATCCAGTTTCCACAGGATCTGCGAAAAGTGAACTGCTAAGATGAGCACGATTGTACTCTTCATTGGTAGCATATGTCATAATATTTTCCTTTATCACATTTGCTCTGTGCGGTCATCAGTGGCGTATTTCATCTGACCTTTGCTCTGTGTTGGTAATCGGTGGTAATTTCATTCCACCGCTGTCTGACCTCAGCTCCATGTTGTTCATCTGTGGCACATGTCAAAATGCTATGCTTTTTCACAGAGTCTTTATAATGTTCATAATCAAGGTATCTTTTCACTCCCTTCTGTATTTTTTCTTTTTGAAAGTCTGTATTTGTTTTATATTGTGCCTTCTGTCTTTCAAGTCTATGCCAGCTAGATGCAGTATGAAATGTCATTGCACTTTCCAGTGATTTACTGCACAAATTGACGCAACCCTCTCCATCTCTTCTTTTGACATGTCACAACCTAATAATGACTCTCTTTGTAGTGCTTCTGGTAAATTGCTCTTTCCTCATTGGTCTCTCTTATTGAGGTGACAAAATTAGATGTAGCGTATTTCCACCACTTGTTACTGTTGTGTAAAAATATACACCAAGTAGATCTGCAGCAGCCTGCATTTCTATCTCTGTCGCTTTGAGCAGTCTTTTCTGCTGCTGGACTGGCAACGGAGAAAACGGGAAACAAGTGCAACATCACTTCATCTGTGGTCAGACATTGTCAGATCACTGCTCTCTTTCACAAGATTTGGACTCTTAATACCCGCATCACTGCTGATCATGTGCACACTTCTCTTCCCGTCTGTTGTTGTAGTCTTACTCAGAGTGCACTTACTGTACTTATTTGCCCTTAACAACATTTCAGGGTGGACGTAGGTTCTGTTTTGTGCGTTGCCTGATACTCCGTTTTCATTACGTTCAGGTGTTCTTTTTGAGCTCACATTGACAACACAAATATTCATCAGGAATCATTATGATCATCAGCCATGACACATTTGCCTTTCAGCACCAAACTGTAGAGTGAATGACTATGACTGGAACTTCTGGGATAGGTCTCACATGCAAAGGCTTCTCCCTCTTTGTTCATGTCTGTCACAACTATATTCACTCCTGTCACCTCAAACTGCTTCCCAAGTACATGCAACAACTGTGCCAAGTTAACAAATATGTGCGTACACCTTGTTAATGCTATCACGGTATGCCTCAACACTTGCCCCATTTCCATCTTGAAGACCAGCACTGCTGCGTCTATGGGTTTCAGTCACTGCATACCTACCACTCTGTCGGACAAGTGCGCGTGTTATCTTGTGAAGTTAACAAACATGCATCAAAGTCCAAGAACACCATCTTAATTGCTGTATCTAATGTCACAAGAACATTAGGCAATGATTCTTCACACTCAGAGACACCTATCAGGCCTGTAAAAGAATAACCAAAGTTTATTGAAAAGCTTTTGTTACATAGCGTTTCCTCGGCAATTCGCTGACTGCAACATATCCACATCTTTGGTCTCCGTTGGCACCTGCTGTACTCAAATAACTGTATCACTCATTTCCATTGAACAGAGTTTCATCAAGGTCTTCAGCTGCCCATGATAAAACATTTCTATGACTCTCATTTCTATTGCAGTTAGACTGATGAGGACACATTGTTTACCAGTATACTGGGCAAACTGTTTATCTGACTGATCAAAGGAACCTTGTACATAAGAAACATGGGGAAAATTAGTAATTGTGCTTGGTGACAGTAATGCTTTGACACTTTCATCATCAACAAGGCAGCAAGAGTTCTGAATATCTTTTTTGTGCCTACGCACCATTTATAACATATGGATCAAAAAGAACTGCTGGCTTCGAAGTCTGTTAATACAAACCCCAATTCCAATGAAGTTGGGACTTTGTGTAAAACGTGAATAAAAACAGAATACAATGGTTTGCAAATCCTTTTCGACCTATATTCAATTGAGTACACTACAAAGACAAGATATTTAATGTTCAAACTGATTAACTTTTTTTTTGGGAAATATTCACTCATTTTGAATTTGATGCCTGCAACGTGTTCCAAAAAAGCTGGGACAGGGGCATGTTTACCACTGTGTTACATCACCTTTCCTTTTAACAACACTCAATAAGCGTTTGGGAACTGGGGACAGTAATTGTAGAAGCTTTGTAGGTAGAAGAAGTCTTTCCCATTCTTGCTTGATGTACGACTTCAGTTGCTCAACATTCTGGAGTCTCCGTTGTCTAATTTTGCGCTTTATAATGCACCACACATTTTCAATGGGAGACAGGTCTGGACTGCAGGCAGGTTAGCCTACTACCCACACTCCTTTGCGATGAAGCCACGCTGTTGTAACACATGCAGAATGTGGCTTGGCATTGTCTTTCTGAATAAGCAGGGATGTCCCTGAGAAAGACGTCGCTTGGATGCCAGTTAATATTTCCAAGAAAACAATAAAGTTTATCAGTTTGAACATTAAATATCTTGTCTTTGTAGTGTACTCAATTGAATATCGGTCAAAAAGGATTTGCAAATCATTGTATTCTGTTTTCATTCAGGTTTTACACAATGTCCCAACTTCATTGGAATTGGGGTTTCTATGTTTATGGAAAGAATTCCAAATCCAACCTCCACTTTTTTCGGCATTTTATCTGCCAGATCGATTTTTAAATGGGGCGGCAATACATTTTGAGGGTTTTATCAGTGAGAAGGGGGTTTAGAATTTAATACTAGGCATAATATTTAATATCACAAATGCATATGCTGCGCATGCTTTAGTAACTCGGTGTGTCATCAGTAACATGGCTGCCGCTGTTATAACCTATTACCACGTATAGAAGCACTATAAATTAAGCTCTGAATTTTCTTGACTGGATGTACAATTGATGATTTTACAGACCCGAATGTTTCTCTGGTTACCCAAACATCGAGATAAGCCGAAAAAGTACTGTTTTCATTCGATATCGGTGGGGGTTGAATACAGAATTTTTTCCACGTTTATATTTGAACAATTCTTTGTTGCGGCCTGCAGGTTCTTTGCACACGCTGTAATGCCCTAAAATGCCTTGTAAACACACTTAAATGTGCTTTCTTATTCATGAGAGCCACTGTTCATATCAGTCCTAACATGTATTGCATAACCAGAATAACGTTACCCTCTAGGCTAGCATTGGATCTTTGGGATATACTTGCAGGAATAAAATACATGATAATGTTGGAGAGAAATAATGTTTTTTCAAAGGTTTTACCTCATTTACACCTTTACATCTTGTAGGTTTTTAATGTAATGGGAGCAAGGCTAAAATCCTATGCCATGTGCACAGTAACTCCTGTTCTTAACTAATTGTAATCAATTTTTAAATGTAATCTTGATACATTCCAGAAAAATTGACTTTGTGAGAGCAACAGTGAGGCTATACTTGCTCACTGATCTTAAAGCCAATTTTAGACTTGCCAGTGAGCCTGCTGAGGTGAAGAGTACATGCACTTGAACCAAAATGTGTCCATGGGCACCAGAAGTCGCGTTAACCGAATATTTTCCATCATTGACGGATTTTTTTTTTTTTTTAACAATGACGGAACATTTTGAAGGCCGTGCGTCATTTTGACAGAATGTAATTCACACCCCCATGCAATTGGTGGTGGGTGTCATATTGTCTCAAGCATTGTCTTTGATCTGTATGACAAGAGATGCCAAGTCTCACGCATTCGGTGTAGGTCTCACGCATTTTTTAGGCTTATTCACCGCAGTCCGCAATTATTCAATGAATGCTTATTAATGAGATTCTTACGCGGAATAATTGGGGCGAGCGCAGCGAGTCCCTTATTGGTCAGCTCAATGCGTCCTCTGTTTGTATTGTATGTAAATTTCCCTGTGCCCTATCTTTTTGGGCTCCATATTATGATTGCCCTATATACTTCAGTACCAGATGGCAGGTTGAGAAGACCATACCCAGCTTTGTTAACTGCAAGGAAGAGGCATCCTTTCACCAATGAAGCTTTATCCTTGCTTCCCATTTCGAATGGCCCTGTTATATTTTTATATTGTCATCAACTGAGACCTTGCTAATGAAATTCTATTTTGTTCTTCATTAAGGCATGGTTCACTCGCCTAATAGTTTACATGAGCTTGTTTGTATGCCTTCCACCACTTTGACACATAACCTTGAAAATGTTGAAGCAAGGTTAATACTAAACCAAACACTTCAGTGGCCCTCAGTTTCAATAGGCTATTTGTTGCTCTGCATCTTTTCAAACCATCGGTGTTGTTTCTCGCCTGACAAGAGATTGACACGCATATGTTGTACCTTTACTACAAAATGCAATGGGCTCCTCACTCCAGTTTTGTCTCCACTCTAGCCTATTCCATGGCCAAGAGGGGAGTTTTTCATTACCAGGGCCTTCAGCAGATTCTTAAGTTACCACTTAAACAGTGGAGATGAGTATAACTCAATGCATTCCAAATGCGGGGGCTATCTTTGTAGAACTCATTGGTGAGAAACTGTTTGGCAAGAAGCAATCTTCAGTTTACTGTCTACCCAACAAAGACATACCTTGCCTCAGAATCACAACACTTCGTTGCCTCAGTATTATCTTGTCCTAACGGCACTTACTTTCATTTTGAGAAATTTGTGTCCAAACATTCAGGACTTTGTTTTAAAATGTTTTTGCTACAGCATGTTAAGCTTTCTGATTTTTTAATCTTTAAAGGGTAAAATCATTTCAATCAAATAGGCAATTCCTGAAAATGAGCATTTTAACATGTAATTTATAACCATTTCTTATATGAGATAGGAATTTTTAATTCGATTAATGATTATGACTTGAGAATTAAAATGTCCTATGTTAATATTATCTCTTCTTGGTGTTATAAAAAAAATTTTATAACCGTAACTAAAAGTGAATTAATGAATGAATAAATGAATGAATGAAGTTTAATGTCCACTCAACACATATTTGGTTATATCATCACAGTACCATGGTTGTCAATGGACAATGATTTGCTGGCGTACTGAATGAGTTGAGTGAAGTAAGGTAATGAACCTCAGCGTAGCAGGTGGTGAACATAAAGTGAGTAAAGCCTCTATTTCACTGTCTCTTGCTGAAATTTAGAGTTTGGGATTTTCTTAATTTTTTTTTAACAATTTAATTTGGCTTCGACTCCATTTATTGTTTCTTGGAGGTGACATGAATCCTTTCAGTTTGAAGCTACCCTTACTGATTAAGCTGACGTGATGCAGGTTTGAATGAATGGATGAATGAATAAATAGAATTTACATTCAGTGTTTATATTGGGACAGAACTATGCCTTTATTAAATGACTATGATGCGGTGCATTAGAAATGTGGGAAAAAACCAGAGTTCCTGGAGTAAACCCACGTTATTTTCATACAGATTTAGTTTCAAACATAATTCGGTCAATTCATTAAGATAAGTGCAATAGGATGACATCTCCTTCATTTCATTGCATATTTTATGAATGAAATGATTGTCTAAAGATGCTTTTAGATTTCCCGTTCTGCTAAGCGATTTCAAACTGTGTAGTGTAGAAAATTTGTCCGCGTTTTGTTTGATTGTTATAATTAATTTGATGATTCAAGACAAACGTACCTGTTGTTGACAGTCTCTGGCTCTCTTGAGATTCCAGAGGATTCTTTGGGACCACTTTCAATGAAAGCAACTTCTCTGTCGCAAACATCACCCTTACTGGGAAGATCAGAGAGAAAATATGATTGTCTTATTCATTCTATGTTTCTGCAATGTTATGGAGGTGTAGTGGGGATGATTGAAAGCATTATGATGTAAAGCCACCTTACTGTTAGTTTCTAACATCCCAATAACTAAGAATTGTAATTCCAAAGACCCTGTTTCAAAATCATTACTCTGGAGAGCAACAGTACTCGGATGATTATGGTCCACATTGAGAATGACTTAAAAAAAAAGAAGTAATAAAAAAGCAATAACTTTTATGATGTATAACTTTAATTTTGGGTAAATTTATCACAAATTTCTTATTTGTATAATTATCATTGCATAATCAATGCATAATGAAGGAAAGAAGGAAATAAAAAAAGCCTAATTTGCATTATGTTTTTTGACTCAACTTACTTAGATATTATACTTAAATTTATCTCAAGATCATTGTGGCGGATGTCATGAGCAGAAACATCAGGCTCATGATTGGGATTAAGAATGTCCCCTGGGCTTTTGTAATGATTGGTGACATCAGGCTCATTAAAAGTTTCAAGAATATATCCTCGGGTACTGGTATGACTCTTGACATCAGGCTCATAATCAGGATCAAGATCGGAATTGTCATAGCTGAAAAAATGTAAGTAGAACATAATGCTACCATCATAAGAAAGCTGATGAAAGCTTGCCAAAGGACTGGCCTTCCCTGGTTTGTTTTGCTTAGAAACAGTCAATGAGGGAATCAATAAGGGACGGAGGGCCTTATTCATTGCATAATTCCACAGCTTGTCTGAACGATTGAGACATAGATTAATGGTCATAGATTAAATAGATCAAGAGTTACTTTCTACGTTAATATATTATTAGTAGTTTGTGTGCACATATTATTATGGAGGCGTCTCAAAGCATGTGATGTTGATATAATCTAAGTCTAATAACGGAAAAACAATTTATATCTAAAAAAAATTGGATAAAACTAAAATCGTACGCTTTGTTCATACAATTAAATACTCACAGCGATGATTCATCCATTTCACTGTCAGAGCTGACTAAAACTTCTTTAATTGCTTCCTCTTGATTCATGCGTGTGGCCATTTTGTTTTGTTGACGTCAGAATCATACGACTAAAAACATAAAAAACAAGTGTTGCCACTAAACATGGCCATGTCCCCCGCCAGGTCACCGAAATCAACTGGGGTTGGCGTATCACACTAATACACATTGAAGCCAAAGATGAATGAAATCGGTCAAACCGTTCTTGAGATATCACGTTCACAACAAACGGGATGTGACGGACGGACAGATGGACGGACAGAGCTGAATACTATGTCCCCCGCTCCCCTCGCTATCGCGGCGGCAGGGGACAACTATTGTTCTTACCCCCCTCTTGGGAGGTCAGCTTTATTTTTCATTAACAGTCATCATAGAAACAATCCGGAGGCAAGAGTATGAGGAAAATGTTTTAACAGAAGGGGGATAATCCAAATAAAACAACATCTGATCAAACAAAACCTTGTAACAAACTAACTGCTTGATGATTTGGAAGGGAGAAAAAAAATTAAATCAAGACATCAAACAACAATGAAACAAAAACAAAGACAGAAGGAGAGAGAGAGAGAAAAACAACTTAGCCGAAAAAAACAACAAAAAAAAAGGTGGTCAAGACAAAGTAAGAAGGAATGTTAACCATGACAAGTGAGAAAATTAAGTTTTCACAATAATTATTAAAGCAAAGGGGAGAAGGAAGACAGAGAGGAAGTAGAAAAGGAAAAAAAATGGAAAAATGTGATAAGGACCCTTATTTTTAAAAAAACATAAGTAAAGGGAATTGTGGAATATGAGGTTAAGTAAGTCTGGGGAGGATGAGAATAATTCTTTATGGCCAGTAAGAACTGTTGTATCCATAGGATTTTTTTTTTTTTTTTTTGGTAGTGTGCGCAGGCATTAGTAGACCGGTAGCGAGATAATATCATGAAACCATGAAATTTTTTATTAAATTATTGCATTTGTTTTTTTTTTTTGTAGGGCTGAGTAGTGTTCAATTGACAATTGTTCTGGTAATAGGTCTAACCATTGAGATATTTTCAGCTGTTTTTTGTTTTTCCAATTTAGCAGTATTGTTTTCTTGGCAATAGTCAGGGCTGCTGGTAGAGGTGTTGTGATTTGTGTCGGAATTGTGTTAATTTCACCTAATATGCAGATGGATGGGGTTAATGGGATGCTGCATTTAAATAGTGCTGACAGTTTGGCAATTACCTCTTCCCAAAAGTGTTGTACAGGTTGGCAGAGCCAAACAGCATGGAAGTAGTTATCTGTAGTGTTGAGTGTGCATTGAGTGCATATATCGGTTTCTGATAGTCCCATTTTGTACATTGTTTGTTGTGTAATATGTGTTCTGTGTATTACCTTATACTGGATTAGTCTAATATTAGTGTTTTGTGACATGTTGTGGATGTTCCTGCAGATTGCGTTCCAGAAGTTAGTGTTAGTTTTGATGTTGAGGTCTTCTTCCCATTTGTGTATTGGAATGCATAGTGTGTTGTCAGAACCAAGGGAGGATATGAGTTTATACAGTTTAGCGAAAGGTTTGTATGATTTTGCAATTTTGCTTAGATCATTTAATAGTGGTGAATCTTTGAGGTCAATGTTGGTGAGATCAATTTTTTCCTTAATTGACTGTTTTAGTTGGATGTATTGGAAGTACTGATTTTTATTAATGTCGTATTTTTCAATTAAGGAAGGAAAACCAGGGTGTTATTTTCAAAAATATAGTGCATATGTGAGATCCCTTTTTCTTTTCATTTATTGTCAATCATAGGTGATTTGTTTATAGTGAAGTCAGGGTTGTGCCAAATTGGTGCGTGCTGAGACTTACTGGGAAGTTTATCATTTTATTGATTTTCCACCAAGCTGTCAGAGTTGTGGAGATTGCAGGATTCTTGAAACAACTGTGTTTTTTAATGGTACTGCTAATGAAGGGTAAGTCTGCCAATGATATGTTCTTTGAGTCTGTCTGCTCAGTGTCAATCCAGGGGTGGATCATGGGATCATGGTTTGCATGTATCCATTTGCTGTTGGTTGGGCGGGATCATGGTGAACAGGTAAGTGATTTTGAGTAGTATCATCATTTTTATTGTAGAAATTCTGCCTATGATAGATAGTGGTAGTGACATCCATCGATCCAAGTCATCTTCTATTGATTTTAGTCGTGGGGTGAAGTTAAGCTGGAACAATTCTGACAGCTTGGGGGATACATTTATGCCGAAATATGTGATATTACCAGTAGTGAATGGAAAGTGCGATAATTGAGATGCAGCATTCCCACTATCCCCTTAAAGAGGTAGGATGGTTGATTTATTCCAGTTGATGGAATAGTCAGATACTTCTGTAAATGTTTTAATGGTTTTTATAATTTCATTTAAAGATTGGGTTGGGTTTTGTATGAATAGTAGAACATCTTCTGCATATAGGCTAATCTTGTGCATTATTTGCTTAGTTGTGATACCTGTGATTGTGTTATTTTGTCTGATTGCTGCTGCTAGTGGTTCAATGAAGAGGGCGAAAAGTACTGGTGAGAGTGGACATCCTTGTCTGGTACCCCTGTGAAGTGCAAAACTTAGTGATGTTAGTCCGTTAGTTATGATTGCTGCCCTAGGAGTATAGGTTTAAATTGACATAGGACAAATTAAAACTCCGCCAAAAACTTGAATCACCTCTTCAGACATAATAAAGTGGAAAAGCTTTTGATTTTGAGATTGGACAAAATACAACTGAATGTTTAAAGGAAAATGCACTTAGGACAATATACAAATTTGTACTGTGCTCTAATGAGGTCAGCTCGGGATATTTCCTCAAGTGGGATAGGACAATCGGCAACCGTGAATTTTGTCATGCATAACACTTAATTAAATTGAAATATGTAGTTAGGACAATGTAATACTGAGGCGACAACTTGAATTTCACTGCATTTATGTAGAGGGGCCAAATGATTTTGAAATTTTACAAATTACAGGTGGAAAGAGGACATAACTGTGGTTGGCTTGGATGTAGTCAGTACATCAGCCATAAGTTACCATTGAATGCCTCTTAATCCTCATATTTTTGTATTTTTGAAGGAAGAACAACATATTAGGAGTGCAGAAATTATTCACAAGTAACATGAATGCAGAATTTGCTATTTAATGCCAATTATTTGTTCATTTTTTACTTTTGTCTCCTTTCTACCTGGCACTATGGGCTCTCTCAGCAAGTGAAAAGACATAGTTATGATGGTAGATGAATATCACAAAGACCAATGATGTCACATAAGTGTTCATATTTTCATGCTACAGAAATTTCATGCAACATTTTAGGCTACAGAAATAACAAGACTGGCATTTCTGTTATAGCTGATCAACACAAAAGGAGCATGATGAATCATTAAAAAGCATGTGTATTTCTTCTTTAAAAGACATTACAATTGCAATGGGCAGCTAATGAAGGCATTGAATGATTTTTCAACACATGAATATTTGAAGACAGGATGCAAGAGGGTAAACATGAGCCCACAACTTTGAAAGACATCTCTCCCCTGTACATGCTTTATGGCTAACTGAGCTTTATCCCACTGGATGCATTATCATAATGACAGTGAGAGTAAACTTACGCAACACTTTCATTAAGAGACACAAACATCATTTACATGGAGGAAGGGCAAGTATCTTGTTTTCTAGTGGCAGTATTTATTATCTGGTACCATTAAGGTTATTTTAGTATGCACACAGAAAACCTGGGAAGCAATATTGAGCAAATCAACGTAGAACACAGAAATATTAAAGGAGGAGACCTCACCTCCGTAAAGCATATTGCAGCGGAAAGTAGAATTCTTGAAGAGTCTAAAACACATATTTTAATTTGGTAATAATCCAGCGCAACCCATTTTAAAACCAGCGAGTCTTTAAATTGGCTTAAATATCACGGGGCAGCCATTTTTACTTGGGGAATCTAATTTTATCCAATCAAACGCCAGTTCACTAGACTGTGCCACGGTACTTTTGACATGTGAAAAACTCATTCCTTTCATTAGGGTGTTTGGTCGGATAAAATTGAGATTCCCAAGAAAAAATGTCTGCCCCGTGATACTGAAGCCAATTTGAAGACTCGCTGGTTCTAAAATGCATCATACTGGATTATTACCGAATTAAAATTTATAAAGCTATGCATTTTAGACACTTCAAGAATTTTACTTTCCGCTGAAATATACTTTGCCGAGGTGAGGTCTCCTCCTTTAACCAGCTATAGTTATAAACTGTATGAGACTGCGTGCACATGATAAAAGGAAATAAGAAACCAAGGACTGGGGTGAACACTCATACATATTTTCAGTCACTTCTATGATATTTTTCAGTTACTTAGAACAACTGTCAAAGTGGGAGTAAAACATTTCTAGTTAAATGGGAAGGCAATACTTGCTCATCGTAAAATTAAGAAAAACAGCATCTGAAGTGGTCTCATTCAAGATTTTCTTCAGTTACATAATGAAATTGAAATATTAGTTAAACAGAAAAAATCACTTAATCAAAATCATCTATTTCTGCCTTATGGATTTTCTTTTTTTTGTTAAACGGGTTTAAGGACAAACATGTATCTATAAACTGCACTACATTTGTTCTTCCATCAGATTTGCCTATCAGCAGTGCTGATTACCTGATTCAGACACAAATTCTTCTTGCCCTGTCCCGTTCTCTTTCTTAGTTTGTTACCTCTGCAGCTACTAGCAGCACCTCTCCAGGGTCTGCTGAGATAAGCAGATTTTTTGTGGCGCCTTTGTAGCGTCTATCTAGTCAAAGGTCATGCAGCCAGTATGCTTGAACAATTTTCTGCAAAATCCAGCATCCATTGCGGGATTAGAGGACTTATCGCGCATCTTCAGCAAGATTCTTGCGTAATTTTTCAGAAATCTCTTGTATCCGCAAACCTTGACTGCTCCCTCGAAAGCAGCCAGAATGAACTCTCGCTTCCAAGTGCAACGAGGTTAAAATTATATTTGTATTTTTATTTTTGAAATTCCACAAAATCCTGATAAATACTGAACACGTTTTATGTCTAGGTAGGTCTTTTAGCCTATATACGGTTAAGTGTTAATACCTGTACTGTCACTTTAAGAGATCGCAGTTGGTGACGTCAATGCAGCGCCACTCTCAGTTCGCGCTATGCTTTCTGAGAGGAGGCGAGTGATAACCCGTGTGTCTGGAAGAGACTGCATATTACAGAGCTTTATTTTCTTATTGACTTGTACAGCGCAATTAAAGGAGAACAACCAGTAACTGCTGTAGCCCTGGGTCCTTCTTCCGGTCAGCATAGCCTTGCAGAACACAACGCAGATTAACACCCATTACACAAGTCATGTTCACCTCTGCCATGTGACGACACTTCCGTTTACGAAAAATAAATATTGTAAATTCATGACATTTCAGCAAAAATACAGCATAATTTCCCATTTTTTCCTCTAGGAATTTCGATTCATTTATGCAGCAGCCTAATTTTACTGAAGTAACATTTCCAAGTTCAACAACCATGTCTTCACTGCCCGTTGCAGAGCGCCATCATCTGGTTACGAATCAACTGATCGATTGCATATAAATTTTGAGAACCTTTTGCCATTTTGCAAATAGATGATTCCATGTGGTTGTGGATTAGTTACTTATAGAAGCATTTACAGATGTGACAATTCAGAATAGGGTAATGCGTTATTCATCTTTAAATAGAATCAATTCCCTGTATTTACCATTATTATGATTTTCCTTTATTTTATTTTTTCTTCCCAAAAAGTGTTTGCACAGGAAAAAAACTACAAGCTAGGCACACCATATTTGATACTTAGGTTCAGATGCTCACTCACTACTCAGGTAAAAAAATAAATGAAATAAAAATAACCATCATTACTGTATGGGGCTATGAGAGGCAAAACACATTATGAACTCTAATGTCTGAACTCTGTCAGAGAAATAACATTTTTTTCCTGAAATCTGCGAGTCCAGATAAATCAATCTGTATAACCCTCACCTATTTGCTCATATTGTTAATTTTCTGCATTTTTCCCAATTTTCAGTTTTTACAATAAAAGCATTAAAATCGAACTCCTTCTAGACAGTGGAATCAATTCGGGCAAAATTTTGTACACAGCACCTACACACAAAGATCTAAAGTCCCAGAGTAAAGAATTTTGGACGTCAAAAGCTGTGGCCACAGTAAGCTAATGAAATTAGAAGGCACGGCCTGTATTGCTATAATGAGCTGTAATTCCTGAGTGCAATGTCCTATTCTCACCAAATTTGACTTCTAATATCTACAGGCCATGTCACTCATACACACCAAATTTGTGGTAAATCCGTCCATGGTTGGTGTTATAGCAAACTAATAGTTAAAACTCTAGAACCCATTATCCGATCAACTTAAGATTTTCCATGTTTCATGTTGGTGAAGGTGGCTATAGACATCTTTAAGAACTAAGTGATAGCTCATACAAGTCATGTTTATTTGTAAAGCACATTTAACAAGAGGCCCATGGGCCTTAACGGTCACCTGAGTTGTATAAAAACTGATCTTATTGATGTGAATGAACCAAATATACCCATCATTTTCCTATATAAAGTATAGTAAACTTCACCCCCTCCCCAGGAGCTGATCCCAGCTCTTTAGCAAAAATGTGAGCATGGAGGAGTTCAGCTAAATAAGGCGGAGCTAACCCAATATGAGATATAAAATAGTGCCATGAGCACTGTAGCTCACCTGGACATATGTAACCTTCAAAAGATATCAAATATTAGTTTTTACATATTTTATTTTCGAAAGTGACAATGTGAAAGGGCCAAGATGACACATTTACATAGTTCTCTTGCTACATACACATTACATGTGTAATTGAGGTCATATTATACATAGTACATAGTGCTGGAGACTACACTGGTGGGCGTGTATCTGACCCTTCGCTTCCCCAGTATCTTGATCCACGCTCTCGTCCAATCAGAATCCCATCCGGTTTCAAAATGACAAGATGGTGTTGGTCAATTCTTGACAAATGAGGCCTCCTTTTCGGTATTCTGAAACCAATGGGTGATGTCACGCTTGCTTTGTTCATCTTTTATATACAGTCAATGGTTTAAAGCTATAACAGAAAAAAGTACGTGTGGCCAGAGACCAACGGTCAAATTTTAAAATTTCTTAAAATCTGTCAGTTATGTTTTTGGGGTTGCTGCTAGCCACCAATGTACCAAAATTCAGCTCAATAGCTCCAAAACATGACCGACGAAATCGGAAAGTTTTATATATAGTTTGATGTCCTCATTGGTAGGAACATGCATGCCAAGTTTCAGAGGAGAAGATGTTTGAAGTTATAACAAAAAGTGTGGCCAGAGACCAGAGGTCAAATTTTAAAATTTCCACAAAATCTGTCTCATGAGTTTTTGGGCTTGCTGCTAGCTACCAATGTACCAAATGTCAGCTCAATAGCTACAAAAATGACCGTTCAATGGGCCCATATGGCATTTTCAATATGGCCGCCATGGCGGTCATATTTGAAATCGGATCGTAAAGTTTTACATAAAGTTACATAAAAACTGGCGAGCCTAGTTGGGCTGAACGGCCTGTTCTCGCCATTTATGTTATGTTAAGTTTGGTGTCCTCATTGGTAGGAACATGCATGCCAAGTTTCACCATCATAGCTGCAGCGGTTTCAGAGGAAAAGATTTTTACAGATGACGAATGACAAACAACGAACGATGGACAACCAGGCCATGACATTATCACACCGGACCTTCGGTCCAGGTGAGCTAAAAATCAATAATAGGATTTTAAAAACGATCCTGTAATGGACAGGAAGCCAATGGTGGGAGCGTAATACAGGTGTAATATGGTCCCGCTTTTTCTTTCCTGTCAAAAGATGAGCAGCGGCGTTCTGAACCAGCTGCAGGCGCTGAATGGACGACTGATCCAAGCCCACATAAAAATAGTTGCAATAGTCAAGCCGAGAAGTTATAAAGGCATGGATGACTTTCTCAGGATCTTTGGGAGGTAGATAGGCCTTAACCCTAGAGATGAGTCTCAGCTGATAAAAGCTAGACCTGACAACAGTGGAAAGCTGCTTGTCCAATTTAAAAGCAGAGTTGAAATATACACCAAGATTCTTGAGTGAATATTAAGAGGCTAGCAGGCCAAGGGTGCCCACGTCCAGCATTTCAGGGTGCCAAATTACAATGACTTCAGTCTTGTTCTTATTCACATTAAGGAAGTTTAAATTCATCCATGACTTTATATCCTTCAGACAATCAAGCAGGGGCTGCAATGAACCTTTGCTTTTAAGATTTTTTTATTTATTTATTTATGAAGTTGTTTATTTAAAAAGGAACTGTACATTCATAGACATTCCAATATATAATTAAAATGTAAATGTACCAGAATTCGCTTTATTATCTAGTTTTCACCAGTAGTCCCTTGGCAGGTCAAGACCAAAAAAAGAAATGGACACTAATGATGTATCAAACTAAGAAAGTTGTTAAGAACAGGCACACAGATAAACATACAAACAAACAAAGTGTTAGACATATTGAGAGAGAGAGAGAGAGAGAGAGAGAGAGAAAAGGTACAGTCTAGTTATGATCACAGTTTTGGTTAGTTTTAATCCATCTTTTAAGTTTGTTTTTAAAGGATGGGTAGCTGTTGCATTCCCTTACGTCAATGGGGAGGGTATTCCAGTATTTATAGGCGTGTATTGAGAAGACTGACTGTCCAAATGTACTGCACCTAAACTGTACAACACAGTCTCCCCTGGTGACTGCTCTGGTTGCCCTGCCACTGCTGTCCTTCAGCTCAATAAACTCATTCAGAGGGGGAGGTGCCAATCCATGTAATATTTTAAAAATAAAGAAATTATATATATTTGTAAAAAAAATGAAGGAAACTGTCAAATGCAAATAAATTATATTTTGTTAGTATGTGACAGTGGTGGTAACTGATCGGTTTTTGACCTAGTGTTTTTATGGTCTGCTTGAATAGGTTCTCAGTGGGTTTCAAGGTTGTTTTATTTGTTTGAGACCAGATTGTGAAGCAGGCGGATATTTAGGCAGATATATTTGCATATCGTCAGCATAACAGTGGAAACAGACATTGAGCTTTTCAAAAATTGATGCCAGAGGCAGCATATATATATATATATATATATATATATATAGAGAATAGGGTGGGGCCTAAGACAGAACCTTGAGGAACACCACAGTTAAGTGAGGCTGTCTCAGAGGAATACTCGCCCAGGTGGACAGAAAAACTATCTTTTAGGTAGGATTGAAACCACCTGAGTACCATACCTTCAATCGCTACTTAATTTTCTGATCATGACAAAAGGACTGAGTGATCGACAGTGTCGAAGGCAGCTGTTTATCTAAAAGTACCAGGATGGCAGAGTCTCCTGAATCAACAGTTAAAATCTAATCGTTAAAAACTCTTAAAAGAACTGTTTCAGTGATATAACGAGGTTTAAAACCAGACCAAAACTTTTCATATATATTACGAGTCATTAAAAAAGATTGTAGTCGAACAAGGACCGCTTTCTCCAGGACTCTAGACAGGAATGGCAGTTTGGAAATGGGCCTGAAGTTTGACAACACAGAAGGGTCAAACTTTTTATTCTTTAATAACAGCTGTACAGCAGTGTGTTTGAAGGCCTTTGGAACATACTCAGAGACAAGACAGGTATTTATCGGTGAAAAAATACATGGTCTAACAGTGTCAATGACATTCTTAAGAAGACAAGATAGAATATCTGATGGGCAATTTGTGGGGCGAAGATGGTGGACCACCTCAGACAAGGAGGACATTGATATGGGCTCAAACTGATCCAAGACAGCTGGGCACGCAGGAGAAGAAGGTGGGTCATAGTCAGTAAATGAGGATAAGGAAGAATGAAAAATGGAAATTTTGTCAATGAAGAATTCGAGAAAGGCGTCACAGAGGGCTGAAGAAGATCTGATAGGAGCAGAAGTACAGGGATTTTTCAGAGAGTTAAAAAACGCTGAAAAGAACTTGAGGCTTATGAAGGTTCTTAGCGACCAGGCTAAAAATAAAGTTTGTTTTTGTGAGTTTGACAGCTCTTTGATACTCAGACAAACTGTGTTGCAAGATTTTATAAAAAACTTGGAGCTTTTTCTTTTTCCACCTTCTCTCAGCTTGTCGGCATGCACGTCTGAGAGCACAGGTAGAGTTGTTAGCCATGGTTCTAATGATGATTTAGTGCCTTTCATCTTCAGGGGAGCAAGAACATCCAGGGTGCTCATGCAGGTTGAATTTAATGGAGTAAAAAGTTTTTCAGCACTGAAAAAAACACATCTGAGTCTTTAAAAAGCACAGCTTCCAGGCTGCCGGGTTGGCTCACTCAGTTAAGACACTGCATTGCTGACAAGTACTGGTCACCGCGACACGGGTTCCATCCCCGGTTGTACCAGCCAGCAGTGGTCGGCAGCTTTTTCAGAGTGACGCATAATTGGGTTCACGCTGCAAGGAAAAAAATTGGGAAGGGACTGCCGATATGGGATGGGATATTCAAAACCAATGCTTTGTTTGTTGCTGTCCTGTCAGCCAGCCGGGCGCTCGTCAGTAAGATTCTAAGCTTGCTCATGTTCGGGTATCCTCCGCCCTCGTTCTAAACTTGCAAAGTTTTGACCTATGAGTGTAAAAGAAGCAGTAGTTGATGGGTGCATGCTTCGGAGGAGAGCCCCTAACTGTCCCTCCCTCCCGAGTTGGCAACATGGGGTCACATACGAGCAAGTTTGTACATGGTTCTCGAATTGGGCATTCCAGATTCGGGTGGGATTGGAGACGCCAAATTAAAAAAAAAAAAAAAAAAAAACACAGATTCTTAAAAAAAAAAAAGCAGAAAACCGCAATGACAATTCGTTATTGATCACAGGACCAGGAGAAGGCGGCTTGAGCACAGAACAAGGGACTGCAGTTGTGAACAGTACAGGAAAGTGGTCTGATTAACAAGTATTGCAGATCTCATTTACTGAAACACTTAAACCATAAGACAACACAAGCTCCAATGTATGATTTTTTTCATGTGTGGGACCAGAGACTGACTGAGTGATATTAAAATAATAAGATTTAATAAAAAGTCTTTAGCCATAGGTTTGGTTTCACAGCAAACATGTACATTAAAATCACCACAGATTAAAAAGTGATCACAGTCCATCATTAAACCAGCTACAAAGTCAGCAAAATCTTGAATAAAGTCCTACAACATGGTTGACATCGCCCAATCAAATTTTAGTGGCCTCAATACTCACTTTTACTGTGACCAATCATGAAAATCTATACTGGCAATTATCCACCATTTTGAATTGTCTGTGAAATATTTAATTTCAATCTCCTCCTCGATGGTGCAATCAATTTGAACAAATTTGGGTAGACAGAATCTTCGGACCAACATTTAAAATCCCAACATGAAGAATTCTGCTGAGTTAAAGGGTGTAGCCACAGTAAGTCAATGAAATTTGAGGGCGTGGCCTCTATAGATGTAATGCACGGTAAATGCTGAATGCAATGTCCAATCCTCACCAAACTTCAGATCTAGCTTCAACAAGCCATGCATCTAAAACAAACTGAATTTGGTCTAAATCCATCCATAGGGGGTGCTAAAGCAAACAAATGATCATAACTGCTAAACAAATTGGCGGATGAACTTGAAATTCTGCATGCTTCATAATAGTGAAGGTTGCCATAAAACCTTTGGCCGCTATACTGACTTTAACTGTCACCAATCATGAAAATTTATAGTATTGTTAAGGATGTGTAAAAGGGCAATCTTCATGTAAATTACTTTGGTATTGTAATCCTGACACCCGCCACGTGAACACGCCAAGCACTTCAGTAATAACACATTTAGCTGTTTGTGATGTGTACAGTGACACTTGACTTCTTTTGGGTGTGGTCAATAGCCTACGTAAAGCCAATCAAAAAAAGAAAAATGCTACAGCATCAAGAAAATGGAATGGCTTGTGGCACAGGAGAGAGAAAGAGCCAGTGGCATGTTACGAGCAGGTCTCAGCCGCCGAGAGGTGGTGCGTCATTTGCACTGTCACCGTTCAACAGTCGGCTGTCTATCTGAGAATGGAACACTCAAGAGCGCCACATCTGACAGATTCTGGACAGCAACCCAACGGTTGCCATCTGACTAAACTGGTTCAACTGCTCCTGGAAAACAGACGCTTCTTTGTTGAGCTAAATGGTAAGCAAAGGAGATGGAGGAAACAAAGAAATGGCCTACCACAGGGCAGTGTTCTTGCTCCTGCGCTGTTCAACATCTGCCCTAATGACCACCCAGTGTACCCAGTCACAAGGAGCTTCATCTATGCTGATGACCTCGGTATAGCAGCCCAAGGCCCCCAGACAGACGAGATAGAAGCTACCCTTTCATCAGCCCTTGACAACTTGACAAAGTACTACAAGGATAATCAATTGAAGGCTAACCCAGCTAAGACCCAAGTTGGCCTGTTCCACCAACGCAATCATGATGCTGTGAGGAAACTGTCCTTGACTTGGAATGGCGTCTCCCTGGAACACTGTGACCATCCTGTGTACCTTGGGGTCACACTTCATCGAACCTTGTCTTACAAACTCTGTGAGGTTACGCTCAGGAACCAGACGCGAGAACCAAGTAATCCAAAAAGCTTGTGATATATTAGGAAAGGGGGCGAACCCCCCCAGAGCAGGAGGCAACAGTACAAAGTCCACAATCCAAAAATGAGATTCCCAGGGACGTAATCCAAGTCTTAATCAGGGCAGCAAACACAAAACTCGTGGTCGGGCAATAAAAGGTTCGATACACAGATGCAAACAAATCCAAGATGAAGCCAAAACCGTAATGGACGGTCCAGTCAGAAGTGAATCGCAGAGAGTACAAGGCATAAACAGTCGCAGCACAGGAGAAACGTTCTGACAAAGAGCTGGCTGTGAAATGACTGCTTAAATATACAAACGGGAAGTCACATGCTATGATAGGGAACAGGTGAGCTGGATCAGACTAATTAACAAAGGGCTGAACATGAGGAAGTTCCTAACTACATAAAATTAGCAAAAGCCAAAACGCGGACAGGGATCACGAAGACAGCCTACAGACAGACATACAGCTCTGGTTAGGGAGTTCTATCGTGCACAGAAAAGGAGATAGAACAGAGTTTAACAAGCACGGAGGTTCCGCTGAAACTGCAGCAAAGTAGATTGAGTAAAGACAAGAGGCGGAGACTAGAATAGGGCAAATGCTGAGAGGTCGTTAATCAATTAGTAAAGTGCAGCTATACAATCCCTAGTGCTCGTTAGTAAGTTAGTACTATAAACAGTGTTAGTTTGGGTTAGTGTCTTTAACTAAAATAAACTGTTAGTATTGTTAGTAATATAGAAAAGCAAGGTGAAGGAAGTAAAGGAGATTGGAAGGAATGATTGAAATCCCAGAAACCATTAAATCACCCGAAAGAGTGGCACGCAATACTGGGGCTGTGAGCAATCACAAGACATGAGACCAGACTGGGGGAGACAAAGTGCAATGCATGGTGAAAAACAAAACATAGACCGGAATAAAACTGCAATGATGAAATATGGAAGACATACACAGACAAAGCAAAAACAACAAAACATGGCAAGGCATCTAAATCGCAATACAAAATACAGAGCATGGTCAGATAAGGCAGAATTCAAAATAAACATGGCAAACAGGGCAGAATCACAACAGTACCCCCCCTCCTAAGAAACGCCTCCTGGCGTTTCACCTCGTTTGTCTGGGGTGAGCAGCATGGAAGTCCGTGATCAAAGTCTTATCCAGAATGTTGCTGGCTGGAACCCAGCTACGGTGTTCAGGTCCATAACCTTCCCAGTCGACGAGATACTGGTATCCTCTTCCTCTGCGTCGACAATCCAGCAGGGCGCGGACAGTGTAAGCTTCGCCTCCGTCGATGATGCGGGTGGGTGGTGGGGGATCAGGACCAGAAGAAAGGGGGTGGGAAACAGCAGGTTTAATTTGTGACACATGGAATGTAGGGTGAATACGGCGCATGGAAAGGGGCAGACGGAGGCGAACAGCAGTGGGGCTAAGTACTTTCTCAATGGTGAATGGGCCAATGAACTTAGGGAAGAGTTTACCCCCACACCCCCTTAAGCAACCCTCCAGACTAACTTTTGGACCTAGGAGCGCATGCGCTCCCAACCTGAAAAAGTTGGGCCAAGAGGCAAAATTTAGGCGCCAAGAGGCCAAAACTGTGGTCACATAAAGCACCATGATACTTTTCTGAATGTTTACAAGCCCAAATTAAGATACCTGAACAGACAATCAGTTGTTGCTGCATTTATTTAAGAAACATTATCAGAAAGCAATTTGTGAACTGAGAAGTAGATATTGATGTTCACAAGAATGTTTGAAAAATGTATAAATGCAGTTATCATTTTGGAGAGTTATCATACAAGTCTAAATGTACGTACAAGACTCCATTTCTCCAAGGGACAACTTTTCATCAAACCCTCCCCAGTACATAAATCATTCATAGAAAAATTATGGCCAAATTTAGATGAGCACCCCCTAAAACCAACATATGGGGATAAATCAATGAATAACTCCCAATTATCACAGTGCTAGTTCTAAAATTTATAACTGTTATTGTTGCTGCATCCCAAGGAACAATTTGACACCAAACATGGCTTAATTGCTTTGAAAATATGAGACCCAGGAGGAATTGAAGCCGTAAAAAAAGCATAATTTGGCTACATTTTTTCATCACAAATTGAAAGTTTATCATTAAAATTAATATAGTTCCCAAAGTGATCCACCCTAAATATTTGGTAAAAAGTAGGTGCAGTAGGCCAATGCCAAGTTCGTTAGCACAAAGTTTCAAGAAATTCTTTCACCGGTAACAATGTAGTAGGACAGCTTATTATAATAATAATAATAATAATTATTATTATTATTAACCAGCTTTTTTTATTTCGCTATGTAGATTTTGCACATTTCGAAGGGTAACGGAAACGCACACAGAGAGTGAGGACGATGACCGACGTTATTAGCCCCAAAAAAAACAGTCTGCTTCGTGACCGTACACTGTTCGTGACACAGACTCATATTTGAGGCATTGCGCTGATAAGCATATGGTCGTCGCTGGAGTACATTGGGCAGGCGTCACCAGTCAGTTTTTGAATCAGTTTTGAACATTTGTTGCAATCGACAAAATACTATTCCTCTGACAGCTGGCCAATTATCGGAACCTCAAAGAAAACGGACTATTAATCTATAAGAACCGCAGCTTTTCTCATCTTTATCGTACTCTAATGAAAATAAATACGCAGTGTCTAGAGACACAGTAGTTTTTATTGGTACAGCAGTCAATTTCAAGGGATTAGGATAAGGATTCGGGATTATGGTTAGGGGAAGGGTTAGAGGTTGGGGTTAGGGTTAGGGGTTAGGGTTAGGTTAGGGCAGGGCTTGAAATGGGGCTGCCGTACCTCTCCACTACGGTACTCCACATTGAAATGCATTGAAAAACTGCCGTACCCGCAGCAACTGCCAAATAAATAATCTTGCACTCGGACCAACCAGTCACCGATTTCATACATACTGCATGAATAATCATGTACATGCGGAACTTCAGATCAGAGTGGAAGTGCGCATCCAACCTAATCCATCAGGATAGAAGGTTAGCGATTGATGTTGAAACACTAAATAAAACCATTCGCCACTGGACACAAGCACCCATAGCTGGTATCAACAAGACTCAAAACTGTGTCACGAACAGTCTACGGTCACAAAGCAAACTGTGTTTTTGGGCTAATAACGTCGGACATCGTTCTCACTCTCCAGGTGCGTTTCCATTACCCTTAGAAATGCGCAAAATCTAAATAGCGAAATAAAAAACCGGTAATGAAAACACTTTCTGATATCATGAAATTTGCTCTCCGATCTGCAGTATTAGTCACCGAAGCCAAGGCCTACTACTTAGACTATTGGACTTCTGAAGCAGACCAGCTAGTGTACTTGTAATTTCGCGTATTGTGGAGCATTTGCATCGTTATTGTCAGACAAGGTTTTACAATTTTGCCGCGCGCACAACTCAGCTGACAGTGACAAGGTCGAATGCTTTTCCATTCTCATCGATGCATGAGTACAGCCGAGCTATGACTGGCTGATGGCACCAGCCGATCTGTGATTGGCTGATGAACGCAATGGTACCAACCGACCTGCAGAAAAAAATTTGTGGCCGGCAGCTGATAATTAGGGAGTGAGTCGCTGCCCAGAATAGGCGCACAGTGCATGAAGTGTTGGTCGCGCAGCGCGCGACCGATGTGAGAATGTAAGTCGCGAAAAATGAAACTTGGTCGCAAATGCGACCATTTTGGTTGCAGTCTGGAGCGCTGCCCTTAAGGGAATGTCCTTGGAGGACAGCCAAACGTGCTGGCCAGGTCAGTAGGATGGGGCGGCAGTGCGTCTCTTGTCCGCCAGGGCCTTCATGCGGGCCACCGACTTGAGCAGCGCCTCCCGGGCATTCTTCCACGTGCGTCTGCAGCGACGAACGAACTCTCGAGCAGAGGGGACAGCCACCTCCTCCTCCTGGCAGGGAAACAAGGGGGGTTGATGGCTGAGACAAGCTTGAAATGGGGAAAGTCCGGATGCAGCGGAGGTGTGACTATTGATAGCATATTCTGCCCAGGGAAGTTGGTAGCTCCAGGAGGAGGGGTTCTTAAGACAAATGCATCTAAGGACAGTTTCTGTGCATTGATTGGCCCGCTCGGTCTGGCTGTTGGTCTGGGGGTGAAAACCTGATGATAAACTGACTGAAATACCTAGTGAATTACAGAATGCTTTCCAGAATTTAGCCGTGAATTGGGGTCCGCGCAATCGGAAGTGATGTCTGTGGGGATACCGTGTAACCTAATAACGTGCTGGATAATGAGGTTGGCCGTTTCTTGGGCAGAAGGGAGTACAGTGAGGGGGATGAAATGGACCGCTTTGGAAAATCTGTCTACAACAGTGAGGATGGTAGTGAAGTGGTTGGATGGGGGAAGGCCAGTAATGAAATCTAAGGCAATGTGTGACCAGGGGTGGTGGGGAGTGGGCAGGGGTTGTAGTAAGCCATGTGGGGGTTGATGTAAAAAAAATACAAAGGAAATAGAAAAATACCTTTCCCTGGGCCCAGTCCGAGCAGGCAGCAACATAACTCTGGATGTCTTGATTAATGCCAGGCCACCAGAAGCGAGGTGTAATGAAGTCAAGGGTGCGACGGATTCCTGGATGACAAGAGAGGTTAGACGCATGCCCCCAGTCCAGGACTCGGGGGTGCAGGTTAACAGGAACGAACAGACAGTGATCGGGACATGCACTGGGTGCAGCAGAGTCATTTTGGGCATTTCTCACTTCTGTCTCAATATCCATTTCAACAGCATTAACAAAAGTTCCTTTAGGGAGAATGGTTTCAGTACTGGGCTCTTCAATATACACCCCAAAGCATCGGGACAAGGCATCAGGTTTCACATTCTTGCTACCGGGGCGATAGGCCAGGTGGAAATTAAAACGAGAGAAAAATAGCGCCCACCTGGCTTGTCGAGGGTTAAGTCTCTTAGCAGACTGGAGGTACTCCAGGTTTTTATAGTCTGTCCAAACAAGAAATGGAAGTTCAGCTCCCTCCAGCCACTGCCTCCTCTCCTCTAATGCCAGCTTGACCGCTAACAGCTCTCGGTTGCCAATGTCATAATTGCGTTCCGAGGGACTCAGGCGACGGGAGAAGAAGGCACACGGGTGGATCTTGCCATCCTCGGGCGATCTCTGGGAGAGGACCGCTCCGACTCCCATATTGGAGGCGTCAACTTCAACAATGAACTGTAGCTTGGGATCAGGAATAGTTAGGATAGGGGCAGAGGTGAAGCGAGTCTTGAGATCATTAAAGGCTTTATCGGCTTCCTCAGACCATTGGAACTTGACTTTACTGGAGGTCAGAGCAGTAAGGGGTGCAGCTACAGAACTGTAATTATGAATAAACCGTCTATAGAAATTAGCAAACCCCAGGAAGCGTTGCAAAGACTTACAGTTCGTATGTCTGGGCCAATCGGTGACAGCCTCGATCTTGACAGGCTCCATACGAATGGTACCGGGGGAAATGATGTATCCGAGGAAGGAGGTGGTCTGGACAAAAAATTCACATTTCTCAGCTTTGACAAACAGGCAATTTTCCAGCAGGCGCTTGAGGACTTGGCGGACATGGCGAGAGTGTTCCTCCTGTGACTTGGAAAAGATCAGGATATCATCAAGGTAGACAAAGACAAACTTGTTAATCATGTCACGTAATACATCATTTACAAGATTCTGGAAGACTGCTGGGGCATTAGTAAGGCCGAAAGGAAGCACCAAATATTCCCAGTGTCCCGTGGGAGTGTTAAAAGCAGTCTTCCATTCATCCCCCTCCCGAATGCGGACAAGGTGGTAGGCGTTACGTAAATCCAGCTTAGAATAGATCTTAGCTCCTTGGAGGAGGTCAAAGGCAGAATTCATGAGGGGTAAAGGATATCTATTCTTGAACGTGATTTCATTGAGTCCCCTGTAGTCAATACGCGGCCGTAAAGAACCGTCTTTCTTGCCCACAAAAAAGAAGCCTGCACCAGCTGGAGATGAGGAGGGGTGAATGATGCCGGCCGCGAGGGACTCACTAAGGTATTTCTCCATGGCCAGAGTTTCAGGGCGAGACAAGGAAAACAGACGGCCTCTAGGGGGCATAGTACCTGGCTTAAGGTCGATGGCGCAGTCATAGGGTCTGTGTGGGGGCAAGCAGGTGGCCCGAGATTTGGAGAACACCTCCTTCAGGTCGTGGAATTCTGGGGGAACCTTCTCCAGGTTAGGAATCTCTTCAGAAAGGGGAGGAGGGACATAATCCAGAGCATCACTGAGGCAGGACTGAGCACAATTGGGACTCCAACCCCTAATCTCGTGTCTTCCCCAGTCGACCTCAGGCAGATGTTTGGCCATCCAGGGATGTCCTAGGATGACTGGGGCATGAGGAGACTACATGAGATAGAGCCTTATGGACTCTTAGTGGTTTCCTGAAATCTGTAGCTTGATGGGACCGGTGACGTGGGTAATGTGACCAATGCTCTGGCCACTGAGGGAGTTAGCAACTTGGTTGGGGAAGACCTCCTCCATGGGGATGCCCCAGCTCTGGGCAGCTTCTCTGTCAATGAAGTTTTCTTCAGCTCCAGAATCGATCAGAGCGGTGGTCTTCCTCCCTCCTCCACTCTACTCCAGGGAAACAGGAAAACAGGTGCGATTTTTCGAGGAGTAATCAACAGGAGTAACGCCCACTAACGCTCCTCTCCTCGTTAGTGGGCACCGTGAGACGAAGTGTCCGGCTTCGCCGCAGTAAAAACATACCCGATCTCTTCACCTGCGGTCCCTCTCCTCACTCGTTAGCTTGGTGCGACCCACCTGTATGGGCTCTGGTTCGAGGGGAGGCTTGGGTTTAACATCAGGCTGCGGCAGAGAAGAGGTCATCACCAGAGGTTTCGAGTTTCTGGCACCGTAGGTGGACAGTCTTCGCTCCTTCAAGCGTGCGTCAATACAGATAGCCAGCTCAATAATCCGGTTCAGGTCTTTGGGCAGGTCACGTGGGAAAAGCTCATCCTTTATCCGTTCCGACGGGCCATTGAGGAAGGCGTCGTAGAGCGCTCTCTTGCCACTTGCTGTTGGTCGCCAGAGTCTGGAACTCAATGGCATAGTCGGATACTGAGCGACCACCTTAGCGGATGCGGAGGATTTCTCTCCCAGCCTCATGGCCGTGCCTGGAGCGATCAAAGACCCGCTTCACCTCCTCCTTCGACAGGCGAGATGACTGAACACAGGGTAGCCCCGCTTCCCAGGCTGACGTAGCCCACTGTTTGGCTCTCCCGGTTAACTGCGTGATGATGTAAGCCACGCGGGATTGCTCAGAGGGGAAGGTGGCAGGCTGAAGACTGAAAATCAGCTTACATTGAGTCAGGAAGGCGCAGCAGGACCCAGGTTCGCCATCATACTTTTCCGGAGGAGGTAGTCATGGCTCGCGGACCGGAGGAGGTGGGCCAGCAGCAGGCGCTGGCACGGGAGCAGGAGTGGTAACTGTGGGTTGTTGGGGAGCGTAGAGAGACTGTGCACCTTGTATTGAGCGGGTTAGGTCTGCCATCTGGTGGGACATGGCCTGCATATGTTGCATCATAGCCCGAAGTTGCTGCTGTTGGAATTCAAGCTGGGTGCCCTGTTCCTTTACTGCAGCCTGCAGCGGTTGGATACTCGCTGGTTCCATGCTGGTCAGAACGTAATGTGAGGTTACGCTCAGGAACCAGACGCGAGAACCAAGTAATCCAAAAAGCTTGTGATTTATTGGGAAAGGTGGCGAACCCCCGCAGAGCAGGAGGCAACAGTACAAAGTCCACAATCCAAAAATGAGATTCCCAGGGACGTAATCCAAGTCGTAATCAGGGCAGCAAACACAAAACTCGTGGTCGGGCAAAGAAAAGGTTTGATACACAGATGCAAACAAATCCAAGACAAAGCCAAAATCGTAATGAGGGACTGTCCAGTCAGAAGTGAATCGCAGAGAGTACAAGGCATAAACAGTCGCAGCACAGGAGAAACGTTCTGACAAAGAGCTGGCTGTGAAATGACTGCTTAAATATACAAACGGGAAGTCACATGCTATGATAGGGAACAGGTGAGCTGGATCAGACTAATTAACAAAGGGCTGAACATGAGGAAGTTCCTAACTACATAAAATTGGCAAAAGCCAAAACGCGGACAGGGATCACGAAGACAGCCTACAGACAGACATACGGCTCTGGGTAGGGAGTTCTATTGTGCACAGAAAAGGAGAGAGAACAGAGTTTAACAAGCACGGAAGTTCCACTGAAACTGCAGCAAAGTAGATTGAGTAAAGACAAGAGGCGGAGACTAGAATAGGGCGAATGCTGAGAGGTCGTTAATCAATTAGTAAAGTGCAGCTATACAATCCCTAGTGCTCGTTAGTAAGTTAGTACTATAAACAGTGTTAGTTTGGGTTAGTATCTTGAACTAAAATAATAAACTGTTAGTATTGTTAGTAATATAGAAAAGCAAGGTGAAGGAAGTAAACGAGATTGGAAGGAATGATTGAAATCCCAGAAACCATTAAATCACCCGAAAGAGTGGCACGCAATACTGGGGCTGTGAGCAATCACAAGACATGAGACCAGACCGCGGGAGACAAAGTGCAATGCGTGGTGAAAAACAAAACATGGACCGGAATAAAACTGCACTGATGAAATATGGAAGACATACACAGACAAAGCAAAAAAAACAAAACATGGCAAGGCATCTAAATCACAATACAAAATACAGAGCATGGTCAGACAAGGCAGAATTCAAAATAAACATGGCAAACAGGGCAGAATCACAACAGTACCCCCCCTCCTAAGAAACGCCTCCTGGCATGCTGATGCAAACACATCAGCAAAGAGAAGGGAAAGGTAGGGACAAGGAACAACCTGCTGCGCAAATTGGCTAACTCATCATGGGGCGCCAATCCCCCCACTCTGCAGTCTACTGCCCTTGCACTATGCTACTCAGCTGCAGAGTATACGTAAGGTCGGCAATACGTCATCCACAGTGGGCCCTGATCGCCACGCCCTTTTTAGGGGGAAAACAATCCTGCTTCCTGCATAGACATTCAAAGCGCGAACGCTTAAAACAAGCCGATTTAGCTTGAATCCGACATGCCCAGGAGTTGCTGTGTTGTTGGCTGCACCAACAAAAAAACAAAAAACAAGTATCTCCGGTTCATTTCTCTGCCATGCCCAAAAAAATACCCGGAGAGAAGGGCTTTATGACTCCAAGCCATACGGAGGGAGGAAAACGGAAAGCTGTAATTGACCTATGGCTAAGCCCCGCCCTCAAGTGCGATGAGACAATCACAGCACGTATTCTCTCCCCATATACTCGGACATTCTGAGCCTGAACTTCCATTGAAATGCATTACGGAAACTCTGAATCGTTCGCTTTTATGGGGTTTTAAAATGTTTCTAAGTT
Organism: Gymnothorax javanicus; assembly: GCA_029692085.1. Taxonomy (NCBI): domain Eukaryota; kingdom Metazoa; phylum Chordata; class Actinopteri; order Anguilliformes; family Muraenidae; genus Gymnothorax; species Gymnothorax javanicus. Next base: position 36,259,448 of record CM056201.1, read on the forward strand.
AAAAAAAAAGGTCAAACGCTGTGCTTGGGGTAAATCTAACTCCGATACGAGGTATCCCGAGAGGCTGGGCGATGGGGGTGTATTTTATACCCTTCCCAAAGCCACATCATAACTGAGAGAAGTGTCTCCTCTGGATAAAGCTGCTTTCACACCGGACGCAAAACGAATTTTTGGCACAACAGATTACAGTCAAAGTCAATGCAAAGATGCGAATTTTCGCGTATTTGCATCTTTGCATCGACTTTGAATGAAATCTGTTGTGCGAAAAATTCGTTTCGCGTCCAGTGTGAAAGCAGCTTAAAGCTTTGTGGAAGACCCCACTATCAGCTTAACGTGGCTAACAAAGGTCAACAAGAATGTCTACATTTGTTCCAAGCTAAGTCAACATCGTGTTTAAGGCGACATCTTGTCACTTCGCTGGAGATTAATGTAAAGTTATCTTTTACATCGCTAAGTTAGCTAACGTTAGCTAAAGTTAGTAAACTCTATGGCTAACTTCAGTGCTGACGGAAGTTGGTTTAACGTGAGCTCCTGGCTGCGTTGTTCACCATGTCACCTTGTTTACTTAGAAGGAGTTCAGTCATGTCAGGTTAGATTTCTTAAATTCGGTAGCTAGCAATAATAATACGTAAATTAAATTTATTACCCTGCGATGCACGAACAATGCTGATCCTCTATCTTGTTGTGTGAGACGGTGACGGAAACGAGATGCGGTTGATCGCGTTGCACTGAGACCTGAAAATTTTAGCTTCTAATTTAAACTTTTCGTTGACCTTCTCCACTCTAAATTCATTAATGTATCCCTCCAATGCATAGTGTAACCCTATTTGCTGACTTCTTGATGATATTTGAGCCTTCTATCGCCAAAAATCATCGATAGCATCCTGAAAAATATCTCCGACTGTGATACCAGCCATTCGCGCCTGTTCGAAAATGTTGTTTGTCCGAGTCAGGGGAGGGGGCGGGGCTTAGCCATAGGTCAATTATGTGAAAAAGTCCAATTTTGAAATAGAAATTCAAAAGTAGCCTATGACAAAAAGTCCTAAATAAAATAATAATAATAATAATAATAATAATAATAATAATAGCCTAATATTTTATTAACACCAACCAGAGCACTTTTGCATACTGAGGGGAAAAGGGCAGCGGCTCAAGCCCCTATTAGGATCTTACTATGCATATGCCCGGACGAGACAGACGGACAGGCTTACTTACGAACCTATCTAAGACAGGTGTCACCGTCTAGTCAGAGCACAGTGCTACTGTTAACTAGCGTACTATCCAAATAGCAGGACCGAAAGGTGAAATATTTCATTTGTATTTTGCTTACCTGGAGACTCAATCAGATAAAAATAGATATCGGGGTATGATACCTCTGGCCACTGGGTGGGGTCATTGCACCAGCTAGATCCCAGGAGACTGAAGGGACATGCTTTAAGATTGATTAAATTTATCTTTTCAAAATATCTTGCACGTTCTCAATCCGGTAGAGTGGATGTATATGAATTAGACATGGTGTCTGTAGATAATTTCTCAGCTGATTTACCTTTGATTGTCTTGTATTTAGGTAGTTTTGTACAGCAATTTTACATTAAAGTCAATGGGGAGTGCGGTTTGTTTCCCCCCCAGAAGGGGCGGGGCTACGTTTGCCGATCTGATGTATGCCTGTCCTGTCTGGGAAAGATCACCCCATGCAAAGAAACTGGACTCAGCACTCAATGACAGTTGCAGATGCATCACCGGCTGCCTAAAGCCTACAGATGTGAATAGTTTACATGTCTTGCCTGGCATTGCACCACCAGAAGTCCGAAGAGCAGTTGCAAGCAGAACTGAACGCAAGAGACAAGCAGAGGACATTTGCCAACCCCTTCATTCCCACCAGCAAGTTCAATCCCGTTTGAAGTAAAGGAAGAGCTTCCTTGATGCAGTCCAACCACTGTCACAGTCCCACAAGCTACCAGACTTGCCCTCTGGGATGAAAAACGCAGTGGAGTCCACCATCATGAAAAATGACCAATCCTGACCAAGGAACAGCTACCACTATTCCATCGGTGCGATTGGAAAACCTGGAAGTCCCTGAACAGACTTCGCACAGGGGTTGGAAGGTGTAAGCATTCCATGAGTAAGTGGGGATACATTGATGCAGCTGAAACACACTGTGACTGCGGTACATCTCTTCAAACCATGCCCCACCTCTTAAGATGCCCACTCCTGAAAGAGCCATGCAGCCTAGAGGACCTTGTAGCAGCCAACGACAAGGCCCTCCTTTGCGCTAAAGCCTGGCCAAACGTCTAAGATGTTTAGATGATGGACTCGAAGAAGAAGAATTGTGAACTGTTCAAAACGAAATCAAACCAATAGTTTGTGTGACTTCAATTTGCCTAAAAATTTGAGACACTGTCCTGTTCTGCTCCAGTTTTATACGATGATTGGCTTTTTCTTGTTCCTAGCAGAGCGGAAAACTTGCCACTGTTCTTTTGCAGACTGACTGTCTCACTTGCGCGTATCCCACTAAGTAACTGCAGACAGCCATGATGATGTTGACATCAGGGCTCTGTCAAGACTATATTATCTGTATCAACTGTTTATAATGAAATACAAACATTTATTTATAGAACTATTTTTTTTTAATTAGTATTTCGAATTTCAAACATACTTTTTTTTTTTTTTTAATCTTCAGCAACACCAATGTTGAAAACAAAAAGTAAACTTTTTAAGCCAGGCCTAAATGTTTAAAACTGCAGGTGCCAAAGACTTCTGCACTGTACTGCATGTCTCAGAACATTTAAACAATACATACCCAAAGGCAGACTGTAATTCCTTAAATGTCATCAAGAACACACAATTAGCCTACAACACCTAAGACTACTTTTCTGACATTAATTTTTAATCCTTAGAAGTTATACAGTGATGCAATTATTGGAAATTATTGGAGAGGTAGGGGGCTGGGTCTGTAAGTTCTTGGTAGATTTTTTTTTTTGTATGTCATGGGGTGGGGTCTCTTGTGGGTTGGTTGCAAGAATGGTCATATGTTCCAGCAAATTTTTTTCCGACCCTCCCCCCGTTTTATCACTGCCCGTAAAACTTGAAAACTGCCACCGTTCTGCACAGAGTAGAACCAGATTGACACAACACTAGCAGCGACACTTCATCCCGTGAGGGGAAAGCGATACATTGTAGAGTAAGTACGGGGGAAAAAAGGAATGACACAATGACTGCTTGACTGCACTTATCGTGTGTTCTAATGAGTTGTTGCTTCGACTCTCCTATCAAAATTACTAGAATATAATCAATTCGCAGCAGTGTTGGTGCAAATGTACTTTCGGTTTCTAATTCTATAGGTCGTTGCCCTTCTTTTTCCGACAAACGCCATCTGCTAATTTCGCATCTAAATTTTAAGACTTGCATTTATTCGCTGCGGCGTTGGTGTCAATGTACTTTCAGTTTCTGTTTCTGGAGTGGGGTACTTCCATTCTTCTTCCAAGAAATATTTCCGCGAAATTTTGAGTTGTGCGACATTTTGGTGTCAACCAGTCTCTGCAATGCGTTTGGATCGTGCAGTATACGTGACACATAGGAAAATGATGTCAGGGTAGATAAATTACAACATTATTTGATAAAAGTACAAATGATAACCACGTGTGCATGGGATAAGCATTGTTCGCAGTAAGGATTTTGACTAGAAGTGGGAAATCAATATCTAGAGTAAGGGGATAGTTTTAAACAGTTTCGAAATTGACAGTTTTGAAATTGTGCAATGGGTCAGGTTGTCAGTCTTCCAGAAATTCAGTTGGACCCATCAGAAATACGATTTACGCAGGACAGTATTAAAGATACATTTCAGAACGGAGTGACCATACATCAAGTTCTCGAGGATATAGAAAATGGACGATTATCCGTTCATGCACTCCCTAAAATTCGAGTAATCCAGAGAGATGGGAAATGGTATTCAGAGGACAACAGGCGCCTATGGGTTCTCAAACAGCTAGCGGCACGTGGAAAGATAAGATACGTCACCTTCGAAATTGTGGAGAATATCAGTAACAGAAGAAAATGGACTACCAGGAATGACGGAACATCCATTCGGATACGCTCTTCTTACTCGTTTTTGCGGGGTGCGGCATTCGATTTCTTGAGACCGGCGAGAGGATGGGGTGACGAGCACAGTGACGAGGAATGCGAAGGCAGGTGTCCAAGGTGTGGCGGGCAGCATTTTTTAGGACTATAGAGAGGTTTTGATATAAAGATAAGAGCAAGACCGTGCTTACGTGATATTTGTGCACATGTTTTGACGTAGTTTGATTTTGTCTGATTTTTAATATTTTTCCGTATAGGATGGATACACCGCCTCGGACATATGGAGGTTTTTGTTGAAGAGTAATCTGTTGAAGGGCTTCCCAGAATTCGTGCGATACCAAGAAAGTCATGGGGTGGGGTCTCTTCTGGGTCGGTTGCAAAAATGGTGATATGTTCCTGCCAATGGCGCCTCCAAAGGGTGGCCAGGGGGGCCGCGGCAGTGGCGCCTGCAAGGAATATTTAGTGGGGGGGGGGTTGGGCAGAGAATATCATGGGGGTGGCCCACTAAGTAGGCTACATAAGGATTTTCCCGGTACGCAAATGAATGCAAAGACGCTATTTTATTGCATAATAAATTGTATACAATTTTGTCTTATCATGTGAATGTCGTATTATGACATTCACATGAGATAAGGTAAGGAACCCATCAAATAACATTTTGAATGCATCACCTCCAATCAGGCTCTGAGTTGCTTAAACATAAATATTAGCTGACAAAATATTTATGTTTAGCACCTTGTATTTTATATTATTTGCAAGTATGTACTGTTAATCATACCATTTCAAATGTCAAGATTATAGATGGCCAAAAATTTGACAAATGAGTAAACAAAGTCTTTAGGAACATATTTCTGCAAACATTTCATTTTCTAACTAGAGGGCGTTTTTTCACCAAAAACAGACATTTCCCCCTGCCCCCTTGATTTTCAGGTCACCTGAGACGAAGTCTCAAAGTGACCTATTCTAATCGCCTTTTGTCCGTCGTCGTCCATCGTGCGTTGTGCGTCCGTAAACAATTTACATTTTCGACTTCTTCTCAGAAACCGCTGATCCGATTTCAATAAAATTTTGCAGGAACCTTCCTTGGTCAAATATGCACCAACATTGAGAATTATATGGTGCCCACCCCCAGGGGCTCTGAGGGGCGGGGCTAAAACTGATCAATACATTTTGACTTCTTCACAGAAACCGCTGATCCGATTTCAATACAATTTTGCTGGAACCTTCTTTGGTCAAATATGCACCAAAATTGTGAATTATATGGTGCCCACCCCCAGGGGCTCTGAGGGGCGGGGCTAAAACTAGTCAATACTTTTTCCACTTCCTCTCAGAAACCGCTGATCCGATTTCAATTAAATTTTGCAGGAACCTTCCTTGGTCAAATATGAACCAAAATTGTGAGTTATATGGTGCCCACCCCCAGGGGCTCTGAGGGGCGGGGCTAAAAGTGGTCAAAACATTTTACACTTATTCTCAAAAACCGCTGATCCGATTTAAATAAGATTTTGCAGGAACCTTCCTTGGTCAAATATGCACCAAAATTATGAATTATACGGTGCCCACCCCCAGGGGCTGAGGGGCAGGGCTAAAACTGGTCAATAATTTTCCACTTCTTCTCAGAAACCGCTGATCCGATTTCAATAAAATTTTGCAGGAACCTTCCTTGGTCAAATATGCACCAAAATTGTGAGTTATATAATCTTCTTCTCCAGACCCAGATATGCTGGAAAACAATACTCTTCATGGATGGAATGCTCTTGAGGTACTTTATCAAAATTGTGAACTTCATGACCCTCGAGCTCCATGTTTGCCCCTGGGGAGGGGGTGAAATTTATGATAGTTTATACAGGAAAATGATACTTTTGGGCCTATTTGGTTCATTTACATCAATAACATCAGTTTTTATACAACTCAGGTGACCGTTAAGGCCCATGGGCCCTCTTGTTCTTTTTTCTTTCCCACACTGTTACCATAGACAAGTTAAAAAATTATTAATTTTATTAACCTCTAAACAGAAAAAGGCACATCTGTGCCACCTATTGAACATGTGTACATAATCTCATGAAAAAATCTCAAACGGTGTCAGAGTTACAGTCCAGAGATGATGGGGATGCTGACGTACATGTGGACAGGAAACTGAACAAAAGCAGTATGTCTGAGGGGAAACATTACCAGGTTAGCTGAGCACAGCTGGGTCATGCCATACCAATTTAATAAATTTAAGAAAATCTTCCCACCTGACCTCTTCAGATTTGCTTTGAAAACTGACACAAAGCCACATTAGTATATAGGACCTGTGCCACATTCTGGGTCAATATCTCCTATGGTTTTTTATCATGAAGAATACACAAGTCTCTCATTGTTTACAAGAAATTGGAGGGCAAAATCGGGAAAAATGCAATTTTCCACAAGTCTGCAGTCAAATTGCCGTGGTATGGCAATTTTAACCCTTTGTATAAATTAATTTTTATGCAAAAGCCAATAAAAAAAAATAGCACTTTATAAAACAGTGTGAAATGGAAAAGTAAGTTCAAACACCCATAATATTCCGGGTATTCATTTTAGAACTTTCTTAATGCTTATGCCTACAGTATTTGTACCAAATATCCACGCCAAATTTGAATTTAATACCTGTAATAGTTTTTATATGAACATTTAAAAATTGAATTTCATTTGACATTTGCGAAAAACAACTAAAAATTGACTTATTCTCAAAATTTTCTAGGGAGAACTAATAGAGATAACTAAAATTTTGCACGGTTCCTATATACTACTGTAGCTTTGTCTCAAATTTTAAAGCAAATCTGAGGTCATCACGTGAAGAATTTATTAAATTGGTATGAATGACCCAGCTACTTATGCATAATGCATGGCTCAGTATAGCTTTATTCTCCTGTTACTATGCATTTTAGCAAATACATCAACAAACTCCTCAAAATTGAGAGCCTTAGACCTTCTAGCCTCTGTGCTCAAAACCCCTAAATTACTCAACCTTTCATCACTCAAACACCGCACCACAAAATTTTTTCTTCCGCACATAAATTACGACGTGAAATATCAATGTCTTTAGATAAATTCTGCACTCACATAGCTCATGAAATGGCATTCATTTGCAAATTCTAAATTAGAAAGCTAGCGGGCTATGAGGGACATTAAGCGATAACCCACAACAATCCGTTCAAATTTCTGAATGTAGCCACGACTTAAGAGCGTCGTTATAGGCAATAGGCACGATACAAGGCGGAGTGATAATCATGGCGAAAATAAATTCAGCGAAAGTTTTGGATTTTTAGCATTTATACTGCCATCCTTACAATCCCACATGAATTATATAAATGTGGCCAAAAGGCAATCTCTTTTTTCATCATCATTTTTATTCACTATTGGTCATGCATTTGCCTTGGTTGTTCAGTCAATTAATTGTTTGATTATCAATCGGGCAAACTTGAATGGAAACAACTTGAGGGCAAAGCGGTAAAAGGTGAGGTTCCTGAAGGTCCTCTAAACATCTGACAGTTCACGCTGTTAAAAGGTTCAAAAACTTTTCAACTTTTAAGAGAGAAACTCACTTGTTAGGTTCTGTTCCTCCCGCCGCTCGTACGTCTCGTCCGTCTCCTCATGCAGATTAAACTTACCTCAGTATGTACTGTGTACCCCGCCGATATTGGGGTCTCCCACCCCAAAATCTAGGTAACTATGTGTGGTAACAAAAGTGTTCGGTAAATACCTGGACAAAACCACATTTGTTCCACCCGTTATACAATCTATGGTTTTTATGCTATGGCAAAAATGTGTCGTCGGTTGGGGGGCCGGTGGGGGGGCCAGTCATTTTTGCGTGGTGGCTGCGGCCCAATGGCGCCTCTAAGGGGTGGAGGCGGCCACCACGCAAAAATGACTGGCCCCCCACCGGTGACACCAGTCAGTTATTCATATTTTTGCCAACAATGAATTCCAAATGAATGAATCCCAAAAAACAGATGCCAGGCCGCAAGAGAAAGCGTCTCAGTGACAGCCACCTTAATGCAGATGCTGAGTCTTCACTCCAGTGATGAATTGGCTTGGTCACGTGATGTTTTTATGGAAACACCATAGCAACGTGATGACATCATAATGGTGCATTGTTCACTATAATATAAAAGCACTGATTGGCCGGACACGCATGCACGCAGAATCCATTTTGCTATTATATTATAGATACTTTCTATCTATCTATCCATCTATCCCTCCCACCCTCCCTCCCTCCCTCCTTCTGTCCTTCGTTGAGTGGCTGTCCACTCCACCAGGATACATGTCACCATCTGGGGAACAAACCTGCCCTGCTGGCGAGCCTCATAGTTTGGACTGAAGCACCCTACAAACTGAGCCACCAAGGCATTATCTCCGATGCTCCAGGATTCTTACCGCTGGATCTGACTTGCTCAATCAAGAATATTGCTCAGTTGCTGTACTATTGGCTGTGGCAGTAGGAGGCCATAAAGGTAGTTGTGACAACTCCAATTTTGCCAACAGACAGTTGAGTATTTGGGGAGACAGTTGAGTGGCGACAAAAGACTTATTGCACCATCACATGTCGAAGCTGTTACCAAAGCACCCCACCCTAGACAGTAGGATGGTTGTTATCATTTTTAGGAATGGCGGGTCGAGTAGACCTTGGATTTGCGATTATGCTGTTATGACAGTGCCATTACATGCATTGGTTAAAGTAACAGGGCAAAATGACAGTACAGCTTCACTAACTTGAACTGAAGAGGCTGACAAGGCTTTTAAAACTCTATAACATCAGATGCAAAGTGCTCCAGCACTAGGGAATCCAGATTATAGTAAACCCTTCAACCTTTAAGTAGCTGAACGATCAGGGTTTGCTCATGCAATCTTGTTGAAGGACACACCTAAAGGTAAACAGCCTTTAACCTACCACAGCACAAAGCTGGAACAGGAACAGGAACTGACACCGTGCAATCATGGATTAGTGGCAGCTGTTTTTGCTAATCAAAAGGCTTTTACCTTGACAATGGGACATCCTCTATATGCGTCCCATCAATAACATGTATTGGTGACAAACGCACATTTTGTCTTAATCCAAGCTAGGAAAACTGGCTGTGAAATAATTTTGTCTGCACCAGATTTTAAAATTCAATGCCATACAACCGCTAATCCAGCCACTAGAACGGTCCGTCCTGGAGATCGAACCCCCATGACTGTACAGAGAACAGACAGTTTTCTTAAAGCATGTGACGACTTGCACAACTAACCCATTGCAGCAGATCTTACGTTTTTCATGGATAGCTCTTGTTATAGGAATGAAAAAGGGAATCATGCTTGCTTTAGTGTGATACAGCTAGATACTGTTAATGCCTCTTTTTCTGAGGTACAGGGTGTAAAAGTAGCACAGCCATGTTCTGCCCAGTTACCAGACATACAAATCTTAACAGCATGTTACAAAGCTGCTAGAAAGCATGCCAATATTTACACAGATTCAGCGTATGCATATAGGGTTTGCCATATTTATGGCGCTATTTAGCAGTACAGAAGTTTTTTGTAGGGCAGAAGGCACACCCATTACACATGGAGAAGCAATCTCCGACTTGTTGGAGGCTATGAAGCTGCCTTCAGCAGTGGCCATCATAAAAATTCCAGAAAATGAGTTTCGAAGGATCTAAGTATAGAAAACTCATACTGTAGTGACAAAGGGCAACAATTTGGCAGATGAAGCAATGCGTCAAGCTGCGATAGCTGCAACAGGGCCAAGTCTTGTGGGATCATTGTTGGCAGAAGAGCCTGGTCCCCCTGATGTAGGCAAGTAAATATGAGAACAGTATACGGATAAGAAGGGGGGCACTGAAAAAACAAGATGAGCCACACAAAGGGTTGTGGAGGGGGCCAGGAGAACACTTTGTAACACCTGTATCATTAATCTATACTATGATATACTATGATTAAGGATGCGCATGGTCAAGACCATTGTGCAGGAATGGAAGTGGTTAAACGGATCAAGCAAGCATGGAGGTCACTGTATTTGACTGGTACGGCAGATCGAGTATTGTCTGAGTGCGAGGTTTTTGCAAGATACAATGACAGGAAGGCATTTTCGGCGCCAGTAGGGCACATTCCACCACCAGACGTTCCATTCAGACATCTAATAATAGACTATGTGGACATGACTATAACCATTCAGAGTAAAAGGTACATGCTTTTGGTAGTACACAGGTTCAGTAGATGGATCGAGGCAATGCCTTTGGTCAGTCCAGATGCCCGATCAGTGGCAAAATTTTTGCGTGGAGAGGTTTTTCCTCGATTTTGAATCCCAGACCAGATAAGTTCAGATAATAGAGTACATTTTGCAAACAAGGCGATGAAAATTTGGGAATCAAACAATGTTTAGTTGTATGTATCATCCACAATCACAAAGAATGGTGGAGAGAGCGAAAGGCAGTTTGAAGGCCAGGAGACTGGGCGTATGTTTATGTGTTAAAGAGAATTTTGGAATGAGCCATGACGCGAAGGGCCCTACAAAATAGTCCTGGCAACCCCCACTGCATTAAAAGTCCAATTCAAAAGTATATGGTTCCATCTTAATCACTGCTGCAGAGCAAGAGACCCAGCACACACTCTGGAAGAGGTGAGAGGCAATTTACGGGAAACAGCAGATTTACAAGGTCAGCAGGAAGGGAAGGTCTGGGCCCAGGTCCCCACAAGGCGAAGGGTCTAATGAGGCAAGCGAGTAGTGAAGGGACAGGGATGGTGCTACTATTGGTGCGATTGTGCCCTACAGGGATAGCCTTAGCCGTGGCCAGGAGCAATGGACAAATTGTAGAAGAAAGGATAAAGGTGAAGGAACAAACCCACCATATGATAACTCCAAACAAATAATACACCCTGCAGATGAAAACCAATGTGTTTTATTGATGGCTGGAATACTCAACAAGACAAGTAACACCAGAAACGTGTAACATGTTATAATACTGGCAAAAGGAAAACGCCCCAGTTGTGACCACTGCCTTTCACATTAGCAGGGTGTAATTGGAACTAGCTGTGTTACCTCAGATGCATGCAGTATTACATGGCAAAAGGAGGGAGGCATTTGTTTTGCGCAGATTATGTTAAGCTTGACCCCACATTAGACCCAGTTAGTGGGACTGACGGATATGTGTTAAAAAGGGGACACCATATATAAAAATAAGCAAATGCCGCGATATACTCATCCCAGTACATGAGGAGGCTGCCAGGGTAATACCTACAGCAGTAATGTCAGTCAATATTGAATTCCCATGTTGCATGGCACGAGACAAAAGGATAGAAAAGGCCATTGATGGATATTAGCAAAATTATGGGAACTTCTCAAGTCCAGAAATTAGTTGTCAGCAGTGGGACAATGCAGGCAATCGAGTGTACTCCACAACAGATGATGCACCGCTTAAGTGCCTAGAAGTATTGGGAAATTTTGGATTCACTGCCACCTGAGAGACAAATAGAACAACATTGCAAACCACTTTTACTAAACTCATACTGCTGATATTGATGTGTGCTACATGTTGTTTCATTCTATTGATTCAATCCATGGTCAAAAGTATGATGACAGCTGTGACTGCACAATTTCCAGTTGTTATTAACCCAAAAAAGAACACTTATAGTACAACCAGTTGTAAAGATTCAATTGCAGAACAAGCGGCCTGGCTGATTGAAACCCTCCCCTCAGCTCCTGAGCTTGTGGAAGCAAGGCCAGCGGAAGGACATGGACTCAAGATCCAAAGTGGTAACACTAACAAGGGGGAGAACGAGGGGGGGTGTTTTGTTGTGACCGTTGTTAAAACAGGACCCAACGAGTACTGAAATCAGTGTAGAACCGTGCCCGATTGATTGTTCGTTTGGAAGTCCTCTTTGTGAATGGAGAATAAGAGCAGGTGCCGGTTGGGAATGTTGGAACTTTAACCCAAAGACTGTCTGGCTGGTAAAGGACCCCCAATTTTGGGGAGATTTTAAGTACATTTTCCAGGATGGCGACGTAAAGGATGCAGATTGGATTGGTCACAGAGAAGTGGCTAATCTGGGGAAATGATCCATGTCACTGTGCATCGTACGCACTAGTAGCCTCTCCACAGTGACGGCCCTCTACGGTGTGCAAAGCACCTGGGTTGAAGATATACACCAAGAAACCTCACATACACTCCCAAGGTGGCAAATAGTTAAAGGCACACACAGTTATATCAAGCACATATAGTTAAGAGAACACATAGTTATTTGTATTCCATTGCACACCCCTCAGCTGCATTATATCAAGGCAAGCCATGCAGCTGAGGGGAAAGGCCAATGACCTCTCTTCTACCAGCTGATCCGACGCTTCTGGTGACAATCCTAGGATAAGAGAAGATATTACTCTGCTTAAACCATAGGATGTATAATCATGAATTATGTGACCTCACTGTTTGATTTTATTGTTCACCAAGATCATATAAGTAATGTAATCTCAGTCCTCGAGTTTTATTGTTCACTCGGAAAACCTATGGCTAGTCTTAGTCATGCTTTTGCGAAATGATACACATTATTGATTTTTGTTTGGAATATGAAGATCAGACCACACAGAGTCTCGTTGTGAATTAGCAGCCACGATCTGCTCAGTTGCAGTGATTCAGGGTTTGATATGCCGGCCCTCCGGCATATTCATGTGTACCTAAGTGGTAAGAAATTTTCAACCCCTCTGACTGTCCCAAGGCTGACAGTTGCTACTAAGGGTGAGTTGTGATTCACTCCAGAGACGGGTAAGATCTCCAGAAGGGGGACAACCCAAGGCAGGGGTGAATCGACCGCTCAAATAAAAATACTTAAAGGAAAATAGAGGGGTAACAAAACCATCCTTAAAACATGCAATGCTGGATATGCTGCCTAAATATGAGGGGAAGTATACATGAGCCGACAGGACCGCTCAGTATCAGCTGGGAACTTGCCTTGAATGACAAATGCTGAACAGATTGGTTTACTGGTGGCAAAACGAGAGCAACAGAAAGGCCGCATAGGGAGTCTGTTGGGTTGACTTCTCTCGACGAGTCGGTGTGGGCTGACTATATTAATTTGCCTTGCATAATCTCAGTATTATTGACACCAAATTGTACTTCTGAATAATCACAAGGTACTAACAATGTAACAGAATGATCAAGTGTTTTTACTTTTGTAAATCATAATTAACTTTAGTTAATCCCATTTATGTTACATCAAGCACTCTGAAACGGGTTTCACAAGCATTAGTTCTGTCACACCTCGATTACTGTACAGCCATCTGCTCATCTGCGGCTAAGACAGAATTTAGAAAACTGCAATTTGTTTAAAACAAAGCCGCCAGACTGGCTCTTGGTTGTTCAATCTGGACAAATATTTTACAAAATTAAATCTTTTCATTTCTAACATTCCTAAAGAAGATAAGAACACTGGGCTGTAATCTTTCTTCCACAGGAAGAATTTAATGCGTAGGAATCTTTCATGGCTTCCTGTGGAAGAAAGATTACAGGCCAGTGTTCTTATCTTCTTTAGGAATGTTAGAAATGAAAAGAGAATGAGACTACAATATTTTTTGATCAAGTAGTGTACGTAGGAGGACATCATAACCACTTGACTCGACAAACCAGCACAGGATATCTCTTACCACCAAGATTAAGAATATATCTGCTAAAAATCAACAGTTATATCCAGAGCCTTTATGGGATGGAACTCATTGCCATATCATATTGCAACGATAAATACCAGAGCCACGTTTTAGAGAGCTATAAAGGAATACTTATTTTGGGCATATAGAAATATAGTAACACACAGATAAATAATTTCATATTCACATAGTGAGGAGTAATGATTATGGTAATTATAAACAATAAGGTATATACAAATAAGTACATGATTATAGATCAGCATAATTAAGAAATCAATCATCCTGCTTATAGACTGCTAAACTTTTTTTTTTTGTTTCATTCTTGTTATCTCTGATATGTCCTGAATTGATGCTGTCTTTGTTTAAGGATGGAGCTCTGAAAAACACGGGGGCTTCAGAATGGATATAATGCTGATAATTGTTTCTTGTGAATGCAGAGTGTTATTTCTGTGTCGGACCCCAGGAAGACTAGCTAATGTTGCGGCATTAGCTAATGGTGATCCCAATTAATAAATAAAGAAATATTGAATAATCTGCAAAACAAAACCATTGTGGTATCTCCACTAAGGGACAGGAGCATTGTGTGGCTTTTACCTACGCCCCTCAAAATAGGGAGGGGACATTTTCCACACAATACTCAGCTATGCTGTCAGGTCTTTCTCCAAGTGATAGTCGTCGTCTTGATGATTGCTGTGGTTGCAGGACAGCATCTTGCAGTCTAACCGGACAGAATTTAACAACAGGGCTTAGACAAAGCCGAAGAATTTGTGACTGTATGAGTCACAGAGCAAGCAATGTTTGTGGACGTACAAAACAGGTTGAAACCACGTCCATTGGGCCAGATTGTAATCTGGACATCCAGGTGACGGCCAGAATTAATTGATGAGTGACATTTAGAACAGATGTCCTGCCAGGCCCAGGTCATAAAATAAACATTGGAAATGCTATTGTTTGGAAGCCCCCAAAGTTGCTATGAAGAAAATGTGGTATTACTCCACAACCCCTTAAACTCAAATTGAGATACACTTATCTGCCTGTCTCTAGAGTCCAAAGCAAGTATGGGGCTGTGTCATTATGTCAAGTCTAAAACAAAGTCAATAAAAAGCATCCTGACTGCATACATCACAAACTGGCATGGTGGGTGCCATAGTCCTCTTTACTAGCGACTTAAAAAGTTTTGCATTTGAAACAGTCCTCTTCGCTTGCGATTTATAATGTTTAGCTTTCGAACCAGTCCTTTTTGCTTACGAGTCAAGAAGTTTGGTTATGAATCAGTCCTCATTGCTTGCTAGTTAAAAAGTTTTGGTTACGAAACCGTTCTCTCTGCTTTCAAGATGAATAAGCCCCTTCGTAATCACCCACAGGAGCTGCGCGATGTCACCGTGTCAAAGGTCATTTGTACATAGAGCCGACCCGAGCTGTAAAATTCTTATGGATTCTGATTGGATTCTATTCTCTCAAATAGACGCTAAGTGGAAATAACATTCAATAAAGAATTGGGTGCGACCAGAGTTTTTTTTTTTTTTTCATTGTTGCTATTAATTGATTTAATCTGTTGGGCTTTTAATTCGTGCTTAAAGAAAACAGCTGACGTTGCAGTCCATTCCAGCGGACTACCGTAAGGGATGCTTTGTTTTTTCTTTGAATCCGCAATACAGAATAAACCAGGAGAAGTTCACTTGATTCAAACAAAGTTAAGTAGCCTATATAGCCTACTCTAAATAACAAAATAACTAATCAAAGAAATTACTGAAGAAATAAATTGGATAAAGCGAATTCACATATGATGTCTCAAATCGCAATTTACAAATTTCAAAGCTCCGTGAACATAAACGGCATTCACTCAACTCGGCCATTCAGCTTTCGGTTTTAATGCGCCAGCACTTAAACAATTAAACTGTGCTAAAAATGCCAAACATGCCCAGTGAATGATCTACAATGTGAAGTTTAATAGCCTATGGTGTAATCCCATTCCGCTAATAAACGAGATGAGCAAAAATGACACGTTTTATTGGGTTTGTTGGCTGTATATATATATACATATATATATATATATATATATATATATATATATATATATATTTTTTTTTTTCTTATGGATTAGGCTAGTCAGGCTGGCTTCAGTAGCAAGAGCATCAGCTGTGGTTCTCGCTTTTTTGAGAGACACCGGCGGGCAAAGTTTGCGTTAAACCTGCATGCTGCGGTAGGACTGCTCGCGATGTAATGGAAATGCACCTGTTAATACTGTTTCAAATTAACCAGCTTAAATAACTCAGTTCGCTTTACCAGTAGCGGACAAATACAACTTGATCTTAACGTTCGCCAACAAATCAGTGCTTGTTGGTGTCAAGGAATACGTCGTAATGCAAACTGACTTAATGAAAATGCTTCCAACTTAACTGTCTCCCAGCTTAAATTACTATTCACGCTTCTACGTAGTAATGAACAGCAAAAGGTGTAATAAAAAATATTAGATGGCCCTCATTAATTGAATTACCCACATTAATTAAGGACAGTTACAGCCACTCCACCGGTTAAGATGCAAGCATCAAAATTTATACATCTAATCCAAAACTGTACATCATCCTTTACCAGTATGAAATTTCGAACAAATTCTCGCTAATGATAATCTAGGAAGGAGCTAAGCTCATGCGCAGCATAATTTTCAACCTCGATATTGCTATTCAACGTGGGCTCACCGTTACAATCCATAGCTGAAAAAGCTGTTCGATTTGCGTTTATGTACAAATGACCTTTCGTGAAAGGTCAACACAGGAAAATCGTGCATGCGCAGAGTGTAATTACGAAGGGGTTTATTGGACGCAATGGGTGAGATTTACGCTAACCAATGAGAGGAGAGCGGCTATTGGTGGGTCTGGCTTGGACTGGCAGCATGGCTGTACACATGCACAGGCCTCCCTCCCTCCCTCCCTCCCACTGTCAGCGCTCACGGTGTTCTGTCAATTTTAGCTACCTATGAAAATATGCTACCTCGCGGTTCTGCGCTTGCGCAAACCGAAAGTCTTGGGGATCTGTTTCTACGCTCACATCTTAAGTATCTTCAAAAATCATAAAAATACATTTTTTTTCAGTGCCCCTTTCGACTTGAAAGCGTATATATTTGCATGCACACGCTGGGTTTTCCTGATAATGCAGAAATTAGATGATAATGGTGTGTAGCATATATCTTTTTAAACAAACGTATCCAACTCATAATAACATCTGCTTATGTTATATCAAGCTAACAAACAAAGTTACTACTGTAGACTGATTCATATTGCAATATTAAGGTGAAAACAAAGACTTTGCGATTGTTTTGCATTACGGTAGCACTTTCTGACAAGGCAGCACAAATTGTCAGAACAACTGAAAACTGAGTGTTGAACTAACGTTGCATCATACATATCAACCCCTATGGTTTGTCCATATTTAGTACGGATTTAAAGTTTTTGAAATGAGAATGGGCGTACTGGTAAACTTTTATGGAAATTTCGGCTCTTACCAATATCCCAATTACGCAGATTACGGACGCTGAGAAAAAAAATTATATGGATTTTTAATCCTAGCCACGAAGCATAGCTGGTACTGAAATCATAAGTTGTCTGTCCACGTTAACACGAATACATAGGGACTGTTTTTGATTCAACCTTAATACAGTGCATCTGGCTAGGATAAAAAAAAAAACTGAGTTCAAAGATAGGTATGATAGGTGTGATCAAGGCCGGATTATCGATATAATGACTAGTGTACGTACACTGGGGCATCATGCTGGAAGGAGCTAAAATTTATTCAACCACTTTCATAACTTTCTCATTCTGTTTATCACATAACTGAATTGCGGGATTTCATGGAAAGAAAATGTAATTTCCCTTAGTGCCCAATGTATGTTAGCACTGCGCTAATTACATCGCTCTGCTTACTCAGTCTCTCAGTCACATTCATAGATGAACGAGCAATGCTTTGTAAATTCAGTCAACTGAGAAGCTAGCTAATGTTAGCTTGCTGGGCAACAAACTAAAGTTACATATTGGTTTTGTAAAAGTATTGCGTGCATGCTGCCTAGCTAAGTAACGTCAACTTAGTTATGTCAGTGGCACTTAACTAGCCTCCTGCAGTGCTGAGCCACACCGATTCAACCAACGTTACACTCTGAATTCAGTTTGGCTTAGTAGAAACAGCGAGACGTAATACTAAGTGATTTCTTTTCCCCCACGCTCTCAGCCAATGCAATTTTCGCAAAAGTGATATTATTGGGTAATATCAAAAATATGTCATGAGCTGGGCTATGGGAAAAGTACTTCAGTCACGCGATGAACCTTAAATTTCTTAAGAGCCATGTTCACTCAGCAAGATTACGACTGTGCTGCCTTGGTGGAGGTTTGCACTCTAGGAGTGCCTCGAAATTCTGCACTCGTTTAGCTTGTGAAGCAGCGCAAATTTGGGTAAATTAGTTTGCGAGGCTCATTTAGCAATAAGACACCAGAATCTGTTCTATATTGCGAATGTAGTCACGGTTAAAGGGCATTGTTAGGCACGATGGCGAAAATAAATGCACTTTTTTTCGTGCGCATTATTTGCACGAAAAAAAGGCATCTGGTGTGTAAGGACCCTAATTGTTAAAATTATTATTATTTTGTATGTATATCTGTGTTCATCTGGGTGGGGGGAAAAGCTGATGGCTCGCTGTGCCATGTGCACACCCACTAAAAATGGAAACAAGTTGGCCTTCAAATACTGAGTTGTCGCTACTCTCAGTATAAAGGGACTCTAGAATCAGCATCAAAGGAGCATCACATGATTCAGGATTTTTCTGTTAAATTATTATTTTTTTTAATCGGAAGAAATACATTTGGGAACAAATTCAAACTTCACTGTCGATATTAAAACAGAAAATTAAAAAAAAAAGAATACAAATTATACTGCAACTGCAATTTGGAACTACCCTGCTGAGGTCACAGAAAGGCCAAACTGATCCCAGATCAGTGTTACAAGCTGAATTAGAGTCCCGCCGTATCGACACTGAATGAGCGCTGATCTCCAATCAGTTGTTGATCACAATGACCCGCCTACATCCTGACATCTCGTGGTACATCACGCTGTTTGATATTAGTCAAATAAAAAAATAGAGCAGGGGGAAGCAACCAAGCGGTTGTACTCATCGGAATACAGAGGAAAAAAAAATTATGAATTTTTTTTTGTTGGGACAAACTCCATTCAGTAATGTCATGACTTAAGTCTCAAAACTGTCATAAACCCCAGTCAAACCTGAAACTGTACCACATGTTCAAAATGGGTCCAACTTGCCAATGTTTTTACCAATTATTCCAAATGAACCCATTGATTTTTATACAAATGTAACAATTTTTCCTGCATGTAACCATTTACCACAATTAAAGGCCAGAAAGGCAAGTTTTTCAGAACTATATTTAGTTTGTACATTTGTCCCTGTCAGATAAATGCTTCAAAAACTCATTTCTG
Source organism: Gymnothorax javanicus (assembly GCA_029692085.1). Classification (NCBI taxonomy): domain Eukaryota; kingdom Metazoa; phylum Chordata; class Actinopteri; order Anguilliformes; family Muraenidae; genus Gymnothorax; species Gymnothorax javanicus. The sequence continues at coordinate 36,278,637 of CM056201.1, forward strand.
CGCCAACATTGGTAGTCAGCCCATACACTTACATGCACACTAAACTTGATTTTAACCTGATTAAGGCAATACCCTGACAATGGAAACAGTCATATAAATACCAAAAGCCCAGTTAACTTCATCGACTCACGGTCTTAATTGGGTTAAGCATAACCTGATTTGCACACCCAGATTTCCACTCAATCTTTCAATTTTTATTTTTACTTTGCCACGTATGCACCTTAGTCTGATATCATTCAGGCTTTTATGCCCTCGCCATACATGGCTTAGAGCATGTAGGGTTCCCCTTGTCCATCCATATATCAATACATACATCCATACAGGGTTGATCGTGTTGATTGGGGGTATTGTTTTGCCCACTTCTTCTCAAAAACTGGTCAAAAGAATTTATTGAAATGGATACAGCTAAAGTTGTACCCTGTAGAATGAGAACAAGCTATGTACAGAGATGTGCTAAATTCAGTGCCCTGACTGAGTGAAAAATTTTCCAATCATCACTGAAATCAAAAAGGCCCCTCTTCGTATCAGTATTGACCCACAATACAGTGCCGTGAAAAAGTATTTGCCCCCTTCCTGATTTCTTCTTTTTTTTGCATATTTGTCACGCTTAAATGTTTCAGATCATCAAACAAATTTTAATATTAGACAAAGACAACCCAAGTAAATTCAAAATGCAGTTTTTAAATGACGAGTTCATTTATTAAGGGAAAAAAGCCTATCCAAACCTACCTGGCCCTATGTGAAAAAGTAATTGCCCCCTAAATCCTAATAACTGGTTGTGCCACCCTCGGCGACAACAACTGCAATCAAACATTTGCAATAACTGGCAATGAGTCTTTCACATCACTGTGGAAGAATTTTAGCCCACTCTTCTTTGCAGAATTATTTTAATTCAGCCACATTGGAGGGGTTTTGAGCATGAATGGCCTGTTTAAGGTCATACCACTGCATCTAAATAAGATTTAAGCCCGGACTTTGACAAGGCTACTCAAAAATCTTCATTTTGTTTTTTTTAAGCCATTCAGAGGAGGACTTGCTGGTGTATTTCAGATCATTGTCCTGCTGCATAACCCAAGTGCGCTTGAGCTCGAGATCACAATCTGAGGGTTGGACATTCTCCTTTAGGATTTTCCAGTAGAGAGCAGAATTCATAGTTCCATCAATTATGACAAGTCGTCCAGGTCCTGAAGCAGCAAAGCAGCCCCAAACCATCACACTACCACCACCATGTTTGAGTTTTGGTATGATGTTCTTTTTATGAAATGCTGTGTTAGTTTTACGCCTGATGTAATGGGACGCACACCTTCAAAAAAGTTCAAATTATGTCTCGTCAGTCCAGAGAATATTTTCCCAAAAGTCTTGAGGATCATCAGGATGTATTTTGGCAAATGTGAGCCAAGGCTTCGTGTTCTTTTTGGTCAGCAGTGGTTTTCGCCTTGGAACTCTCCCATGGGTGCCATTTTTTGCCCAGTCTCTATCTTATTGTTGAATCATGAACACTGACTTTAACTGAGGCAAGTGAGGCCTGCAGTTCTTCAGATGTTGTTATGGGTTTTTTTGTGACCTCCTGGATGAGTAGTTGATGCTGTCTTGGAGTAATTTTGGTAGGCCGGCCACTCCTGGGAAGGTTCACCACTGTTCCAAGTTTTCTCCATTTGTGGGTAATGGCTCTCACCGTGATTCGCCGGAGTCCCAAAGCCTTAGAAATGGCTTTGCAACCCTTTCCAGACTGATGGATGTCACTTTCTTTGTTTCTCATCTGTTCTTGAATTTCTTTAGTTCGCAGCATGACACATTGCTTTTTGAGATCTTTTAGCCTACTTCACTTCGTCAGACAGGTTCCATTGAAGTGACTTCTTGATTCAACAGGTCTGGCAGTAATCCGGCCTGGGTGTGGCAAGTGAAACTGGACTCAAAAAATGTGGTTAATCACAGTTGATTCATGATTTAAAAGGGGGGGGGGCAATTACTTTTCACATAGGGCCAGGGAGGTTTGGATAGCTTTTTCCCCTTAATAAATGAAATCATCATTTAAAAACTGCATTTTGTATTTACTCGGGTTATCTTTTTCTTATATTAAAATTTGTTTGATGATCTGAAACATTAAAGTGTGAAAAATATGCAAAAAAGTAAGAAATTGGGAAGGGGGCAAATACTTTTTCACGGCACTGGAAGAAAAATGAAAGGATTCAACAATACTCGTTCCCCGTAAAGTGAGAACAACCTATGTATAAGCCATGCCTAGGGGGGTCCCCAGTTGGGTGCCACAGCTTCGTGAAAAATTTTCCAATCATAAAAATAGGACCAAAGGTCCTGTAGCTTACCGGCAAGCAATTTTGCAAACTGTTTGACCTTCAAATCATCAAAGGTCAATGTCAAGGTCACTAAATAAAAGCTCATATGCATTGACAGAGGGGTGCAAAAATTTGGGCACCCCTGGTTTAAATCATCGGCCTGCTGATAAAATCTTGTATCTTCAAAATGATAAACTTTACAGGAGAGCATAAAAAATGTTTAATTTTGCATGTAGGAATGCAGTTGAGATGTGTTCGAGTAGGATGACTATTTTTCTTCCAAGAATGTATCCAATCAATAAAATTTTGTGTTTTGCAATGTGGTGGACATACGAGTTTTTGTTTCTTATAAAATTGGAGATAAGAGGTTTTATCAGCAGGCCGACGAAATGTCTGTTACAATTAATCTCCAAGTGATTGAAAGCAAACCTGAACACTAAATGCTACAAAGTTAAACATGACACATTTCATCACATTTTAAAGCAAGAATAATTTTTTTATTTTTAACTTTTTACAGTTTCAAAACAATAAAACGAGGAAAAAGGCCTTGTGCAAAAGTTTGGGAACCCTGTCAGCTAGTACTTTGTAACTCCTCCTCAGGCAGCTATAACAACTTGCAAACGCTTCCTGAAGCCAGCTAAGAGTCTTTCAATTCTTGTCTTTGGAATTTCTCCCCACTCTTCCTGACAGAACACCTCTAGCTCAGAAATATTCTTCGGCCTTCTTGCATGCACAGCATGTTTGAGGTCTCTCCACAGATTTTCAATAATATTCAAGTCTGGGGACTGTGATGGCCATTCCAAAACCTTCATCCATCTTTCTTTGAGGTATGTCTTGGTGGATTTTGAGGTATGCTTTGGGTCATTATCTTGCTGGAATACGCAATGTCTCTTCAACTTCAATTTCTGGACTGAGCTTTGAACATTAGCCTCTAGAATGTCTTGATATTTGGAGGAATCCATTCTTCCTTCCACCCGCACAATATTGCCTGTGCCCCCAGCTGCTACTCAACCCCAAAGCATAATGGATCCACCCCCATGCTTAACAGTTGGCAACATGTTCTTCTCTACAAATGCTTCACCCTTTTTTCTCCAAACATACCTTCTTTGGCTGTGGCCAAAAAGTTCAATTTTGGTTTTGTCAGTCCAAAGCACATTGTTCCAATAGGCTTGAGGTTTCTCAAGGTTTTCTTTTGCATACTTCAGACGCTTAATTTTGTGTTGCGGTCATAGGAAAGGCTTCTTTCTTGCAACTCTGCCATGTGCCATGAAAATCCTTAATCTCTTTAGTCTTAGGAAAAGGAGACAAAGGGGTGATCTGATTGAGGTCTTTAAATATGTTAAAGGGATTAACAAAGTGAATTATGTAGGATTCCTTCAACCAAGTGTTGTTAGTAGAACTCGGGGTCACAAATGGAAGCTGACCAAAGGTAAATTTAGCACTGATATTCGGAAATATTTCCTCACCCAAAGAGTAATTTCGGTGTGGAACAGCTTGCCTGACCATATTGTTGAGGCAGAGACCTTGGGAGTGTTCAAGAGCAGGCTTGACTTAAAGTTAGATACCATTGAGTATCTGAAGTGATATATTCACAATAGTACAAAGAAACTGGCGAGCCTAGTTGGGCTGAACGGCCTGTTCTCGCCATTCATGTCATGTCATGTCATGTCATGTCATGTCATGTCTTTGTTGTTTAAGGTACGCTGTATTGTTGTCCTGTGAAGAACTAGATCTGTGTCTGCTACTCTTTTTTGCAGCTCTTTTGCAGTGATGTGTGGGTTCTTCTGAGCATTTCTCACCAGATCTCGGGCCATTATATCTGAAATTTTTCTTGGTCTTCCAGATCTTGCCTTGACTTCAAATGTTCCATTTATTTTCCATTTTCTTACAATGTTTCTGACAGTAGAAATGGGTAGTTTGAAACGTTGCGAGAGGTTTTCATAGCCCTCTCCTTGTTGTTGGAAGTGAATTATCTTGATTTTGACATCCTTGGACAACTGTTTAGGGGAGCACATAGTTTTCAACACTAGACACAACAGCCACTACAGTCGGATAATTTAAAATGCATGGAGTTGCTTCAGGATATATAGTTCAACCCTGGAATTATATTCACCTGACCTCACTGAAGCTATAATGAGTAAATCACCTGGGTCTGGGCCTTAGTAATCATCTTCTTAAAAGGTAACAAAGAATACTCCAAAAGGGTTCCCAGATCTTTGCACAGGGTCCTTTTTCCTTTCTTATCATTTAAAAACTCATAGGGCCGGTAAGCTAACAAAAATCAAATGGGGATCCTCTTCATATCACTATTGACCCACAAAACAAGAGTGAAGAATCCAACAAAAATTGTAGTCTGTAGAGTGAGAACAATAAATTGTGGGCGAACTGACAGATGGACGGGGGCAATCACAATATAAAAACTAGAGTGCCAAGGGCCCTGAAGGTTACCGGCAGTTACAGCCCCAACAGGAGAAAAGTAACTAGCATCAGTCCGCGGATTCAACAGGAAGCAAACACGAATTCTTGTGAAAGCAACACGTTGTCTACATGATACTGGCTTTAAAAAGCTCCAGCTCAGACATCCACGAAAAAATTAAACCCGTTTAATTTTTTCGCGAATTTCAGCGGTGAGGGCGAATGGTCCCGTATCACTGCTAATCAATTCACGGTGTATACGCGCTTCTCTGCGAAACAAGATCACCGTTTCATCCGCACACTTCCGCGGGCCAACACAGCTCAGTGAGAAAGGGGTTTTAGTTACCATTACTGGGCAATTCGACAGAGCGGTCACACTTTTTCATGAGTGACAGACAGCAAAATTTTTTTGTCATGTTTCTGCCATTTAGCAAAAACATAATCTTTAAGAAGTCTAGATCATGAAATCCGATTAGACTTTTTTCTTACCTAGACTTTCACTGCCGTCTGCTGTCAATTTGTGAAGTGCGCCATCTTCCCAATTCACTTCTGGTTCTTGCTCTGCTTTCAGACAATGATTTTTTTTACACAACACTGCTACCGAATCGGTCTGATCGGTATTATTCTTTCTATTCCATGATGCTAATAGGAACAAACATCCAAAAATGGATTTTGACCAGTTTTTATTTCCGCAATTGGTCGACCGTGCGGTTACTATGCCCGTTAAAATTTTAATTATATAGGGGTTAGTGCCTAATACATACTAATGTCTAAAGACATTATTAAACGAGGAAATAGATAGATTTTGTCACATGACCTTGACCTTGAAGACCAAAGTCAAATCAAATATGGTGTGTTTGAGCAGCATACATGATTTGTTATTAGTATCCCACACCTACCGAAGTTCTAAAGCCAATATTAAAGGACTTTTAGGCGGTTTTGTCATTACCTGGACCTTGTTGCCCAAGGTCAAATCCAATATGTCGAAAACAACCAGCATACATGATTTGCTATTAGTGCCCAATACAGACCTAAGCTCTAAAAACAATATTAAACAAGTCATGGGCCATTTTTGTCATATAACCTTGACTTTGAGGCCCAACGCCAAATTTGACTGACTGCCTATGAATGTTCAGCATACATGGTTTCCTATAGGTGCCCCAAACATACCTGAGCTCTAATTGCCATATTCAGCAAGTTATAGCACATTTTTGCCCTTTGACCTTGATGCCCAATGTCATATTCAACTTGCCGAGAATGTTTGGCTTACATGATTCCCTATAGGTGCCTCACACATACCTAAGCTCTAAATGCCACATTAAGCTGTTATAACACATTTTTGCCATTTGACCTTCACCTTGAGGCTCAAGGTCAAATTCGAACAACCGAGAATGTTTGGCATACATGATTCCCTATAGGTGCCTCATACATATCTAAGCAAGTTATAGCACATTTTTGCCATTTGGCCTTGACCTTGAGGCCCAAGGTCAAATGTGACTGACTCATAACGTTCGGCATATCAGATACCCTATAGGTGCCTCATATATACCTAAGCTCTAAATGCTATATTAAGAGAGTTATAACACATTTTTGCCATTTGACCTTGACCTTTCGGCTCAAGGTCAAAATCGACCAACCAACAACGCTCGGCAACCATGATATGCTTTACATTCTAAACTATAAATGCAATAATAAGCAAGTTACAGCATATTTTGTGCTAAAACACCCCAAAAAAATGAATAAGTCCAGACACGTTGCCTAGGTGGCACTATGAAGGAGCGATTCAATCAAAGCGCCGTTTACTCTGTTGATGCAGGTCATGATACTGATTCCATTGCTGCAATAAAAAAAAATTCATCAGACAGTTTTTGAGAAAATACACACATAAGTGCCAAAAATGGCCATTTTCGACATAAAAATGGCCGCCAAGTCTAAATGAAGGATTCAATCAAAAAAATTTTTGCTTGGGCATTAACTTGATGACCCATTTGATCACATCCCCAAATTAAAAAAAATAATTCATTGGACTGTTTTTGAGATACGGCTTTAAACAGACAACGCCGACGACGACGCTGTGATGGCTGGTGTTTCGAGACGCCAAATGCAGTGGCCGGAACGAAAGGAAGTACAGGAATGTAAGAGAGACAAACACAGACAAAATAGGAGAGACTCGTGTTTCCAAAGGACATAAAGCTAGTCTGAGTGAAATAAGGAAGAAAAGTGAAGCTAGACCCATTTAAACAAAGGAAAAATCTCGGAAACCGAGATAAAAGACAAAAGCACCAGACGGTGCACAGAAAGAGGAAAGAGAAGAGAAAGATTCCCTTTACTAACTAACACTTCTTTTTTTGCAACTAATTCCTCAACACTTCTCTAGCTAGAGATCTTGTGGGCTACAGTGCAATGGTAACACTGACACTCTAGCAAAGGCGGCGAGGCGGAACTTGGGCTTAAATAGAGTCCGGGCGCCACCCAAAATTGATGCCAGCTGGCCAAAGAATCCGATTGTGGGCAAAACGATATCGTCCCGGAGGAGAGTAACAAAGAAAGCTCGCCAGCCTCAAAAAACCATGACAGGACCCCACCCCCTCTAAGGGACAGCTCCAGAAGTCCCTAAGGAACCCCGTGCGCGGAACTCAGAAATAAGCATGGGATCCAGAATATTCCGAGAAGGGACCCAGCAGCGCTCCTCCGGACCATATCCCTCCCAGTCAACAAGAAACTGGACCCCACGACCAACATGCCTCTCGGCAAGAATGCGGCGCACCGTGTAAACCGGCCCCCCCTCAACCATTCGCAGTGGCGGCGGGGGTGTGTCGGCAGGTGCCAGGACGCTAGTGCTAACTGGCTTAATCCGAGAGACATGGAATGAGGGATAGATGCGTAAAGATCTAGGGATCTTTAACTGGACAGTGACCAGATTGATCTTCCACACTATCTTGAACGGGCTAATATAGAGGGGCGCCAGTTTTCGGGATTCTACCTTCAAAGGGAGGTCCCGGGTAGACAACCAAACTCTCTGACCGACCCGATAAGATGGGGCCAAACAACGCCTTCTATCAGCGGCGGATTTTTTTTTGAGCCCCGAGCGCAACAGAGAAGAACGGACCCTGGTCCAAACCGACCGGCAGCGACAAATAAAATGGTTGACCGAGGGAACCTCGGAATCATTCTCAGTCTCAGGAAACAGTGGGGGTTGGTAACCCACCTGAGCTTCAAACGGGGAAAGACCCGTGGAGGGATTACTCAGTGAGTTATGGGAATACTCGGCCCATGCTAAAAATCGACTCCAGGAGGATGGATTATCCGCCGTGAAACATCGAAGAGTGTTTTCCAAAGACTGATTAGTATGCTCAGTCGGCCCGTTAGTCTCTGGGTGGAACCCAGAGGAGAGACTCACAGTGGCCCCCAACTGTTTGCAAAACGCCCACCAGAATCTGGCCGTAAACTGAGGGCCTCGGTCAGAGACAACATCTTGCGGAAGCCCATGCAGCCGGAACACATGGTTAATCACAAGAAGGGCCGTCTTCCGTGCTGAAGGCAGCTTGGGTAGCGCGACAAAATGAGCAGCCTTAGAAAAACGGTTAACCACGACCAGGATGACCGTGTTGCCTTCAGACACAGGCAGCCCAGTGACAAAATCCAGCGCAATATGCGTCCAAGGGCGCCTGGGAACGGGAAATGGTCGCAGCAGACCAGAGGGAGGGAGGTGGGAAGCCTTGTTCCTGGAGCATATGCCACAGGCAGCAACAAATTCCCGAATGTCCCTCATCATACACGGCCACCAAAAACATCGGGCCAGGAACTGCTTGGTCCAATGGGCTCCCGGGTGCCCCGCCAAGCGGGAAGAGTGTCCCCACTGGAGGACCTGTGGCCTAACCCTAGGCGGGACAAACAAACAGCCAGGAGGCTCCCCTCCAGGACCGGGATCGGTCTTCAAAGCCTCCTGAACCACCGCCTCAATCTCCCATTGAATGGGCGCCACAATCTGAGCAGCCGGAATAACTGGGTCCGGGGTAGGATCGTGATTGGAGCGGTCGTAAATTCGCGACAAGGCGTCAGGCTTAATGTTTTTAGAGCCAGGGCGGTAGGTTAGCATGAAATTAAAGTGGTTAAAGAACAATGACCACCGCGTCTGCCGGGAATTACGTCGCTTAGTTTGCTGAATATACTGGAGATTTTTATGGTCTGTCCATACCACAAAAGGGTGTTCAGCTCCCTCCAACCAGTGGCGCCGCTCTTCAAGCGCCAACTTGACTGCCAATAATTCCCGGTCACCAATGCTGCAATTCTGTTCCGCGGCGGACAAAGACCGGGAGAAGTATGCGCATGGGTGTAGCTTATTATCCCAAAGGGGGCGCTGGGACAAAATAGCATCCACGCCAACCTCTGAAGCATTCACCTCCACCACAAATGGGAGGGGGGGATTGGGCAAAACCAGAATGGGCTCTGAGCTAAAGCGTTTCTTTAATTCCTGAAAGGCAGCATCAGCCGCTGGAGACCAAGAAAACACTGAGGAGGTATTCCTCCTCGTGAGCGCAATAATGGGGGCAGCAACTGCGCTAAAATTACGAATAAACCTCCTATAAAAATTAGCAAAGCCCAAGAAGCGTTGGACTTCCTTAACACTTTGAGGGGCAGGCCAATTCCTGACCGCAGCCACCTTGTCAGGGTCCATGCGGACTGACCCCTTGGAAACAATAAAGCCAAGAACTGAGACAGTTTGGGCGTGAAAGACACATTTCTCGGCCTTGACAAAAAGCTTAGAATTAAGGAGGGCCTCAAGCACACGTCTGACGTGTTGTTTATGCTCTGAGAGTGTTGAAGAAAAAATCAAAATGTTGTCAAGATAAACGAAGACGAATTTCTCCAACATCTCTCGGAGGACATCATTAACGAGTGCCTGAAACACCGAGGGGGCGTAAACCAATCCGAAAGGCAAGACCAAATATTCATAGTGCCCGTCGTGAGTGTTAAATGCCGTTTTCCATTCGTCCCCCTCCCGAATGCGAACTAAGTTACAAGCATTACGGAGATCTAGCTTGGTAAAAAATGACGCCTCCTGCAGACGTTCAAACACGGAATTCATCAACGGAATGGGGTATCGGTTTTTAATGGTGATTTTATTAAAACCCCTATAATCAATACAGGGTCTCAAACCGCCATCCTTTTTTCCCCCACAAAGAAAAACCCCGCTCCGACAGGAGACGTGGACGGCCGAATAAAACCATTAGCAAGAGCTTCCTGAATATATTCTCGCATGGCCTTACACTCCGGCCCTGACAGCGAGTATAGCGAACCCCTAGGAGGAGTAGTACCAGGGTAGAGATTGATCTCGCAATCGTACGGGCGATTAGGAGGTAAAGTTGAGTCTCGTTGTTTACTAAAAACCTCGGCGAGATCAGCATGATCATTAGGAACATTAGAAGGCAAACCAAAGATCAGGGTGGCCCCCCCAATTCCTCACCCTGTTCAGAACCTAACGTCTCGGTGACTGATTCAGAATTGAAAAAAATCCTCTAAAAGGTAATCGTCCTCTGGCTGATGCCAATCAAATTGAGGATCCCATTCCAACCCCTCCTCTGCCCCTTTTTCTAGTTTAGGAGGGTACAGTGAGACAACCTCCTCACACTCGCTCCAGGCATCAGCCTGCCTCATAGCTTGATGTCTGGGAAAACAAGTCACATTCTCTCTACAATGGGACCTACAATTGGCGCCCCAGTGGACGATAGGATTAATCTGTTCCCCTCAACTGATGCGAGGCGTATGTTCCCGTAGCCAAGAATGCCCTAAAACAATGGGAAAAGCAGGGGAACTGATAATAAAGAACCGAACCTCCCCTGAATGGCCACCAAAGGAAATGAACATATTTAGCGGTTCAGAAACCTCGGTTATAACTCCCGTTCCAAGCGGGCGACCGTCCAAAGTTCTCACTGAGCATGGCTGTGAAAGAGAACAGGTGGGAACGGAGTGCCTCCAAGCCCCACTCAACATCCATGAAACAATTCACAGCGCCCGAATCCACGAACGCTTCAATAATAACTCTCTTGCTCCCCACAGTCAGTTCGACAGGGATTAGCGTTCGGAAGGGAAATTGGGTCTGCCCCTCTAGCGCCCCCCAAACCGCTTGAGGGATTTCCCGTTTCCCTGAAGCTTCGGGCAACGTGGACGGGTATGACCCGGTTTATTACAATTAAAGCAGATTATTCTTCTGCGAGCAGGTTTGTGAGTCCGACTCTCAAAAGAGCTATCAACTTGCATGGCCTCAACCGGAGTGGAATTTTCAATGGGTGGAATAGGAACCGCACACTCGCCACTAGCAGCCTTGGCCCCATTGTCAGCAAGCGGCAATCTGTTTAGTTTCTCCCTGTAACGTTCGCGGATGCGATTGTCAATTCGCACCGCAGTGCGAACCAAAGAATCAAAAGTCGAAAAGGGCTCCAAAGTAGCCAACGCGTCTTTTACCTCCTCAGACAGAGCATGACTGAACACAGTCATAAGAGGAGCCTCCGGCCAGCCTGTCTCTGTCGCCAGGGAGCGAAATAAAATAGAAAACTCTGTGGTACTTTCTTTGCCCCGTTTCAGATGCATCAAACGCGTAGCCGCGTCCTGACCACAAACATCCTGATCAAACACTGACACCATCTCCTTAACAAGAGCCTCCACAGAATTTACGACCGGTGAATTAGATCTGATAAGTGGGCCGACCCAAGTGAGTGCTGTGCCAGCTAACAGGGATAATATAAATGCCACCCGAGAATCCTCATTAACAAATCGTGACGGCTGAGCCTTAAAAAATATCTCACATTGGGCGATGAAATCTTTACATTTTCCGGCCTCGCCGCTATATCTCTAGGGCGATTGTAACTTTGGTTCTCGAGGAGGGTGTATGGGCGATGCTTGTGCAACATTTTGTGAAACTTGTGTAGACAGGGATCTGATACTCTCGGTCAAGCTTAACAGAACGCTCTCCTGCTTTTGCAACGAATTCTCCTGAAGGTGGAGTCTCTCAGCCAAACCAGCCTGCTGGTTGCCCAGGCTGGAGAGCCCCTTGCCGAGACCAGAAAGCATAACTTGCTGGCTGTTGGCAACCTTTTCAATCTCGGCCACAGCTGATGTCTCCATGTTGGCTAAAGTGTACTGTGATGGCTAGTGTTTCGAGACGCCAAATGCAGTGGTCGGAACGAAAGGAAGTACAGTAATGTAAGAGAGACAAACACAGACAAAAAAGGAGAGAGAGACTCGCGCTTCCAAAGGACATAAATCTAGTCCGAGTGAAATAAGGAAGCAGCGCGAGCTAGACTGTACAAAACAAAGGAAAAATCTCGGAAACCGAGATAAAAAGACAAAGCACCAGACGGTGCACAGAAAGAGGAAAGAAAAGAGAAAGATTCCCTTTACTAATACTTTCCTTTTTTTGCAACTAATCCCTCAACACTTCTCTAGCTAGAGATCTTGTGGGCTACACTGCAATGGTAACACTGACACTCTAGCAAAGGTGGCGAGGCGGAACTTGGGCTTAAATAGAGTCCGGGCGCCGCCCACAATTGATGCCAGCTGGCCAAAGAATCCGATTGTGGGCAAAACAATATCGTCCCGGACGAGAGTAACAAAGAAAGCTCGCCAGCCTCAAAAAACCATGACAGACGCCGGACGCAAAGTGACGACAATAGGTTACTGGCCTACGGCCGGCAACCTAATAAACAATACAAGTGGTTCTATCCCATCTATGATCAAATGAACCCATGTACACCCGCTTACTGGGGGAAAATGTGTTACTACGAACCATCTAAACTCTCTAATTGTGCTATTGCCTGAATGTGGTTATTCACAATGATCAGATTATTTTTGCATGTAAACATTCTCCATATTTGTCATTTTGCATATTGAACCATTTTTAGCCTTTTATCAAAATGGTTCCATGTAATTAATTTGATATGACTCTTCTGTTTAAGGCAATTTGAAAGTAATCAGACCATCGAAGTGATTCTCGATGAAAGCCACTTAAGAGAGTTCAGCTCTACACAGGAGTAGAACAGGTTGTTCTGGGGCTGTACATCATCAGGAGACAATTTGTAGTAATTAATTCTGTGCTTTTGTCATGCCATTTTAACTGGGTTGTAACTGGCCTGAAATGAACACCATATAGTATGCAACCCTGGATACCACTTTGGTCTTTAAGAAACGATAAGTGGTATTACCAATTATAATTTACTTTGTTTGTATACTTAAGTATTCTGTGGCAGTTCTAAAAGTACATTTGTGAACACTCTGAAAATATTACTTTTTAATTGTTTCAGTGTGGTTATTGGAGAGACTGATTCCGCTTTGGATCTTGGAAACATTCGGGCTGAACCACTCAGCTCCGTTGTGCACTGATGATCGTGTTAATACCCGGAGCCCCTCAGCCCTGCAGTTGCGTTAAAGCCCCAGGAAACTTCATTCACTATGGCCGTGTGAAGCTTACAGGAACTGTCGTGTGGAGAGTCCGGAACCTACATTTGTTTTAGAGGCGCTCCACTACCTTAAAGGACTTCACCCGTGAGTAATTTGAGACCTTGGAATAATAGGTTCTTACTAACATTTACAAAGTTTTGAGGAATTTCCTTGCAAATTTTGGCCGCTCGGTGTACACTTGGGGAACTGGAACTTTGTAATTCTGACCTGAACCCAATTCAACAAATGAACTGAATACCCATACTTAATCATTAGATAGACCTATCTATTACCAATTTTGTGCAATAAATAACTCAATAATGACCAAAATGTCAGTTAGAACGCTGTTGCATTGGTTTTTTCAGTAAGGGCCCAACTCCACACATTTTGAACATGGAGTTGGGCCCTTATTGAATTCACCGATTCAATTCTGGGATCAGTCATGTTTTTGATTTAATTTATTAGTCTATTGCATGCTGTAAAATATTGTAAAAGTCAGGGTGTCATATCTTGACATTTTTTGTTAAAAATCCTAAAATGACCATAGGGCTCGTATTTGGTGTTGAAATATTGTCATGTTTAAAGGGGACCTATTATGCTACATTTCCAAATTTATATTTTGATCTTGGACTCCCCTAGAGTACTCCTGAATGTTCAAAGTCCAAAAAGGGTCCTTATTTAGCTCATATTGCCATCCTCAAAAAAACCTATTTGTAGTCCATTGTTGTCTCTGCCTGAAACGCCTCGTTGGGTCTCGCTATGGCCCCCACTCCCCGTACGCCCATTTAATTCTTACTGGCCAGCTCTGTGGAGGGAGGATCTGGGCGGGACGAGGCAGCAGAACGCAGTTTTCTGGGTCCGCCTCCCCAGAGTGAAACCGAGATGCGTCTGCCATCTGAGGAGTCGACGGGCAAATTCTGCAATCAAATGCAGTACATGTGTATAGATTTAATGAAATGAACTTGTTCTAATAAACGCAACGGCGAAAGTGGAGGACGCAGTGCGAAAGTCTGGCAGCTCAAGCTCAAACTTGCTATCTACCTACGGCTACTATGGTGAGTACATCGGTGTTTCTACTCTATAGCTAGGATTGAGGGAAAGCTAGAATCCACCCCATACAGACACATTTGTAGAACGGGTCGACATACCCAAGTGTAGACCGGAGACTAGAAATCCGGTGGGTCTGAATTTGGAGGGAAACATGGACAGTGAGGAGCAGCAAAAAGTGGACCAACAACTTATGGACTGCTTCAGTGTGTATTATAAGGACCTGCTGGTTCATGTGCATAACTGTGGTGTGTCGTTAGCGTGGAGTAACGAACAGCTTCTGCGCTGGTATATGACGAAGGGGCGAAAGCTCCAGGCTAAACGGCCTTTTCGGAAATTGCCCGTGGTAATGGTTTACTTATTGCGTCGGAATGACCAGCGTTTGCTCGCAGAAAATGGGCGCGATAAGCCGCTTTCACACGACGTGAAACAAATTTTAAGGCGACAGACAGATTACATTCAAAGTCAATGCATTGTCTTTGCATTGACTTTGAATGTAATCTGTCACGCTAAAAAATTGTTTCAAGGCCCGTGTGAAAGCGCTTGACGCGCCCATAACACGGTATTCACGTCTTTGCATTGACTTTGAATGTAATCTGTCGCGCGAAAAATTTGTTTCGCGTCCGATGTGAAAGCAGCTTTATGGATAGTGCGACAGCTAGAGAGAGAGAGCTTATGTTATGAACATAATACAGGTTTTACAGACCGTAAGTTCCGTGAGCGTGGACAGTTGCTTATGTGGAGCTAGCGAATCACTTCTACAGGAAAGAATTTCCTATTCAATCTCCGCCTTTTTCGGCTTTTCATTGATGAAATTATGTCATGGTAGTGCAGAGAAATTGTTTGTTATACCAGACACGTTAGAGCTTCTGCATTTCGTGACTGCTTTCACGGTAGCATCAGAGAGCTAGCCCAGATATTTGTGAAGTATCCGGCTGATCCCGGTCATGGATAAGTGAAGCGATAACAAGCATCCGTAAACAAACCCAAACAGGTATCCCAAGCTCTGCAAAACCAACGTCTGGTCTAACTGTAGCCTTTTCAGCCCAAGTTTGCAGACACATACAGCACCTCTCCGGTTAGCTTCAAGTGTAGTGGCTACAATTGGGCAATGTTATGATGAAACTGCCACATTGATGCTTACTGAATTAACACAAGCATACCGATCAGAATTACTGCATATAAGTTAACCAGGAGCATTTTTAATTAGCACGGCACGCAAACTAACATGCAGTAGCTGGTAGCCAAGCATTCATAACAACCACAGAGACAAACCCTTGCAATACAGGTTTTACAGACAGCAAGTTCCGTTACCGTGGACAGTTGTAACAAGCATCCAAATTACAAACAAGTATAAAAAGTTGGCTCCAAATGAGGTTTATGTTCACACACCTTCTGTAGAATTTCCCCTGATATTACTCTTGCATATTTAGGACACAAACATTAGCAACAGTAACTTGGCTACGTTAGCCGCAGTGCTACAGCCACAATCAACTGGCTATCACGTCAGGTTGGCTTATGCAGTAAAAGCAACTTACAGCTTCTGCGTCTGCGAGTCAGGGACAGTCGCAACCGATCCAGCCTTTATTTTCAGATATTTGACAAAGCCTGCGTTTGAGGCCAGCTGTTAGTGCTAATTATCGTTAGCGGTCCTGCTAGCCACCCGTAACACGTAAGCTTCACTTACATTATTTGCCTTTATATCGTTACTTACAGCTTGTGGCTCCGAGCGCTTGATCGATGCAACTGCTTCAGGTTTGAGAAGCAGCTGAAACGCTTATCCTGTGTCGAATTATCCTTTATTGACAAAGCTGTCTTTGGTGAAATGCTGAGCAAAAACAGCTAACGTTCCCTTTGGCCGTGGCTGTTTGCTGCCAGCAAACAAAAAAAGCTACCCTCTGATTTCTGGTGGCATCATCTTTTGGAAGAGAAATAGGTGCTTTTCTTCGCGTCCAAAAGTAAACGGACAAACAGCTTTGGGGGAGATACTGACAAAACTGCACCTCAAATGATCTGCGGTTCTTCTTTTGTATTTCCAAAAGTGTAGACGCTACTAAGGGATAGTATGATCTTCGGTTGTTAGTGCCTGCTAGAATAGTTTCCGGTGTGGGCAGGTCTAGCGCCGTGATTGGCTCTGGCTAGGTCTGTATTAATTGGACGGCACAACCTGAAGTCAGGTTTTCCCCAGATCTCGTGAAGATCTCGGGACGAGCTGTTCAGAGAGGAAATCACGTTCACAAAATCACATTCTTGGATTACAGCAAAACCCCTGTATCTTATGTTTAGAAACTTTTCAGAGGATGAGTATGGACATCCAACATTTATAATTACCTATATGTATTAAAAGAAGGATCAGCATAATAGGTCCCCTTTAAGTAAGTAAAAAAAAAAAATAATAATAATAATAATAATAATAATAATAATAATAATAATTCTAGAGGGCTTTGATTCTCAATGATGGCAATAAAGGGCTTTCCATATCCTCAAGATGACAATATGACTTGTAACATTTTGGGAATTTTTAGATTTTTACCAAGCCCTCTAGGAGAACTCACCAAAAGAAAATTCAGTTAAAATGGCCCTAAAAGTGTTAAACCCTATTTGATGAAAGATTTACAAAGCATCCTAGATAGTGAACAAACCATGTAAAACTGAGTGCAATGCAAGAGTGAGCTTGAATTTTACAGCATTGTAAAAATAAGATGTGTGCAGACACAATGCTTTAAAATACCAACTGAAACAACTAAGAAATAGCTAATTACACTACTTTCAGACACCAAATTTCAAAGCTTTCATTTTAAAATGCAGTTGATAAGGAAGCCACAATAAAAATGGACAAATATGCATTGATCCAGTCAAATTCACTTTTTTAATCGAAAAAATACAAAGATATGCACAGAGAATCAGCCAAACATCTAACATGTACCTTTACTCAGTATAGTGGTGAAACAGACGGGTCTATTTAACCGTGGCTCTGGGACTTGTCTTGGGATAATCAGTGTGGCCCCTTCACCATACTGAAGGAACACCATTAAATCAGCGACCTGTACCAACTCCCAAACCAGCTAACCCACTGAAAAGAGAACCTTACAAAACATACACAACACCTTTCAGGTATTGTGTACTGTCATTTCAGAACATTTGTCCTTCAAAACTTAGCTTAACGGAGAAAAACTCCATTGGGTTTTAGTAGCGTTTCAACAAGATTCTTTAAGGCGGCTCCTATAAATACAATGACTGAAACTATAATATCTATACCCTGGATAAATATATAAACAATGGGCCTCATGCAGCAGTCCCTTAAAATTCTCTGACACTTTCTCTAATGTTTTGTAATGATAAAAAAATAAGAAGCCAACTCCAGATGCACCAAATGTCTTAACTATCCAAATCTGCTCTTACCCATGCGTGCTGAATGATGAATCCCATTTGATCATAAACTGGAGGTGGGTGGCTGATTGTAATTAGCATAGATAATGCCTACTAAACGCCATAAAAAGGCAGGTGTGCTGTGTGCAAAAAGCCGACTTTGGCACAAGCGGAGAGATGCCATCGAAAAAGTTTGCAAGAAGAACTTAAGCAGCCGCGAAATTTAACTACTGTTAAATAAACTGAAAGTAAATGCGATCTTCCCAAGTTTTATAATCTTAATAGAGATCCACTGAGAAATAGTATAATTTAACCACAAATTAAATACTCCAATAACTGAAATTCCTTTAAAACATGATAATCTAAATTTTATTCTATTACACAGATGTCAACGCATACAGATCGACCGCAAGTTATACGGATTTTCCCCCAATTACACAGCTTTCGGACGTACAAATAAAACTATATGGATTTTTAATTCCAGCCACGAAGTATACTGGCATCCGAATCATTTCTGTCTGGCCGCGTTAACACACTAATATCGGAACCATTTTAGATTCAACCTTAAAGCTGCTATAACTGATTTGGTCATTTTAGCTGGTTTCTTGCCCCTCGCCTAAGTCAGCAGTCCCTGCCCCCCATCCCCAAGCCACACACGAACGCGCAACAGTTTCAACAGAGGCAGAGATAGAAAGTAGCGCCCATGAAAGTGACTCAGTTACAATACAGGTACAATATAAACAGTCTCAGTGATTGTCGTGTGAAAGTCACACTGAAAACATGGACCAATGGCAAATAACATCCATACAGAAACTTCGGTATGAATGGTGAGAGGTTCGATGTTACAGAAAAAAAAATCACAATAGTCTATACAAAAACGCTTTTCTGCTAGCCCTTTTAAATCATGCTTCATTTTTTTCTCATATAAATACATGCCATTGCCCATTTATACAACAGCCTCTCTTTGTCAAAATAAATAGCAGTAGCCACAAAGTTTTGCTGCTACACAGCTAATCAAGCTGTAATCGGCCACAAACAATGACAGTACATTTATAAACTAACATTAGCAGGATTAAAAACCTCCAACAGGACTACCTGAGACTGATAAAACTGCATCACTACTACAGAGTAAAACATAGCTTACCTGTTCAGTAGCTGCAAGGCTAGTCGTGCATCGCTTTTTAGACCCTTATAGGGCTTTTCCACGAACATCTACTCGGCTCTACTCGACTCAATTCTACTTGGGTTTTAGGGTTTTCCATTAGGTGATAGCACCTGGTACCAGGTACTTTTTTTCGTACCTACTCGGCCGGGGTTCCAAGAGAGCTGAGTCGAGCCGAAAATGTGACGTCAACAGACTGCAGGCCACTGATCGGCCAGGGAGTGATGCTTGCTATGATGACCCCACCCACGTTGAGGTGGTACTCAATTGTAATGGAAAACGACCGAAACAGAGTGGAGTCGAGTAGTGCTAAAACTGTGTAATGGGAAAGCGGCATAAGATGCTTTGTCTTCTCAACCTTCCGTCAGCGGCACCTATATATACACGGCTCTTGGCCATCTCCCGTTTTTTCTTCCTGGACTATCTGTTCCTCTACCGGTTCTTTTTTACGCCTTCTCTCGTAACGCTGGGATTGGAAGCTTCATCTGTTCCGCTGCGTAGGCTTGTAGCGATCAACTTTCTCTACAGTAAAGTAGCAATCTGTTACTATTGCCAAGGGAGGAGAATTCCTATCTTGGCTTGCCACACACATCTTTGACTGTCACAGACACGGCCCCCTCTCACCCTCCAATCGTCACATTCACTTTCTTTTTGAAGTGCTCTTCTTCTTGACTGCTGCCGATCACGCACACACAGATATTGCAGACCATCGCCCCCTGTGGTCACAAAATCTGATGGGTCACAGATTTCGGTGAAATGGCGTGCGTTCACACGCAGATAGAACCGCCTCTTTACGGCGTTCTCTCACCCAATTGGATAGAGGCAGTGGGTGATTTCAGAATTTTATATACTGCTTCACTGCAGAGGAAAGTGACTGAGAAACCTGTTTTATGGACCAGATACTCTATATCAATGATCTGTCAGAATGTGGAGCTATTTAACCCTTGTTTTTTTTGTTTTAAAAATCACTCACAGCAGCTTTAAGATATTGTATACCAGTAGCAGAGATAAAAAGAAACGGAGTTCGAAGATAGGTATGATAGATGTGATCAGTGTTGGGAATTGGTTTTAATTTCCAAAATCAATTCTCAGATACAAATCCAATTCAATTCTCGAGTTACAGTAGAATTGATTTTATGGTATGTGGAACATGAATACATACTGGCAAACCATTGAAACTACATTTGCCCAGATATTGATGCAATATGCCTCCAATTTAGCACTGGATCACAGATACTAGTTAATTTGCTTCACTGATACAAACTTCCACTCCTGTAGCTTGACATAAGAATATTTTCCCCTTTATACTGATATCACACCTACGGGAATTTTTCTAGAGTATGCTGCGGGTCAGGTTTTCGACGTAACCAGGTTTTCGACGCATCAATTTTGCTAGTGGCTTCGGCCGTTTGTTTTGAGGTGGAAGGTGTTCATTTCCATTCACCAGGCAGCACTTTGTTATTAGTGTGTATGATTTTGGGTTAAGCAATAAAATTATGAATTTTCCTGAAGGAATTATTCCCAGACACAATATTTAGAGAGCTTATTCATGAAAAAGCACATAATTAACTTTCGCGGCCTATTTCTACCCTACAACGGTAAAAACTAACCACTCAGCACCTGCGTCGAAAACTACGTCATTTTCTTCCGCGACCATCGTTGGTGAACAGTGGTTATAAGAAATCTGTTTTGTTTGCTTGTTGGTGTTCATTTCCAAAAATATTTTGATTTTCCATCAGCATCACCAGCATGCCATCAGATGTTCAGAAGGGTTTCAGTAACCTCACCCTTTACCGCTTGATTGCCCTCAAGCAGTTCTCATTTAAGTTTGCCTGATTAACAATCAAACAATGTATTGACTGAACAACCAGGACCAATACATGACCTATAATAAGAAATGATAATGAAAAAGTGAATGCCTATTGCCGACATTTATATCATTGATCTGACATTGTCGGGATGGCAATATAAATGCAAAAATCCAAAACTTTTGCTGACTTAGTGGTATTTATTTTCGCCATCCGAACAATTGTCACTCAGCTGTGCATAGTGCCTAACTACGCCCTTCAGCCATGACTACATTCAGAATATAGAACAGATTCTCATGGCTGATTGCTCAATGAGCCTTGCAAACTAATCAACGCAAATCTGTGCTGTTAGACGAGCGCGGAAATGATAAAGACATTGATATTTCACTTCGTCATTTATATACGAAGGAAAACGCCTCAATTTTGTTGTGCAGTGCACAACAATGCTATCAGAAATAAATTAGACTGTTGTTGGTTCTACCAATTAGTCTAAGCAACTGTTGTTCATCGGGAAAAATAAACTACGAGAGGTTTAGGTTATTGAGCATTGAGAGGTGAGGTCTCCAAGGCCTTCGATACTGCCGCAACTGAATCTAGTCTTCGCAAAGCCCCAATATAAAAGGTTTTATTTTAGGAACAATAATGTAGATGGGCAGTTTATTGGTGCAAGTGTGTCAAAAACTTGACCCTCTTTCCTACATGCAGGAAGTTGATCTGAAAATACACTAGATTGACCTACGGGGATGACAGCGTGCAATTTCGAGAGGTAACATGAAGTTGAATAACGCTAAATTATGCTTAAAAGAGCAGTGAAAGAGCACATGAACACACACCACGGTAATCAAACCACAACTGGATGCCTCTTTTCATGGGTCAACACAATTTGCTCTTGGCCAAAGTGGACCACTTTTCGGAGCTTCTGTTCATCATGCGCACGGGCCATATAGACTGTATTAAGCAAACTACGGTCAACACAACCCCAAAAGTATCAGTTGCATACGTACCAACACAAAAATTATCAAGAAAAGCTTGGTTACCGATGCTGCACAATATTGGCTATTACTGGACGTCACCCTTCTCCCTAGTGATATGAGTGGAATGATAAGAATATGGATAAGAGATTGGCGATTAAGGTTAAGATTTTCACAGATGGGAGCATAATTGAGGATCCCTGACATACCTGTGTGTACATCGACATGGGCGTGGCAATTTTCACTGTCCTGGATGAGGCTTTGGGGTTTTTATTTTCATACTTGAATAGAAAGCTTTTTATGATTTTAAAAATATTTTATTGAAATTTTCACACTCCGTTTATAATTTCACTAATGAAAAAATAGTAATATTTAAAAAAATATTTTAAGATAATCTTACGGATTTTTAAAGGATTTTACAGATATTAACTGGAGGTAATACAGGTGGGGACTCGATGAGGTCGACATGTATGCCATTATGCATTTTTTATGTTCCTGAAATGTAGAACATATACTTCTGTGCTTTGAACATACGATTTGTGTATAGCTTTAATGGAATGTTTTTCTCTTGATAAGAATGCTTTCGACCACTCCAAAAATTTTCTCTTACCGAGGAGAATGGCAAAAATAAGAAAACATTGGTGACACCCAGAAATCAATAGGTACTTAAAAAAAAAAAAGAGAGAGAAAATCGTGGATACAAACAAAAATGAGAGAAAACCTTTTTCGTATATTCCTTATTGCATGAGGCCCAATGTCTCATTCAAGTAGATCTTATGTTTTTAAAATAAAAACAAGCGTTTCAAATGAATACAGTCAGTATTAAACAAGACAAACATATTACACAGTTCCATGGCATTTACCAAATGTAACAAAGATGCCATCAAGGCAATAATTTTTAACATACGTCAAAATACTCTTGTAGCAAAGAAAAGCATTTCAAACAAACTACAACAGGTTTTTTTAAAACGTACCTAATTCAACCTCACCTTAAAGTGGCTGAACTCCAGATGGCAAATTCAACCAAGCAGTTGCCCAACATATTTATTTCTCAATGCTTCAAAAGCCTGTTTACAGAAGTAACAATAAAAGTCACTCAGTTTTTTATTAAGGACAAACCTGACCTTACACTAAGTGAGAAGGAGGTATATATTCACAAGAAATAAATCAAATATTCTTGAGCGAATGACTGTTATTCTTATATTGTGGTACTTTGTATGGAACCACATTAATCACATATGCAAAAATATGGCTTGAATAATGTGGAAATGGATGCGGTTACCTCCTGAGCAATTAAGTGCACCGTGCATCATTTTCCTCTGCCAACTCCAAAAATAAAAAATGTGGCAGGCAATGGCCATGTGTGGTCTAGGGAGAACCTGGCAGATGGAACACCTGCCATCCCAATCTGGGTGGATGTAAACAGGACGGAAGAGCGGCCGACCACGAGTGTCAAATCATGTAGTTCTTCTTTAAGACTTCAAGGTACTGCTGAGTGGCACGGGTCACAGGGTCCTGGTCCACATTCAGGGTCTTCAGCGACCCAGCCGCTGACCCAACAGGAGACAGGCGTGCCGGCCCAGCCAGCTCTGCGGCTGCTAACAGACAAGAGCAGTCAAACGCAGTTTGGTCAAAGTGTCCACAAGAATGTAAAGAGAGAGGGCCAGGAGGAAACTCACCACTGTCCAGTTCCTTTGTTATGTTCTTCTCCAATTCACTTTGCATCTATGGCACAGAAAGCAGAGAATGAAGCCAAGTGAAACTGAAATTCTCTTACAATGCCTGAATTCATACCAAACAAAATGAGTGCAATTAAAGGCCATGGTGACGTTTCACCATGGTAAACAGTGAACTGTGCAAACTTTTTTGAACTAAAGCAGACATCGCATTGCATTTTTTTCAGTAAGCTATTGCATTCACGTTATAACATCAAATAATAT
This sequence comes from Gymnothorax javanicus, assembly GCA_029692085.1. Taxonomy (NCBI): domain Eukaryota; kingdom Metazoa; phylum Chordata; class Actinopteri; order Anguilliformes; family Muraenidae; genus Gymnothorax; species Gymnothorax javanicus. Next base: position 36,302,079 of record CM056201.1, read on the forward strand.
TTTGTTGTGTTGGTTTCAATATAGTAGAGGGTGAATGGAATCATCATATCAGTGCTTTTAGATTTTATTTGCATTTACCATGACGTGTGAACTTTTTCAGAACTGGGGTTGTATATTCATAATGACTTAAAGAAGTGGTCTTCTACCTCAAGTTCAGCATGAAATGGGCATTACAAAAGTTTGCAGAAAAATGTGACTGAAGAGGGAAATTTGCTTTGGACTTCTTTTCTGCAAATATTTAGATTTAAATCAGACAACACTGAGGGGTAAAGAGGTCACACGTATGTGAGGTCACCGCACACAATGCATTTTAGCACACATGCCAAAGTAAACCTTCCCATCATCTCTCCAGTTTATATTTGCTTGATAACACTGATGTGTCCTTAGAAAGTGGTCACTCACATGCACAGAAACTGAAACCTGATACCATTTGAAACTACTGTAAAACAGCAGTTCGGAATGAATTCATTATGGGCAAATTAGATCACAGAATGAAGCCATTCAAAAATAATTAAATAACAGGAATACAGTTCCATACCTTGAAAAGGTATACTTAAAGCTCTTTAGTCAGTGGTGGATGTACAGCGATCAGCCACAACATTATGACCACTAATAGGTGAAGAGAGCACCATTGATTATCTCGTTACAATAGCACCTGTCAGTGGGTGGGATATATTAGAGAGCAAGTGAATATTTTGTCCTCAAATTGTATGTTTTGGAAGCAGGTAAAATGGGCAAGCATAAGGATGTGAGGGACTTTGACAAGGACTAAATTGCAATGGCTAGACAACTGAGTCAGAGTATCTCCAAAATTGCAGATCTTATGGGGTGTTCCCAGTCTACAGTGGTCAGTACCAACCAAAAGCGGTCCTAGGAAGGAAAATCGAAACTGATGACAGCATCATGGGTGACCAAGGCTCATTGATGCTGGTGGGAAGCGAAGGCTGGCCCGAGTGGCTGGCCCGCATAGTATCAAGAACTGGGCCACAGAGCAATGGAAGAAGGTGACCTGGTCTGATGAATTATGTTTTCTTTGTGACAGTCTATCTGTGAAAAGCCCTATTCAAATAAAATGGAACTGAAATTGAATTTAATTAAATCATGTGGATGGCCAGGTGTATGTGCATCGCTTACCTGGGGAAAAAAATTGCACCAGGATGCACTATGGGAGGAAGGCAAGCCGGCAAAGGCAGTGTGATGCTTTGGGCAATGTTCTGCTCTGAAACCATGGGTCCAGCCATTCACGTGGATGTTACTTTGATACATACCACCTGCCTAATCATTGTTGGACACCAAGTACACCCCTTCATGGACACTGCATTCCTCAATGGCCTCTTTCAGCAGGATAATGCGCCCTGCTACACTACAAAAATGGTTCAGGAATGGTTTGAGGAAAACAAAGATCAAGTTGTTGACTTTGCCTCCAAATTCCTCATCTAATAGAGCATCTGTGGCCTGTGCTGGATAAACATTGCCTGGAATCCATACGTATCAAGTGCTGGTTGCTCCCAACGGTCACTCTCATATGTCTGGCCTCAGTCGGTAGACTTTAGTGTTGTGTCGTTCACGAACGATTCGTTCGAAGGAACGAATTGTTTAAGAGAAGTGACTGAACTAAATCACTTTCTTGGATTGATTTGTTCATTTCTCAGTTCAGTTGAGCACAGCAGCGAGGACACCAGGCCGGCAGTGGAACTATTTTGTTCTGTCCAAGCAAACAATAAATCACTCGCAAGGAAAACGGGTGGCGGAGACTGATCTCATTGCGAGGGATCCGTTCAACCGCCAATGTACAACTACTACAATGTACTGAACGCACCACCAGTCCGTGCTGAATTGGTCAGTAAACATACTGCTGAGAGCAGTGTTGTGTCACTGGCGAACGTACTGCAAACAGAGAGGGGAGTCTGTTAGGGCGGGGGAGTGATTTTCGTTCACTGAACGAACTGCACGCAGAGAGGGGACCTCTGTCAGGGCGGGGGAGTGATTCTCGTTCAAAGAACGAACTGCCGACAGTAGCGTTCTGTGTCACTCACTCGCACACAGAAAACTGTCGCTGAGAACATGATTCACGTTCACTTACTGCGCATTCACGTTCATAACTGTAGCCTACTGCTAAAATTAGCGCCGTGTCAACTTGCTAACACCCGTGTAGCACGTTAAGTGAATGTACTGCGCACAGAGCTGAGGACTCCGTTCACCGTGTAGTAAGTTTAATGCATGTATACCACTCAAACGGGTGCTGCGTTTCCCACCAATGACTGTGTACTATGGTCCGTGAATGCACCGTCCCTCGGAACTTGTGGTGAACGTGTTACAAAGAGTGAATGTGGACCTCAGGGCTGAATCATGAACTGAATGACGGATCGTTTGGCTGTTTACCAGTTCAGGGATTCGAAGAACTATGCACTAGGCAGTCAGGACTCCTGCTAAGCTCTGATCGATCCGGTGAACTAATTTTTTGAACGAATCTTTTCAATGAATGCATTCTGGTGATTCAGTACCGTCAAAAGAACTGCCGATCCCATCACTAGTAGACAAGCGTTTGACTTTCAAATATTCGCACAAAATCCATGCGAGATCTGTGATTGGCTCACAGTCGCAAGGGTGCCCTGCCCCTTTAGATAGACTTGCGGCGGGTCTTGAATTAATTGATTCCAATGGGGAGAAGTGAACGTGAGCACAGATTATCACCGATTATTTTTCCCCATTGTCACAGAATTAAATACTGGACTTATTTTTCACAGGCCACATATCTTCCAAACATTCCAGTGCTGCAATGGCATTTTTAAGACCAACAGATCAGGAGAAAATGAACTTTGTTCGAGACCTGTCTCTCTCTCAGCAGCGGTCACGTAACATCTGGCAATACAGAAATACATGGACTGCGGCAAATTACATTGTAATGCCAATTACAATGAAATACGTTACGTAATTTGAGTATTATTTAATTTAGCCTTTATTATACCAGGGAATCCCACTGAAATAAACAAAATGTAGATATGGCCTGTTTAAAACCTAACAACTACTCCAAGAGTAAACGCAAGCAAGCCACAATCTAATTTATAAGCTCATGTCAAATAACATTCACGAATGCCGTAGCTGGCCAGCTAACTCATATTCGTAATGCTGAGTACAGCTGTTAGCGGTGTTGTAAAATGCCTGATGTAGCAAAGTAAAAGGAAACATACATGCGGAGATAAGATAGATACTTGTATATCCCAACATTTAATTGCTCGCCTACTTAGCTACCACTTCTGACAACAAGATGCGACGGATAACCCGGTCAGCATTCATTCTGCAAATGGCACTGCGCGATTGGTGGTTCTCGCCTAAAGGTCACCCAATCAGCCAAGAGCAGAAAACATGAATATTTATATATCCAGTTCATTAGTGACGAAAGGGCTAAACGCTGGCCTACAGTGAGTGACCGTTGGGAGCGACCAGCGCTTGATATAGATGGATTCCAGGCAAGGATAAACAAGTCTGATCCATGGATGCCCCACCTCGCTCACAGGACTTAAGTGGTAGCACCAGAGATTTTTTTCTTGCTGGTGCTATAGTGGGGCTGAATCATTCAGTGATGGGGTTCATAATGGTAGCCTTTATTCGTGCTAAAGCAAGACACACGGCATTCAAAAGTAAGTTTCAGATATGTTTTTACCAATGCCTCAACCAGTACCTTAACTATATTTCTCCCATCAGATCACTCTTTCCTTTTAGTTTGTGTCAGTGTGAGATCCTTTCGTTTGCAGGGAAACAGACAGAGCGAAGTCAGGCTAGCCGCTGACAAAATGAGTGGTACTGCAGACTCTAGTGTGATCATTCAGGACAAAGTTCTTCCGAGCTTGAATCCATGCCTGACGTTGTCTCTTGCCACGGGAACACAAAAAACCTTATGCCCCCGTCTTTACGATACCAGTTTGCGCACCCCACCACACAACAAGTAGCCACCATAGTTCCTTTTGCCCCACATCAGCTCTATTGCGCATGCGCGCGCGGACTTCCGGCCTTAAACCGAACTTGTCTATTCCAACAAATGCCAATTACTTTTCCCTTGATAAGTCTCAAAGCCAGTGATATCACTACAGTAAACCAAGTCACCCTTAATGCTGAAGCAAATATTTAAAGATGCCACATAATTGGGGAATCAGAGGAAGGAGTTAAGGAAACAAAGCAACTCAACAGCACATCACTACACACCTTGTCATGTGTCTGGCTGAAGTGAAGAAAGGTGAGAGACAGACTTTTGAGCAAGAAGCTGAAGGAGAGTAAGAAACAGAAGACATTTAGTGCAAAATTATGCTACTGGAAACTATGGTGGTAAAGAGTGCAGGGAGAAGAGAGGAGGATGCAGAAAATGTGGGAAACTTAGCAGCTAAAAGAACATTAAAAAGTAAATAAAAGCTCAACATGTGGAACATCAGAAAAACTGCAGTGTAACCTCAGATTTTGTGTGAGTGCGTTAATTCGAGCATTTGCCAGAGGTGATGTGCAGTACTCCATAAAGCAACGGATTCTCTGAAGCTTAAAATGTGAGGGTAGATAGATTCAGAGATAGAAAATTAAGGATATGGGAGCTACAAGCAACCTCAACCCATCAGGTTTTTCTGATCTTAACATTTACATTGTGTAGGCACACATGTTGCTTTAACAGTAGGGATGCATCGATACCACTTTTTTAAAAATCGATACGAGTATGAGTATTTTATTTTGTGTACTTGCCGATACCGAGTACCGATACCGATATTTCTGAAATGTTTTCCAGGAAAATACAATGACAATTTCGGAGTACAGCTTTTATTTTCTTTTTATAACCAACTTAAAAGAGGCCAATATCAAACGATTCACACATGGCCATTTCCAAAAAAAAAAAAAAAAAAAAAAAAAAAGATTAGGCCTAACTGCTAAAAAAATCTTCCTGTATTTAGGCCTGAAAAAAAGCCTTTGAACTAGCACTGCCATCAAATGAGGCAAAACATTACTGAAGCTTGACAAATGAAAAGTAAACTCGCTGCATAGACAAGGTAACACACCCAACTTCATAAAAAGTCAGTAGTACTATTAATTGGCACAGATAGTTTCTACACTCATTCATAGGCATTCTCAATCCAACTAAAGTCAATAATAGCTTTCCAAGCAAACAAGGCGTAACTTAAAGTGTGTGGTATCGCCATATTTAAATTACACAAATGACAAATGAAAAAGATTTAACTTAACCACAACTAAAATGTTTAAGGTAACCATATGTTACCAATATATTTGTAGTAAAATAAGAAGATTCACAATTCTAAGTCTCTGTGTGTGTGATTGTGGGTGTGTGCTTGTGCGTGCTCGGCTTGCTTGTAAATATTCAATAACTGATCCGGGCGTGCCATCTAGTGATAGAATATTGTAATTGCGTGCATAAATTTGCAGCTCCATGTCCGCTGGCAGAAACATCTGCACAAAACGCTTAAGATACCCTGCGGAACTCCGTTGTTCTTCTTGAGCACGCCGTATCCAGATAATCCTTAAATTATGAATTATATACATATTTTAATTTGTAACGTGTAGTGAAGTGGCCAGTGTCAAAGAAACGAAGAAAAAGTATACTTTTTATCTTTTAAATGTAGTAGAGTAGAAGTCCCGTAAAAAAAAAAAAAAAAAAAAAAACTGAAGTAAAGTACAAATCCTCAAAAAAAAACTACTTAAGTACTGTAACGAAGTTGCCTACATGTACTTTTTTTACTATACACCTCTTGTGTGTGCGCGCGTATGCCTGCATGTGATGTGATGACGATAAAGCTCTCTTTCTCGTGTTTTTCTAACTCGCTGTCTCCCCTAGACATAGAAGTCAGATAGTACAAAATACTGTAGCCTATGCGACCGTAAGCAGGCAGTTACCTTGCGTCTTACATAACATAACATAACATAACATGAATGGCGAGAACAGGCCGTTCAGCCCAACTAGGCTCGCCAGTTTCTTTGTACCATCGTGAATATATCACTTCAGATACTCAATGACTCAATGGTATCTAGCTTTAAGTCAAAGCCTGCTCTTGAAAACTCCCAAGGTCTCTGCTTCAACAATATGGTCAGGCAAGCTGTTCCACACTGAAATTACTCTTTGGGTGAAGAAATATTTCCGAATATCAGTGCTAAATTTACCTTTTAGTCAGCTTCCATTTGTGACCCCGAGTTCTGCTAACAACACTTGGTTGAAGGAATCCTACATAATTCACTTTGTTAATCCCTTTAACATATTTAAAGACCTCAATCAAATCACCCCTTAGTCTCCTTTTCCTAAGACTAAAGAGATTAAGGATCTTCAGCCTTTTTCTCATAGCTTTCATCTTTAATACCGGAATTAGCTTCGTGGCTCTTCTCTGAACTTTCTCTAAAGCCTCTATGTCTTTCTTAAAGTATGGTCCCCAGAACTGTACACAATACTCTAGATGTGGTCTGACAGAATGTGTTGTACAAAAGAAGCATCACCTCCTTGGATTTGAACTCAATACTTTTGGCAATGTATCCCAGCATCCGACTGGCTTTTTTTAACAGCTACGCACAATGGCTAGAGCCTGTGAGGGTTTGGTCAACAATCACTCCCAGGTCTTTCTCTTGTGGAGCACATTCCAGTTTAAAACCTCCCATGAAGTAATCCCGTCTAATGTTTTTTATTACCTACATGTACTACTTTACATTTTTCCTACATTAAATTTCATTTGCCACATTTCTGCCCAATTCTGAATTCTATCCAAATCATCCTGAATCACTTTAGTGGACTCTAAACTATTTGCCAAGCCCCCCAATTTAGTATCATCTGCAAATTTCACTAATCTGCTCTCAATATTCCTATCAAGGTCATTAATGTAGATGAGGAACAGCAGGGGTCCCAACACCGATCCCTGGGGACGCCACTCCCCACCCTACCTAGCTCAGATGATATACCACTGACCACCACTCTTTGTGTTCTGTCCTGCAACCAGTTATGAATCCACTTCAGAATACCACCTGTAACTCCAATGGAGCTCATTTTAAAAATTAGTCTCTTATGCGGTACTGTGTCAAATGCTTTCTGAAAATCCAAATATATGATGTCATAAGCCCTGCTCTGGTCATAAGTCTTGGTGGCCTCTTCAAAAAAATTCCAGAAGGTTTGTCAGGCATGACCTTCCTTCTTAAAACCATGTTGGCTATCCCTCAAGATATTGTTACGTTCAAGAAATAAGTCCAGCTCATCTTTTATGATAGATTCCAATATTTTGCACTAATGCAAGTTAAACTGACTGGCCTGTAATTACCTGGCTCAGCACGGTCCCCTTTTTTTATATATTGGTATTATATTGCCCTGTTTCCAATCATTTGGTATTTCTCCAGTTTCTAAAGACCGTCTAAAGATGGCAGATAAGCGGCTTAAAGATGATCTCACTAAGTAAACCAAGTGAGCACTCTGAAGCAAATATTTAAAGATGCCCATAATTGGGGAATCAGAGGAAGGAGTTAAGGAAACAAAGCAACTCAACAGTTGATGCAACTTGTCATGTGTCTGGCTGAAGTTAAAGGTGAGAGACAGACTTTTGAGCAAGAAGCTGAAAATAAGAAACAGAAGACATTTGTGCAAAATTATGCTACTGGAAACTATGGTGGTAAAGAGTGCAGGAGAAGAGAGGAGGATGCAGAAAATGTGGGAAACTTAGCAGCTTAAAGAACATTAAAAACTAAATAAAAGCTCAACATGTGGAACAAGAAAAACTGCAGTGTAACCTCAGATTTTGTGTGAGTCCGTTAATTATTTGCCAGAGGTGATGTGCAGTACTCCATAAAGCAACGGATTCTCTGAAGCTTAAAATTTAGATAGATTCAGAGATAGAAAATTAAGGATATGGGAGCTACAAGCAACCTCAACCCATCAGGTTTTTCTGATCTTAACATTTACATTTTGTAGGCACACATGTTGCTTTAACAGTAGGGATGCTCGATACCACTTTTTAAAAAATCGTCGAGTATGAGTATTTTATTTTTGCCCCTTCTGCAATTTGATATTTCTGAAATGTTTTCCAGGAAAATACAATGACAATTTCCTACAGGTTTTATTTTCTTTTTATAACCAACTTAAAAGAGGCCAATATCAAACGATTCACACATGGCCATTTCAAAAAAAAAAAAAAAAAAAAAAAAAAAAAAAAAAAAAAAAAAAAAAAAAAAAAAAGATTAGGCCTAACTGCTAAAAATCTTCCTGTATTTAGGCCTGAAAAAAAGCCTTTGAACTAGCACTGCCATCAAATGAGGCAAAACATTACTGAAGCTTGACAAATTTCGCTGCATAGACAAGGTAACACACCCAACTTCATAAAAAGTCAGTAGTACTATTAATTCACAGATAGTTTCTACACTCATTCATAGGCATTCTCAATCCAACTAAAGTCAATAATACTTTCCAAGCAAACACCTTAAAGTGTTGGTATGCCATATTTCAATTACACAAATGACAAATGAAAAAGATTTAACTTAACCACAACTAAAATGTTTAAGGTAACCATATGTTACCAATATATTTGTAGTAAAATAAGAAGATTCACAATTCTAAGTCTCTGTGTGTGTGATTGTTGGTGTGTCTCCCGTTTTGTTGTAAATATTCAATAACTGATCCGGCGTGCCATCTAGTGATAGAATATTGTAATTGCGTGCTAATAAATTTAAGCTCCATTCCGCTGGCAGAAACATCTGCACAAACCTTTTTAAGATACCCCACGGAACTCCGTTGTTCTTCTTGAGCAGTATCCAGATAATCCTTAAATTATGAATTATATACATATTTTAATTTGTGGCGTGTAGTGAAGTGGCCAGTGTCAAAGAAACGAAGAAAAAGTATGCTTTTATCTTTTTAAATGTAGTAGAGTAGAAGTCCGGTAAAAAAAAAAAAAAAAAACAGAAGTAAAGTACAAAATCAAAAAAAAACTACTTCTCTACTTGTAGTTTTACTTTTTTTTTTTACTATACACCTGCACCAAAAATTGCATGTGATTTGATGATAAATCTCTTTCTCGTGTTTTTTTCTAACCGCTGTCTCCCCTAGACATAGAAGTCAGATAGTACCCGTAAGCAGGCAGTTACCTTTCGTCTTACATTAAGTGGTATCGGTGAGTGGTATCGGCAAATGTGGACGAGTACGAGTACGAGCATATTAACGCGGTATCGGGCAGGTACCAGATACTGGTATCGGTATCGGTGCAACACTATTTAACAGTATTAATTACATATGTTCAGCAAAAATATTTCCCATTTAATGGTTACAGTTTTAAGTCTGACCACCAAAGGTGAAATTTTTTAAACTGTATGGATACTTATATGCGCATGTATTGTCACATTAATGCTTCAGTAGAGCATTATAGTTAATAATGCGGCATAATGCGTTAAGTTCAAATATATGTAATCGATCCTCCCAATGAACAGTGAGCCATGTGTCTAGTCACCCATTAACACAGTTAAAACAAAATGCCCTATATTTGGGAAAACAAATTCACTTGTTTATCAAAGCCCTGTCCAAGCACAGCAAACACTATGGGCCGTACTTACGAAAGGTGTTTAAGCCGTTACACACGTGTAAACACTTAGCCAATGACTAAAATTCTTAGACGCACACTACGATGAATGTTTAAAGTTAGACGCTGGTAAAATTACACTGACATTTAGGCAGTGGTTATCTCAAACAATAGAAATACTTAAACATAGACAGGGGTTTGTTTTGTGAGCATTCTAGTGACAAAGTCAGAAATAACACACCTCCGAGGAGAATGGACGTGTTACAGGTATTTGTAATAGCTCAAGCGGAAGCAAATGAACTTGAAGAACATGGTCGTATTAGGGCTCCGAGAGTGTTCAGAGACAGGATGAATCCGTTATAGGATTTTAACGAAACTGAATTCATAAGACGTTTCAGGGTATCGAAAGAGACATTTAACAATTTACTTGGGATGCTTAGATTGGACTTGGATCACCCAACACGACGAAGCAATCCTCTTCCAGCTGCATTACAGTTGGCTTGTGCATTGCGATTTTTCGCTTGTGGAACATTTCAAATTGTTGCAGGGGATGCATCTGGGATCTCTCAACAAGCTCATGGAAAAGCGGTGCATAGGGTTGCTGCTGCAATCTGTGCCAACAAGCCACAGTTTCTGCCATTCCCAGAAGCTTTAGATGTAAATAGACATGTCATGGATGGTTTTCGGCATATAGCTGGTTTCTCTGGAGTTATTGGTGCTATAGACGGAACGCATATTCGTCTTCGCAATCCAGCAGCCAATCAAATCCCATTTAACAGATTGAACTGAGGTCATCAAGCTTAGACGGGCATTGGTAGACATGGATAACTAATCAGCTGTTTAGAATGTTTCGTAGGGTGTGACTAAAACACACGTTTAGCTAGAAGCGTCTACGTCATATTTATACACGTCCAGAAGCTACACGCGGATAATAGATACACACCTTTCATAGTTACGGCCCTATATGGTTACCTCATGCTGAAGTTCTGTGCACTGTGTGAGTTTGCCCCTTTTTTACCAGACACTGACTGTTTCCATTTGAGGGGGACTCACCTTGGCCAGGTAGGCCTCCACTCCGCTGTTGTGTCCTTCCCCCACTGGACTGAGGAAATTGCCCCCCAAACTCAGGCTCCTGCTCAGGGGCCCCAGCGTCGCTCCGTAGGTCCCCACTGAGCCCAGCGTGCCCAATTCCAGGGAGGGCCCAGCAAGGCTACCGTTGACAATACTGCCGGTGATGAGGGACTTGTGGCGCTGGCGTTCACTCAGCAGCCGGGTGTTAGCCTCTGCTAGCCTCTCGTTAGACCTGCCGAGGTCAGGAGAACGCATGACCCGACCAATGGATGTGTAACATTATTTAATTCAGTGCTACTTAATGTTTATGCATTACTAATGAGAAAAAACAGAGCAGAAGTGCGGTACAAACAGCTGGATTCTGTCCTCACCGCTCCAACTTGGCAGCCAGGTTCTTGCGGAGCCGGAGCTCCTCACTGTACAGCTCGCGGTAGCGCTCCAGCTCGGATTTGGTGGAGTCTCTCTGAGAGAGGCTGTCCTGCTGGCTGCTCCTGAGCCGGCTCAGCTCACTGTCGAGGTCTCGGATACGCTGCTCCAGCTGGGCCCGCAGGCTCGCCTCATTGGCTGCTTTGATCTGCTCCAGAGCCTCCTGGGAGGCCGCCTGAGTCTGAGACACGGGCAAGAAACGTTATCCAAAGTTGAGCTGGGCGATAAATTCATCGCAAAAAATTTAAGCGCAATAAAAGTAACTGCCGCCATGGGGCAGACAGATGAGCTTGCTTTTTATCTCCTCTATGACGCATACCTGATGCACAGCTGAACGAAACATCAGAGGCCATTTGAAATGCTTCAAGGAATAAAATTGCGTTTTGAAGTCAGCCAATTACCAGTGAGGTTGGACAGCTTCCTTAACCCTGGCATAATTAACCTACCTTAAATCTATACCCGTGTATTTTGCCTAACTAACAATCAAGCCATTTATTTAGCCTACTGACTAATCAAAACCAATATGTAACCTATAATGATTAAGAAGTGATAATGAGAAGCAAACAGACCTAACCAGGCTACTGTGTTAGATTGAAAGAATGCCAATAATCTGAATAATTAGGGAAAAAAAAACACGTTTGTTGGATTCCATCTCTCATCGTAGAATTTTTACGTATTAGGATGAATTTATTTTTGATAAATCTTTTATAAGATGGCCCTGGTTTTTAAGCATCTAAAACATCCGGTTTTTAAGCATCTAAAGTGGAAAACCTTTTGTGAAGCATATCAAACGTGACTGGGAGAGAGAATTTATTTTCACCAAACCCCTGGCAAACACGTTCAGGCAAGTTTGTTCCGCAGATTTAAAGTATTTTTTTATTTGATAATTGAAAAATATTAATTAAAAAAAAGCTCTTGATAGCTCTTCATAGCTCTTGATTTTGGTTATTTTTAAGCATCTAAATGGCCCGCAGTGAAGGTGGAATTCATTTTGTTTAAGCGTATTGAATGTGTCATATAAATTACCGCATTCGCACGAAGAGGCCATATGTAAAAATAGAAATGATCTACCAAGTGCATTCACGCAAATCTGCCATGTGTCATGTTCATTTCAATTTAAAAATGTGACAAACAAAAATGTTATTGAAATAAATTAGACTGTTTACCAACTTAAACTGTAAATTGAGCAAATTAACGGTTTGACTGGAAATTGAGCAGAGTAAATGGGAGCGGGTGAGAGCAACTGTCAGCGAGAACGTGATGGTTCTGTAGACCTTAACATTGCTCTGTTCAGCACTTAGCTGATACATGCTGAAGTTAGTGAAGTTGTTCTCTGGAAGCATTTACTATGGCCTCCGATTTTTGGCAGTCGCTTGTTCAACACCTGATCAAGTATGCGTCCTAGAAAAGATAAAAGGCAAGCTCGTCCGTCTGCCCCATGGCGGCAGTTACTTTTATTGTGCTTAAAATTATCGCGATAAATCCAGAGGGCACAAAGCATTGAGAAGAAAAGGAAAATGCACTGATCTCAGCAAAAGCAGTGTCACTGATTCAAATGAACAAGCCAACATTCCTTTATCAAATTAATTTGGTAGTTAAATTGTGAGGAAATTTTTTCTACAGTTACAAACATTTTTCTACAGTTACAAATGCAAAAGACTGCTTGCGTCTGTGCCAGGGGCACTTGCAAATTTTAACCAGAACAATATGGGCAATTCTATACAATACAAAGTCCATGTTGATCGTACCGGGAAAAGAGATAGGAGTGGGAAACTAAAGCATGACCTACAATGGGCTTTAGAGGGAAACTGACCTACAATGGGCTTTGGAGGGAAACTCAAATACAGTAATGGAAGGGGGCAGTGGGGGTATAAGAAGGAGGGGGAGGGGTGGTAAGGAACGCTTACTTCCTCCATAGCAGGATGTAATCCTGATAGCAGGACGCAATACATCAAGGACACAATCCTGTACTGAATGTCAAATGGTTTCGCAAGGCCCATACGAAGGCTTCGAAGTCAGCCTAACCTGTAGGAAGAGATTGACCTCCTCCAGTTTTTGTCGGATCTCCTGCCGGGCCCGGTCCTCAGTCTCTCGGCGGTACTGCTCAGCCTGGTTTGGGTCCATCATGCCAGTATCCATTTGCCTCCGCAAGCTCAGCACCTCCTCCTCCAGCTGCCTCTTGCTCCTCTCCAGCCTCTCGTGGCTCTTGCTAATGGACTTGAGGGAGGAGAGCTGCTCCTTCAGCTCACTGTTTACAGCCTCCATCCTGCTGCTTTTCAGGGCCTCCTTCTCCAGCTGAAGCGAGAGTTCATCCACCTGCGAGTCGCAAAACCACAGAGTAACTCAAGACTGTTAAATATGCAGTGAGCACCATAATTCATTGGACAGTGAAACTTTTTTTTGTTGTTTTGGCTCTGTTAAGTTGGGTTAATCATTGGATCGGAATCCCATTGAACATGCTTTTTACATGCTGAAAAGGAGACGGGAACGCTGGACTGCCTGACAAAACTGAAAATGGCTGCAGTACAGGCCTGGCAGAGCACTACCAGGGAAGATAACCAGTGCCTTCAAGCAGAAATCACATGGAAAGGATAAGCAGCAGTATTAAAAATGATTATTTAGTTCTAGATAATGGTAATTTTTTTTTGACGCGCCTGAAAGGGGGGGGGGAGAGAATCAACAAAAGCATGAAATACTTAGATCCGGAAATGAAACGCAACATAGGGACGGACAGAAGTATGAAAAGGCACATCTACACTTTAAGATGCATAAGATTTTGTGGAAAAACGTTGAACGGTTTATATGTTCTGGCCCCAAAAAGAAGAGCGACTGACAGACACGCCGGAGGACACCACTCATTCCTACACCCCCCTTCCATTTCGTAGAAGGGAAAACAAAGAGTCACTTAAGGGCTTGTCTGATGTGGTTACAACATCCTCAAATTAAACCCAACAATCAGCACTTCATCATCACTGTATCTTTTCAAACTAAGTGTGAGAGTACAGAACCAAATAAACAGTCTGTTACTGTCCAGTGACTTATGGTTTTCACTGTATCTGCCTTAATCACAAAAAAACATAAAATGGAAGTAATAGCTCGAGCGCATCCACCAGGTCATAGAGTGGATTTCAAGCACAATATTCTTAATGTATTGCTCACAGACTTCTTCTCAAGTTACTTTCCTCACTAGTCCGCCCTCAACTGTGAAAAATCATCCAGACCTGCTAAAGAAGACTGGGGTTAGTGGTTAGTTTTGCAAAATGTTTAGCACTTCAGCAAGGTATGCTAACCCGTGCTTTCATCCTGCTGACGGCAGTCTCTGTATCCATCTGTCGGTGGCCCATCTCTCCCCGCAGGCTGCCAAGTGGGGAGGCCAGGTCTCCAGAGTCCTGCTCCCTTAGCTTCTTCTTGGCAGTTTTCACCAAAGTCTTCAACCTTCGCACAACATCAAAGCAACCCTCAGCTAACGCGACTACAACTGAAAATTTCACACGGTGCCATCACCAACCCAGCACTTCGGTAGCAAATAAATACACATCTGGACAGCAAATAGACAATTTTTTTTTTGAGAATTAAATACCTAAAATGGCATTACCCACAAGTAAGCCTCTAACCAAAGCAGTCAAACAGCATGTACAGCATTCATCAGAAGACTGGATGGGGCAGGTCACCTGTACGTTTCCTTCTGCAGGTCTGTGTTTCGCTGCATCTCCTGCTCCAGTCTGACGTCCACAGACTTCTTCAGTTCTGCCAACTTCTTTGCCTTCTTTCGCTCCATTTCCACCTAAAACACGATATGAGTATTCCGCAGCTGATGTGCTTGACAGAAAAACTCTGCCGCATGACATGTAAAAGGTGAAGTTAGGGTTCCAACTCCTTTTGTAGAGTCAAATTCAAACACTTTTTTAGCACACAAAGGTCCATTCTCAAGCTTTGCCAGTGCCATACAGCTGCAGTAAATTACTTTTTTTTTTTTAAACTACTCAGACAGACAACGATTTCTTATTAAAAGAAATAAACGTTACAATTTCCAGCAGTCTCAAGAACTTCATTCAAAATCTAAGCAGTATTCAAACCTTAAGCAGCACATTAAAATTCAAGCATTTTTTTAAGGATTTAGAGCAGTAGAAGGAACCCTGTAAAGTGCTAACCTGGGTTGATAGGTCTTCTTTCTCCTTCTCGAGCTCAGCCAATCGGAGCCCCAGCCTGGAGCGGCCCTTCAGCTCCTCCTCCCACAGCTGGTGGGAGTCCTGTGCATTGTGGGATAGCACATTCTGCTTCTGGACCTGAGACATTAACAGGATGCCTCTTTCACCCATGCACACACAGTGGGTCAATACTGGAAAAATAATATCAGTGACAAACCTCTCGAGTGAGCTGATCTTCCAAATTGATCTTTGCTCCTTGCAGGTCTGTGACCAGACCCTCCAAACGGCTCCTTACCTGAGGAAATTCAGACATTAAAGCTGTCAAATACAAATACAAAAGGCTTAAGATAACAGAAAGCTAAAAAGACACAGGATGGTTAAAAAAAAAAAAAAAGACTACATTAAAATCAACATGAAAGTTAAAGAAGAAATGCTTCATGCGACTCCAAATCTCTGTCATAATACCAGAAGCAAAGATGTTGGAGGACCCACAGAAAAAGGCTATTAAACATATGAAGGAAAAGATAGGAAAAATGAATATAGAGAATTAAAGAAATAGACTAAATCAGAATAGATCACCACCAAGAATTATACTATACATAATTCCAAAATCAAATGACATGTACTTGCACCTTTTAAAATGATGTCGGTGAATTTTGGAATTGGTACAGTACAGTATATCAAACTCAACAGTTTTAGGATTACACCCTTTCATTTATTAGCAGAACAACCCACCACATAAACCCAATATCATTATCAAGAAGTATCAAAAAAAGATGACTGAAAGAGCAGCTAGCATCACAACAAATGTTCTCTTTAATACCAACCATTCCGTCGGGAGCAGAATCTGATATCTGTGAAAAGATTGTGTTCTTTTTATTCAGGTAAGCACAATGTCAAGGCCTCACTTGAAAGCTGCAAGATACACTGCATATGGCAATTTCTCTGTGGGAAAAGCATGGAGGTAGTGGAGGCATTATCTTTCAAAATGTTAGAGTGAATGAACACTCAACTCACCAAAGAATTATGATCAGCTGATGCAAAGATGCCATTATGTTGACATAAAAATTGGCAGGGATTAGCAGGTTAACAAATTACATAGGAGACTGTGGTTTCCCTTCGCTGTGGCTGTGAAATGACAGATTGGTACTGGACAACCAAAGAAGCTCACCAGCGCAGCCTCCTGGGCTCCTTTCTGCAGCACCTCAATTCTGTTGGTCTGCTGCTTTGCGGTGGCCTCTAACCGTGCATTCTCAATCTCCAAACTGCAGACATAAACAAAAAGGTTTCTGTCAAATGACGAGAAAGACACAGTCAAATGAAACGCCCTCAAATGCAGACTAAACAAAAACTGCCCTCAATCTACAAACTGACGAAACAGACACACAAATGACTGTCAAATGAAACTGAGTACTGTCAATCTCCAAACTGACGAGACAGGCAAGCAAATGACTGTCAAATGAAGCTCAGAAAGAAGAGTAAATGACGCAACCGATCAATCAATCAATTGGGGATGGCAATTGATTAATCAGTTATCGATAGCAATCAGTTATTTTTCCATTATTCTCAGTATTATACATAACATAACATAACATAACATAACATGAATGGCGAGAACAGGCCGTTCAGCCCAACTAGGCTCGCCAGTTTCTTTGTACCATCGTGAATATATCACTTCAGATACTCAATGTCTCAATGGTATCTAGCTTTAAGTCAAGTCTGCTCTTGAAAACTCCCAAGGTCTCTGCCTCAACAATATGGTCAGGCAAGCTGTTCCACACTGAAATTACTCTTTGGGTGAAGAAATATTTCCGAATATCAGTGCTAAATTTACCTTTAGTCAGCTTCCATTTGTGACCCCGAGTTCTGCTAACAACACTTGGTTGAAGGAATCCTACACAATTCACTTTGTTAATCCCTTTAACATATTTAAAGACCTCAATCAAATCACCCCTTAGTCTCCTTTTCCTAAGACTAAAGAGATTAAGGATCTTCAGCCTTTTCTCATAGCTTTCATCTTTAATACCCGGAATTAGCTTCGTGGCTCTTCTCTGAACTTTCTCTAAAGCCTCTATGTCTTTCTTAAAGTATGGTCCCCAGTACAATACTAGACAGTCCGGTCGGACGCGACCGCATAGGTGTAGCCCCCCGAGAGCTCGCTTCTCCGCTTTTTTGCGCATTATTCGGCCAATACTGTCGCCATGGCAACCAAAATCGATAGGTGTCATAAGTGAATTATAAAACATGTCCATATCAAATATGACAGTAATCGGTCAAAAAGTTCAGCCTGTACAGCATCCACAGGAAAGTTTGTACGTTCAGCACAAATCTGCGCATTATTTAGCCAATACTGTTGCCATGGCAACCAAAATCGATAGGTGTCATAAGTGAAGTGTAACACATGTCCATAGCAAATATGAAAGTATTCGGTCAAGAATTGGAGCCTGGACTGCGTCCACAAGGAAATTTCAACGTTTTGCCACTAATTTGCATATTATTTGGCCAATCCCATCGCCATGGCAACCAAAATCGATAGGTGTCATATGTAAAATACAACACATGTCCATACCAAATATGAAAGTAATAGGTCAAAAATTACAGCCCGTAGAGCGTCCACAAGAAAGTGTCTACGGACGCGGGGCGCCGTCGCCGCGGAGACAACACACGTGAATCCATAGTAGCCGCCCGACTTCGCCCGGGGGCTACAATTATTCACCATATCATCATGTATGCAGCACTTATACACCATGTAACCCCTATAATTATGCATGCTTGTTTTATTATTAGTTTTAATTGTAGTATTATTTTTATGCATTGGAACAGGATAAGTGTGTTTGTAAAACTAATATTACAACCGCAAATTCCAATGAAGTTGTGACGTTGTGTAAAACGTGAATAAAAACACTCATTGGAGGTGCTTACTTTTGCGACACTGATAAGATTGTGTATTTATTCAAAGTATGTTCTTGGGCAAGTAGACAGTTATATATGTGTTACATAGGGAAACATTTTTGCTCATAAAATATTAGTTTAGGAATGCATAGGCAGAGACAATCTGTTGGCAGAGGTTCAAAGCATTCGGGGGATATGAGTGAGATTGAACGGAGAGAGAGAGAGCTGGCAAAGTTCTCTAGAGTCTGAAGCTTGATAATGAGGGAATCAGCTGAATATGGTGATGTAAGCTGTAATGTTTTGTATAGTTTCTTGAAGAAGGAAGAACGATGATTTTGCTAGAAAGAGCATCAGCGGGTAATTGTCATCAGAATGGATTTGGGAGTTGGTAAGCATGTTATGTAAGTGCGAGATGATTGATGGATGCGCTAATCTGCATTTCGCAACGTTGTTATAGGGTGGATTAATGTAAGTGAAGGTGGTCAGAGTAAATGAAGTCTGATAAATCAAGAGTTAATTTGGGTGGTAAACAGAGCAGGAGTTTAGCCATTTTTAATGGCTGTGGAGTTGTAAAAGGATAGGTTATATTCGCTAGATTGTGATTTTATCGTTAATTGTGTTTGTCATTGGAGTAGTGGCTAGACTGAGAGTGAGCATGTGGGTTGGAATATAAGAACTTTGGAATGTGTGTGACTGAGTGGGAGAAAGGAAGTGCACGTATGTATTTTGAGCTCAAAATTGTATGATTGGAAACTTGAGGGGCACAAGTTGAAGTGTGTGAGTCTGCAAATTTTCATGTTGGGTTGTGCACTTGTTCATACTCTTGTTAAAAGTGAAAACAATGGTGATTCTAGAACATGAATGTCCTCACATAATAGAATAAAAATGATACTAAGGTAATCTTAAAAAATATTCAGGCTTAAGTAATAAAATATGCTTCAGAATGCAATACCTAGAGCATTTTGTGTCTCATAAAATTTTAGTAGTTATGAGGTGAAATGTCTGGAGGATATGCGAACAATAGAAGCGGCTTCTGCAAATATAAAATGATTTAAATTCCATTTGATGATTTGCTTGGGTGTAATGACATTGTCCGTATTTAATTAAACAAACATATGACAGCTTGAATGATCAGCAAGTATACACAGAAGAAAGATGAGAAGAAATAACAACTGAATGTTAATTGCACAAAGGCAGACAAGTGTTTCTAATGCTGTGCCTAGTCTTTAAAATAAAGATATTACATGCATTAAGTGCTTTACATGAGTAAAACATTGGATGGACATAAGTGAGTCAAAATATAAGACGGAGAATAAAACAAAAATGCACAACTTGATGCAGGAATCTAGCATGATAAGGGGAGAGATCATTTGCCAATACGTACCCCATTAAAAATGTATGAGTAACGGAGACAAGAGTGATTAAATTAAGTCTGCACACTGAAGGACAATGCTCCTCAAAAATTTATTCAGCGTGTCGACGTTTTGATCAGAACGATCTTCATCATGAATAAATTTTTGGGGAGCATTATCCTTCAGTGTGCGGACTTTATTTAATCACTTTATTTGCGGATTCTCCGATTGTCCTGCACCTGTATTCGAGTGGATGTGCATGCTCTACTTTGTTAATTTCAATGGATACAAGACCCCTTATAAGATTTGGCTGAGGTAATACATTGCACAGGAAACAGCTAATCATATTTACTGAGCTTTAAGTACAACCCCATATGGTGTGGAACACTTGCATGTTTTAAAAAGCACCATGAATGCTGAAAGGTATATAAAGGTTTTAGAGCAACATATGCTCCCCTCCAGATGACATCTATTCCAGGGAAGGCCTTGTGTATTTCAGCAGGACAATGCAAAACCACATATTGCAGCTATTACAACAGCATGGCTTCGTAGTAGAAGAGTCCGTGTGCTGAACTGGCATCCCAGCAGTCCTGATCTTTCACCGATTGAGAACATTTGGCGCATAATTAAACAAAAAGTCTGTCAAAGGAGACCCAAAACTCTCCAGCAGCTGGAAGCCTGTATTAAACAAGAGTGGGATCAAATTCCAACGGTTAAGCTCAAGAAACTTGTCTCCTCAATGCCCAGACGCCTCCACTCTACGTTAAAAAGAAGAGGGGGTGCTACACCATGGTAAACTGGCCCCTGTCCCAACTTTTTTGAGACCTGTAGCAGCCATCATATTTGAAATGAGCTCATTTTGTGGATAAAATTGTAAAATTTTTCAGTTTCAACATTTGCTATGTTATCTCTGTTCTATTGTGAATAAAATACTGGCTGGTGTGATTTGAAAGTCATTGCGTTTTGATTATATTCACAATTTACACTTTGTCCCAACTATTTCGGAATTGGGGTTGTAAATACATCATTTGAATTTGTTAAATATCAGTGTTCTCACCAGCGTGTTACCTGAAAAAATACGCTGTGTCTTGGCCCGCTACGCTTTCTTTCAAGCTGCGTGCTTGCAAAGTTTGACACATTTTCCAGTAAAATATGCGCACATTTTCCTAAAAATCTCTTTTCTCTACCATCGTCTTCACTGCAAACGAATAGCGTATGGTGTGTTTTGACAGAAACAACCATGTGCACATTGTGATATGAGATCGTTTAGGAAAAGAATGGGGGGGTGCTTGATACTCCCGTTTTCCACCGTGGGTGAATGAATAATGCAGCTTTCAGAACGTTGTTGTAGCAGGATCACGTAAATAATTCCAGGATAACCGCGTTTTTTTTCTATTGGTTGTTGCCCTAAATCTTACCCAGATATGATAGTGCTATTATTTGATTGGCTATTGTGTAGCCCCTTTCCTTTTTTTGATTGGCTGGCAGGTGGCAAGCTGCCACCGAGAACTCCAGGGAAGACGTGTTCGATTCCTGCCGGTTTCCACAGTTATAGCGGTGCTGCTGCGCATATAGGCCAACTGTTGGAAATTGTTTTTGTTTTAATAATTTTTTTGCGTGAGAAATACTATGTGTGGCGTAAGTACGTGCCATCTGACTGAAATGAGTGACAATCATGTTCATTGCATGAGACTTGGGAGCCCTGCATTAGCATAACCCCTGAGTTCACATCAGAACCAAAGCCTTTGCAAGTTTACCTTTAGCTACAGTGGTCCCAGGTATTATTTCAAGAGATTTTACATGCAAAATTTGTATTCTAGGTGAGTATATATATCCATAAATTGGGCCATCTAGACTGTCAAATAGGCCTCAAAAACCCATAAATTGCCAGAGCTTCCGGAGGGCTTCACCGCCCCAGGCCCCCACCACAGCTCTGCCCCTGGACCCCATTGGGGGCCTCTGCGGCCCCCAAACCCCCGGCCAGTTTGGGTGATGTCCCACCACACTACGCTGTCAAAAATTTCTGGTGAGAACCCTGAATATTTGTAAAATTCTGAAGAGCAAGAAAAATCTAAAGCAGTTTTTTGTAAACGGTCATTCTGTGATGAAATTGATGTACTAGAAGCATTATTTCTGAAAAGAAAATGAAGACAAAGTAATACTGAGAGACAAGAAGAATAATACAAGAATTTCAAATTTGTCAAAGTACAGCTAAGCACAATATATAACAAGAGACTGCATGTAGAAAATTTAATTGATACAAAGGTTTCTGTTCCAAGTATTGGAAAATGTTAGTTGTTCTTTTAAGTTTAGAAATTAAGATTAAATGATCTGAAAAGCAGTGGTAAATATTAAATATAGAATGAAATGTAATGGTTTTAAAAGAATATAATAAAATCAAGTGAAATATTGTTAGACTGGATGGGTTTTTACATAAAAACGCATAGCTCGGATTGCAGAGTGAAAAGATCACAGTCAAGAAACATGGGAAAAACAAATAGGTGAAAGGTCGACGAGCAAAAGCCAGAGAGGAGAAGTGAAGAGGGGAGGGACTAAGCCATGCGCTTGCCTATGGAATTTCCTTTATTTGTTTAACAAGAATAGGCTCTCCCAAGCAAATGAGCAATGTGAAGAATCAAGTTTTATTCCAAATGATGCATTGTGATTTTAAATGATGGGCAGATTGAAAGCTTTCCTGACCAAAGAAATGTATTGAATGATTAATTAAAGATCTTCTCTCTGTTTTGAACAGGAACCAAGTGGTTCTACTTGGCAAAAAAAAATTGAGTTGCAGCCAACAAAACTCCCTATTTTTGAACTCACAGGAAAAGATCCAAGCGAGAGGAAGAGTAACTAAATTCTGTTGATTCAGGTTTGATTCACTGTATGCATCTGAGTGTATGCAGCCTTTGGTAAGAACATGGTTGTGTACTCATTGGAGGTGCTTGCTTTTGCAATGCTGATAAGATTGTGTATTCATTTAAAATATGTACTCTGGCGAAGATTATTATAAAAGCGCATATTCTTGAAGTACTGATCGCCAATAACCTGAAATAAAGCAGAGCGCCCTAAATCTGCAAACTGAAGAAACAGACACACTAATGACTCACACTAATGAAGCTGAGCCTGAAGAGTAAATGACATTACAAATCAATCAATCAATTGGGTATGACATCAATCAATTAATTCAACAGTTATCAATAGCAATTAGTTATTATTCCATTACTCACAGTATTATAAAATATTATTCACCATATTATCATGTATGCAGCATTTATACACAATGTAACCCTATAATTATGCATGCTTGTTTTATTATTAGTTTTAATTGTAGCATTATTTTTATGTATTGGAATATGATTAGTATGTTTGTTAAACTAATATTAGATTGTAAGAGGAGTGCAATATTTTTCCTGCTCTGTCCTGTTCTTGTTTCTCCGGATACGGCCTGTGTTTGGGACCGGAGACCAGGATGTGTGTGTGTTGTTAGACAAGAAACTGCACCACTTACCAGAACACATTAATTATTTACTTGCCTCTGGGAGCTCACCCTAAAGACAGCCTATGTTAAGAACACAGTTGTGTACTCATTGGAGGAGCTTGCTTTTGCGACACTGATTATATTGCGTATTTATTTAAAGTATGTATTCTTGTAATACTCATTTTTGAGGTGCATATTCTTGTAGTACTGAATGCCAGTACCCTGAGCACAAGTCACGTATACGGGATGTTTATTCCATGGAGACACAATTGTCTGGTACACAATCTGTTGCAGAGATGGCTAAGCTAATTCCAGATTAATAAATCAGTCTGAATCCAGATGGGACCCTGGTCAGGGTCAACCTGACGCAAAGTAAGGATGCATCTGTATGAGCAGAGCTAAATTTTGTGCGACTGTCTGTCTCGATGATTTCCACTACGTTCTTGGTCAAGTGCCTCAATGATGAAAAATTGTGTAAACCATTGTAATACTGTCCGTACTCCCTTGTGAGACAATGTAAAAATAATGGTGCGTTTCCGGTAACCCAACCAGCCCCGTCTAAACCATAGACTGTATAAAAAGATGGACACAGCACCCGGGTCTGAAAAGTGAGGCCAATCGGAAATCTCTAAAAATTGCATTCTATTTAATGGCCAGCAGATGGCGACGTTGTTGGTTGCAGAAAGAAGCTATGGAAGTCAACGAGAAAATGACCCAATTTTCCCTCCTGATTTATTATTTCAGTAATAAATTTCCACATCATTTTATGGTATCTATCGCAAGTTTCAAGTCTCCTCCGATATATCATGATGCTCATTTTTGTAAATTATGGTCCCAAATAGACTAGAATAAAGGATAAAGCCAGAATATGCTTTAGGGGCGTGGCTATCCTCTAGTCCTTGTCTGATATGGTCAGATCCACCCGTACATCCACCCTTCACTCCTCCCTGGATCTTCAATGCACGCTCTCATCCAATAGGAATCACATCCAGTTTCAAAATGACAAAATGGCGCTGTTCAAAATGCCAAAATCCTGGCTTCCTAAATGGTAAGCTGAAACCAATGATGAGTGACGTCACGGCTGCTTCGTCCATCTTTTTACACGGCACTGACCGTAAAGATTTTTTGACAAATCCTGAAAATTTCCCAACACAGGTCTGGACTACAATGTTATTGTTATTTTTTAAGCCTAGTTTCAGCAAAACATTGTTTAGCAATCCGTAAAAACACGTAAAAAGAATGGTTTTGAATCGTATGGTTAATATCGTGCCGGTGGCAATTTTTTTTCTACCCGTTATATCCATAGCCATCGTTTTGGCTCCTCTGATTGGCTGCTTGTTTGACATCATTAGATACTTATATGCACGCAGATGTATTGGCCAACGTGTGTTTACAATAATGTTCTAGGATGAGCCAAGCTCGGATGAATTATTATCATGACAAGTGCACAAAGCATGATTAATGCATAGATCAACCATCAGTGGCCTTGCGCACTGGTCACCAGCAAGTTTCTCAATCTCACAATATTGCAATGAGATGCAACATAATATCATGTCAGCAGCGATTGTAAGAAGTGAAAGAATGCGGCTTTAAAACAACCAGTGACAGCAAAATGCATGACGAATAAAATGTGACAACGTGCTCACACCATGAAAACAATATTCATGTCTGTGCATAGGCCATATAAACAAAGCTCAAGAATTTTGGAAATTTTAAGTCAAACACATGATACGTTTTACTTACAAACCCCAATTCCAGTTCCAAGTTGCGACGTTGTGTGAAACGTGAATAAAAACAGAATGCAATGATTTGCAAATCTCATAAACCCACATTTTATTCACAATTGAACATGGACAACATATCTGACGTTGAAAGAGACATTTTACCATTTCATGAAAAATATTAGCTCATTTTCAATTTGATGGCAGCAATATGTTTCAAAAAAGTTGGGACAGGGGCAACAAAAGGTTGGAAAAGTAAAAGGTACTAATAAAAGAAAGCAAGAGGAGCATTTTACAACTAAGTAAGTTCATTGGCAACAGGTCACTAACATGACTGGGTATAAAAAGAGCATTTTAGTGAGGCAAGAGTCTCTCAGAAGTAAAGATGGGCAGAGGCTCACCAATCTGTGAAAAACTGAGTCTAAAAATTGTGGAACAATTTCAGAAAAATGTTCCTCAATGTAAAATTACAAAGGTTTTGAATATCCCAGCATCTACAGTCCATCATATCATCAAAAGATTCAGAGAATCTGGAGAAATCTCTGTGCGCAAGGGACAAGGCCGAAGGTCAATATTGGATGCTCGAGATCTTTGGCTCGTCCGGCAGAACTGCATTAAAAACAGGCATAATTCTGCACTGGAATTCACTGCAAGGGTTCAGGAACACTTCCAGAAATCATCGTCTGTGAACACAGTTTGCTGTGCAATCCACAAATGCAAGTTAAATCTGTATCATACAAAGAAGAAGCCATATGTGAACACGATCCAGAAATGCTGTCGTCTTCTCTGGGCCAAAGCTCATTTAAAATGGACTGAGGCAAAATGGAAAACTGTTCTAAGGTCAGATGAATCAAAATTTGAAATTATTTTTGGAAAACACGGACGCCGTTTCGTGCGGGTAAAGAGGAGAGAGACCATCCAGCTTGTTATCAGCGCTCAGTTCAAAAGCTTGCATCTCTGATGGTATAGGGATGCATTAGTGCCTACGGCATGGGCAGCTTACACATCTGGATAGGCATCATCAATGCTGAAAAGTATACAGAGGTTTTACAACAACGTCTCTTTCAGGGAAGGCCTTGCATACTTCAGCAAGACAATGCTAGCCCACATACTGCATCCATCACAACAGCATGGCTTCGCTGTAGAAGAGTCCAGGTGCTGAAATGGCCTGCCTGTAGTCCAGACCATTCACCAATAGAAAACATTTGGCGCATCATAAAATGAAAAATCTGGCTTATAAGACCCAGGACTGTTGAGTAGCTAGAGTCCTACATCAGACAAAAGTGGGACAACATCCCCCTTCCAAAACTCCAGCAATTGGGCACCTCACTTCGCAGACACTTACAGACTGTTGTTTACACTCTCCAGGCTCATGTTGCAAATTTGCAACAATAAATCAATTGATGACTGATTATAAAATATAAGGACCACATGGGAAACGGTTTGATAAAGTTACCCTTCCAGCTCAGTATTGCAAAAATACAACGTTCGTTCCGCCCGCAGCCACTAATATATGAGAACTATTGTCCATGAATGAAATATTTTTCATATCTCAAAATAATAAATTGGGCTGGAGAGGGTTAAAAGAAGGGGATGCTACACAATGGTAAACATGGCCCTGTCCAAACTTTTTTGATATGCTGCTGCCATCAAATTCAAAATGAGCTTATATTTTTCATGAAATGGTAAAATGTCTCACTGATATGTTGTCTATGTTTTAGTGTGAATAAAATATGGGTTTATGAGATTTGCAAATCATTGCATTCTGTTTTTATTCACGTTTACACAACGTCCCAACTTCATTGGAATTGGGGTTTGTACATCAGAGGTGCACTCCCCGGGATTTTTGCTGCGTAAAAACGTTTATTAAGCCAGATTTTACCTTGAGTAGCACCGAAAGCCATAATTCCGCACTTCTCACGCGTTTCTTTTCACAGGGGCTGGAAGCTACGATGAGGTTATGAGAAAACCGTTCATAAAGGTGGAATGACTTAACTACTTGCTTATTGATTATGTCATTGGGGCTACACTGCGTTATACGGCTTTGTATGCAATCGTGTATTAAGTTACTCTTCCATAACATCGCCATCCAGCAAGCTTTAACTAGTTGCCATTAGCTAAGGAAAATTTTGGTAATTAATTATTAACACTCATATTTAAGCGGTATGATTTGGTTTTTGCCCTAACTTCACTAGCTACCTGTACTGGGCATGAGCTCGTCTGATATGATTTGTGGTGCTTCGTGTGTCCCAACTGTCAAGATCACATACATAGCTAGCAGTATAACACGCCTGTAATACATCTCTGGCATAACTGCATGCTTGTGTTCGGTTGACAGAAACAGTCAGCGTTGAAGGAGATGGAGTGCGTGTGGAGAGTGGTCATGTTGTTTATTTACTTTTTTTTTCTTTTTTTCCCAGCCAAGGTTACATGCAAGGGGCAGGTGGCAATTTTAAGAGAGTTTAATTCTAGTTCCATTGTTAGTAGTGTTTCAGAAAAACTTTAAATCATTTTAATTGATCATGTTAACTAAATTCTGTACAGGGATCTGTGGCTTGATCTTTCTGGACACTGGACAAGAATATGAGGCTTAACTTTCATAGGATCAGTAGCTTGATCTTTTATAACTTATTTCTTTGAGGCTTTTGGTGTATTAAAGGTGTTAAAATATCTGAACATTTGTTCATGGAACAGGATATTCCTCAAGTACAGATGTTTCGGATACATGTATTTTTAAGTCTGTCTTTTGTCAAATCAGATTTAATCTCTGCAATGTTGGCCTCATATCAAATTCCCCTCAAATTTGGTTCCTGAAATTGATCAGAATGCATTGTTCAATGCATTGTGAATTGAAGTCTGCATGGGAGTTGAAGTTTTCAGCTGATCTCCAAGGCATTCCTGGTTAATAATAGATCAATTGAATACTTCAACTCCCATGCAGACTTCAATTCTTTCAATGCATTGTTCTCCAGGAAGTCCAAAACCAGCCTGGGTACTGGCAGACGAAAAACACTTACCTGAAACATAAAATAATTTCCTAAAATAAAATAAAATAATCATACCTACCTACAACATTATGTTCACTTGGCCTGACGTGGTTTCTTGGCTACAAGTATTGAACGGGAAAAAAGATGACCAGCTTTGATTTGCACAAGGAAAGCCTGGCTTTTTCTCTGTTTGAAATAAAGTCTATAATTATCCTGGAAGTTTCTCGCCTCGCTCCAGTAATTTTGAATCAATATTGACATTTTCCACAACAATCACTCTCTCACTCCAAAATGATGAGACAGACACACAAATGAGTGTCACATGAAACGGAGTGCTCTCCATCTCCAAACCGATGAGACAGACACACAAATGACTGTCAAATGAAGCCGAGTGCTCTAAATCGCCAAAATGAGAAAACAGATACACAAATGAGACAGTCAAAAAAAGCAGAGCATCATCAATCCCCAAAATGAACAGAGATACAGAAGGAGTTAAGGGTTAGTCAAACAAACAAAGTGCTCTCAATCTTCAAACTGAAGAGCAATACACAAGGAGACCAGGATTAGTAACAAAGATTAATGACTCAGCACTCTAAAATTCTAAACTGCAGAGACAGAAACCGATGGTCAAATGAACCTAGCATTCTCCATCTCCAGTCTGTACAGACAAACACACAACGACATCACTATAATGCTCGTTCCACTGGCCAGTCTTTGCTATAGAAACAAATTCAGCATGGCTGAAGTAAACCGGACCAACAGATTCAGGCAAACACTTGCAGCTTTCAAAATTCAGTTAAACAGGACGCGTGATTATGGTCATGCGTGGTATTAACACTTTAGCAAGTCAGGATGTGTGGTCAAGAAAGTACAACAATTCAGTATAAATGGACGTGTGGTCACTTGAACTGAAAGTTTACCTCTGTAATGCCTCCTCCAGCTGTTTGACCGTTTTATCTACCGCCGCAGAAGCTGACAAAGCTTCCTGCAGCTTCTGAGACGAGGCCGCTACTTCTCGCTCTCTCTCGTCCAGGGCACTCTTCAAACTCTGGACTCGACGCTCCGACTGAACATACTGCTCTTCGCTCTCCTGGAGCTGGGGTCACACAGGCAGCAGAGCACCAACACCATCAGTACCCTGAACCACAGCATCTTGCTTGCATCACACCCTCTCTTCCCCAAACCCCTGCCCCTCCCCCCAACCCCTACGTACCTTTCCCTTCAGTCTATCCATGTCCTTCTGCAAGCGCTGCTTCTCTTCCTCCAGGTCGCTGCGGTAACGAGTGTTCACCTCCAGCGATGCCTCGGACATGGAGAGCTTCTTCAGCGAGTCGGCCAGCTCCTGCTGGAGCTGCCTTAGTTTGGCCTGCGAAAGGAGTAAATATTGGAGCATTCAGGACAGTGCATGGACAAGAAAACACAGAGCACATTGTGCAATGAAGGACATTCAAAGGAAATCTGTGGAACAATTCACAACGTAGGTCAAGGTGTTAAACACTTGGCCAGACCGAAACAGTGAGTTAAATCCTTCCCACAAATGAGTAGTAACCTTACACACAGGCGTCTTAATGATGCAGTTATTGTAATTTTTCCTGAAGCACATAAAACTTCTTCTTTTATGAGGTGGTGCCGTAGAACTATTCAAAAGAAGGGAGTTTATAAGTCTGAAATGGTGGAGTAGATGTTGCATGAATCATATCTCCCATAAAACCAGATCGGCTACCAGCCCAGCATATCTAGCAACAGAAGCAGCCAGGGAATATTTCATAGTATACAATGATTATGAAAAAAAAAATTGTCTGACTTTATAGCAACAGCATAAAACCATAAACACTCAAATGAATGAACATCAAGCAGTGAAACGCAGCTTATTAAAATAAAATACACACAGTAAATTCCTGTGTTGTCACTCAGCAATCAAAATCTCACATTTCATTTTAATATAAATACACAATGTTACCATTGCTAATGCGTAGAGGTCCAAAATGCAATATCCATTTTTTCCATCATTCTTGAGCCCTCAAGAAAAAAAATACATAAAATAGAGAGTACAGCCTAATCCAAAAATTCCTGCTTTTAGCACTTCTTGTCCCTTCAAATCTTTTCACAGCTCGAGTAAGAGTTATAGCTAAACACGGCATCCAGCGATTGAATAACTAACTCAATTGAAGTGCAATGTAGTGAAGAACTGTCCAACAATATGGAAAAAAAAGCTTTTTCTAACACTGAACCTACTTAAGGAGAAATTCAAGCAAAAATCAGAGTGACACAATTGTTAACTCCTGGATAAGCCGTTTGTGAATCAGGGACTGGTCATCCATGCCAAGATCATATTTATCTTACCTCCCGATTGATTTGATTGATTAGTTTGATTGATTGATTGATTGACTTGATTAGTCAGTGACGCTCAAGTCTCATCTCAACGCCCCTTCCTAAGCTTCGCTTCTACAGGAGTAATCAGAGTTGGAGTTACCATAGTGGTCCATGACGTTACCTCCCTCTCTGTGTTCTCCTGCTCCTGCTTGCGGACTTGCTCACGGAGCTCCACGTTCTTGTCTGCCAGATCCCTGTTCCGCTCCTCGACCATCTGAACACGACCCTCGCTGTCGGCACGCAGCTGGGCCAACATGTCTCCAAACCGCTCCTGCGCATCAGTGACCGCTCGCTCCTTCACCATTCCCTTACTGTGGGCCTCCTCTAGTTGTTGTCGTAGCAGCATGTTTTCGCTCTGCGCTTGACCGAGCCTCTCCTGCAGCGCCTCCAGCCTGGCGCCCGCCTTGCCTCGGTTCTCCTGCTCGGCTTGCAATGTGGCGTCCTGCTCCTTGAGCCGGGCCAGGGCCTGCTCCCGCTCCCGTTCCACCGTCTCTAGTAAGAGGCTCTTCTCGGTGAGCGCCAGAGCCGAGCGATGGCACTCATTCTCCAAGCTGTTGGCTTTCGCCTCGGCTTTGCCCAGGCGCTGGGAGAGGCCGTGTGCGGCCTCACGCTGAGCGGCCGCCTCCGCATCGCGCTTCTCCTGCGCCCGCTGCCACTCGTCCCGCTCCCTCTGTAGTGTTCGCTCCACTTCGGCCCTCCCCGCCTGGCTATGCTCCACCTCCTGCATGGCGGAGGCCAGCCGCACCCGAGCAGAGTCTGCATCCGCCTCCAGCCTCTCGCGCACCTGCCTCTCGTGCTCCAGCTTCGCAGCGGCCACTGAGGCCTCAGCCTTCAGCGTGCTCAGCTGGCTGTTGCACTGGAAGACAGTCTGTGCCAGCGCTTCTTCGCTCAGCTTCAGGTCCCGCCGCATGTCCTCCAGCCGCTCCCGCAGCGCCTCACTCTCCTCGGAGAGACGGCCCTCCTCCTGTCGGCTGTGGGAGCGTGCTCGCTCCAGCTCCATCTGCAAAGCGCCCACCTCCTCCTGCAGACTGCGGCTTTGTTGAAGGAGCTCCCGCTCCCGATCGCTGGCCTCCGACAGCTGGGACAGTGCCTGTAAACCGCAGCACAGAGACACATCAAACAGTACTGCTTACTTCCATATACAGTGGGCTCCAAAATTACTGGAGCTGACTGGCAAGTGGCAACGTACAAACAATGCAAGAAGTATATGAACAATATAAATATAGAGAAACAGAATATACCAACATGAGTGAAATACTTTACTTTGTTAATGTTTTGATGGAAACAACAAAAATCATCACAATCATTTAATACAAATAAAAAAAATCAAGGTTTCATAATTACTGGCACCCTTCATTAAGTACTAAGTGCGACCACCTCAGGGATAGATAATGGCATGGAGTCTTTTCCTGTAATTTTCGACAAGGTTAAGGCACTCATTTGAGGGGATTTTGGACCATTCCTCTAAGCTGGTCCTTTAAATATCCTTCCCATTCTTGGGTCTCAGTCTATGGCAACTGAGATGGCCATTGCAGAACACTGATTTTGTCGTCACAGAACCATTTCATTGTGGATCTTGAGGTATGCGTTGGGTGATTGTCTCGTTGGAAAGTCCACCTTTGGCCAAGTCCCAGCCTTCTAGCGAAGGAAAACAGATTCTCAGCCAAAATACCCTGACACTTGCCGGAATTCATTCAGCCATTAATCTTAACCAGTGCCCCAGGACCTCTTGAATTAAAACAGCCCCAAAACATGACTGACCCACCATCATATTTCACCATGGGTATGAGGTGCTTCACTTTACACATCTCTTTTTCACCATCAAACGTACCAATGCTGTATCTGACTGAAACATGCAATTTTTGGCCTCATCTGACCAAAGCACCTTGTTCCAGTCATAATTTAAATGACGTTTGGCAAACTCCAAGCGCTTGCTTCTGTGTCTTCTGCTCAGAAAAGCTCTCTTCTGGCAACCCTTCCAAAGAGCCTGTGGTTGTGGAGGTGGCGCCTGATGGTGCTTTTTGAAACCTGGTGAACCCAAGATGCCACCAAGGCCTGCAGTTCCCTCACAGTGATTCTTGGGGATTCTGTTGCCTCTGTCACCATCCTCTTCAGTATCCTAGGGGGCAAAATGCAGTCGTGTCCTGTACCCTTAAGTACTTTCAACAGTTCCATATCTTTAGAATTTTTTAATACTTGCCCTGACAATGCTCCGTGGCATATTCAATTGTTTGTGAATCTTCTTGCAGCCATTACCAGATTTATGAAGGTCTATGACGATCTGCCTCTTTTGAACAGACAGCTGTTTTGTTTTCTTCATGATGTTGGATGACAAGGGGATACTACATGTGTCTTACCTCATTTTTACACACTAGTGAAACAGGAAGTGATGTAATAGCTCAATATAGTTACTTAACACTTAGATAAAACTTAAACCTGGTTTAAATTTTGGTAGATGTTATTTACAATAATCTTTAAGGGTGCCATTAATTGTGAAACCATGATCTGGAGGAAACTTATTTTTAATCAAATCAGTAAATTATTTTGGTTGGCTCCATTGGAAAATTAATATTGTACAGTATTTCTCACAAATTGTTATTTAGAGTTTCTCTATAAATATATATTTTTAAAATTCTTTGAAGTATTGTTTGTGCATTGCCTGTCAGGGGTGCCAGTAATTTTGGAGCCCACAGTCACAATGAAGAGAGCTCACCCACATGCTTACAAATGTACTCACATGCCAAAACACATTAAAGAAGTTAATATCTTCTGATAGCTGAAACATTCTTGTTTACTGTACCCGGGGGGTGACTTGTATAACAGCAATTTTGGAATAAATAAGCGGTTACTGGTTAGGCCTTGAATCAAACATGCATAAATGCAGCCTTGATTACAACCTTGTGGTCTTAGCCTCTTTGCGCAGAAGCCAAGTATGGCTAGCAATGCGTTACCCTATTTAATGCTTGATAATCCAAGACTTGAGCTTCATAGAGCAGGGGGAAATGGCTCAACTGAGACAAGACACAAAGCATTTAGAATTACATCATATTTCAGATTATTTACATGATTTTGGTGGAGGAAAAGGGCTGCAAAAAAAAAAAGAAATCATGAAAATTCAGCATTGAAATTGTAAAAAAAAAAATAAGACTGAGAATTGAAAAATGGCTGGGAGTTAAAACAATACATTTATGGGATCATAAACTCCTTGACCACGAGTGTACTTCATCTGAGCATGCAATTCTAAATTATCAACTCATTAGGAGCCAAATAAGACCGCTCTCAAGGTGGCTCCTCAAACTCTCAGGGCCCTCACAGGGCCGTACGTCAACTTTTTCTGCGCATAGCACTGGTGCTACAGAGGTTCATAGTCTTGTAGCACAAGACAAAAACTGGTAGCACAGTTAAAGCATCTGCTACATCTCTAAAACCAACCACAAGTAGTGCAGTTTATCATTTAAAGACACAAAATATTAATAATCTCTTTGTAAATTGAAGTACTTTCAAGGTCTCGAAATTCTTTTAATTCATACATTTAAAGTAATTTGCATTAACATTAAACAGACCTCCCCATTATTTGATATTTATACTACTTATTTAAGTATTTATGCATTATGTGCATACTGTTTATATAAACATACTGTAATACTGTTTATGTTTATTAGTGTATTCCTAAGACGTGCGGTGATGTGAGGCAGTGGCCTAACCTTTTATCGCTGGATTTTGTCAACCTGTTCCCACGTACTATACCTAATTGACGATCAAAATATTAAATCCAAGCCTATAGGAAGCCTGTATACGGATAGGTGATTACGACAAAAAGATTCATTGACGTGTACGCTTCAATTCAAGACGGCAAGGATGGAAATACATTTAATCAATAGAAAAAAATCTCAGCTCTCTCGATAATTTTGGGCATTGTTTTTACCTTTTGTTCATCGGATTATGAAAGAAGACTGAAAATAAACACCCCATTTTTTGATTGGGGTTTAAAAAAAATGCTTATTTAAAGGGGAATATATTGCATATGGCCAATGATATTCCCATTTATACATGTGGCCCATGCTGAACTTTTCCCTTGGCCACAGCTTAAAAAATAAGTTTGGCAGATAAAAAAATTTTGGCTTTGGACACACTTAAAATAAGTGTGGGCAATGGAGCAATGTGCATCTTGTCCACACTTACCACTGCGTCTAACGCGAATTTCGATCAATTTTTGTGCTTGGACGCACTTAAATAAGTACGAATAGTCACTTCGACTGCATATTGATCAAGCATTGAACTCGGCATAAGAACTGATTGGCATTGCTTGCTTCGGCTTCCTGTTAGCAAGTACGCGCACATCTGCAGTTTCGTGAGCATTTCAGATTCGATGAACTGAGTAATAACGCCGCGGAAACTTGAACTGGCCCGTCATTCTGCCGAATAGTCTTTTTAAATTAGTTAATCGTCTGATTGCTAATCAAGCAAAGGGGACTAATCATTCGCTTTACGGTGAGGATTGTGCCTCACCTAATTAACCTCCGACCACACGTCAATGGCGTATTCATACGACTGTGTCCAGCGGAGGAATTGTGGGAAATGGTGTTGGATAGGCAGGTGGGATCGTGTCTCTTATTCGTATGACAGACTACAACTACCAAGTACATTAGCGAGGTGGCATTGTTTCACGTCTCGCTCTCTCGCACACACATAACGCCTCGATCTCTCATCGCACCAGTACTAAAACAGTACGTTCATTCATTGCACGGACCAGTTTTCATGTCGCACGTGCAACATTTATGTCGCACTGTACAGCCCTGCCTCAAAATGGCGCATTGTCATATCATAAAATAATCATATTTTTAACACAAATCAACTTTAGACACATGAAATTCAAGATGAATTCATGATTTTCTAGCAGAATTTAGCATGAGCTTATCAATGTAGGCAAAGTTGGACATCAATGGTCACCAGTAACCTCTGCAAACCCAAAACATGCCTTTTCTCCAGGATAAAGTTGAGAATTTCGTCCAATTTTCTTCAGAGTCCCACAAGCCAGCACATTTACTCATTAAAGGAACTGCTTATTTACCGGGCAGAATATTCACTCCGCTGTGAAAGCTGGCAGTTCCCACATCCGAGCTCGCAAACTTATATCAACACTTTCCACACCTTATAAGGAACAAGAATAACTCACGAACACAGTAGTATCAGCAATATACCTTATTTTAACAGAACAGACATTCCACTATCAGGAAAAAGCAGGCAATGTGCCACCCTACATTGAACAGAATGGTGCAACAAACTTAGCAGGGGATCTACCAAAGAGCTTGAGCCAAAAACTCAGCATTCGATTTTGTTGAATACGGTATAAATTATAAAACAAAGCTCCATTGAGCTAATTGCCACCACATGCAGTATTATTAGTAAAGACTAACGGTTACTCTTACTTACCAATATGGCAAACCAGCGCTGTAATCATCATGGCTATGGTAAACTGAGAATAAAAAACAGCTAGCCTTAAGAAAAAAAATTAAAATTGTACTTACTCATAAAATGAAGAAAAACCTTTCTTCATTGAATTCCTCCTCCAGAGACAAAGATCTAAATGGTAGAAGGAACCCTCCAGTCCTGTTTCATTCAGATTAATTCCCACTGACCAAGTCCGGATCTCATTTAAATCCCGTTAATGTCAGTGAGCACTTCAGACCGGTTTTGAAAGTCTTTTTTTTCTACGCAATCGGGTCATTTTCAGTTGCACAACATTAAGTAAATGAGACCTAACTTGCTGTTATGCAGAAGTTTAGATACTTTTCTGATGGTCCAATCAATGTATTTCAGTTACTGTGGAGAGTTTATACTCTCTGGAATTGGATAAGAAACAAGTCAATCAATAGATCATTACCGCGGAAGTTTCACAAGAGCCTGAACTATAACTGTGCTTTACGCAGATGAGCCTAAGCAATCAACAGAGTGACTAGCTATCAATGAGAGTACAACTCCTGGGAAACAGGGATGGGACTTTACTCGTCCATATTCTCAACGGTGTTCGAGCTCGGATTGCTAGTAAATATTCAATAACTGATCCGGGTGTGCCACCTAGTGATAGAATAGTGTAACTGCGTGCATAAATAGAGCATCTCCATGTCAGTTGATGTCCACATCTGCGCAGAGGGGTTAATCAAACCTAAACATTATATTTAACTTCACTTCAAAATGGTCTCCAAAACAGACCTATACCAACTTGAAAGATATCCAGAATGTTCATGTCGTTCTTATAAAATGAAATAAGGCATCACGTCTACGATACATGCAATAAATGCTTGTAGGATGTAGGACGAGACACTCATCCTATGTAACAAGAGGATGTCACCTCGTCTGTTCAAACCCAGATAGCATCACCTTTCTGCTAGAAAAAACAGAATGTGAGCTCATTGGATGCAGAAACAGGAAAAAGTGTTACATCATTGGCTAGTAAACCTAGGCACGTGTGAAGACACCTGGCAATTGTACCATGAGAAAAAGCGTTTACCTCACTGCTTTTGTTGAAGTTCCGGTTCTCCTCCTCAATCTCCTTCTGTTTGCGCAGATGGGAACTGAGCACGCCCTCCTGTAAGGCCCGAGCACTGCGCTCCTGGTTCAGCATACGCTGGGCCTCGCTGCGGTCCTCCTCCAGCTGTCACATCATCCACACACCTTGGCATTACTCACTACATGATCTCAGACTACCCACAATACACCATAATGCAAACGGCGCGTCACTGGCAATCAACACGCCACTGCACAGGCTTCATTTATTTGAGGGGCGGAGTGGGTCATCATAAGCCCTCAAGAGCGCAAGTAAACAAGTAAGACCCTAAATTACACACACATACCATTGTGGACAGGTTATATGCATCTCAAACCCCTCTTTAGTTCAAACCAAAGTTACGCCTCTGCATCAGTGTGAAACAGATGATGAATAGATGAGAGTGCATATGGTCGTTGAGAGCAGAAGATGCCCATTAGCCCAAGCCTAACTGACCTGTTTCATGTTGTTGATGAGCGCCCTCATCTCCAGCTCCAGGTTCCTCATGGCCAGCTCTGTCCTCTGGTGCTCCTCAACCTCAGCCCGATGCTGCTCCTCCTTCTTGTGCAGCTGCTCCCGGCTCTTCTCGTACAGCAGAGCTGCGTTCCTGTGCTTTTCCTGCTCCTGCTTCAGAGCAAACCTACAGAGAGTGGAATTATGGGCCATTTGAGCACCAAGAGCGGATGTCACATGATAGGTATACACCTGGGCATAATATTACATCTGACTTGGAAATGAAGCTCTAGCAAAAGTTCAGGCAGGAAGACTTGCTTTTTTCAGCGAGGAGAACTCCCAACTAGTGCTGCACGATTAACCAAATCATAATTATTTTAAGCGCAATAAAAGTAACTGCCACTATGAGGCAGACAGATGAGCTTGCTTATTACCTTTTCTATGACACATACCCCATGCGGTCATTTGAAATGCTTCCGGGAAGAAAATTAGTGGACTTCAAATCACAGTTTTCTTCCCAGAAGCATTTCAAATAACCGCATTAGGTATGTGTCATAGAAAAGGTAGCGAGCAAGCTTGTCTGGCTGCCTCATAGCAGCGGTTACTTTTATTGCGCTTAAAATAATCGTGATTCAGTTAATCGTGCAGCCCTACTCCCAACTTTTCTAGGCAATTCCAGGAAAAGAGGGACATGATAAACAGAGATTCAATTTTTGCTCAACATCCAGCAAAGGGCCTCAATCTATCAACCAAACCCCTAACTTTAAGAAACATATATATTCATGGCTGAACCACCATTTTTCCGCAAGGGTTTTGCATCCAAACAGATGGTGCGAATTTTACCCTGAAATCAGGTACATTTTACCCTGAAAAAACCCTTTGAAATTACCAGTAACTAAATGGGTATTACAATTCATATCTTTCAATTTGTTATACCAAGAGC
Source organism: Gymnothorax javanicus (assembly GCA_029692085.1). Classification (NCBI taxonomy): domain Eukaryota; kingdom Metazoa; phylum Chordata; class Actinopteri; order Anguilliformes; family Muraenidae; genus Gymnothorax; species Gymnothorax javanicus. The sequence goes on from CM056201.1 coordinate 36,340,000, forward strand.
ATCAATTTAAAGTAGAGGGGAGCTTGAACCCTCATGTGGAAGTTTGCCAGCCAGAAAGTAGGGGGTGACTTAATCGTCCCGGTCAATGTAACGTCCGTCACGGAAATTCTGAATTATTTTTATAGGAAGAAACAGATGGAATATTGACTTAACCTTTTCAATTCTCTTAGCTGTAGCCAAGGAAAAGTCAATAATGGACAAAGTCTGCCTGAAAGTTTGGCACGTAAGATTTGGCAGGGGATCAATATCTGTAACGTCTGTCACATGTAACATCAGTCACAGGAAAAGGGGTCCTGTAACATCCGTCACACCCCCAGAGAGTGGAGGAATGCTTAACTTATCTAGAAAATAAAAGGGAAAGAGGGAATTTTTGCCATGTATGTTTTTGAATTGGGGCTCAAGTGTGTAATTGTGCTCATTTCTAAGGGATGAAGTTTTACTCAGATTGTCATTTCATAGTCAAAGATTGTCAAAGACTGTCACAACATTATCAACATTAAGTGGGTTTTATCTTACTCTTTCAGCATTCTGGAGTAAATGATAGTTCCACTAATTATTCAAAGGTGGCAGCTGCAGCAGGGCAAAATTTACCCATGATGCAATTGTACTTCTATCATTTCCAAAGCCATAAAGACAGGCTTTTTTGAAGTGCTCAATTTCAATTTCCATGAAGCAACATCATCTTAACCAATTATTCTGTGCTTTAAAGGATAGGAACGGACAAGGACAAGGATTTTATAAATCATTTAGAAGGCGTAAATACAGGTTTTCTGTGAAAATGAGATACGGCGCACTGCCTTCCCAATCTGTGCACCGTGCGCATATGGCGCTTAAGCTAAAGAAAATGGTGCATTAAAAAAAAAAAAAAAAAATAGGACCAAGGGTCCTGCAGCTTACCGGCAGGCAGTCTTACAGCGATGATACAAGTTATGAAAATTTCATGTGAAGTTTGACATTTGAATCAATGAAAATCAATGCCAAGGTCACTAAATAAAAGTTCACATACATTTATAAGACCTTCTGTAATACAATTCTAAGCTCTGAAGCAGTTTTGGTGATACAAGTCATTATAATATGTCAATATCTATTCAATATGTCAATTGTGAACTTTAAAAGGTCAGAGAATGTCAAGTTGTGGTCAGCAAATGGACTTCATATATGACTTTCTAAATGTCTCTATACAAAGCTTGGCTAAATCTGTGACCATTTTGGTGATACAAGTCATTGTCATCTCACTGTCGAGTTTGACCCTCAAAGGTCACTGACAGTCAAGTTGAATGTCACCAAATGAAAGTTCATATGTGACTTCCTAGATGTCAGTAAACCAAACTTAGGCTCCATCTGTGACCGTTTTAGTGACACAAGTTATTGAATTTTCACTATGTCACATTTGACCTTTGAAGGTCAATACGAAGGTCACCAAATGAAAGTTCATATGACTTTCTATATGTCTGTAATACAAACGTAGACTCCAGCTGTGACCGTTTTGGCAAGACAAGTCATTGAAATTGTATTATGTCAAGTTTGACCCTCAAATGTCATCAACAGTCAAGCTGAATGCCACAAAAATGAAAGTTCATACGTGACTTCCTATGTCAGTAATACAAACCTAGGCTCCATCTGTGACCTTTTCAGTGATAGAAGTCATTGAATTTTCTCTAGGTCAAGTTAGACCTTCGCAGGTCAATATGAAGGTCACCAAATGAAAGTTCATACATGACTTCCTATAAGTCTCCAATACAAACCTAAACTCAATCTGTAATGATCTTGCTGATATAAGTAATTGAAATTTCACTGTATAGTTTAGCTGTTCAAGGTCACTGAAGGTCAAGTTCAAGGTCACCAATGAAACTTCATACATAACTTCCCATATGGCCACAATACAAACCTAAGCTCTATCTGCAATAGTTTTGGTGATAGAAGTCATTGAAATTTCACTATGTGAAGTTTGACCTTTGAAGGTCACAGAAGGTCAAGTTCAAGGCCGCCAAATGAAAGTTCAAACATGACCTCCAATAAGTTTTCAATGCACATATGTTCCCAATATTCAATATTTTCAATCCTCGAAACTTCTGAAAATTGTAACATTTTGCTTGACCTCAAGTTTGACCTTTCAAGGTCATCTGAGGTCAACTTTAACACAGCCAAAATATAGGTCAAATATTACTTCCTATATGTCAGTAATACAAACTCAATCTCCATCTGCAACCATTTAGCTTCCACAGGCGATTTGGCCCATTCTCCATAAGACCCAATGTTAAAACACAGCACCCCCATTAGACCCACTTCCGTCGATTCAATCAAAATCAAAACAAAGTGTGTGTGATTTTATATCAATTTTTTAATGTAAATATGTTTCTGTTCACTGACGTTGTGTTTTGTTGTTGTTACGTGATTTTATGTACTTCGAGTATGAAATAAAGATATATATATATATATATATATGTGTGTGTGTCAATAATACAAACCTAATCTCTATCTGCAACCATTTGGCCTCCACAGGCCATCTTGCATATTCATAAAGTACAGCGCCCCCAATAGACCCACTTCCGTCGATTCAATCAAAATGGCACTTGCACTGTACATTGATGGTTCCAAGGTAAGTTGATTGCCTGATTTAGAAAAAAATTTATCGCGTAGTTTTTGAGAAATAATTTTTTCAAATTTCTCAGTTTTATGTTTAACATTGGAGCCAAAATTTCAAGGGCCCATAAAATGGACAAAAATGATTCTATCAAAAATCCGAGAAAAACATCTGGAGATATGGTCTGTTATTGCAAATTTACATGAAAATTCATCGGGCAAAAAAAAAAAAAAAAAGAAAAAAAATGTTCCGGACGACGGACGCCACACCACGACAATAGCTTATCGGCCCATATGGCCGGTAAGCTAAAAACTACTTACTGGGCCCCAGTGGAGGCCAAGCAGCATAATGAGGTTTATCCCATAAATGATTAAAAATGGGCGTGATACAACCCATTAGATACAGGTTTGGTATCACACACGTGTAATACAGCTTTCTCATGTCACAATTGTTCAGATTCCGTTCATTGGCAAACAGTTTGTCCCCACACCTCTGATAGTCAGAGTCAGAATACAGAATTTAACCTGTGTGATTTATCATTCGCTATAAGTTTTAATGCTAGTTTTGTGACTTCTAATCTTACAGTCCAGAGTTGAGTTAGTGATTCTCACTCAGAATTGTTTCTTGAGTTTTCGTTTTGAGTAAGCAATGTATTAAGCAAGTGGATTGAGTCTGCAGTCCTCAGTTTACAGTACAAGAAACAGGACTGTTTGAACAGAGTAAGGATATAAACACCTTCATAGGTATAATGCATTGATTGCTCTACACCTGAAGTGGACAGCTATTGAGTTTGATTGATTAAAGAGAAACCTGAATAAAACTATTTCATAATAATGTTAACTGCAAGATACTGTGTAATTGATGCACACTACCAAAACAAAGTCACAATGATCTTATTACCTACTACAGTCATGCATAGATGTGGTTATTCCATCATTCCACTGGACGATATTGACTTTTTTCAGCAGAAGGTTTTGTTTTACTTCAGTGGACAAAATGTAACATCCATCACGTAACGTCCGTCACAGAGGATTTTGCGCAATTCTATACCTGCCTGCTAAGAGACTCTCATTTGGAGCTGTATTATAATTAGTGTATTAGATGGCCTAGTGCTCGTACAATTCTGGGATAAACATTCATGTGTACCATTGTTGAGAAACAGAGAATTTTGAAATAAACATGGCTGAATTTTTTCCATGTCTTTTCTTGTACCATCCGTCACGTTCATAATTGTGGTTCCTGCCAAACACACGGACATCACTGGATGGCTTTTCTTCCCCCATCAAGCAGCCTCAGACTTAGGCTGGTAATACACATAAGGTTGAATTTCTTGGAGTAAAACTTTAGCTGTGAGGGTAGTTGGAATGGCTAAAAATTCCTTCTGATGTAACGTCCGTCACGGTGGAATTGCCCCTCTCCATTTTGGGATTGCACTTTTAGTGCAGAATACTACCAGATATCATGTTATGACAGGTTTCATCCACAAATCATAAAATCTTTAGTACATTTTGACATTTTGCTCTTACGATCTAAATTTGAAGTGAAAAAGCGTCTTACTTGAGGTTGTTCAGGTCCGTTTCCAGCTCCACCTCTCGGCGCTCCAGGACGGATCTGCCCTCCCGGGACACCTCCAAGGCCCGCCGCAGCTCCGTACGCTCCGTCTCCAGCCGGGACACTTTGTCTGCCAGCAGACTGTAGCGCCCCCTCTCTCTCTGGATGGTTCGCTCGTACTCATGGAACATGTTCTGCAGTTTCACCATGCTCACAGAATCTGAGAAGGTTAATCCGACAAGGAAATCAACAAATCAGCCGGTGGAATCTGCCTGCCATCGCTAAACATAGACCATCTGATTTTATTGGTCCACATTCATGTTCTGGAACCTCACTGTTTTCAATTGCCAGCAGTGACTTGCATCAGAATTTCAACATCAAATCATTCTGTAATTTCACGTCTCCACTCACATTCGGTCAGCTTACCTACTGAGGATGAATCAAGCTGCTGTATGAGAAGGGAGGCATTGCGGTACCCTGAGGTGGGGGAGACCTCGTCCTCGGTGGGGGTGTCGGAGGACTGAGTGAGCTCATCCAGGTCATCAGCCATCTCCCTCTCATCGTTTCCCTGCAAAATTCAGGAATAACACAACCCAGACACATACAGCAGAGTCCGATCTTGTGCAATACGACCATTCCTCACACAACCGGTCTTTATACATAGCAGTCTGTCTTTTGGAGTTAGGTCTTTACCTTGTTTCTATGATTTTGTGCAGCTGTAGACCTTCAAAAGAAAAATAACAGAGGTAAATTGTCTCAGACTTTGTCACTCAAAGGGCACTGTGTCAGAGGTAATGCAAGACAGATGATTTTTATTCAAACAATGGTTTTATGCGGTATACTTTTTCAGTAACAATCACAATTCAACATAAAATAACAGACAGCATGAGTAGGGGGAGTAAACGACTGCCGGGGGGGGGATTTTTGGAGTCCCAATTAGCAGAGATGGTCCCGGGCATATATACCTTCCATCGACCTCCGAGACTTCACTGACAGTGCTATCATCGAACACTAAGAGGGGGTCTCCGTTAGTGTGGGCTGCTTGCTGGGGCCCTTTTGAAGGCTGATGTACAATCCTCTTGCCTGCGTCATCACCGGCACCCTTCAGCTCCAAGGCCGAGCTGGTGATAACGGAGCAAAGACCTCACACTGAAAGTGCAGCTTGCTTTAGAGGCTTCTCAACAAGAAACCAGTAACTGAGTAACCAACCATGGCATGCACTGAACAGCAGTATTCAGTGAGGCTTGTGACGTGATGAACACACAAAGCAGACAACTCAGATGCATGGCGGAGGCAATCCAATGATCTGAATCTGATGCGTACCTCTTTGGACTTTTAGGCTGAGTGTTTAGTGGAAGACCGTCCCTAGTCTTTTCCTCTGGAGTGGCCTCATTTCCCTTTTGACTCGGCTGGTATTTACGGCTGATCTGAGGAGGCTTCACCTTCTGTGAGTCCTGCGCAGACAGTCTCCTTGTTTCCTTAATATCCCGTGATCTACCTTCACTATGCACCTCAGAAATAATGCTCTTCTTTTCTGTACCAACCTGAAAATACAGATGGAATGTTTGAGATGAGCCCACAAAAACAGCTATGGAATTTTAATCTCTTGAGAAATGTATGGAAATGCAAAGTCACTCCACACAAATTATATCTGGGCAAATTATACCTCTAAGGAAAGCTAATGTCATGGAGATGATGAATAAAACACTTTCTGGACACTCACTCAAATAGGAAGCAAATAAAAGAGGCACTTTGGACACCCTTTCAACTTGCGCACATTCCAAAAAAGACCAAACGAAAATAATCCCTTTCTAATGACGTAATTCGTAGGAATCAGGGACAAATGCTTAGGAAGTCGAGTGCATCGGCTATCGTCCGCTTGTCGTACAAACCCCAATTCCAATGAAGTTTGGACGTTGAGTAAAACGTGAATAAAAGAAATACAATGATTTGCAAATCCTTTTTGACCTATATTCAATTGAGCACACTACAAAGACAAGATATTTATTGCTCAAACTGATAAACTTTATTGTTTTTTTGGATATATTCACTCATTTTGAATTTGTTGCCTGCAACAGGTTCCAAAAAAGCTGGGACAGGAGCAACAAAAGACTGAGAAAGTTGAGGAATGCTCAAAAAACACCTGTTTGGAACATTCCACAGGTGAATAGGTTAATTGGAAACAGGTGAGTGTCATGATTAGGTATAAAAGGAGCATCCAGGGCTTCCATTAGCTTTCCTTTCTCAGGGGTCCTGAAACCCATGAGTTCCTTTATATGGGGGTCCTGATCCTGATTCGGGGGTCCCTGGCTCTCGCTCAACAAGTTGTGCACATCCCAACCTCGGCCATGACCAGAAGGTGTTGGTAGTGCGGTAATTTAGTGTATCTCCTCAAGCCATTTGGTCACAGCTAGAGTGAGAAACATCGATCGGGGAATGTATACATTAACAGCCCACCTATAATCAATAAATATATAAAATACATATAATACACAATCAAGAGTATTGGATTCAATACCTTGTGTGAAATGATCCTATTCTGATTTCATGAAATAATTAGGGAAACCAGTAATGTAACTGTCTTCTTTGTTAAAACTCAGCTGCAAAATAAACAATCGTGAACCACAGCCGAGTCTACAGTCATCTGAACAAACTCTGTAATTGTTGGTCTTAACAATGAAATAACGGTTCCAACTTGTATACAATCAGTCCCTGAAGGCTAATCACATCCTGCTTACAAGGACATATTTGACGCTTAGCGCTTTCTAACAAAACATTTCGATAAATCGGTGGATAGCTACAACCCATGCGATACAGGTTTGGTATCACGCACGTGTGATACACCTTTCTTGCGTCACGATTGGTCAGATACGCTCACTGGAGAACACAGTAACTTGGTAACCGATAACCATCGCCAACGTTAGTTTCTAGTTCGCACAACTTCGCAATTTATTCGTTGTGATGAATAATTTGCTAGCGAGCACGCCAGCGGTTTTTGACATTAAAGTTAAAACGTGTAATTGTAATTGTAGAAACTTGAATTTATTAATTTAATGGCGAAATGCGTTAGCATACTGGCTAGCGAATTATCATATTGATTTGAACAAATCTGTTTGAAATTTTGTTAGGCGGAGCAATATTTCCTTCTTGAAGTTCTTGGCGTTGATGCAATTCTCCCCCCTAACCACAAGGGCATGCACATTTGTTTCATCAGAGCCGGAAGGGTCTGTGTCAGAATTTTTTGGATTAGAAGCATGTAGTGTGTGCATTATTTTGATAGCAATAGGAGTACTGATTTGACAGGCTACAATTCTGTGTCCATACCGCCACGTTGCTGTATTGGATTATTAGACATCATATACTTAGATGTAATTCCATCTGGTTGTTCACTTGGGAGAGGGGGAGTGCATTTTTAGTCAAACAGTGGAGGGTTCTAATCTGCGCACTTTTTTTTCTGAATCCGTCACGGTCAGCGACGGCGGCTTCTGCCTGTCTTATCTTTACTATACCCCTCTTCCTAGTGATCCAAGCATCTGCGACTATGATGTGGTCTGGGTTCGTTTGGTGCCTCTTGAATGCACTGATTTGCAGATTACGTGACCCTGGAGACACGAACGCATTCTGCTACTCTATATCTGTGCACCATTTGCAGAGCCAAAATTTCCTTCCCACTATCATTATTTTTTCTAACCATGAATATTTGAATCGCCACTCTTCGCGCCAGCATCTATGCTTACGGGCCTCGCTGGTAGTAGCTGATTTGGGGCTTGATATCTCTTGCGATTTGGGAAGTTCTCGCAGTAACATCATCCACCTGCTTTTCTCCCCACTACCTTTGTTTTCCTAATTAAGTCGGTGATTTGGCTTTTGGTTTTACTTTAAACAGCGATATTTATTGTGAGACAAAGCAAAGGGTAGGCGAATTCAGACTAGGCTCACACATACTAACATTCAGTACAAATAAGAAGTATTGATGGCATAGAGAAACAACGTAACTCAAATTGATCTCTGTGATTGGTCCGTAGTTATTTTTATATGACCGGGAATGGAATGACTGGGGATTGCCGAGTGGTATAAAAGATCGCAAATTCTGCCGCGTTAAGGGTAACTTGGCATTATTTTGATAAATTGGGAAAATGGACAATGCTACTGAGAGTGGGTATCGCATTTTCAACGACAGAGAACCCAGCAAACAAAATAACGTCCCCAGGACGTCCTCTAATGGTCCCCTCCGAAAGTCCTTGTGCGTCCCCGAAACTCAGTCATGGCTCACTGTGCGTCCTGTGTGATTTTCATGCGTATTTCACCCGAGGTCTCGGGTAATCGCGAGCCCTAAGCATTCCCAAAAGGCTCAGTCATTCACAAGCAAGGATGGGGCGAGGTTCGCCACTTTGTGAACAACTGTGTGAGCAAATAGTCCAACAGTTTAAGAACATTTCTCAACGTGCAATTGCAAGGAATTTAGGGATTTCATCATCTACAGTGCATAATATCATCAAAAGGTTGAGAATCCGGAGAAATCTCTACACGTAAGTGGCAAGGCCGAAAAAAAACATTGAAAGCCCGTGACCGTCGGTCCCTCAGGCAGCACTGCATTAAAAACCAACATAATTCTGTAAAGGATCTTACCATGTGGGCTCAGGAAGACCTCGGAAAACCATTGTCAGTTAACACAGTTTGTCACTACATCTACAAGTGCAAGTTAAAACTCTACCATGCAAAGCAAAAGCCATATATCAACAACACCCAGAAACAGCGCCAGCTTCTTTGGGCCCGAGTTCATCTGAGATGGATTGACGCAAAGTGGAAAAGTGTGCTGTGGTCTGCGGAGTCCACATTTCAAATCCTTCTTGGAAATGATGGACGTCTTGTCCTCCGGGCTACAGAGGAAAAGGACCATCCAGATTGTTATCAGCGCTAAGTTCAAAAGCCAGCATCTGTGATGGTATGGGGATGTGTTAGTGCTCATAGCATGGGTAACTTGCACATTTGTGAAGGCACCAATGATGCTGAAAGGTACAGTATCTCACAAAAGTGAGTACACCCCTCACATTTCGACAATTAATTTATTATACCTTTTCAAGGGACAATGTTACAGAAATTAAACTTGAATATATTCTAGAGTAGTCATTGTACAATATGTGTAGCGGTGTAGATTCACTGTACTGTCCAAATAACTGAACAAACAGTCACTACTTCCAAAATGGGTGGCAAGAAAAGTGAGTACACACCCCAATTGGTAATAGTCAACCGAGCAATGAAATGTGTCTTATTCATCATGTTCATGCTTTTGTCTGTTCGACTGGGCCATATGAGGTTGTGTAACGTGTTGAAGGTTTAAACTGTGGTGCTTTGGGTGCAATGCTCTCATTCTGGTCACTGGATGGTCAACATGGCACCTCATGGGAAAGAACTCTCTGAGGATCTTAAAAAGAGAATTGTTGCTCTCTACAAAGATGGTCTAAACTACAAGAAGATCTGTGAAACCATGAAACTGAGCTACAGCGCGGCGGCCAAGGCTATCAAGCGGTTTTCCAAGACGGATTCTGCTTAGAACAACTCAACAAGAGGTTGAGTCCTCGTGCTCTGCGTCAGGTGCACAAGTTGGCTTCAGAAAACAGATGCAGGAGTGCTGGCAGCATTGCTAACAAGGTTGCAGCAGTGGGAGAACAGCCTGTCAGTGCTCAGACCGTGCACTGCACCAAGTCGGTCTGCATGGCCGTCGGCCAAGATGGAAGCCTCTTCTGAAGCTAGCCCACAAGAAAGCCAGAAAACAGCTTGCTGAAGACAACCAGTCCAAGAACATGAACTACTGGAACGATGTTGTGTGGTCTGACAAGACCAAGATAAACTTGTTTGGCTTAGATGGTGTCCAGCATGTGTGGCGGCGCCCTGTTGAGGAGTACCAAGACAAGTGTGTACTGCCTACAGTCAAACATGGTGGTGACAGCATCATGGTCTGGGGCTGCATGAGTGCTTCTGGTCCTGGGGAGCTGCGCTTCATTAATGGAAAAATGGATTCCAACATGTACTGTGACATTCTGAAGCAGAACATGATGCCCTCCCTTCAGAAACTGGGCCGCATGGCAGTTTTCCAACATGATAACGACCTCCAAGATCACAACAGCCTTCCTGAAGAAGTTGAAGGTGAAGGTGATGGCGTGGCCAAGTATGTCTCCAGACCTGAATCCCATTGAGCACCTGGGAGGCATCCTCAAGAGGAAGGTGGAGGAGCAGCAGGTGTCCAACATCCACCAGCTCCATGATATTGTCATGGAGGAGTGGAGGAGGATCCCAGCAACAACCTGTGCAGCTCTGGTGAATTCCATGCCTCGGAAAATCAAGGCAGTGCTGGACAACAATGTCGGTCACACTAAATATTGTATGGACACAATTTGGCATGTTGACGGTGAGGTGTACTCACTTTTGTTGCCACCCATTTTGGAAATAGTGACCGTTTGTTCAGTTATTTGGACAGGGCAGTAAATCTACACTGCTACATATATTGTACAATGACTACTCAAGAATATATTCAGGTTTCATATCTTTAACATTGTCCCTTGAAAAGATATAATTAATTAATTGTTGAAGTGTGAGGGGTGTACTCACTTTTGTGAGATACTGTACATACAGGTTTTAGAGCAACATATGCTGCCATCCAAGTGACGTCTTTATCAGGGACATCCCTACTTATTTCAGCAAGACAATGCCAAGCCACATTCTGCATGTGTTAGAACAGCATGGCTTCGTAGTAAAAGAGTGCGGGTAATAGACTGGCCTGCCTGCAGTCCAGACCTGTCTCCTATTGAAAATGAGTGGCGCATTATGAAGCGCAAAATACGACAACGGAGACCCCGAACTGTTGAGCAACTGAAGTCGTACCTCAAGCAAGAATGGGAAAGAATTCCACCTACAAAGCTTCTACAATTAGTGTCCTCAGTTCCCAAATGCCAATTGACAGTTGTTAAAAGGAAAGGTTATGCAACACAGTGTAAACATGCCCCTGTCCCAGCTTTTTTGGACTGTGTCGCAGGCATCAAATTCCAAATGAGTGAATATATCCAAAAAACCAATAAAGTTTACCAGTTTGAGCATTAAAGTGGTAATCCGTAAGATTTCCATCTCGTTACTGTCTGTTAAGTCAGTGTCTATCAGAGAGGGGGGACAAAACAACGGTGATTGGGCCTATGACCCACTGATGAAAGCACTTGTATTTCATTCTTTGCCAGGTAAAGCGATCAGTGCGTCTGTGGCGACATTCCCACGCTATATTTAAATACAGGCGCACATCTAGTGATGCTTTTTACGTCAGTAAGCAGTGTTTGGTCTGTCCAGAAGGTAGGAGGAGCATAAGCTAGCTTGAAGGAAGTAAGGAACCCCGGGAGAAGCAATGGCAAGGTAGACGTCAGAAGGGATCCAGTAGCGGTACTTTCCCTAGCCTGAACCTTGGCTCTATCCCCTAACCTTAAATCTAACTTGTCCCTTACACTATATGTCAGTTTTACGGATGGAATTAAGGGAGGACCGTTAAAAATGCAGCCTTCCAAGAAGCGGAAAGTACCGCTACTGGATCCCTTCTGACGTCTACCCAATGGCAATGGCAAATACCATACTGTGTAGCTATACTGTGCACAGTAGAAATTAACTTTAGCTGAGTCTCTGTTGAGGCTACTACTGAAACTAAAATTATAACGTAATTTCAGAAAGCAAACGGGAAAAAAGCTACGTTAACCGCCTCGACAAATTATTTTTATTTAAAAAAAAAAAGAAGAAGTTATAACGTTACCTGTTAACCAGCACGGGAACGTGAATGAAGCACAAATTCTCACAGCGAATGCGTGGGAGTTGGCAGCCCTTTAAGTTAATCGATTTATCATAATAGCCTAACATGTTACTGGAATGAGATGACGCTAATGGATGACTAACGTCACATAATTTTTACTTTTATTGAGTTCAATTGCCGTGTCAAAGGGCATCTTTCCCGTCTGCATGAGAGTTGAGGCGGCGTGGAACTGGTAAGAGCCGTCAATTTACCAACGTCATACAGGCGACTCTGTTGGGTCTCGACAAGAGTTATGGGAAGTGAGGTCCAGAAGAGCACCTGCAATTACAGCTTACTGCCAAAGATGTCAATATAAACAAACCAATTCAAATCTTACGGATTACCACTTTAAATATCTTGTCTTTGTAGAGTACTCAATTAAATATAGGTCAAAAAGGATTTGCAAATCATTGTATTTGGTTTTTATTCACGATTTACACAACGTCCCGACTTCACTGGAATTGGGGTTTGTAATTTGTTCGTTTCTTGGTCTCTTTTGTTTTATATTTCTAGCGGATTAGATTCATGCTTATCATAAAGTATGTTACTGTTGGGCTGAGCCGCTTTGCTGAGCAGTACTGAGCACCACAGCTGGGGATTGAGCCCTGGTCGCAACAGTGTCAGCAGCGGCCAGTAGCCTTTTCAAAGCAGCGAACAACTGGCTTTGCACTGCAGAGAAATAAATTGAGAGGGACTGCCGATTTGGAATTATAGGATTATAGCATTTTCGTTGTTCAACCACCACCAGTTGGCCAGCTGGGGGCCCGTCAGTAAAATTCTAAGCTTGTTCATATTCAGGTATCCTCCGCCCTCCACCTGAGCTTGTGAAGTTTCAAGCTATGAGTGCAAAAAGAAACAGCGGCTGACAGCTGCTTGGTTCGGAGGAGAGCCACAAACTGTCTTCGTTCTCCAGCGATGGCAACATGGGTCGCATACGAGCAAACTTGGGTACATAGTTCTCTAATTGGGCATTCCAGATTCGGGTGGGATCGAAGATGCCAAATTAAAAAAAAAAGAATGTTATTGTTGATGACGCAGAGCACACGTCCCTGTAATATCTTTTTTTCGATTTTTTTCCCTGCAACGAGCAGAAGTGTAAAACTTTCCTTGACAAAGTTCTGGGTCGTAAAAGTCTCCCTTACTTTATCTCAAGAGAAAGAAAAAGTGCTTGAAATCTATCATTATCAACCTGTACTTGAAGTTTTATGTACATTGGACGATCCCAAGTGTAACTTTATTTGAATCCCAAACTTGGACAGTAGAACTGGTAGGCAGCCATTTTACATCACAATTGTCTGGATTTGGGCTTGGTAGCAGCTCAAAATATTGCTATGTATAATCGATGTCCAAGTCAAGCAGGGGTTGAAAAAATTCCAAAATTTTTAGTGGATTTCAATGTCTTGCTTGCAATGTAAAATGCACATATGATAGCCTATGTGTCACAATTTATCCCACGAGTGACGTCACAGCTCTTGGCCCGATTCACAGTGGTGTTCAAAGACCATATTGGGGATTTACATCCATGATTACTCTATTCCATTTTCATCTCCAGGTGGAAAATTTTGATGCTTAGAGAGAGTATTGCATGCCCTTTCGGATGGTACTAAATACGACAATTTTTATAAAGTTTCAAATCAATACATGTCTACTTAAAAGGCCACCAACTCAATGAGATAAAACATTATGCAAAAACTGAAACCAGGCAAAGAAAAAGTTATTTTATCAAAAGATTAAAACAAAGGAAGAAATGGTGTATTTAGAAAAATATGGCCCCAGGAGGTAGCAAGCAAATAAAATGCTCAATTTAGAAAGATAATCATAGTTGTTGCTTTCATGTTGCCAAAATATTTTTTAAGATGCATTGAACTGGGGAAAAAAGTTTCAATTTCAGATAAATTAATATGCTGGTTCAATGGAACATGCAAAGAAACATGCACATCACAAATCCAATGCCATCAGAAGTCCAATTAGTTAAAACATATTTTGATGCGGGACACTTAGAAAACCTTTGAAACTAAAGAAAGTTTTATGACGCACACTAAAAGGGCGAACCCCTTACCTTAAGCCCACTATTCCAAGCAAAAGTTGAACAGCTAAATTAAAGACATATTACTAAGACAAATAAGCAGAAAAATTTCTCACAGGCTTGTCTCAGATGAAATGGCATTCACTCAAACAAGTTTTTCACAGACGAAAACAAATTTTCAGCCAACTATATGGACACACTATAACAAATGTATAAAAACGCAGATGTGACAAATAAGAGCTGGTGTTAGCACGGATGGAGAGATACACAGGGCTGCAGCAAAATCTTTAGTATGAACGAAGAGATGCACAGGGCTAGTACAAAATCTTCACAGACAAAGACCCTGCTAGGCACAAGTTGCTGCAGCATTGGAGCAGGAGAATGAAAGGATAAGAAAATTATGTAGCATCAGAGATGCCACAGGGGCAGGAGAAACCACACCATGCTGGGGAACAGTCGAGGTGATGGTAGGGACTACACAGTGACAAGAAAGGTGACAAGATAAGAGCCAATTGGACCGTGACACAGGGTCCAATGGAAGTTAAGCAGTCACAGCAAAAATGACGAAGGTCTTTTTGACCGTGAACTGATGAAGATAGGACATCAAGAACACATACATGGGAAGAAGACGAAGGGAAGCCTTGGAGGTTGACAATGTGGAAGGTTCTTGATGCATTAGAAAGGAGGAGGAAGATGGAAAATGGGTTTTTGTGTTTAGTCAATGACAGAATCCTTTCTCTCAGACAGCAGGAGTATGGGATGGAAGTGCTGAGAGGAGATCTATGAGAGTGGACATCACAGTCCTCTACCTCTTTCTGCAACTGGGCCTTCTCCTTCTCCAAATCCTGGAGCACCACTTTCAGCTTCCCAACCTCGCGCTGGAACCTGTGCCGATCCTCCTCCAGCTCCTCATCGGAGTAGCGCAGGGAAGCCGAGGGGTTGGTGTGCAGGGAAGGGGTTAGGCTCCTTTCAGAGTATTCCTCCTCTACTTCAGCCTCTTTGTGCGTTCTTTGTTCGGACACACATGGTTTAGTCCTCCTGTTTGGTCGGAGTTTGTGTTCAGGTTTTGGCCCACTGACTGAGCTCTCAGAGTTAACTTCAGCATCCCTTTCAACACAGTTCCCTGGGTTACCATCAAGGTCATCATCCTTGTAGCCATTTCCAGCCAACAGCAGTGCAGGAATTAGTTTGCTCTGATTTTCTGTGATGTGGCCTGGCTCCTCCTGCTGGCTGTTCTCAGAATTGCGAGGGTCCTTCAGTGAGCCAGACTGTGGTTGGGCTCTCCTCTCAGACAGAGGGCTCTCTGCTGGCTCAGTTGCTGAGTCCTCCAGCCCTGATTCTCTCTGTTCAGGAATGGGCAGCAGGGCCAAGCTCTTCGCCCTGACAGCTGGCCGTGCAATTTCCTCTTCCTCGCTAGACTCCTCCTCTGCTGTCCTTAACAGAAGATCTTCTTGCTCATCCTCTACACCGCCAGCATCCAGGTCTGGGTTTTTGGCTTCCTTCTGTGTTTCTCCAAACTTCTCCTTAAGCTCAGCCGCCACAATCTTGAACTGTGATTTCACCTCCCTTTTCTCAATCTCCACCCATATCTTCTCATAGCGTTTTTCCCATGGCTCACTAGCTTTAGCTCCTGCCCTAGTGTCCTCTTCCTCCTGAGAACGGTAACCCTCTTCTAATCCTGAGGCTTCTATGGCATGCTTCTCCTTTGATAGTGCAAATAAAGTAAAATACATCCATATAAAATCGAAAGATCAGGGAAGTCTCCCCACTGCTATTTGCATACAGTATACCATCATTCATAAAATAACATATCACTCAGCCAAATTTGGCTTGCTACGCATTTGACCATCCAGAGAACAATTTATAGACAAAAGGACTTGTTAGTTTTCTCCATGAAGTCTTCACCCCATTTTTACTTTTACACTGAACATTATTAGTGTCTTTCTAATGAGGTAGTGCCATGATTAGCCAATCATGGATGAGTTGAGTTTGTCTATAATGTTTGAAGGCAATCCATGGCCGGACAAGTATCAGCAGAATAAAGCCTGTTACACGAGGGAACAATGGGTACGGAAAAAAATGTTTTTGCTGTGGAGGCAAGTGACAAGACTTGTTAATCGCTGGTCTCCATCCTGAATGGATAGTACTCTGCATTTATGGGATATTAGCTGGAAAAGGAGGAGATGATTAGAGTATGCTTACGCCAGTTCTGGGTGACTGGATGGCAGAGCGGTGGGGAATATAAAACCAGTGCTAGATGACAGATATAAAGGCTGCAATAAGGGAGTTGTATTTAGAGGAGTATTATAGCCCAAACATTTGTAAATTTAGGGCATAGGGTGCAATAATAGTTATATTAAGAGGGGCATTATAGCCTGTACAATTGGCATGTTAGAACACACAAAAATAAGCTTGGAGCAATACAGGGGAAGCCGAAAAAGTAACAGTATAAAACACATACTGAACCCTGAGCTGGAGACTCAAAGGACGCTACAGTAAGTAGATAAAGATAAGCAACAGAACCCAACCTTGTGCGGCTCCTCATCCAACTCCATACTCTGTTTGATCCCTCTATCTTCAGGGCTGAGCTGAGGTGGCCGTGGCGGGGGATCTGCTGACAAAAATCACACTTAAAGTCACAACTCTGTGACAAGAATACGACCCAATCTGCTAGAATGACACATGCTCTAGCTGACCTGGTTTAGACATGGCTTTGTTTTCCGGCGAATTTGGCCGCAGTTTTTCCGGCTTCCTTGGAGTTGAGGCAGGGGTGCCACTTTCTGAATCCCAGTCAGAATCTGAAAAGGAAAGCCACTTGCACCAAATGCCAATTAACATATTGAGAGGAATCATTAATTTTATTGAGGATTCAGGGTGTAACACATCCAGCACCATTGACATTTCTCTGCCTCTCATTCTGTGGTGTCCTGCCAAGTTTTGTTATTGGGGTAGGCTGCAATTAATCACTACTGGTAGTAATATTAACGTGAACAGATAATGAAAAACCAACTCCTATCCGTCTTCTTTGAGGGCATGGTGAAAGTACCTTTCTCATTCTCGAATTTTTCAAGTGATTGCTTTCTGGCACGGGGATGTGGTTGAGGCTGCACAGTTGTGCAGGGGTTAGAGGAGCGGGGACTGGGCAGCTGGGGGGGTTGCAACATTGGGGCTGGAGGGACCCGGGACACTACTCTGAGCCACAGGTGGCTTCTTGGCTGGCTCCTCCACAATTGGTGAGGCCAGCTTGGGCCTCGGAACAGTCCTGCTGGTGGTGCTGGCTGTGTCCCAGTCTGAAGCATCTGCAAGGAGTGATGTGACTGCATCAGAACAGCTGTCCAATGGGAGACTGCTTCTAACAACTAGCCAGTCCTTCAAGCAGACATAAAATTGACTGGTCTGCATGAGCACACCGCTGCTACACTACCAGTCAAAAGTTTTTGCATACCCTAAGATCTTATCAAGTCTTTATCTAACATGTATGTTTACTACAAAGAAATCACTGGAACCAAATACTTGTTTATTACAAATAATAAATTTACAATAAAAATCCACAAGGAACCAATATGAGACTATTACACTAGAACAAAATATAAAAAATTGTAACGATTACAGAAAATATTGGGGTATGCAAAAACTTTTGACTGGTAGCGTGCATAACTCATATGCAATATTCAAGTAGACAGTCATCAACATAAGAGGGTAATCAGGTATCTGTGAATGTGTCAGAATGTGACAAAGCAAGGAGGTCTAGAGCAGGGGTGAAGAACCTCATCCAGAAAGGGTTGCTGTGGATTTAGGCTTACGTTCCATCCAGTGATGCACCAGATTCCATCAATCAACCATCAGAGTTTTAGCCATGGACCTTCAAATAATCAGTTGTGTCACTTCTTGGTTGGAACAAAATCTGCACTTTCACTAGCCCTTTCTGGATAAGGTTCCCCATCCCTGGTGTAGAGTGTCTTCACCAGCATTCAACTGCAAAATGAAATGTGTAAAGGAAGGCACACATAAGAAATGAACTCCATACCTTCTAGATCATCGGCATCATCCAATCCAAGTTCTTCCATTAAATCTGTTAGAATGACCACAAATGCAGGGTAAGTTAGGGAGTGTAACACTGTTAAGTTTCTTTGTGTTCCCGGTCAAACAAATCGGAATACAACCCCAGTTCAAAACAAGAGGCCTGTCGGCCTAGAGAGCTCCGCTGAGGATGAGTGAAATGTCCATGTCATAACTTAATTTCAGAAATCCTTGAAAACTATTGCAATATTAACACATTTGACACATTTGGTAACCAGAATATGCTGTGAACCAATTTGGTGTCTCAATATTTTCCAGTATTCCACACTGTAAATGTTGGGAGTTATTGTGCCCATTCATTCAGATCATACAATAGTTACATTATCCTAATATAAAAGTACTGAGGTCATGCAAAGGTATCCCATAGGGACACCAAACTGGTTCACAGCGTATTCTGGTTACCAAATGTGTCATGTGTTCATATTGCAAAAGTTCTCAAGGATTTCTAAAATTAAGTTATGGCACGGACATTTCAGTCATCCTCAGCAGAGCTCTCTAGGCCGACAGGCCTCTTGTTGAGATATTAATGAAAGACTGAAAAAATGAGCACAAACACTTATTTTTTAAGTCCAAAATGCTGAATTTCTCAAAAACCAGGATGTAGAATTTTCTAATTTTCGCAGGGGATATTCAGAACATCATAAGGAAGGCTCACAACAAATTAGACAAAAAGTTATCAGACAGTTTTTCAGATATTAATGAAAGACTGAAAAAATGAGCACAAACACTGATTTTCTAAGTCCAAAATGCTGAATTTCTCAAAAACCGGGAAGTAGAATTTTGTAATTCTCACAGTGAATATTCAGAATATCATAAGGAAGGCTCGCACCAAATTAGAAAAAAAGTTATTAGTTTTTGAGATATTCAAATTTGAAGTGAAAAGTTGACGCCAGACAGACAGACAGACGGACGCCAGACGACTAGGCATTAGAAAACCTCCGCTGACTGCTGACTATCGTCACAGCAGAGCTAAAAATAGGACCTAGGGTGCTTTAACTTCCCGGCAAGCGATCTTATAGTAATGGTACAAGTTATGAAAATTTCTTGTGAAGTCTGACCAAATCATACAGGGTTAATGTCAAGATCACTAAATAAAAGTTCACACACATTTATGAGACCTACATGTCCATAATACAATCCTAAGCTCTAAAGCAATTTTAGTGATACGAGTCATTGAAAATACATTATGTCAATTGTGAACTTTAAAGGTTACAGACTGTCAAGTTGATGTCACCAAATGGACTTAATATACGACTTTCTAAATGTCTCCAATACAAACCTTGGCCTTATCTGTGACCATTTTGGTGATAAAAGTCATTGTAATTTCACTATGTAGAGTTTGACCTTCAAAGATCACCAACAGTCGAGTTGAATGTCACCAAATGAAAGTTCATGAGTGACTTCCTAGATGTCTGTAACACAAACATAGGCTCCATCTGTGACCATTTTCTCAATACCAGTCACTGAATTTTCACTAAGTCACAAATGACAAAATATCTAACCAAATTCCTCCAACAAAACTCTCTCCAAAGACCTGAGCTTGAGAAAGATGACAGGATAGAACACATATTCAACCAGTCCTCCTTGGAGATGACAATTCCTCATTCCTTTCCCCATTTTAGCTTATTTGTTGAATGTTTCTTTATAGATTGAATGCTTGAATAGAGTTTTGATACAGGTTTCCAGTTACCGATATTTTTATACGTCAATAAATGTGTCAATCAAATTGGTATCATAGTTCTCAATTGGTTTTATCTCTGTTAAAATATATCCTCATTTGTAAGTACCAATAATTTAAAATAAAAAAAATAAAAAAAATCACATTTATCCACACCATATTTGTCCAAGATGTTTTGAAAGGAATCCAATCCTCTCTTTGATTAGATTGAGCCACAAGAGGTGATGCCAGTTTCATTCCAGCACTTTAAACCTCCCATCTTTCTCTGTTGGCTTTAAGGCTGAGTCAAAAGCAACCCATTTCAATGGTTTAGACCGTCTTTCAAATAGGTGCAGTTTACATCCCTTTACCCAAATTTTCATTGATTTAATGAAAATTAGCCATTATCCATTGATTTAATCTATAAGAGTGTGGCTAATATAAAACTAGCAAGTAAAGATTGTGATGGTATTTCTAACAGCAAAGTTTCCAAATTTTTCCATGTTGCTTCGTACTCCTGTTTACAGCAGCATGCTAACCCTCTTAACTGTGCAGCCTTACAGTAGTCTACCTGGCAGGGTGGTGCTTGGCTTCCTTTTTCTTTAGACAATTGCACTATTTAGTCTTTGTCTTCCAACCTCCAACCGCCCCCCCACATAAATCTTGAGAACCACTTATCCCATTCATTAAATTTTTTGGTGTTACTGTGGCAGGTAAGGATTGAAAATAAAATAGAAGAAATCGAGGGAGTACATTCATTTTTATTGCTTCCATCCTATCATGCATATCTAATGACAACACGGACCATCTATCAATATAAGACTTGATATTTTTATTTCAGAGGTCGTAATCACCATCATATACTTTGCGCCATTAAAAACGCACCCCTGAAGTATGTATTGTATTTGTCGCAAATTGAAGAATGTGTCCGTTATTTTTTTTTTTAAAGATTTTTTTTGGGATTTTCACCTTTATTTGACAGTTGCAGAGTAGAGAGAGACAGGAAGGTTGGGATGGGGAAGGCATGCGGCAAATGACCTGAGCCGGAATCGAACCCGGGTCGCCGCAGGAAGGACACAGCCTTTATGGTGTGCGTGCTTAGACCGATGAGCCACCGGGGCGCCCCAAGAATCTGTTTTTCATGCTTTTCCAGTGAGATACGAGTGGAAATAAAGAAAAGTGTGCGGTATTGTAATCTCGATGCGCACCATGTAGATGCCCCATGCATTTCAGTAATAATTAAAGCTGCGCTCAGAGAGCGCAAGTACCTCCGCCAATGCACTCAATGTTATTTTTGCCAGTATTAGCTAGCAACCCCTGCGTTTATGCAGTCCTGTAGTCTTTGCGCAAATATGTTTTTAATGTGTTTAAGACCTTTTGCATTCCCTTGACCTTTGACCTTGACCTCCCAAAATCAAATCACCTCTTCTTTGAACCATACTTAATCATTCCACCAAATTTGATGAAAATCCATCCATAACTTTTTGCGTAATCCTGCTTACAAACAAACCAACAAACCAACCAACAGACAAACGGTAATGATCACATAACCTCCTCCAACTTCATTGGGCGGAGGTAACAAATATTCTAGACAGCAACCCAAACTGGTCATGAGATGAGGGGTCTCAGACGTCTGAGGGTGAGCGCAAGTGCCGTTCGACGCCATCTACGTGAGCAACTCGTGTGCACACGTCCCCTAAAGAAAATCCAATTGTTGCAAAACGTCCAGAATCTGTTACGTACAGGCTGTAACCAGATGTGGTTCTTTGGAGCCACTGTAGTCACTCGCGGCTGCCCCAAGCGAGGACAGTAAGCAATGGTGCCAGTTTTCCATTCTCGGACAGACGGCCGACTGATTGCTGACTGGTGACGGTGCAGACGATGCGCCTCCTCTCGGTGGCTAAGACCTGCCCGTAACATGCTAATGGCTGTTTCTCTCTTCTGTGTAGTAAGCCGTTCCATTTTCTTGATGCCGTAGCATTTTCTTTTTTTTTTTTGGTTGGCTTAATGTAGGCTATTGACCACACCCAAAAGAACAAGTCAAACATCACTATACACATCACAAACAACTCAATGTTCGTTATAACTGAAGTGCTTGGCGTATCCAGATGGCGCACGTCGGGATTACAATACCGAGCGCTTTTCTTTATTTCCACTCATGGAAAAGTAATAAAAACCTTGCGATTCCTCAATTTATGACAAATACAGAACACACTTCACCAGTGCATTTTTAATGTTTCTAAGTATACATTTTACAAATGTCTTCAGGTATTTTAATCCCCAGGTTCTTAATCTCTGATGAGCTCATTTCAAATCAAATCCATTTAGCATGCCTTTCTGTGGGGTATAATTATAACTTAAAAACTGCGTTTTTGCACATTTAGTTTAGATCCAGAATATGTTCTGAAATCTTTCAGTAAGGACATCAATCAAGGGATGCTGACCTCTGGGTTGGTTACTGTCAACAACATGTCATCCGCATACAGAGAAATCCTCTGCTCTTAGTTTCTAACCATTATACCTTTAATTACTTGGTGAGCCCAAATTAACTGTGCCAGGGGCTCAATAAATAAAGCAAAAGGAGCAGGGCTGAGGGGGCAGCTTTGCTGACACCATCTCTCCAAACTAAAAGTCTGAGGTAAGTATCCATTAAACTTGATTCTGGCTTGGGGTGAGGAATATAAAGTTTTATTACAGCTAATAAAGTCATCTTCATAACCAAATCCTTTCAGTGCTGAAAACAGATACTCCCAGGGAACAGAGTCGAGTGCTTTTTCCACATATAGACTACTTATAGTGGCTCTAAATTTACCTTTAATCACCTGATCTATTACATGCAACACCCATCTGATATTGTCCTGTGCCCGTCTATTGTGTACAAAACCTGTTTGACCAAGGTCCACTAATTCCAGTAAATGTTCTAATCTAAGCATACAGCTTACAGTCCGTATTCAGGACAGAAATTGGCCTATATGACCCACACTCCTCCCTGTCATTCCCCACTTTAATGATAACTTATTATTGCATCCCTCCATGTACTTGGTGGTTTTCCTTCTTTGAGTGTGTAATTAAAATAATCAGGGCTCCTGGCCCATTCTCATAATTATCTCTGCTTAACAAATTTAGCTTTTCTCTCCAATTCTTCTTCATAGAGTTTATTAAATTACTTTTTGACCGTGTTTATTTGCTTTAATATATTTGGTTCCAAAAACACGAACTCCTACACACCATTATCAAAAATTATTTGATAGTTATCAATAGCTTTATATATTTGGTCCCCCTATTTCAGTGTTCCCTCTCAAAAACTCTCAAATTTTCTTGTAAATCAGACAGGTTTTTATGTCTTTCCTTCTTTTAGTGCAGTGAGAAGGCGACAAACATTCCTCTGACTGAATTTGGTGCATCCCATAAAACATATGGCGATACCGCTCCATTATTTTCCGATTCATTCATTCACTGCTCCATTATTGTTGCTATCCAAATATTCTGTAAACTCCTTCTGAATATATTCCTTGCAAGTACTATCATTTAAAACACTAAGCCACTAGAGTGTATTCTTTTTATTGTTGTCTAGATGCAGAGTTATATAAACAGCTAAGTGGCTCTAAATATCTCCAGGCCCTACCATACAATGTTTGGGTCGGCGTCGGTCTAAATTATAGGCGAAAAAGCAATTACCTGCTTTTTTAACAGCATCATCCTTACGTTCGGCGGGTTTGGGTACGACACATGCTGGCTGGGCTTTCAATACTGGCTGTAAAGTGCAAAACAACCAGTTTCAGATCGACAGACTTGGTGCTGATGTGCAAAATGATTCTAGAAGAGAGAGAGATGAACATACCTTCTTTTCCAAACCATCATCTTGCAGCTCTGGAGAATGAAAATACGCAATTAGGATTAGACTGAAAACAGCACATTTGGATAACTCCGGAGCTGGCATTTAGACATGCACATGTGCAGGACTGCGACGCATATTGCGCACACATGCCAGTGCGTGACAAAGCCATGCCAGACCAGCACATTCCTCCTACATGCAGGCAAATGCATGGTTAGGGCTCTAGGAGCAGGGACTGTTATGGGAAACACCCAGTACAGAAGGGGTTAATGGAAAGCATGACGCTGCCATGGATCCCTGCATGCACCTGGTGGCTGCACAATTGGATTATGGTCAGTATGGTCATGGGAATCATGTTGGATTGACTCCGCCCCATGGCAGGCGGTGTCCCTACCCAGTGCCGAAAGGTCTCCCATTCTGCCTAATATCCTGGGAGTCTCTAGATAATCCATCCTACAGTGTCTTGGTCCTCTTAAGAAAGAAGGAACGTAAAACAGGTCTACGGAAAGGAATTTGAAATAAATGCTGTTAAAGTCTGCAGGAAAGTTTTGTTCAATACATTTTAGAAAGACACAGAGCTTCATTCATACGTACTCTTGAACATCCAAACCGTTTTTGAAATTTGAAAAATTGAAATAATTCAGTGAGGGGTATCAGCAAAAGCAATTTGAATTCCGGGATTTTTTTAAATTTTTTTTTAAATAAAGAGTTATTTCTGAACATTTCACTCAGATGAAATACAGTCGTGTGCAGTGATGAATATACACCTAAAATGAAGATAAATCAGAAACTAGGTACTATTCAAGTATTTATTTCATGTAATATTAGATCATATAAATGAAAATAAGTTAAAATATAACAACATACAGTAAAAACAAAACTAATGATGTCTTTTTGAGAGAAAAAGTCAATATCTAGTGCGGCCACCCTTTGCTTCCCATTACGGCATTTGATCTTTCATGTATTGTTTTCACATATTTTTTATTTCCTCACTGGCTAAACCATTCCATGTGGTTTGAAGTTCATTCCAAAGAGATTGTTTTGATGTTACAACAGATTTGCTCAATCAGATTAAGGTCTGGACTCTGAGCAGGCCAAGTCATAATTTATGTCACCAGATGCTTCTTTCCAGCTGAGATAATTCTTGCACAACTTAGAAGTATGTTTAGGGTCATTATCTTGTTTAAAATAAAATCCCCAGGCCAATAAGTCTCTTGACAGCTGACAATGGGTGCCTGACACGGATGCCATTATTCTTCTTTTGATCCTTGATTCCGTCAATTTTTATGAGATCACCAGTTCCATTCCAGCAAACTGAACCCCAAACCATAATATTACCACATCCATGTATAACTTAAGGGTTAACACGTTGACTGCCCCTTACTCATAGTTCATGTATTGCTTTTTCTAAACCAAAATCCAGTGCATTGGCAGTGGGAAAGCAGCATTCAATATCATGCTGGCAGTGGAGAAAGACAAAATCTTCAACAAAATCAAAACCTCAGCGTTACTGTTTGTTTCAGATTTTTTTTTCCAATATTTCCAACCGGGATTTTCATGCCTACATGAAATCTGGGCGTGTGCCTCAATGTCCGAGAGACATTAAAAGTATTAATTAACTGGCAATAAATCAAGAAGATGACGCTCGTAGTTGGCAAATTGATTTAACATACAGTGGCGGTGCCAGAACTGGAAATTGGGGGGCACAGAACATCCCTATAAAACAATTATTAGTCCTGACTTGTTCTCAATCATTTTCTAAATTAACAATACAATCACTCCGAAAACACTCCACACTATAAGGCGTTGCTAGCTCTCCCCGTTTAAGTGAGACATCAATCATCTATTTGGACGCGCACTTTGGTGCCTTTAAATCGGCATTATTAACAAGAGGCCCATGGGCCTTAACGGTCACCTGAGTTGTATAAAAACTGACCTTATTGATGTCAATGAACCAAATATACCCAAAAGTCAGTCATTTTCATAATTAACAGAAGGTTCACTCCGAGAGCACTCCACACTTAACAGGTGCTGCTTGTTCTCACCGATCACTGTCGTCTTACCTAATCGGGGAGAACAAGCAGCACCTGTTAAGTGTGGAGTGCTCTCGGAGTGAACCTTCTGTTAATTATGAAAATGACTGAGAACAGGTCAGGACTAATAATTGTTTTAAACAGAAGTTTTGTGCCACCCAATTCTCTGTTCTTGTTCCGCAACTGTACTGAATTCAGCCCATGATTTAATCGCTGTTAGATAGCATATGGAGAGAAACTGTGCCTTTGGTTGCCAATTACGATAATTGGAAAACACGTCAATAAAGGAAAATGATTGAGAACTACTAACTGCAGTCAAAAAGGGACGTGTCTCAGCACCCCCGCTGGCTACGCCACTGCCTCACCAATTTTTTTTAGGTGCGCGATTGTGCGCGCACGCGCCTTAAAAGACAGTGACTGTATGAAGAGTATTGGTTTCCAGCCTATCTTGGTCTGGAGAAGAAGATTGTTGAAATTTTTGGCAATAGGACCCCATTTGGGCGCACCCCTCAGCCCTTGGGGAAGAGACAGGGTCAAAAATGTCATAGTATCAAGCTGTCATCTAATGATTATAATGGCCTTCGGTTGCCAATTACGATAATTGGAAAACGCGTCAATAAAGGAAAATGATTGAGAACTACTAATTGCAGTCAAAAAGGGATGTGTCTTAGCACCCCCGCAGGCTACGCCACTGCCTCACCAATTTTTTTTAGGTGCGCGCGCGCGCCTTAAAAGACAGTGATTGTATGAAGAGTATTGGTTTCCAGCCTATCTTGGTCTGGAGAAGAAGACTGTTGAAATTTTTGGCAATAGGACCCCATTTAGGCCGCACCCCTCAGCCCCTAGGGAAGAGACAGGGTCAAAAATGTCATAGTATCAAACTGTCATCTAATGGTTATAATGGCAATCAAGTTAGAATGATTTCCAGTAGAAAATGAACAAAATATACCCAAAAGTATCATTTTCCGATATAAAGTATAGTAAATTTCACCCCCTCCCCAGGGGCAAACATGGAGGTCGAGGGTCATGAAGTGAACAATTTTGATAAAGCACCTCAAGAGCCTTCCATCTATGAAGAGTATTGGTTTCCAGCATATCTGGGTGTGGAGAAGAAGATTTTTAAAATTCCTGCCAATTTGACCACTTTTAGCCCCAGCCCTCAGAGCCCCTGGGGGTGGGCACCATATAATTCACAATTTTGGTGCATATTTGACCAAGGAAGAGTCCTGCAAAATTGTATTGAAATCTGATCAGCGGTTTCTGAGAAAAAGTCGAAAATGTATTGACCACTTTTAGCCCTGCCCCTCAGAGCCCCTGGGGGTGGGCACCATATAATTCACAATTTTGGTGCATGTTTGACCAAGGAAGGTTCCTGCAAAATTTTAGAGAAATCAAATGATCGGTTTCTGAGAAGAAGTCGAACATGTATTGACCACTTTTAGCCCCGCCCCTCAGAGCCCCTGGGGGTGGGCACCATATAATTCATAATTTTGGTGCATATTTGACCAAGGAAGGTTCCTGTAAAATTTTATCTAAATCGGATCAGCGGTTTCTGAGAAGTCGAAAATGGAAATTGTTTATGGACGCATGATGGACGACGCACGACGACGGACAAAAGGCGATTAGAATAGGTCACTAGACTTCGTCTCAGGTGACATAAAAATTGCATGAAGGCGTTTCAAATGGTCTTCTGTTTCATTTCAACAATTTAAACGGTCACGAAGCGCAGGTTAGATCGCCTGATGTGCCGAAAAGGTAGCGCGGAAGTTCCAGAGCAGTTAGTCTTTAGTAAAGCACTGGCCTATTCATAAGTGCTCTATTTTTCTGTACTGAAATTTAGCCCATTATTTCGTCGCTGTTAGATCACATGGGGAGAGAAACCGTGTCTTCAGTTGCCAATGGATTATTACTATAATTGGAAAAAAGAGTCAATTAAGGAAAATGATTGAGAACTAGCCAGGACTAATTATTGCTATAAAGGGATGTTCTGTACCCACCAATTTCCAGTTCTGGCACCACCACTGATCGAATTTCCAACGTCCATTGCCGAGCCATGACTAGCAGTTTGCAAAAAGAAAAAAGTGGCCATGTCCTGTTGCCAAGCTCCTGCTCGTAGCCATCAAACATTAATAGACAGTTATATACAAGTCGTAGTTGGCAAATTGGAATAGTATGAAAAGGGCTTGGCAACATGGAATGGCAAACCATTTTTAAGCATGGCAGTCAATGTGTTAAACAGTCATTTTTGAAACGTTCTTCAACTCTACGGCGTACACAAGTTCTGAGTTTGGACAAGAAAACTTTTCATTTTGATTTATCAGTCCAATGGACCAGTACCCAGTCCACTGGTGTCCAATCCTTGAATTTCTTTGCAAAATCAAGTCTTTTTTGTTGTTGCCAGCTCTTGACAACAACACAACTAAGACCGTTTTCACACAAGTGTCAGGAAATAGTAGACCTTGACACTTTCATCTCTTCACTTCTGGCGCTATTAATATCATCACGGAGTTGTCCTGCCGTCAACCGCCAAATTTTTGTTACTTGCAATGCTCTAAAAAACATCAGAGGCACTCAACTTCCATTTTGCACCTCTATTGCCACTAGTTTTTAGCAAACCACTCTCATTGAAATGCTTGATGGTGTCTCTTTCAGTCCCATGGCAGCATTTCACGTCTTCAGCATCATGTAAGGCCACAATGCAGCTACGAAAAATCTTAGAGCTCCTTCTGTTATGTCATCGTGTTAAAACACTGTGACGCTGCTCAAAGTTCATGTCACCTAATCTACTGGAACAACTGACCAACAAAGGTAATTTTGCTGAATAATGTTGCCTAAAACCAGTTTAAACAAATTTTTTAACATCGATAATCATAATCTACATGGTGCCAGACCCACCTGGTCTCTTTGACAGGCACGTCTGGCCCATGTATGTGGAACACAAGCACATCATAATCATGGAATGAGCCTTCAAACATGCATTCAGGCAATGCATAAGTCAAAAAAACACAACCCCAATTCTGAAATAGTTGGGACAAAGTGCGAATTGTGAATAAAATCAAAACGCAATGACTTTCAAATCACACCAGCCAGTATTTTATTCACAATGGAACAGAGATAACATAGCAAATGTTGAAACAGAAATTTTACAATTTTATCCACAAAATGAGCTCATTTCAAATTTGATGGCTGCTACAGGTCTCAAAAAAGTTGGGACAGGGGCCAGTTTATCATGGTGTAGCATCCTTTCTTCTATTTCACACAAAGTGGAGGCATCTGGGCATTGAGGAGACAAGTTTCTTAAGTTTAGCCACTGGAATTTGATCGTACTCTTGGTTAATACAGGCTTCCAGCTGCTGGAGAGTTTTGGGTCTCCTTTGATGGACTTTTCGTTTAATTATGCGCCAAATATTCTCAATCGGTGAAAGATCAGGACTGCAGGCAGGCCAGTTCAGCATACGGACTCTTCTACTACGAAGCCATGCTGTTGTAATAGCTGCAGTATGTGGTTTTGCATTGTCCTGCTGAAATACACAAGGCCTTCCCTGGAATAGATGTCGTCTGGAGGGGAGCATATGTTGCTCTAAAACCTTTATATACCTTTCAGCATTCATGGTGCTTTTGAAAACATGCAAGTGTCCCACACCATATGCACTAATGCATCCCCATACCATTAGAGATACTGGCTTTTGAACTGAATGCTGATAACAGGAGGGGTGATCTTTCTCCTCTTTAGCCCGGAGGACTCGACGCCCATGATTTCCAACAAGAATGTCAAATTTGGACTCGTCTGACCGCAGGACACTTTGCCACTTTGCTACAGTCCATTTTAAATGAGCCTTGGCCCACAGAACGTGGCAGCGCTGCCGGATCATGCTCAACAATGGCTTCCTTTTTGCATGACAGAGTTTTAGGTGGCATCTGTGGATGGCACGGCGGACTGTGTTTACAGACAGTGGTTTCTTGAAGTATCCCTGGGCCCATTTAGTAATGCCAATGACAGAATCATGCCGGTGAGTGACACAGTGGCGTCTGAGGGCCCGAAGATCACGGGCATCCAGTAAAGGTCTTCAGCCTTGTCCCTTACGCACAGATTTTTTCAGTTTCTCTGAATCTTTTGATGATGTTATGCCTTGTCGATGCTGAGACCTTCAAAGCCTTTGCAATTTGACGTTGAGGAACATTGTTCTTAAAGTATTCCACAATTTTTTTACGCAAGCCTTCACAGGTTGGAGAGCCTCTGGCCATCTTTACTTCTGAGAGACTCAGCCTCTCTAAGACATCCCCTTTATAGCCAATCAGGTTACACACCTGATGCCAGTTAACTTAATTACTTGCCAAATGTTTTTTCAGCTGATTCTCTTTAATTTTTCAACCCTTTTTTTCCTGTGTCCCAACTTTTTTGAGACCTGCTGCAGCCAGAAAATTTGAAATAAGCTCATTTTGTGGATAAAAATGTAAAATGTCTTGAGTTTCAACATTTGAAATGTTATCTATGTCCTATTGTAAATAGCATATTGGCTCGTGTGATCTGAAAGTCATTG
Source organism: Gymnothorax javanicus (assembly GCA_029692085.1). Lineage (NCBI taxonomy): Eukaryota > Metazoa > Chordata > Actinopteri > Anguilliformes > Muraenidae > Gymnothorax > Gymnothorax javanicus. Next base: position 36,370,129 of record CM056201.1, read on the forward strand.
CATTTTGATTTTATTCACAATTTACACTTCGTCCCAACTATTTCAGAATTTGGGTTGTACATCAGACAAGAGTGGGACAACATCCCTCTTCCAAAACTCCAGCAAATGGTCTCCTCACTTCCCAAATGTTTACAGACTGTTGTTAAAAGAGGGGATGTTACACAATGGTAAACATGGCCCTGTCCAAACTTTTTTCGAGAAGTGTTGCGGCTATCAACTTCAAAATGAGCCAATATTTTTCATGAAATGGTAAAATGTCTCACTTTCAACATCTGATATATTGTCTATGTTCTATTGTAAATAAAATCAGGGTTTATGAGATTTGCAAATCATTGCATTCTGTTTTTATTCACGTTTTACACAACGCCCCAACTTCATTGGAATTGGGGTTTGCACAAGCATAACTGCCAAATAGTACTCCGAAGGTTTTTTGACTTCATATGGTCATAAAATTGCCTGAAACAGAAAGGTGATGGAGGCAACTACCTTCACTGTTCTCCTCTGAAATCCTGCTGATCACGTTGCGTGTTTTTGTAGGGGAGAGGGCCACTTCATGCTGCTTCCCGGGACTGTCAGAGCCAGACTGTTGAAGAAAATGACAATGCATTCTACTCAAACAGCCTAAGTACATTCATACTGAACATAAACCGCGCAGCTAGGATGTGCCCTACATCACCATAACCCCAGAGCAGATACAATGTCAGGCTCTAGTAGCTTCACTGCGTGATAATGCATATTCTATTACAATATTGGCAAATTTTTTATTTTTTTTTTTTAACTTATCCTTTATTTAACCAGGGAAGTCCCACTGAGATTGAAATCTCCTTTTCAAGGGAGCCCTGGGGCTTGAGGTGGAGAGGGCACTGACAAATTGCATAGCCTATTAGACCAGGGGATGATTAGGTGGCAATTTGAAAGAATCAGGTGGGGAATTTAGCCATATCACCGGGCAACCCCCTACTCGTGTCAAAGACTGTCATAGAATCTTAAATGACCACAGTGAGTCAGGACCTCGGTTTAAGGTCTCATCTGAAAGACTGAGTCTCCTTCAGTCTAGTGTCCGCATCACTACACTAGGGCACTGGGGATTATTCCATCAGAGGGAAAATTGCAACCCACTGGCCCACCAACACTTCCTCCAGCAGCAACGTGGTTTTCCCAGGTGGTCTCCCATCAAAGAATTCACCAAGCCCATGCCTGCATAGGTTCAGCCACGCGGCTACAGCAGATCGAGTAGTGATATGGCTGCTGGAAAAATTTCTACTGGTTCATTGGTTAGCACCATCCAAACAAGTATTTCAATGCGATACAAATAGTTAGGGATGCAGCTATAACTATCATGAAAATGTTAGTCATAAGTTATAGTGCGACTACTGTTCCCTTGTTAGCATGAGTTCAACTGGTTGTTTGTTTTTAGGTTTGGACAATTTATTAGCCTGGCATCACCACACCAAGTTACAAATGCAAATTAGTCAGGCACCTCTCACTTCGTTCTTTCTCCCAGTTTAAATACGCTGAACTTTTCAGGTCCTAGTACTATAGAATAACTCGTACAGATTTTGAAAATAAAACAGGGAATGCTCACCACACTGAACAGTGTCATGTAATGTTAGCAGCAAAGCTAACAGTTAGCTAGCTAGTTAAGCAAGATTTGGTAACAATTTAAGTCATCTTAGTAAGCGAGCTAGGTAGTTATGACTGGCATGAGAAAATGTTAGCTGTAAGTTATAGGGCAACGACTGTTCTCTTGTTAGCATGAGATCAACTGGTTGTTTGTTTCAACCATGTTAGCTCTCTAGCTACTGGTGTTCCAAAACAAAGCTAGAGCTGCACTCAATCCCAATCAATTTGTCAGACTTGTATTTCTAGCTAATAATCAACAGTAGGGGGCCAATCACACACAAGCGGATTTATAGTTTTTGCTTATGAGACTGAATATTCGTTCAAAACTAATATTCATTCGAACGGGATTTTGTGAAAAAGGGTCATTCCATATGAAATCACCCAAAATGGGGGGTGCTCCCAGCTTGATGGTTTCAGAATTGCTTCATTTGGTGATATTTTGTTGCATGTGATGAGCAAATTAAATCGCAGGTGGTTTCAAGTTGATATCTTGTTCCGTTCTCATTTTATGGGCCCCCGAAAAAGGGGGCGTGGCCCACGTTAACCCTCTGGTCGCAGTTTGTGACCATTTTCAAAGGGTTATTACCGATGAACTAATAAGGATACAAATTTCATTCTTTCAGGATATGTTTATTCTAATAGTCTGCAACAAACCTTTTAATATAGTGGTTAACCCTTTGAGCGCTTTGCAATTAACCCCTAAACATTGAAATTTGGTGCCAAAAATGTCGATTTCAAATGAAATATTATGCAAGTATCCTTAGAATTTCCCCTTTGCCGTTTACATTGTTGATAGTATACCTGATGGAGTTTCAAATGAAGGTAAAAACATCTTTCTATCTTCATCCAATTTGGAGAAACATTAACCCCTTTTCAGCTAAATACCGAAACGGTGCACTTTTTGACCCTCATTTTGACCATGTGGGCCTAAAAAGTTGGCCTCAAATGAAAGCTTATTCAAAGAACTTCAAAATGCAACACAATCAAACTTGGAACAAATACTCCTACATGGAAAAATAAGACCCTTTTAAGCGCTATTTACACATCGGCACAACTACTCTCAGTGTACAGGTAAATGTACAATAATGTACTGAGAATACTGAACTCCACTCTTTTATTTCTACTTTCAGTTGCATGCTCTTCAATCATTTGCAGCCTGTGTCATTTTCTTGTATTTGTTTTCCCAGTAATTTCAAGATAATTTGATAGACCAGGCAGAATTGTTACTAATGTGGATGAAACGCTTCAAACCGTACCAGCCCCTTCATGCCCTTTATTTGCGAAAAGGGAATTGAGTAACTTTAACTGCTTGAGCCTGGTTTCCTTCTCTCTTGTGCTCAAGATTTCGATCATAAATACTGCCTGTAGATGTCAGCATAAAGGTGGTAGGCAGATCCCTTTAGTAGGCCTACATGGTTTCTGAAAACAATGGCTGAACCATCATAATCTTCCGAATCTAATCCCCCATGCACTGTTGGCATTGTGAATGAGTCCCTGTCCATTTATATACATTTACCTGTACACTGAGAGTAGTTGTGCCGATGTGCAAATAGCACTTAAAAGGGGTCTAATTTTTCCAAGTAGGAGTATTTGTTCCAAGTTTGATTGTGTTGCATTTTGAAGTTCTTTGAATAAGTTTTCATTTGAGGCCAACTTTTTGAAAATTAAAACAGGCCCACATGGTCAAAATGAGGGTCAAAAAGTGCACCGTTTTGATCATCAGCTGAAAAGGGGTTACTGTTTCTCCAAATTGGATGAAGATAAAAAAATGTTTTTACCTTCATTTGAAACTCCATCAGGTATACTATCAACAATGTAAATGGCAAAGGGGACATTCTAAGGATACTTGCATAATATTTCATTTGAAATCGACATGTTCGGCACCAAATTTCAATGTTTAGGGGTTAATTGCAAAGCACTCAAAGGGTTAACCACTATATTAAAAGGTTTGTTGCAGACTATTATACAGAATAAACATATCCTGAAAGAATGAAATTTGTATCCTTAATAGTTCATTGGTTATAACCCTTTGAAAATGGTCACTAACTGTGACCAGAGGGTGAACGTGGGCCACACCCCCTTTTTCGGGGGCCCATAAAATGAGAACGGAACGAGCTATCTACTTGAAACCACCTGCAATTTAATTTGCTCATCACAGGCAACAAAATATCACCAAATGAAGCAATTCTGAGGCCATCAAGCTGGGAGCTTGGGTGATTTCATATGGAATGACCCAAAAGCGACAGTCTTCTTTGCTGTTAGGACAGTGTTGCTGCAGTCTTTCGGTCAAAATTTAACGAATCCTGCATTAAGCCATTCGTGAAATGTCATTGAGCCTAAATGGATTTATAGTTTTTGAACTGTTCAGAGGTATATGCACTCATACCATGAACAAGATAGTTGGCAATACACAAGTACAAGATTGGAGGCAATGCGGAGACAGCGCATCCAACTTTTTGCTATCAGATTGCAAGGATCAGTATTGTTAATGGACAACAATTAAGCAAAATAACTGTCCCTGGCATCCTTGCTGAACTTGTCTTGGTATGGTATCCTCTCAGTTGGCTTCTTCTCCAGTTTGATGTCTTTGAGGACTGGATAACTTGAAATTGCATATTTTGCACTGTACTAACTGTAACCATACCCTAAAAATGGCATCTAGTTGACATCACAGATAATACACACGTGACTGACAAAGACCGATTGTTACAACGGAATTGAAATCATCACATTCTGAGAATCAGATAGTAAAATGCGTCAGCCATGCACTGCTGGTATCAATGTTTTGTGAAAGCAATACAATAGATTTTTATTTTCAATCTAATTTTTCCATCTTATTTTCATTCATTTCTGCATATTGAGAAGCCTGGAAAGAGAAAGAAGACAACAAAACTGCAAAGTTTACAACAAACTGAAAGCAGGGAAAAAGTAATTTGTCATAAGGGAAGCATCAAAGTTGTGGGTGACGTCAGTGACGTTATTGGTATGAAAATTTTGATTAATTGTGAAATGTAGAAATGTAATGATTGTTATTTACCCATGTTTGTTATACTTACATTTCGATTTATGTGCGTAGTGATCAAAACGGACCAGTCCATTTTCATGACATATTTAGCAATGGGCTGCATTTCGCCAGCAAAGTTGGATTAGTGTTGTCAGTAACATTTGCAGCCAACTGATTACCGTAATTTCCGGTGTACAAGCCAAACATTTAGCCCCAAATTTTGGTCTTAAAAGCAGGGGGTGGCTTATACAGAGGGTATCACATTATGAAACAAGAGCTACGCTCAGAGTTCGCAAGTACCTCCACCACATTTTACCGCCAGGTGGCAGCAAAACCCAAAATCAATCATTTTTTTCCCCTCCCAAGATGTATTCAGAATGACCACCAAAAACTCATCCGTAGATTCTCTCACCATCGAACAAAATTTCATCAAAACCAGTTTAGTAGTTTCTTAGTTTTGTTCAGAAACACACACAGACAGACAAACGGCATCGGTCACATAACCTCCTTCCACCTTAGGTGATGGAGGTAATAAAGAAAACTATCCCAAACATTTCAATTTTCTTTTTTACTACTGAAACTGGAATCGTATGTACTCCGGTCAAACAAAACCACATGCCAACAGAGTTCATCGTTTTTGCAGAAAGATTTGTGAAATCAACAAAACATTTGTAAGACAAACGAAATTAACAAATAACTGACCGTTTGCATGCCATTGTCTGCCTTAAAAGTCTAACTGGGTCCCTCAAAGTGTCATTTACTGGACAGTGTGTTATGGGATTACGCAGTGCTGATTGGTCAACTGAATGTCTTTTCATCTTTCGGTATTGCGCGTGGTGCGACTTTAACTTAAAGGGATATTTCAACATTTTGGCAAATTGGCCTATTGCCATAATCCCTATAGTTATATGAGTAGGTACATTACCTTTAGTTATCAGTGCCCGTTGTTTTGAGATTTCGGGGGGGATAGACGCGAGATGCTCAGCGAACATAACGAAAGTGAACGGTACAGGTCCTTCCCTCCTTCAAAACTCATCAAATACGCAATCCAGCAGCTCCAAAACGCTCTCGTGGACAAATTGTGACCTGCACATTCACCAATCACCACGCTAAGAAATAATAATGAATAATTATGTAACATTACGACACATGAAGCAAATACTCGGAACTTCTTTCTTGAGTAACCTGCTGGGCGGATTGACAGAGTGCGCAGTGCGCACCTGCCACCTCAGACGTTGCGAGTAGCTGCAGTAAACATACGCTTCTGAAATCACTCCGCCCAGCCGAGGAGTCTGCAATGTAGTTCCGGTTATGCATTTTTCTTGAAAATAACTCTCGTAATTATACATGATTATTTTATACCGTGGTGAATGTGCAGGTCACAAATTGTCCACGAGAGCGTTTTTGAGCGGTTGGATTGCGTATTTAATGAGTTTTGAAGGAGCGAGGGACCTGTACCGTTCACTTTCAAGTATGTTCGCATGAGCATTCTCAAATCTCAAAAATAACGGGCAGGGATAACTAAAGGTAATGTACCTACTCATATAACTATAGGGATTCTGGCAATAGGCCAATTTGCCAAAATGTTGAAATATCTCTTTAAACTTCTATTAAAATTCTATTTCTTTTCTTTGCCAAACTTTTGAACTTAAGCCAATTCTTTTATACAATAATATTCTTTTTTTTTTTTTGATAATTTCAATCTCCAGAAAGGGGGGGGGTCGGCTTATATAGAGGAAACGCAAAAAAATCTGTTGTTTTAGCCTTGAAAACAGGACTCGGTTTGTACACCCAATCGGCTTCTACACTGGAAATTACGGTATGTGCCAAACTAAAATGTGCAGCCATATGACGGAATGCAAGAAGACAGTGGATAACATGACTAATAACTTAAATCTCCACTGAAAACACAGTTTTCTGTCACAGACAAAGCAGCCTTCCATTTAGAACAGGGGTAGGGAACCTTCTCCAGAAAGAGCCACTGTGGGTGCAGGCTTTCATACCAACCAAGCTGCTACACACCTGATTCTACTAATCAAGGCCCTTAACAAACATTCCAGAGGTTGATTATTAGGGTCAGGTGTGTAGCAGCTTGGCTGGTATGAAAGCCTGCACCCACAGTGGCTCTTTTTGGAGAAGGTTCCCTACCCCTTATTTAGAACTACAATAGGCCTAACTGAAATCGGGTGTCAACTCGGCAAAACCATGAAAACCATATAAATTCAACCTGAACATAAGAAGTATGAAGACTCAACCATTAAATTAGCAACGCCACAGAAAAAAATATGGGAAAAACACTGCCACGTTTTCGATGTCACCAAATTATGCCACCAAGTGAGAGGCAAAAGATTAACAGGTACAATTCCAGCTGATTCAAGTGTTGCAATAGGTTTTCTGATAATACCGTGACAACTGCATCCTCGTAAGATCTAACAGAAACTTGCTAATAAATGTAAACCGGTTTTTGTACCGTCCTACACGCTTAAATACAACCACAAAGTGCAAAAACATAACTTTCAAATCAGGTTAAAAATTTTGGCGGTGTAGAAGTTCGATGAACTAAGTAAGGTAAACAAGTATGAAGCAGAATGTATAATTTGCTCAGTGAAGATATCGAGAGGGGGGACAAAGCTAGTTTGTTCAACACAAGCAACCTAATCCAACATTTCTAAACCAGAATTTCCTTGTAGTTTCTATAAACATTGAAGTACTTGTTTTAGTACTCGGTATCGGCAAGTACCCAAACATGAGTAATAGTACTTGCACTTAGTCTGGAAAAAGTGGTCTTGGTGCATTTCTACAAATAGTTGTTCACAGAAAACTGGTTTCCCATTTATGCCCTGCTGCCTCTTTAACGATTTCACGTTAGTGTTCCTTGGCTTTAATTTGAACAAATGGTCTCCCTTTGGATTTTTTATCTAAAGCAGTGTTTCCCAAACCTCTCCTGGCGTACCCTCGTCCTGCATTCTTTATATCTCTCCCTGCTCCAGCACAGGTGACTCAAATGATCAGGTCATAATTAACCCCAGAAGCTGCTTGATAATAAGCAAATTATTTGAATCACCTGGGCTGGAGTTGGGAGAGATCTAAAGCATGCAGGACAAGGGGTACGCCAGGAGAGGTTTGGGAAACACTGATCTAAAGTAATGCAGCATATCTGGCCACAATATCGACGTTACTTTCTCTGGATGCGAGCAGCTCTACAGAAACAAATACGAAAATATAATACTGCACTGATGTGCCTCCATCTCACCTCAGAGTCCCAAGGTGAGTCATCCTCCCCCTCTCCTCCGTCCAGACCCAATTCAGACATGAAATCTGTGGAAGAGTTTGGGAAATGTACTGTCCGACATATTCTGTTGCATTCTCTGGGACTGATTTCTCTAATAATCAAAAGGAAGTTTCTAAGAGTGCTCTCTTGAAAATATACTTATTATAATGAGTATTTTCCGCTCCTCGTAGCTGCGCATTCATTGGAACAAGTTATCATTTCATTCTAAAATAAACAATCCATACCAATGAGAGACTTGTGAGCGGTTTACCCCTTTTGACATCCTTAGAAGGTCCACTTTTCTGCAATGATTCACTGGCAGAAACCGGTGGCTTCATTCCATCCTGAGCACAAGTATTAACATCCTGATCCTCTTCACTCTCAAGCCCTTCAGTCTCATCCCCTCTGGTTTCTTCACCATCGTCTTCCTCAACATCATCGTCGTCGGAGGAAACTTCTTCCTATTTGAAAAACAATTCACAGGAAAATGACAGTCACAGAATGAGTTGCTCTAGCCATCACACTACCAAAAACTAAACAAAAAAACATTATTAGGTGGAAGAGTTTAAATGCTTCTGCTTTCCAAAGTCGTGGTGTTATGACTTGAAAATCAAAACAAAGAAAACCAGCAATGACAACTTAAACAAATTTATTCTTCACTGATAAAAAAAACCTCTACAAATAATCCACTGTTCAATCCTCTAATAACACTCTAATGCCACTATGTAACTCTGTTGCCAAAACAAAAACTCTGCCTCCACTGACCAAAATCACAGCATTTATATAGACCAGCAACATTCTGGAAAGATCTACAGGATTCCTGGGTAATCCCGCCCTCTCCAGGCAGGAAGATGCCAGAAGTTTCTAGAAAGCACTAGTCTATTACAAAGAAGTGATATCACATCAGATCATGTTTTGCTACAGACACACCACCAGAGGATGCTGATGAACAAAATAAATAGCTGACCAGCAAGGCAGCAAAAACAGCATGTAACAGATCTCCATTTACAAATGAAATAGTGCTTTACATAAAATACTCATACATAACAGTGGCCATATCATCACTGTGGTTTGCCATCATTGCCCTACCTTGGAGGCTTCTGTATAAGATCCTTCCAAATTTTTGGCTTTCGTGACTCTGACCCTTTGACCCTCTGCTTGAAACAGTGGAGTATCCTTCTCAAGAGGGGGATCAAGCTCAATGTCGTCAATAGCAGTCCGTGGTATCTCTTCCTGACAGGATATTTTTTCTACCCAATCACCATCAAACTCAGGCTGCCAGTCAGTGCCCATCTGGGGAGATTCGACTATCTCCTCATTGGTCTCAGTACATTCTGCAGCAACTTTGGCACTATCAGGTGGCATGTTTCGATTTCTAGCGTAGCTTTCTTGGCATCTACCAGATTTCTCGTCAGAGAAGCCTAAAGCAGACTGACAACATTTTTCCATTTCCTTGGAATGTACATCACCAGTCTTTCTCCAACAGACTTCATTTCCAAGGTCCACATCTGCTTCATCATGGATGCTAGGATCCCGTTTGCTGCCTGCACATCTTGAACTTATGCCATTTTTGCCTCCAGGAATGGAAAGCGTACCACTGACAAAATCATGCTGCAATTGCTGCACCTGACTTTCAGAATCTTCCCTAATCTCGTCAGCTTTTACCAGTAACTCATTCTCAAGCTCTTTATCATTGTTCCTCTCAGGCTCATAATAGCCAATGATCACTGACACGGGAACATCGCTCTCCTGCTGTTCCACAACTTTTACAGCCGGCTGCAAACTCTTCATCTTCCAGTTCCCCTCATCTGACACCCGCAAGGAATTAGCCTTGGATTCAATCACTGCTGAAGGCAGAATATCCAAACCTTCAATATTATGAATAGAATATTCACTGCCATCATCATTCTCATCCCCCCAAGACAACTCCAGAGTGGAAGGTAGATCTCTCTTTTCTGTCAGTTTTGTCTCCACATTCTTTTGACCTGCAGCTCCAACAACAATGCCCTTTTTATCTTCCCAGGAATCTAAGGGAGGTGGGGATTCATCAATCTCTGTTCCATTCGCCTTCCAATGCGATATACAAGCGCTTTCATCTTTTTCATCCCTCCAAGAAATACCAGCAGAATTCAGCTCATGCGCCTTTTGCCTTGAATGCTTTAAACCCATGTTCTGCCGAAGTAGCGCCTTCCATTTTTGCGGGGAAGTTGACTCAACAGGCTTTTTATCAGAAATATCCTTATCCTTGTGATCTTCCTCTTCATCTGAAAACCTTGACTCAACTCTGATGGCTGACACAACACAATCTTCCCCAAAGTTCAGAATTCCTGGTGGGCCATCATCAGCCTCATCAGTTATATTTTTGGAAACCATCGAGTCATCATTTCTACCTTCTACATGAAACTCACTTTCCATAGTACCCTGTAGTTCAGTAATAGCCGCTTGGTCAGTGCCTGCTGCAGACTGGTGAGGGTCATGGACTCCAGTCAGCAGTTGCTCCATATTTACTAAATTTTCAATCCTAGCTTCAGCAGCAGCTGCGACAGGATGTGCTGGCTCTTCATCAATAATACCAGTACCGGACAGGAGCCTCAGCAAAATCATCCTCCTCGTTGCTGTCCTCTTCCTGCTCATTTTCATCCTCATCCATGTCATTCTCTTCACCTTCTTCCTCAATTTCTTCATCTTCATCATCCTCTTCCTCATCATCATCGTCTTCTTCATCTTCATCTTCACCTTCTTCTTCTGACGACTCCTCTTCCTGTCCTTCCAGGCTGTCACTTTCCCCCTCTTCCTGCAAGCTGGCTCTTCGTTTGCTGGTAAACCCCACCTCTGAAAGCCCTCCCTCTTTAAAAAGCCAGAGTATTGATGAAGAAAAGGCAGAAGAGGGGGGAAAAAAACAGATGGGCGTTATAGGATTCCAAAACTCAACACACAAGTATTACCTGTTTACAGTGGCTGGGAGGGGTGGAGGTTGCCTGAGGAGGTTTACAAGAGGATGCGGGAGATGGGGACGCTGGGTCTTGCAGGGCAACAATTAGGGGTAAAGCCACGGGGAGGGAGGAGTTTCTCTCGACTTCATCCGCACTCTCCCGCTCGGACTGGCTTTCACTCAAGGATCTATCCACATCTGCTATGACTACATTAATGGAAACACGTCACGAGTGATCTATGGACATTATAGCGGAGCGACTTTATGCACTTTAAAAAATTAGCACACCATGTTAAAGAACCGAGATGATATTACACATTTTGATAGTTACCATCAGTTCGGCCTTTTAGTGTGGCACTCATTAGTTCCTTAATGTTTGGCTTTTGTGGTTTCTGTGAATAAGACATAAAATACAAATTTGAACCTTTTTGACAGCAATGATCAGACTACAGAGCAAGAACATTTTATGCATTTACAGACACACAATACCTTTGGGCTGAAGTCCAACTCATCCTCATCAGAAGATGGCCATGAATTACCAGTGCCTCCATTTGATGCTCTAAGAAAAATTGAGTAAACACTGATGGTAGATAACAAATAAAATGTCAAGTTAAAGTCAAGAAAAGGAGGTTCACCTACCTACTGATTGACTCTGCCTGTGAATCATCTTCTTTAACTGGGGGGCAAAAAATGTTATGTTAATATTTTGAGGAAGCAGACACTAATGCTTGATGAACTAGGGATTGAGAGGGCATTCCAAAAATCAGCAGATCAGATGAACACATTAAACTACATCTCTTCAGGTAGAGGCCTAATTGTGTGGTCCTAGTTCAGGGGAGTGCCAGCTAAAGAACGACCACAGTAAGATGCAATGTACAGGTCTCCAGAAAATACAGCAGACCACAGATTTACAACGACAAGATCTGATCTTCTATGCAGCAAAACCCACAACAGGTGAGCAAGACAGTCAATCTTGACAGGAATGGTTTGAAACCCTTGACTGGAGCCACTTTTACCATAACAGGTTCAGATCAGGCACTTTTTGTTGGAGTCCATCCTGGACACCCAATTGGACAGAATGTGTAAAACAGCATTTCAGACTCTCCAAACTAGTTATTGTAGACTGTAACAGCTAGTGATACCTTTCCCTGCTCCAGCTGCTCCTGACAGCTGCAGCTCTAGATCCAGTCAGGTGGAAATGCATGATGGGGCAGATGAAAACCAATCAACAATGAACATTCACAGTAATGGAGACACAGAGCATGAGCACCATGACTTCATTTGTTTAGTCGCAACAAGATACAGGACTACAACAGATGAAGAGATCATTGACCCACTTAACTTTCAGGAACAGAAGCCTGCATTAAGGACATCAGTACTCCACTGAGCAAGAATGAGTCATGTGGTTAACTAGAGCATTTTAGCTTTTTTTATTCTACATCTAAGTATTCACCTTCTCTGTCAGTGGCTGGACACCCGAGGACAGGGCCCACCTCAAGCATCTGTCCTGGGCTGCCCAACATGGCCGACCGCTTCTTTCCAGCAGGAGCGAAATGAGAAGGCGATGGCTGACTCTTCCCCTTCGTTCCATGTTCAATTATCAGATGCGAACACCTGAAAGATGAAAAAATTCTCTGAAGAAGGACTTTGTTCTTTCATGGAGCACTGGATTTTCCTTACTGCTACAGAAACTGAAAACTGCCTGCGTGTATGCAATTTTTCAAAAGTGCGGCAATATTGTGAACTCTATATCCAACAGGTTTAAAGAATGTTAGCCAATGTAAGGTTTCACCGAAATGAGTGTCAGCCCATTTAAAGGGGTTGTGTGAAGTTAGCAGACATATCGTTTTCATTCAGTTTTTCTGTTTGTTTGTGACGAGAAACTCATTTCAAAACATTCTGCCTTGGAATTTTTCCAAAACTCCCTCTGGTTTACGGGTAATGGCCCTAGCAACGCCCTTAGCAACACAAACGAAATTCTTCGGCGATCTTCGATAATCTCTGGTAGTGATGTCAATTCCAGAACAGCCACTGTTATGATTCTGTGCACGCCATTGAAATCCCTGTTCATTCTTCGCTGTTTTGGTGGCTTTGTGTCGAAATTCCCAGGATGCCTCGGCGGTGTGTCGCGATGTATTGTTCTCATTCAGCCCAACAGTTGTTTTAGTGGCCGAACATTATCAGGTGTGGCCAGTTTTCATTAATAACGCATACCTGTCAACTCTCCCGCATTCGGTGAGTTTAAGTGGCATATTTATGCTCCTCTGCTGTAGTCAGCAATTATTCAATCAACGCATATGTAAGAGATTCTTGCACTGAAGTCCTTGTGCATGGAGGGGTTGGAAGCAATGAAATTGCATAAAGACGTTTTAAATTATATTATTTAATTAAAACGATCATGAAACACATGCATTCCTTCCAACCGCTGAGTGAAGAAAAGCGTGAGAAATCCGAAGTCGTAATCGGTATGCCTTGTAAATGAAAACTGGCCACATCTGACAATGTTGAGAGTTTTCAGAGTTTCTGTAATTGTCATTTAAATGAATGATTGAGCACAGGCCATGACCAATCATTATTAATTTTAAGGGATCGTTTGAGCTTCCCCTATTGCCAGTTCACGAGCTGCCACTAACGCCGATACATACATGTACATGAATACGCATGCATTAGGCCCACCACCAAATGACCGTAGATACAGGGTATTCATTTACGATAAATAGGCCCACCACCAAATGACCGTAGATACAGGGTATTCATTTACGATAAATGACTTTTTACATGAACATCAATAAATCTGTTGTCAATGTCGCATTTGTTTATGAACGACAGACGAAGTCATACGATGAAACCAGTGGCAGTCCGTCGGCAGAAACACAGGGCCAGCAATTACCTCACCTTTCACTGCTTAATGACCTACACCTCTCGCAGTTTACCTCTCCCGATTAGCAACAGTTGCTACGACTAATTGCTAGAACAGACGAGCGTCTAATTTATTTGTGAAAGCCTTGTTATACATTGCACTATGAAATTATACGCCGTTTTCTTCTGCACATCAATGACTACGAAAAATATCAATATGTCTTTATAATTTCTGCGCTCATGTAGCTTGTGAAACAGCACAGATTTGCTTAAATTAGCTGCACGAGAATCCGTTCTATAGTCTGAATGCAGTGACAGCTAAAGGGCGTTGTTAGGTACGATGCACAGCTGAGTGATGGCGAAAATAATTGCTGCGAAGTCAGTGAAAGTTTTGGATTTTTTGCAGATTGTTATCCTTGCGGAGTCACATCAATTATATCAACATAGGCAATAGGCAATCGCTTTGTCATTAGCATTTGTTTATCATTACGTGTCATGCATTGGTGGTGGTTGTTCAGTTAATAAATTGTTTGATTGTTAATCAGGGAAACTTGATCGCAAACAGTTTAAGAGCAATTATGCGGGAAAGGGTGATGTTACTGAAGGCTTTCCTGACATCTGACGGCAAGCCACTGGATGAAAAAAGTCAGCAAGACTTACCATTCACGCCATTGAAGATCGGGTCTTTCAGGGGCAACGTACTCCGGACTATCCACGGCTTCGGGCTCATATATATACGGCCCGACATACATCACTGCATTGCCCTCTTCCTCATCTGTCTCCTCAAAGACTTGAGGCTCACCAGAAACTTCAGAAACCTTGGAAACTAAGGTTTCTGACTCGCTGTCCGAAAAATCTTCTACTATTGTTTTCGCTGTGTTGTTCTTGTTTTGATGTCAGACTTCGGGTTCTCCGTCTTTCGTGGGAAAATTCGAAAAAACTTCGGAAAATTGGCATTATAGCCCCAAACCATATTACTGACCACCTCTTTTTTTTTTTTTTTTACCGGATACCTTTTATTTATCACCTTTTACACTTGAAAATCATTTATTCAACATTTTGCTCGGATGCTTCACACAACCGCTTTAAAATTAAGGAGCACAAGGTATTTCATTAAATTCTTAAAAAAAAAATATCTGGACTGATCTGGCCTACAGCGGGAAACAGTAAATATGATAATTATTCCAGAAAAAAATCCAACTTCAGTCGAGTTAAGACATATTACTCACGCATGGTGACCATTCATAACTGCGTAGTCATCAGATGTCCACCCTTTCTCGTCCTTGACCGACACATCCGCATTGTACCACAAGAGCAGGCGCACCATGCTGATCTGGCCATTACAAGCAGCAATCATCAAAGATGTCCTAAGCCAGACAAAATTGATAGTGGGCAACTGAGGAGTGCACTCATTTTAATGCTAGGAGCTATCTGTCACATACCTTATAGGTCTTCTCCTGCAGCTCTGAGCATCTCGACATTGCCACTCACCTCTTACCCTGGTCAGTGGCGTTCACATCCGCTCCCTCCTTAAGGAGGAACTCTGACATTTCCACATGGTTCTCAGTCACTGCTAGAGTCAGAGGGGTGCAGCCATCCTGAATTCAGAAGTCCAGCAGGTTAACCAAATCCCAAAATTAAGAGGCAAGGGACAGCCAGAAAGGGCAAAACATGGGACTTGCATGCACTTTAAGAGGACTACAATCGTTGGAAGAGAAAATATGGGTATATTTGTATAAGGAAAAAATGCATACAGTACCAGTCAAAAGTTTGGATATATCCACATTTTTCTTACAAAACATGTTAAAGAAAGAAATAAGTACCCTTTATTTTGCGAAAAAAAAAAGACCTCATTCTTAACTCCATCAAACTAATCGGCATTTGCTGTCATATTTGCTAGCCATACTCAATTATTTTTTTTAACTAGGAAAGTTATATGGCGATAATGAGTCTGCAGCCGTCTAACTTCCCAAAGATGTGCCGCACATGTGGTGCACTTTTCAGCCACCTTTTTCCCCAATACATCCCAAAACGGCTCGAGATTAATTCAGCCGTTGGAAAATAGAAGAAGCTTGTTTGTCAGTTAACTCTGCAAAATGTGGCTTCTTTGAGAATTCTGAAAATTTGGACACAATTTGAACAAGTAAATTAATCTCAGCTTCCGACTGTTTACCTCTGCAAGAATCCATTTGAAATTATACACAGAAGTTAATCTGTTAAAATTTCTCTTTAAACAGAGTGCCGTGACATCAGCAAAGTGAGTCCAAACTTTTAACTGGTACTGCAGATTTACTGATAAAAGCACAAGCAAGCAGTGGGAGAAAGGCAGGGTCCAAGACGGAGGTCAGAACTCTCAATCATGCATACAACACATGGACACATAACCTGAACGATATTTACATGTTACACTCTCATCCCCAATAAATGCTCATGACCTAAAACTGGACTCACCTTGTTCTGGGCATT
The DNA here is from genome assembly GCA_029692085.1 of Gymnothorax javanicus. Classification (NCBI taxonomy): domain Eukaryota; kingdom Metazoa; phylum Chordata; class Actinopteri; order Anguilliformes; family Muraenidae; genus Gymnothorax; species Gymnothorax javanicus. The sequence continues at coordinate 36,386,284 of CM056201.1, forward strand.
GACGTTGGCTTCATGCTCCAGCAGCTGCATTGCCATGGAGACGGAGGGGATAAGGGCAGCCAGGTGCAAAGCTGTGTTCCCATTGATGTCCACCAGGTTGGGGTCAGCGTTGTGCTCCAGAAGGGTGAGCACACAGCGCTCCTGCTGGCACTGCACTGCCTGCAGGTGCACATAACATTTAGTATGTTTACATGCACAATTGTGTCGAGCTACGGTTATAGCTCAATTAGGCCATTTAATTGGACTACTGTCCCTGTCTCAGAAAACATGCACGGTAGGGAATCCCTTTATTGACCAGAGCATGTCCGTCTCTGCTATGACAGGTGGCAATATGCCTCCTTTCAGCTTGTTCATGTTGGACCTTTTTCTGGTTGACCTATTATGGCACAGATCAAACAATCGATAAACGGGTTAGCTGGCGGCTAACTGGTAGCATGTCGAGAGGCGAGAACACGGGCAACTTCACGGCTCTGTAGATTTTGCATGTGAATGTTCCTGTTCGAGCGCTAATACCATTGCAGATGAGGATTGCTACTGTTCTGTACAAACTTGCAAGTTGTACAGAGTTGTTGTTAATCAGTTTGGTGATCACAAGTCCTCAAGACTTCCAGGATAAAGCCCTGCAAGATTAACTATGGAGCATGCGCAGAGTGCATAGTCCAGTTCAGTTCGACTCAAGCATATACATGGAGGACTAATCTGACTAATAACTGCATTATCTGGGTGTGTTAGTCCGACTTTGAGAAATTGGATTTAGTACAATTCCAGTCGGACTAAGATGCTTCCATGTATTTTAAAAGTCCTGTTCTAGTCGGACTAACGCAATAAATCATTTCTCTAACGTCATGTAAACGCACTCATTGGCTGCATATTGCAAGATAATGGGTCCTGCGCAAGGTATGTCTCCCTCACATTCAGTGTCTGCCCATGCCCAATTTAACAGCAATGCGAAAAGCTCTGGTGACCTCCGAGGCTTCGGTGCACAGGGCAGGGTTTCCCACACATAAACCACAGTGTGGCGGGCTGCCACAGAATCAAACACCCCCCCCAACAAAATAAAAAGCATGTATCTCCCCCCCAAGTCTGCCACCACATAGCTTCCTCATCTGTGGAAAACATCGCAGGACATGCTTGTCTGGATTCATGCAAATCAGTAGCCGAGCCTGTGACAAGTACTGAAGTTTGACTCTAACACAGCACTTCAAACTAAGGAAAAAAGCATTCATTTCCACAAAAAATCTGAGGTCTTGGGGTACAACTACCAGGACAAACTCTAAACCTCTACAAATACAACCTTGTGAAATCAAAAAAATACAAAAAGTAACCAAAAAAAAAAAAAAAAAAACACACCCTGACTGTTTTATCAACCGTAAGCAAATTTTTTTCTGAAGTATTTGCAAAACAATGTTGGAATAATCTATGTTGAAATCTATTACTGATAACCAAGAATGTAGAGATTTAAGTTCTTACAGTAATTGCAAACTCGGTGGCCTATGATGCAACAAAACCACAGTTAAAGCACCTTCATTAACGGGGACATGTTTTGATTGTCACATAGGTTCAGCTTGGCTTTGCTCTCCACCAAGAACTGCACGACCTCAACGTGTCCATTAGCGCAGGCGATGTGTAGAGGTGTTCTGAAACAGAAGATCGTGCCATTTCTCATTTCACCGAAAATGTAAAAGGGCAAGCTTTTGCTTCCTTGCTTCTGTGCATAAATCACAATAATCAATGTATGCCCAGAGGCAGCCACCCAAGTCCACAAAGTACAAGTCCTCCAAACTATGACTAAGCCATTGTGAACTCAATTCTTCAACTAAGAGGCAGAGCTAATCAGCGAAATCAGCTGGTTAATTTGATGGCTGGAAGAAAAACAAGGTGGGACTCAGAACTCAGGATTTACCTCCTCTGTGCATGACCAGGCAACAAACACCAAATAAACCTTGGCTATTTTTTCAAATACAAGGTTTTATGTCATCTTGGGTGAACCATCATAGCCATAAAGATGGATGCCTGTTGTAATGCATCAATGAGACGATGGATAGGTTATGACAGAAATATAATAGGAAAGCTAAAAGTACTGGACTGTGAGCATTCAAAAATGCAAGTGTGCCTGTGCACTATATACCACTTTAGGAAAAAATATTAATACATATACTGTTGGCGTTATCTAAAACCACTCAAGCAGGGAACCATGCCTGGGTTGTGATCAACTAAAGAACAAAATTACTCAGTAATGAATGCCATCCATTTTCTGAACAAAGACAAGCCCTCAACTTACATGTATAAAGATATGAGTACAAGTAACAAGATCTGCTCTGAAACTTAAGGACAATAATGACCAATTGCCCTAGTTCCGTGTGCTCCTAGTACCCTTCAAAGAGGTTAAAAGAATAGAAAGACGAGAATATATTGTGCTCGGTCAACACACTCAACTAAGTGGTGTTGAAAAGGGCGCAATGCTCACAATAAAAGGACAAAAGAGTGAATGCCACCAGCACACTGCAAAATAAGTCTTAACTGATGATAAAGGAAATATTATCCCCGACCCTGACACATGATATTACTCCGACTGTGCGCTCGACAATATGCTCATTAACGACCGTAGTAATCACACAGATATGTACTGTGCTTAAACATGCAGACAATTCTGTCATTCTTACCGGTTTTCTTTATCCAGTTGACTTAAATCATTCTTCTTTGCCAGTTGTTTCAGCTTGGCAAGATCGCCCGACGATGCAGCTTTATGAAGCTTGCTTAAATCTTTCTCCTTAATGTCATATCCAACCGACCGCACGCTGCCGGTGTCAGATGAATTAGGAGAGAAGCCCCTCTTTTTCTTAGCGAAACTGAATATTTTCTTCATTGTGCCTGGCTCTGTAGCAGGGCGCAGCCCGTGTGGCTGGCAGTGGCACTTGGGGGCAGTCGGACGATTACCTCAGAGGTCTTTTCCATTCCTAAAAATAAACGTGCAAAGCGGATGAGACAAACCAGTTAGCTGGAGTGATGTAACCGAGCTAACGTTAGGGCATCAGCAAGCCACCTGATATGCAAGCTTAATGTGTCAAAACCAAATTCAAATTTGGCATTTGCCGGACAACTGAAATTCTTGAAGAAATCAAATGACGAAATGGTACCTCGCGAGCAATATCCATGTCCGAGTTGTAATGTTGGCAAAGGTACCTAGCTAGTTAGCCGGCTAATTAACGTTACTCCTAATGTCACCAGAGACCTAGCAAGCTTGACAGCGAGCTAGCATAACGTCACCTTTGGAAAGTGTTTATGTGGAGCAAACATTAGGTTGTCACCAATCACATGAAGTACCGAATAATACACCAAGTTCTTAACTTACCTTATAACGACGAACTCTCTGAAAGCAGATTGAGTTCAATTCAAACATTTGACAGCAGCATCCAGCCAGTTGAGCCAGATAACGTTCGTATACAGAGAGCTACCGAGAGCGCAACAAATGAGGGTGGTCTGTAACCAAGGCAACCACTCGCGTTCATCTGTGCGCCCAGCTAGCAAACTTAAGTGTATTCGCTTCTTTGCATTGACTTTGAATGTAATCTGTCGTGCGAAAAATTCGTTTCGCGTCCAGTGTGAAAGCGGCTTAAAGGTTCGTCACGCTACCTACCGAGTCGTCCATAAAGTGCAATTTGTTTACGGTTTAGATGACACGAATGCAGATATTATAATGCACTGAAAAGCCAGAAAATGCTAGCAGCAAAAGTACGAAAACTAGCTTGCTACCATTAAAAAAAGGGCTAGGCTAAGTTAACCCTTCGACCGTCGCGTCATCTTCTACCGCCACATTCAAATCACCAGCTAATAGTTAGATACCGCGACTTCTTCTACATGCAGCCAATCTCTGTGATAGCGTTACAGTTACTACCCAAAACAAGTCCACTAATTTAGCAAGCTAATTATAAAGAAGATGCACGCAATTGAACTAGGTTAACTTTATCAAGCGCTGACTTGGCTACATCAGTATTCAGTCAGCTATGCTACTTATACAGCTAGGCTTAACATTAACGTTAGCATATGTAGCCAAGTAACTTAACCTATGCTGTGTAACATAACGGACACGTTTTTGTTCGTTTCGGCAACGACACTTGCTAATGCCACGAAGTGGAAAAAGTGTTGTTTCAGGTTAGATAGCTATGACAGCGAATAACTTGAAACTGGTGTTAGCTACCAAGCTAATATTATTTAGCTAGCTGTCAAGGTAACCATTAAGCCAACCAAGACAGTTTCAAAACACCCACAAAAGTTAGTTAGGTAAATAGCCCGTTAGCAGGCCAAGTGAGTTTAACAAACGTGGCGAGCCAATAATTAGCTAGCCATCATCCTGCCCTGTCTGTTACCTAGCCACCGATATTGTCTGCCAAACCAGACTGATCAGTTGGAGATTTGTCAATAAGCCTAACGTTAGCAAGCAAGCGTTTTCCCCCTAGTAACACTAGCCAGATTGCTAATAATTTGCTTGTAGCTAGCTGTTAAGGCATACATGTTATCTTTATGCAGCGTCTGTGACTGGCAGGACGCATAACGTTGGCCATCCCTCATTCATCTAATTAGCAAGAACAAAGTCGTGTTTAACGTTAGCGAGCTAGCTATAATCATTAACAATCAATCCGCTTTGAAAACGCGTTAACGTAATCCAACGGACACCACCAGCAAACTACATTACATTCAGATCAAATAAAAACTAGCCTATTTACACCACAGTTACCATTCATAAGCTAGTTGTTGTTGTTCTTCTTCTTCTTCCTCTTTAAGTTAGGGAGCCTGGGTGCAACAAAGGTACATTGCTGCCATCTGTTGTTCAGTTCTGGATCGTAATTACGTACTCATAATTAAATTCTTTTATGGAGACCAGTTCGATGTAGACACACCAACAACCTTTTAATTTTATCAGAACTGTCCAGATTCAGCAAGCTACGCAGACTGAAGACAGAAACTCCCGCTGCACCTAAGTCTCTGAACAATTCCCTCCTATGGTGGGAATGAATTTCACATTGCAGAAGAACATGCTGCACACTCTCAGTAGAACCACACTCACATTTCCCATCAGGTTGTTTGCCGATTAGAGCCAGCCCACTCCTTAACCCACAGTGCCCAAGTCTCAGCCTCGTTATAATAACCGCATCTTTTCTTTTGTCACATACTGGACCTGCTTCTCTTGTTACAGTCCCCTGATGTGCAAAATAAAATCTTCCTTTCCCCTCACTGTCCCATGATTTTTTCCACTTTTCTTTTATCATTCTAATAATAACCTCCATATAATCTGGAACTCCATACATCAACTCATTATCTACATTATCCTTCTGCAGAGCATCTCTTGCTAGTGTATCTGCCATCTCATTGCCCTCTATGCCCACATGAGCTGGAACCCAAATAAAACCCACCTCACAGCCTGCCCTATGAATATTATACAGGAGTAGACTTATTTCTGCAAGCAGATCAGGTCTTGACTTGGACTTCATCTCTTTGATTGTTAATAAAGCTGATAACGAATCGGTACAAATAACTGATTGACTTGGTTTTTTTATTCTTCACCCACCTAAGTGCCCAAAGGATTGCCAAAACTTCTGCTGTAAAACTTGACATAAAGTCAGGAATCCGGAAGCCCTCTCTAATTTCCTCCTCTGGGATAAAAACACCAGCTGCTACTCTTCCACTCTCTGGATCCTTTGATCCATCTGTATATATTTTCAAATGGCTACACCATTGCGAAGAAAGCTGAGTTTGGACTTCCTCTACTACATCACAAGTCTTGCTCTTATCAAGAATTTGCAAATCAATTTCAGGATATGGAACAGACCATAAAGGAATGACCGGCCAGCAAACTGGAGGGCACACATTTAATGTATTAACTTGAAATTCCTCTACAACGGACTTCAGTTGCTCAGAAAAATTAGTTTTAATCCTTTTACCCTGACTAGAAAATTCCCAATGCGAACTCAACAGACACTTGGCCAGAAATATTTCATTTTGACCTTTTACCTTCATTAAATATTTTAGCCCTAATCTAATCCTTCTAATTTGTAGAGGCATCTCACCCATTTCTATTAAAAGCGCTGCCACTGGTGTTGTCCGAAAAGCTCCACTACACACTCTTAGAGCCTTAGATTGAATGATGTCCAGCTTCTTAAGAACTGTAGGAGCAGCTGAGCCATATGCCAAGCAACCATAGTCAATGACCGATCTTATCATAGCTCTATAAATCATCAGCAGAGTCTTTTTGTCAGCTCCCCAATCCAATCCCGCCACACATCTAAGAACATTTATTACTTTTTCACATTTTGAACTGATTTTCTCTATATGTTTTTTCCAGGTCAATCTCTCATCCATCCACATTCCAAGAAACTTGAATTGATTAACTTTTTCAAGGTCGTTTCCATATATTTTTAACCGTTGGCTTGGCAATTTCCTTTTATATCCAAACACCATAAATTTTGTTTTATCAATTGAAATTCTAAAACCCCATTCATTAGCCCACTCTGTCACCTTTTCCAAAGTTTTTTGCACTTGAGAAAACACATAAGGAAGGTTCCTTCCCCGTTTCCAGATAGCGCCGTCGACCACCAATAAAGAAACACCAAATTCCTTTCCCACCCTACTAAACATTCCATTTATTAGCACATTAAATAGGACAGGACTGATAACACTCCTTGGGGGGTTCCATTCTCAACATCTAATACCTCAGATAGTTCATATCCAACCCTTACTTGTATTGTTCTATCACACAAAAATTTTTTAATCCAATTATACATTCTCCCATGAATTCCAGCAATATAGAGTGCTATTAATAGCCCCTCCTTCCACAACATATCATAAGCCTTTTCAATATCCAAGAAAACAGCTACTATAGCTTCTTTCATTGCAAGAGCTTTTTTAATATCAGTGTTTAAATTTAAAATAGCATCCATTGTAGACCTTCCCTGCCTAAATCCACTTTGATATGGAACAAAGAACTCATTTGACTCCAATTTCTGGACCAATCTGTCTGTTACCATCTGCTCCTTTATTTTACACAATACAGAGGTCAAAGCAATAGGTCTATACGAACCAAGGTTACTAGGCTCTTTCCCAGGTTTTACTATTGGAATTATAATAGCATGCTTCCATTCTCAGGGAAGACATCCATTTTCCCAAACACTATTAAACAAAGCCAACACCTCATCTAAAAGCATATCCCCTGCCTGTTGAAATTGCTGATAAGTCAGTCCATCTCTGCCTGGGGAGGATTCTTTACCCTTCTTTACTGCCCTTTTTAGTTCCTCCAGAGTAGAAAATAAATTGATAGGATCTGAGTTATCATTATTAATTTGCAGTTTAACTTGTTGCTTTTCCAAAATCTCCAGTCTCATTTTCCTATTTCCTTCACTTGCATTATTTGAACTATGCACTTTCCGAAACTGATTCACTAGTAAATTAGCTTTTCCTTTATTGTTTACAGCCTCAACATCATTACAGTTGAGAACAGGAATTTAAGTTTGCTGGTATGCTCTTGTCATTTTATGAACCAAATTTCATACTTTTTTCATAGGCATCTCTGGTCCTAACTGTTCACAGAAATTTCTCCAACTTCGTTTTTTAGCTTCTTTTATTACTCATCTAGCTTTAGCTCTCATTCTTTTATAATCAATAACAAAACTCTCCATAGGATGCTTCTTAATTTCCTGTAAGCAAGCTCTGTTCCTAGCCCGAAATGCAAGGTTACAATCTTCATTCCACCATGGCACCATTATTACTCTATGAGGGATCTTTTTCTTAGGTATGTTCTTGACAGCAGCTGACCGTACCACTTTAACAAGAGAACTATTCCACTCATCTACCCCTTTCTCACTTTCAAAATCAGATAAATTACAATCTATACTCTCTCTAAACTTCAACCAATTTGCCCTTTTGTAATTGAGCCTCACTGGAAGAATTGTTGGTTCTTCAATTAGGTTTCTACCAAACTTACAAATTATTGGAACATGATCACTGCCCATTGAATTCCGACTCACAATCTCCCACCAACTAATTGCTGCTAGATCACTTGACGCAATAGTAAGGTCTATGGAGGATTCCGCTGCTCTGCCTAAATTATACCAAGTAGGACGCCCATCGTTTAAACATACACAGTAAAAGAAGTGGAAGGTGGGATGGCGCTATTTTCAACGAGAGAATGTGAAGCTCAATTGAACGAGTTTTCAGTTGGGCACCACGCCTACTACGCAGGCTCGAAGTCAGCTCGCTGACATTACCCAACGTCCTGAGAAGCGGTAACTTGTCTGGTAGATGTATCCTACACATAATTCCCAGCGAGCAAGCGATTGCATCTGTCAGTATAGTCTGATTCCGTTCAATGTTATTATGTTTTGCAAATTATTACTTCATAGGTTCTTCACTTTGTTAGCGATGTGGCTCAATCGTCTTCTGTCTATGATTCGTTATGGGCTTCTGGTCTAAACAGTACGGTTATTTACGTCCTGTGCGACAGAAAGTCGCCGGCATTTCACGTCACTTTTAGCCTAGGCTGGTGCCATCCGCTAAAAATACTTACTATTAGACCATAACGGTACATACGAAGTAAAGACGTCTGCTACAAAATGTAGTTTCTCTGTAGAAAACATTATCGCTGACATGAAGGCTCATAATGTGTAAAGTTATTTGATGTCAAAAGTCAGGCAAAATGAATGGGGGTGAATGGAGAAGCTACTGCTAGTTGATCATCTGCTATCTTCTAGAGCGTTCAACTGAGCTTCAACTTCCGGGTGTATTCCTACCCCCTCGCGTTTAAAACAACTAAGGTGCGTTCCATTTGTACTCGGAAGTCGGAATTTCCGAGTTCCGAGTCGGAAGTTTCAACTGGAACGCCCCCCGAGGTCGGATTTCCGGCTCGGAAAGTCGGAGAATCATCACTACCCCCGAGTTAACATTCAAAGATGGCTGCCCCATGTGTAAACAGTAATTAGCAGCTCCTGTAATATTCCGTTTATTACTTCTGACTCGTGTTTGTCGCACTAAATCAGCCGTATACATTGTTCGACGTATATACATGGAAATCCACCGTGTTTGAAGGTTGGAGAAGGGCCGCATATTTGTCCAGAAGTTGCTTATATTCGGACAAGGCAAACGCGAGAATAGCTTTCTTAGACGTGACCATCTTGTCTTACTACTCTTCTTCCCGGTTTATGGCGGTTGGCAACTTTTTCCGACTTTGTAACTGGAACGCTGATAACTCGGCTGTGACGTCATTCCCAGCTCCGACCTCCGACTTCCGAAGTAAATGGAACGCAGCATAATTAAAAGCTAATTCTAAATCTAAAAATAATAATCTAATAAATAATAATAATAATAATCTCCGTCTACTTTTCATTTCCATTACAGTCCAGATCCAGCGAGTCAATGTGAATACCTCCTGCCAAAGCCGTCGCAAGGGCTGTGCGAAGGGTGCGACCGCACAGGGCCTCGCGCCTTTAGGGGGCCTCGCGGCTGGTGTGTGCTTTTTTTTTTTTAATAAATTAATACATATTTTGCATCACTGCACTTGACTCACCATGCTCTTTAAATGACAATTCTCAGTGTTAGTTTCATTATTTACCATTTCATCTCGATAAAATCTTACCCTGATTTATTTATTTATTTATTTATTTTTTATGTCGTCATACGTAACATGTTCTGTCTCGCTGCTCACTCGCCTTTCTTAACTGTGAGATTGCTCTCAGGGTCTTATTGACGATATCAATAATTGGCATCGGGGTAGCGAAGCTTTTCAAAGTTATTGAAAACTATTTTCGGGCCACCATGTTGCAGGAGAGACTATGCGGGCTTGCCCTTCTGTCTATCGAAAAAGAGGTTGCATCCAGGCTGGATTATAAGGATTTAATTGCTGAGGTTTCGGCTCAAAAGGCAAGGAAAGTGACCATCACCTAATCAATGAATGGTGAGCGGGAATCTGATGTTTTAAAGTTATACTGCAGCAGAGCGTTTGTGTCTGACTAGTATGAGAAATATATATTGCATCGTAAGCAAATGTTAAACTGTCGCGGGTGTCAGCGGATGCTACGCCTTTGTTAAAGGGGACCTATTATGCTGATCCTTCTTTTAATACATATTAGTAATGTAATGTAATTTGCCTATTCGATTTATTTATGTAATATTTTTAATTTTAATGCAAATTTTATTTAAAAGTTCATTGATTTTAAAATGGTAAATTGAGGAATGAGTCTGTCTTGATCGCTTCCACTTCATTACGTACTTTTACAAGTCATGTTATTTCTCTTTGTTCAATCTATTGTAATTTACTTCTTACCATTGAATATGTAGCACCCTTACATGTTTCCTATTTGCTTTGTATGTTTTGTATTTTGCACTTTATTGTTTTGTATGTCATACTGGTAAAGGGGTTGCCAGTATTCAAGTTATTTAACTTTTTTGGCAACTCCTGAGATTGCAAACTGATGTGCATATATTTTATTGCTTGATATTTGAATTAAATAAAATTTGAATTTGAATGTTATAATGTTGGTTGTCCATACTCAACCTCTGAAAAGTTTCTAAACATAAGATACAGGGGTTTTGCCGTAATCCAAGAACGTGATTTCGTGAACGTGATTTCCTCTCTGAACAGCTCCTCCCGAGATCTTCACGAGATCTGGGCAAAACCTGACGTCAGGTTGTGCCGTCCAATTAATACAGACCTAGCCAGAGCCAACCCGGCGCTGGACCTGCCACACACGGAAACTATTCTAGCAGGCACTAACAACGGCAGATCATACTATGCCTTAGTAGCATCTACACTTTTGGAAATACAAAAGAAGAACCGCAGATCATTTGAGGGGCAGTTTTGTCAGTATCTTTCCCAAAGCTGCTCGTCCGTTTACTTTTGCACGCGAAGAAAAACACCTACTTCTTTTCCAAAAGACGATGCCACCAGAAATCAGTGGGTAGCTTTTTTTGTTTGCTGGCAGCAAACAGCCACGGCCAAAGGGAACGTTAGCTGCTTGTGCTCAGCGTTTCACCAAAGACAGCTTTTTTAATAAAGGATAATTCAACACAGGATAAGCGTTTCAGCTGCTTCTCAAACCTGAAGCAGCTGCATCGATCAAGTGCTCGGAGCCACAAGCTGTAAGTAACGATATAACAGCAAATAATGTAAGTGAAGCTAACATGTTACGGGTGGCTACTGGCTAGCAGGACTGCTAGCGATAGTTAGCACTAACAACTGGCCTCAAACGCAGGCTTTGTAAAATATCTGAAGATAAAGCCTGTATTGGTCACGACTGTCCGTGACTCACAGAGACAGAAGCTGTAAGTTGCTTTTACTGCATAAGCCAACCTGACCTGATAGCCAGTTGATTGTGGCTGTAGCACTGCGGCTAACGTAGCCAAGTTACTGTTGCTAATTTTTGTGTCCTAAATATGCAAGAGTGATATCAGGGGAAATTCTACAGAAGGTGTGTGAACATAAACCTCATTTGAAGCTAACTTTTTATACTTGTTTGTAATTTGGATGCTTGGTACAACTGTCCATGGTAACGAAACTTGCTGTCTGTAAAACCTGTATTGCAAGGGTTTGTCTCTGTGGTTGTTATGACCACTCGGTTACCAGCTACTGCATGTTAGTTCGCGTGCTGTGCTAATTAAAAATTCTCCTGGTTAACTTATATTCAATAATTCTGATCGGTATGTTTGTGTTACTTCGGTAAGCATCAATGTGGCAGTTTCATCATAACCTTGCCCAATTGTAGCCACCACAGTTGAAGCTAACCGGAGAGATGCTGTCTGTGTCCGCAAAGTTGGGCTGAAAAGCACAGTTAGACCAGACGTAGGTTTTGCAGAGCTTGGGATACGTGGTTGGGTTTGTTTACGGCTGCTTGTGATCGCTTCACTTATCCATGACCGGGATCAGCCGGATACTTCACAAATGTCTGGGCAAGCTCTCTGGTGCTACCGAGAAAGCAATGTGAAACGCAGAAGCTCTACCGTGTCTGGTATGACAAATGATTTCTCTGCGCTACCGTGACATAATTTCATCCCCCTTTAGAAGTTGTTGTGGCTAATAAAAAGTCGAAAAAGGCGGAGATTAAATAGGAAATTCTTTCCTGTAGAAGTGATCGATTCACTAGCTCCACATAAGCAACTTGTCTGTGCTAACGGAACTTGCGGTCTGTAAAACCTGTATTATGTTCATAACATAACCGAGCTCTCTCTAGCTGTCGCGTACTATCCATAAAGCTGCTTTCACATCGGACGCAAAACAAATTTTTTGCGGGACAGATTAGCCTACATTCAAAGTCAATGCAAAGACGCGAATACACGCGTTATGGGCACGTTAAGCAGCTTTCACACCAGACGCGAAGCTAATTTTTCACACGACAGATTGCATTCAAAGTCAATGCAAAGACGCGAATACGGGCACGTCAAGCCGCTTTCACACCAGACGCGAAACAAGTTTTTCGCCTGACAGATTAGCCTACATTCAAAGTCATCAACTTATATGCAGCAATGTGCAACACCCCAATGAGGCGTTTCATGCAGAGACTACAATGGACTACAAATGGGGTTTTTTGAGGATGGCAGTATGAGCTAAATAAGGACCCTGTTTTGGACTTTGAATGATCAGGAGTACTCTAGGGGAGTCCAAGATCAAAATATAACCTTGGAAATTTAGCAAAATAGGTCCCCTTTAATCTGAGATTTTTTCATAGAAATGAGTCAAAATAAGCGATTGTCACCAGTGAGTGTGAGCCATTAGGTATTGATGTTTGTTGAATTTAATTCGTGACGCACTGTCATACTTCAACATGCCAATATAAAGTGAAAGCTGAGCTGATTTGATGATAAAAGCCAATTGTTGTGCAGTTGAATTTTTTTTTTTACCTTTGAAAGATTATGATATACAAAAAAATCATAGTTGAAATTATTGCCACAATAATGCTGTTTTAGTCTAAAAATGCATGTCATTTCACTGGGTATAACTAGAACAGCTATGTGCTTGCAGCCTGACATGATTAATCCGCGTGCACGTGAGCAGGGCCTCGCGCATCAAGTCGGCACAGGGCCTCGCACCCCCCCGCGACGGCCCTGCCTCCTGCAGTGTTATATCTTAATCCTCTCCCGATACGTTGACCACATTCAAGAGCCTCCTGGCGGCATCCAGCACCATCTCGATTCTTTCCGATTTCCCCTGTATTTCAGCAACGCAATTTATGACCATATTAATGAATGCCAAAAATCTTTTTCTTTTCCATACAGATATTCTTATAATCTCCTTTCACTATCTGCCATGGATCTTTTTGTATTACCACAACTTCATAGTTTTTCTCTATTCTCTTAACAGCCAAAGCATATGACAATCCCTTTTCTGCTCTCATCTTCTTCACTTTTCCTTCCTTAATTCTTTTTTGGACCCTGAGGTGATCCTGTATCATGATTTCTCTTTCTGTGCAGGCACTTTGCTTGCTCTTTTTCAAGATTACAATCCTCCACACAGCGCTTGTCTTTCCCACATCTCCCACATCTTCTGACTCCTCTACACACTGCAGCAACATGACCATACTCCTGGCAACAAAAGCAACAAAGAGGAGCTCTCTCATATGGCCTCACCTGGTGACATTCATAATTAAGGTACACTCTTTCAGGCAATTTCCCATCAAAAGATCAACATACAGAATTACTGACTTCCATCAGCCCCTCTCGGTATCTAGTCAATCTTCTTGCCTCATAAACACCTGCAACACCCCAAAACGACCCAGCCTCGGCTGGCAATGGCACGCCTCTAACCGCTCCTTTCACCTTAGCTTCTGATCCAAGTGAGAAACATGTCACACAGCCATTATCCTCCAGTTCTTTAATTCTAAGGGCTCTATCCCTCTGGCGCTTAGATATACACTCAATGATAACCAACCCACTTCTAGTAACCCTAACTTGACCGTACATCTCCAAGATTTTCCCCTACTAACTTTCCCACCACATGTGGGTCTCTGAAAATCCATCTGTTCTGGTTACGGCTATCATCCCAACTAGATATGTTTCAACTTTCCTCGATTTTTGACTAGATTTGCACGAGGAACTTAAGCAGCCTATCTTCCTTTTCTTTTTATTTTCAATTCCTCCCCCCCGGCAAACGAACTTCCAGGCCAACTTTTCAATGTAATGCAATTCCATTTTGCTCACTTATGTTAGCTACTGACCATCGAGCACAACAGACAGCACATTACCCAGGGGCGGCTGGCTCCTCACCCAAGACCAATCACGCTTCTCAGACAAAACAGAGCTTTCCCCAAACCATCCAATTGCAGGCCTGTTTATATTACATTTAAGCTGATAATGATACATTGACTTTGTACATATTGAACACTGTGTTTGTCCAGTAGAAGTGACATGAACTCACAGAAATCAAGAATATTTCTAATAATAGTTTATGAATGGCCCCACACTTAACATACCTCAAAGCTAATTCGCACAAGTATTCATTTCTAACTCTCATAACATTGAGACAAATGTGTACGGTCTTATTATTATTATTATTACTGTTATCATTATTATTATTGTTGTTGTTGACTCTCTAACAGGGCCGTGAAGAATAATTCTTGATCGCTGTTTTTCAAAACCCTATGTGCCTGGCAACCATCAACATCACTTGGTCACACATCAGGGAATTACAAACCATCCATCCTTCAACCTTCCATAATCTAAACCGTTTGTTCCTCTCTAAGGTCGTGGGAGAGCTGTATCTTTACTCATTCTACTACGGTAAGAGGCAGAGACACACCTTGGCCGGGTTGCCTATCCATCGTATGACATACTGTACGTACCATACAAGCTCTCAGTCATTCTACAAGTTATTTAAAATGTCAACTGAGCCTAACTTATAGGTCACTGGACTGTAAAAAGGAGCCAGAGTATCCAGAGGAAACCCATGAGAGCATGAGAAGAGTGTGCAAACTCCGCACCAAAATTCCCCAAGCTGAATTCGAACCCACAACCTTCTTGCTTTGCGGCAACATTGCTACGCACTGCGCCGGCAAAAATAAATATTTTAAACTGATGCAAAATAAAGCTTGTCATCTTGTTTACTTCACCAATGTCATACTGGACACACTCACAAGTATGTACTATCGACAGGATATACAGTCCATACTAGCTACTGCGCAAGACTTTACTCCTTCTTCTTCATTTGATTTTCTAGCAGTTTCAGAACATCTCATAGAGGTCCATACTGCCACCAACTGTACTGGAGTATGTTGTATAATCTATTGAAGTTACTTTACCTTATAAAACACTATCTTATCCTGGTCTCTAAATCCTATGACATAACCTTATCTCTTTCAATTATTCTACAAGCGCTTTATGTGTATTCTTTACCCCTTCTCCTGTTGTTCCTAATGAATGAATTTTGAATGAATGAATTTCATTCAAATATAACCTAATATACCTTCAAGGTTCAATTTTCCTCTGGCCTTATCTATCTTTTGAGCCAGCCTTATATCTCCCTTCCCCATATATCCTACAATGCAACAGTATATGTTCTACACTCTCTGTGAGTTTGCATCCAGAGCATTCATCCGGTTCACTTTTGCCTATCAAAAATAATGTTTAATTTAACCAAGTGTGGTCAAATCTTAGCCAAGTTAGAACTGCCTCCTCCCTACTGTTCTCTTGATACACACCATTCGCGTATACTTTTCTGCACACTGAAATATTTCCTTCCATTTGCGGCTATATCCAATCCATCTTGCCATTTCATAATTTCATACCTGAGTATTGCCTCAATTTCCCCTTGCCAAAAAAAATATATATATATATATCTATTACATCCCTCATCCTAGTTTCTTTTCTAACTATTTAATCTGCTCCTTATTCCCTTTAATGCCTACATGAGCATGTATCCAACAAAATTGCACTTGTATTCCAGTCCTATTTAATCTATATAGACTTTGTTGAATTTCCAACTCAACATCTTCCCTGTCAGACTTCAAATTTGGATACTGAGTAGGGCTGCTGCGGAATCAACCTGACGCACTATCTGTCTGGTCTTACTTCTTCCCCGCACTACTGTAATCCTATGATTACTGACACCACCTGGTCACGCAAGAAAGTCAACTACGCCTGCGCATGAAGTCAGATCACGCGGAAAGCTGAAAAGCGGAAGTACGAAAGTCAGCTGACTGAAAAGCCTTTCAGGAGTATAGCGATTTCGAGAACTAGCAATACATATTTTGCTGCAGTTAATAAAAATCTTGGTTGATCAAAAACCATCATGGCTGGGCGAGGTAAACTAATTGCTGTTATCGGTGATGAAGATACATGTACAGGATTTCTGCTCGGGGGCGTTGGCGAATTGAACAAGAACCGCAAACCCAATTTCTTGGTGGTAGAAAAAGATACGAGCATCACTGAGATCGAAGAGACCTTCAAGTAAGTGTCGGCTAGTTCTATTTATGAAAATAATTATTTTACAATAAGTAAACATATTGGTTGCAGTTGTCACAGTCAGTCGTAGAAAAGGATAGTGAATTAGTGCGACTACATGTTATTGGCTGGCTAGTTAGCTAACTTGTCTGTGATAAAAGGCGGCTGGGTATGCAGTGGATTTCAGTTTCCACTCGTTAACCATAAACATATAATTAGCTATATCAGTAGTATCGGCTCTCGTGGATTTCCTTGGATTATGTTCCGTCGAATCTACGAAACCACAGTGTTGGTTGCATGGTCAGTTTAATTCAAAAGTCATTTATAGTCTCTTGCCATTCTTCAAACTGTCATGTAAATGTACCTTTATGTCTGGAACTGTACATATTTGAGATCATATTGGTTGGTTTTGATTTTTGAAACTATGACGACAACGGGTTTTACGGCAATAGCGTGGTCTCTTCTCAGGAGTTTTCTGTCGCGCGATGACATTGGAATCATCCTGATCAACCAGTTCATTGCCGAGATGATCCGCCACGCGATTGACGCACATATGCAGTCCATCCCTGCGGTGCTGGAGATCCCTTCTAAAGAGCACCCATATGACGCCTCCAAGGACTCCATCTTGCGGAGGGCGAAGGGCATGTTCTCTGCGGATGATTTCCGATAAATTCTGACCCATAAGGAGTGCTGGTGCTTGGGAGGATAAGTAGATTCATGGCCAACAGAAGATTGTCCTGTCCGGCTGCACCACAGTTATTGTGTGTAATTTCCATAACTTAATTCCATGCCTGAAGAACTGCTACGATGGTTATCGGTGTAGCCATTTAAAACATACTCTTCTGCGGCAATATTAATTTTGTTTACCAAGTTGTGTGTTTGTGTTGTAATTTAGTAAGTTATTTACCCTCTGTATGAGACCAACATATTTAAAATGGTAATGTGATGTCTCCAATACCTTAAGTTATGCCTAAAATGGTTCAGTTGTGAACTTGTACAACATTATAAGGTACTGTAAGAATGTTTGGTTGTCTTTCCTGTGTTATTATTTTATTTTATTTTTTTTGTTGCCATTTTGGTCCATAAACTATTACAGTTCCCCAAATAAAAGTAAAATAAAACAGGAACTTGGGTCTGCTGTTTGTTAACAGTCATCTTCAAGGGTGAGTGGTGTACCTCATCCAACTGACTAAAGATTAAAGAGCTGACCAACTGACTAAAGAGATGTTGGTATAATGGGTAAACCTGTCTTGAGTGGAACATTCACACGTGCATTTTGTCACTAGAGTGCATTTATACCCCAGGGTGCACTGACATTCCATACTATGTCTCCTGATTTTTTCTGATGAAAATATTTTAGGCCATTTGGTCTTATTCTCAAATTTGTTCAAACATTCAGAGCCTTTAACTGATCATAGCAAGAGTTTGTGATTCAATGTCAGAAATTTCAGAAATGGAAAAACTGTGTCATCGAGTTCATGTGACTGAATCTGTTTTAAGGCTTCATAATGCAAAACTGTCCCGCAATGATTGTTATTTACAAACACAAAAAAAAATTTCCTTAATCCTTCATAAAATTATTCAGTAAAAACTGTATGAATTGGCTTCTTTGAGCTTGGCAAATTATTATCTGCCCTAGAAATTCTGTCCAAAACCTGGTATCTCATTTCTACTACATTTTATGTGGATTTGTTAATCTTGCTTGCATTTGTGTTTTTGGAAAAGTGCATTTATCATGTCAGCATGAAAATTGGGCATATAAATAGGCTTATTCAGTCATCTATTCATTGTGGTCCCATTTGCATCCTTTCTGTTGATGCAAGTTTTTTTTTCTTAACAGGGTGTGAGATGCACCTCTCTTAACACTGTAAAAACCTACAGATCCATATTGGGGTCCATCAAATGCAGCTGCTGTATTCAAGTCTGTGAAACATCAAGTCCAAATTTAAATTTTAGTGGAGGTCCCAAGATTTCCAACGATCCCAAATACGTCCCCCTGAATTACAGGGAAATGTGTATAAAATGATGTACAAGATCAGGATCTTTTCTAATTGTTGTAATTCTGTGGAAATAAAAACATAGCTTCCTGTTTTTGAATATTTCTCTCAATATAAGTGCAATGAAGCTTCAGTGAGGTGCTTTGACCAGTAGGAAAAGTATATGTATCCAACATTTTCCTACAATATGAAAAAAAAGCTTTCTTTATCTTTGAACTGGCTTATGGAAAATCTTGAGTATGAAATTAGTGTTTAAAGCATTAATGGAAGGGTTGTTTAACAGTTTTGTCATACCTAGTCTTTAAACTGTACTGTAAGAACCCTACCCCCTCTGTATCCCTAGGTGTTCTGCTGACTGATATCTCAGCCTTCTGGTAAATTCTTACTTGTGGCATGAGAGCAGACGCAAAGAAAAGACTGTAACATGCTTTTGTAAATCAAGCTAATACCCAGCTTCCAGCTGTCCTAAACCTCTTCAGCTATTGATATGATTAAGCCACTTACCGATGTCTTGTGAGAACAAGGCAAGTTTCTCATCAAAAGCATGCCCACCTGAAAGGCTATTAATGGTGATTTACGGGGTTTGTTTTTGTGTTTGTAATGTGTTGTGTTATTTATGTTTATGCAACCCAGAAAGCTCCCAATGGCATCCATTAAAATGCTACCGAGGATTACAGATAGCAAAGTATTATTTACACTGATAATGCTTTTGAAAGGAACATAACTAATAAATCTAAAAGTTCTTCATGCATGTTAAAGAGATTGCATCACATAATTAACCCTTACTTATAGCTATGGTCAAAGTCAACCCCTTCTCCATTTTAGAGGCAAAAAAAAACCTTTACTGGCTTTCTTTCAGCCTGAATTTTTATGAATTTTTGTAAAGTTATCCATAATGTAGGCAGAAAGTATTTAGCAATTTTATATTTTGGTCCAGTCACATTAGAAAAAAAAAAAGTATTTGACAATTTTATATTTTGGTTCTGTCTCTACATACTTGGAC
Source organism: Gymnothorax javanicus (assembly GCA_029692085.1). Lineage (NCBI taxonomy): Eukaryota > Metazoa > Chordata > Actinopteri > Anguilliformes > Muraenidae > Gymnothorax > Gymnothorax javanicus. The sequence goes on from CM056201.1 coordinate 36,405,697, forward strand.
CCAACAGAAGCCCTTTTAGGTTTAAAGTGACCCAATTTATTGAAGCATATTTTTAGAAGCGCACAAGTCATGAAAATGGTTATTATGGAAAAGACTGTAAAATCTACAGTTTCAGCGCATGTGACTGCTGTTTAATTGATATGGTATGGACACATAGAAGCTGGCTGACTGAGGTACAGTGATGGGAAGTTTGATTTCCCACCACATTACTATTGCAGCATCACCATGTTATTTAATTGTAATCAGAATCATATTTTCTCTAATATAGTCCAAGAGTGCCCCATCGGTCCATGCTGTCAGTGAAACTCATCGAAATCATTATGGCTGTTGTATTATTTTCCTGGTCGAAGTAGACGTATTGAGAAATCAGAAAATGGGCAAATTATACCTCTATGGAAAGATAATGGCATGGAGATGATGAATAAAACACTAAGTGGACACTCAGTCAGATAGGAAGAGAATTAAAGAGGCATTTTGAACAGCCTCTCAACTCGTGCACATCCCATGGTGGTATGCCATTGAGCAATTTCCATTGAAATAAATGGGCGGCCATTTTTGCAATTAGTATCCAGTTCTTATAATCTGTGTAAGGAAGTCAAGCGCATCGACCATCGCTCGGCTGCCGTACGGTTTTATTTTTCTAGAGGATTAGATTTATGCTGGTCAAAGAGTAAGTTGTTGATGACGCAGAGCACGCGTTCCTGAAATGCGTTGTCTTTAAATTTTTTTCCCTGCGACGAGCAAAAGCGTGAAACTTTCCTTGATGAAGTTTTTGGTTGTAAAACTCATCTTACCTCATGGAACCTAAAAGTCCTTAGAATCTATAATAAAGTGGTAGTTCATATAATTATCAAAATATATCTGAAGTTTTATGTACATTGGACAATTCCAAGAGTAGGGGAGACCGGGTCTAGTTGTTACACTTTTTCTTTTAACGGCTGTAGAATTGACATTATCAGGTTTTTGTTACCAATATGCACTGTACAGATAGAAAGTTTATTAGACTACATGACTGATCTGCAGCAAACCCTATATTCTGCACATGCGTGATGCTGGTGAGGAAAAAATAGACCCCCGTCACCTGTAACAAACTACCCCATATATGGGGTAGTTTGTTACAGGAGGGGTAGTTTGCTACAGGTTGTGGGGCATTTTGTTACACAAAGAATTTGCTTAAGTGAGACATGTTTCCCACTTAAGTAGGCAAGTTAAGGGGGATGCCTTACTACTATTATCCCAAGAAGCTACTGTAAGGAACCCCTTGAGCCATTCTCTAATAGCATTGCCACGTTTTGTTATTCGTTTGTAATTTCGAGGCATCTTTCTGAAATAAAAAAGGTAGAAAGTCATTCAGTGAGGTAATTTGATCTTGTCCAAGTTGTTACAGGTTTTGGGGAAAGTTCTTACTGTAACAACTTGGGTGTATCAACTAGTCCATCAGCAACCCTTCGCCATTGTCCCGATATTTTGAAATGTTCCAGTGCAATCTTCACATGGGTGTGTCATGACACAGTGGCTAATGTCTTCTTTCTCATAATTCAGAAAATCTCGGATATGTATCAATTACACTTGATGTGAATCGAAATCTCCCAAACACCAAGAAAGTTACTTTTTCCAGCATTTTCTGGAACACTAACCTGTGACTTTCAATGTACGTCCTTCTGTCACGTAAAGACGCGGGTCACCTTCGCGGAGCAACAGGAAAAATTAGAGCGCCGTCTGAATTTTATTATCGGAACTATTTAGAATGTAACAACATGGACGTGTGACAACTAGACCCGGTCTCCCCTACTTTATTCAAATCCCATACTCAGACAGTGGAACTGGTGGGCGGCTATTTTGCGTCACAATTGTCTGGATTTGGGCTTGCTATGTGCTCACAATATTGCCATGTAATACATGTTGGAGGCTTTTTGGGGATTTTAGGGTTTCTTAAAAGTTATTGCTCAATTTTGCTGATGATTGAAGATGGCGCGTTGACAGGATGTGAATTCCATTTATGGGCCCAATTCTCGCTATGGCCAATATGAAAAAATACTTGGGTGTTGCAATCAAACCCCATTTTTGGTGCAATATGGGATAGTTTGGTCGCCAAGTTACTTCTGGTCTCGTGCAGCTCTTTGGCAAGGAATCCCTATTTCCGTCAAAGCTTTCAGCTGGGGAACGGTCACTGTTTTGAAGTTTCGAGAAAGGGCTTCCATGGCAATATTCAGGTGATTGATATAATTTCTAGTATAATTTTTGGCGTTGCTGTCAAGAATGACAGATGATGTAGATGATGAGATTGCTATTGTTCAATGTTATTATGCATATGCAATGGACCTAAGCAGTCCCAGAAGAGTAAGAAATTTCATCCAAAAAGCCACATGATGGTATTTTTTGTGTACTGGCGATAGCGAGAATGAAGTTTTCAAGTTTCTGAACGATAATTAAGGCATTTCCGGGTGCCTATAGTGAGTGAATGAGTGTATTTGCAGATTTGCGCGTTAATTAAGAAAATCCAAGTAATTAGCCATCCATTTGATTGATGTGCAGGCTGATATGATGGATTCTAGCAGGGGTTCAAAAAATGTTGACATTTACAGTGGATTTCGACATTTTTCTTGCAATGTAAAATACACATATGATAGCCTATGTGTCACAATTGCTCCTACGAGTGACATCACAGCTCTTGGCCCGATTCACAGTGCTGTTCAAGGATGATATTAGGGATTGCAAAAAGCCTGTTACATCCATGATTGCTATTTTCCATTATCATCTCCGGGTGGAAAGTGTTGATAGTTAGAGAGAGGATTGCATGCCCTTTTGGATGATACCAAATTTGACAATTTTTAAAAAAAAAAGTTTCAAATCAATACATGTCTACTTTAATCATAATCACTCCATAAATGACTTGTGTGAATATTAAACTTGATTTGCTCTCTGAATTGTTCATAAGAATTAATTAGATTTTGATAATGACCAATAAAATATCTATGGATGATTTAAAAAAAAAAAAAAAAAAACCTGTTTTAAGGTAATAACTGCACTAATTATTAGGTGGTGTTTTCATAAACTGATGGTGAAAATTTTTTAGAAAAAGGTGCTGGCTTATAAAACTCTGACTCGTTACTCACTGGCTGTAAATTGCAAGAAGGCAAATTGTAAATCTGTGGTTCAACCTTTGCCAAGAAGACTGACTGTGAGAATTCTTGGGTAGGGTCAAGAATGATCCTATGGTTACTATGTGTGCATGAAGAATGAGGTGTATTTGATGGTGAGAGTAAGGACCTAAATGTTTTGATACAAGGTTATGGCCAGGTGGGATCAGAGGAATTTTCCCGCAAACGATCAGAAACTGTCCAAGGGCAGGTCATGTCATGAGTAATCGGGGGGGAAAGTCCAACAAACAAGAGCGCTGGCAATGGACACAAGATGTTTCAAAGTTGACCTAACCTTGCCAAACAATGCTTGACTGATGATTTTGCCCACAGTGTGAACGAACAAATATTTTAACAACATTGAATAGGGATCATCAGTCTTTGGTTGGACAGACTCACTTGTGCGTTCCAGATGTCCTTCAATAAATCAAATTGGGTTGTGCATTTGATACCGATAAGAGCATCACACTAAAAAAAAGCCGTATATATTTGGGGCATTTTCCCATGACAGAGTCTTTTCACCATTTTCCTGTGAAGCTTTTTTCTTCCTGAGGTTTTAAGGGCAGCATAGACCAGAATGAAGAAAGGGTTGCCTATTGCTGTGTCTCTCCTTAGCTGTGCTTATGGACTTGCCATGATCCTCAAAACTGAAGAAAGCAGAGCAAGGTACGTTGATATTTTGAGTATAAATGTATCTGCAGTATCAATTGCAGATTTTTACAATGTGATTCATATAGTGGGTCAAAAGAACAGTCCAAAGTTTTAACACTCATTTGTTTTTTTGCACTTCATTTAAATAACCTGTTATTTTCCATTCTTTATTTTTTTTCAGCGGACGGAAAACAGTGCATGCACTGACTGTTACTGAACACAATATCACCACTATCACTGCGTAAGTAAAAATCAGTTCAATTTTGCCGGGATCCTCTTGCATGCTGTTTCTAAACTGTGAACTAAAGTACGCATGAAACTGTTCATTTGCTCAACATTTTATATTTTCATGCAAACCGTTTAGAATTGAATGGCATGATTATTATTATTACTATTATCATTAATGTTATTGTTGGTAATAATAGTAGCAATAGTAATACTGTAGTTATAGTGGTAATTCTGTTGCTTGCAGCAATACCATTTGCTATTATGTCTTGGTTTTGGAATCCAATGCATTTTAAAACCATATATTTTGCTTCTTTACAAAACAGAGCTGCTCAGTGTTTCTGCAATATATTAGAATCTGTTTCCTATGAATAGTACGGTGCTGCTCTTGAACACCAGTGGGACATAAACAGTTAGTGAGTGAGGCAAGTTTTCAAATGTTTCTAACAAAGTTGGCACAGGCGACAATTAGGACAAATGATGAGACAAGTTGACGTGATGTGAGACAGGTCATGTTAAAAAGGTAAGGTAATTATGTAATAGTATAAAGGAACCTCCAAAAAAGTTTTAGTCCTTCAAGAGCAAAGAAGTTTAGCAGCTTACCAATTTGTCTGCAGTGCACATTGGCAGGATTTTGGGCGTTTTACCCTCATCAGTACATAAAATAATTATAGGATGATTGGAATCTGGTCATATCTCAGAGCAGAAAGGGCAAGGCCAGTAACCACCTCTGAATGCTTGTGATCTCAGATCCCTCAAACTTCACTGCCTTCAGAGCGCTCATGCAACTGTAATGGATATCATGACATGGACTCCAAAAGAACTTTAGTAAACTTTTGTGAGTCAACTCTATTTGACACTGAATCCACAGATACAAGTAAAAGCTTTACTGTACAAGGCTGAAGCATACATCAATACTGTCCAAAAGCACTGCTGACTTCTTTGGGCTCAGTGTCATTTAAGATAGATAGTAACACAGTGGAGGCATGTTTTGAGGTGCGACGAGTCAACATTTCGTGTGGCATGACTGACTTGCACATATGGGAGGGGATCATTTGTGCAAAAAGCTATATACAAAATTTAGGGCAAAATTTTAGCATCTAGACATTTGCCATTAACATCCCTCCATTCTCCAGCAAGACAACACTAAACCACATTCTGCACAGATTACAAGTGCATGGCTGCGTAAGCAGAGTGTGGGCGCTAGACTGGCCCCTTTGCGATCTTAAACTGTCATTGATTGAGAATGTACAGCGCATTACGAAACAAGACGTACAGCACTGAACGCCCCATACAATTGACTTTTTGGACTTTTTACAATCCAATCCATTGAGTAGGTCAAAATAATGGTTCAAAGTCTTGGCACTCATTTGTTTTTTGCTTCTTCTTTCAAATAACCTCGTGTTTTCGATTTAATTTTTCCCAGCGGACAAAACAAACTGCATGCACTGACTGTGGCTGATATCACCAATATCACTGTGTAAGTAAAACCGTAGTTTGTCAGTTCCGATTGTCAGGGGATTCTGGCGATCCTCTGCATACTGTTTGCAAATTTTAAACTGAAGTACACATGACCCTGTAAATTTGCTTTACATATTAGACTGTCATCCAAACAATTTAGAATTCAATAGCATGAGATGCAACTTGTGCTATAATTATTATTATTATTATTAATGTTGTTTGTCATAATAATAATATTGGTCATGGTTGTGTTGCTTGCAGCAGTACCATTTTCTATCATGTCCTGGTTTTATAATCTAACGCATTTTGCAGCTGACATATGTATTTTGCTTTCTTAAACAAGAAAATTTTTTTCATCAAATGGGCTATGACTGTGATTTTTGTTTCAGCAGTACATTAGAATCTCCATTTCCCATGAATAGCACGGTGCATCCCTTGAACACCACTGGAATCAATGGCACCTCTGAATTTGGAGAGTGAGTGAAGTTTTCTGATGTTTCCATCCCTTGGTTTTTCTAAAAAAAAAAGCACTGCAACAATTTTATTCATCCCAGAGTGGTTTTGATTAAAGAATGGGGTCAGTACAGAACCCTTGTTTCTTATTCGTACGGCCTTCTACTGGACAATGAATGATTTTGTTTTAACACCGAGTGGCAATGCAGTGCACATAAACCAATCTAGTATGCGACTGAGAAAAAGGCTTTGACTTACAACATTCACTACGAAAAAGTTGGTATATTATTGAAAATGCAGATAAAATTAAAAAGGAGTGATTTTAAAAGTCCATTCACAATCATCTATATTGAAAACGTGACATCAATAAATTATGTGATTCTTAAACTTGTGAGTTCAAATATTTATTGAAATACACGCTGAGCTCAGATCTGGTGACGACAACAGATTTTAAAAAAATTTGCTCAGAGGCAATATAGGACAAATAATGATGCAACAAATTGACGTGATGTGAAACAAGTGATGTGAAAATGATGAGATAATTATATTGTTTTATAGTACAAACTAGAGACCATATGGGATTGCACCAGCCGCAACAGAGATGCTGATATTGTTTTCGGTATAAAGTCCTCATTATAACGCGTTCAGGGAGTGGGTTCTCAGGCCCCACCCATCTTTGAACTCAGCCTTCCTTTTTATCCCAAATACTCACCTGTAATGGTTTGTGACTCTGCATCTTCACAGATTGCAATGCTATCAGGTTCAGAAGAATTGCCCACAAACAGACATACCCATCTGAGATAGACAGTAGCACAATGAAGGCATCTTTTGAAGTCTGTCCAGTCAAAATTCAAGAGGCATGAGTGACTTGCACATTTGCGAGGGCACAATTTATTTAAAAAGATATGTAAAAAATTTGGGGGAACATATGCTGCCATCTAGACATTTGCCAGTGATGCCCCTGCATTTTCCAGCAAGCCAACACCAAACCACATTCTGCACAGATTACAAGTGCATAGCTGTGTGACCAAAGAGTGATTGGTCTGCTAGGAGTCCTCATCCGTCTTTGACTGAGAACATTTGGCATAATTTGAAACAAAATATATGGCACTGAAGGCCCTGTGCAAACTTGAGTATCAATTACTGATTTTTACTATCCACTACATTGAGTAGGTCATGGTGATGTTACACAGTGATGGATAGTATACTGTGCCAACTTTTTTGGACTCTGTTGCAGTCATCAAATTGTATGTATATTTTCACGAAGTAATTTGCTCTTACTCACTGAGAAATCAAATAATAAGACTAAAATATAGTGGAGAGTGAATGGAAATGGAAAGTCATTTTTGATTTTATTGGATTTTCCTTCATGTGCCAGCTTCTTAGAAATTGGGGTTGTACATTGGGAGACAGGTGCAGTTGTTAGAACTTCAATGGGCTAACATAAATGTATGCCCCGTGTGTTTTGGTTAATCACTGTATTGATAACAGCACTAATTTGTTCAGAGATAATTTAGAATATTGAATTAAATTGTTTGATTCTTATAATTAAGGCATATCATATCTGGCCTTGTTTCATGGATGAGCATCTATTTAACATACAACGTATGAGACTGGTTTCAGATAACTGTAGCAAGATGCACTCTACTTTCCAAGGAAAATCTTTTTGAAACTGGAGATTTAATATTTCACCTGGATTTGTATGCATTGTATAAGCTGTCAAAGTTAGTTTATTTTATATTGTAGTATAATAATAGGCTATATCATACCATTTAAAAAAAGCTTTAGAACAATTTTTCTAATTTATTACTTCTGGATAAGCAAAGCTTAGGAAGGAGTGTTGTGATGAGACTTGAGCATCACTCACGAATCAATCAATCAATCAATCAATTTGCCGTTAACATGACCGCGGGCGGTAAGATTCACAAACAGCTTATCCAAGAGTTAACGATAGTGTCACTTTTATTTTTCATTTTGTTATTTTTATAGTTGAGCCCAAGACAATTATGGAGTAAGTAGAATTAGATCCACTCTGAAATTAACTATTAATAAATTGAAACTGCAAATCAATAAACTATACATGATGTTCAGATCACTCAATGTTTGTGATTGTTATTAATTTGGCACTTAAAATACATGCCCATCTTTGTGCTAGAACACAATGTACAGCAAAGCATTTATTTCAACATAATATAAAGCTGAAAGGTTCATTTGTCCTTCAACCAGAATTGCAGTTTTTACACGAAAATGACCAAGGCCACTAGCTTACTAACAGCTTTAAGTGAAAATGTGCAATATCATGGTAATGTCAAGCTCCATATGGATGTGTGCGCTGAGATTGAAATCACACAGTTAGACATTCTCATGACCAGTTCCTTCTCATACTAGATCCCCATGCTTCCGGCAAACTTGTCTTGTTAATAACCTGGAGTCATGGAGATGAGACAGCTGGTGGATTAACCGGAGATCCACATGGGTTTGGCAAGAAATGAAAGAATGGACACAGTGTAGTGTAAAGTCTAGCCAAATGGACAATATTGAAATATTGAAAAAACTTCCCAGTCTCATAATCCCCAACAATTAATAATAATCCCCAATAAGAATCCCCAGACACACACAGAACATACAAGTGCATACATGCACTTAAAGACAAGCAGATGAACAGGCGCGCGCGCACACACACACACACACACACACACGTACACACAGATGAAGGTACACAAGCACACACTGACAAACACTAATGCGAACACATACACAGTATAAAGAAAGACAGATTACACCATTTAGCACATAATTTGTCCATGGGTTAAAACTATTATTTTCTGACTTTTTAGGGCGTAAAGTAAAAATGAGCAGTCACCAAATTCAGACTACGGTTCTGAGTTCAGGAAATAGATTTATGGATTTTTGGCATTTTTGCTTATTAATTTAAGGGGTTTTCACAGTATCTGCTTTTAAATCAAATGAATCCTGCTAAATATAATTTTAATTCATGTTAACACTATTAGCGAGATGCATTGCCCTGCTCTGTCCTCTAAACCATCCTTCAAGAGTTCGGCGGCAGTATTCACAGATGACGTGTCACCGACTGGCATTCCAAAGAGGGCATGATAGGCCTCCTTTGCATGTGTGCAATTGTCCAAGCAGAGCTTTTTAGCCGTCTTTGTGAAGAAATCACCACACACGTAGCAGAGAGAATTGTGGAGGGAAAAATATTCTTAAATACTCTAAAATCAAGGTATTACCACAGTCACAGTTCAATAGAAAGAACTGAGCCAGGCCTTTAAAACTGCTGTAAGAGTGTGGAGCTGAGATGAGGCAAAAACTCATAAATCTGTCAAAAAACCAGATAAAGAAGCTCCTGCAGAGCGCTCAAGGCCAGCTTGATGAGCTAATCTTCCGGAATGACCATATCGGTAGTCAACCTGGTGCCCACTACCTGAGCATGCGCACTCGAATGTTCTGGAACCATCCATGACCTGAGATAACTTTCTGAACTTCAGGTGAACCCAAGCTTTGGGAGGCTCACATGTGGTCTTCGACCGTCCCTGGAGGCCTAAAATGAATTTACACTATGATGTAATGGCAAACTTGTTACTGTGGATGGAGTGTTGCTATATGACAATTAACCAATCAGAATTAATAATGTTTCGCAAGGTAGAAAGAGTCACGTTTAATCCCACCTAAAGAAACGTGCCAAAAGGCCAAAAAATATGAGGGTTCGGACAATCGGTGGTCAGTCGGCGTGGGGAGATTGATGAAGAATGAATGCTACGTGGTTTGCGCAGACCAGCCTGGGTTTTTGTATTTTACTTTGAGCAGGGATACAATAAACCCAATTACATCAGACTCTGGAGATTGGGTCCATCTTTTGGAGATAGATTTACAAGGGTCAGTGGAACATTTGATCCACTTGCTCGGACTAAGTTTTGTTTTCCTATGACAGAATCCGCTGAGTATTTGCAACCACGAGCAGCCATAACACTACTTTTTGCTATGCCAATTGAAAGCAATCTCAAAATTTCTCTGAAGCTGCCCTTTATCCTTGTTGCATAAAGCAGACACATGGGGCTCTAAATTCGTAGACCATGCGCAGGCGCGGCGCAGGCGCGGCGAATAGGGGGAGCGCCGCGCCAACGGGGTGTGTCCAGGCGTATGTTGCAATTTCGTGCCCGGCGTAGCCTGGCGCAAGTACTCCTCTGTCCCGCCTCGGTCCCTCCTGCAGGCGCAAGTGGCAAAGAGGGAGGAGAAAAGGCTTAAGTGGGTTTAACACAGCCGAGTCAACTCTTCACCAATAAAATGGGCTCCTCTCCTCACCTTTAAAGTGTTAAAATAAAGAAGCCTCTGTCCTATATCTGCATGATGTGTTAATGTTGAATTTTACTTTGCTGCTTCAGGCATGTTTTCTGCACCGCTTACGTCTATATTAAGCATTACGAATATGAGGCATTCTCAAATTATTACCATTAGCGAACTTGAATGGAATTTCAAAACGAAACTACGTCAGATCATTCAAACTTATGAAGTTGGAATGAAATACGACGGTTCCTCATTTATTTCTTCTGCCTGCATCATTAGGAAGAGAAACGATGGATGGCGTGTTCCTATTATTACACCCTGTTACTGCTTAAAATTTTGGGATTAACATGCATGGACAACAATGCAAGATACATTACACAATTATTTTCAATATGTGATCTTAACTCAGCACGAGATCATAGCAATCAGGCTGTATTCCTTTCCCCCACTAAAAACGATAAAACCTAAGTGACAATAATATTAGTAGCCTATTAAGCCGCTTGCACACTAGAAGCGAAACGAATTTTTCGCACGACAGATTGCTTTGCTGCGTTGAACGCAGCGTCTACGTGTCTCCGTGAATATGTCTCTACTGAATGTTTTAGATATTAAACGTGAATGTTTTGATAAGAGGGCTCAGTTCTTCAAGATGAGTACCGAGAATTTCAATCAATGTTTCTGTTTAAGCTCTGCTCAATAAAGTGAGTCGACATTGGTGCGGGACAATGTACAATGCCTGTCGAACATTAAATGCAAAATACTCCGTGTCTGACAGCCAAAAAAAAAAAAAAAAAAAAAGAGGACGATTAGAACAGATTGATAACGAAATAAAGAATAAAAAGAAACATTTTAACAACAAACAGAACATCCATTGTACACTGCGATTTATTAATTTGCGGGCCATCTTTTTTGGATGTTCTGTTTGTTGGTGATATAGCCTATTTTTATTCTTTGTTTCGTTATAAATCTGTTCTCATATCAATACTTTTACTTTTTGCTGGCTGCCGGACATGAGGTATTTTGCATTTCGCATCGGACAGTCTTGATCGTGCATGCGATATTTAATTCACAATGTCAATGGTCATGGAATTGATTTGCTCACTGACTACAAGCACTATTTTATCTCTGGTGTGGAAATAAAGCGTGAATCTGTTCGATCCATCCGACTAATTTTCAAAAGAGAGACCGAATAAAGACTGTTGTCCATCTTCAACGGAAGAAAACAGACGAATAAATAGACGCGCGTATTCGCGTCTTTGCATTGACTTTGACTGTAATCAGTCGTAAAAAAAATTTGTTTCAAGCGTCCAGTGTGCAAGCGGCTTTACTGAGCATAGAACACAAGCATTAAATATATATATATATATATATATATATATATATATATATATATAGGCAATTTGTGGTTGGCTGAGAAAGATGTGAAGTCGTTAGTTAGCATCACAGATTCAGCTGCGTTGATAGGTCGAGTTTCCCATTACGCGTGCCAACCGCCTTTAATCTGACATCAGGACAATCGACATAGATACTGTAATTTATGTCCTGATTCAGATAGTTACATTAAATAGTAGTTGCTGTAATTATTTATTGCACTGAAATGTGCCTGACATTCTGGAAACCTGCCTGTGAGGTTTCGGTGACGTATGCGCCCTGTGCGCCGGTCAGCCAAATTACCACTGCACAGTAAGTAAACCAGGTTGGAGCTGGCGAGCTTTCTGGGCAACTTCAGCGGAGACTTTTTCTACGAAATTGTCACTGCGTCTTGATGAATATGTGACACCTCCCCCTACTACGCCGCCACACCCATCTCGGCGCACGTCCGTCTACCAAATTGCCAAAGTGGCTGCGCACGGTGTTGCACCACACGAAATTACCACTGCGTGGGCTGCACCGGACGAAATTACCACTGCGTGGGCTGCGCCACGCTACGCCACGCTGCGCCACCCTGCGCTGCGCCAAGAAATTAGAGCCCGTAGAGTCTAAAAATATAAACTTTGACACATCAAAATACCGATGATTAAAACCTATAAATAGAAACTTCATCACGCATTAAACTTTTCAATGTCTACAAAAGTAAAAATAATGGATTTATTTAAAAAATAAAATAAAATATTGGAAATATCATGACTATCGAAGCTCAAATACCAATGTTACATGCATTTATATCGCTTAGATATAAGTTTGAGTAATGGAGAGAAAGCTTGACGTACTCTTCGCAAAAAGTTTGCTTACTATTCGCCATGTTGGATGCCGTTCATTCTCGCTGCACCACCAGCCGGGGTGGTGGGAGATTTGGGAACAGGAACACGTTCACAAATGCGTTCCCGGCTGTTCGACCCATTCGAGTGGGGGGACCAGGTCTAGTTGTTACACGTCCATGTTATTACATCCTAAATAGTTCCGATAATAAAACACAGACGGCGCTCAAATTTTTCCTGCTGCTCCGCGAAGGTGACCCGCGTCTTTATGTGACAGAAGGACGTACGTTGAAAGTCGCAGGTTAGTGTTCCAGAAAAATGCTCGAAAAAGTAACTTTCTTGGTGTTTGGGAGATTTCGATTCACATCAAGTGTAATTGATACATACCCAAGATTTTCTGGATTATGAGAGAGGAAGACATTAGCCACTGTGTCATGGCACACCCATGTAAAGATTGCACTGGAACATTTCAAAATGTCGGGACAATGGCGAAGGGTTGCTGATGGACTAGTTGATACACCCAAGTTGTTACAGTAAGAACTTGCCCCAAAACCTGTAACAACTTGGGCAAAATCAGATTACCTCACTGAATGACTTTCTACCTTTTTGTATTTCAGAAAGATGCCTTGAAATTACAAACAAATAACGAAACGTGGCAATGCCATTAGAGAATGACTCAAGAGGTTCCTTACTGTGGCTTTGTGGGATAATAGAGAGGCATCCCCCTTAACTTGCCTACTTAAGTGGGAAACGTGTCTCACTTAAGCAAATTCTTTGTGTAACAAAATGCCCCACAACCTGCAACAAACTACCCCTCCTGTAACAAACAACCCCATATATGGGGTAGTTTGTTACAGGTGACAGGGGTCTATTTTTTCCTCACCAGCATTATGCATGCGCAGAATATAGAGTTTGCTGCAGATCAGTCATGTAGTCTAATAAACTTTCTATCTTTACAGTGCATATTGATAACAAAAATCTGATAATGTCAATTCTACAGCAGTTAAAAGAAAAAGTGTAACAACTAGACCCGGTCTCCCCTACATGTTTTCTCCACCTGAACAGGGAGTCGTATACGGCCTTAGGGTTCAGGTTCGGGTTAGGGGTTGGGGGTAGGGTTCGTTTTAAACTGGCGCCAAATACGGATTCCAAAAAGCGTCATTTTGCGTCGTATATCGTCGTTTGGTCGAGTTGGGATGAGACTGGGCTCGCAAATTGATGTACTGACAAAAACTCCGAAGTTTAAAATCACTGACAGCTTTTTTTCCTGTGCTTTGAAGCATAATGAATCAGAAAATAAAGGTTATTGCTCAGAAACAAACAAAAAAAAAATTATGTGTTACGTGGTGTTGTTGAGGCACACCTGCATATGCACACCCAGCTACATCGTAAAATGCCTGTTCTGGCAAAATTTTATTACATGCAAAAAGAGAAACACCTAGTTGGAATAAGGGTCATTTATTCTCATTCGTCCATGTCATAATCAATCTCATCCACAAATGCACATCGAATATTTTGTTCTGTAATGATGTATTTCACTTGATATTTTAATTATTTCATTCAGTTTTAAAGAACTCATAATTTTTCAGATTTGATGATTCATTCAATGGCAGTCACAACTTTGTTTACACAAGTTGTTTCTGGTGACAAGTACGTGGTTTCCTCCGTTTACATTTTCCAGTCTGACAGCTGTCTATTTTTTACAGCAAGTTGCGTGACCATGCTGCAAAAACAGGTGTAGGTACTTGCCGAAATTACCTTCATTCGCAAATGAGTTCTGAAATGCCGCTCTCGCTGGAAAAAAAAATACCGTTGCTGAGTGCCAGTGCATAGACCTAATTATAATTAAATTATTTTCTCTACTGAATGTAGCCCATTATTTGCTGTTAGATCGCACGGGGGAGAGAAGCCGTGTCTTCAATTGCCACTTGATTATTCTTGAATTGGAAAACGTGTTTATAAAGGAAAACCATCAAGAATTAGCCAGGACTAATTGTAGTCAATAAAGGGATGGATAATTTCAAGTCTAGCGCTGGCCCGGACCCGCCATTACGAGTTATCTCGTAGTCGGCAGTCAACGTGTTAAATATGAAAACATTAAGGACTTAGTTAATCAGAAATACCTAGACAATCATATTTATTCATGTGCGCATTATCTGTAACTTTGATAATTCTGTGTCTTATGAATTTTGGGAAATTTTATTCAACCCTGATGGAAATCTTGGATAAAATTAACAGTAAAGTGGTGACTAATATTATAATGTGCGACAGCCTCACCCATTTTCAGGTGCCCCTCAATGAAGTGCAGATAAATGAGCGTTTAGCGCTTAACCCTCGTCCAACCTAACAGATTTTTTCCTCTCGCACAAAAACGTTAACAGATATGATCTAATGCTTCTAGGTAATTGTTTATTCATCCTTTGCGCTCATTTTCATGAAAAAACAATAAGGGTACCTCGCCCCCCAGGGGTAGGGTAGGCCGTCAAAGTCGAAGGGGGGGGGGTGGTTGCCACCAGCGTCAATTTTTGCCTGTTTTTGATACAAAATATGCTTACAAATTAGTTGCAAATAGCGTGCCATTATTATGTTACATGCTCAATGAACTTTGTAGACCACACTGATTGTCATCCTTATTGATTTTTTGATGTAGCTTGTCCTTGTATTAGTAAATCTTGGAGTTACAATGACCAGCAGTGACCAGTAACCTTGAAGTGATCTTCACCTAATAATATTAGAAGTGCATGACCGACATACTTTTGCTTGTGTGTTTGACTGGTTACTGTACTGTATACTATTTTTATACTGTGCTATAGGCCTACTATTATACAAGTTCATAGAATTGTTCATAAAGTTGTTCTCATAATTCATAGATAAACCTTTCATGCAAGTGTGCTCTATCATAGGGAAAAACAAAGTAAAGAAAATGTGAAAAATGTTCAGAAAACTATTTGTTTTCCTTTTGTGTGTGTTTTTCCCAAAATGAGTTATTTGTGACATCATAGTAATGTCAAATTTATGTTACTCATGAGTTTATAACATTTATAGTAATACTTAAATATTAATTGTAGTACCAGTAGTTCTAGAGGTTACAGAAAATTACTTATTTTCAGCTAAAACTAATAAACATATTAAAAAAATGGATTTTTGTCATTTTGATGTTTTTTCCTAATATGGTGTTAGTTATGACATCACTATAATGTCATAATGTTGAAATTTGTTTTATTTGTACTTTATTTGAAGAGAGGACATCTGTAGCTGTACACTGATACCAAACAAGATGATGTTTATCGCTTAATTTCAAAATAATCGGGGGGTTCCTCCCTTGGTCGTCCCTTGGTCGTGGTTGTGGTAGAAAAACCCTTCGTTGGACAAGGGTTAAAACATTGCATTATGATATTACTTTCAATCATTTCAAACTGCATGATAATAAAATGTGAATGGGATTTCAAGGTCTGACATCCAAGGAAATTAAATGTCCTCTTTGCACTTTGGTGCAGTTTAGCAACAGATCTTTTTTTTTTGCATGACTGCATAGCATTCACTGGCTTGTTGCCTTAAAATATCCAAGCATGCCTTCCCTGTAAATTTTTGGAAACCCAAACAAGGGCTGCATTTCAATAGTTTTCCAACATGCCCTAATTCACTCCCCCTCAGCCCTTAGTATTACGTAACATATACGTCACACAGACACCACTTGGAGCGTAGAGGAGAAAGTGGGCAGGGGATTAAAATGGAATGCACCTACCCTTGTCCATGCTCAGTTTGAACTATCATGAATCAACCCGCCAGTTGCTGACTTAGCGCGATACTGGGTTTTACAAATCATCATAAATACCTGCACACTCAGTTCAGTGGGGTGAAGCCACCTCCTGCGTATAATTGCAATAACATCGGCACTTGGTAGCCTAATTAGCTGCATCAGTTTCTGATTTATAAATTAGGCTGCGGTTTGAGATGTGTATCACGCTTAATATATCCAGTTTTTATTGGCTTGATTAACAATTACCAATTAATTTCCTTAGCCATCTAAACCCCTATAAAGCCTACAATGATTGAGCATTTATTACGTACAAATTTATTGGCTATTAGCTACATTTATGTAATGGATGTTATATTGTAACAAGGGAAATTACCTGACAAAATGTAAAAAATCCAAAACTTTTCCTAACTTCAATCTCTCATTTTCGTATTTTTCAGCAGCATAACTACACGGTCCAGTCAGCTGTGACCGCATGGGTGTAGCCCCCCGAAAGCCTGCTTCTCCCCTCTTTTGCGCATTATTCCGCCAATACTGTCGCCATAGCAACCGAAATTGATAGGTGTTATAAGTGAAGTATATCACATGTCTATACCAAATATGAAAGTAATCGGTTCAAAATTGCAGTCTGTATTGCGTCCACAAGGAAATCTCTATGTTTTGCCACTAATGTGCGTATTAGGTGGCCAATGCTGTTGCAATGGCAACCAAAATCGATAGGTGTCATAAGTGAAGACAACACGTACATACCAAATATGAAAGTAATCGGTCAAAAATTATGGCCTGTACAGTGTCCACAAGGAAGATTGTATGTTTCAGTACGAATTTGCACATTATTTGGCCAATATTGGCGCCATGGCAACAAAAATTGATAGGTGTCATAAGTGAAGTGCAACACATGTCCGTACCAACTATGAAAGTAATCGGTCAAAAATTGCAGCTTGTACTGTGTCCACAAGGAAATCTCAATGTTTTGTCACTAATTTGCATATTATTCGGCCAATACTGTTGCCATGGATACCAAAATCGATAGGTGTCATAAGTGAAATGTAATGCATGTCATTACCAAATATGAAAGTAATCGGTCAAAAATTACAGCCCGTACTGTGTCCACAAGGAAATCTGTATGTTTTGCCACTAATTTGCATATTATTCGGCCAATACTGTGGCCATCCCAACCAAAATTGATAGGTGTCATAAGTGAAGTACAACACATGTCCATACCAAATATGAAAGAAATCGGTCAAAAATTACAGGCTGTAGAGGGTCCACAAGAAAGTGTCTACGGACGCGGACGTGGTGGTGACAGAGACGACACACGTGAATCCACAGTGGCCGCCCGACTTCGTCCAGGGGCTACAATTAATTTTTAGATGGCTTTTGATTTAATTATGGTCTGTTGTTTTTAGCATTGAAATGAATATATCCTAAGAGGAAGAGATTTGGTTTATCAAAACATGCTGACAGGTAAAATGCTTTAATTGCAACAAGCCGTGAAAAATTGCAAATCTATGCCATTTTATGAGCTACATGCGTTCAGAATCCTCAAAATGAACAAGTTAGTCATTCGACCAATAACAATTAGTCTCAGCAACTGAGCAAATCAATTGGTAGCTCATTAAACAAAGTTAAACTGCGACAAGTGAAGTGTATTAAATTTATTGCTCAATTTAATCACTTTGCTTAATTTATTCATCCGCTCCGCCTTTGGTGGATAGTGGTGGAGTTTTACTCACTGTAGCGCAGTTTTACTTACATTACTGCGACCCAGCCGTGCATGTATCTTATTTCACCAACTGCGAAAATACAAAGCATTGTGGGCAATATACACCTCTGGAGTGACCAGTGTTGTTGACTTGCTCCAACAGCCCTCCGAGAATCGATCTCAAGAAGTTCACTACTGTTTTTCATGCAACTGGAACGACACCAAAGATAGCGGCTGAGATTCTTCCGAGGGCATGTGCCAGGGGGAAGTCAGCGAGGGCATATAAAATGACTCATGAAATGCAGCCAAGGTTTCTCATACAATGGAATAGCAATGGAAACAAGAGCATATTCCCTCAGCCAATATTGAATGAAGTCTCTCAATAATCCAATAGTGAGTGTGAAATAGCTTATTTGTTCCCGCAGGTCTGACCAGTTGCTGACTTACGCAAGTGACAATTTATCCACCTCACCAGGCCGCCCCGGGTAAGAAGTCTGAGTACTGCAGCAGATAAAAAATTGGCTGACTTCATTAAAATCACATGTATTTTGTTATAGATCAATTACTGTGTAAAAAATGCAAGATAAAGAGTTTTTCTGCCTTATGTGTATTGTAACAGACACTGCTGATTGGCTTGTTTTATTAAAACCATATGGAATTAAAAAATGGGTCCCAGCAGGGAGGCCCAGACATTGATATACTAATTAGCACCATCAATGCCTGCTAGTGTGTTTGGTGACTGTGGTTTTCATGAGTTGGGCAATTCATGAGCTGTATTCCTCTTTATCAGGTTTATGCACATATGTCAAATATGGTAGGGAAAAAGGGAATGACAACACATCCTGTGGAGGATGACAAATGTCAGGATGAGAATCACAATGCATGCATAACTTGATATTCAAAAATGGAAGAAAAAAAATCAGTTTTTAAATGCATTGTGACAACACTGAAAATCTGGAAATGATGATATGATGTGTCATTATCACCAACAGGCTACGATGGATGTCACGGTCTTGTACATGCTTCCTCCCTACATGTGCTCTGAATAACCTGGAGTGCTCCCTACAAGTTGGTGATGAAGTGGCGGGAGACCGGGCCAGTGCTGCAGATGGGATCGGCAAGAAGTGATGAAAGTGAGAGGATTCCTCATTCTCCCAAATTCAATAGGAAAGCCAACTACTGCAAGCATAGTGTAGGTTTTTATTACTAGAGAGATGTCAACCAGTATATCATTAACAAATCATAGCTTTTAAATGTCAGATGGTAAACACCATCTTTATTTGAGGTACCGTCAGGTTCCTAAATATAATTGCTATTTTAGCAGTTGGCCCAGGGTTTCAACTAGGCTTAAGGTCCCTGGGGGCCCACTGGAGTGCTGGCAGGTTATTGTATATTGTACTGTATTGTAATAAACTCCAGCCAATTTACTTAGGTAATAAGCTGGTTTCAAAAGTTTATTTATTTCATTACCTCCGCCCAATGAAGTTAGAGGAGGTTATGTGATCATTACAGTTTGTCTGTTGGTTGGTTTGTTGGTTTGTTTGGAAGCAGGATTACGCAAAAAGTTATGGATGGATTTTCATCCAATTTGGTGGAATGATTAAGTATTGTTCAATGAAGAGGTACGTCAATTTTGGGAGGTCAAGGTCAAGGGCATGCAAAAGGTCAAAAACACATTAAACACATATTCGCGCGAAGACTACAGGACTGCATAAAAACGGGTTGCTAGCTAATACTGGCAAAAATAACACTGAGTACACTGGCGGAGGTACTTGCGCTCTCTGAGCGCAGCTCTAGTTTAAATGTGTATTTCCTCTTTAATGCAGACAAATTAAAGATCAATTTAGCATCACACATCATTACTTATAAAGATCTGAAACAACCTTAAAATTATGGATCAGAATACAGTGGCATTCATCACAGTGCCAGTTGAGAACTTTTTACGTCTGTCCTTATAATTTTTGTTGTACTGTATTATAATACTCAATCCAGCTAATATGCTGCTTGAAAAATAAGCCACTTGTAAACCGGAGTTCTTTAGAACAGTGGTCTTCAACGTCATTCCTGGGGACGCACTGTGTTTGCTGGTTTTTGTCCCAACCACAATTGTAATCACAGGATTTTAACAAGCTGTTAATTTGTCTTAAGTGCATTTAATGTTTAAAGCAGTTATTTGCCCTATTAACTCACAAGTTAATAGAGAATATCATATGGGCATTTTCATATTGTGCCTCGCGCTTCTATCACAGGTGCAAATTCCCTGTATTTATGAGAAAGTATATGATAAAGAGAAATGTCTGTTTGCCATCAAGAATAAACTAGGGGCCCACATCAGTCTAAGCGCGCACACCATAAAGGCTGTGTCCTTCCTGCGGCAACCTGGGTTCAATTCCGGCTCGGGTCATTTGCCGCATGTCTTCCCCATTCTTCTCCCCAACTTTCCTGTCTCTCTTCACTCCATAACTGTCAAATAAAGGAGAAAATCCCAAAAAATAATCTTTAAAAAAAGAATGAACCAGACAGTCTGTTCGGCTGCGACCGCATGAGTGTAGCCCCGGAAAGCCCGCTTATCCCCTTTCTTGTGCATTATTCGGCCAATACTGTCGCCATGGCAACCGAAATCGATAGGTGTCCCAAGTGAAGTATAACACATGTCCATACCAAACATCAAAGTAGTCGGTGAAAAATTGCAGCCTGTACTGCGTCCACAAGGAAATCTCTATGTTTTGCAATTAATTTGTGCATTATTGGGCCAATAGTGTCACTATGGCACCCAAAATCGATAGGTGTTATAAGTGAAGTATAACACATATGCATACCAAATATGAAAGTAACTGGTGAAAAATTGCAGCCTGGACTGTGTCCACAAGGAAGTGCGTATGTTTCAGCACAAATTTGCGCATTATTCGGCCAATACTGTCGCCATGGCAACCAAAATCGATAAGTGTCATTAGTGAAGTATAAGACATGTCCATATCAAATATGAAAGTAATTGGTCAAAAATTGCGGCCTGTACTGTGTCCACAAGAAATCTGTTTTGCCACTGATTTGCATATTATGCGGCCAATACTGTCGCCATAGCAACCACAATCGATAGGTGTCATAAGTGAAGTGTAAGACATGTCCAGACCAAATATGAAAGTAATCGGTAAAAAATTGCAGCCTGTACTGCGTCCACAAGGAAATCTCTGGTTTGCCACTAATTTGCATATTATGCGTCCAATAATGTCATCATGGCAACCGAAATCGATAGGTGTCATAAGTGAAGTGTAACACTTGTCCATACCAAATATGAAAGTAAGTAATCAGTCAAAAATTGCAGCCTGTACTGCATCCACAAGGAAATCTCTATGTTTTGCCACTAATTTACATATTATTCGACCAATACTGTCACCATGGCAACCAAAATTGAATAATGTCATAAGTGAAATGTAACACATGTACATACCAAATATGAAAGTAATCGGTCAAAAATTACAGCCTGTACTGCGTCCACAAGGAAATCTGTATGTTTTGCCACTAATTTGTATATTATTCGACCAACACTGTCGCCATGGCAACCAAAATCGAATAATGTCATAAGTGAAATGTAACACATGTACATACCAAATATGAAGGAAATTGGTCAAAAATCACAGGCTGTAGAGGGTCCAAAAGAAAATGTCTACGGACGCGGACGTGGCGGTGACGGAGACGACACACGTGAATCCATAGTAGCCGCCTGACTTCGTCCAGGGGCTACAATTAATTGTTAGATGGCTCTTGATTAAATTATGGGCTGTTGTTTTTAGCATTTAACCGTATAAATCCTAAGAGGAAGAGATTTGGTTTATCAAAACATACTGACAGGTAAAATGCTTTAATTTCAACAAGCCATGAAAAATTGCGAATCTATGCCATTTTATGAGCTACATGCGTTCAGAATCCTCGAAAGAAAAGCTGTCATTTCTGTGCATAGCAAAATGCCCAATAACTTTGTGATGCAACGCACAATAATGCTATCAAAAATTAACAAGTTAGTCATTCGACCAATTAGTCTCAGCAACTGAGCAAATCAATGATTGGTAGCTCATTAAACAAAGTTAAACTGCGACAAGTGTATTAAATTTATTGCTCAATTTAATCACCTTGCTCAATTTATTCATCCGCTCTGTTTTCGGTGGACAAAAATTACAGCCTGTACAGCGTCCACAAGAAGTGTCAACAGACGCGGATGCAGCGGCGGAGACGACGCATGAATCCGCAGTAGCTGCCCGACTTCATCCGGGGGCTACAAAAATACCATACCCACATTGCAATGTATTGGAAATAACAGCATAAAAGGAGAGAAAACAATGTAACCAATCAAATTAAAGATTTAGTTGGGTCTTAATTGGTGAAAACTGTAGGAATTTGGTCCTTTGTGAAGTAAACTGGTAGTCCCGAAGTTCAGGTCAACAACTATTTACAGAGCAAAATAGTCTTCTTTACAGTATGTAACATACCGGGTAAAAGCAAGGCAAGGCATTGACAAATTACTGTCAGTCAGGAAGCAGCTTTATACTTCTCCTGAGGCCAGTGTACCAATGAGGTGACAGGTAACCAAATGGTCATTGTGACATCAGCATCATGTCTGCTAACTTTTCCTGATGAACTGTCAGACACCCCCCTGTGTGCTTCCTTGTTCCCCGTGGGTCTAAAGACATCAGTCATGCATACTGAAGCCTATTGTTCTAACCTGTTGGTTATTGTCACCTCTACATGTGTTTGTCTACATCCCATTTGGTTGCAGTGAGACCTGAGTTACCACCCCCCTTGATAAGTTCCCATCCCCAGGAAGCCAATCCTGGTTCAAGTCAGCACCTTGGCACATTGGGGAAGCTTTGATCTACTAAAATGCCTTGCAAAACTGGCACCTCATGGCATTCGACAAGCAAATGGTAAAGAGTCAAACCAGTTTTGTTTTATGTTAAATTAAGAGCACCTGAGGTTTTTTGAAAGAACTTGAAACAGTTATGTCCAGCAGCCTAATTTGGGGTTTAGTGATTTCCTCAGTGTCTAATTTGATCTGTTTGAAATGTTATATTACTTGAAATTCTTGCAGTATGGAAATAAACACTATCTTGAAGGGTACTTTATTCTTTATGTATTGATGTTTCTATGTAACATTTGGCTAAAGAGTAATTTAAGCATGAAAAACACCTAAGACATTAACAGCTTGTTAAAATCCTGTGATTACAATTGTGGTTGGAACAAAAACCAGCACACAGTGGGTCCCCAGGAACAATGTTGAAGACTACTGCTTTAGGGGACAAGAAAACCCTTTTTCACCTCTTACCCAATAAGCGTGTCACCTAATGGCCAGCTTTAACCAATGACCCAGGTCCCAGCAGCAGAAACACAGACAGCCGAAATTTAAATAAAAAAAATATACTATTCAAAAAAAAAGTAGGGGATATTGGATTTACAAGTACCATGAAATGCAGATCATGAGGTCAGGAAGGAAACAAATGACATAAAAACATTAAGGAAACATTTGTCAATTTATTCGAAACCCTGTGTACAGTCAGTAAAGGACAGATTCTCCAGAATAAGGGTCGACACAAACACAGGGTCACACAGCAAATTTACCACCATTGTGAAACAGAGTCAGTAGCGGGTAAAACCCCCTCGGTTGGCTAGACAAGCTTGAATTCGGCGTGGCATACTCCTAACGAGACGTCCCAGGTCATTTTGGGGAACGTTATTCCATTCCTGTTGCAATGCTGCAGCAAGTTCTTGGAAATTGGCAGGAGGTTGTTGATGTTGGCGTAGCCGCTGTCCAAGCATGTCCCAGACATGCTCGATGGGGGAAAGGTCCGGACTGAGTGCTGGCCATGGTAATGTGGTGATATTCTGCTGCTGGAGGTAATCTGTAACGATCCTGGCCCTATGACATCTGGCATTGTCATCTTGGAAAATGAAACGGAGGCCATAACGACGTGCAAACGGCACAACATGGGGTGCCAAGATGTTGTCCCGGTAGTACTGCCCTGTGACACGTCCAGCAACAACATGCAAGTCTGTTCTGCCGGCAGCAGTGATGCCTCCCCACACCATTACAGATCCACCCCCATACGGATCATGTCTAATGCGTTAACGTCATGGAAACGTTCGATTACGTCGGCGCCAAACCCTCCTGCGTCTGTCAAGGAAGTCCAGTGAACCTCGACTCATCTGAGAACATTACGTTGTTCCATCGGTGATTATCCCAGCGTTGATGATGGCGACACCATTGAGTCTGGCCCTAATGTGACGATCCCTCAAACAGGGAATGACACGAGGACGTCGGGCGAGTAAGTGAAATCTGTGCAGACGATTCCTGATGGTCTGGCCACTCACTACCAAGCCAGTATCCCTTTGAAGTTGAGACCTTATCTGATTTGCTGTTACCATACGATTTCTCAAGACAATAGTGCGGATGAATCTGTCCTGAGCCTGAGTTGTTGCCCTTGGTCGACCGGATCGTGGTCTATCCTGAACAGACCCTGTAGCACGATGTCTGGACCATAATCTGCTGATGACAGACTGGGAAACATTCATTGCCCTTGCCACAACGACCTGTCTTGTGCCAACCTGTAGCATGCCAAGGGCACGTAACCTCTCCTCCTGGGTTAGACGGCGCATGGTCTCTGTTTAATTAACGACTTCAAACACTGATAATCTGATGCTTTCTCTTCAAAATCTTCCTTTACAGTGGCTCTAACCTTCCAATTCAGAGTCATGCAAATTTGTGGCACAACCCCCTTGATCATCAATAGCATCCCGTGCAGATCGTGAGTGTGTCATTGATGTGTTTGGGTGATGAATTTCTTTGGAAATGCTTCCTCAGTAAGGAACTATACAACAAGGTTTCGTATCCCTTTGTATATGTGAAAA
This sequence comes from Gymnothorax javanicus, assembly GCA_029692085.1. Taxonomy (NCBI): domain Eukaryota; kingdom Metazoa; phylum Chordata; class Actinopteri; order Anguilliformes; family Muraenidae; genus Gymnothorax; species Gymnothorax javanicus. The sequence goes on from CM056201.1 coordinate 36,430,486, forward strand.
TTTTGATCTCAAAATAAAATATCCCCTACTTTTTTGAATAGTATATATTCTTTAATATAGGCTAGTAACACTCAATAATACTTAGGGGGGTGTTTAAAATAGTCCACAATTCAGTCTCTACAGTCCTTGAGACAGGAAAAGCTCTGAGTGTCCCCAGCTGAAGTGGGTGGGCGATAGTATTCAATCCACGTCAGGAAGGTTGCGGCAGTCGTCAGATCACCCGAAGGTCCTTATAGCACTTTTGACAGCAACAGCAAGCGTTAAGGGGGATTTCAAGGGCAGCCACCCGCTTCCAGGACGGCACTGGACTGCAGAACACCGGGGCAGTTACTCCAGCAGCTAAAAGAGAGTCAAACTGAGCACTGGCAGCAGAGGACACTCACACTGGAATACAGTAAAATATTGTTACGGCCCTTTAAACAGCAATGGCGAACGTAGATTGGAATTCAGCTGCAGCACACCAACATTCAGGCAAAGGGTCCTGGAAATCTGGGACCAGAGCAGCAAAACAATTACGGCCACTTGAGCAGCAATAGCGAGCGTAGATTGGAATTCAGCTGCATGACACCAGCATTCAGGCAAAGGGTCCTGGAAATCTGGGACCAGAGCAGCAAACCAATTACGGCCCTTTGCAGAGTAATGGTGCGCGTTGGACCCAATGGCGGCAGCAGGGCTTCCCCCATAGTCCTCAGTCCTCACTCACCCCACACCAACTGTTTTTTATACACTTTAAACAAGGTGTGGCCAGTCATCAAATCACTTAGCCACTAATTGCAACCATAGGTGGCAGGGCAGAGACAATAATCCATTCTCATCTACTCATTAGTGGAATCAGTCTATGACAGAAACTGCTGTCCCAATATAGGTAGAGGGACGCAGAATATCAACAAGTTCTAATTGAATGATTAAGTCACACAGGCAGGGAGAGGAAACACTGCCCAAATATGAGCAGAGTAATAAAACAGGAAGGGGTTTGCCAAATTTGTCCTTAAGCAAGATGTCTAAGAGTCAATTAGGCAGAAAGATAATGGCAACAATAATCCACTACAAATTCACTACACCATTGATGCACACACGCATGTGAATGGCCACTCAATTCAAAATAAAGTATTCACAAACACAATAAACACCATCACACGTGACACACAAGGCCCTATTGTCTCTGCTAATTAGGCAAACCACCAATTAAGGATTGAATCAACCTGTGACAAGTGCACTGTCCCAACTATTCAAATATATTCTTTGGTACTTATTGAAAAAAAATTTTAACTACTATATCAGCTTGAAAAGATCAGATTTATAGGTTTCTGGCAGTGCGCCATGTTTGTTGGAAACGGTGTAGCTTGCCGAGTCACTCGGACACTGGAACTTTTTTTTTTTTTTTTAAGATTTTTTTTGGGGATTTTCTTTATCTTTTATAGTCACACAGTAGAGAGAGGCAGGAAAGCCGGGGAGAAGAATGGGGAAGACGCGGCAAATGACCCGAGCCGGAATCAAACTGGGTCGCCACAGGAAGGCCACAGCCTCCACGGTGCGCGCGCTCAGACCAATGAGCCACCGGGGCGCCCGGACACGGGAACTCCTGAGCGCGCGGAGGTCATAAATTAAATAAAACCAGTGGCGTCGCGAGAACTGAAAATGTGGTGGGGCAGAGGACATCCCTTTAAAATAGTTATTAGTCCTGACTTGTTCTCAATCATTTTCATAATTAAAGGAGCAGTATGTAAGAAATGTATGATGATTAATCATGAAATGGCCCTGATATATCACCAGACATTAAGGAATGATGTTAATTTCAAATACTTATATCATTGACAACAGTTGTCCAGCCAGAATATTCTCATTACAAAAGCGAAGTTGCAGCCCACAACTAATGTTTATGTTTTCATTTTTTGTTTTGGCCTGTTGCGCCACCCTCCAACTATCTCCCAATCACGAAGTCAGTAGCATTTCGGCATCCAGGTTGCCAGTTACCACTGAGCTGCAGCTGCCAGCGTTTCGGAGCGCAAATGTCTGACGTTACTAAACCTAAAAGGCCTCGTTATGATTCCGAAACACGTCGTTACAAAGTCAGAAACAAAACAAGGATCTGTATAGGACATGCCTTTGAAAGATGGAGACGGCTGAAAGCAGAGAAGAATTTCAAGACCGACGCCGAAGTTGCTCATTTTCTCCTGGGCAGGTAAGATTCAGCTCAGTTGGCTAACTTAATTCTATTTAATGTAGGCACGGATATTTCAAATATTCTCTACAGTCGAATAACGTTATGTATTTTCGTTCATGGTACGTTAGTGCGTATGCAGGTGGCCGTGGGTAATCGAACTGACTAGGTGACAAATTGTTTGAGAAATAAAAACCGTGGCTCTTCATTGCTGACATTAGCAATGCATTATCTGTCTGTTTCTCTGGCTTTATGCTGAGACGCTGTGGAAACCGTTCCAACATTAGCACAGCCATTATGGCAATATGAAATGTAATTGAGACAGACATCGGTCAAATGAGTCCTCATTCATTCTTTACGGATATACAGTATGGACTTGAGTGGGCTATCCACACAGAAGATTGACGAGCAAGTTGACCAATATGACCATTGCTAAAGTTAGTCATTCGTCTCGATCTTTTCTGAACTGAACTGAACACAACCCCATGAGAGCAAATCATTGGTGATATTGAAACGTAGCCATGGTAGCTCCGTGTAGTAGACATTCTTGCTGGATCCGGCAACCTAGCTGGCAACCTCTCGTCTGGGGGAGAGGAGTAGGGTATACTGCGCTCTGCACTATTTTGAATGTGACTGCACTACCAGTTTTGGCCACAAACTTACATATAGCTCCTTTAACAATAGATTCACTCAGAGAACACTCCGCACCATCAGGTGCAGCTAGTTCTCCCCGTTTAGGTAAGACGACAATCGTTCATTTGGACGAGTAATTTGGTACAATTAAATCAGCGTCATTCAAAATTGCATACCTGTCAACTCTCACGCATATGAGGTGAGCCTCACGCTTTTTATTGACATATCACATTCTCACGCCGTAGTCAGCAATTTCACACTTTGAAACAGTGAAATTTCAAAATTTTAATTCGGAAAAAAAATACCGGTATGTGTATTTAATTGCCAAGTCCCACTTTTTTAATCCACCCTAGGCTGTACTGAGAGTGAAAGGTGATATTTCATTGGAAGGAAGATCAGTCATTATTTAATCATCATTATTATTATTATTATTATATAATATATAATAATAATAATAATAATAATAATAATAATAATAATGATTTTCATTATTTAATCAATCATTTAATCATTATTTCATCAACACATATTTAAAAGATTATCACGTGGAAATGAAGTCCTTGTGCATGGAAGGTTTTCAGTTTCACGTGCATTTCGGTAGATTTCACCATTAGTAGCATGGAAACCAATTATGACTCCACAATTCTCACGCTTCTCTTTTCTCTGGGATTGCAGACTATGAAATTGCATAAAGACGTTTCAAATTCTCTATTATTTCATTTAAAAGATTTAAACGATCATGAAGCGCAAATTAAATCACCTGATGTGCGGAAAAGGTAGCGCGGAAGTGTCAGAGCAGTTTTTCTTTCGTAAAGCATGGGCCTATTTTGAGTAAATTATTTTCCCTTACTGACTTTAGCCCATTATTTCGTCACTGTTAGATCGCGTAGGGAGAGAAGCAGTGTCTTCAACTGCCAATGGATGATAACTATAATTGGAAAATGTGTCCATAAAGGGAAATGATTATGAACTAGCCAGAAATAACTGTTGTTATAAAGGGATTTTCTGTGATTCCAGCCACTGCTTGAATCCAATGATGTGCAACCACTGTCCTCACAAGTCAGGCTTTGCCAAGGAAAATCAGTGTAAGCCTATGCTTTCGGGGAAGTCTGGGTTTCCCGTTTTATTGGAGCAATCAACAGCCGCACACGGAGGCATTATAACTGATTTTGTCACTCAGGTAATGATTGTTAATATCAAACCTTGATCGTAAAATGAAATGAAAATGAAGCTGCAGCACGAGTGATAATCTAATTTGTATACACTTTATATAGATCAGCTGATTTCTTGGTGTCCCAGCGCGTCAAAACATCCGGGACACTGCCACACAAAGTATTTTTGGATTGACTATAATGGAATGGTGGCATTCATGAACTTGTGCTAATTAGTTGTATTTCAGAGGTTTGAGGTTTGATTACTTGGTACATAAAAATTGCAAAAATTTGCAAAAAATATTTTTGGAACAAGAAGAACGTACTTTTTTGGGGTAAGAGCTAGAAAAAGGGTTTTCTTTTCCTTCAAATACGTTATCCCAGGTCAATTTCATTGCATCATGCATCCGTTAGATTTACATGATTTCACATGCCCTTAATATTACGCACTGAAATATAACTACAGTCATGACATTGTGCAGAAAGCACAAACACATGCCAACCCATAACTCACACCAGTCATAATGCACAGCCTTTGACAATTTACATTCACAATGTATAGGCTAATCTGACATTCAATTAAATAAACCAATAGAAGATGAGAGCTTGCAATCTTTGATGTTTATCTGCAACACCTAAAATTACTCAAGACAGTACCTCAAACGTGAAATTTGGTCTCAGACAGATATATTCCCCTTGATTAGTAGTTTTTTATATTCCCTTTGGCCTTTAACAACATGCCACTACAGGTGATTGTGTGCTTTCAAGTTTCAAGGAGTTAGCAACTTACCAAAACTTATACCCCCATTCCACACAACCGTTCTAGCTACCGTTCCCATACTGATCAAGGAGGTTGGGAGCGAACCTTTATGGAGCCTTATTGGAACGGCACTGGACGTTAAAGGAACTCCTTCGAAAGGTAGGAACGGTTGGGATGGCAACTGAATACATGTTTGATATTTGTCTCGCTTTTATAACCTCTGTAGATCGTTACGGCAACGGTAACATAACGCAACTGGATCGTTAATGGATTGCTAACAGCACGCTACGGTCGCTGTGAAATCGGTAATGAACGGTAGAGGACGGTACACTTGGTACAGCAATGGTGTGAGATCTGAAAGGAACGTTGCTGGAACGCTAGTGATTGGTACTAAAACGGTAAAGATCATTATGGACACGCTGTACGGACCTTACATGGTCGGTACATGAACTGTATTAGAACCCTACAGCATCGTTACGGTCGTTAACAGATCGCTACTGGAACGCAAGAATGCCAAAAACGGCCGTTCTCCTAGCGTCTGATCGGTAGATGCAGCCGTCTGAGGATGGCTTATAACGGCTGAGAACGGTAGCTAGAACGGGTGCGTGGAATGGGGGTATAAGCATTATTAACTCAACTATTGCAGTAGATCTTTGAGATGTCAACCAGCTGTGGCACCATTTCAGTTGGGTCACACTCTTTAAGGTCATGTGTATTACCATCGCAAGCACCTGAAAGTGGAATGGCCTTGGACTCTTTATTACCCTGCCCCACCCGAAGGGTGAGGGCAAGGGGTATTGTTTTTGGTTCGGTTTGTTTCTGTGTTTGTGTGTTTGTGCATTTCTTTGTTTGTTTGTTTGTTAACACTCTAGTGGCAAAACTAATGGGCACATTCACCCCAGATTCGGTTTAGGGATTGCCACTGACCCGGAATAGATCCCTATTGAATTTCGTACAAGTAGGTGAAAGTATGTGCGAGGGGCGGGGTTTGTTGTGCCTGGCACCACTTGTTAGGGACTTGATTTGCAATATATTCGCTCTGCAGCAGTCAGCAAGTTGTCTGCAACCTTGCTAGTGTTGGAGCTCGAGCCTTATCCCCTTTTACCTGTTTCCATCCACATATACATCAGAATCATTCATCTTTTTTTTAACCTTAACCAACCCAAAGGTAATTTGTTTTCTCTTTGATATTCGCAAAGACCTGCAGCGCTGTAACTTGCCGTCGGTCGGCCGAAAACTTTCTGATATATAGGTGGTCAAAGTTTTCCCCCTAGGAGGCTGAAATTTGTCATGGAGATCAAGTGAGTGTGCGAAGGTGTGCGTGCTCATGCCAACTGGCTAAAAGGAGGCATGGCAGTGGGGGTCGAAGCTATTGAAAATTTGTTTATTTAAAGGATCCCCATTAGCTGCCACCTAGGTGACGAGCTAGTCTTCCTGGGGTCCAGACAAACATACACATAACATACAGCATTAGACATAGATACACCATAAACAATAAGCAATATAATTAATCCATCAATCATTCAAAAGGTATCAGACATTTTGAAATAAAATAAAAACGAATAAAACTAAAGACAGACAACTAAAAAAAAAAAAAAAAAACCGGGATAATAAAATAATAATGTCCATCCAGACAATATTAACCATCTTCACATCACAGACATAAGCTTATCCAAGGTGCAAAAACATTCCCTGAAAATTTGTGGTGCATCAGGATTGGGAAAATAGGTGGGATTGGACTTTCCTCTTAAAGCTTACCTTTCCTTTTATAGAACTAATGGTACTTGGAAGACAGTTCCATGACATTATAGCCTTGTATAAGACTGTTTTTTTTCAAGTAATTGCTTCTGGGTTGGGGTAGGGCCATGTGCCCCCAACTGGCTCCTCTGGTGTCATGTCCGTGTATTTCAGATCTAAGCCATGTATTATTAAAAATAAAAGTTGGTGTCTTAGTTTGAATAATTTTATGAAAAAATATAAGCAAGTTGGCCAACAGCCTATTCTCCACACTTAGCCATTTAAGGCCTACATGCATATCTGCAACACTTAACCTGGAGGAGCGACCCAGCACAAGCCTAGCAGCTTTGTTTTGTGCTACTTGCATTTTGCTGAGTAGGCCTTTTGAAGCAGATGACCACACCACTGAGCAATAATCTAGAGGACATAAAACCACAGAACACACAATTTGATTCAGCAGTGTTGATGGGAGAAATGGTGCACATTTCCTAGCAACAGCAACAGCTCCACCCATTCTAGTGACTACTTTATTAATGTGATCTGACCATGACAGTTTACTGTCAAGCCAGAGCCCCAAAAGCTTAGTATTTTTACTTGTTGTATAGGTTGAGTTTCTATCTGGAGATTCAGTTTATGATCATGCATTAGTTTATGATCAGAACCAAATATCATGCAAACAGTTTTTGATGTATTAAGAGCTAGTTTATTTACCTTTATCCAAGTATATATGATGTTAAGCTCACTAGACAGAACCTGGTTGAGCACTGAACATGTGGGTGCAGCATAATAAAGGGTGGTATCATCCGCATACATGGCCAAGCTTGCCCTCTAAACTGCATATGGCATATCATTTGAAAATATTGAAAATAATTACGGCCCAAGGCAGCTTCCCTGTGGGATGCCACAGTTTAGCTCTCTGCTGTTTGAAAGCGTACCATTAAAATACACTTTCTGTGACCTAGAGGACAGATAGCTCCTTAACCGTAGAATAGCAGAGTGTTTAAAACCATAACAAGTCAGTTTACTAATTAAAAGGTCATGATCAACCACATCAAAGGCAGCACTGAAATCAAGCGTTACTGTTCCTGCAAGCATTGACCTGTCCATTGCAGTAAGCCACCAATCAGACATTTGTAGCATTGCGGTGCAGGTTGAATGACCAGCCCTATATGCATGTTGGCACATGGTTGTTAAACCATTTGAGGAAAAATAACCCTGAATTTGCTGAAACACAATTTTTTCGAATAGCTTATTAAGTACAGGAAGAATGCAGATAGGTCTGCTGTTAGGACCACTGAAAGTTGAATTTTTGACTTTAGGAAGAGGCAAGATCTTTCCTTCCTTCCATATTTTAGGACATACACCACTCATTAAACATCTATTAAAAATATGACAAATTGGTAAGGAAACATGTAATGCAGCAATTTTGAACAATTTACTGTCAAGTTGATCAATCCCAACAGACTTATCAACTGGCAGAGCACGTAACAGCATTTCTACCTTTTTAACCTCAACCTGATGAAACTCAAAAGTACAATTCTTATCCTTCATAATACCATTCTTTATAAGTTCCACAGAGTTGAAAGTAACAGTAGTGTCCATGTTGTCCCTGAGCTTATAAAAATAATTTGCAGGCTTAGTCAGATAGACACCATCGACTTCAACAAAAGAACTATGCATTTTCTTTTTACCCATAATTTCATTTAATATATTCCATATTTTTTTACTATCATGGCCACTTTCCAAAATTCTCTGCTGACAAAAGGATCTCTTACTTATTCTGTGACCAGTGACCTGGTTTCTTAATTTACAGTAGTAATTTATATCATCATGGGCACCAGACAGGACAGCAGCCTTCTTGGCCTCATCTCTCTGCAACATTAGATGCTTAAATGAATCATCTAACCATGGAGCACGTTTAGCTTTGACCGTAAATTTCTTTAAGGGTGCATGTCTATTAACAATATTCATAAAATAATCCATAAACATATTCAGTGCAAGCTCGGCATCATCAACTGCACACTCATCATCCCATTTAATACTATCTAATTCTCCAAGAAAAGCCTCTCCATTAAACCTCTTGTAAGATCTTGTTAATACGATTTTGGCACATTTGAAACAAAATCCAGAGTTGTATATTTGATAAGAAAAGCAGGACAGACAGGTGCAGATATTGTTTTCATGGGTCAGTTCGGTTTCAAAATTGATTGTGCGATAATTGCGGATAACAGGTCGACTCTTGCCGGACTCTGACCTGACTTATCCAAACATCCTTTCAATGCTGAGCAACCAAAGAAATGGAAATTAATACAAGACTGACCAGAAACTAAGAATGTGTGTAATTATTATAAAAATCTTAGTTATTAGTTGCACATGCACATTTACACTCATTTTTTCAAACATGTCTTTGTTTTGCGGTCACTTTTACTTGGTGACCATGCGAGTCCATTAACTTACGTCTCCTCTTGAAGAGAAATTCACAGTTTTAGGCATGATTTTCCAGGTCTTTAATGGTCTCTATCCCTACAGGGGGGATCACCTAGAAGACTGCAGGAATGATAGAGTTCTTCAGTATAAAGGATTCATTGCTTTATCCTGAATAATTTGCGAATACCTAAATGTGTATTTAAGTAAACGCAAATACTAAATACTTCCAGTAAATCTTGCATGTTGAATTGCGAATCACCTGGGTATGGATAGACCATGTTCCCTCAGGATTTAAATAAAGCAGAGCATTCAATGATGGGACACACAGTTGCACGGGCGTGCAAACAAGTACACTCGCCATTATGACATCTATTTTTTGAATATTTTGATTTACTCAATAACAATCTTTCACATTGAAATCTTTTTTTATTTTTTAATCGTTAATACAAAGGTGCAAATAATTATCTTAATAATGTGCCCCTAAAATAGCAGTTAAAAACTGACTATTGACTTTAGACCAGGTTTTTGTTGGTCAATTGTGAAAGAGCTTTATGCTTCCTCAAGATAGCAACATGCCAGCATTGCTCCTGACCACACCTCATTTTAAGAGCGACACGCCCATAGGTGCTCAATTTGGAACAAATGCATTCGCTATTTACGCACCATGGACTCTGGATGGGAAAATGGTACCTGCGTTAGTCATAAAGTAGCAAAGTAACTTGTGTCACGCTTAGCCCTGCTCTGCGCTGGGTTTAAGACCAAGGCCATCGTGTTAGATGTGCTATTCATTTTCCTGTATGATGCAATACTATCTTAATGAACTTACGCTTTTAAATTGGAGGTGTTTGGATGCTTCAAACACACAGTACCTGTTATGCTATGGTTGAAAATTACAGCCAGCCAATGGTTTTCTCTCATCATTTTTGATATAGTTCCCCTTTAAACGTGCTATGTGCAACTTTCAGAAATTCCTCCTCATTTATGACATCAGTGGCTATCATGAGAACTGCAGCGAGCATCCTATGCTCGCGTGCACACGCTGGCAGTGACAGTGACTGCGTGAGTATCCTTGGCGTCAGCCAGATTAAATGATAAGTCTGGTTATTCGAGCCAGGGCCCTATTTTCCCACATATTTTCATCTAAATGATTCATAGAGACAAAATTCTTTTAATGCTTAAGTTCAATAAACGTGCATGTCTTTCTAGCACTGTTTGCTTAAGTAACACAAAAAGACCCTGATTACCATGGATAAAAATTATGGTGAATGACAGCATTCTGTCCCTGGTGCAAAAAACCCTTCACAACAGGTGGCCTGATTAAGAATACCATACAGCAGGTAGGTACGTCTATGTCTTCAGTCAACAGTGAAGGAAATATGTCAACAGAGTAAATGCACAGGGTTTACCACTGTATGTAAACTATTGGTGAGCTTCATAATCATGGCAATATAGTTTGCCAAAAAAAAAAAAAAATTACAACAAGCCTGTGCAGCACAGGAGCAACATCCCATGGATGAATATCAACTTGTAACAGAGTGATGGGAAGAGAAGAAAAACAGAAGGGAAGGAACTGCTCATGGTCTGGTGCAAACAACTTCATCTGTTAAGACAGCTTTGGACAGCTAAGAGCTGGCGGTAAGCTTAGGTGGCTTGCTAAAGTGTCAGCTTTTCCTTTGCAACTGATGTTACCCTTGAAAAATAAAAGATAGCGAGCTAGCTGTGTAACGTTACACACAAGCAGTGTGTGTGCACATTGTCCTTCTATCAACCGATGCAATAACTTTAAATGTTGAGAAAATAATCCTTGAGGTATTAAGTGCTAAGTTTGATCTTTTCTGTCTAACACATAGGAGAATGTGAGAGGCTCAGGGCTATGTATTCATATTGCATAACTGCTATAGCAATGTCTTATACAGCATTCGTTTGGAACCACAATACAAAGTAATTTTGAGTTAGCTGAGAGTTTGTTAGTGCTAGCTATCTAAGGTTTGCACAGGATTCGTTAGATTGTAGCCATCTAAATGAGTCCACAATTCGAATTGAGGGCAAGGGACGCGTGCTTCTGAAATGGCTGAGCTGCGGAGGAGGGACCAACTTTGAATGTAGTGTTTACAGACAACAAAGAACAAACACCCAAAACCCTGGTGCAAACAACCTTAATCTGTTAAAGTATGATGGAGGCATTGCTTGGGCATGTGTGTCTGCCAATGGAACTGGTTTTGTTCAATTTATTTATGATGTGACAAAGCCACAGTCAGTCGTCTGATCTGAATATGACTGATCATGCATTTCAAAGGCTGAAGCAATGGTGCCCCCAAGGGGGGGGACAGGGGGGGCCAAACTGCTGGCCACCCCACTGGCCCCCCCAGAGCACTGACTGTATAAAACATGGACGTAGCCTCCGTGACGTTACTCATAGGTTTCTGAATATCCACTGTGAAGCTCATTTGGTCACCAATTTGGCACTTACCTGACTCCGCCTACCTCCCAGCTAATCCAAAAATGGGCAAAAAGGTGGACCTTTCCTGGAGCTGAGGCGAGGCTGTCTGATAATCTGTCAGTTTATACAGCTAAAATTATGGCAGTAATAATAGGCCTGCAATGGGTTGAGGAGGTTCTCCCGGACAGAGTGGCATTCTGAGTAGATTCTGTCTCTGTTCTTCTTAGTATTAAAAGCTTAGAATCTGTTGGACCAGGGGTGGCCAAGCCTTGTCCTGGAGAGCCGTAGTGTCTGCTGGTTTTTAGTGTTACTCAGCACTTGATTGATGAATTAAAGCAGTTGATTACACACTTCACTTATCTCACCTGGTGTCTTAGGTTTAAATCGGGTGGAGAAAACCAAACTCTGCACACCCACTGGCTCTACAGGACCAGCGTTATCCACCCCTGCTTTATAAACTTTTATCTGTACTCTGTACTTCTATTTTGTCTGCATTACAACTACGCCAAATATCCAACCACATTGACAAATCTTGGTTAACACGTAGATTGCTGTCACAACCTGCAAGTCTGCTTAATTGGCTTCAGGAGTCTTGTGGGTTGTTCCTGCTAATTGCTTGATTGGCTCATTATTACCAAATTAAACCTGAGACACCAGATGAGATCAGTTAAGTGAGTAATCAACTACTTTAATCCATCAATCGAGTGCTGAGTAACACCAAAAATCAGCAGACACTGTGGCTCTCCAGGACCAGGGTTGGCCACCCCTGTCTTAAGTCATATCTAGTTCTGGAAACTCTCCAGAGCATATACAGATTACATAGAATAGGAAAGAACATAGTTTTCTGCTGGGTACCGGCCCATGTTGGAGTCCGAGGAAATGAGGCTGCAGATAAAATAGCCAAATGTTCAATAACGTTGGAACATATTATAAATGTCCCATTCGGAAAAGCTATAGTTAAAAAAGAAATGATGAAGAAGTGGCAGGAGAGATGGGATGGAGCCAATAAAGGCTGAACATATTACAGAGTACAAAAATCCATAAATGCAAGCAGGGTTAAGTCAGGAAACCACAGAAATGAAGTAAAACTAACGAGGCTAAGGTTAAATCATACAGGACTCAAAAGAACAAAGTTCATGTTGGGGAAAGTCCAATCAAATCAATGCTCTGAATGTAAGGTAGTAGAGGATACTGAGCATGTACTCATGTATTGTAGTAGGTTTATTGAAGAGAGGGAGCAGCTAAAGCTGAGGATATTAGCGGCAGGGAGAGAATGGAGTCTGGTGGGAGTATTAGGAACTACGGGAAAAGGGGCAGACAGTGCTCAGAAGGCTATTGTACAATTTTTAAGAGATACACGGTTGTACAACAGAATCCAGATATGTTAGAATTGATGATATCTTTTTTTATTCCCTGTTCTCCTCTATCTCTTTAAATATCGGCTAAATGAACCCGTTAAGTTGGTTGGATAAGACTAGCTCAATTTCCTCAATTCAAGTCAATACATAGACCTTGACATGTTTGCATACTCCGGTATAGTAGGTGGCGGTATGCTCCTTCTATGTTAAATATTGCAATCCGTCAATAAATCAAAAGAAGAAGAAGGAGCTGAGGCGAGCCGAATGGAGCCTGGTTGCTGAAACCATAGACTGTATAAAAAGATGGACGCAGCACCCTGGTCTGAAAAATGAAGCCCATGCGGAAGTACTGTAAAATGGCATTCTATTTAATGGCCAGCAGATGGCGACGTCGATGGTTGCAGAAAGAAGTTCAATGCTATAGAAGTCTATGAGAAAATGACCCTACTTTCCCACCTGATTTTTCATTTAAATAATGATTTTTCACATTATTTTATGGTAGCTATAGCAAGTTTCAAGTCTCCTTCGATATATCATGATGTTCATTTTTGTAAATTATGGTCCCATATAGACAAGAATAAAGGATAAAGCCAGAATATGCTTAAGGGGCGTGGCTATCCTCTGGTCCTCGTCCGATACGGTCAGATCCAGAGCCATGGTCCTCCCCGGATCTTCAATACACGCTCTCGTCCCATAGACAGTAAAAGAAGTGGACGGCAGGATGACGCTGTTCTTAATGGGAGAGCGATCAAGCTCAGTTGAACGAGTTTTCAGTTGAGCACCACGCCTACTGCGCAGGCTCGAAGTCAGCTCGCTGATGTAAACCAACGTCCTGAGAAGCGGTAACTCGTCTGGTAGATGTACCCTACACATAATTCCCAGCGAGCAAGCGATTGCGTCTATAAGTATAGTCTGATTCCATTCGATGTTATTATGTTTTGCGAATTATTACTTCATAGATACTTCACTTCGTTAGCGATGTGGCTCAATCGTCTACTGTCTATGATTCACCTATGGGCTTCTGGTCTAAACAGTATGGTTATTTACCTCCTCTGCGACAGAAAGTCGCCGGCATTTCTCGTCACTTTTAGCCTAGCCTGGTGCCATCGGCTAAAAATGCTTATTATTAGACCATAACGCTACATACGAAGTAAAGACGTCTGCTACAAAATGTAGTTTCTCTGTAGAGAATATTGTCGCTGACATGAAGGCTCATAATGTTTTTAGTGTAAAGTTATTTGATGTCAAAAGTCAGACAAAATGAGTGGGGGTGAATGGAGAAGCTACCGCTAGGTGATCATCTGCTATCTTCCAGAGTGTTCAATTGAGCTTCAACTTCCGGGTGTATTCCTACCCCCTTGTCTCGTCCAATAGAAATCACATCCGGTTTCAAAATGACAACATGGCGCAATTCAAATTGCCAAAATTGAGGCTTCCTTTTTTTTTTCTTTTGAAAATCAACCATGTACAAACAATTATTACATACATATAATCAGGGGAATACATACATGTTTAACAGAAAAAAAATTATAGCATTTACAAATGTCAATAGTACGTTTTGCTTTCTTATTTCTTACATTTTGTAGCAACTTTATATAGATCTCCATTTCAGTTTTAAATAGGGTAATATTAGGTCTATCATTTGCCCATTTCTGTTTGTGAATATGATATTTTCCAAAGATTATTAAAAGATTTATATAAAGGTCATTTTATGGTCAAATGTTGTACGTTTAAATATTAATAGAATGTCTTCATCCATAAGCTGCGGCTTCACTGCTCATTTTCTAAAAATGAAATTTTCTAAGTCACACCAAAAAATTTTGCTGTAGATGCAATCATAAAACAGATGTATTACAGTTTCCTTTTCTGATCCACAAAATGCACATTGATCATTTATATCATTCACAAATCTTAATAAAATATGTTTCACAAGATAAATTAAGTGGAAAATTTTAAATGAGACTTCTTTTACTTTGTTGATGAGACAATATTTCCCAGCCAGGTTGCATATTCCTTTCCATTGTATATCCTTGTATTTAGAATTCCAAAATGTTTTACAAGAAGGGTAGGTATTCTCTTTACAGTTCTCTCTGATAAATGCATTATTAAATTTCTTGTCATTAATGTGAACACCATTGATAATTAAAGTCATGTGATAACTGATGCTCAGAATGATTGCATAAATTGTTTGATATTAATTGCCTAAGTCCACTGGGAACGGCATCGAACACTATGGCAAATTCTTTCATAGTGATTGGGATTCCGTATTTCTTAAGAAATTCAGTATATAAATGACCTTGACTGTTAAACAATTGCCTCACCAGAACAATATCATTTTCAAACCAATTTTTAAAAAATAAAGTCTTATTTTTGTACGTAATATACTTATTGTTCCATATAAAACATTTGTGTGGAGAGAAATTGTGCTTATACAACAGTGACCAACACGGTAAAACCTGCTTATGGAAATTGGCAAGCTTTAATGGGATCTTGTCAATATCATAGTTGCATTTCAATAAAAACCCAATACCACCCATTTGTTCAAAAACTAGATTGGGGATTATGTTCCAAATTTTATCTTTCCAGTAGAAGTAATTTTTTATCCATTTGTTCTTAAAAATAATGTTAGAAGTACCAAAATCAAGTACGTTAAAGCATCCATTGTCTACAGAGTTGCACAGAACACTTTTTTTTAAAATAGTGGGGTTTGTTCCTCCATATAAAATTAAATGTTGTACGGTCCACCTCTTTGTTTATTGATTGTGGGACATCTAATGCAAGTGTAGTGTATACAAGATGTGATAAACCTTCTGTTTTTGATAATAATATTCTGCCATTCAAAGATAAATCTCTTGAAAGCCATGCGTTTAATTTCTTTTTTAATTTTTGGATAATGGGAGAGAAATTCAGTTCATTACGTTTACTTTGATCTTTACAAACCTTAATCCCAAGATATGTTATAACTTCTTTAACAGGTATTCCATTAATATTTTCTAAATTGCATACTTTCAGAGGAAGCAGTTCACACTTTTTAATATTTAAGTATAATCCAGAAACAGTGGAAAATGTATTTAAACAGTTAATTACTTTTTGTACCTCCAAACTATTCCTAATGAAAATGCTAGTACCATCAGCAAGTTGACAACATTTTAATTCTTTATCCATTAATTGTATACCTCTGAAGGTGTCTTTCTCTAAATGAAGGGCCATTGTTTGAGTGACCAATAGAAATAGAAAAGGTGAAATTGGACAACCCTGCCTAATACCCCTATCAATAGAAAATCTCGGGCTAGTACCATTTGGCAATTTAATTGAGCTATTGCAATCATTATATATAGTTTGTATTGCATTTTTAAAATAGTCCCCAAAACCAAAAAAAAATTAAAGTTTCAAACATAAAACCGTGTTCTACAGTATCAAATGCTTTAAAGAAATCTATAAATAATATGAAGCTCTCTTCAGTAACGAAGTCATTGTAATCTATTAGGTCCAAAACAAGCCGTATATTATTACAAATATGGCGTCCTTTCATGAATCCAGATTGACAATCATCAATAACAGAGCCAATACATTTTTCAAGTCTTTCTGTAAAGATGAGAGCAAAGAGTTTTGCTTCGTTGTTTATTAAAGTGATTGGTCTCCAATGTTCTATAAAGAAATGATCCTCATTGGGTTTAGGTATTAGTGTAATCAATCCTTGAGTTAAAGACGTAGGCAATCTACCAATTGTAAGAGCTTCAATAAATACCATAAGTAAAAATTTGGATTACTCGTCTTGGAAAGCTTTATAAAATTCACTGGTTATGCCATCATCTCCTGGTGATTTATTAGGGGTTCAAGCCCGTAGGGCTGAAACCCTATTGTTTTTGTGCTGGTTTATTATTATTATTATTATTATTATTATTTCTTTTCTTCTTCAGAAATGTTTTCGCAAATTCCCGTGAGATGGTAAATGGTAGAGACCTGAAATTTTGCACATTGGTTGGAAGTTGTGTGTAAATGCTGACCAAGGCATTTTTAACTCCATCGGCCTGATGGTGGCGCTATAATTCAAGAAAAACAGGTTTTCACTTTAAAGGTCATAACTCCTAGGCTGTAAGTCCGATTCACACGAAACTTGGTACAGACATTCCTTGGTCCAATCTCTACAACTTTCCCATAAGGACCTCTAAGATCCGCCATATTTGATTTTCCGAAATTTTGAATTCTTTGAAAAACACATTTTTGACATCTCCTCCTAAGCCGTAGGTCCGATTCCTTCGAAATTTGCTGTGGATCATCAGTAGACCAAGCTTATCAAAGATTGCATAAAGCTTGTTGAAATCTCATTTAGTTTCCAAGATATTGACCAATGAACTTCAGCAGGGGCGTGGCTTAGCACATAAATGGACAAAATTCAACAACCATTGGGCCAATCATCACAGAACTTGCAGAATATGTCCATATAAGCATGATACAATACAAATCAGACTATAAATCAGCAATTGTTTGTCCTATAGCCATAAAACTCACAGGATATATTCATATAAGTACTTGAAACATAGTCAGAAAATTTAATTCAAATTGACTGATAGGGGGCGCTATAAATGCAAAACAAAGCAGCGTGGTATAACACAAATCAGACTATAAATCAGCAATTGTTTGTCCTATAGCCATAAAACTCACAGGATATATTCATATAAGTACCTGAAACATACCCAGAAAATTTCATTTAAATTGACTGATAGGGGGCGCTATAACTGCAAAACAAAGCAGCATGGTATAACACAAATCAGACTATAAATCAGCAATTGTTTGCTCTATAGCCATAAAACTCACAGGATATATTCATATAAGTACTTGAAACATACTCTGAAAATTTAATTCAAATTGACTGATAGGGGGCGCTATAAATGCAAAACAAAACAGCGTGGTATAACACAAATCAGACTATAAATCAGCGATTGTTTGTCCTATAGCCATAAAACTCACAGGATATATTCATATAAGTACCTGAAACATACCCAGAAAATTTCATTCAAATTGACTGATAGGGGGCGCTATAAATGCAAAACAAAGCAGCGTGGAATAGCACAAATCAGACTATAAATCAGCAGTTGTTTGTCCTATAGCCATAAAACTCACAGGATATATTCATATAAGTACTGGAAACATACTCTGAAAATTTCATTCAAATTGTCCTATAGGGGGCGCTATAAATGCAAAACAAAGCAACGTGGTATAACACAAATCAGACTATAAATCATAAATAGTTTTTCCAATCATTACAAAACTCACAGGATATGTCCACATAAGAACCTTAAACATAGCCTGAAAGTTTCAATCAAATCGATTAGTAGGGGGTGCCATAAATGCACAAAATAGCCTAACATAACACAGATCAGACTATGCATCATAAGTTATCAGTCCAATCATTACACTGGCAAAATAAGTCCACATAAATACCTGCAACACACTCTTAAAATGGTTTTTGTCCCCCGCCGCCACGATAGGGACAGGAGCGGGGGACATTGTATTCAGCTCCGTCCGGCCGTCCATCATGTCCCGTTTGTTCTGAACGCGATATCTCAAGAACGGTTTGACCGATTCCATTTATCTCTGGTGTTAAGGTATATTGGTGTGATATGCCGACCCCAGTAGATTTCCGTGACCTTGGCATCATTCTCAAGGTCATTACGATCATTTGACCACTTACAAATTCCTTGTCAACATGATATCTCAAGAATGGTTCGACCGATTCCATTCATCTTTGGTGTCAAGGTGTATTAGGGGCAGGGGACATAGTATTCAGCTCCATTCGTCCGCCCGGCCGTCCGTCCGTCCGTCCCATACCATTTGTTGTGAACGTGATATCCCAAGAACGGTTCGACCGATTCCATTCATCTTTGGTGTCAAGGTGTATTGGGGCGGGGGACATAGTATTCAGCTCCATCCGTCCGCCCGGCCGTCCTTCCGTCCGTCCGTCCCGTCCCGTTTGTTGTGAACGTGATATCTCAAGAACGGTTCAACCGATTCCATTCATCTTTGGTGTCAAGGTGTATTAGGGGCGGGGGACATAGTATTCAGCTCCGTCCGTCCGTCCATCCATCCGTCATGTCCCGTTTGTTTTGAACTTGATATCTCAAGAACGGTTTGGCCGATTCCATTCGTCTTTGGTGTCAAGTTGTATTAGGGGCGGGGGACATAGTATTCAGCTCCGTCCGCCCGTCTGTCTGTCCGTCATGTCCCGTTTGCTGTGAACACGATATCTCAAGAAAGGTTTGACCGATTCCATTCATCTTTGGTGACAAGGTGTATTAGGGGAGTGCTCACAGCCCACTCGATTTACGTGACCTTGCCATTATTCTCAAGGTCATTACGACCATTTGACCACTTACGAATACCTTGTCAACATGATATCTTAAGAACGGTTTGACCGATTCCATTCATCTTTGGTGTCAAGGTGTATTAGGGGCGGGAGATATAGAATTCAGCTCCATCTGTCCAGCCGTCCGTCCATCCCATCCCGTTTGTTGTGAACGCGATATCTCAAGAACGGTTTGACCGATTCCATTCATCTTTGGGGTCAAGGTTTATTAGGGCCGAGGGACATAGTATTCAGCTCCATCAGTCCATCTGTCCGGCCGTCCGTCCGTCACGTCCTGTTTGTTCTGAACGTGAAATCTTGAGAACGCTTTGACCGATTTAATTCATCTTTGGCTTCAGTGTGTAATTTTGTGATACGCCGACCCCAGTCGATTTCCGTCACCTGGCGGGGGACATGGCCACGTTTAGTGGCAACACTTGTTAATTAAGCTGTTAAAGCTTTCAACTGCTAATGGTCTTTCGTGGCTTGAACCCCGGAATTTCCGCTTGCAGCTATATTTTTCTTTCAATTTGTTGATACCCATTTTTATTTCTTGCAAAGAGATTTTTTGGTCACATAGTTCCATATCTGATTTACTTATTAGTTTCGCATTATCCTTAATAGATCTTAAGAAAGTAGGTATGTCTCCAATTTCATCCCTTTTAGAGTATAGTTGTTCATAAAATTTTGTCCCATGACTTCTAATATCAATTATATTTTCTGTTATATGATCATCAATTTTTAATTTAACAAGGGAGGTGAGTTCAGCATTTCTTTTTTCCATATTGAAGAAACATTTTTTTCTCCCTCTGCTAGCCACTTTTTTCGTGACCTAACAAAAGCTCCTTTTGCTTTGTATATTTGGTCCAGTTCAAGCTGTAATTCCATTAACCTTGCCTTCTCTTGCTGATTCTGATGTTCATTCTCAAATAGGGTTATAATCTCTTTGATTACCTTTTCTTCATTTTCTTTTTTAACATATGCTATTTCTTTTCCTCTCCCCATAGCCAATCTTCTGATTCTATATTTCATGAATTCCCAATTACAGCCATAATTTTTAGAATCATTAGCATTAATCCAACATTCATTAATGATGATTTTAGCCTCATTTTTAAACTGAGTCTTTCAAAAGAGTCTTGTTAAATTTCCAGTATGAAGTGGATTTCCCTTCAACGTATTTAGAGAAAGCAAATGAAAGATGAATAGCTTCATGATCAGTAAGAACGGATGATTCAATGGATACATTTTTTACCCATTTTTCTAATACATTAGAAATTAACCAGAAGTCTATGCGTGATTGTTTACTCATATCCTTGTTTGACCATGTGAACTGCTTTCCATTTAGGTTTTTATGTCTCCAAATATCAATTACATCCAATGATAAACAAAGGTTATGAAAGGCAGGAGGGTAATTTGAGGTGGTATTGGGAGGAGGATAGCGATCTAAACTTGCATCCGATACTGAGTTAAAGTCTCCACCAAATATCAATTTAGCTTCTCCATATTGATCTAATATTGAGTTGACTTCCTCTTCAAATTCCAAACACAATTTCTTATTATATGCACTAGAGTTGGTAGCAGATATTTCCCAAAATAAAAAGTTCACTATTCAATTCTATCACAAATAACAACCATCTACCTGAGTGATGAACCTTATTTTCAAGTACTTTCCCTTTAAACGTACCTTTTAGAATAGCAAGACCTGCAGAGTGACTACTTCTATATGACATCCATATGTCATTTCCCCACTGATTCTTCCAAAATTAAAATCTGACAATGAAGCATGAGTTTCCTGGATAAAGTAAAAATCACATTTAGTTCTTTTGCAAAACAAAAATATTGCTTTTCTTTTTAGCAGATTACGTAAACCCCTGACACTGAGTGAATAAATCGAAAAAGATGCCAAGTTTCACAGTAATAATACACAGAATACAAAGAACAATGTAAGAAAATTTCCCAAAATGCCAAGTTAATGAAAAAAAACCGACTTGGTCATAAACTTAAAATTCACTAAATTTAGTTTATTCCCGGACACTAACCTAGTATGAGGTGAATCATACATTTGATTCCTTCGGGAAAGTAGAACCCAAAATATTCTTATATTACCTATACAAATGAGATACACAGTCTCCTTGGATATAGGCTTATACCATCTACGTACCCAAGTTCAGATTAAGTTCAGTCCAGGGCAGGATGTACTCGGGAAGTATCAAATGGGTGGGGAGGGTGTGGGGTTTTTTTTTCTTATTTGTTCCTTTTTCTCTTGCTTTTAACTCCTACCTTTTTTCTTTATTACACATCATCACAATCTTGTATTAATTTTTTCCTTAAATTACTAAATGGCTAGATACAGCTTTATAACTTACAATGTCAAAGGCATGGGGGGTGTGGTGAAAAGGAAAAAAATTATGTCACCCTTGAATGAACAAAAAGTGGATGTAGCATTCTTGCAAGAAACACATCTTCTATCCTCGTCTCATGAACAGCTCAAATCTGGATGGGCTGGCAAAGTATTTCACTCCTCCTTCACATCTAACTGGAGAGGGGTTGCGATTGTTATCAGGCAGAAGGTACCATTTTTACCTATAGAAGTTAGATCTGATAAAAATGGCAGATTTGTTTATGTTAGAGGCCTTCTTGACCAAGTTGAAATCATTTTACTAAATTGCTATTGCCCCAACCACGATGATCCTAAATTTATTAACGATCTATCAGTGATGATTACAGAATTTAATATCCCCATCTTTTGGGCGGGGGAGCGATTTCAACTGTATTTTGGATGCTAATTTGGATAGATCCTCAACTTCTAATTATTCTTTATCTAATATGTCTGTTGTACTGTTTAACAACACTCAAGATTTGGGCCTTCATGAGATTTGGAGAACTTCCCATCCCAATGACAAGGACTTCTCATTCTACTCCCCTGTGCACAAACCTTATACAAGGATTGATTTCTTCTTTATTTCATCATCCTTTAATTCCAAGATATCAAAGTGTGAGTATTTAGCAAGGATATTATCAGATCATTCGACGTTAATTTTTTCAATTGACATCGAAGGACCACCAACATCATTTAAAAGCTGGAGGTTTAACACAATGTTGTTGGCCGACCATCAGTTCATTGAATTTATGAATGCCCATTTAGACACTTTTGCTATTATGCACCAGAATTCGACAGTATGCCCCTTAATAGTGTGGGATACATTAAAAGCCTACATCAGAGGGATCATTATATCTTTCTCATCTTTTCATAATAGAAAATCCAAAGATGAACTAAAGCATATTGAACAGGAAATTAAAAATTTGGAGAAAATGCATTATCTATCCCAAGACCCTGCCATACTTTGTCAGTTGGATAACCTAAAAATGAAATATAATAATATAAACACCCACTCTATCAAATTGACTATTTTGAAAACAAAGCAAAAATTTGTAGAACAAGGCGAAATGGCAGGAAAGTTATTAGCATGGCAAATAAAGAAAGAAAACAAAAATCGGGCCATTTTGCAGATTGAAGGAACTGATGGCTGTTCAACAATGGATCCAGTTCAAATCAATGAGACATTTAAAGGGTTTTATAGTGAACTATACAAATGTAACTGTCATTATAGTGGGGAAACCCTGAACTCCTTTTTGAAAGATACTTTTTTACCCACTTTGACAACAGACAATAGGTTATATTTAGACAGAGTGGTCACCTCAGAGGAGATCATGAAGGCTATGCATTCTCTCCAAAGTGGTAAAGCACCGGGTTTGGATGGTATTTCAGTAGAATTCTATATACAGTTTTCACAACAGTTAATGCCTTTTCTTCTTTCTATGATCTCAACCTGTCTGGAGAAACGGTCATTTCCTCAGTCCCTCCATGCAGCAGTTATCACCTTACTTCAAAAGAAAGAAAAAGATCCTTTGCTCTGTGCCTCTTACAGACCAGTTTCACTTCTAAATGTCGACTACAAGATCATTACTAAAATCCTGACTTTACGGCTTGAATCAGTGGCCCCTAGCCTTATACACCCAGATCAAACAGGTTTCATCCAGGGTCGCTTACTGTCAGATAATATTCCTAGGTATTTTGATATTCTCTTTCACACCAAAGATTGCACCGCCCCTATGGTGGCCATTTCTATTGATGCTGAAAAAGCATTTGATAGATTAGAATGGAAACATTTATTAGCCATTTTATCAAGATTTAATTTTGGCCCAACTTTCGTTTCTTGGATTCGTATTATTTACAGCTCTCCTATGGCTATCATTAAGACAAATGCTTAATACTCTGCCCCTTTTAAGTTATCCCGGGGAACAAGACAAGGATGCCCATAGTCACCATTATTATTTGCTCTGGCTATTGAGCCCCTGGCTGCAACAATAAGATCACACAACCAAATACGTGGTATTAAGATTGGAAGTCAGAATCATGTGATCTCTCTTTACGCTGACGATATTTTATTGTATTTACAGGACCCATTAGAGTCAATCCCAATACTTTTTACTTTATTAGACCAGTTTGGAGGCCTGTCGGGTTACAAGATCAATCCGTTTAAAACCGAGGTTATGCCAATTTCTAAATTTGATTTCGACTCCCTAAAAGGTGAGTTTACATAACTTGAAATGGTCTCCAGAATATATTAAATATTTGGGCATATATGAGCCCCTAAGAACCATACCGGGCCATCCCGCACTTTTGGCGAAATTGAGTTGAGGTAGTCAGCATGTGCAGAAAACTGAGATCTATATTTCCTAAATGAGCCAACACAATCTGCCCACACGGATTGTTCATACAAGCAAACGTCCTCTCTGCCCCTGTACATATGCACTTCACTGCCTTAGCCATAGTGGACCACCCCAAAACTTTTCCATAATTCAATGTAAACATGGCGGCTCGGTATCTCACTGATGAGGAACTGCTTGCTATGATTGATGATGATGGTGAAGTGGAAGATAATGGAGACCTAGAGTTTGTCCCAAATGAATCAGAAGATGATGGTTCCTCTTCAGAAGGAGGTAGGTTTCACTTAAAATGAAACAGTAGGGCATCCAAAACCTGCATAAGAAGTGCATCACGTAATTGTACATATCTTGAGTTTTTAACATAAGCAGTGTTTCTAGTTCCCAGATACTCTAGATGACACAGGAGGCTGGCAACTTTGAGTCCCATTTTCTCAAAAGTTCCACAACATGGGTTGGCCCAGTATGGCTCTTAGGGGCTCATATATTCCCAGTAATATGGAAGATGCCTATAGAGTTAATTACCCCCCGCTTATTGATAAAATTACAAGTGATTTGAAGAGAATGAATTTAACTTCCTATTTCCCTTATGGGTAGAACTAACATCATTAAGATGTCTATTTTACCAAAACTTCTCTTCTTATTTCAAAACCTTCAATATTCCCCCCCACCAGTTTTCTTTAACAATATGCAGAGTATTATTTCCTCCTTCATCTGGGAAAATAAACAACCAAGGATTAGTTTACAGGTTTTACAGCTCCCGCATAATGCTGGTGGTCTTAATTTGCCAAATCTCAAACTTTATTTTCTTTCAGCTCAGCTTACCCAGATCAAGCGATGGTTCAGTAATTTTGTAAGTGTGTGGACAAGAGTGGAGTCTTATGACAGCCATCCTTATGAACTGAAATACCTGCCTTATATAGGTCTACAAGAAATTTAAAAAATTACAAAAAATCCGATAATCATTAACAGCCTACAGATATGGAAGACCGCCCATAAATTCATTAACTACAATGAACGTCTCTCCTCTCATACTTCCATATGGAGAAACCCCAACTTAGAGCCCTGCAGGGATGATACATTCAGACCATGGTATGATAAGGGGATAAAGGAAATAACACATCTTTTTGAGGCTGGTACGCTTGTTTCTTTTACTCGATTACAATTAAAATATAATTTACCAATAAATCATTTATTTAGATTTCTTCAGATTCGTCATGTGATTGAGGCATGTCTAGGCACTCTTGGAGAACCAGAGCCTTCTAAAATAGAAGGGATTATTATTGGGCAAGGGAAATTCCCAAAATGCATGTCTAAAGTGGACAAATCTTTATCAGAAAGCCTGACTATAAGCACAGAAATCACTAGAGTTAAATGGGAAAAGGATTTGGAGACCGATATATCCAAAGAGGGCTGGTCTTTCTTTTGTTCAAAAGTTCATAGATGTTCCTATAATATGAGGCAGAAACTTTCTCTTTTTAAAATCCTGCATAGAATTTATTAAACACCTGATAAATTGCACAGAATGAATAAAATGTCCTTCCTCTGCTGGCGTTGTAAAAAACAAAGAGGCAATTTTTTTCATATGTTTTGGTCCTGCAGTCTGCTCACAACATTCTGGAAATCTGTAATAGACATCATATCAATCTGTTTAAAAATTCAAATTATTTCATCACCTCCCTTGTGTCTCCTTGGCTCAGGTTATATGGATCCTTGGAACGAATGTCAAAAAAAATATATTGACCTTGCATTGATTGCTGCGAAAAAGTGCATTACAATTAATTGGAAATCCGAATACCCCCCCCCACCCCACCCCACAGTAGTTCATTGGCTAAATGAAATCTCTAGTTATATTACATTAGATAAAATATACAATAATTTAAGATGCCAGAGTCAGGACTTCTTAGAAGTCTGGCAACCCCACTTAGATTATACGTCAAAAAGGACACTTAAATAATATAATAACAATATTAATGTAGTGTATTTGTGTGGCAATTTATTTTTGAAATAGATTTCAAAGAGCTGCGAAAATTTGATTGTGGGATTGTTGTGGGCAGGAGGAGACCATTTAGATAGGGGCTGCACGGGCGCCTGGCTGATCGTGCATGGCTTTCAGAGCTCACTCCACAGGGCGGTGTCTGGGTGGGAGCTATATGACCCAGACCTGTCACTGTTGGGGTGGGTTGGGGGAGCGGGCGTGGGTAGCTGGGTGCTCGTGTTCCTGCTCTGTCTGACCCTGTTTTTGCCTATGATTCTGATTCCTTGCCATGTTTTTGATTTGCCCTTGTCTTGTTTTGTCTTGTACTCCTGCCATTTTCCATAGTTAGTTATTATTCCGGTTAATGTTTTTCCCATGCCATGCATTGCACTTTGTCTCCCCTGTCTGGTCTCATGTCATGTGACAGCTTATTGCCCCAGTATTGCGTGCCACGCTTTCGGGTGATTTCATGGTTTCTGGGTTTTCAATTATTCCTTCTAATCTCGTTTGCTTCCTTCGCCTTGCTGTTCCGTCATTACTAACAGTACTAACAGTTTGTTATTTTAGTTAAATTACTAACAAAGACTAACATTGTTTATAGTACTAACTTACTAACGAGCACTAGGGATTGTATAGCCGCACTTTACTAACTGACTAACGAGCTCTCAGCACTCGCTCTATTCTAGTCTCCGTCCCTTGTCTTTACTCAATTTACTTTGCTGCGCTTCAGCGGATTCTCCGTACCTGTTTAACTCTGTTCTGCCTCTCATTATCTGTGCACGTTAGAACTCCCTAACCGGAGCCGTGTGTTTGTTATAGGCTGTCTTTGTGATCCCTGTCCGCGTTTTGGCTTTAGCCAATTTCATGTGGTTAGGTACTTCCTCATGTCTGTTCCCTAGTTAATTAGTCTGATCCATTTCACCTGTTCCCTATCATAGCATGTGACTTCCCCTACGTGTATTTAAGCAGTCATTTCACAACCAGCTCTTGTCAGAACGTTTTCCTTGTGCTGCGATTGTATATGCCTTGTACTCTTTGTGTTACACTTCTGACTGGACCGTCCCTGTTTCTGATTTTGGCTTTGTCTTGGATTTTTCTGCACCCGTGTAACGAACCTGTTTTGCCCGACCCTGAGTTTTGTGTTTGCTGCCCTGTGTACGATTTGGATTATGCCCCTGGGATTCTGATTTCGCATTGTGGTCTCTGTACCATTGCCTTCTGCCCTGCGGAGGTTCACCTCCCAGCTTTAATAAAATACAAGTTTGCTGGATCTCTTGGTTCTCACGCTTGGTTCCTGAACGCAACCTCACATGCTCGTGTTCCTGCTCTGCTGCTTGATCGGGTATTCATAAGATTGACTGGTTATATCTTATACTGATAAGTTATATGGCATTGTAATGTGTAATAACCACAGTGACAAGACATGACTCAAGATTGTCAACTATATTATGTTGCGCTTTTTTTTTCCTTTTTTTCAAGCTTTTCTTTATCCTTTTTCTTTTCTATGTTTGGGTAGTGAAATGTATGATTACTAGATATGTAATTTTTGTTTTGGGGATTGCCGCACCACGGGGGAGGGAGGGGGGGATATAGGGTTGGAGTTGGGAGGGTGGGGGGGTGCTGGGAGGAAAAAGGGTATCTTGCATCACAAATGTGAGGTATGCTGTCTTGTGAGTATATGATAGTGGCAAATGCTCAAAAAAAAAAAAACTTTCTTGATATTGCTGTTTTAAGACTGTCCTTTATCTGGATATAGACTAGTGGATCTGGATTCTTGCTTCCTTTTAATGCCCATTTGCTTTCATATATGCAGCTCCCAGTCAGGCTATTTAATTTGATCCTCCAGTATGAAGGTTGTGAATCAGATAAGTCTGCACTATGGAAGTATTAACTTCCTAAAGACTCGAAAATAGCTTTAAAAAATTTTTGCCTTGGAAAAGAGCAGTTGCACCTTTCAATTTATGACACCATCTCAACACGCATTATGTTTTTTTATATGCCGCCATTCAGAGGTTATTAAGAATGTCAAAGTAGATGAATGGAAAATTTGACTGTTTTCCAGTTACTGGTTGTTATTGTGATGCTGGCTATGAGACTGAAGCCTATGTTGACAAAGATGTTGTGCAGAGAAATGGTTTTCCAAAGTGACTTAAGACAAAATACTGTATTGCTGGTTACTCAAATTGATGTTATGACTGATGGTAATGTTAAGTGTAAATGGCAGCCCTGTTTGATTATTCAGCTAATGATTCTGATTAATCATTGTGATACATATTTTTACTATAAGCTAAAGTATTTTTGATGTCCTGATTATATTACGATGATCAAAGAGACATCTCACACAGTATACTCCATTATAGAAATGTGTACACTTAAAATAAGCAATGTTTTATTTCTTAAATATGAGTTGAATCCCAATATGATTTATCATCAGTGCAATAATATATTCCACATAATTTATCTTTGGAATGATAAAAATATTTTAAATTACATTATTTAAAAAGCTGTACTTTTTCCTTTTTACTTCTCCCTTTGACACATTACCTAGAAACCATACCAAATGCACGCTATTTTGAGTGTTTAATCCAAATCTGAATTTGCGTGGTGTTTGACACCAGATAAACTGAATGCAATGTATGGATCAACATTTCTACCACAGTTTCCAAGTTTCTGTTTCCGAGGACAGTAGAGTGACCTTTATTGGACCTCTCCTGATATTCTTATTGATTTCCAGGCCCTTCTCTTTTCCTGACGTGTTTCTGTTAAACTTGCAGTAGACTGTTGAAAATGTTCAGGACCGAATTGGGACTATTTGTTCACTAGAATATAAAGAAACTTCCTCCATATTAGTGTGGCTTGGCAAGAAATATTAAGCCTATTTTCTTAAAAAGTTATTTTTTAACACAATGCAAAACAACTGCTAAATGATACTAATAAAAAAATCTTTGTATATACAGTATCTTTACGTGTTTGTATATATCTTTGAGGGTGGGTGTGTGTGTGAGGCAGTGTATATGCTCATTTCTAAATGTTGACGAAGTCTAAAAGATTTAATAAAAAAACAAAATGTATCCTATTTCCCCAAAAATGCATTTCATTACATGCAAAACATGGATCATCAATAAAATCAGACCATTTGGATAGAAATTTTCTTAAAAAAAAAACCCAAAAAAAAGTGCGCTATTTGTATTGGCCTTCAAAATAATCACCTCTTACATGCACAGCAAAGTAAAAAGAGCTCCAGTATACCATCCAAAGCAGTAACAACGTTTTGAGAAAGGGCTTTGCTTCCTAATGTACAGCTGGTCTACAGAAAATGAAATACATTATTAATTTTCTCACAATCGCTCCATGTCATCTAAATGGGAAATATCAGAAAATGTACCCATTTCTGACCTCCAGCAGAGAAAATGACACCATATCATCTGTCAGTATCTACTGCACTCCTGGAATTAATGAGCACTCTTCACTGCACTGACTGCACCTTAACCTAGGGGACAGCGCTGAATGTCCACATAATGTTATTCGTGATAACCGAGCACCAGAACAGCAGCATAACCTTTTTCAAATGAGGCATGGACTGAGCAAAGTTAAGCAGGGTGAAAAGTGTGCTAAACTCTTGTCTCATTCAATGGATTTCCTGAAAATGAAACAGAGGGAGATTGTTATGATGCAAACAGGGAAACAGATGCAGATTCTGAGTATAATGCAACAGAGTTGGGTCCAAGTACTTTCAAGTACTTTTGAGAATTGTATGTAAGCTTTTTTTTTTTTTTTTTTTTACATACCAAAGTGCTTGTATTTGTATCTGTACTACCTAATAATGCCTAATATTAGGCATTAGGCCTATAATATTATTAGGCCTAATGCCTAATAACGCCTAATATTAAGTACATATACTTGTATCCAAGTACTTTTCAAGTACTTGACCAATCTCTGTCAGCACTAAGGAGACAGATTGGTCAAGAACTTTGAAAAGTACTTGAATACAAGCACAAGTACTTTAGGCATTAATAGGAAGTACTCCGATACAAGTGCAAGCACTTTGGTATTTAAAAAAAAAAAAAATACTTGCATCCAATTCTTGAAAGTACTTGAACCCAACTCTGTAATGCAACGAGGGTGTTTATCGATAGGAGTACAACAATGGCAGAGGAAGGACTGAAGCTCAGAACAGGAGTACACAGCCCAGCTTAAGTGGAATAGCATGGTGAGAGTAATGGGCGTGTCTGTGCCCAGCCCGTGGTGTCACAGGGCAGAAGCCTGGTGGCGATCTTTACCCTCACTGAGGCACGTTTGTCAGATGGCCAATACAAAGGGTTTAACAGGACGGTATTCACTATCCTAGAGACAGATGATGGTTTGGGAGGTGTTCCTAATAAACTGGCCAGAGGAACAAAGTAGAGATGCAGGTGAACAGGGACTTGGGCCCAATCCTGGATACTGATAATAAGGCTTGGGAGTTCATTCCTGTTGATAAAGTTCTGAAGAGTAGTTGAGCATTTCCCTATCATAAAGGTTACTACAATTTGTGAAGACGATAATGCAATTATAAACCAGAACACATAACTCGAATGGGAGCTTCAAGGTTTAAAGCATGCCAATTCAGTGACTCTGCTACACAGAACAATGTACACCACAGGATTACAAGGGAATGGGGCGTACAAAATACAAATGGAAAACACCTTGAAAGTGTAGGTACATAAAACCCCAAGCCAATTAAAGGCAGGGTAGGCAACTTTGCATGAATCTGAAAATAAAATAGATTTTTAATGTCGCCAGGAGAAGAAGAAGAAAAAAAAAAAGCCTGCTAATTTGAGTCATCGCTCCAGAGCCACTCCCTCAAGAGATGCAAAGGCGCACCCATAGACTGTATAAAAACATGGATGGAGCACCCGGATCTGAAAAGTGAAGCCAATGCGAAAATCTCTTAAAATTGCATTCTATTTAATGCCAACAGATGGCGACGTCAGTGGTTGCAGAAAGAAGTTCAATGCTATAGAAATCTATGAGAAAATGACCCTACTTTCCAACCTGATTTATTATTTCAATAATGATTTTCCACATTATTTTATGGTACCTAGCGAAAGTTTCAAGTCTCCTTCGATATATCATGATGTTAATTTTTGTAAATTATGGTCCCAAAAAGACAAGAATAAAGGATAAAACAAGATATGTTTTGGGGGCGTGGCTATCCTCTGGTCCTCGTTAGATACGTTCAGATCCATCCATAGATCACCCCTCGCTCCACCCTGGATCTTCTATTCACGCTCTTGTCCAATAGGAATCACATCCGGTTTCAAAATTACAAAATGGCACTGCTCAAATGTCCAAAATCAAGGCTTCCTAAATGGTATGCTGAAACCAGTGGGTGATGTCACGGTTGCTTCGTCCATCTTATTGTACATCAGAAGTATTCGCTGCCCTGGGGCATATCACAGTACTTGTCCCCCGCTCCCATTTGCGAACGCATTTAATCTGGAAAACTGAAATGGAGAAGCTCCTTGACTACAAAAACGTGAATCGCCAACAGAGCTTTTTATATTTGTTTGAGGAGAATGAATGTCTTTCACGTTACCTATTGAATAGGCCTATCTGTGATGTGAAATCATGCATAATAAACTGCGCAACTGAAAAAGTCAGTTTCACACGTGTACAGATATGTTAAATGATATTGTATCAGCTGTTGCCCGTAGCCTATTTTTGAATGAAATGCACGGCGCTCCTGAAGTGCGATGTCTAATCAATTAAAAATTAACGAAATGATTGAATGATATGAAATGATATGAAACCAGCCTGTAAGATGGTTCAGGAACAGAGGCGGAGCTTGTCAACAGGCAAGGCAGGCAGCTGCTTGGGGCCCCAGGCCACTAGGGGGCCCCCAAGGGCTGACAAACTTTACTACACAATAATGTCCTAAATGTCCTGTTTTTCATAATAGCACAACTTTCAAGTTCTAAGTAAGAATAATAATAATTTTTTTAAAAAAAGTTTCAGTTTCTGACCTCTTTTGTTGGTTTCAGATTATTTTTGTAAATATGTTTAACGCTTGTCAGAGGGGCCCCTTGGGGATTTTTGCTTGGGGCCCCAGCACACTCTAGAATCGCCACTGTTCAGGAAGCCACTCATGTCGCGCTGCCGTCACATGACCTACATTGCTCGAGTCGGCCGCAACTAACGAAGCGCACTTTTTCACCCTCGGTTCCCCCGCACTGCTGCCGCCGCAAATTTCATCCAACCTCCACTCCAGCATCCACCAGCAGACTCCGATTATCCATTCCGGTGGCGGATAAGATCCCAAGCGCTACCTCCAGCTTCTCTCGGCTCACATCAAATATATTTCAATGCTTCGGTTGACTGAAATAATTAAAATAATGTTTGTTTTTGCACTTAATATTTAGATTGTCTACTGTGGTAAGGTTTAAGGACTTTCATATTTAATAGTTTTCATTTCTGAAGTGCTGGATGAAAGAAATCGATTGAGTAGGCCTAGGCCTATATGATTAAATGGTATACAAAACAACAGATTTTCTCCTGTTTGTTTGTCAGGCTTATTCCGACGATTACATATGCTGATCAAACAAAATAATAAAGCTTGCTTTATTTTTTCCACCATAATTCCCATGTTCATAATTTTACATTCATTCATAATATCTGCCTGCTTGACAATGAGGCCGACTTAAGTGGGTTTTGATCACTCGCCCTATCCACTCCCCCTCCGTTTGCGCGTTCCCGCGGGGGGTCCGCCACATTGAGTGCCGTCCCAAAACCAATTAGCGCAGAGTGTAAGTGGCTCATTAAACCCCCGCAGCGAGTCTACAACGGTGCAAGCTTTCAAACCACCCTCCTTTCAGGTGCAGCACTTATTTTGTGTCAGGGGTGGAGAAACGCTGCTTATCTACAAATGTCCTTTCCATGCGGCTATTTCCGAAAAATAAGTAAAACATAACCTAAGCTCAAACGGACATTTGATTGCCTATTTCATGCGCTTATCACGGAACTAAAGGTTACAATGTATTTTGAAATGTACGTGCAGATGTGCACCCGAGAAAACACTGAGTAGGTTTATTTATTGAATTAATGACTGCTCTTTTTCACAATGTGCCATTTCATGCACAAACGCTTTCATCTTTGTCAATGCTGTGTATTCAATTTTTTAATATAAATTGTTTTTAATTACATTATTGGGTAAGGAATGTATAATTAGGGAACTGGACCGTCGTATACAATGCAACGCACCTATCGGTAGGCATGGTGATGATTACCTCCGTTTACCGTTGGATGACGGGTAAGGGCGTCCCAAAGTTTATACACGTTTTAAACCCTCTCCTTTAATGAAGCTCCCTCCATAGCAGTGAGGGAGACCTCGTATGGAGTGACACTCGGTATAGAGCGCTAGTGGATAGGGGCCGGTTTGGGATTGGGCCTTACACAGATGACCAGCACCAGCTTGTTTTTTTTTTTTTTTTTTTGCATATCCCTGCATGTCTGCAATCCAAAAAGTGTCTGCCAAATGCCTTATCAAAAATGTAGACATACAAGACTGATCAAAAGTTTGGGATCATTATCACATAGGCCTAGCTTGCATGGAGGAGAATGTGTTCCTGCTAGACCATGACCCAAAACATTGTCTACGTTCTGCAAGGACAGTCTGTAAGTGGTCAGCTCAGTTGCATGATTTAAATCCCATGGAACTGTTATTGGATCCCCTTGACCATTAATTTCATGAGGTGCATCCATTTTCAAATACACTCCTTTGGGAAGTATTGCAGTCCATGTGGCAATCTATTGAGAGTGATACCTCAGTAAAATTCAAATCCTGAAGGTCAACAACTGAAGAGCCCAGTGCTAAAAGTACTTAAGGCACATTTACATACACCATGAGGTAAAGATGGGGAAATGTATTTTATAGTTACTTAAGTCCACTGCCTCAATTTTCTCAAAACGGACATTTTTAGATGAACGTACTTTTAGCACTGGAGTCTTCAATTTGAAAATGGTGATATCGTGAATACTTAAATATGAAATCACTGAAACAGAAAAGTATAACACTGTTATTTATCATTTGAAAACTATTTTTTGCTCCCAAATGCTTGAAATAATAGACCTAAAAACTCATTTTGGTGTTTCGTGGACGGTTTTCATGCCTGAATAACATTTTAGAAGTACTGCTATTTGCCTTCTGTTCTTACTTTCAAGCTCAAGATCAGGATGGAGTCTTCATTTATGCAGTGACAACTGTTACTTAGGAGCAACATTTTAAGGAATCAAGAGATCATTTATCATTTAAATGTGGCCTAAGCCCTCCAGGGCACAAGGGGTCACTTAATGAGTTTACGAGTTTGAAAATGATCCTAACCAAGCACCATCACCTTCACAGTCCCAAGATCTCAAACTAGCAACTCAGGATTTTGAAACATGTTCGACAGTGCAGTTTGTCACTGTCATCAAAACACCAAATGAGTGAATATCTTGTAGAAGAAAGGTACCGCATCCCTCCAGTAAAATAATACACTTGTAGACTCTATGGAAAGGTGCATTGCTGCTAATCTGGCAGCTTGTGGTGGGCCAGCACCTAAGACTGTTTTTATCAATTTTTCCACGAGTACATGATATATGGAAATAATCATGAAGAGCAATCTATGTCTTATAGCTAAAGTTGATTTCATTGTTTCAGAAAATCATGGCAGATCAAAGCCAAAAGTGCTTTATTGGTGCTTTAAGTCTGAAGTACCAATCATTCAATAAAAAGATAAACAAAATCAGCAGAGGCACGAGACAAACTGAAAGAAAAGCAGCCACTAGAGGGCAGTGTTATCAAGAATTTGCCCACAGTTAAGTTACTCATTCTTATGCTATTTCATTTGAATTATTTTAATTGCTTTGCATCACTAACTGGTTTGAAGCTATTCTTTCCACAGTTTGACATCACTATTTCATAAATTTGACTTGTTCACAAAATTTATGAGCCAGTATATTTTTATTCAAAGAATGACATGAAGAATAGACGCTTACAGAAACTTTGGGCTGTACAGGCTACTCTACTTTCTGTACCTCACTATTTCATTAATATAATCAATGCCCATTTTTGTCACTCTGGCAGCCTGCTCTCTCTCTCTCTGTGCCACCTTCTTCATCGCCTCCCTCTCTTCCCTCTGCCAGGGCTGGATGGGTGTAGACTCTTCCAAGATAAACTTGATTCGGGAGCATCCGTTTTGGGGTAGGCATGGGGAGGACTGCCAGTAGCTGGAAGCTTGCTGACCTCTCTCAGACACCTCAGCCTGTGAACATGGTGCAGCCGTGTTTATGTGGGGTCTCTCTCTTGCTAGCTGTGGCACAGAGCCAGCTGAGGGGTTGCAAGAGCTGCGACACTGCACCAAGTTTAAGGTGCTGTCTCCTGCAATGGTCATTTTTTTAACATGGTTCTGGAACCCAAACTCAACATCCTCCTCGCTTATGCCTCTCTTTTTATTCTGTGGCAGCAAAGGCTGGAAAGAGCTGGGCTTTCTAGTTTTGTCCCCGAGGCAGTGAAAGACCCCGATGGACTCCGCTAAGCGCTCACGCAGGTGGCTCTTGAGCGTGCCTACTTTACTTGGGACCTTTTTCTGGTCCACGATGTTCCTTTTCACATGCTCACTTCCATCAGCTGTGCCCTTCATCCTTCTCTTCCTCCCCATCTCTGGCACTCCCTCCCTTTTCCTTTTTTGGTCCTGTTCCTTCTTTTCCATCTCTGCCTTAACCTCCTTTGCAGTCTCAGTGTTAGCCAGACTGCGTGGGAAAGCTTGTGACTGCCATGGAGTCCAGTAGTTTGGCATCGCAAGATTAGGGAGCCCATCATACCCTAGAAAAACAGCAATTTTCCATTAGTTTTATCCACTGCAGCACTTGAATTGTGATCTTTTTTCAGACAGTTTAGCTCAACTAATTAGAATTAAATGAGGAACTATTTTTTGAAATTGCCTATCACTCATCAGTAAGACCTCTCAAATGTTAATGTTAAGATAAGTAAAATCTCTCAGATGTTAGTGTAATCTAGTAACAGTAAGAATCAGTGGTGTGTCAATGTGAGTGGTTCCGAGAGTACTAATAAGCAGTAATCATCATGGTTAAGCGAGTATCATCATTATACAGATAAAATTTTAATTTTGCTGGTCAGAGTACCATCCTAACATTTAAGAGGGTTAAACTTCTCCCAACTTCAGCACGTGTATGAGATTTAGAGGCAATAAAGTAAATCAGAAGTAAATTATAATTTTTTCATGGTTTACTCACCTCTTGCGGAATGTAGGTGTACGTTGTTATTCATATCTAAATTGTTTTTGTCTCGTTAGTGCTGTAATCTTCTCTTGTCCGACGTTAAGCAATCTTAAGTGAAGTTGATTTCAAAACACTTGATTTTAAAATGCTTCACTGAGTTCTATTGCGTGTGTGCTGTTCTTTGATGTCAGTAATGCTTCAATGATGTCACAGTGACATCTTACAGTGATTTCAGAGACCAATCAAATCAAAGCCTTTAATTGAATTTTCCCGGACCGCGAAATTTTTTGTGCACCAGAGTTCCGGATACCGCTTCCACTTTATTTACATACAGCCAATCACAATCAAATTTCATATGCAGGCGCACTCTGAGCTGTGAGTGACGGTATCTTTGGTTGTAACATATTACTAGCTAGTCAGCTGGGTAACGTTAGCTTCATGCCCATCTTTTACTGAAACTGTCTGAACACGAGAATTGGCCGGTTAGTCTGCTAGTCTAGCGCCCCGAGAATTGTCCTCAGCTTTTTCTCTGCTGATTAGGAACCCAAGTTAGCCAGCTAGCAGTCGCGCATTTATCAGGCCTTGGCATGTTCAGCTAGCTCTCCAACGCTGATTAACAGTTTCTGTCAACTGTACACAAGCACGCGGTTATGGCAGAGACGTGTTTTTTTGCGCGCTCGTAACACTATGTTAGCGATCGCATACTATATGTGTGTGTGTGTTTTTTTTTTTTTTTTTTAAGATTATATAGCCATCTTGCTATCGTTAGTAAAGGAAAATATTTGGAAATAACCATCATATTTAGGCGATGTGATTTGGTTTTCACCCTAGCTACCTTCCCTAGCTAGCTGTTACAGCGACTGCTCTTGAGCTAGCTAGTAAGCAAGATATCGTCCTAAAAATCGATATGATTTGGTTTTTGCCCTAACTTTTTACTAACTGCCTGTACAGGGAAGTAAAAAGTTAGGGAAAAAACCAAAGCATACCGCTTAAATATGACTTAATTAATTACCAAGATTTTCCTTAGCTGACGGAAGCTAGCTGTAGCCCCATGGATGGCTTTATGGTAAGATTAGTACGCCATCGCATACAACGCAGTGTTGCCCCATGATCAATAAATATCAATAAACAAGTAGTTAAGTTATTCCAACTTTATGAACAGTTTTCTCATAACCTCATCGTAGCTTCCTGCTTCTAGCCAATGGAAGAAGAAACGCGCGATAGGCGCGGATCATTTGCTATCGCCTTCGGTGGTACTCATGGTTAAATATGGCTTAGTAAACGACTATGTGCAGCGAAAATCCCGGAGAGTGCACCTCTAATGCAAGTAAAACAAAATGTGCTTGACGAAAAATGATCCTAAACGCTTGAGCTTTATGTTTACATGGCGTATGCACAGACATGAATATCGATCTTACTGCGTGGGCACGCTGTCACATTTTATGACATGTATTTTTCCGTTGCTGGTTGTTTTAAAGCTGCATTATTTCACTTGTTACATTCGCAGCTGACGGTATGTTACGTTACATCTGATTGTGATATTGTGAGATTGAGAAACGTGCGGGTGAGCAGGGCACAGGGCCACTGATGGTTAATCTGCGCAATAATCATGCTTTATTCACTTGTCATGATGAGAAATCCATCCAAGCCTTGCTGCTCCTAGAGACATTACTGTAAACACACGTAGTCGCCAATACATGCGTGTGGGTATAAACACCTGATGATGTTAAGCAAGCAGCCAACCAGGAGCCAAAACGATGGATATAAATGGTAGGAAAAAAAAAATTCACAGGTGTTGTGCCGTAGAATACACCCCTGCCGTAGATTGCGCCCCACTCGCGGGAGCACGCGCACGTCACTCCAATACTAAAGTGATCCAGGTCGCTTTTATTTCGCATTCGCAACCTATCAAAGAGAAAAACACTGTTTCATATGTAAAATTCTTGCCCATGATTTACCGCTTTAATTTCGCAACCAATCAAAGTGCTACAAAAACTGCGAACGACTCTCTCATTTTTAATTTTTGCAAAGGAGGTACGGAAAGTAAATAAAAAGTGATATTGCTTTGCCACGTAATATCCTAAAGCCACGTGATACGAGTGATAACGAACGTAAAATAATCAAAATAATTTGGATTACACGAATTAGGCCCTTATGCATACTGTTATAAGGACCTGAGGCTGGGGCCAACAGAAAAAAAAAAATCCAGTGGGGTGCATTCTATGGCAGCCCTTGGTTTTGGCTTGCCGTGAATTGCACCCCCTGTCTAACTCAGACTAGGAGTTTGTTTATTCACCCCGCCCGCAACGAATGTTGCGGAAGGGATGTATGTGATTGTCGCGTTTATTTATCTCTGTGTGTGTGTGTGTGTGTGTGTGCCTGTTTGCTCTGTGCAGGCCACAATTCTGGACGCATTGTCTTCAAATTTGGTAGGGACAATCATTTGGTGGAAGGGAAGAAATGATTAGTTTTTGGTGAAGATCCGGATCAAATCCTGGATTCTGGATCAGTTTGAAGATTTCGTAAAAGGCAGTGGTGTAGCTAGTGGGGGGGGGGCAAAGCCATGTCCCTTTGTGCCCAACAATTAGTCCTGGCAAGTTCTCAATCATTATCCTTTATTGACACGTTGCCCAATTGGAAGTGGCTATTCGCCCTGCAGCGGGGTGAATTGGGGGAAAGGGATCGGCTATCTGCCCTGCAAACAGGGTCAACAAGAGAGGCATTTCTGCTACTCGCATCGCGGTGGGACGGATAAGAGCAGCACTTCTGCTATTTGCCCTGCAGTTGGGCCAATTAGAGATTTCATTTTATAATCCGCCCCGCTCTTTGATCTTTCGCGCTGAACCGCCACGTTGCGAATAGCCTCTGCCTTTCCAATTATTGTAATTTGCAACTGAATACATGGTTTCTCTCCATATGCGATCCAACAGCGATTAAATCATGGGCTATATTCAGTACAGTGGCGGAACAAGAACAGAGAATTGGGTGCACAAAACATCCGTTTAAAACAATTATTAGTCCTGACCTGTTCTCAGTCATTTTTATAATCAACAGGAACTTCACTCCGAGAGCACTCCACACTTAACAGGTGCTGCTTGTTCTCCCTGATTAGGTAAGATGACAATCATT
The DNA here is from genome assembly GCA_029692085.1 of Gymnothorax javanicus. Classification (NCBI taxonomy): domain Eukaryota; kingdom Metazoa; phylum Chordata; class Actinopteri; order Anguilliformes; family Muraenidae; genus Gymnothorax; species Gymnothorax javanicus. Next base: position 36,469,591 of record CM056201.1, read on the forward strand.
CATCTAGACGCGTATTTGCTGTATTTAAATCAACGTTATTCAAAATTGCAAACCTGTCGACTGTCATGCAAATAGCTGGAGCCGCACGCTTTTTGTAGCTTATTGAACTGCCGAGTGCCACTTTTTTTTGTCGACCCACACAATACCGAGAGTGAAAGACCAGATCAATCAACGCATTGGCCTATTAATAATTTAATTATTTTTCAGTACTGAATTTAGCCCATGATTTCATCGCTGTTAGATCGCATATGTGTCTTCAGTTGCCAATTATGATAATTGGAAAACGCGTCAATAAAGGAAAATGATTGAGAACTAGCCAGGACTAATTGTTGGGCATAAAGGGATGTATCTTTGCTCACCCACTAGCTACGCCTCTGGTTAAAGGTGACATAGAATCAGAAACCGTTTTTACCTTGTCTATGTTGAATAACGGTAGTCTACCCACATTCAAGAACATACCAAAAGTGCTAGACATTCTGAACATCTCCGTTTCATAGAAATTCCTCTTTTAGAAATGACCGCCAGAAAACGGGCCAATCTGAACAACGGTTACATATGATGTCACATGTATCTCACTGCTCCCCTATTCTCATTCCGTTTCCTCCCCTTCAAAATAATTTGCATACATGTCTTTCTGCAATTCCATTGCTTGCAATCCCTCAGTAAAGACAAGCGTGAGAATTCCAGAGTCATAATTGATTTCCGTGTCACCAGTGGGGAAATCCACCGTAATGCACGTGAAACAGATTAACTTATTGCACAAGGACTTAAATTCCGCTAATGAATTTCTTCATTGCGCTTTGATTGAATACTTGCTGACTACGGCACAGGAACGTCAATGCGAGAGACTCACTCCGAATGCCTAAGCCTCGGCAGCTCTGAAGTAGCCTATCTAGCTGTCTCTATTACGTTTGAAAAAAAAAAAAAACATTCAAAAATACTTACCATTCAGAAACGTTTAAATTCAGCCTTTGCTGGACTGGTTCTTCCTCCAATTCAGTGTCCTCATCCGATTCAGGCTCGAACATATGGGCGATTCCACGCGTGGCGTACGGGACATTTAGAAATGTTTTTGGACCCTGCTTAGTAAGCACTCAACTTGGCAGTATTATTGTACCCCGTGGTAATGTAGGGCCCCTTGACTATTACTCCACCAAGGATAATTTCCATTAAATGTCAACTACAGAGAGGATATTAGGAAAAAACCGGCGTGGCGTGCAGGACGCAGAAAATTCAAGATTTTTTCAGGAATTATTTCAGCTCAAAATGTCTGTGAGTTGGTCAGTGGAAAACTATCCTCGCCATTCTTAAAAAAACAAAGAGAGTCTTAAAGCAACTAACAGCACATGGGTACAAGTCAAACAATTCTTCTTTATTATGAAATAACATCTTGAAAATTAGAAGTCAGCGTGGCGTGCGGGACAGTGAAAATGTGGCGTACGGGACACTAATAAACTCCAACGAAAAACTGTATATCAGTATTTTTTGTTAATGCAACAAGCTGTATGTAGTTTGATTCATACAAACAAGTGTTTTAAAACAGTTCTCACTATTGTGGGACAAAATAAAATACTTATTTTTACTTGATACACAGACCTGTGGCGTTCGGGACATGTTGTGTGGCCTACAGGACACACTTGCTCTTGTTCCTACCATCCCTTACTGTACATGTAATCATTAAATAACTGACAAGCTCTGCTTTATTTTTTGCAGTTTAGGTGTAGGATAAGTTTCCTCCTCAACTAGTAACTAACCTAAATGTGAATCAAAATGAATTTGAACAAGTTCAGAAATATTAACACTTTATCTTAAGACTCATAAATGATGCACAGTATTCTCTTCACTACACATGTAACACCAAACTATGTTTGGTTATGCAAGGCTACTGATAGTCTGAAAACTTTGACAGAATCCGGCCAGAGGTTGTAACATGCACTGGAGGACCTCTTAGCCTTCTAACTACTGAACTCCTCTCATAGAGAAACACATCTTCATTATCAGGCCACTGAAAATATTTACCACATCGGTACATCACTGTAACCCTCTAACAACCATTTTCTATACTCAATATCTGACCAGGAAATTCCTCATCCTCATAGATGACAACACACCAATCCTCAACAACTAAATCTGGCACAGAGTTAGTTGATTAATTGTTGGCGATTGGGGTGGATCTGAAGTTGCTGATGAAGATGGTATGGGATTTTCGTTGTGGACTCCACAAATTCAATATCAAATTGGATAGTGGCTCAGACCGATTGATCATTTGCGCAGATTGCATAAAAGCGTGTGACATAGCGATGACAAGCAACCAGTTTCATCATAGTAGCAAGTGAATAGTGATGGATAAGCTTCAGTTTATATGCACAGCTTCTTGCAGGTGGCATGGCATGTGCCGACTACTTTATCGAGTAGCGATAGATTTGGACGAGTGAACGCCTCTTAGCCAATCTTATTGTCGTATATAGTAATTTATTCAAATAGCTCATCGAACCGGTTTCAGAATCCACGTTGGATGTTTATAGATATTAAAATTTATAAACTTTTAGACTGCATAACTTGTGCTCTAACTGTATCAAGTTGATTCATTCTGTGATTGTCTACAAACATTCCAGTGTTAATAACATAACACTTTCAATTTGACAGAATTATTTCAACAGTGTTCAGTGGTGTGGTGTAGTGTGGTGATGGTGCTTTTAGCAGGGTTACAAAATAACATTTGTAGCATTACCAGGTAGATAATATTTCAGTACTAGCTAATAACCATTGAAACATAACATGCATCTGCAAAACTACTATAAAATTGTTTATTTATGCCAAAAGATGCTGTTGCTGCGGTGATTGACTTCCATCCCCAGGTATTACCAACGAACCTAAGATTCAGCAATAATGCTAATACCCAGGGGCATATATCGAGTCACTGAGGTATTCATGAAAGAGTCCGAGGTGCACTCGCCCCGAGATCCATGCATGTTTGCGCTAAATTCTAAAATCAAATTCTAATTGGAGTCAGATCTTGAATGGGAGCACATCTACTTTCTTATGGAGTCAGATAAATTGTAACCATCGTGCTTTTGTGCCCTGTTCTACGAACAGAGAAAATTGATTTATTTTTATTATGATTTACACCAATCAAAAAGTTCATGCACCAGCCAAAAGTTCGCGCTGAGCCTTCTCCTTCGGTAATTTCCATCGTTGGTTTTGCTGTGAGGTTTTACAATACTAAAAGTATGGCCCCTTACCCGTGGGCTGGCCCTGAGAGTTATTATGCTTAGTTAAAAGCAAAATAGACTTTGCAAAATCTAATTCAAATCATGAATTCAAACTCAATTCTTCCCAATATTCCTTTAAAAAGGTATCTCACAGGGCCCTGTTCTACTGAGGCATGACCACCGACTACCGTAAGAATAGCTACTGCCTTCAATAAACTTAACTTGTCCAACCCAGACAAAGCTGCGTCATAATTTACACCTCAGTGATGCACAGCTTCGTGATTTGGTGCACAAATATTCAAAATATGAAAACGTTAATCGAAGAAAAACAAAAAAATAAAAACAACTATGATTAACTAGATCTCTAACTACTATGAAAAAGTAAACTAACTGCGCACATAGCTATAAGATACCACGTTAAATGTCAGCGTTAACTGAATACAAGCTATCTAGCTAATCAAAAGCAGCCTTCGCTGTACATTCTGTACCATAAGCTACAGCTATGAAGTTGCAACATGACAAAGCTGTTAATTATACGGAAGACATTAAAGCATCCATATCATGACGACAGCTCATTTTACAGACTTCAGTTAAGTCAAAGACGGGCGGTGAACAGAGCTCCACTCTCGCTCCACGTAAGCTCCACGAATATTATAACAAACTTTGATAACCATGCCGAGACCGCTCTGAAGGCAATATCCCATTGGTGTTCACATGCCCTGAATAAACATGCAGCTTTTTGTCTCAATTAAGGAAAACGCCAACGATGATTTTGGAATGAAATATTCATGTATGTGTGGTTGTTAGAAAAATTCATTCACGGATTTAACAAAGCCCTGTCTCTGGGTCTATATCAGTTTCACGTGCGTTGATTATATTGTCTTTCTGCTCTCGAAATATTTTGGGCTGTCTTTGCCTTCAGACAATTTCAAGCAAAACGCCATATATTTTTAAAAGCCGGGTTTTAGGACAACGCTCAAGTGGTCCCAGAAAGTCAGACAGTCCAACCGGGTCAGAGGACGACGGACCGTTTATTGAAACACCCAGGTAAGACGGACGGTCCGATCCAATTGGAGGTGGTCTGTCACTGGGTCGGACGGTCTGTCGTGTTTATTGAAACAGCCCCCTAGAGAACAACATTGACGAGTCGCACTACTTTGTCAGTTTGAGGAGTTTGTTTGTAGTTCATGGCTTTGCAGTCTGAGGTTCGAATACTGTGACATCAATAAAAACAAATCATTTCATTGGCAAGTTGACATGTGTCATGTAGCTGTTAGTGGTGCTCTTTGAGTGAGCATGGACTAAAGCCCCGTTCCCACCTTCACGATTTCTTACACTGATTCACGCCGATGTCAGATCGTGGCAAGTCATGAAGGTGTCGTAGTTGTAACAGGGGAGTCCTGAACAGTCGCAAAAGTTCGCAACGAAGTCGTCGTCTCATTTTCGTCGTGGCGCAAGTTTCAAAATGTTCAAAAAAATCGTGGTGGTTCGCGAGCTCGTCACAGATCGTCACATGGCTTAGCAAAGTCGTAATGGTGTCATAATGGTGTCCTGACAGGTCGTGTTAGTGTCGTGATGGTTCGTGAATATTCCTATGCAATCGTCTTGTGGAAAATGGCCACGATTGTGGAAGATGTAGTCACGATATGCTACGCATGCCCGCGACATAACACGATGTGAACACGAACGGAATGAGACAGACCCACGATGAACAAAGATAATGTGATGTCAAACGGCTTGGATGCGAATAGACACGACGCCACCACGACTCTGTCACGAATGTGCCACGAAGTCAGCATCGTGGTCGTGACAGAATTTTGTGCTTTTTCAGGTGGACGGATCACGACTCACTACGATAATAGGTCTTGGTACATCGGCATGAATCGGTGTAGAAATCGTGAAGGTGGGAACGGGGCTTTAGTGCTGTGTCAGTTTGTAAGTACCTAGTAAGTTCCACTGAGTGACTGACACTGTTACCATTTGTTGAGTTTTTCAGCAGTTGACTTGACATCATCAGTCATGCCTGGCCATGACTGCAGCGACAAGATTCAAGTCTATGGAATAAAGAAGTTAGTTGTAACAAATGGTGTGATTTGTCCTCCATCCCCAAGAACCACTTAAAATACTACACAATTCTTTTCCACCTATCAATATATAACTCAGTTGGATTATGCTTTTTCTTTTATAATCTATTCTAATACATTATTCCAGGTTGTTAACATTGATTAATAGGAGTATTACTTGATATGGCCGGGAGTTTTACTGGTGCTCCCAACTTTTTATAGTGGTGCGCCTAGATTTTTGCTAGTGCGCCCAAATTTTTTAGGTTGGGAGCACCAGTGCGCCTAAGTGAAAATGTTAGTCTGGAGCCCTGTTCCTTCTTTGAAGGTCATAAAACAACGGGATGAAAATTGTGCCACTGTCTGAGAACTTATGGACCTGACTGAAAATTTATCTTAATCTATTTTCAAGTATCCAGTACATTTTATTTAAGAATAAATATTATGGTGTCACTAGGACTCCATAGTAATTATTTTGAAAGAGAGACGTCAGAATTTTTCTCACGATGAAAATAAGATCTTTTTCAAGTGTCATTTGTGACTGATGCAGTGAATAGAATAGTCTGCTATGAAAACAAACTTTTCTGAGTGCTTCCAGTTATTCTGTGACAAATGAAGTTATGCAGCAGGATTACAGTGATAAACATAGAAAACCAAAAACAAAACCATCAATGCATTATTACTGCCAGAACTGACCAATACTGTGAGTCGAGATGCTTTCTCAAGTAGGGGAATAAAATCATAAACTACATAGTTCATGGGAAGGAAATTAACATCAAAGAGGGTAATATCCATGCTGAACAACATTACAAAACTCTGTATGAGCAGAGTTTAGGTGACTTCATCTCCTCTTCTTCATGAAGACTTAAAACCACTTGATAGTGCAGAACATTACCAGTTGGAATTTACAATGTTTTCCTGTTCAGGCCTATGGAGAACCACTGGATCTAAGAGCTTCTTAAATCCAGCTATGTTCCTGCAAAAGATGAGAGTCTCCATTATTTAAACAACTATTTAATGTGCCAACTCTGAGAATCCACTTTTTCTTTTGTTCTATCTGGAAAATATTTAAGTTACATCCATTTATAACAAAGGTATTACAATTACATGAAGAGCAGCAATTTCAGGGGATAAGTGCGTAGAATAATATTGAGGTCAAGTTGTTTCATGATAGATTAACTTCCAGACTAAATAAAAAAAGGACCCATCAACAAAGCCTTGTTTCACCCTTTGGCAGCTGGATCAAAGTTTGGATTTGGTGGACATTTTGCCATTGTGAAAAAATGTTATGTTACCTGTCTCTCTTAGACTGCATAACTTGGGAGCGCTCTCGCCTTAGTTGCTCCAGTTTTTCTTTAACAAGCGTTTTCTGCCGATGTCTATCCTCCTGAAATAGAGGTCTCAGTAAGTGGATATCCTCAGCCTAGGCTGCCCACCTCAGCTCTTTCCCACCTCTTGCTCCACCCACATAATGGTGGTCTCTTCACTGTTGCAGGACTTGCCTGCTTTAAGCTCTCTGTGAGATCCTTGAGGCTCTCTTGCTGCCTGAGTCCCAGAAGGTCCTCCTCAGACTTTTTATGTAGAATGATTGACAGACGTCCCTGGACCTACAAAAAGGCAATAAAGAAACCATCACTTGATGTTCTGTGGTACCCCAGCATAGAATATGACTAGTCCACACCCAGGGATGCGCATTCCACACTGACATACAATCTTCTGGGGATGCCCTCCAAAACTGCGCAGACGAGCCAAAAGTGCTCTTAAAGGCATAGTGAATAATATTTTCCTAAACAAATGTATAGACTCATAAAAAATAATCCCACTCAATCATCACTCATGACTCACTCAAAGTATGTGGAGGTATCTGTAGCTCAAGAGACTCTGCCGTCTGCCTGTATTTTGTTGTTTTACTTTGTATGGGACATTTCTGGTTGTCAACCTTTGGGAAGTGGGTGTGAAGACCCCTGCCAATCACCGCGCACAGGGTATGAGGACAGGACTCTGTCAGACAGCTTCTCAAGCAGTTGCTATGTATCCAGCAATCCTGTGCTGACTCAGGAACCAGGTCAGGTGTCCATTTAAAAAAAAGCAGTGGAGAGCACAGTTGCAGCAGCTCCGGTGGAATTAATAAATAAATGTAAATAAAATGATAAAATATGTATAATAGAACCTTGGAAGTGTATTTCAAAATGAATGAAACCAGAGACTTTTTAAAAGGTTAAAACCCAGGAAAGCATGAATACAATATGAAAAAGTTTGTTTGCCAGCTAAACAAACATTCATTCTAATACTTTAAGTAAGTACAAGTACATATAGTTTGATACCTTGAAGCACGTGATTGATAAAACTGGCTGAGTGAAATCACTCCCCATGCTGAGCATTGAGAGTATGTAAACATCAACTTTTCCCATGATACAAACACCCAGTCTCAGTAGACTGTTGTCCGTTGGACAGCTAAGAGCTGACAGTATCAGCTTTTCCTTTGCAATTGATGTTACACTCAAAAAATAGAAGCTAGCGAGCTAGCTGTGTGACAAGCAGTGCATGTACACATTGTCCTTCTATCAACCAATGCAATAACTTTACATTTTGGGAAAATAATCCTTGAGGCATGAAGTGCTGTTTGAACTTTTCTGTCTAACACGCAGGAGAATGTGAGAGGCTCAGAGCTCTGTTTTCAAATTGCATAACTGATATAGCAATGTCTTGTACAGCATTGGTTTAGAACCACAATACAAAGTAATTTTGAGTTAGCTGAGATTATGTTAGTGCTAGCTACCTAAGGTTTGCACAGGCTTAGTTAGATTGTAGCCATCTAACTGAGTCCACAGTTCGAATTGAAGACAAGGGACGTGTGCTTCTGAAATGATTGAGCTGCAGAGGAGGGACCAACTTTGAATGTAGTGTTTACAGATAGCAACGGACAAATTCTACTGAGTATACCTTTCAACACATTAACTTTGCTTGTAAACAAATCTAATTTGGAAAAATTGGAAAATCATCTTCATCAGTCTCTGACAATGCAAACGCTCAGTACTCATGTGCAGTTTCAGATTGATTGGTCAACCAATTGAGGTGAAAAATGGATTCAGACAGAAGACAAAAGGGTTTCCTTATTTTATTGTAAATGTGGGTGCACATGTACCCTGAGCTTTTGTCGCTCCTTCTCTTGCTGATACTTGTTCTCTGCTTTCTTCTGCATGTCCACAAGACTTTTCATGGTCTCCTCTCGCTCCATATCAGAGATGTGCACAATGGTTGCTTCTCTCCGGATACCTTTGGCCCCTGCCTAGAACATAACACATCTAGAATTAAAATACTACCGTCAAAACTACTGTGCTACAGCATTTCTCATTCAACTCATCAATTTAAACTCCTGATTTCTAATATCAGTTTTGAGTGATAGTTGTTGTTTTGATATTTTGACCTCACAGAGGGCATACTTCAGCAGCGCTTGCAGCCTCTTCAGTGGTTTGCTCCTGGAACAGTTTGGCTTTCGTGCGGCACTCTTCATGAATGGTGTCTCTCCCAATGTCCAAATTTGGCTCTTTCGCCTCCTCAGTGGTTTGGACATGGTGCTTTTCATCTGTTTTATCTGCAGTCCTTGTTTCAAATGTAGCTGGTTCACTAGAAAGTGACTGAGGGGACAAAGAAGCTTTCACTAAGTTACTAACGGCAGACTGGCTATGAGCTGTTCACCATGAAGCACTGCAAAAATCCGCAAAAATATTTTTAGAGATATCGCTGGCAATGATTTTCCTTGACCCATTTGGAGATCTTGCCTTATTTAAACTTGCTCTTTGCTAGGAGCAAGCATCAACGCAAGTTTCGCTGTGCTGTGTGTGGTTGCGTCTCACCTTGTCAGAAGAAATGGCTTCTTCAGCTAGCCCATCTTGGATTTCACCAGCTATCTGACAACAATCTAAAAAGGCTGACTCTGAGTTGTCTGTGAGCCTCTGTGGATCCCATCTGTCTTCAAGTAGCTCTTTAGCTAACTGCTCCTTGTCTTCTGAAGGGGCCTCATATAATGGTAACTACAGGGGTGAAAAAAAATATATATATATATATATATATCACACAACATTGTATATATAAAAAATCGATAATGAGTGAGTCCAAGATATCAAATTTATGCCACAACAGCAGAAAATTACCGCGCGAGTTTCATAAATTGGATATCTCGGGCTTACAAATTTGAGATCCTACTTATCCCATAAATATTAGCATCGTATTATTTGTAAAATTAATGAAAAGCGTTAGCAACTATTTGGCGGCCAATTCAAGTCAATGGGATGAATAATTAGCTAACTAGCATGCTAATGCTTTTTGCCTTCAAATTGATAAATTCAAGTTTCTATGAAAACAGTTACTCAAATAATTTATCACTTTAATGGCAAAAATCGCTAGGATGCTTGCTAGTTAGTTATTCATCCCACTAACTTGAGTAAACTGCAAACTAGAAACTAATGCTAGTGATGGTTACTGGTTACCAGTAGGAGGACTGGTGACGCTACTGCATTTTCCAGTGACCAGAATCTGACCAAATGCGATGCGAGAAAGTTGCAATACACGTGTGTATTACCAAATCTGTATCTCATGGGTTGGATAGATATATATAATATACATAAAATAACAGCTACCAAGGGAGCAAAGACTATTATTTATCGACACAAAGAGTCATATCAGGAACATAAATTTGTGTGAAGATGCTACCCTTCCCAATCCAGGGGTCTTACCTATAAAATATTGCATGGATTTTGAATCAAAATATTGCATTCGCTCAAAAAAAAGATAAATGATGCATTTTAAAAATAATAATTAAAAAAAATCCTATTTAACCGTGGCTAAGATGACCTACATGTATTTTTTACTTAATTCTTCAGGATCAACTTGGAATTCTTCATATGTGCATAATCTTATTAATTTCAGGTTTTTAATGTCAAGTTTGTTTTCATGAATCCGAAATTCTCAAAAAAGCGAGTATACTCATCATAACTGTGCCTAAGCATTGTTTATAAATGAGTCCCCAGGTTCAAACATTCTGAAGTGTGTTGTCTGACCATCTCCCCAGAGACTGAACAAATTCTTCTTATTATGAAAGCTGAGGGCTATGGCGCACCAGTCAGAGTCTTACCTTGCCAGTGCTGGCATCCTCCTGGTCTGGCTCATTGCAGTGTAATGCAGAGCATGGACTGCAATGGTTTAAGGCAGATGCCTCATCTTCATCAGCATTTTCAGTAGCAATCTGGTGTGGAGCATCAGTTACCTCCTCCAGCCTTTGAGAAGCGGTTTCTTCACATTCCACCAATTTATCAGAGAATACCTATAGTTAAAATCAACTCACGGTGTCCACTCTATCATTGATGTAAAAGGCATCAGAAAAATCTTATTTGAGGTGCCTGTTAACAATCAATTACCAATGTGGTGATTTTAAATGGGAGCAAATCTCCTTACAAATAATGATTTAAATGTGAATCCCAGGTAACTGCTCTCATTGGCTGTCACAACTACACTGTTAACATAGTACACGTACAAAGCTGCTCATAGGGAGCATAGAGCACGCAATCTCCTTCTAAGCCTGGTTGCTGGTGTAATTTAGGAGGCATAGGTGACAGGTTATTTTAAATTATAGCTGTTGCTCGTGTGTGTAGACAATGTGACCAATTTTTAACCTCATGTTGAGGTGAGATGACAAGATGTACCTGGTTATTGGCATCCTGGGCTGGTTTACCCCAGGCAAGTGCGATCAGCAAGCCTTGTTTTTCACAGTCTAGAGGAACATCACATGGTTTATCTTCTCCTTTAACAATGGTTCCTTCATCATAGCTATCTTTCAGGTTAACCCTCCCATGTGATATCTCCAAATAGGGGATGTCCTCTTGGATGAGGGCATTCCTGCACTCTGTTGGACAGATATGAACATTTAGAGATACCAACTTCATATGTGACATTTTCCTCATAGGGCACCTCTATGTGCCAATTCATAAGTAAAAAAAATATTAGTTTTCACCTAATTATTACATCCCTGAGACAGAGTTTTCAAGAATATTATGGATTTGCCTTGGACAATATCACCACTGTCACCGATCTTTTGTAAAAGTGCCATACCTTGAACAGTTTTTATTGGAAACAGATTAAATTTATTGTGCTTATCATTTCTGGAACACAGAAGATGGACCACATCGCTTTGTGTGATGGTGCGATTATTCCTGTACCACCACCAGCAGGTCAAACTTTACATTTCCAAGTGCATGATTCAAACAGTTTTGAAAGGAATCATGTCATATGCCGTGATATCATTTCTGGTGCAAATTATTTATGTTAGTGACCGTATGACCTTTGCTGTTGCGCCACTACTGGGGCAACCTTTAAATTAAAAAAAATTGCAATAACCCAAACGGCTTCAAAGGGAATCATTTAAAATCTGTTTTAAACACTCCTGCTGCACAGAAGAGAAAGTTATTGGTTGTGGTGGCTCGGTAATATTTCATGTAGAGCCACACTTGGCCAAATGTAAAGGGGACCTATAATAATACTGGACATTTTTTTCAAGTTAGAATATTTTTGGGTATCCAACAGGGATGTTGATTTCTGGGAAATTTAATTCCTGTCATTTTTAACCCTCTGAAAAATGGACTGTTCTCAGTAGGTGTCCCCTCCATGGCATGGTCTTTGTTCTACTTGGCCAGAGAACAGAGCCTCTATTTCAATCACACTAGTGTGATTTCAGTGTGGCAGTTTAATTATCCTCCAGCTTCAGGCAAGTCTCTAAATACAGATGTCTGAATAAGTAGCTGGCTAGCTATCCAGTAAACTACACAATGAGTACGGAAAGGTAGCCAAGGTCTGCAGGCTAAGAAAGCACAGACTTTACATTCACAGATGTCAAGCAGTCACCATAATAGTTTTACTACACTTTTAATTCAGTCTCTAAAGTTAGGAATGATTTGTAGCTAGCATTTGCATAGTTGGAACCGTTGCATGACATTCCATTCACTGCACTAGCTACTCTATTAAAAATGGACTGAATTCAGATAAAAACAATCACCCATTCTATCTGATCAACTTGTCTCGTACATTGCTTCTGAACTAGCAACGGTTTCTCAATTCACAGACAATTTAGAAGCTAGCTAGGTTGCCAGTCTGAAAGTCAGGTAATACACCCATGGATGTATTATAAGAATTGTATATGGTGTCCAAAAATGGCCACCCAGTCCTTTCAATGGAAATTCTTCAATCGCGCAGAACCAGGCCCCCAGAAATGGGACTCTGCCGCATGCCGACATGGGCTCAGCAGTCAACCTGATATTGCCAGTCACGTGATGCCATGGGGAGCAAAAAGAAATTTCTTCACAGGAAACCACAGGAAAAGACACTCTACAAAATCCTTGAATACATTTTTCTAAGAACCACACATGATCAATATCGAAAATTTTCTCTTTTAAATCACTTGTGCCTTTTTCTTTGGCTGAGACAGAAACTTGTATTTTCATTCAGGGTAGGTGCATACCAAGGGTCCTTGCCTTATGTGCGTTCCTGGCGGTTTTTATTAATCATCGTATTCTGCACAGCAGTGACCATGAATGGAGGTTTGGATGTTCCTTACTGCCCCTCTCTAACTTAACCCAAGTCTGTAAAATGAGCAATCGTCACAATACAAATATTTTGCTGTTAATGTCTTTTTTATGATGAATACCATTGTTTTGTAGCAATTTGATAGCTACACATTACCTTCAGTACAGAATGCACAGTAAGCTAAGGCTGCTTTTGATTTGCTAACTACTTAACTAGCTTGCATTTATACTCAGTCAAAAAAGAAACTTCACACTCATAAATTTCTAAATATTTTCTTGAAACTTAATACAAGAGATATTATTATTAGGGGTAAATGCGTTGTCAAAGACATCATGACACACAGCAACTCCGACGTGCACAAGCATGCAGCACGTGCAAGCATACATCAAGGTAAAAGCATGTTTCCTCGTGTTCCTAGTCACGTGACCTTATGAGACACGTGCAATTGAGCCCACGTTAGCACGGTAGAGTGACATCTCGGAAAAACAAGTTCTTACAGTCAATTATCCATTGATTTGCAATGCCACGACTGTCAAACATTCAACGTGAACGTGCCTTTGACATGCTGAATATGGGAACGTCGGTCACTGACGTTGCCAGGGTTATGGGATGCAATTGATGGACTATCCATGATCTTCGGACACGTCTCCAACAAACTGGCACCGCAGCAGACTGACCTCGTTCGGGTAGACCACGTGTGACGACACAAGCAGAAGACCGACAAATCGTCTTACGTCATTTGCGTAATCGATTTCTCACTGCAACGTCCACTAGGAATGAATTGTTTAGAGGTCGTGTGACTGCCCAAACCATACGTAATCGCCTGCGCACTGCTCGTCTCCATGCACGTCGGCCATATCGTGGACCAATTTTAACCCAGTTACACCGACGTCAACGGCTTCTCTGGGCACGACATCTGAGATTGACTCAGCGTGATTTGAATAGGGTCGTTTTTAGTGACGAATCCAGATTCACTTTGCACCGCTGATGGGAGAGTTAGAGTTTGGAGGAGACGCGGTGAACATAACGCCCAGTGTTGTGTGCAGGAAGTGGACCGTTTGGGGCGGTAGTGTTATGGTTTGGGGTGCCTTTAATGGTCCTGCCCGTTCCCGACTGATGGTCGTTCAAGGAAACCTAACTGCTGCAGGATACAGAGATCAAGTGCTCATTCCAGAGCTTTTGCCATTCATGGCAGCTCATGGCCCAGGTCTGACATTCCAACACGATAATGCCAGACCTCATACGGCCAATTTAACGCGGAATTTTCTTAGGAATGCTGGCATTAATGTCATGGAGTGGCCCTCAAGGTCTCCTGACCTTAATCCCGTAGAACATGTATGGGATGTGTTGGGCAGAAGACTCCGTCAAGTAAGGAACCCTCCACAGAATTTGCAGGAACTTGGTGCCATGTTGGTTCAATTATAGCGACGCATCCCCCAAGCTGTGTTCAGACGCATCATTCAATCCATGAGGAGACGTTGCGTCGCAGTTGTGAACGCTCATGGAGGGCATACGCGCTATTGACATGCTTTCATCAAGTTGTAACTTACCATTTTTACTCTCTTACATTTCCGTAGCATTTCCGGTGGAACTGGTTACATTATGAACATAATTTTTATGGTACACCGTCCTTAATGCATACAGAATGGAATTAAATCATTATTTAAAAACACTTTTCTTGTATGTTCAACTTATCGACCTCCAAACGAGTGTGAAGTTTCTTTTTTGACTGAGTATAGTTCAAATTGAAATAGAACATGACATCCTATAGCCATGTGCAAAGTTACTTTACTTTTTTCATGATAACATGTTAGAGATCTAACATTTGCTAAACAGAGGTATTTTTTTCAATTAACCTTTGATTATGTGAACACCGAATCACAACACTATGTAATGTTATTCGTTCGGTGTGGTGTGTGCTTGTTAGCTGACTAGCTATATTAGTGGCATTGCATTTATGGCAAAGCATAAATACACAGTAAATACTGCATACCTCTTCCAATAAGATCCTTAATGTTAAATAATTAATAGTTTGTACACTTTGTATCATATACCTGTAGCCATGCATGTGACAGCACCGAACAAACACAGTTTCCACAGTTTGACCTTCATTAGCCCGTTGTTTTGAGAAGGTAAGATAAGTAGAGTGCTCTACTTTCACCCATCCCTTTAATGACTGCAAAACAAAGTATAGCTTGTTTTAGGCAACATAATGGGTGTGCGGAATTTGGGCACAGGCGAGATTAGGGCACCTTTAGGAAAGTTTGAGACAGTTTGAAATGCAAACGTAAGTGTCTTCTCTCAGAGTCGCTAACGTAGGCAGTGATCCTATTGCGAGCAGATGATACACCTGAAATCTGTCTTCACTGAGAACAAGAGTAATGAAATGAAGAAAAAAAAGTGTTACTTGTGTTGAAACATGGCAATTCTTTAACCATGGGCACTGCTCTTTACGGTTAACCTTTTAAACCCGAACGCCTCTGGTACCGGGGGTGATCATTATGCATCATAAATACAGCATGTTTCCTAATAGCAACATTGTCATGCAGTATATCCACTTAATGGGAAGAAACACGGCAAAAAGCTCGTATTGACCATTTTTACCTCAACCGAACACAATTCAAGCACCAAGCAAGTAAATATGCATGTAGCAAAACAGGGTAAAATAATATCAGTGCTTAATTGCTAGCGTTTCTATTGAATTTGTGCTAGGCATAAAAACAGTACATCAAATGAAAGAGGAAAGTCCACAGAATCCAACGATATAAGCATTGTCATTTTAAATCGACACCACACTCAAAGCACAGCAGACATACACTTTACATTCTACAGAGATGAGTAAAAAATATTTCCTTATTTTGTAATAAAAAACTGTTCAAGGGTAAATCTGCGCTTGCCATTGTTAGCCCAATGTGTCCGTGTTATATCAAAACTAGGTCTTCAAGTCTCCATGCATGTTTTTTTTTTTTCCGGGTACTGCGGCAAAGGATTTCAGCTCCTGAGCTTTCCGCTTGCACGCAATGTATTTTCCTGTCTGTGATCGGCTTGTGATGCTGTCAGTAAGACTTTCCGGGTCGCCATTTGATTCTAAGGGCTCTGACGTTACCAACGAGCCCTAAACCACGTTAATCGCACAAACCTAGCCTGAGATAGAGCCTTGCATTCACGGTGCGTCAAGCTGAGTCCATGGGCCATTTACATGTACTTAAAGAGTGCGACAATATAAACGCTTAACTGGTTTGTTTGTAGTATTTTCGGTATGATAATCAGCTAAATATTCAACAGTCGTTTTCAAAGTCTTTTCTGACAGAGAATCCTTGTGCCATTAAGCACAAGCACTAAGACTGGTGGCAGTACAAACACTAAACTGGGGTGCATGACGTGTTTTCTTGACTCACTCTTTATATTGGCAATTTGATGACATAGTCAGCTGATGTAGCCTAGTGGTTAAAGCGAAGCACTGTAATTTAGAAAACAAGGGTTCAAGTTACACGATGGCATGCACCTAATTTGACAGTAAAATCATTATTCTTGTATAAATAAATGCTGGGGTTTTTGTTCTTTGTATTTATAATTTTTTTATTTGCTTGTTTTTTTTTTGGTTTTTTAAAAATAAATCTGCTCAAGTGGAGTCAAACTTCATTTTCTTTGTCAGTGTTTTCTTTGAATGGGAAAATGTATACAGGACTGGCAGAAATAATAATAATAAAAATTTAAAAAATTTAAAAATTTAAAAAGTGGTTGTATTTGGATGGAATGTATACCTGTAGTGACATATAAGTGAAATTAAATGAGTTTTACAGTCTGGTACCAAAGAAATCTGAAATGGCACACAAGGTACCCGAACTGCCAATTTGGAGAAGCAAACTAGACATTGCTCTCTAATTTTGCTCTGATTTACTTGATTAGAATAATCTTTGGCACAGATAATGATGAGATTCTATGCTGTAATTCTTTTGAGGTTTCAGACTGCAACTAAATAAGTTCACAAGGCAAAGAAGTAATACTTTGTTTGGTGCAAAATGAGATCTTTCATTTATGCTGTGTTCCATCTTCATTTACTCTGGCTCAATGACATACATGCTGATTTTTACACCACAACAGAAATCCCAAATGGTGTTACCTTTATTATGATACCAAGATTTTTCAAATGGACCATGTAGTTGCAGAGATAAACTCATTTCATTTTGGGCATGCCATTTTCGAACCAGAGGCTCAGGGCTTAAGAGGGTTGAATTTTGAATCTGGCAGCAACAGGCAAATTTGTAAGGTAACGGGCAAAAAAATAAAGCTTGCTTACAATGTCCATGCATATATTAATGTGGGAAACATGAAAATGGACAACACCAGGTTTGTGAGTGTCAAAAAATACTGTAACATAATAGAATAGCAATTTGACTGCTTTTATGATGTAATTTTCATGAGATAATATACTACTCAAAATTTGATAGGGATCATAGGAATTTTTTTGTGAAATGACATGCAAATTTGGTAACTGCCACTGATGAACAATATATTGGATAAATGACATGCAGTCAGACACAAAACACATTTGCACGTGCATTTTATGACATTAAATGAGCGTGCAGCCTCACATTTTGGCTTTGACTAACACTTCACCATTTCAACTCAGACATGTGTGTTGCTTGTTGGTGAAAATTTGGAAGTTCCCAAATTTTTTGCATTACTTTCAGCAATAACAATGTCTCCTCAACGTCTTAGACGTCGATTGACTTCAGAGCAATTGGGAAGATGCATCGGAATGCTTGATTCTGGCTTCTCACAACGTCACGTTGCTAATGCACTCAACGTCAGCCAAAGCGTTGTGAACAGAGCGTTGAACGGGCATCAAACGTTTGGTACAGCAGCACACTGTCATGGGGGTGGTCGTCAGAGATCGACAGCACAACGACAAGACCACTTTCTTACACTTCAGGCACGACGTCATCCTTTCTGGACAGCCACCACCCTACGAAATGACCTTCATAACGCCTCGGGGGTCAGGGTATCCACTCAGACGATACGGAATCGTCTTCATACTGCCGGCCTCAACTCAAGAAGGCCATGTGTTGGAATCCCACTGACCGTGCGTCATAGGCGTGACCGTTTGGATTGGGCTCATGATCATGTCACATGGACACACAACGCTTGGGCTCCAGTTCTCTTTACTGATGAGTCCCGATATTGCTTGGACTTTACTGACAGGAGGCAACGGGTGTGGCGAAGACAACGTGAGCGATTTAATGATGCCTACATCAACGAACACGACCGTTATGGTGGCGGATCAATTATGGTCTGGGGAGGAATAAGCAGGAACGGCAGAACGGACCTGCATGTCATGGGGAGAGGGACGATGACAGGGGTACAGTACAGGGATGAGATCCTCAATGTGTACGTAAGACCATACGCTGGTGCTGTTGGCCCTGATTTCATCTTGATGGATGATAACGCCCGTCCCCATCATGCTAGGGTGGTGAATCAATTCCTAGAGCAGGAGACAATTGTCCGCATGGACTGGCCCCGCGTTCGCGGACCTAAACCCTATCGAGCATGTGTGGAACATGCTGCAGGTCGCCATTTTTCGGTCGAGGGCACAACCCACAACTCTAGAAGAGCTCGGAAATGCCCTTGTTGAAGAATGGAACAACATTCCAATTGCAAGCATCCAAGTTCTGATTGACAGTATGACCTGACGTTGTCAAGCTGCCATTCAAGCTAGCGGAGGCCATACCCGTTATTGACATTAACTGTGGTAATGAAACATCAAACGAACACTGTCTGTTTTCACTTTACATGTCAGAGGTGAAACCATGAAGTGTTCGTGAAAGCCAAAAGTGTGAGGCTGCACGCTCATTTAATGTCATTAAATGCACTTGCAAATGTGTTTTTTGTCTGACTGCATGTCATTTATCCAATATACTGTTCATCAGTGGCAGTTACCAAATTTGCATGTCATTTCACAAAAAAATTCAGATGATCCCCATCAAATTTTGAGTAGTATATATACTGTAATGATTTCCCAACTGTATATTAAACCTTTGCCAGGTGCCAATTACTGCTAGCATTTTGCATAAATTGGCAGTGGCCTTGGACACCCAGCCATGTGCAAGGAGATGTGAGAGCCATAGGCACAGGCCATTGCAAGGCGACCATTGACAGCAGCACGCTCCACAGGAGCAAACCAATGCATGTGTGAGACAAAAGTCACACAGCACATGTCTGCATGGCTTCGCAAGAAACACCCTATGTCAGCTTGCTGCGCCATTGAGCAATTTCGATTGGAATGAAAGGGCAGCCATCTTTGGATACCACATCCAGTTCATATAACACATCCATGCACAGCATGCTGACATAGGCCAGGTGCCTGTAAAGAGCAGGTGACTTGTATAGGCGAGCTGATGACAGGTAACATTACTGTTGATGGTGTATTTTTTATAATGTTGGTATAGCCATGTTACCATGAACCACAATACAGAATAATTTTGAGCTAAATATTACATTAGCATTAGCTAACTGATGTTTCCACAGGATGATAATGTGCATCCACCTCGGAGCAAAGCTTCAATTTTGGTCTGGAGGCGCACGCCAACTTTGAATATTCTGTTTAAGCAGCAAGGGACAGTCCTACTCTGAATACCTTTACTTCAATCAGTACTTACAGGAATTGGGCAAAATTTGCTTTGAACATTCCTGAAGCCCAGAATAGTTAGCCCATTGATTTTCTGGACTAGATACCTTTTCTCTGGCACCACACCAGGCCAAACTATTGATTTTGCTCATGTAGAGAATGCTGTATTTTTGAGGATATACCCATTGACTACTGACAGCATTTGTCTAATTTTATCTGTGGGCAGGAAAGAATTATTCTTTAAAATAGTTTTGAAACTAGCATCAATTTATGTGATAACCTACTGCTCATACATCTAGTTCTAATGTCTTTGATTTTCTTTTCTGCCGATGTCCAGCAATCAGCAATACTCTAACCAATATTCTGTTATGTGCGTGAATCACATTACCGCTGTAGCACTCCCTTTGGTCGCTGTTGACTTCTGGCCTTTGCTGCTGTCCTTCCATGTTGTGTCTGGTGTCCTGAGGAATCTCCAGAGCTTCAACAGCGGGCAATTGCTGTGGTGAGATCACACACCAGGAGAATTTATATTCACAAGCAACACAGCACTATGTATCTTTACAAAGTGCTCAGTGCACAAATACTTTCCTGTGAGGTAGAAGATTCTGCGGTGTCACCGTAACCCATACAACTGCTGTACTGCTGGGAATCAGACAGTAAGAGCAGATGCAGGTTGGCCAATTTTGGGGCTTGTAGATTCGCTGTATATTTATCATGCAGTTCAATGAGGTAGTCTTTATTCTGCAACAATAAAAAAGCAATAAGGGGTTGTAAAGAAGATCTCATGTAGCACCGAGCAACAAAGACATGGCTGGCATAACATTAAATGCTTGCATTTTGTGCTTTAGAGGGGAAAGTTGAAAAAGAACTTTAGAAGTTTTTGTGCAACACTTTCTTTTTTTGGAACGCGCGCAAGGGTCAATGTGGAGGCAACTGCTCTGTCCCTCACATAACTGTCTCTGTGACTCACCACTTCTGGTAGATTCTGGATCTGTGCCATGACCTCTGCATCATGCAGCTTCATGAGCTGAGTCAGAGCTGTAAGTGCACAGTCACCCCACGAGGATGCCTCTCCGAGGGCAACCTTCACCTCTCTCAGCTTCATTATGCATGGCTGTCTCAGTGCCAATGCGCATTCTGGGAGGAACCCACAAGTGTCATCAATTTGCAATTTACTCTTAAAATAAACGTTATCAACAATCTACAGTTGATGCAGCAGGTAACCATGTTACTGTCGGCACTCACAAAAAGAAAAAACCGTGACCTCTTAAAATGGTTCAACATTTGTGAATATAAAACAATGTAGCAACATCTGATCAAACGTAAATGCCTATCTATTAAGTCAAATCAACCAGGGGAACTTAGATCAAGCAATTGCAGTTGGGGCCTGAGAAGGAAAATGCTGAATCATCAGTGAGTCACGTGAACTGACAGCCAGCGGCGGGACGGCTGGTCACTGACCCATGCTGCTGCGGCTGTGTAGCACAGGCTCCTGCAGCTCCTCAGGAGTGAGACTGTGGAAGAGCTTGATGAGGCACTCTAGTTCATACTGCTGACACAACAGCATACACTGCAATATGGCCTGTTGAGAGAGGTCAAAGGTCACCCAAGCAGGAAAAAATCTTACAACACATCAACACCAGAAGGTAAATGTAACTCAAATTTGATTTGTAGTCCCACATGTGATCAATCAATTTTTTTTCTGTTCAAAAGTTGATATTTTTTCCAATTGCATTTTGAACCGTTCCATAAGAGATCCTTAGGCGGTAGGCTGAGGCCGCGTATCTGCTTTACTTTTTGAATATAACGATCCCCATTGAGGGAGGACCTTGATTCCTAAAGTTTTGAAGATTATTTTATTCTTAATCACATTCTGTTTGTTGGCACTCAACTGTTGCACATTTTTAAGCCCGAATTTTGTTGAATTTGAAGGCAAATGCTACAACGTACCATATCAGTCGAACCAATAGCACGCAAGATACCGATGGAGGGCTGGAATTAACCATAAATTTTGCAAAATTTACCACAGCTGTTTGGTTAGGACCCAGTTGATGGACAGAATACATTAGAACATGGAATGCAGAATCACTCATTGGGTTAGGGTAAGTATTGTAATAAGACAAAACCGAACAATCTATTAGTAAAGGCTGCCACCAGTAAACCAGTAAACTGGTTTTTTAAACCAGTAAGGTCCGGTAGTCGTCCCCAACTCCATACAAATCCAGAACACAGAAATGCACTATGACATTCTTTATTGTTTAACCACACGTTGAATTCATAAAAATACCAGCATGAGCGGCTCAGCTATGCCAATTTCAAACAGAAGTCTACAATTCATTAAGCACCAAACCAAAGCACACCCCGCATTAACCAACCCACACTATTACACGCACGCACACAGCCAAAAAAAAGGATAAATGAGCTAAACGTGAGCACTCATTAAATCTCTTCTGAAATAACCTCACAATCCATATTTAGCAATGAGGTGTGACACTGCAAACCAGTAGTAGATAACGAGGCGACAACGACTCAATACACTCTAAAGCATTCCCCAATACCACCCCCACACAATCCCATACTCAATCATCACGCAACACTCTCCCTCGAACTCCCCTTCCCCCAAACACACACACACACACACACACACACACACCCAATTCAGAAACTAAAAGCAATAGTCCACACTCTCCTCCATCCAGCGGCCATTAAGACCCTCCCAAGTCTTTCAGTTCATGGGCACCGGCGTCCCGACCGCCCAGAATGGAAAACAATCTGGAAGAAAAAAATACCGACGAACTCAGTCTAAAGACGAACTCCAGAACAACAGTAATCGTACAATGTCCCACATTGAGCCCCTCGAATCCAATTCTAAAATTAATCTGCCCCAACTCCTGCCAGTTCCCCAGCGCTCCTGAAGTCCCGCTTCTCACCCCTCGCCAACAGCCTCTCCCCTCCCATCTCTCCTCTCCCCCTTTTCAAACCTCCTTGCACACGTGTTCATCATTCAACCACCCATTATTCACCGGCAATTGCTTCCACCTGCATGTCCTTGCGCCACACAGTTTCGTCACACTACACCCCCCCCCCTTTAATGAAGAACTCATCCCCGAGTCCAATTTACCACACTACATAGTCCTTCAACCAAGCAGGGGGTTTTCTTTTCCTTCCTGGTCTCACTGCCCTCCTCAAGCTCTCGTTTTGGTTCAAATCAAAACCAGGGGCAGAAGCCTCAACAGCATCAAGGCCAGGAACCACAGCAGTGTCCAGAGTAGGAGCCATAGCAAAATACGGGGCAGGGGCCACAGCTGAATCAGGGCCTGGGGCCACGGCAAATTCAGGGCCTGGGGCCACGGCAGAGTCAGAGGCTGGGACCACAGCAGAGTCAGGGGCTGGAGCCACGACAGAGTCCGGGGCTGGGGCCACGGCAGAGTCAGGGACTGGGGCCACGGCAGAGTCAGGGGCTGGGGCCACTGCAGAGTTAGGGGCTGGGGCCACCGCAGAGTCAAGAGCGGGGGCCACGACAGAGTCCTGGGCTGGGGCTGGGGTCACGGCAGCTGGACGTGATCTCATAAAAACCCAACTAGCTCCATACCTCTTTCCAGTAGTCCTTTGCGGCCGTGGGGCTAGTGGGGTGGGTCTAGCCACTGGTGTGGAGGAGCTCTCAATGCCATTAGGCAAAGGGATCTGACCCTCTGAAAAGGAGGAAGGTACAAATGGTTTGAGCCTATTAAAGTGCTGTCACATCTGTGACACCCCCCTCAGGCAGAATTCTATACAACACTTCTGAAACCCGATCCACAATCACATATGGGCCGCGAAACTTCCTCTGTAACTTAGGGCATAAACCCCGTTTCCTTGCTTCATTTTTCAACCACACCAATTCCCCTACAGAATAATACTGAAAATTCACTTTAAAATCAAAATTTCTCTTTTGACTACCAGATGCCTTCATTTGATGCCTCTTTACTGCTTCCACCACTGTGGACAAAATATCTTTCAACCTAGCAACATACTCAGTAACAGATGTAAATCTGTTTTGATTGTCAAGATTCAACGCTACATCTACTGGTAAGATTATCTCATGACCAAAAAGCACCCGGAAAGGAGAAAACACAGTATTTGCATGCACACTGCTTCGATACGCCATCATGACATACGGCAATAGAGTATCTCAATTTAACTAATTCGCATCCACGAAAAGAGAAAGCATGGATAACAATGTGTGATTAAACCTTTCAACCCTCCCATCGGACTGCAGTGAATATGGGCTGGTCCTAGTCACATGTATGTCCAAAAGGCGGCACAATTCTTTAAACAAATGCGATTCAAAAGTTCTACCCTGATCAGAGTGAATGATAAGTGAGGTCCCAAACCTACATATCCATACCTCGGTCAAAATCTTTGCAACTGTTCGTGCCTCTTGGTTTTTCATCGGAAAAGCCTAGGTCTGTCTATTTTGAAAAATAGTCTCGAATATCAAGTATATATTTATTCTCCAAAGAGGTTTCTGGTATCGGTCCCAAAATATCTAAGGCAATCCGTGCATGGGGGCGTGATGTAGTAGAAGGCTGTAAAGGAGCACAAAGTGACTGGCCCACAGTTTTGCGCGAGGCACATTATTCTGCATTCTGCACAACACCTCCTAACATCCTTTGCCCACCCCGGCCAATAAAAACAATCTTTTACTTTACCCTGTAACTTTTGCATGCCTAAATGACCCCCAGTGGCCGTATTATGTAACTGTGACAGAACAAAAGGCACCATATGTTTGGGAAGGACCACCTGACTCATCACATCGTTTTCTCCACACAAAGACCTCCACACTAACAGCCCGTCTTGCACCTGAAGCTGATCCCAAACTCCCACAAATTTCTGAAACTCTACTGGACAACGACTATTACCCCCCTCAAACTTCCTTTTAATCAGGAGCTTAATATCTGCATCGCCCTGTTGAGCCATTCTCAATTCCTCCATCTCCCCCAACCCTGCCCCCAGTGAAACTCCAACCTCCTGCTCCAACGATAACCCAACACTCTCTCCCGTGGACACCCCCTGAGGGGTCCCTCCTTCTGGGGCTTCCTGCAACACTCGCACCAGGTTGGGGAATGTTTGAGGCCTCGATGACTCTTTAGGTCCTTCCCTAGTACCACCAACTACCCCTTCGGCCAGCCTTACAATAGATTCCAGCCCTGTTCCCCCAGAGCTGTCCTCATCACTAATTGCAGGAAAGAGCACCTGGGATAAAGCATCCGCATTGCCATGCTGCTTACCTGGCCAATGCAAAATACGGTACTGAAAACTGGCTAGCTGCTCCACCCAGCGAGCCAGCTGGCCCACTAACCCTTGAAAGTTATGCAGCCTGCGCAAAGAGTTGTGGTCGGTCCTCAAAATAAATTCTCTCCCAAGAAGATAACGTTTTAAAAACCTTGTAAACGGTACCACAGCCAACAACTCCTTTTTGGTCGCCGCATATTTCCGTTCTGATTTTGTTAATGCCCTACTACCATAGGAAATAACCTGCTCCAGACCATCTTTCTCCTGAGACAGAACAGCTCCTATTCCTGAATTACTCGCATCAGTGTCAAGAATAAATATTTTCTGGGGGTTGGGGTATGCCAGAATTGGTGCTGAAATTAAATGGGTCTTCAATTATGTAACAAAAACTCTCTGACAATTCTCATCCCATTTAAATCTCCTGCCTTTTTCTGTCAACGTATGTAGGGGTTGGGCAGTCACAGCAAAATTTTTCACAAACTGCCGATAATAAGAAGCTAAACCCAAAAACTCCTCACTTCCGTCTGATTGGTGGGCTCAGGCCATGCTTGCACAACTTCCAACTCCGCAGTATCTGCCCTAATGCCCTCAGCCGAAATTACATGCCCCAAGTACTGCACCTCCATTGCAAACAAACTACATTTGGATGGCTTAACTTTTAAATGGGCTGCCTGCAACTTACTCAAAACCGCACCCAGGCGACTCAAATGTTCCTGAAAGCTACGACCAAAGACAATTATGTCATCCAGGTATACCAAACAAGTCATCCACTGAAGGTCAGCTAATACAAGATCCATTAGCCTTTGGAAAGTACTTCGGGCATTAGTAAGGCCAAAGGGAAGAACATTGAATTCCCATAAGCCACTCTTGGTGGCAAAGGCAGGTTTGGGCCGGTCTTCAGGATCAAACTCAACCTGCCAGTAACCACTGGCCAGGTCAAAGGTGGAGAACTATTTTGCATGCGTCAAACTATCCAAAGCATCATCAATGTGTGGGAGAGCGTACGCATCTTGATGAGTAATATCATTTAGTTTACAATAATCGACTCAAAAACGCGACCCACCATCTTTTCCTGAACCGGAACAACAGGTGCGGCCCAAGGGCTAACAGAAGGGTGAATAATGCCACGCTCGTGCATCTCCTTAACATGATCAGCCACCTCTTGCTGTAAATGCAAGGGTACGCGCCGAGGTTCCATTTTAATAGGCTGTGCTTGACCTGTATCAATTTGATGAAGAGTCAAGTGGGCCCTTCCCAAATCAAATTTATCTCTACTAAAAACAGACAAATACTTGGAAAAAAAATCCATAAGTTGCCTGCATATCAGCAGCATTAAAGCCCCTATTGTGCAACCCCAGCTTACGCACCAACAACTCTGTAGACCACTCAGCAACATCTCCTCCACAGCCCTCTTCTGACTCCACCAACCTGTCTTCCACATGAACATCTGGACAAAAAGTACCTAATGACATCCCCCGCTTAAGTGTATGTGTATTTTTGGCTACATTTATAAGTTTTACCGGTATTAAACCATTTTCCACCTTGCCCACTACTCGAGCAACAAGAATCAAATTGGTTCGAGAGAACCTCTGAGGGCTCCAACTTTCCCTCCGTACCTTCCAAATATACCCCATTGATGGTCCCTGGAATGATCACTTCACTCCTGGGAAGGATAACAAGATCATCTTGAATAGTCACTGGTCTGCTTTCTTTTGATGAATGCGCAAGTTGCAAAGACAATTCCTTCCCCACTAATATACAGGGCTCCCTCTTTAAATCTACAACAGCTCCAAATTTACATAAGAAATCAGTCCCAAGGAGTCCTCCCTCTGGTGCTCTATCAGCCACTAGAAATTCTCCTGACAGGGCTAAATTATCAAATTCACACACCGTTAGCCACCTTCCAAATACCTCCATGTGTCCCCCATTTGCCACAGACACTTTGCCATTATACCCAACAAGCTGAGACTTCCCTTGATAATTTTCCTGCCAAAACTTATGAGATATAACAGAAACGTGTGCACCAGTATCTACCAAGAGGGGGCAACTGACCCAGCCCACCTTTACCAATAAATATACTCCTGCCCCACATCCATCACCTAGAGACCCCATTCCCAGACCAGAATAACATTTAAGAGGGGCGGGCATTTGGCCTTCTGTGCCAGCCCCCTCTAGTTTAAATAGGGACAATTCTTTCTAAAATGCCCATTACAGCCACACTCCCAACAAACCTCTCCCCATTCTCCAATACTCCAACCAACTGTAGGGCCTATTCCAGAGGAATTTACTGGACTGGGTTGTACAGATGACCGCATCCCTTGGGTTAAAGCTTGATTCGCACCATTTTTACTTCCTGCAACCACTCCCAATAAAACTCCAAATTGAGACTCATCTGTACTGGGCTTGCCACTCACCCTGTAGAGCCCGCAAGTGTCATAACACGTCAACTGCAAATGTCATAATACCCGCAAATGTCATAACACGTCAACCGCAAATGTTATAATACCCGCAAATGTCATAACACGTCAACCACAAATGTCAAAATACCCGCAAATGTCATAACACTTCAACCGCAAATGTCAAAATCTGATTAACCGCAAATGTCAAAATTTCCATTTTAACCGCAAATGTCAAAACGTGTCAACCACAAATGTCAAAACTCATTGCTTACATTTATAATGAGAAAAAATAATGAAATAGAAAAAAGTGAAATAAAATAAATTGAAATCGAATGAAATGAAGTGAAATTGCATGAAAAGAAGTAAATTAAATAAGATTTTTCAGAAATTAAATAAAAAAAATAAAAATATCCAGATGGACCACGTTTTAAGCAGTGTCAAGCGTAATATGCCCACATAGCCTTCATAGTTTATACCTATCAATTTTATCTGTTAGGGCCCAGTGGCAATAAACATTGGCCCATCCTAAAATATATTATCAGAACTATTGTCACATATAGAAGAAAGTATTCCATATCCCCAGTAAATCGGAAAAAAAAACCTCAAAAGTCGTTCCATGAATAACAAAAGGTCGCAAGTGACATTCCTGAAGAAACCTGTTTTCTGCACCACGAAAAACAGGTTTCATCAGGAATGTCACTTGCGACCTTTTGTTTTTCATGGGACGAAGTTATGCTTGCCCGCGTTAGTGCGTCTGTCAAACATTAATGGGTAGTCACCCACGAGATTTCTATAAAACTAGCAGTGGTTGTATTCAGATAAACAGAACCTAAGAAACCGTTTTTCGGCGAAACAGTGTTCCGTGTTTTAAATACTGAAGTTGGAAAATGAAGCTAGCCCTATCTGTCAATAAATAAATAAATAAAATAAAAAAGAACGTGCATAATTTATGCCACAAAATCCCCGAAGATTTGTACTTTACCTGAGTTCTTTTTTAAACCGGACTTTTTACTTTTACTCTACTACATTTCGAAGGTAAAAAGTATACTTTTATTTATTTACTTTCACACCGGCCACTTCGTTCCTCGTTACAAATTAAAATATGAATGTTATTCATCATTTAAGGATTATCTGGATTTGCCGTGTTCGAGAAGAACAACGGTGCTCGGCAGGGTATCTTTGTGCGGATGTGCCCGCCAGCGGACATGGAGCTGCAAATTTATGCACGCAGTTACAATATTCTATCACTAGATAGCACACCCGGATCAGTTATTGAATATTCACAAGCAATCCGAGCTCCAGCACAAGTAATTCCGGTCCTGGAGAGCCGGTGTGTATGCAGGTTTTTATTTTTATCAATTACCTTGACTAATTGACTTAATTGGTTGCATACACAAATATAGATTTGTCCAATGATTAGATAAAAAGAAAAGTTTTATGAAGGGAGACAAGAACAGTCTTTGGTCGTCATTCATTATAAAGAAATGCGCCTGAAATGTCAGGTTTTATAAATGGTTTGGCTCTAGCTGAGGTCATTTCTGAAAAGTTGCCCTGTTGGGCATTCTTGTTTATTGTTGCTTTACAGTTGATGCATGTTACATGTTTGAACAAGGTTTATAAACACATTAGTTTTTTGGTAAACTGCTGATATGTCGTGGTAAACGCTGTTGATTGATCAGATGACTGGTGGTTGGAGCCACTGGGTATCCAATTAGATTTTTGCTAAAAAGGTCTCCAATGTATCAATGATTGGGCTCTTCAGGTTAGAACTAGTCCTGTTTTTGTGTACATTGCATTTCTTAAGCCTAGTCTGACAATGTTCTGGTGGAACTAAACACTTCACTCGCAGATTAGAATCGTCTGTCAAATATAACGCGTACAAGCCACCATCATATTATGGTGAAGTTGGTTTTCGGGTGTTTGTACCTAGTCCCTGCCTATATATTGTACTCCATAAATGTGATATGATCTATGTCATTGCCTATAGCTGTTCTTACCAAGAATTTGGACAATTAAGTCACATTGATAATTGACGATGTGAACTGATCCAGGAGTCGGCCCTCACACACTTTTGAGACTGAAAGCAGTGGCGGTTCATCGGCTGTAACAAAGGGAAGCCAAAACCTCGCCCTTCAAAGCTTAATGACTTAAACCTTTCGAAGTTTACATTTCTTGATCAGCAGTTGCTCATACGAATTGGCAGAAGGACAGTCAAATCTATTTTCGATAGCATTGTTATACATTGCACCACAAAATTATAAGGGATTTTCTTTTACACATAAATTACGACGTAAATTACCGTAGGCCTGCGTCTTTATGAATTCTGCACTCAAGCTGGTGAAACAGCATTGATTCGCAAATTGATTAGTGAGGATCCTTAAGCAATAAGCTGTACAACATTGCATTCTATACTTCTATATTAAGATTGTAGAAAACGGATTCTTGTGGCTTCTTGCGACAGAAGCCTCGCAAAATAATTTATAAAGACGAAATGATAATTTGTGTCATCATTTATGTGCGAAAGAAAACCCCTCATAATTTTGTGCTATGTCTAACGATGCTATCGAAAATAAAATTGACTCTCCTTCTACCAATTCGTCTGAGCGACTGCAGATCAAGAAAAGTAAACAGCTGCAGGTTTAAGTCATTATGTTTTGAAGGGCGAGGTTTTGGCTTCCCTTTGTTACAGCCGACGAACCGCCACGGCTGAATGGGATTGAGTAATATTGCATGCACTTCTAGCTGTACTTGCTATTTCCATGAATTGATGAGCACTAAGGCACCTAAAGGAAGCTGTTCCTTGCCTGATAATAGGGCTAACTGGAGAATACCAGCAGAAAATACCAACAGAAGTCGGTTAAACTATAGTGCGCAAATTGCTCAAATCTTTAGAAAAAAAACAAATTTTTTTCTAAACATGTTCGAGAAACTATATTGTGTATGCCATTTTGCCATTTGTAGGAAGTTCAACTTTCAAAAAACTTTGACAAAATAAAGGATTTAAGAAATTTATAATTTTACCTCAGTGTGACACTTTGTTACACCTTAGCTGAAAGTGACTCATATGCATTAGGTCTGATCGCAACTTTGTCAACTTTGGCCTCGGGCTAATCCTTATTTTCAACTTGGCTGTCATGTCATCATCATACTCATCCTCATGATCATCATTATCAGAGTCAAGTTCATCACATTTCCCCGTCCGTATTTTGGCCTTCCTATTTAAAGGGGATATCTTTCTTTTACTTTACTTTTTCTTTTCTTTATTCGTGTTCGTTCACATGCAGCTTGCTCCTCCATTCCAAAATCAAACATTTCTTTTCCAAACTTCCTTTAGTCTGTGCCCCCCGGCCCCCAGATACGCCACTCAGGTATATTTGCTACTGGTTTGCTGTTTTTTTTTGTGTAAGTAGGCATATCATTTAATTAGTTTCAATAGGGCGCTTCATATAACTTCATTTTGAAAGTAATATTTATATTTATTTATACAATCTTTAATGATGAATAATATTACCTAATGGTTGCGGTAAAATTAAATGTCTGAATCCTGTACATATTTCACCCTTTCACTCGAAATAGTGATAATCAAAGATAGCACAAAAGTACACTATATATACCCCGTATGCAATTAAAAACATGACACAGAATAATAATGTAGTCCAAGCAGTTATGAATTTAACATGGCGCATTTTATTCATTGAAAAACAAAACAAACATTTCACAAAACAAAGTAAACATTTGGTAAAATATTGAGTCAAAAGTAATTAACCAAAGAACTCAATATTCACATGAATTGATTTCTTGTGATTTGACCAATGCATAATGTGCACAATAATCGTGTTATCATTTTGCCACAGTTAAATTACATTTGAATTTACCGCTACGAAGGGTTTCGTTGGGGGCACCCATTCGAAAAAAAAAAGAAAAAAAAAACTATATAGAACAAGCAAATGTAGAAATCAACCACAAATTTTTTCCTATTTTATTTCATTTTAATTAGTTTGTTAAATATGTACAGCGATAGCACCCTTCTGGTTCTCAACGAAAAATCCTTGATAAGCAATAACGCCCTTGTGGCTCTAAACAGGCGATTATTATATGTATATGTTATTTATATATATATATATATATATATATATATATGTGTGTGTGTGTGTGTGTGTGTGTGTGTGTATTTACACGCATGACACAGACACACATACATATGACTTGATTTGAGTGTATTTTAACTCGTTTTCTTTCATTACTTCATTTTCCTCATTATTATAATGCCAGTAATGAGTTTTGACATTTGTGGTTGACACGTTTTGACATTTGCGGTTAAAATGGAAATTTTGACATTTGCGGTCGACGTGTTATGACATTTGCGGTTAATCAGATTTTGACTGAAGTGTTATGACATTTGCAGGTATTTTGACATTTGCAGTTGACGTGTTATGACATTTGCGGGTATTATTACATTTGCAGTTGACATGTTATGACATTTGCGGGTATTTTGAAATTAGTGGGCAATTTTGACATTTGCGGGCTCTACACACCCCCATTACTTGATTCGGCCTTAATCTCATTTCGCTCCAAATCACGGATTAACTCCAATTCTGTTGCCACGCTAGTAGCCTCCTCTAGGGTTCATGGCTTAGCACTTTGCAACTGAATTCGTAGCTCCCCACATTAGCCATAAAATGATCATGTGCTAATAAATCTTGAGTTAATGCATCAACTGACGAATGCGATTTGGACACTAACCATCTTAATGCATTCCCAAATTCTCTGGCTGTTTCCGAAGGTA
Organism: Gymnothorax javanicus; assembly: GCA_029692085.1. Lineage (NCBI taxonomy): Eukaryota > Metazoa > Chordata > Actinopteri > Anguilliformes > Muraenidae > Gymnothorax > Gymnothorax javanicus. Next base: position 36,501,525 of record CM056201.1, read on the forward strand.
ATCTTTCCATAGATGAAAAACTCACTCGATGCCACTCCTCCCCAAAAGGCTCCAAATACTTCCCCATAGCCACTTTTGATTTGGCATAGCTACTTTTATCAGCTGGACTCAACCCCGCATATGTGTCTCTACCTCGGCCCGACAGCAATAGAGACATGAATTTCAATTTGAATTCCTCATTCCAATTATTAACTTTGGATGCCAATTCAAACTGTTTAGACTAATCAGACCAATCCCTCCCCATTCCAGTAAAATTTTCTGCCATAAACACTGGCCTCTGTACATTTTGCGACAACTGTTGCCCAACCTGTTGAATTGCCGCAAAATTTGATTGGCTTAAACTAGATTCACAAGAAGCTGGTGTGGAACTGGGCGACGACATAATATTAACGCAGATCCCTTTGCTGCCACCAGTGTAATAAGATAAAACTGAATAACCTATTAGTAAAGGCTGCCACCACCTTTTTTAAAATGGTAAGGTCCAGTAGTCGTCCCCAACTTCCACACAAATCCAGAACACAGAAATGCACTACGACATTCTTTATTGTTTAACCACATGTTGAATTCATAAAAATACCAGCACGAGCGGCTCAGCTATGCCAATTTCAAACAGAAGGCTACAATTCATTAAGTACCTAACCAAAGCACACCCCGCGTTAACCAACCCACGCTATTACACACACAGCCAAAAAAAACAGGATAATTGAGCTAAACGTGAGCAAACATTAAATCTCTTCCGAAATAACCTCACAATCCATATTTAGCAACGAGGTGCGACACTGTAAACCAGTAGTAGATAACGAGGCAGCAACCACTTAATACACTCTAAAGCATTCCCCAATACCACCCCCACACAATCCCATACTCAATCATCACGCAACACTCTCCCTTGAACTCCCCTTCCCCCCAAACACACACACACACACACACACACACACACACACCCAATTCAGAAACTAAAAACAATAGTCCACACTCTCCTCCATCCAGCGGCCATTAAGACCCTCCCAAGTCTTTCAGTTCATGGGCACTGGCGTCCCGAATACCCAGAATGGAAAACAATCTGGCTGAAAAAAATACCGGCGAACTCAGTCTATAGACAAACTCCAGAACAACAGTAATCGTGCGACGTCCCACGTTGAGCCCCTCGAATCCAATTCTCCAATTAATCTGCCCCAACTCCTGCCAGTTCCCCAGCGCTCCTGAAGTCCCGCTTCTCACCCCTCGCCAACAGCCTCTCCCCTCCCATCTCTCCTCTCCCCCTTTTCAAACCTCCTTGCACACGTGTTCATCATTCAACCACCCATTATTCATCGGTAATTGCTTCCACCTGCATGTCCTTCAACCACACAGTTTCGTCATAGTATTAATTTCACTGGACAATGCCAGCTTTGCCACACGTGTGGTAAATTGGCTGTGGGCCAGCATCACTTAATGGTAACTTTAGTCTCATAAGTCAAGCCAAAGATTACAAGTTCATTAGTAAAATAAAATCTTTCTGGAAATAGCCAGGGAGAGCTACCTGCTAAAATGGATCTAAAATGGCAACAAAAACTATAACCCTGCTTGGTAATCCTGTAAAATGCATTAAAATAGGTTTACAAAATTTTGTTAAGCATTTTTTTATGCATCACTATTAGAAAATGAATAGCAAAGGATCAAAGTAATTTTATTGACCTAAGCTATATTATTCAGTCTTATTTATCCTTCAAGAATTCTCTCAGTCGCCATTGTCAGAATTGAAGGATCAAGCCATCCAGTCAACCTCACATAACTCACTGCTTGTCAGTTTGTGCATTGGCACGGTTTGTACCTATTCTTACCAATTTTTTGTCATGCTCTGGATATGGACTGACGCAAAGTTGAAAAGTGTGCTGTGGTCTGACGAGTCTACATTTAAAATTGTTTTGGAAATCATGGACATCATGTCCTCCAGGCTAAAGAGGAAAAAGACCATCCAAATTGTTATCAGCAAAAAGTTCAAAAGCCAGCATCTGTGATGGTATGGGGATGTGTTAGTGTCCATGGCATGGGTAACTTGCACATCTGTGAAGGCACCATTAATGCTGAAAGGTACATACAGGTTTTGGAGCAACATATGCTGCCATCCAAGCAACGTTTTTTTCAGGGACATCCCAGCTTATTTCAGCAAGACACATTCTGCACGTGTTACAACAGCATGGCTTCATAGTAAAAAAGTGCGGGTAATAGACTGACCTGCCTGCCGTCCAGACCTGTCTCCTATTGAAAATGCGCAGCGCATTATGAAGCGCAAAATACAACAACGTAGACCCCGAACTGTTGAGCAACTGAAGTTGTACATCAACAAGAATGGGAAAGAATTCCACTGACAAAGCTTCTACAATTAGTGTCCTCAGTTCCCAAATGCTTTTTGAGTGTTGTTAAAAGGAAAGGTGATGTAACACAGTGGTAAACATGCCCCTGTCCCAGCTTTTTTGGAATGTATTGCTGGCATCGAATTCAAAATGAGTGAATATTTCAAAAAAAAAAAAACAATAAAGTTTATAAGTTTGAACATTAAATATCTTGTCTTTGGTGTGAACTCAATTGAATGTAGGTCGAAAAGGATTTGCAAATCATTGTATTCTGCTTTTATTCATGATTTACGCAATGTCCCAACTTCATTGGAATTTGGGTTTGTAGTTCAGTGTCACCTGCAGGGTTTATATCAGGTATTCATATGCACCTTTGTGATGATTCCAGTCAGTTTGGTATAATTGCAAGGGCAACTACATACAAGATGTGACGCGTTCAAACCTTGTTTTTGCGTCGTCGTGCTCATAATTTTCAGAAAAGATTAGCAGGTGAAAATCCCAAGCAATTCAGTAGAACTCTGATTTGGAAAATCAGACATATAGAAGATGCAGAAAATTAAGCATGACAGTCTTTGAGGACTACCTCCAAAACACTGACCTTGTGTTTTATCAAGCTGCATAACCAAAAACGGTGATTGAACTTGCATCACTTTTCTCCTACAGCTATTTTCATGGGAACCCGAAGAATAGGCTGTTTTAACTCCTCGGATCCAATATGTCACAACAAGCAAGTAAAATGAAACTTAAGTCAAAGATGCCAATGATGTTGACACAGTGGCATAGCCAGAGTGTGGGCAAAGACACGTCCCTTTATGACAGCAATTAGTCCTGGCTAGTTCTCAATCATTTTCCTTTATTGACACGTTTTCCAATTATCGTAATTGGCAACTGAAGACACGGTTTCTCTCCATATGTGATCTAACAACGATGAAATCATGGGCTAAATTCAGTACAGCAAAATAATTTACTTATTAATAGGCCAATGCTTTGCGTTGATTGAATTGGTCCGTGTTCCAATGAAACGCGGACTTTCACTCTCAGTATTGTGTGGGTTGATTAAAAAAAAAAAGTAGCACTCAGCAGTTCAATAGGCTATAAAAAGCGTGCGGCTCCAGCTATTTGTGTGAGAGTCGACAGGTTTGCAATTTTGAATAACGTTGATTTAACTACAGCAAATACGCGTCCAGATGAATGATTGTCGTCTTACCTAATCGGGGAGAACAAGCAGCACCTGTTAAGTGTAGAGTGCTCTCGGAGTGAACCTTCTGTTATGAAAATGACTGAGAACAGGTCCGGACTAATAATTGTTTTAAACGGATGTTTTGTGCAACCCAATTCTCTGTTCTTGTTTCGCAACTGTACTGAATTTTGCCCATGATTTAATCGCTGTTAGATCGTATATGGAGAGAAACTGTGCCCTCAGTTGCAAATTACGATAATTGGAAAACGTGTCAATAAAGAAAATGATTGAGAACTAGCCAGGACTAATTATTGTCATAAAGTGACGTGTCTTTGCCCACCCTCTGGCTACGCCACTGGTGTTTGTGCGATCTTTGACCTCACTGAGTGATTCAATAATAACTGGGATTTAACTCAATCTGGCACTTTTCCTAGCACGCTATTGGGTGATACCTCCTAATACGTCACATGCAAACCCCATTTCCAATGAAGTTGGGACGCTGTGTGAAACGTGAATAAAAACAGAATACAATGATTTGCAAATCCTTTTCGACCTATAGTCAGTTGAGTACACTACAAAGACAAGATATTTAATGCTCAAACTAATAAACTTTATTGCTGTTCTGGAAATATTCACTCATTTCATATTATTCATATCATTAACTAACATATTAATCCGATCTAGGTAGGTGGTGGGCCACTGGGAGATTTCAATTATTTAAACGAACCCTATCGAGGGAGGACCCAATTTTTTGTTGACAATTTCTGCAGGTTTCAATAAATGAATTAAAATTTGTTGCCACTTGTAGTTCTTGCACATTTTATGTTAATCAGTTACTTTGTCCAAGTAAAATTTCCCGGCAAGGAGAGTGGGCAGCTTTGTTTGGGGTCCAATATACAAACCCCAATTCCAATGAAGTTGGGATGTTGTGTAAAACGTGAATAAAAATAGAATAAAATGATTTGCAAATCCTTTTCGACCTCCATTCAATTGGGTACACAACAAAGACAAGATATTTAATGTTCAAACTGATAAACTTTATTGTTTTTTTTTTAAATATTCACTCATTATATCCCCGAAATACGAGTTTCGGGGATATCATGGTTTCGCCCCACCCGCCGCTGCTGCGTCTGCAGATTTTAGCCGTTAGCGCGATAACTCACAAAATACTTTACATTGGCTTCTCATTTTTAGTATATGGGTACATATGGTTGAGAGGATGAACTGATTAGATTTTGGGCAAGTGTGCACTCCTAGGTTTGCCACCAGGTGGCGCTATATATTGAAAAAATCAGTTTTTTAACCATATCTCAGGAACAATTACTTACACTGACCTCAAATTTGCCTCATATTGTAGGTCTAGTAAAGGGGAATCTAATAAAGGGAGCTTTGAGGATTGGGGAATTTCGGGGATATACACCTTGCTGTCGGCCACCAACAGCGTAGGCCTAGTTTTGAATTTGATGCCTGCAGGACTCTACATTGTTACTCTTTGATTCACATTAGGGCTGGCAATAAAAACCCGTTGTTTTGTTACAGACTAATGTAGGTTACTGTGATGCAAATGTGGTTTGTGAAACTTTGCAGCTGTCATTTTACACAACCTTGTTCAGCACTTGATAAACCAAAACAGAATCTATCAATCAATTTTCCTGATAAAAATTATCCACAAATAAGGAGAGGCCAAAATATTTGAACTGTGCAGGCATGCAGTGTATATATATGTTTCTTTAATTTAATGAAGGTACTAGCCTACTCATATTTCTTCAATGAAAAACAGTTATTTTAATAAATGGCTGGCCCCTGATTTTATTCAAAACCTTCCATATGGCCCTCAATAGGTTTGAATTTGACACCCTGATGTAAGCACACACCATGCACTGTCCAATTGACAGCCTTGTCAGTTTAACTGCGAAAGAATGCGGCTCTGGCAACTTATTTATTAGCAAGCAATAAGCATTGCTAGCCAACAAAACAAATTGAAAATGGACGAATATGTCATATAAAAATCAACAACCCCAAATAATCCAACTGACAGTAATTTTGAATGTCCCACCAGTGTTGTCCAGTAATAACGCTAACAACATACACTCCTGCAGTAACAGTGAAACAGAGGGACACGAGAACAGAGGACCAAAATATCAAGCCAGCTGGAAGGTGAAATTCCCTTGGATAGTCCATGATGCCACAAAAACAAGGTAGGCCTATTCTGTGAAATTTGTCCTCCAGATATGCGTTTCCGGCTCCATCCACAACATGCCACCAAGAGTCATAGGCTGAACGATGTTTGAAATCAATGGTTCTTGATAGCTGATTGCAGGTATTTTACTCCATGTGCTTGTATGTGTCCGTTAAACGTGTGATTAATTTTCTAGGTTTAGTCGCGGGGTTTCCCACAGGCACTTTCATGTCGGATAATTATTTATGTTCATCAGGAGCGCTGATTTGCCCATTGCATGTTCTGATCAGCGGCGGAAATACCGGGAGTGCGGCTGCACCCAAGATTGATGAGGGGTCGTTAATCGGTAAACACTTGTGGCAGTCTCAAATAGATTCAGGTTTACCATCCGCTGTCTAAATATTGGAACATTGAACATTGAAGTTAAGCAATCATTTTTTGCATTGTAAACAAAACAAAATCCAACATCTTTCATGGAGTCCAACACTTATAAGTTCTTATTCAGTCTATGTTTAACACTCATGTAGCTAAAATATGTAGGGGCCTTCGTTAAACCTAGACAATAAATGGAGTTCAGATGCAAAAACCTCTAAACGCCATCTCCCTCAAAAATGAGATAACGATGGTGAGTGAATGCTCTCCACGCATAGTATGCATTAATCAAATAATTTCGCTTTAAAACCCGCTAAATACCACTCTCCTCCTGGTCTGAAATATCAATTTGTTGGCAAAAACCTCTTAAAGCCACTTCCCTTTGCCAGCAAAAGCCTCTATGTCCCAAGAACCAATCATAACGCAACATGGAATCATACAAGTTGAACTAGTTTCAACATGGCGGCACGCTGAGGAGCCTGCTTTTTGTTTTTTATGTTTTTTATACAATGTACATCATAATTTTATATTAATTTATACATTTTTATATTCATTCACGTATATTTGAATGTTTGGATTGTCTAACGTCTGTTCTGGTATTGTTAAAATAAATGTGTTGCCATTTTGGTTATACTGTGTGACTGTTTTCTGTTTTTTTAATCATATATTTGGGCCTTTCACCTTCATTCAGTGACTGCAGAGAAAGGGGGTGGGACAAGCACATGACAGCAGGTCTAATTCAAAAATGGGTATGGAACATGGGTATGGGTATGGATGTACCCCCCACCCCCTTAGAAATGTTGAATTTCTTATTGGTTGTGTGTGCTTTCATCATATTGCATCTTAAGTGATTTTGCAATTCTTTACTATGTCTTGTCCAAAGAGGTGGATAAAGAGGTTTTTGCGAAAAAAGGACCTGTGGATTTAGCTGGTTTTGACGCAAAAGAAAATCCAATTTGTTAAAAAAGCAATAAATTGACTAAATTGACATTTTTGAAAAAAGACATTTTATTCACTAACTAATAACCATATCATTGCCTTTAAAATTGAATAACTTAACTTGAACATAGAAGCCTGATAAAAAATGCCAATTTAAAAGAAAAGAGGTCAGACGGATTTTGAGGGTTTTGCATCTGAACTCTTCAAATATTTTTATTGAAATTGATGGTGATCTGGCTGGATATTTTCAGTAAATAATTATGAAAAATTCCTTCATTTTGCGGGGATTTATGGGAAATATGATGACCAATCAAATGTCTAATTTTGGCTGGCCAGAAAACAGTGGCGGCTCATGAACTGGTGTAGGGGAAGCTCAAACAATCCCTTAAAATTAATGATTAATTAATGACTCCCAATTTCAGAAATCTACCTTCATCTCTGGGCAGAGACACGGGAAATGGCTTCTCAATGTAAGTTGTACAGAAAAAGCTAAATAAAAACAATGAGGTAATAACTGAGTTTCAAAGTTCGAGTCGGACAAATATAGATAATCATGTGTACTAATCATGAAAAAGGGTCTCTGTGTGTTTAATGAATGTCCTTTGTTTATTTACATATCTGTTATGAGTGACATATATACAGTCGCATTGCATATTCCCCTCAAAAACAACTACAAATACCTTGAATATTGAAAAATTGAATACTGAATACTTCTTGCAGTCCAAACTATGGCCCCAGCAGCACTGTATTCTGTTCTCCTGGATGGGGACAAGCCTTACCTGTGGCGAGCCTTGGCGCTGTGCCACTGATTTTCTGTCACTGTTCCAGGGACTCTGTTCGCTGAGCCAGAAACTTGCCAGCTCTCTGTAGTGAGGGCCTCCAATATCTGGCCTGCAGGAAGCATTGACAGCATCCCACACTCGGAAGCATGCTGAGACTACAGGTTTTGCATGAACATAACTGGGGTATTATGAAGATCTCTCACAGCTAGCTGTGCTGCTCTCCAGTGATATTAGCATTAACAGAGGAGGTTCGGATAGGGAGTCTCGCCAGATGATGTCATTGTATGCGGTGTTTTTGTCAGGCTTAGTCTTTTTGATATGATGTTACTTGAATATCCAGGATTTTGAAAAGATCATATTAATGACCCAGAACTATTTATCGAGTAATTAGCACTAAGCTGTGTGGAGTACTGTACTGAGTGTCTTTGAATACCAACATTTCACATTCAGTACTCTGCCCATCAGATCTGATATACAGAAGATACTTTAAAGCTGCAGTTGGTAACACTGCAGAAAAGAACAAGAGAGAGAGATTTTGATCATACACACAACCGGCCCTCCCCCTCTGCCCCTTCTGTCACCCCTGTAGTCCCCGTCCATGCTTGTTCATGTGGTATATACAAGCAGCCCTAGTAAGTATTATTACATTGTAAGAAACTCTGGTAATAATACACTGAACAAAAATATTAATGCAATACTTCTTATTGTGAGAAATAGGACCATATTCAGAAGCTCATTGTACTTTCATTGAGTGTTGACAGACTGTATGACCATATTGCAATATATTTCGATCAATGATTTAAAAAGACAAACAAGAATCTCGCAATGGCGTGATGATAAAGGGGATGGGGTCTATTGTCCAAATTTCACAAATCAATATTGAGTATGTCCATCTTTGGCCTGCTGCACTGCTACACATCTCTGCTGTGTGGACTGTAACAAATGGTCAATGGTGACTTGGGGGACATGTTCCCACTTCTCTTCAAGAGCAGTGCAGAGTTGGCGGCTATTGGCCGAAAATGGGAACCAATGACGAACTTCGTTGCTTTTGGACATCCCAAAGATGCTGGAAGGGGACAAATCCAAGGAATAAGCCAGCCATTCAAGCACACAAATGTTTTTCAGGCTCAAGGAATTCTGTGCATACACGGGTGACTTGGGTCTGGCATGGTCATGCTGGATGGTTATTGATTTGATGGATGAATGGTAGGACGATAGGCAGCAGCATCTCATCGTGAAATCACACTGCATTCAAGTTGCTGTTCTTGAACTGCAGTTGGGTCCAATGTCCTTGGAATATTCCCACCCAAACCAGCACTCCACCACCATGCGCCACCGTGCGCACCACCACGATGTCAGCATAACAATCCCCCGTCCATCCGCTCTGTGAAGTTGGAAACGTGACTTGTCTGTAAAGAAAACAGTCCGCCATTGTGCCATTGGCCATCAAACGTGTCTATTCACTCAGTTCGAACCAATTTTTTCATCGAGCTGAGGAGAGGTCCAATCCACAAAGGGCAAAAAAGGCGTAAAGATATGGACTTCCTGGAGATTATTTTTTCACGGTTTCGGCAAAAATGGGGTGATGGTGGGGACCAGCTGTCTCATCTGCAGTGGGAGTTACTGGTCTCAAACGATCACAGAGATGGAGAGTCCAGATATGGCGGGCTTGGGCGGGAGTTGTCACACATGGTTGTCATGCATGTGGGCAGTGTGCTGTCTCTCCTCATTCCTCAAAAAGGTGTTTTATGCGACTTATCGTTGAAACATGGACATTAAGAGCCCTTTCAGCATCCCTGAGAAAAATTCCTGCATTGAGCATGCCAATGGCACGCTCCCTGATGGCTCGAGTCATTTATGGCATTTTGAACAATGGCAGAACTGGGACTTTTGAGGTGGCCTTTTATTGACCAGAGTACAGGATGTGCCTGGGCTGACTGTACCTGATTTTGGTAGCTCTGGATCAGGCCCCACCTGTCTGACAGGCCAATTTTGACAAAGGGCATGAACTTGACAATGATATGGAGAAGGTGGCTGAAATGCACACAGACCAGTGGCACACAACCTTGGTCACATAAATAAACCCAACTAAGCCAACCTCAGAAATAATTATGCGGAATATTGAAAGGACTAAACTGTTGTGTTCATATTTTTGTTCAGTATAAAAAGTAAACAAATAGCATTACATTTGACTCACAGATATACCACGCCATCATTGTTATTGTGCTTGGCTATCGAAAGATGATAAGGAAATGAGGCTGAGGAGCAGCAAGTGTGCGTAAAATCAAACACAACAGAGGAAACTAAAGTTAGTATGAGGTACCAAGCCTAGTAACTAACTGCACATATTGCAAAAGCTACCTAGCAACAAAAAATTACTTTTTTTACATTATAAGAGTGTACAAGATGAGAGCCTTGGCTCTGGCGATAACTGCACTCCAAGTCTAAAAACTGGATGAGGGAAGCAGATGGACATCAAACTGTCAAGCTAGTTTGCATCCCTGTACAATAAAGTAAAGTGTGCTTCTCAACTACTATCTACCACTACTTCTCAACTACTGGGCGGCACGGTGGCGTAGTGGTTAGCACTGCCGCCTCACAGCAAGAAGGTCGTGTGTTTGAATCCGGCCTGGGGCCTTTCTGTATGGAGTTTGCACGCTCTCCCCGTGTTCGCGTGGGTTTCCTCCAGGTACTCCGGTTTCCCCCACCCACAAAAACATGCATCATAAGAATGCTCCTAACACCGCCCCTGACCAAGGCACTGGCTTTGGAACTGGAGTTGGTCCCCAGGCGCTGCTCTGTGGCAGCCCACTGCTCCTAACAATAAGATGGGTCAAATGCAGAGGACAAATTACCCCACGGGGTTCAATAAACTGTATCTTATCTATCTGCCTAGCGACTGATCTTGCTTTATGTGGACCATTATTTCCCTCATCTCATCGGGCAAGGCTACGCAAAACTGCAATGCTATGCTAAGCCATCAAACACATGTAGGCACTGATAATTAGATCAACAGCTTTTTAGTATTAAACGTTGTCGAGTATTCGTTTACCGATAGAAAGCTTTTACATTATACCTTTTGCTGTTCATTACAAGAAGAGAGAAAATCATTAGCACCAAAATGATTATCATTCGCGTGAAGATATATTCATTAAAGCGAGGAGGAAATCAATTACGTTGGACGCATTTTCATTACAGCTATTTGCATTAGGATGTATATTCATTAACACCAACAAACATTCATTACAATAACTGTGCATTCTTTCACACCATGGAGCAACCATTAGCATCAACGGAACGTTCGTTTACTTCAGTAGAATTTTAATAACATCAAACTGACATTTTTCCTCTGTCTCAAGCTGCACGTAAGAAACACTTCATACTTTTGAAGGCATTTTTTGAGTAAAATGGATCAATGGAAAAGGTATAAATTGAGCAACACACAGAGATGAGGCTTGTTGACAAGGCATCCCTCTTGGCGATCACCGCCAACCACCACTTCCAAGGGCAGGCAGGAGACGTGAATGTTATCACACTGCAGAAATGCACACAATGGTTCAGATTCATGCAAAACTACTTTCCAAGTTGCTTGAACAGAGAAGTAATTGAAGGCTAAGTTTAATTATTCAGCGAAGTAATGGAACTCTACGTTTTATTCAGAGCATTACATGTATACAGTGCTGTGAAAAAGTATTTGCTCCCTTCCTGATTTCTTATTTTTTGCATATTTATCACACTTAAATGTTTCAGATCATCAAACACTATTAGACGAAGATAATCCAAGTAAATACAAAGTGCAGTTTTTAAATGACAATTTCACTTATTAAGGGGGAAACAGCTATCAAAACCTACCTGGCCCTATGTGAAAAAGTATCAAAATACTTTTTCACAGCACTGTATATTGTTATTGAAATTATTTTTAAATAAAGAAATGCTCTGTTGATGTTAATGATTGTTCCTTGGTGTAAAAGAATGCATGGTAATCATAGTGTTAGCCAGAGTGGAACCTCAGGGTGTCTCACCCCTGTGACCAGGTCAACCTGGCCAAGACGAAACCACCTACAGAAGTGGTTCATCCCATCAAACCAGCTTGTTGCAAACAAAAGAAATAACTGATGGCTATTTCGTGCCATTGACACAGATGAAAGAGTCAAAGACACCACTTCAGTTCTAAAGACCACATTTAATTACACAAGAAACTCATCTTAAATATACAGCTGTACTTGCATCTAAACATGAGTGCATTAGTGTATTTGGTTTCTGTATAAAAGAAAATCACGGCATTAGTGAAACCTCAAATCTAAATTAATCCAGTGTAGTATCTGTGTCGCTGGGAAAACCGAAAGTGATCTTAGACGATACACATGCGCCAAGTGCGGACAGCCTCAATTTGAACTATCCCGAAGAATACTGGGAACAGCTGAAGGACTTCTCAAATGCCGAATGCCTTAGACCTGTGATCTTCAATGTTGTCCCTGGGAATCCACTGTGTATGCTGGTTTTTGCTCCAACCACAATTGTAATCACAGGATTTTAACAAGCTGTTAATTTGTCTTAAGTGCATTTAATGTTTAGAGCAGTAATTTGCCCTCTCAACTCCCAAGTGAACAGAAACATCTTTGTTAGCCATCAAGAATAAAGAAAGAAGAATAAAAAAAATCATACCCACATTGCAATGTATCAGAAATAACATCATAAAATGAGAGAAAACCATGAAACCAATTAAATTAAAGATGTAGTTGGCTCCTAATTGGTGAAAACTTTATTTGCACATCATGACAAATTTATTCAACAAGCAAATGGTAAAGAGTCAAACCAGTTTTTGTTACGTTAATCTAATGAAGTTCACCTGAAGTTTTTTGAAAGAACTTGAAACCGTTGTGTCCAGCAGCCCAATTTGGGGTTTACTGATTTCCTCAGTGTCCAATTTAATCTGTTTGAAATGTTATTACTTGAAATTTATTGCAGAATTGAAATAAACACACCATCTTCTAGGGTATTTTATTCTTCATAGCACGTATGGATGTTCCTATGTAACACTTGGCTAGATAGTAATTAATAACTCTAAACATGAAAAAACCAAATTAAGACATTTAACAGCTCGTTAATATCCTGAGATTACAATTGTGGTTGGAACGAAAACCAGCATACACAGTGGGTCCCCAGGAACGATGTTGAAGACCACTGCCTTAGACTCAATACACGCCTGTAAACTGAACTTTAATTCATTATAACTGGTAATGCCGTACATTTATTTAGCTTGATTAGAAGAGATTCTCCAAGAATGGGCTCTAGTGGAAAGACTGGCCATTTCCCCGACATCAGTAGCCTATTCAATTGGTGATAAGATCGTGTAAGGAGATCGAGTTCGACGCTCCATCCGCCGGGGGTCTACCTTTTTTTTTTTTTTTTGGGTCATTTCTCGGCGTTACAGCATCGAGCATTTTCCTAAAGTAACTAAAGGAGTATGAGAATGCATATCAGTAACAAAATCTTGTTATTCTTAAAATTTTTATAGAGACCTCATTTGGCAAACAACAGCGTTGTTAGCAGTGCTGTCCTTGACATTACTGACCGAAGCGATGGTATTACTCTCAACTGGGGCTCCCAGCAGCAGTATCCGGGGCGATCTCTCAGTTGAAAATATAGCCCGCCCATAATTCCCCCCAACTCCAGTTATAACATAAAATATGACCAATCATTTCTAGTTTCAGAGCCGCAGACATAAGAACTTGGAATAACGCAGCTGGCAATTGGGAGCCTTTGGCATAACGCTTGGAATGACGAAAATAGCACTTCGAGGCCTTTTTTATGTATGTGCTGTATCGCATGAATCTGCGTTTCGTAGCTCGCCTCGCAATTTCAGAACACCATAAACATGATTAAAATAACTTGTGAATTGCCATCTACGTGTTCGAGAGACAACAGGTGTTCTGTCAATTTTTGTTACCTATCAAAATATTGTAATAACCCAGACTCCTAATTGAAGTCTTTATATGCTGCCACCACCTTTGATAACCAGGAAGGTCTGGTATAAGAGGCAAAAGAAAAATACCACCATACAACCAGTTCCATATAAATAACAGATTTGACTTTATTCACAAATTCACACAGCAAAGGCACAGACAGTAGCTGGCATGAGATAAGGCTAAAGGCAGGCCCAGGGCCAATACGTGGCAATCACAGCATTTAGACCAGCCAACCGGCTAGATTTACCACGACACAGTGTCACACAAATATAAGCAAATTCAACACACTTCCCAGAAGTCTATACAGCAATTAGAGGGACTGCACTACCCAACATTCCATCGCAAAAGGCACCAAATGACGGACCCTCCCAACTGCCCAACCCACTTCCCTTAACCAGCCCTCCCACAGCTCTTTGCCAAGTTTAAAATAAATTACACAACCACAATACATTTATGACAAGACAACATATACATTAAAGTTAAAATCTACTCAACTCGCCCACATTGACGAGACCCACCCCCGGGATCTGGGTTAATGGTACCGTCTGTTACCCCTTGGGCTTAGGCTGAGACCAAACAGTTGCAGTGGCATTAGTAGGTAGTTCGCACAATGGCACCACTCAAACTACCGAAAACTTCACTTGCAGGCTACTGGGACCCACAGTCCACAAGCTTCCATAGAACAGCCAAGGAGAAAACAATTGTGACATTCCTAACCCCACCCCTCTCTGTCTAAAGGAGGCACCTAGCCTCCCCTCCTAGTGCCAGAACAATCTATACCCCCTGATCTTACTATCTTCGTCATCGGCGACTCTACACAGCCGCGAACGACACTCAGCGAAACCACACTCCCGCAAAACTGCCACAACACACCGAAACAGCCTCTCCCGTCTACTCCCTCCCGATCTCCTTTTGTTAAGTAAACTCAATCAGCCACACGCTTTCACAATCCAGCCCAATTATTCAATTACACACAAAGACAGCCCCAACTGCAATCCCACTACAATATGCTGCCTCGCGGTTCTGTGCTTGCGCAAACCTAAAATCTTGGGCTCTATTTCTTCGTTCACATCTCAAGTATTTTCAAATATCATAAATACACGTCTCGGTGCGCCTTTCGACCTTTTAGCCTACGGAATATATATTTGCATGTACATGCTGGGTTTTCCTGAAAACGCAGAGATTGGATGATGATGGCATGCAGCATATATATTTAAACAAACTTATACATCTGCTTATGTTATAATAAGATAACAAATGACAAAGTTACTACTGTACACTGATTTATATTGCAATATTACAGCCAAAACAAAGACTTTACGATCGCTTTGCATTACGGCATTTTTTGGCATTTTTTGACAAGGCAGCACAAATTGTCAGAACACCGGTTTCAAAGTGGCAGAACTGTTAGCTTTTACATGTAGTTCATGTCGGCTGCAGTAGACGGAACATCATCTCGCTTTAAGATTGTCATTTCAAATTAATTATTAATAGGAATATTCACTCAATTCTACCACTTGTATGAAACGTGTCCCCGTGAGAACTGTATTTTATGTCCTGTGGATTTCAAGAAAGAGCCAAGAAGGAAATGATGTGGGTCTTGCGCCACAAGTGGATCAGCTGGGGATGAAATCTGGCCACTGTAGAACTTCTAAGAGCGGAAAGCCAGCGACATGAATCAAACAAGAGGCTCCTCAGAGCCTGAACTCGGGCTGGGTCTAGGCCGGGGCCAATCGCGAAACCATGCGCGCGCATGAGCAGGACAATCGCGACCCGAAAAAAAAAAAAAAAAAATACGGAGCCGAAACTTAGACTCGTGGCCTGCCGGCCCGAGTAATAAGCGGAGCCACGATTACCGTGATGTACATGCATTTCTTTCAGGCTCCATTTACTCAAATGCCCGATTTCTGGTATACAATTTTCTATTGCCTAGACACCCACACACCGATACGAATAAAAACTACTTGAAGGGGCTTTGAAAGAGGCATTGAATCTAACAAATCCGTGCAACGCAGACCGTTTTAAATCACATTACAGTGAATTAAATTATCTTGGACATCCACGTTATCAATAGAATTTCTGACCTACCTCTCAAACAACTTTAGTCAACTCTTGTATAAGTTGACAATGCCCAGTTGCCCACACACGCTACGTGACTTTGCCGTTGCGCCATTGTGCGCTGCATATAGTATAATAAGACAGAAGTGCGTGGATTGGTCATATGTTAATGAGTTTATATTTGAGCCCAATTTCGCGCCCGGCCTACAGAACTTCAGTTCGCGAAAGAATTAGAGTCAAATCAACTGCACAGATTTTCATGACAACCATTGTTATCTATACAAATGCTCGCCCATCTCACGTATAGGCAATTTAATTCTGAAAAACGGCCGGAGCCGTCTCAAATCAGACTTACCCGTCTCAGCGTCTCAGATAAACATTGCCCGTCTCAAAGACGGGGAGACGGGTGGCTGGCTAACACTATGATGGTAATTGTCATGAATGTTTGTGAGTGTTAATGAATATATACTGTACCGCATTTCAAATTGCTGTTATGAAAATGCTTCCAAGTCAAATGATTTTGTCCTCGTTTAAATAAATATACCTTCACGTTAACGATAATCGTTTCGGTGCTAATGATTTCCTCTCTTCTCGTAATGAACAACAAAAGATATGTTATTTATAACTGGAGCCCTGCTACTGTAAATGAATGTGCTGACCAGTATCAATGAAGAAACATGCTATCAAGCTACTTACCAACACAATGCCAGCAGACCTTACCAACAATTATGCCTGGTTAAATGCAGATTGCAATTATGACTACCAAACTGCACCTCCTTCTTGGTTGACTGCTTTACAGCTAGAGACTTTGGTCTTTTTTTGTTAGTATAACAGTCATACAGTTGTTGACAACAGCGAAACTGGAAGACACAGATATTTTTGAAGTTTCTGGATTTTCACTGTCCGGGTCCACCATACAGAGATCCAAATTTACTCTCAGCTGACTCAATTACTGAAACAGTATATGAAATTTTTCCGTGTGAAACACAAAAAAGGTTTCCAACTGCTGCTTTAACCTCCTCCACGAACTTGGGGCAGGCAATATTAGAAAGAAAGAAGGAATTAGGAAGAGAGCAGGGGGGTTGACCAGCGTGTGCACGAGAAGTGATTGACACTCCATTAGAAATTCCTCCTAGCTTTGATTGGTTAATTTTTGCTCGGGCGCAGTAAATTCTTGCCAATGCCATCAAAACCATTGGAAGGAGCCAAATTTGAATTTTTTTTTTTTTTTTTTTTTTTTGCAGATTACCTGTTTCATGTACTAATGTCAGAATCAAGTGATAGTTTCCGCAAATATGAAATTAGTCATTTCTCTCAGTTACCTACTGCAACTTTACATGTTGAAATGAAAAAAAAATATCACACAAAAAGCTAGAGGCACTTCGAGAGTGCAAACCTCTGCCAAAGCAGCACACTCTAAATCTTGCTGAGTGAACAGGGCTCACAAGAAATTTAAGGATAGGTTCTGACCCTGATTTGAGTGATATGACTCTAATGACTGGGAGCAAAATTCAGTTATTGCGTGTCATAGAATTTCAAGATGGCTGCCATATTGTTTGACCGATCAATGGGCTGAATCCTTGATGTAACAGCAACCCACCCACAAAATTTCATAGGTATTCGTTCATCACTTTTTAAGCTATCTTGTACGCAGACAGACAGACAGACAGATAGACAGAAAAACCAACGCTGGCAAAAATATAACCTCCTTGGAGAAGGTAATTAAAGGTGGATTTCAATCTCTTAACAACCATATGTCCTTGACTGCTTGAGCGAAAACACTACTCTCAAAAATAAACTTTACGATAGATTTGTTTAGTAAACTTTTATGGCATGCGATTACAACGTCCTGCTAGCAGGGGGCGATGCAGCCCCCTCAGCACCCTTACTTCCCCCATCCCCGAGTGTGCGCGTGTTTCAACATGCGTTTAATGGGTTGTCAAATCATTATAAACACTGCCATAAATGCAAGCTTTGTGCAGCTCACCATGTACTGTTTTTGTTTATAATTGCTCAGACATGGATTTCCTTAATTCTGTGGTGATACATAGCAGTGTAGTTCTGTGGTTATCAACTATGTAATCAAGTGTCCGTCTGTCAAAGTCAAAGAACTTTGACTTGCAGTCATGGGTCTATTTTACTGTTGATGTTTTTTTTTGGTTTTTTTTGGTATATGTTCCCCTACAACCTCAAATATTTTTCTTTTGTTTTGTGACCAACACCCCTGCAATTCTGGCACGAATTATTTTGCTCTATGGAACTTTATAAGACTCCTCAGCTTGCTTTCAAGACTTAGTCGTAAAGTCCTGCTGATTAGACCCCTTTTAAGGAGACTTTGTCGTTAATAACTACTCAAATTTATAAGAATGACCAGTGCAGATGCTTTTTTAATTTTTGGTTTTTGGTTATTTCGTCCACCCCATGTATTTCAGTTTTCTTATTTGCACTGACTAATTAAGGCATAATACTGTAGACTACGTATAGTACTTTACTTCTAACAAGTAGAACTGAGAGTCACGGGGCCATGTTTTCTGATAATTATTTTTATGATTATATGTACAGTATATTTCTTGCATAAACAATGAGGTTCCTCTCACAAGCATCTAGTCAGAGAGATCCTGGTATCCTTAGGTATGCCCAGATCAATGTTTCAGCACCTCAACTGTGTCGCCTTGTTGTTTTAATAACATTGCATCAAGGATTTAGCAGTGAGAGAACTCAAACCTCGCCTTGAAGATTGGCTGGCATGTGACTTACCAACACTCCCAGGATTGGCTGGCAGCCAGCAAGGCCCCATGGGAATGTTTCTCCCTTTCTGCTCTCATCATCAGCACCTCTGCGTACAATGACAGCTGTTGCAGGCTTGACACAGTAAGACTGCACCAACAAGTGAGACAATTAAGGAAGGAAGAGAGGGAGGGAAATAAGGAGGGGGAGAGAGAGAGAGAGAGAGAGAGAGAGAGAGAGAGCAAGTCATATTCATTGACCTAACTTTAGTGAACCTACTGTCATCTCATACTCCTAATGCTCAGAAGATTTTTCCCATTCCTGAGTAAAGGATGAGATTCCGTGGGGTAACTGTGTGAACAGCATATGAAGTAAAAGTGGAGTAAAACCTTTTTTATCACAATTTTTTCATCAAATGAAGCACCAGGCAATGATGCTTTACAAGGCCTCAGAAAGGACAGCAATTCAAGGAACTGATTAAATTGGACAGTTATAACCCAAATTTCTATCCTTGTTTGTGCGGCACAATTAAATTGCTGTGCTACAAGTCTGATGAGTTGAAAACTGAAGAGGATGAAAACATATCTTTAAACTGCAACCATTTATTTAATTTAACGTTACATGAACTCAGAAAACATGAAACACTGTCAGATGTGGCTAGTTTTTTGTTAAGGTGAGTCATTTCTACACAAAATTGCATTTCAAAATTTACATTCTTCTGAATTAAATTAACCATCTAATTGCCACAGCACAGCTGCATGTTTAACTGCCTGTGCATTACGTGAATCATTGGAAAACTTGTTAATCAAGGAAAATGACTGAAAATGGTCAAGACTGCTTTATAGTTAAGAAATATTTTTCTACCCCCTTTTAATTTTAGCTGAGCAGCCATCACTGGTGCAAGTGTGCTTTTATATCCAACACTGCATTTTTCTCTTAATGATTCTTCACACAGTATTATAAAAACAACTTTTTATCTCCTCTTAACAGTTTCATGAGGATTGTATCCAAGCCCTTTTATATGACTAATTGGCATTGCTGATACTAATAGCCATTGGTAATGAGTCAGCTGACAGTCAGGATGCAACACCTTTAGCTTTCTCATGCGCTAATCTGTCTTCAATGTCCCGCCAGGCCACAGTAGCTAAAGTGTTGATTTAGATCCAGTGTTCTGCTCTCCCACTGCTCTTGATGTCTTATCTGAAATCAGGGAGGTGGCTGCAGCAAATTTTCTAGAATGTTCCCTATCACCTCTTCTGCTACAGCACCTTCTACCTTTTCATAACAGCAGCCAGGCCCTTCTTTTCTGAGTGCCGGGAGGAGTGCAGCTGTTTTAGGGAGAGAGCTGCAGTCCATTGCAGCATCTCTGGGTTCACCTGCTCAGGACATGACCTCAGAACCACCCTGTCCCAGCTCCTGTCAAAAACCCAAGAAAGCATCACGGACAATGATCTGGCCTGACAGACGGTGTGACTCATAGCACTGCGAGCTCTAAGTGTGTAAAATCTGCTGCCGCACACTCTTTTTCTTTCGAGAGTTAGTTACATAGTGCCATCATGTCGAAGCACAGAACTGAAAAAACATTTCAACAAAATGGATTAAGACAGAATGGACACTTACAGGTGTGAGGGCACGGTGAGGAGCAAACATTGACTTCTGAGTGCAAAAAACATATCTCAGAACTCAGCTCACTGTTCCGTGGATAAACATCAGAATTCAATTAAGTGTTGTCACCTGTAGAGTCGGAATGCTCCAGGAAGCTCAGAGAGATGGAGCAGGTCTGAGCTGTCCAGAACATAATCAGCCCAAGCAGCCAGCTCCTCCACCCTCTCCTGTTGCTGCCGTGGTAACAAGGCTTCCCAGGATAGCTTACCTGTGATGCCAACAAACTCGTAATGTCAAGAGCCTGCTTAATCCAGGCCTGTCAGCTCATGAAATAGTCAATTTGGCATGATAATTATCATTCTACTGTCCTCAAAAGCCATGCTTTAACAGTGTATTGTTCAGCCCTCTGGTGTGTGTGTCTATATATATATATATATATATATATATATATATATATATATATACAAAACCCAAAAACCAGTGAAGTTGTACGTTATTGTAAATCGTAAATAAAAACAGAATACAATGATTTGCAAATCCTTTTCAACCTGTATTCAATTGAATACACTGCAAAGACAAGTTACTTAATGTTAAAAGGTAAACTTTGTAATTTTTTGCAAATATTAGCTCATTTGGAATTTGATGCCTGCAACATGTTTCAAAAAAAAGCTGGCACAAGTGGCAAAAGACTGAGAGAGTTGAGGAATGCTCATCAAACACTTATTTGGAACATCCCACAGGTGAGCAAACATTTTTGGGTGCCATGATTCCACAGGTGAAGCATTTTTCCCATTCCTGAGTAAAGGATGAGATTCCGTGGGGTAACTGTGTGAACACCATATGAAGCAAAAGTGGAGTAAAACCTTTTTTATCACAATTTTTTTCATCAAATGAAGCACCAGGCAATGATCGAACAAGGTTTAAAGGACAACAATTCAAGGAACTGATTAAATTGGACAGTCATAAAAATTTCTATCATGTTTTGTGGTCACAATTAAATTGCTGTTCTACAAGTCTGATGAGTTGAAAACTGAAGAGGATTAAAAACATATCTTTAAAACTGCAACCATTTATTTAATTTAACGTTAGATGAACTCAGAAAACATGAAACACTGTCAGATGTGGCTAGTTTTTTTGTTAAGGTGAGTCATACACACAAAATTGCATTTCAAAATTTACATTCTTCTGAATTAAATTAACCACTGTCAGCACAGCTGCATGTTTCTGCCTGTGCATTACGTGAATCATTGGAAAACTTGTTAATCAAGGAAAATGACTGAAAATGGTCAAGACTGCTTTATAGTTAAGAAATTCAGAAAACCCCTTTTAATTTTAGCTGAGCAGCCATCACTGGTGCAAGTGTGCTTTTATATCCAACACTGCATTTTTTCTCTTAATGATTCTTCACACAGTATTATAAAACAACTTTTTATCTCCTCTTAACAGTTTCATGAGGATTGCATCCAAGCCCTTTTATATGACTAATTGGCATTAAGATGGACTAATGCAAATTGGTAAAAGTGTTCTGACAGTCAGGATGCAACACATTTCAAAATTTTCTTTGCTAATCTGTCTTCAATGTCCTCCGGACCACAGTAGCTAAAAGTGTTGATTTAGATCCAGTGTTCTGCTCTCCCACTGCTCTTGATGTCTTATCTGAAATCAGGAGGTGGCTGCAGCAAATTTTCTAGAATGTTCCCTATATTCTGCCACAGCACCTTCTTTTTTTTTCATAACAGCAGCCAGGCCCTTCTTTTTTGCGGGAGGAGTGCAAGGAGAGAGCTGCAGTCCATTGCAGCATCTCTGGGTTCACCTTTTTCAGGACATGACCTCAGAACCACCTGTCCCAGCTCCTGTCAAAAACCCAAAAAGCATCACGGACAATGATCTGGCCTGACAGCGGTGTGACTCATAGCAAAAGAGCTCTAAGTGTGTAAAATCTAGACTTTTTCTTTTGCCTGTTAGTTCATAGTGCCACCTGTCTCCAGAACTGAAAAAACATTTCAACAAAATGGATTAAGACAGAATGGACACTTACAGGTGTGAGGGGACTGTTGAACAACATTGAAGCTGAGTGCAAAAACATAATCAGAACTCAGTTCCTGTTCCTGGAAAAACATCAAAAATTGGTCTCACCAGTTCCCAAATTTCCAGGAAGCTGTTGTTAGATGGAAGGTCTGATGTGTCACAGAACATAATCAGCCCAAGCAGCCAACTTTTTCTCCTGTTGCTGCCTTTAAATTCCCAGGATAATGATTATTTGCAAAAAAAAAAAAAGTTTCTCAGTTTGAACATTAAACAGGCCTTGTCTTTGAAATAGTGTATTCAATTGAATATAATTTGAAAAGGATTTGCAAAACAGTGTATTCTTTTTTATCTATATATTTATATATATATATATATATGGTTTATATTTATATATATATATATATAATGAAATCTAATACAGGGAACACCACTATTGGACAGTCACTTTTTTTTTTTTTTTTGCTATTTTGCCTCTATAGGCAGAGCGGATCATTAGATCTGTATCAAGTTGAACATGCATTTCACATGCTGAACAGGAGACTAAAAGCAAAAAAAAAAAATCCTGAAATAAGCAGGAACTGTAGATTGCTGCAGTGCAGGCCTGGCATTGCATCACCAGGAAAGATGTCCATTCGTCACGAATTTCAAGCAGTCAGTGCATGCAAAGGATATGAAAACATGGAAAATGATTATCTACATTCTGTTAAACTGTCCAACTTCCCAACATGCGTTTTTTTCATGCACTCAAAAATGGTCCTACGTTCATCCGATATGGATGAAAACACCCTCAAATGCATTTCAACCTCATTCTCATTATATCCTTTCAAACTCAAAGTGCCATAGTACAGAACCAAACTAAAATGTATCACTGTCCAATGAATGATGTTCCTTGTATAAACATTATGAAAAGCTTTTACTACTACGGTTCCTCGAACTTAAATTTTCAAGAATTATTTGGTGGATATTTTATGGAAATATGTGTGCAGGACTAGGAAAAGGGGTCACTTGGGTCATTTTATGAAAATTGAGATTTTCCAACAAAATCAAAGAGTATTCCAAGTTTTTCACAGCAAAGTGGTGTAAATTGACAGTAGAGTAGTTTGAAATTCTAGCTTTGCACATGCATTTAAGGTTAAATTAAACAGGTTGAACTTTGACCCAGTTAATCTAAGAATGGAAAAAAAATCCCAAGTGACCCCTTTCCCTGGTCCTGCACACATGTTGATTAATCCATAAGAACCCTCTGACCCCTTTTTTATTTAAGGGGAATCATGGGGGATATTAACTCTTTCCCTCTCACTAGCGCCTCTCGACGCCTATCCCTTCTTACCCCACAAGAGTTAAAAAGACCAAATGGACCTTGAGAAACATTTCTGAAACGGGTTAATTTCTTCTGGTTTAAGTACTGGGTTATATCTTCCTGAAACAAACTGTAGTTTCATTTTAGTGGTCGATTACCATATTTATCTTGAAGCATCTCAGTACATAACTTTTGTTGAACAATGTCGTATTTGTCATCAATGTGCTGCAGCAGGTCAGCAGAGGTTTTCCAAAGCTCATTGGGTTCTGCAGGCCAGTGACTCTTCACTCCATAGTAGATAGATGGCAAGACACATCGGAGTCCTTCTGACAAAAACCTGCAACATCAAATTGATTTCAAAAACTGTGTAATGTTTGACGACATATGGTACTGGTATGGTAAATGTAATACGATAGCGCAGCATTTTGAGAAATCCCTTGTGTGGAATCAGCGATAGTGCTTCTCAGTTATGTGGACTCTTGTAACACACTCTCCAGTGAGCCACAAAATATTGTGCAATCTACATTACTGGAAGGAGCCAGAGTGCACACTTTACCTGTCACTAGTGACAACTGGCACCATAGTCTAAGTCCAGTATGCCAGTCGGACCTCCAAGTTAGCTCATGACATATAGCCAATGGTAAAAACTGTAGATATCGAGCACTTTATCAGTGCTTGCTATCAACTCCTTTTAGTTGATCCACTCTGGAACCGTGAAATAAATTTTTGCCAGAGTTGGGTCCAAGTACTTTCAAGTACTTTTGAGAATTGTATGCAAGCATTTTTTTTTACATACCATAGTGCTTGTATTTGTATCTGAGTACCACCTAATAATGCCTAATAATACCTAATAATAGGCCTAATGCCTAATAATACTAATAATAAGCTTGTACTTGTAAGTACTTTTCAAAATATTTGACCAATCTGTCAGCACTTAGGAGACAGATTGGTCAAGAACTTTGAAAAGTATTTGAATACAAGTACAAGTACTTTAGGCATTAATAGGAAGTACTCTGATACAAGTGCAAGCACTTTGGTATTAAAAAAAAAATACTTGCATCCAATTCTTGAAAGTACTTGAACCCAACTCTGTTATGATTCTGTTCTGCTCTGCCCATGTTCTGTTCATGTTTTGCATTTGCCTTGTTCCATGCCATGTTTTGTTTCTGTTTATTCATGCATTTCCTGCCATAGTCCAATTCCCCAGTTAGATTCCGGTCATTGTTTTGTATTTCACCATGCATTGCACTTTGTCTCCCCCGGTCTGATCTTGTGTTATGTGACAGCTTATTTCCCCTAGTATTGTGTGCCAAGCTTTCAGGCGATTTCATGGTTTCTGGGTTTTCAATAGTTCCTTCTAATCTCGTTTGCTTCCTTCACCTTGCTTTTCTATATTACTAACCAATACTAACAGTTTGTTGTTTTTGGTAAAGTTACTAACCTAGACTAACATTGTATATAATACTAACTTACTAACGAGCACTAGGGATTGTATAGCTGCACCTTACTAATTGATTAACAAGCTCTCAGCACTCGCCCTGTTCTAGTCTCCGCACTTTGTCTTCACTCAATCTAATTTGCTGCGTTTCAGCGGATCCTCCGCACCTGCTTAACTCTGTTCTGCCTCTCATTATCTGTGCACGTTAGAACTCCCTAACCGGAGCTGTATGTTTTGTCAATAGGCTGTCTCGTGATCCCTGTCCGCGTTTTGGCTTTTGCCTATTTCATGTGATTAGGTTCTCCCTCGTGTTTGCTCCTTTGTAATTAGTCTGATCCAATTCACCTGTCCCTAATCATAGCATGTGACTTCCCCTGTGTGTATTTAAGCAGTCTACTCACAGCAGTTCCCCGTCAGAATGTTTCCCTTGTGCTATGCTTGTTTTTGCTTTGTATTCTCTTGTGATTCACTTCTGACTGGACCGTCCCTGATTACCGATTTTGGCTCTGTTTTGGATTGCTTGTTTCTTCTGTGTATCAAACCCTTTTTTGCCCGACTATGAATTCTGTGATTGGTGCCCTGTTAACGACTCAGATTTCGCCCTGTGGATTTTTGATTTTGGACTGGACTTTGTACCGTTGCCTCCTGCTCTGCGGGGGTTCGCCCCCTTTCTCAATAAAATCCTATTTTACTGCATTTCCTAGTTCTCGTGTCTGGTTCCAGATTGCTACCTCACAAACTCTGATTTTTACTGCGATGAAATTTGACTAAGTTTGGCTTCTGAGCAGTTTGAATTGGAACTCTAGGAATGTTGTTCACTTGGAAATGTTTTCTTGGCATAAAGGCTTCCGAGACTGCCCTCGCAAGGAAAACGACAACTACAGGAAGTGACAAACCTATATGTACATTTAAGTGACAGATGTCTCCAGCGGCTGCAGAAGTAAGGATCACGGCATAGGAGGAAATGATGTCAATATAAAGTGCGATAGTCTGCACAGGGTGGAGATCGGGGTGACTGGGTGGGTGTATAAAACAACAAACTTTCCCACAGGAGGCCAGAGCTCAATTCTTAGTTTAATATTTTGAAATGCGAGGCATGACTGTCTTTTTTTGAAACCGAGATCGCCTTTCCTAACCATAAACCTGTACCAAGCCCTAACTCAATCCTTAACCTAACCTTAAAGGAAGTTGTAACTTTATCCCAAAGCCACAATGTTTTTCTAACTGATTTGTCTTTGAAGGATGGAATGCTGCAGTTCCTTATGGTAATTAAGGATTTGCTCCCCCTATGGTGTCAGAAATGCTCCTACAGGCCATCCCTGAGGTAACTGCGGTTTATCTCTTTCTGCTGGTAGGCGCAGTAATTTAGGAAACGCTCCTGTGGGTGTATTAAAGAGTAGGAAAAAATAATCCATGTGGTTGGAGGATATGTTTCCATTGTCACTGTCTTTAGAGCATTAGCTGCTGAGCAATTTGTCATTTAAAATTATCGTAGCACAAAATAAATACATAAGTTTCCAAAGTGTAGCTTGAATTACAGACAAGATTATTTCTGCTCATATTAATTTTATTCTTAGCAAGCAGAGATTAGTTAAAGGGAAAGTTCACCCAAAAATGAAAATTCACTCATCATCTACTCACCCCAAGGCTTATTGAAGTGTCCATGAATTTCTTTATTCCTCAAAACACTTTTGGAGTTACAAAGAAAAACAGCATTGAAAACAAATCCAAATCAATTGAAGTCAACGGAGACCACTTTTTCAAGCATAAAAAACATTTAAAAACCACAAAATGCCTCCATACTGCTCTTGCGGCATAATCCAAGTGTCCGTAAGCCCCGACATTCAAATTTGATTTGTAAAGACGTCTTTTCATGATATTTTTAGCCTTAATGTCCAAAATAGCCGCCTTGTTCATTTTCACGAAGTATAAAATTCAAGACCTCTAGCTACGGTGGCCAACGAGGGCAAAAAAATTCTCCAACGGCTCTAAACATCTCCAATTGGAGGAACGCGTTGCAGTTTTGAATGTTCGTATTCACTGACTGAACAGTGCATTTTTATGGTCGGCCAACTTAGTGAGGTCGACTTCTTCCGCAAAAATAAACAGGGTTCTTAGCTAAGTGGCTACATTGGATATTTAGGCTAAAATATAGTGAAACGAGGTCTTTACGAGTCAAATTTGAATGTCGGGGCTTACGGACACTTGGATTATGCCGCATGAGCAGTATGGAGGCATTTTGTGGTTTTTAAATTATGTTTTTTACGCTTGAAGAAGTGGTCTCCGTTGACTTCAATTGATTTGGATTTGTCTTCAATGCTGTTTTTCTTTGTAACTCCAAAAGTGTTTTGAGGAAGAAAGATATTCATGGACCCTTCGATTAGCCTTGGGGTGAGTTGATGAGTGAATTTTCATTTTTGGGTGAACTGTTCCTTTAAAGGCCACTCAACAGCCAGGCATTTTTTGAGCCCCGTGGTATATAGAGATCTAGTATTCGAGAGTTTGGAATCTGTAAAATGTTTTTAAAAGATGAACAACTAAAATGTCCATGAACACAGTTTAAAAATTATTGCACGGGTAATTAATTAGTATGTAAACACACACTTCACTATTTTATTGACAGAAATGATCAGTCCTATAAACAACAAGCCTTTTCCCCTTTACTGTAATTCTGTCCTCCATGAAGAATATTTTATTTAACATTGTTAAAACCATTCAAAGGATTAGCCAGATGAAAACTGTGGTAAAGATCGTCAAAGAGCCTTTGATGTTAGCTGCCCCCACAGTGAGGATACAGCCCATTTTTATTAAGCCGCCTTAAAATAGGAAAATAAAATTTAAAAAGGAATTCTACATTCTGTTGGAATAGCGATAGAATGCCAAAGTGGCAGGGTTCAGCTCACTGAGTTTCTGCTCATCCCTATCCAAAGAATCTCTGAAACTAGAATAAATGACAGTGCGAAGCTGAATTGAATACAAAACCAGCTGCAAGATATTGTTAATGGATTATGTTGGTGTGAAGGTCGGCGGTTGTCATTAGTATGTGCTTCTGTTCACCTGCTACAGACCCTTCTCGCTTCCTTTCGCAGTCGGTGCACATACACACTACTCGGTGCTCTCTGATCCTGTGTGCAACCCGCCTGGAGAGCAAAGGGAGAGCGGCATCACTAAAGAACCAGTATAAAAACGCCTCAGTTGTTAATATTAGCCTGCTATCTGAAAGCAGCGCTACTGAACTGAGACTGAAATAGGGTACTGCATGAGGCAGATGAAGGATGAGACTGGAGCACTCAAATCACTTGCATTAATTTATTGAGGTGCCATGACTAACGTTTCAAAGCACTGCATCTTTGTCAAAGAAGAACCTCTTCAACACACTGCAATCTTTAAGGACGACTAAGTCAAATGTTTATGAAGACAAATCATTTCACATTGGTTCAATCTCACGTTGGTACTTTTCCAAAAAGTCCTATGGTATCAAAAAAAAAACCACCCTCCTGTCCTCACCTGAAACTGCTTCATGTTCTGACTTTGGTCTCGTGGCTCCTCAAGTGGGAAGGGCATTTTCAGCCTACTAATGCTGTCTGGATACTTTCCACTGAGTATGCCAGCATTCAGGATCAGTGCCTCCCAGTACAACTGAATGGAAAATTAGTGTCAGCTGATGCACAGTACTGTGCTTTTTGTAGAAGGCTTAAAAGCTGCATCAGATACTCAAAACTAGCTAACACAAATAACATGACAGAATGGATCAAACAGCGGTGCTGTGGACCAATACTCTGCTTTAAAATGCACAAGCAATGCAAGCAGCTCATTAAATCAAACTGTTTAAAAGAGCAGGCATATGTGGAACTCTAGACAACAATTAAATACCAACACAGGGCAAATTTCCCGGCCTCTGATGATATCATGTCATGGTTTGTGAGGTGTGTGTGTTGTTTGGACCTTTCTTTACGGCTCTCGTCCGGGGACGATATCGAATTCCTGGGCCATCAAATTCTTTACCCAGCTGGTTCATTGAGCTGGGGCGGCGGTTCCCCAGAATCTATATAAGCAGGATGTCCGGCACGCCTCCTTCGCTAGAGTGTCTGTGTTTAGCTTCGCACTATAGCCGAAGATATCTTTAGTCAGGTTTTGTATGACTTTCTATCTTCTTATTATTGGAGTTTCTTCTCCCTTTTTCTATCTTGCTTTGCTTCCGTGGTTCGGACTGTTATATGTCCTTTGGAAGCGCGAGTACTTGCGTTTGGTCTATATTATTCTCTGTGTTTGTACTGTGTTCGTGCTACTGTTTCTCTCTGTTGTTGCGCTTGGCCTCTGTATACTACCGGCCATTACATATCATGCAACAAGAATGGATTAGCTCAGCATCATCAGCCAACATGAATGTAAAGGGCTAAGTAGCTACACTGAAAAGATGGATTACCTTTTCTTCAAGTGCATGCTCTTTTTCAATTTCAAGCAGAACGTCCAAAATTTTCTCAGCATGACAAAAGGTCCTTTCATAGTCCCCAGTAACCTGCAGAAAAAATGACAACTGCAAGGTAAGCAAGAAAATGAGGAGGGCGAGCTTGTACTAGTTTAGTAAAACCAAACCACTCTCAAAAACAAAGGAATACTTCCTAATACCTGAAATAAGGGCACTGAGGTTAACAACAGGAATGATGAACTTTCCTCCAAACCCCTAAATTACACCACATACGTGTTTGGTCCGCCTCAGCCGCTGGCTGTTAACGGACAACAAAGCACGGAGCTAAAACGCAGTGGAGCGGATACAGATCAAAGACGCTTCTGGTGTAATCCCGGGGTAAGGCACGCGCCATTGTCATAGTCATATGGTCCTTTTAATATGAATAGGCAACAGTGAATGTGAACCATTAGCTGAGCATGCCCTCACCTTTCTGACTGCCCTCATGGTGTCCTGCTGGCTCACGCAGGTATGGAACACTCTGTTATACACATTCTGGATTTCTCCAGTGGACAACGTGTCCTCTGCCGACACACCCAGAGTGTCATAAACCACACTGAGGTCCAATTCCATCATCAAAAGGCTAACCTGACCATCGAAAAAAAAGGCAATTACTTGTGAGAATTTATGACACTCTCAGGCTGAAAAAAGTACAAAATGTCGCGATACATAACAATTGAGAATCACACAAATAACAAATACAAACACAAACCCCTATTCCAATGGAGTTGGGACGTTGTGTAAAACGTGAATAAAAACAATACAATGATTTGCAAATCCTTTTCGACCTACATTCAATTGAGTATGCTACAAAGAAAAAATATTTAATGTTCAAACTGATAAACTTCATTGTTTTTTTTGGAAATATTCACTCATTTTGAATTTGATGCCTGCTACACATTCCAGAAAAGCTGGGCAAAAACAGACTGGGAAAGTTGAGGAATGCTCAAAAAACACCTGTTTGGAACATTCCACAGGTGAACAGGTTAATTGGAAACAGGTGAGTGTCATAATTAGGTATAAAAGGATCATCCCCAAAAGGCTCAGTCGTTCACAAGCAAGGATGGGGCCAGATTTATCACTTTGTGAACAACTGCGTGAGCAATTAGTCCAACAGTTTAAGAACAACCTTTCTCAACGTGCAATTGCAAGGAATTTAGGGATTTCATCATCTAGTCCATAATATCATCAAAAGATTCAGACAATCCGCAGAAATCTCTACACATAAGCGGCAAGGCTAAAAACCAATATAGAATGCCCGTGACCGTCGGTCCCTCAGGCGACACTGCATTAAAAACCAGCATCATTCTGTGAGGGATATTACCATGTGGGCTCAGGAACACTTCGGAAAACCATTGTCAGTTAACATAGTTTGTCGCTACACCTACAAGCGCAAGTTAAAACTCTACCATGCAAAGCAAAAGCCATATATCAACAACACCCAGAAATGCCGCCAGCTTCTCTGGGCCCAAGCTCATCTGAGATGGACTGACGAAAAGTGGATAGGTGTGCTGTGGTCTGACGAGTCCACATTTCAAATTGTTTTTAGAAATTATGGACATCGTGTCCTCCGGGCTAAAGAGAAAAAGGACCATCCAGATTGTTCTCAGCGCAAAGTTCAAAAGCTAGCATCTGTGATGGCATGGGGATGTGTTAGTGCCCATGGCATGGGTAACTTGCTCATCTGTGAAGGCATCATTAATGCTGAAAGGTACATACAGGTTTTGGAGCAACAAATGCTGCTATCCAAGCGACGTCTTTTTCAGGGACATCCCTGCTTATTTCAGCAAGACAATGCTAAGCCACATTCTAAAAGTGTTACAACAGTGTGGCTTCGTGGTAAAAGATTGCGGGTAATAGACTGGCCTGCCTGCAGTCCAGACCTGTCTCCCATTGAAAATGTCTGGCGCATTATGAAGCGCAAAATATGACAACGGAGACCCCGTACTGTTGAGCAACTGAAGTCGTACATCAAGCAAGAATGGGAAGAATTCCACCTACAAAGTTAGTGTCCTCAGTTCCCAAACGCCCACTGAGTGTTTCGTACCCGAATGACCTTTGACCTTTGCTCAGTGACCTTGACCTTTGAAACTTTGTCCGGGCCGTTTCTCTCAAACCGCTTGGGTTAGGAACTTCATTTTTCATATGTGGACTCGCCTTGGTGGGTACCCATGTCTCATCGAGGTTTTGTACACAAATGACCTTGGACCTTTGCTCAGTGACCTTAACCTTTGAAACTTTGTCTGGGCCGTTTCTCTCAAACCACTTGGGTTAGGAACTTCATTTTGCATATGTGGACTTGCCTTGGTGGGTAGCCGTGTCTCATCCAGGTTTCGTACCTGCATGACCTTTGACCTTTGCTCAGTGACCTTGACCTTTGAAACTGTGTCCGGGCCGTTTATCTCAAACCACTTGGGTTTTGCGTTTGTGGATTCGCTTTAGTCGTAGAAGTGCCTTGTCCTGGTTGAATATGTCTGGGCTGAGGGGTACTGCCTTTGCTCCCGTGAAGCACATTTTTACACCATGTTATCTGTGTTCAAACAAAATCCTACAAACTTCAGAATCTGCTATCACCACAATAAAAAATAATCAACTAATCAAACAATTGGAAATATTCTGCCCAGACCAGTCCATGACATCATGAGGGCTGGACATGTATTTCGAGTGTGCGGAGTCACAGTATAAGTATTGAAAGTTGCGTTGATGATCAAGAGTGTTTTGAGAGATACAAGTTGTTTGAATTACATTGAATTGTTTGCTGGAAATCTATATTTAAAGGATCCATTACTTGGTATTTACGCTCATAAAAAATAAGTGATTTGGGTCTCTAAAGCATAATGTTTTGTGGTAATTTGCGAAAAAGACACAACATTCACATTTATTTTGCCTTTTTTATCAAGCCAATCTTGCCCTCATGAGAAAATTTCGAGATTTTGACTCGGCCGGAAGATGGAGGCATGACTGGGTGGAAGGGGTGGTGCGAGGGAAGAGGGTGGGAGGATGGAGGAGTGGCTTGAAAACACAGCCATAGCAACGTGTGCATAGTAACACAACATGTGACCTCACCATGGCTGAATCTATCGACCATTTTGGGTGGCTTAGATGTGCTCCTGCCGTCTGAGTGCAATACACTGGCTGTGTGAGATGTGCTATTATAAAACGGGTGCTTCCCATCCTTAAATGTGATTGGCTGAGTCGCGTTCCATGCCAGTATAAAATCACTGTAACCCACTGCATTCTGAGGCAGACCGCAGCACAAAATATCCCTGCGCGCGTAGCCTAGCAACCAACTACTCTGCACTCAACTGACTCATTAGGTTACGTTTGTTTCAAGACTTTTAGCTCGCTATTTCAGTGTTAGCGAAGTTTACCCTTTAAGCCTGCTAACCAGTTGGCTATCTACCTAGCTAGCTATAGCATTATAGAATTCGATATCACTAGCTTGCTAGCTATGTTGCTAACTAGCTCGCTATTTCAGTATTTGTGATAAATTGTTGATTTTTTTTCTTATGTTTATTTTGTGGGCTATATGTAGGGTAACCACATCCATTGTAGTGAACGCTAGCTAGTTGACAAGCTGGCTAGCAAACGAATGCGCAATTCAACATATTTTCCTGGACACCGGCAAATGTGGAGGACAAAAGTCAATCTTGTTCCCTACTCTCACTGCTAGTTGTAATGATATGGCCGATCGGCGCGAGTTGAGAACAGGTTGAGAACAAGGAAACTCGAAACAAATGTAAGATTTTTAAACGGGGCCTTTGGGAGACCGAAGGAGACATTCCAAATAGCCTGCTTTCATGGTATATCTACATTAACTAGCCCAAATAGCCTGATGTGACATGATAATGGCGCTAGATGAAAAAGCAATCTTGGCATCTGTGTTGCTTGCTAACCATTCTGTCCACTCTATCTTGCTTAGTGGAAGAATGAATAATACTCAGTTTTATTGTTGCATTATTACCAATAAATTGTTGATTTTTTTTCTTGTGTGTTTATTTAATGGGCTATATGTAGGGTTACCGTTTTATAAAAGCAATAAGCCCCTTGAAGCAGTGGGTTACAGTGATTCTACAATGGCGGAGGGGCACTATAGCCTGACTCCGCCAGCCTTCGTACTTCCGCTTAATTTCATTTCGCTTCACTACTCCGCCTGGTCACTCGGAGCTCTGCCTCGTTTACCTCGGCAGAAAATACACTGGACCAACCAACGAACAGAAGGCATGGCCAAGAGCCATGATGTAGCCGCTGCACCGAGTTTGAAATTGTTGTCTCCGAAATCAACAATGGCCACGGACATAGATACACGGGAGGCCATTCGCTCTGTCGTGGAGAAAATCCCGACTTATAGCCACAACAAGGTGAATGTTTGATTAGTTTTTGAATGGAAATGATGTTGTAGTGCGACTCCCTACAGGTTTCAAGAAAAGTTGTCATATCTACTTAATATCCATCATGAAACATATGAAATAGGCACCCTAGGCTGTTCATCTGTGAGAGACAGCCGAACCACCTCAGCTAGCTTGTAGCTTCTAGTGTTACATTGCCCGCAAATTTTACTCTATTTAAGTTAGCAGCGAACGTTTTAAAAGCCGTGTTTATGTTCATGTCAGAAGACCTATTTGCTGTCTCAGTGTTATGTTGTCATTATCCATGAATGAAATGGCTGTCTGAGACAGCCAAACGCTTGGAGCCAAACTATGTTACTATAAAGTTAGATAGCGAGCTCGGTATGATGTTAGCGCAAGTATGGTTAACGGTTCAGTTTTCGTGTCAGTGCAGATTTCGTCCTGATGTAAATAATGCGTTATTCTCGCCGATTCTGCCGTTGGTTTCGGGTCTCTTACGTTTTTTTTTTTTTAATAGTAGCATTATCGGCGGGAGAAACAATAGCTCAACAGTGTGTTTCTTGTAAGAAGAACAGAAAGAGCACCTTTAGTTCTTTTAAGTGAATGAGTGAAGGCTAAAATTTGGTAGATGGGCATATGCATGGGTACAGTATTAACTTTAATGTACTGATCAGTTTGTTTTCGCTGCATTCCTGGTAGGAAGGACTGTGTTTACAGCGGAAATACTAGGCGGCTGAGTCGGCGCATAACATACGTTATCGCCAAACGTTAGTGATTAGTTTACGGGTACACCAATGATTTTAAACTTCAGACAAGCGCCCACCCACCAGGAAGTAAACACTTGTCAATGACGACTGTCCAGACTCTGTGTACGAAGCAAAGCGAAGTAGCAGAGTCTGGTTTTACCAGGCTAGGGGCACTAAGGCACTCCGTTGCGCGTCGTGCCTTAGAACGCCCCTCAGCCGTTGTAGAATCACTGTAACCCACTGCGTCTCGGGGCTTATTCCTTTAGTGAACTAGCCTAAAAGGGGGAATATATATGTCATGCCACCCAGACACTTACACGATTATTGTTCCCGCTCTGGCACGCAATGCGTCGTGGCAATGATTAAAGTCTTCGGGAACGAGCAAGAGGAGTGTGTGAAGGGTGCAGGGGTGCATGCCAAGCCGTAGAGAAAATTTTGAACTGTTCAAAAATTCAGCACGCATTCGGCACGCAATGTTCGTGCCATGTGCATGCCACTTGCGTGAACCATTCGTGAACACTACGCGAACTCGGCGCGAACACTGCCGACGGTGCGTGTCAATGCGTGCCGTGTTAGGGTGTTGTCACGAGTTGTTCATGTGATCATGGCATGCCCAGCTCACGCATAGTTTGCGCATGTAACGAACCATTCGCGCATGGCAGGAACTTCTCACAAAGTGATCACGCATTGCTTAGACAGTGCGTGACTTATGCTGTACAGTGCGCGAACAGGGCGCAAACAAGGCTTCGCTGTGTATCACCGAAATGGCACGCCTTGCCACGACGCATTGCGCGACATTGCGGGGACAAAAATCGCGCAAGTGTCAGGGTGGCATCACATGCAACCTAACGTTAGTACATCTAAGTTCCATGATCATTTAATCAAGAGTAACACGCTGTGTTTGGATAGCATAAAAAGACAACAACATAGTGTAAAACCCATAAAACAATAACCAACGGCGGAAATTGTAGGGCGAAGGTTCAACGTGTGTTTTTGGCAGGTATTCCTAGTATTAGCATGCGCGACGTCCTGGCTGGTGCGAATCACAATAAAATGGATATATTTTCTCCGTTCGAAGGACGGGGCACAAAAGCACAACGGTTACAATTAATCTGACTCCATAATAAATTTAGAATACCAAATTTAGTTATACCCTCGTTAAATATCTGACTCCAAATTAGAATTAGAATTAGAATCCATAATCTAGAGAAACCTGCGTGGGTCTCGAGCGACTACACCTTCAACTCTTAGGATACTACCGCCGTCGCTAACATGTACTCCCGGGTTTTTAGTACTGTTACCGGATCCTAGGTTCGTTGATTAGATTAGAGGTTGGAAGTCAGCCATCACTGCAACAGCATCTTTTGGCTTGAATACAGCGAACCCAGATCTATGCACGCCCATGGGTTCCTTCAGGGTATTTTAACAGATAACCGACTTTTCGTCCATGGGTTTCCTTTAGGCTAAAATCCCAGAACCGGCAATACATAAACCCTTTATGTAAGTAGATCATGGTTGTCTCTCCAACTTAATAAAATCAATATCCAGAGCAGGCCGCTGGCCAGTCGTACCTCGGTCGGGATTATACCCCTAGGTATCCGTTGCAACGCGGCTAGAAAGAATAAAAGGATTAAGAGTCACGGAGACCACGCAATCTTAACAAGAATAACAATAATTTATTCCCCAGGTAGGCAAAAGCTTAAATCAAACAAATCAACACTAAGCCAATTACAAGTTACACACAATTTAGAAAAGGAGAATAAAGTCATACCTGGAGGAAAAGGATACACGCACTAACGTGCGCGGGAAGTTAGAAACACGATGTTACATCATTGAAAAGGCTACTCACGCACTAACGTGCGCGGGGAGAGATCGGATACGATCTTCCCAGAATGGTTTGTTTCTCTTTGCTTTAAGCCAAATCACGTCTTTGATCCAGGCGGCATGGCCATAAACACCTTGAAGGGGGGTCGAATCCGGTTTTTGGGTTCCCACCATTGGAAGGATGTAATAAAACACTTCAGCAGCGAGAGGAGAATAGGGTGATTACCAGAGAGTATTCGGACCAAATTCTCAGGAGTTTCCAAAAGGGAACGAACCATAATTTCAATGGGAATGAAACATACTCCATTCAACTCCTTAGATTCCCCCGAGAATAACAAGACCAAACATGATATGAATATGTACTAATATGATGCAGTTGTCATGAAAAAGTCTTAAGATGAATTAATATATAGATAAATTGGGTTATAAGTCCAGAAGTGATTTATTTGCAGAATATTGAATATATAAGCATATTATGCTCTTCCCAGAGGTTTAGATTATTTGAAACAGATTAATATAACTGGACTTTAACTTAAGACTTAGGCCAGTAATATGACTCGCTGGGGGCATTGTGTCAGCCAGAGCCCTGCAACAACCCCCCCTGTGGTGAGACCATTGTCACCTCCTGGAAGTCCACAAAAGTTTTATTGCTATCTGGCATGGCTCTGGACGAAGCTTATCAGGCATTTGTCGCATATATTTCCAGATTCTACAATAGCTACAGTTTTTAGCATCTATAGATTCCTCAGGTTGTCTAGTTTCATGTGATGTGTTTATCTTCACTTTAGCTGAAAGTGAGCCCGCTACAGCCTCGGAAATACGGCATGTCAGGCGAAGCCTTGGGCTGTGAGGGTAATGTTTACGTATTGGGTATACTGCCAAGTTTCTTTTGAACTGCACCACACTCCATGCAATAGCTTACGGTAATGTAATGATAACATTAAAGTTGGGGGAACAAAGTTGTCAGCTAATGCCAAAGTTGACATTTACTTTAAAGCGGCGGGTTCTGTAGTGTTGGAACAGCACCTTTCTGGAGGCGCAGGTTTTCAGCTAAGCCAGCTTTGTACTGGCCTAAGTTGAAGAAAGAGTCCGACGTGAAATGCTGAGCACACCGGAATAGGTTTGTGGCAGGGGCCGCAGGATCCTTGTCCGCAAAAACAAATGCAATCCACTTGTTCCTCCGTGTTTCATCGCCCAATGGAATGTTAGAAAGTTTTTATGTGGATTTTGGCAACCAACTACAGAGCATTTGTGTGCACCTGAACCTATAGCTCTTGTCTTCTCGGATATTTTTTTCTTAGGCATGTTTGCAGAAAACAGTTGGCGCGATTTGCTACTCCGTAGCCGAACCTTGAGTCCTCCTCCGCGCAGGTACTCGTCATCAGTATGCCCAATCTGAAATCTCAATTTTTCATGCCTACGGAGTTGATGAGGAAAAAAGGAAGAAAGGAAGCTGCTTTGACTCTAAAACATCTCAGATTTTGTAAGAGTGAGGGATGACTAATGTAAACATGCAATAACTAGGAAAATGTGTTTTTCAGGTAATGGATCCTTTAATCCCCGACAATGCCACAGTGCGCGGTTGTTGGGTATTCTAACGAAATGTGCGATCCGAACCTGACTGATGTGACCTTTCACCATTTTACCTTTAATACAAAAGAGATACCAGCCCGGGTGACGTAGGCATCTTCTTCCAGCCGAACGAACATGGCGGCTTTTTTATGCTGTCTTATACTCAACATTTACATGCAGTTTGCACAGTACAAAGAAAATTTTTTTAATTGCTTATTGTTTTGGATTGCTGAGATTATGTTCTTTATTTGGCAATGTAACTTGACTGTAGTTTTTTTTATCCTTTTAAGCCACACACCAAAGCAAATTCTAAGAGAGCAAAAATTAATGTTACCCTTGTGAGGGTAGTCATATCTTCTGCAATTTGACAACCCTCTGAATCTGGGTCTCATTCAGAGCTTTGGCTGATTTTTGCTGAACTGGTTGCAACAAAGGTCAACAATTTTGTCTGTCACAAAAGATAATTTTTATTAACTGCTGGATAGATACTATGGGCAAGTATATTAGGCAGTTTGCGCCTCAGGCTTGGCTGAGGAGTTTAATTCATAAAATTCCTGGGAAACAGGGATGAGACTTAACTCGTCTGTATTCTAAACCATGTTTCAGCTCGGCTTGCCAGTGAATATTCAATAACTGATCCGGGTGTGCCATCTATTGATAGAATAGCATTACTTGCATAAGTAGAGCAGCTCCATGATTGCTGGCGTCTACATCAGCGCAGAGGGGTTAAAAAAAGAAATCTGTGTGTGTAAAGGGCATGGCCAAAAATCAACACAAATATCACTGACTTTCGAGGCCTCAGTTGGCACTGCCTAAAATACTGGCATGTTTCTGTTACGTATATGCCACATTGGCTGAAGAAAACTCTGGGAAGTTGCTGTCAGTAAACACAATTTGTCACAGCATCTACAAATGCAAGTTAAGACTGTGCTGTGTGAAACCCAATTCATAAATCAACCACATCTCAAACACAGCACTGACTTTAGTGGACTTTAGTGCATTGTAGATGGACTGCCACAAAGTGGAGAAAAGAGCTGTAGTCTGACAAGTCTACATTTATTTATTTATTCAACTTTATTTGGAAACGGTGGACTTTGTGTTCTCCAAGCTAAAGAGCAAATGAACCACCATTATTGGATCCAATATACAGCACAAAAAGCAGTGTTTCTCAGAGTATGGGATTGCAGAAGCATAATTAATGTTGAAGCATACATCTGCATTTGGAGCAACAAATGACCTCAATTCCACAAGAACTGAAACCACATGTAAAATACAGTAGAAAACACAACTACTTAAAATTGTATTTTACATAAAAGCAATTGAAAAAGCACACACACACACACACACACACACACACGCACACACACATATATATATATATACACACACACACATACAGTTGCAATCAAAATTATTAAACCCCTGTTGCAAATTAGGTTTACTGGCAAAATCAACTTTCAGCTGTTTGCAATGAATAAATCAATCAAGAACAATTTAAATGGCTCAACACAACAAATATTACAAGTGGGTTCTCGAAATTCAACACAAAATGCCACTTTTAATGACTACTGCAGGCTAAAAATTATTCAACCCCTTCATGACAAGCATCTTTAATACTTAGTAGAGCACCCTTTAGCCACTATGACGTGCTGGAAATGTGATGCATAGGCAGATGCCAGCTTTTGGCAGCATTCCCAAGGAATCTTAGCCCAGTCCTCATGGACAATGGCCTCCAGTTCACTAATATTCTAGGGTTTGCATGATGCCACTGTGTTCTTTAAATCCTACCAGAGATTTTTTATGGGGTTCAAGTGCGGCGACTGTGATGGGCACTCTAGAATCTTCTCAGACTTCTTCTGAAACCAAGCCTTGGTGGATGTTGAGGTATGCTTAGGATTATTGTCCTTTTGGAAGGTCCAAGGATGCCCAAGCGTCAGCTTCCCTACAGACGGCATGACATTTACTCCTAGGATATCCGGGTTCTTGACTGAATCCATCTTGCCTCCACACTTTGCAGATTGCCAGTGCCAGAGGAAGCAAGGCAGCCGCAGAGCATCAAAAAGCCCCCACAATTCTTCATTGTAGGCAGGGTGTACTTTTCAGCATATGCTTCTTTATTCCTCCTGCAAACATTCCACTGATTCATAAGCCTGAAATATTCCAGTTTTGTTTCTTCATCCCACAGAGCAATATCCCCAAACCTCTGTGGCTTATTTATATGGTTTTGAGCATATTGGAGCTTGTGCTTTTAGATCAGTTGTGGTGCATGCCTTGGAGACCTTCAATGTTTAGTATGCGCCCTACTGTGCAAACTGAAACCTCAGTGCCTCCTGCCTCCAAGTCTTGCTGCGGGTCTAAACTTGGGAAAGGGGAAACAGAAGGTGGGAAAAGTAAGTGGTACTAATAAAAACAAGACTAGGTGCAACCTAGTATATGGCTGGGCCGCCAAGTGCTGTATGAAAATGTGGGCCCAAGAAAAGGGTGCTAAATGAGGCAAAGCTCTTGCAATTATATGAAGTGCAAGTTTAGTAATGAGCTGGAGCTGATAAATTATTTACAAAGTGGGTGGTGAGAGTGGGAGAGTGTGAAAGGGAGAGTGTGAGTGAGTGTGAAAGAGTGAGAGTGAGTTAGTGTGAGTGTGTGAGTTGAGTGAGTGAGAGTGTGTGAGGGAGTGGGAGGTGGGGGGGTCTTGAGTGAGGAAAACATCAAAAGCAAGTTATACATTTGAATAGACTAAGAGCAAGAGTAAGGGTAGCAGTTATTGATTTTGTGAATGTCAATTTGAGAGAGACAGCAGCAGCAGATGTAGATAGCAGTTAAAGTATGTATGTATGTATTATATATATATCTATATGTTCATGAATCATAATGAAACAATAAAGTTATCATTACAGTTGTGCTAACTGGGGACATGACGTTACTTTTGTGAATGCATGGCAGTTCCTACAACCCCAATTCCGAAATAGTTGGGACAAAGTGTAAATTGTGAATAAAATCAAAACACAATGACTTTCAAATCACACCAGCCAGTATTTTAGTCAAAAAATAGCCTTCACAGGTTGGAGAGCCTCTGGCCATCTTTACTTCTGAGAGACTCATCCTCTCTAAGACATCCCTTTTATAGCCAATCATGTTACACACCTGATGCCAGTTAACTTAATTACTTGCTCAATGTTCTTTCAGCTGATTCTCTTATATATTAATTGCTTTTTCAGCCCTTTTTTGCCTGTGTCCCAACTTTTTTGAGACCTGTTGCAGCCAGAAAATTTGAAATAAGCTCATTTTGTGGATAAAAATGTAAGATGTCTCAGTTTCAAGATGTGAAATGTTATCTATGTTCTATTGTAAATAACATATTGGCTCATGATCTGAAAGTCATTGCATTTTGATTTTATTCACAATTTACACTTCGTCCCAACTATTTCGGAATTGGGGTTGTATATAGTGAGGGTATCTTCAAAGTGTCCTTTTTTTTCCCCATGTTTTGTCTTTGGGCTTGTTATGGACAAAGAATCCACAGTTTTGAGTAAAACTGCTTAATAAATACATTCGACTGAAGGAGTTGCCATGTGTTTACATAAAGCGTTATTCGATATTGGTGATGGTTGACTATGGTTGACAATGTGATAAAAAATTGAAATGCAATTCATTTTAATGAATTTATGACCTATTGAAAGCTCTTGAGAAGGCCTTGTAGTTGACACCAAGATCATGAGAATTGGCCAAGAAATAAGAAAGTTATTGAATTTTATAGTGCCCCCAAATAGCGAATTGTTTGGCATTTATTTCATTCGCTGTGGCGCGTTCAATTCCACTTTTTAATTTCCGTTTCTGCGGCAATCTGTCAAATCCAAGATCCAACAGCAGCAAAGTATTCAGTTTCTGCTGCAGTATTTGAAAGCAGAGATTCCGAGACCCATGTATTTATAATGCAAATACACAGACGAGTAAATACGAGTGACGTGAACGCCCGGCCAGCCAGCCAGCCAATCGTGGGCCAACCAATCGTTATAGTTCTTATCCGCTGGCCGACCAATCGCTAAACTTCTTCCCTGCTGGCCAGCCAATCATTGAACTTGATCACTCAGTCACTCTCTCACTCACTCGGCGACATTCGCGTTTATTGGGGCCTGGCCCCGCTTATCACGCGGCCCAGCCCAAACAGCTGAAGGAGCATTTTGCAACTAATTAGGTTACTTGGCAACAGGTCCATAACATGACTGGGTATAAAAAGAGCATTTTAGAGAGGCAGAGTCTCTCAAAAGTTAAAATGGACAGAGATTCACTAATCTGCAAAAAACTGCGTCTGAAAATTGTGGAACAATTTCAGTAAAATGTTCCTCAATGTAAAATTGCAAAGACTTTGAATCTACAGTACATAATATCATCAAAAGATTCAAAGAATCTGGAGAAATCTCGGTGTGCTTGGTACAAGTCCGAAGGTCAATATTGGATGCTCATGATCTTTGGGCCCTCAGACGGCACTGCATTAAAAACAGGCATGATTCTGTTCTGGAATACACTGCATGGGCTCAGGAATACTTCCAGAAATCAACGGGCCTCATGCAGCAACATTCTCTTAAATTTTTCTTATATTTTCTCTTATTTTTTTGCTTTGAGAAAAAATAAGAGAAATAAACTCTGGATGCACCAAACGCTCTTACCGTCCAAATCTGCTCTTACCCATGTGTGCAGAATGTTGAATCCCACTTGATCGTAAATTGGAAGCGTGTGGCCGGTTGTTTTAAATTAGCATATATGACACCCACTAAACACCATATAAGGGCAGATGACGTGCCGTGTGCAAAGAGCCCTCTGCTCGTGGCAATCTAGGACGCTTTCACTAGGTACGACTGTTCCGTACCGTGCCACAATACGATATCTTTTCACCGCTGCATTTGTTAGAACAAGAGAGCCGTAACGCATAACAGTAATCTTCCGTGCTCAAGTACAGTTGCTTTCACATTGGGTACGAGTAGCCATTCATCTGTCTCAGCAAACAGATTTGCGCAATCTCTAAAAAAGCGCTCTCTGCGCAAGGCCTGAATGGGCAAAGCGTCCAACAGAAATAGGTAAGCCATTCAGAAGCAGAATGTACAGAAGTATCTAAGGGTTTTTATAGCTTAGTCCCAATTAGGATCAACTGGCCAAACTCTTTAGCCCAAGAATTAAATTATGAAATCATTATGATTTCTCAAAAACATAAAACAATCAAAATTTGATTCTATGATGCATTTTTAATGTTTAGGCTTTAAAAATTGTGTTTCCATGCATTGGACAAGCAATTTGTGGACAGAGATAACAGTTTTCTGTTTTCTCTTATCTCAGTAAGAGTGCTCTCGACCCCTCCTAAAATGTTCTCTTACCTAAGAAAAGAGCAAAAATAAGAAAACATTGGCACATTCCAGAAATCAACAAAATAAGACAAAATTGGGGATACGAAAAAAATAAGAGAAAATTTGTTCTTAAATCGCTTCTTGCATGAGGCCCATTGTCTGTGATCACAGTTCGCTGTGCA
Organism: Gymnothorax javanicus; assembly: GCA_029692085.1. NCBI lineage: Eukaryota > Metazoa > Chordata > Actinopteri > Anguilliformes > Muraenidae > Gymnothorax > Gymnothorax javanicus. The sequence continues at coordinate 36,544,915 of CM056201.1, forward strand.
ATCTACAATTGCAAGCTAAAGCTGTATCATGCAAAGAAGAAGCCATATGTGACCACGATCCAGAAACACCGCCGTCTTCTCTGGGCTAAAGTTTATTTAAAATGGACTGAGGCAGAATGGTAAACTGTTCCGTGGTAAGATGAATCAAAATTTAACATTTTTATTGGAAACCATGGATGCCATGTCGTGAGGTGTAAAGAGGAGAGGGACCATTCAGCTTGTTATCAGCGCACAGCTCAAAAGCCTACATCTTTGATGGTATTGGGCTGCATTAATGTTTATGGCGTGGGGAGCTTACACATTTAGAAAGGCATTATCAGTGCTGAAAAGCATATAGAGGTTTTACAACAACATATGCTCCCATCCAGACAACTTCTCTATCAGGGAAGGCCTTGCATATCTCAGCAAAACAATGCCAAACCACATCTTGCGTCCATCACAACAGCATGGTCTCGCAGTATGGCTTCGCAGAGTCTGAATGCTGAACTGAGTGCTGAATTCAGGCTCAAACTGATAGGGTTTGGTCTGAAAACCACCCTCCATCATGCATTTTTTGTGGATTTATTGCATGTTTTATTTTTTTTTTAATCTCACTCGATGTGTAGATGTTATTATTTACAATCGTAAACTCTGTTATGGGTGGCACGTATATCACATCCAGTTCATGGAAAATGTGCTTCCAGCACCTGGCTGGAAGGTGACATGCGCTATGTTCAACTAGTAAATATTCCCAATAAGAGAGGGTATGCAGGTAAATGGGCGTGCATGATTACTCTTATATCATTGCTGGTTCTAAACATGCAGTAAAATTGCAGGGTGTACTTTTCCTTTGTTTATTTTTTTGATTGGTTTTTATTTATTTAAGTGTCTTACTCCTGTATGGTGCCCAGCCCATTTGGCCTTACAAGACACTGAGCTGAAATACCAAGATGTCTACATGACAAATAATTACAATTCTAATAAATTCAGGAGAAAATCGCAAAACAGTCAATTTCAGGACAAGTACATCTAATTAGGTTGGATACAGTGTTGTCTGTCTTAACTGCCAAATGTCCTCTCTAAATCTTGCAGTAATAAAAGGCTCCTCATTGCATAGAGCCAGCATAGTATCTCACCCTCAGATAACCAAGACAAATCAGGGTTTTTCAACTGGATTTTTTCAAACAGATGGTTTCTGAAGTCATTTTGCAGGGCAGTGAAACAGAAAATGAGATTCATCCTCAATAACTCCAAGATCGCATAGAACACAAACACATTGCTCTTCAGGTATACCTTTGTATCTGGCCACTGAGCTTGACAGTGGTAGGGTACCAGTTCTTGATTGGGCACACAGGGACTCCTGCCCCCTCTTTAAATTAATAGTAATGTAATTTTCTGTACAGAAATCTTTGAGTGTAGTTTCTGAGCTTTGGTTTTGACCAAATCTCTACTTTCCATTGTTCCTTATAGATATTCAGTAGTTTTACTTTGACTTTATCTTGCACTGCACATTATTCCTAAAAATAAAACTTAAATTAGGGAGAAAATATTACCGAGACATCATGTGACCAAGGATGACCGTTAAAAACCAACATCACTCTGCAATGGATATTATTACATGAGCTCGGGAACACTTTGGAAAACCGTTGTCAGTGAAAACAGTTCGTCGCTGCATCCACAAGTGCAAGTTAAGACTCTACTAAACATAGGGAAAGCCATGCATGAACAACATCCAAAAGCACTGCCAACTGGGCCCAAGCTCATCTGAGATGGACTGACCCAAAGTCAGTGGCGTAACAATGGGGGGTGCAGGGAATGCAACGGCACTGGGGCCCGGCTGCAAGGTGGGCCCATTGATGGGCACATCCGGGCCCCAATAGACGACAGTAAAAACGTTTTCAGAGTTCTTTAAAACCATTTATGGACCTTAATCTATAAGTAGTCATCCAATACAAAAAATGTTAGATAATACTGCATATTTATACCACTGCAACTGCATTCATTTCTCAGTCATGGTGCTGGCAAATCGACGTCATCACGGTACATTCATCATTTTTACTGAATAAAAGTCGTTATAACATGAAATAATTTAATTTCTTTTTGTAAATGCTTAGTAAAACAAACAATGATGAGTTTATTCTGCTGCTGATATCATCATTGAGACGCCAAGTGTTTCTGGGTACAACATTCCATAGACCACCCACGTGACGATGTCACGGTCCGATCGTCTAATCCAAGGACAGTCTGTGGTTTAATCTTGCGTGCAAGATAGGCTACAAACGAAGTATTTATGCAGGAAGCGGCAAGAGCGTATGGAGCAGGAGGAAAGGTTGGCCAAGCTGCCGAAATTAAGCACATTTGGTTTAATTGCTAAAAGAGTCTTAAAAGCCGCTCTCTCCTTTCCTGCATGACCGTGAGCGCAGATCAACTGTTTTTACGATGTCCACTCGCTCACTGATTATTGTTCCCACAATTCCTTGCTGTTCACAAAATTTCAGATCATCCCAATAAAGTTATGTTAATGTGTCGTTCATTTACTCATTATGCCTGATTGTTCTTGATGATGACCATTATTAAGATAATAATTTTAAGATGATAATGTTAAGAAATAAATAGGAAACTTCATATAGAATGAAATAGTGCAGTAACCCTTAGTGTGTGTTGTAGCCTACATAGGCCCTACAAAAAATACAGATGCTTGTTTTATAATAACGTGCAATATTTACATCTGTGCAGACAAATTATCAAAATCTTTTTGCGCCATAGGGGTGGGGCCCGAATCAGCAGGTCTGTATTTGGGTCTACGTGGATCACGATGCGCCACTGCCTGAAATGCTGTGATCTGCTGAGTCCTATTCTACATCGTCTTTGGAAATCATAGACACCATGTCCTCTGGGCTAAAGAAGAAAAGGGCCATCTAGATTAACATCAGCACAAAGTTCCAAAGCCAGCATCTGTCATGGTATGGGGTTGTGTTAGTGCCCATGGCATGGGTAACTTGCACATCTGTGAAGGCACCATTAATGCTGAAAGGTATGTACAGGTTTTACAGTGACATAAGCTGCCATCGAGACAACATCTTTTTCAGGGACATCCCTGCTTATTTCAGCAAGACAATGCCAAGCCACATTCTGTACGTGTTACAACAGTGTGGCTTTGCTGTAAAAGAGTGCGGGTACTAGACTAGACTGCCTGCAGTCCAGACCTGTCTCCCATTGAAAATGTATGGCGCAATTAATTAATTATCTTGTCTTTGTTCTGTATTCAATTGAATATAGACCAGGAAGGAATTGCAAATCCTTGAATTCTATTCTTATTTACATTTTACATAGCCTCCCATCTTTTTTGGAATCGAGGTTTGGACCTGAAGGTGAGTATTCTTACTCGTACTGCTTCTGAAAAAAGTGGTATTGGTTCATCCCTAAGGACTATTATGCGGCATACTGCATAGGTTTCTGGCTAGAGGAATAAATGGTTTTTGAGATTAAGACCAGAAACTCACATCCACTACAGGATACAAAAATGAATTGCTCAGTCTAAGGAGAACATTGGCTAATGACTTCAGAAACCATATACTCTTATGGGCAAACTTTCATCTGTCACTTTCATCACCAGAGAATTAAAGATCTGTCATCTGTGAAACTTGCAAGAACTCAATCAATACAAACTTAATCAACTTACGCCAGCACATATCTTAAACACCACTAATCACTTAATGAGCCATTTAATTCTTTCTTCAACCTTATATCACAATACTTGACACCTCAGCCTACTCTTTCGCCCTCCTAATTAGAAAAAAAAATTTCCTGGATACATAAGGTGGCTGCAACTGCCAAAGCTCCCCATTACAAAATAAAACATCTGTGGTATATTGTACCACAGACATTTATTTCATAAGGTGAGATAAAAGATTTCCTGAACATTAGTTGTCTTCAAATGAAAGTATACCATAAGGCCATTGAAATTTGCAATATATAATTACTACTGCTGAGAAATCTACAACCAAGGTCTTACCTTCAACAGAGCCACCCTCTATTTGTGAATTATACATGTGCTAGAGTTGTGGTGTATCAGTTGCTGCGACAACAAATATCTTAAGTTACAAGGCTTTCACTGAACAGAGTACAATACTTTCAGTGAAGTCATACAATTATGTGCCTCATCAGTGCATATCCCTTATCACTGAATGATTATATATACAGTTCATATAGTGACTGAACATGGCTCATAAGAAGAATGTGTAAGCTGGTAAGCACTGTCCACTCAATTGTTTTAATCATGTTCTCTGTGTTGTGGTATCAGCAGTTTTAACAGTTTAAATGCTAGGCAGCACACCACAAGATGGCATTCTAACTCTGTTATTGAAATGGAGTCAGATTGGCAGCAATACTTTATGACATTCAATAAAATTATAATGTCTGAAGAACAAAGAAAGGTCAGAGCACTTTTAAAATGAAAGCATTATTGTACATCTACATTCAGATTCATATTGATGGATGTATGGTACTGGCTGTCTTCAGCTGGACAAATGTTATAGAATACAAAAAAAAAAAAAAAGGCAAATTCACATCACATAAAATTTATTATGACAATGATGGCCATTATTTTAGTGTTATTGTTGGGATTTATTTTGCTATTATATCACTGAAAATACATTATTCTTATTCACAAAAAATGTTCATAGAGTTTATAATCTATATATTGCTCTGAAAACAAACTAAATTAAATGAAAATGAAAAAGTAATCTTTTGTCATGATTTTTAATACCCCATGTGGAGGATGTATTGATTGTCAGGCAGGATTGGCCTTCACATAAACCACTGATGATGTCAAATGATTCCAGTATGGGCGACTATCATTATACCTGCCCTAGTCAGGAGTAGCCTAATGGTGTTCTCAACAGAGAAAGATGTGATTTCAATGGATGTCTCCCCTCTTTCATGAAATGACGTGATAAAGAGAACCAAGCTGATTTTCTGAAGCAATATTTTTCTGAAGGCAGTGAAACTTGAGTTATCTGAACCACAGGTCATGACTGATAGTTTTCACCACTTATACAGAGATAATGTAATACAGAGATGATGCACATCACTCCTCAATGCTGAGCAGAGTAGATTATGCTTTAAGAAAGCACAGTGCTCCGGAAGCAATTTACACTACCAAATAAATTACGCTACCACTAAAAAGTTTAACCTCTTTAATCCGGGACTTGCCATTGGAGGGATTTTAGCCCTGCTCTCACCTCGCCTCAAAGTGCATTAATTCTCCAAAACCATTTCAATTTACCTTTCCCAATCAGCAATTAAGTGTTAATATGTTCAGCTGCGAGGATCATTTGGTTGAGTTACTGTCCATTTCCCCTCAGCTTGCCTTATTATTTATTTCAATTGTTATCATGCATTTTCTTATCCACATGAATGGTGACATCAGTGTCAATGTCTTTCGAAGCTTCTGGCTTCCTGTTGCTCACAAAATGGTACATTTTTTTATGTCTCAGTTTCTGACCGGGTCGATGTGCCTAAGAAAACGTTTTAAATGATGTGCTTTTGCCGACTCAGGTCCGCGTTTTGCTTATGTAAAAATTAAACTGTGTCTACAACCAGTGACAATACCATAATGCAGGTTGCCTCTCAACTTGTTTCTGATCAAGAATTGGACAGTTAATTGAATTATTTTACGGAGAAGACTACCAATAAGCTGGATTGCCATTAATGATTGCGATGCACAGCTTTGTGTCAAAGAGGTAGGCAACAATATAAGATTGCATGGACGGAAATTAACTAAAATTTCTCTAAACTCCACCTTGAAGGAGAATATAATGTAGTAAATGCTGCGTAAGATGGTATTTAAATAAGGTTCAGATTTCATTTCTAATTAAATAACTAGATAATATTGTTGCCTTCCTACAACTTTCCCAGAGGCTGGACTATATAGACCTCATCAATGATATTGCTACCGAGAAAGTTTGAAGCATGGCATGCATTTTAAATTATTTTAAATCCATGTCATGCGTAAAACTTTCCCAATGCACTAATAAACCATTTATTAAATTATTCAACCACCAAAGCTTTGACATATGAAGCGTTGGTAATTTACTAAATTAATTATTATTAGGTCTCAGCAACCAGTGTGCAACTGCGACTCCCTGCAAATGTAACCTATTCTTTTGAATGATGAAAACATTTTCACTCAGTGGAAACTAATATTAAATTAGGGTTAGGGTTAGTTCTCCCCTTCACTTTCCCCCATTGGAATCAATACATTCAGGACTGCCGCAAGTCTATCTAAAGGGGCCGGGCACCCCCATGACTGATACCGCAAATTACTCCTCAGTGAGGAGTCTTGCTCTTCAAGAGTCTTTGGCTGAACAGAGCAGATTGTGCTGGACAGGAAGTTGCACAAAGGAGCAGCAAATTGCATGAGGTAAATTTTCAAAATAAAACACCCAGTACCGACATGGGATAAAATTTTGAAAATAAAACCCCCTGTACTGACTCATAGTGATGGCAATGCCAACACGCAAGCTCGATCCATTTAAAGCACATTTTACACTTCCAGCATTGACACAGGTTTGCAACACCATTTCGGAACTTAAGTCACTTGACCAAGTTGCATCATATGCACTGCAGGAAGGTTTGAATGCTTGTGGAAATTGTTATTGGTGATGAAACTTTAGAGACATGCTGTTAAATTAGTAAGCACAACAAAGTGGGAAATGACAATAAACACAATTAAAACAGAAAAAAATCAAGCATTTAACTAAGTAGCCTACTCCCCCAAAGTAGCAGCACAAAAATCCAGGAAAAATGACAGGAATAAGCTAAATCTGAGCAGGCCGACTGTACCAGCCAGCAGGGCGCTTCGATTCTGTGACGCTCTTGGTAGGATATGGGCAAGGCTCACGAAAATGACTCCACCCCCTTCTTGTTTGTCCAATGCCTATAATATTTGTAATATTGGGAGTTTTTTTATCATTACAGTCTCATCATAAAGAGCATGATGAGAGCTACACAGGAAAGTATACTTTTATAGGTCTCTTACCATTTTTTGACCACATTATGGGCACCTAAAATCTTGCAAACCTTTAAATTTCCCACATTTTGGTATGTCCAAAACAGATATATGAATTTTGAATTATGTTTCATTGAATAAATTAAAATCTAAAAGTCGAAACTACTTTTAAATGCATAAAACACACACTGAACTATTATTTGGGAGCCAAGTCATTGTGTGCATCTCACTTGATCCATGTCATACAGGCATGAACAACTGTTCCCAAAAAAACGGATGTGTACGTGATCCGATTACGACCAGTCATAAATAAATAATTAATTAGCTTCTAGGGAACTATTCAGGGTCCACACCACCCGAAAATATTCATATTTTGACAAAATGAAACCATTTTTCATGTATTGTTGGCTCCCTGACCTTCACACTCACATAAACATCAACTTCCTTGCCATATGGTTTAAGCTTGTTGTGTCCGTTATAGGTGTCATGGAGAGACTCAATGAATCACACACTTCTAGTTAGTAAAATCCTTAAAAATACATCCAAACTAGTTTGAAAAAAGTGTGAAAGACATAATTATATGAACCCTTCTTGAAATTATTGCGTGAAATCTCCATTTTGTGTTGTTTTATGCGGCATGTGTTGTGTAAGTTATCGATGTTGTGTACGTTATCTGCTGTTTTTTTCCATTATTTTTCCATAGATGGCGCCAGTGTGTGTGGCCTCCCGTCATTCGCTCCCAATGCTGTGTGTGTTTGCGCTGTTTGTGTCGCTTTTAACTCTTGAAGTCAACTCTGTGCTGGTGTACAATCGCCAAACACTTCTAGATCTTCGGATCAAAGCGAAAGATTTTATAGAACTAAAGCATGATGGACATAAAACGTTGCCACCCCTCCTATCGGGAATCCCAGCTCACCTTCGCCGCACCCTGGCTCCACTTCCTCGGCGTAAGCGCACCCGCCGCCGGGGTAGACGCAGCAGTCGGCTGGTGAGGCTAAAGGCCTGCCTAGCGCACTTTTCCTCGGCTTCTAAGACTGAGTTTGGAGCTGTGCCTTGCCTCTCTATCTCCCGGCGCTCGCTCCGGCTTCTCTTCCCTATGGATGCCTGTGCAATACCTGTTGTCGGCCCGGACCAGATGTTTATATTACGCGGTCGCTGCTCTCCTTGTCCCCGCTGGCGCGGAGTGAATCACCGCAACGTCCGGCCTGTGTGTCGGGCTCCCCGGACAGCTGACATCGTGGACCCGCCGATTCCAGCCAGGATTGGCCTGGTAAATGCTAGATCTCTAGCGAACAAAACTTTCATCTTAACGGATTTCTTCACGCCCCGAGGATTGGATTTTCTCTGTGTGACTGAGACATGGCTGAGTGTCGGTGAGTCCAGTGCTTTCACGGAGCTTTTACCCCACGATTGCTGCTACTTTAGCTCTCTGCAGGACGTCAGGCCGAGGAGGAGGTATAGCGACGGTTTTTAAGAGTCGTTTTAAATGTCAGCAGTTATCTCTGTCAGCCTCGTTCACCAGCTTTGAGCTGAGTATATTTGAGTTTGGTCGCCCTCACACCGTGCTGTGTGCTGTGATCTATCGCCCTCCCAAATACAACAAGGACTTTTTAAATGACTTTTCCGATCTCCTGGCTGATATTATGCCTAAATACGACCGTGTCCTTATTGTCGGGGATTTCAATGTTCACGCGTGTTGTCCTGATAAGCCAATGGTTAAGGACTTCTTGGATCTCATTGACTCTTTTAATCTTGTGCAGTCTGTGTCTGGACCCACGCAAGAACGTGGACACACACTTGATCTCGTTTTATCACATGGTTTGCCTGTTTTTAACCTTGAGATTTGTGATGCGGTTTTCTCCGACCACATGCCCGTTTTATTTGAGATTGTTCCTGACTGTAACACAGCTAAATCTGAAGCTGTTGCTGCTCGTCGCTGTCGCATCATTAACCCTTCCACTGCTGCTCAGTTCTCGGCTTCCTTTCACCGAAACTGCGTTTTCCCAGAGTCTTTGTGCAGTACAGAGGAGCTTAGCTCATGGTTTCATTCCACTTGCCAAACTCTTTTGGACACTGTGCCTCCATTAAAAACAAGGCAGCCAAAAACTAAACTGGAACCCTGGCTAAATGACACAACTCATACTGCCAGACGAGAGTGCCGGAGAGCTGAGCGCAAGTGGAAGAAGGACAAACTGCAGGTGTCTTTTCAAATGATGAGAGACTGCTGGTTTCAATATCAGCAAACTGTAAAAGATGCTAAACAGAAATATTTCTCTGACATTATCCTGTCAAACTGTCACAAGCCCCATGTTTTGTTTAAGACCATCAACTCGGTTCTTAATGCCCCACAGACTGTCTGTTTTGAGGCCTCCACTACTGCCTGTGAGAGCTTTATGCACTTTTTTATTGATAAGGTCTCTTTTACTAGGGCTCATATCGCGCCTCCTGCTCATGACCCTTCAATTTCTGTTCCCTGCCCTGCTGTTTTTAACCAGTTTGAGCCAGTGTCTCAGTCCTTCTTACAGGAAATTGTTGGTCATGTTAAGCCCTCAGGTTCCCCAGATGATGCTGTTCCTCCTCGACTACTTAAAGAGGTCTTCTCCACTGTAGGGCCATTTGTCACTATTGTCATAAATAGCAGTCTGTCCTCAGGTGTAGTCCATCTAAACTTTAAGCATGCGGTAGTTCAACCACTGATTAAAAAGCCTGGTCTAGATCCTGCAGTTCTTGCCAATTTTCGGCCAATCTCCAAACTACCTTTTATTTCTAAAATCCTCGAAAAGGTAGTCTACTGCCAACTAATGGCCTTTCTTGAGGAGCATAGCATTCTCGAGGTTTTTCAGTCTGGTTTTAAAACACTGCACAGCACCGAATCAGCACTTTTAAGAGTTTTTAATGACATCTTTTTAGCTACTGATTCTGGTGACTGTGTTATTCTCGTGCTTTTAGATTTTACTGCAGCGTTTGACACAGTGGACCAGGACATTCTGATATCACGTTTGGAGCAGTGGGTAGGCATCAGGGGCATAGCACTAGAGTGGTTCAGGTCATACTTGGCAGACCGTACTTTCTGTGTCAGTCTTGGTGAGTCTCAATCCTCCTCGGCTCTTCTCACCTGTGGGGTCCCACAGGGCTCAGTGCTGGGCCTCCTTCTCTTCTCTCTATTTGCTCCCACTTGGCTCCATGCTGAGGAAGTATGGCATTTCATTCCACTGTTATGCGGATGACTGTCAGATTTACGCGCCTCTTAAAAAGAATGACACACAGTCTTTTAATATCCTACTGAAGCGTCTTGACGACATAAAGGCCTGGATGGCTCTGAACTTTTTAAACTTGAATGACAAGAAGACAGAAGTGATTGCTTTCGGTGGCACCACTGGGACCCCCCCTGTAGATCTGGGTTCACTGGCCCAGGTGGTCAAACCCACCGTCACTAACCTGGGGTTTAAAGTGGACTCTGAACTTAAGCTTGACAACCAGATCAGATCAGTTTTGAAATCAAGCTTTTTCCAGTTGAGGCAGCTGACCAAAATAAAGCCAATTCTTCCGAGGCAACTCTTTGAAAACGTAATCCACGCCTTCATTACTACCCGGCTGGACTACTGCAACGCACTCTATGTGGGGGTTAGTGCGTCCTCCATCCCCCGTCTTCAGATGGTCCAAAATGCTGCTATACGTCTTTTAACAGGCACACGGAAATATGAGCACATTTCCCCCATTTTAGCCTCACTTCACTGGCTGCCCATACATTTCAGAATCCATTTTAAAATTATTTTAATTGTTTTTAAATCCCTCAATGGCCTTGCCCCGCCCTACCTCTCGGAGCTCCTACACCTTATGCACCCACACGCTCTCTCAGGTCAGCCGATCAGCTGCTCCTGAGTGTGCCAAAAACAAAGAGGAAGCTCAGAGGGGATCATGCTTTTGCAGTTGCAGCTCCAAAATTTTGGAACGATCTGCCTCTGCACATCAGACAGGCCTCTACTCTGTCTGTTTTTAAATCGCTCCTCAAAACGCATCTTTTCTCCTTGGCTTTTAACACTACGTGAGATGTTGACTCTTATCTTATATTGTTTTATTTTACTTTATTTGATTTTATTGTTTCTCTTATTGTATGGCTGCTATTTTTACTATGTGTTGTCTTTTAAATTATTTTATTTTTATTGCTATCTCTTGTGTGAACCTTTTATTCATTATGTCTTATTTTTCCTGTAAAGCACTTTGGTCCTCTGTGGTTGTTTTAAAGTGCTCAACAAATAAAGTCGGATTGGATTGGATTGGATTGGATTATTTAACTTAAACTAAAGATTTATTTTCACTGATATCTCTTCTTTTCAGGTATTTGTGATAATTCTGGGGGGATTTACTGCTTATAAATAAATTAGGTGTTGCTTATCATGAAATCCAAGCTGTTTTTTCTTTGATTTCTTAGATTTAAGGTTGGAAAACAATATATGGAGGCTGGGAAGATAAAGGTAGGGGTACCTGTCAATGAATTAATTTGTGTGGAGGAGAAAAACATATAGCTTGGGCCAGTGGCGTCACCAGACTTTTTATTCTGGGGGTGCACAAGGGGGGCACAAACAGAACATCCAAAAAAGATGGCCCGCAAATAAATAAATCACTGTGTTCATTGGATGTTCTGTTTGTTGTTAAAATGTTTTTTTTTAATTCTTTATTTTGTTATAAATCTGTTCTAATCGTCCTTTTTTTTTTTTTTTTTTTTTTTGGCTGTTGGACACGGAGCATTTAATGTCCGACCGGCATTGTACGGACTTCGTTGTATTTATAAAAGTGGCCCAAATAAATTGATTGCAGTGCCCATTGGGTGTTCTGATTGTTGGTGATATATTTTATTCTTTATTTCGTTATAAATCTGCTCTCATATCAATACATTTACTTTCTGCTGGCTGCCGGGCATGGAGTATTTTGCATTTCGTGTTCGACAGTCTTGATCGTCCATGCGATGTTTAATTCACAATGTCAATGGTCATGGAATTGATTTGCTCACTGACTACAAGCACTATTTTATCTCTGGTGTGGAAATAAAGCGTGAATCTGTTCGATCCATCAGACTAATTTTCAAGAGAGACCGAATAAAGACTGTTGTCTATCTTCAACAGAAGAAAACAGATGAATAAAAAGACCAAGAAAAGTCGATAGCTATCAATTTACATTTTGTGAAGGTCGAACAAAAATATGGCCAAGTTTGTACGTCTAATAATTGCTGGAATACTTGAAAACTTAGAACTTTTATGACTTTCGGATGCGGAGTATTTTAGGATCTCTGTCCGACAGTCGCTAATTCTTCATAAATGCGCAAAGTCCCGCGCCAATGTCGCTTCACTTTATTGAGCAGAGCTTAAACAGGAACATTGATTGAAATTCTCGGTACTCATCTTGAAGAACTGAGCCCTCTTATCAAAACATTCACTTTTAATATCTAAAGATTCAGTAGATTCGAAGAAATTAAAAACAATAATAGACTGTCGGATGCGGAGTTAAATTGAAACCATCCGACTATCGGACACTGAGTTACATTAAAACCCCGTCCGACTTACGGACACATAGACACTGCGTTATTTATTTATTTACGTATCCTAAATGGGGGGGCACATGGGGGGGGCACGAGATTTCCTTGGGGGGGGGGGCATGCCCCCCCCCCTTGGTGACGCCACTGGCTTGGGCCTCTGGACACTTGGAATTATCAGAAAAAGCTTTGTTTATGCAGATTCATTAAGACAGCATTTTGTGTTGTGTACGTTATCCGCTGACAGCCTTTGCAACTTGGACTCCTGCTCCCACCATTTTTTATTATTACATGGATCATTATACACCAAAATGTGCAGAAAATAATGACAATTGTGGTAAAGTATTAGAAAATTCATTTAAACTGAGTGGGGAACTGCCACATGAAATGAAAGTATATATTTAATCCATGTTTCACTTAAAATCCTGATGCTCATTTTCAAGACTTTTTTCACAAGCCTGCCAAAGGTCAAAAAATAGGTGGACATCTTTTTTGGGGTATGAATTCCTTTCTCAAAACATCATAAAGCATAAAAAAGGGGGTAGAATTGATTAAAAAGAGATTTAGTATGTACCAGACTACTCTGAAGAGAGGTGTGTCAGTGGATAACGTACACAACCGCGCCGAAAATGGATTCAGACATGCTGTTCTTTCATGATGCATTGCAGGATAAGTATTGGTGATTTGATAATAATTTTTTTTGCACATAAACTGTAAACATCTCTAATTTACACATAGAAACTAATTATTTGATACGAGCAAAGCAATATTTTTTCAAATGAGGTCTGGGGTGGAGTCATTTTCATGAGCCTTGCCCATATGAGGTCGCATGGACGACAGCGCAAAATAGCGGCGCACACATTACGTCGTAGATATTCGCCTGGTGGAATCTATAGGGGTAAGACTAACCATTTATCAACCATCAATTAAGATTTTAAAGACTAAACAAATTATGTTAAGTCATGTTATTTTTGTGATTGGTTTTCAAAAAAACATTTGGAAAGAATGTGAACAGCTGTGTTCAGAAGTCTAATTAGCAGTTTATTAATCCAACACAGTCTTGATTATGATCATATAAAACTTATTGCCACCTTGGCTTGGCTTTCTGACAAGGAATGCCACAAAATAAGCATAATATGAACGTTGAGTTCTTAAACATCATGGAATGCGCAGCCAGTGGTTTAAGAGGGTGACATATGTCTCTGGCCTGAAAAGCAATTAATTAAAAAAATGGTATGCTTGTTAATTCTGGGATTGTGCAGGCAGATTATACTGTTCGTCGACACCTTCTGGTATGATTACGAATAAGTTGTGCTTCTGTTTAGATGAAGTCCAAGCAAGTCATCTATGGTCCGCTTTAAGTATCATAAAGAGTCCACAAGTGGCCTTGCGTAACCTCATAAAAGCCTCGATCACAACCGGCCGTACTTCCACTCCACGGCGTATCTACAGCAAAAAACGCCAAGGAACTCACGGGCCACGCAGGTTCTTTTTGCGAAATTTTGAGCCTGCAGACTGCCCGTAAACACGTACGATGGATTTTGATCATGCACAAAAAACTCTACGATTTCCAGAGAAAGGCCAAGGATGCAAGTTTCCCTTGCTCTCGACGCAAGTAGCACGCAGGTCAGACGTGCGTTTTTTTTGTTTTTTTTTACTGGTCGTGGAAATAAAACCGTTTGTCCAAGACGCACGTCGCCGCAAGTTTCCTGCGAGTGTGAAACAAGACGGCGCACACACAACGTATGAAATAAATAGAACTTCCGAGCACGGCTGGGGTATAGGAAGGCGTGAGCAGCTGTCGCAAGACTGCCGCCGTCTTCCTTACGCAGAGAACGCACGATTAAAAAATCCGTGCATCCGGTTGTGACCGAGGCTTTAAATAAAACTCCCACTGGCGTCATCTAAGTTACATGGAGAACACCCCTTGCACTAGAACTATGCCTTTGATATTCGTCTCTCAGCCCAGTTGTGTGCAGCACTGGAGGAAAAATGCGAGATAGTCCTTTCAGCAGGAGAAACATAGGAATGGACATAGCGATCAGCTTCCGCTCATATTGTCAGATGTAGCGCATGCTGAAAAATTTGGCCTTGTATGTTCCTCTGTGAAATACCCATCAGAATTGTGGCTGGAACACAATCAGTTGCATTTTAAACTGATATGCAGGTAACACAGCCTTCACTGAGAGGAATTTCACATCACCACAATTTCTGAGTTTTTTTTTAATGGTTACATTGATGGCCTTCACTTCGAAGGCAGACGGCTTCCACATTCATGCATTATTTATAAAAGGTGGGTTGAAATTTCCATTCATCTCTGCTAAAGCGCCTATCAAGCAATTAAGGGCCTCTTATTTTTTGTGTACAGACTTACAAGAATGGGCCACAAACTGATTTCAAATGTATACCCTCTGATACTGAGCCCTAACCTTGGAATATGTTGCAAGTTTTTGCGATTAGAATCTGATAACAGAGTGGACAGCCATTCAGTCAGGAGGTTAGTATTCAGTGGATGTAGAAATAATCTGGGCTCCTCTGTGTAAGCTTAGTGATTCATCAGGGGCCTCCTGTATAAATAAGCAATCTGACCAGTCTAGAAAATCAGGAGAGGGCAGATGAGGATAGAAACATAATCATTTTAGAGTTTATATCAGGAAGTCAGAGACATTATGATGGTTCAAAATACATAATTGAAAGGAATTTGAAATTGCCTTTTTTTTCTTAAAATAAAAACACATTCTCCTCTATCGGATGGTCAATCAATCTGAAACTGCGCATGGGCATTGAGCATTGGCATGGGCAGGGACTGACAGAGCTGATTTTTCCTTCTCCTATTTGCTTTATCCACTTTAGTGCCAGTCAGTATTTACTAGTAAAATTCTTTTGTACTTTTGAAAGAACAACATAATCTTTAACCCTCTGACACCTAAGCCTCAGATAGGCTCCCTGGATTTTTTGTTATTTTGGCTGTAAAATTGTAAAACAAAAGTTACTACATTCTCTGATTCAGATTCAGTCGCTTTTGCTTCATCTATGCCGTCATTCTCAATGAGCCTCAATGAGTGGTTTACGCACTCTTGCGGATTTCCGTGACATTTTTTCTCAAATGCTTTGGTAATACAAACTTGCTGAAAATTATTTCACAAACTACCTCAAAAACCCAGATTTTGCCGCCTTCGCCCATCACTCCATCTCTGTCCACTCATCTACCAGGTCCGCTGTATGCACGTGAGTGTAACGTGGCCGGTAAATCCTTGTATGGATGGATGAATATGGATGGAAAGCTATGATTCTCAACTTTCAAAACTGTTTGAATTTTTCTGACAGAACCAATGACCGAGGAATTACAGTTATGGGAACCGCACACGTAGAATCCCGTCGTCGGCGACATGGCCGTTGCTGAAGAGTTAATGATGGTAATGTACGGAAGTATTCTCCCTTGTTTAATTAACTGGGCCAAGCTCCCAAGCCTTTCTCTTGGTCTCCAGGAATGGTGCTGCACTCCTGTTAAACCTCTCCTTGTCTGTTCCTTTGTCCACTTTATTAGGAACAAACTCCCAATCCTTCCACAATCATCAGGATTAGGACCGTGTTCTTCGTAAGCCTCTCCATCCTGCCTTCGGGCAGTTCGGCTCTGGTGAAGTGTACACTCCATCTGGCAGTCATCCTGGAAAGCCACTGGCTGGTCATTGGCAATGCCTACACTGCTTCGCCCATAACATCTGTACTCAACTGTGCCATTCTCCACTGGGCTCCGTCTCAGTGTCTACTGTAGCACTATCAACAAACCCTACTATTGGATTGTACTCTGCCTTCCGACTTGATTCCTGGTCTGGACGATAACATCTGCACTATCATGCTGTAGTATTAAGTACGTATAGACTTTACCCCTTTCATCTGACAAGAATGGGTACAACAGGCTCCTGGTTGCACCCGCATTTGCAGGCTTAAAGCATTGTTTTCACGACTTTGAGTATGCAGTTATCAATGTGAACAATACATTTTTTAATCGACTCACCAAGATCCCATGCCTCTGTGACAAAGAGGTGTTTGAAAAGTTGCTCCCCATTGATTTGCATTGTGCCAATAAATATCAAAGAATATATGATTTTTATTTTTCAAAGAACCTAGCCAATATTAGGTCTTTATTATACGAGTCTTTTCCTTGAAATGGTCTATAAAGTTGCTGAAAAGTGGTTTATTAGTTTGGGTCCTAAAAGCAACATGAACTTGGATATGGATGATTGAATGGCTGCTCCCAGGACCTCATGCCCAGGATAAATTAACAAATATAAGTAGGTACTTGTGTGCCTCAGAATCCTAGGCATATGAGCCCAGCACTTCATGCAGAATGCATTCCAAATAAGCTGATCTGCCTGAGCGTGCTGTGTTACTGACCCATTAGACGACTCTAATGCTCCATTCTTCAGGATTACTTAAAAAATTAACTCAACTTTCACATCAGCAACCAAAATTATTACACCCTGAGCCATTACCAGTTGCAGTTCAAGTTACAAATAACAATAATGCTGCTTTGCCCACACTAAAGCAGTGCCTGGTTTGCTCTGTGCACAGCCAGCTGATATTATTTTGTATACCCCAAATGCAATTCAGTATCACAGAAACAACGGAACATGGCACCTATGTATACAGTACCCCACGATTTCTGTGTTCACCACTAATGTTGCTCGCAGGGCTGTCACGTCCAGTGCCCCTGTGTTTTTATGTTACACTGTTTCTGGCATTCTGGGTAATCGGTTTCCATTGATTAGCGGTCTTATATTCCTTGTTTGCCCTCCATGAATTCCCTTCACGCCCTTTCCTGCACCTGTTTCTTGTCTCCCTTGTTGTCTCTGTATATTTGTGTTAGTCTGTTTCTTTGTTCATGGCTAGACTGTGGAGCCTTGCTTCATGCTTGTGCTAGATCCTTGTGTTATCCCTCGAGGCTGGTCCTCCCCAGTTCCTAGCTCTCAACCCGCCTTATGTTCGTTCTGTCACCCTGTCTTTTGTTTTTACCTATCCTTGCCCTTGTTTCCCCTCTTCACTGCTTCCTTTACTCCTATGGACTGAAGGTTTCCACCCCAGTTTTGGCTCTCAACTTCGCCCTGTGCAGTCCTTTGAATCCTGATTACCATCACCTGACCTCTGCCTGCTACCTGACCACGTTCTGCTCCCCCTGCATTGCTCTGTCTAGTGATTCTGATCCTGGACTGTTCATTCTGCTAATAATGCTCAGGTTTTCACATCCCTGGGTCCTACGATTGATTATGTATCTCCATCCCTGACAATTAGGGCCTCTTTGCCTTTGAGGAAAAAATTAAATAACTTGTTTGGAATGGTGATCGGGCCATGTGTTAGATGCACAGTTCAAGCAGGATGGGAGTGTGAGCCGTTTTTGACATCACTCAAAGCAAAATGTTAACGACTGAAAGACATCTCCGTCCACCACGAACACACGCACACACACACACACACACACACACACACACGAACACACACACGCACAAACGCGTGCACACACACACGCACACACACACACAGCTTTGTTGCCACTCAGTTGATTACAATTAAAGGAATCAAAATCAAATTAATTGAGTTTTATGCCTACGAGTGCATACAAATGGCAATAATTAAATTATACTCTTTTAAAAAAAGAAATGAAAAACAGGTGCACAGAGGCACACCAGTGATGGATCTCACTGTTGCATATGGAGCAAATCAAAATGGACTCATTTTACGGTATTGTGCAGAAGTCTTACGCACCCTAAATTTTTAAAATTTAAAGGATCCATTACCTGGAAAACTCATTTTCCCAGTTATTGCATGTATACATTAGTCATCCCTGACTCTGACAAAATCTGCGATGTTTTGGAGTCAAAGCAGCTTCCTTCCTCCCTTTTTTCCTCATACGGAGGCTTTCTACTCCGGAGGCGTGAAAGTTGGAGATTTCAGTTTGGGCATCCTGATGACTTGTACCTGCGAGGAGGAGGAGTTGAGGTGTGACTTGGGAGTAGCAAACCGCGCCCACTGTTTTCCACAAACACGCCCAAGACAAATATCGGAGACGAGAGTTAAAGGTTCTGGTGCACACGAATGCTCTGTAGTTGGCTGCCAGAATCCACATAAAAACGTTTTTAACATTCCATCGAGTGATGAATCGCAGAGGAACAAGTGGATTGCATTTATTTTTGCTGATAATGTTCCTGCAGCCCCTGCCACAAACCTATTCCTGCGTGCTCATTTCACTTCGGACTCTTTCTCCAACTTAGGCCAGTACAAAGCTGGCTCAGCTAAAAACCTGTGCCTCCAGAAAGGTATTGTTCCAACATTACGGAACCCGCCACTTTAATATTGTTTTTAAATGTCAACTTTCGCATCAGCTGACAACTTTGTTCCCCCAACTTCAATGTCATCATTACATTACCGTAAGCTATTGGATGGAGTGTGGTGCAGAAATTTGGCAGTATACCCAATACGTAAACATTACCCTCACAGCCCGACGGTTCGCCTGACATGCTGTATTTCCGTAGCTGTAGCGGGCTCACTTTCAGCTAACGTGAAGATACACACGTCATATGAAACTAGACAACCCAAGGAATCTATAGATGCCAAACACGCTATGCTATGATGTCATTAAGCAGGCGAAATAACGCTTCAAACATACGCTACATCTCCGCTGGCAAAAAGCTAAAGTTAGCTAGCGAAGTTAATTTAGGCCAGCATTAACCTTGCACATTCTGTTAATTTGTTGATGGATGGCTGTATATTATTGTCTTTTTATGCTGTCCAAACGCAGCGTGTTACTCTTGATTTTATGATCATGGAACTTAGATGTACTAATGTTAGCTTGCATGTGACATTTATATTCCCCCTGTTTTTAGGCTAGCCACTCCTCCCTCCTCCCACCCTCTTCCCTCGCACCACCCCCTCCGCCCAGCCATGCCTCTATCTTCTGGCCGAGTCAAAATCTCAAAATTTTCTCACAAGAGCAAAATTGGCTTGATAAAAAGGGCAAAATAAATATAAATGTTGTGTAATTTTTGCAAATTACTGCAAAACATTATGTTGTAGACCCAAATCACTTATTTTTAACGGCTGTAAATACCAGGTAATGGATCCTTTAAAAATGGCATCAGATGTTTATTTTCTGTTTATCACATTAGTGTTAGGCTACTGAGGATGCAGAGTATACTTGAAATTCCAAATGCTAACTTCAAAAATGGTTTCAAAAATAAATGTTTGTATTTGATCAAAAGCAATTGACTGAGGATATAAAGCCCTGATCTAAACATCATCTCAACAGTCTGCAATTGCCTGGAGAGACAAAAGCAAATGAGACAGTCTGCACAAGAGCTGTGGCAAGTTCTCCAGTAAGCTTTGAATGAGCAAAAGGCAGTGGCGTAACATAATTGCAATTGCAATGATTCCAAAATATTTTTTGCCGCCCCCTCCCCAAAACACAAGATACACAAAATAGCAATGTCACCATGGAGAGGCTCACCATGCAAATCTGATTCTGCAAACCTGCCTTTTTAATTAGCGCCTCGGACAGTAGAGGAAGCGCCAAAATAATCAACACTAATCTAACAGCCTGCGTTGGACTCAAAAGAAAAGACCACGGCCTGATTTCTCCAACTACCAAACATCCGAAAAAGCTTTAGACACAGTATGTCAATAAGCATAGAACAAATAGCCATCGAGAAAAGCATGGTGGCTCATTGCATGCCGATACTACTATATTAACCCTATATTAATCACCGTCGCATATCTGCTACATAAAGTGAAAGGGTTAACAGCCTTGACACCCTGCTGGTTTTGTTTCTTATTGCCAAATAAACATTTGAGAATAACTTGAATGGTCCGTCACTTTAATTTTTCCATTCGCATTATTACCCAATGTAGCAGATCTGCTACATTTTGTAAAGGTGGGCCAAAGGGTCAAATTTTTTTTTTTAACTATTTTTCCAAATATTGGCCCATAATCAACATATTTGCCTAGGGAAATGATTTTTACACAGTTGGAAAGGTATTTTGTTAACAGAGGGTTAATGAGGAAAATATTAATTACATACTCTACAATATGAGCTTATTTTAAGCTTAAATACTTGCAGCGATTCCCCCCAGCAGGTTTCATGGGAAGAAACCGGTCCGTGCATTATTATGCGCTAGGCACAGTAGTGTAACATTACTGATGATTTAACTCTCCAGAGACGCCAACAGGATCGGTCTGGATCTACTGTCAACAAGAGGCTCCTCAGAGCCTGTACTCGGGCCGGGTCTAGGCCTGGGCCAATCGCGAAGCTGCGCATGCGCATGAGCAGGACAATTGCAACCCCGAAAAAAAAAAAGGAGAACGGAGCCAAAACTTAGACTCGGCCCGAGTAATTAATGTTCTACGTTCATATGAGAGGTAACAATTTCATGACTATACATTTAAGTGATGGTGAGCTTACGTTAGCCTCTCGGTACGCATTAACATTGCAAGTATTCGATGAAGCAAAAGCATGCATAAAAAACAATCTAATATAATCAGTTTAGCACTATACTCGTCCTTTTCCCGTTTTTCCTTTCTCTTTTGGGTGCCGCTTTTTTGTTTGGGCTTATTAAACATTATGCTGCTATGCTAAGTTTATCATTTACTCAATATAGAACACTTGCATCTTGCTATAAGGTTGAGGAGAAATTGACGTGACGTCAATGCAAGTTATTACAAACGACAGGGAACAAGGTCATTGGACAAATTAGCATTTCCCAGCAAGCCCTCTTCCATCAAAACTTCAGAAGACAGCAAGCAAATCAATTTAGTGGTGGATACAAATAATATATATCATTAATAAAACATGAAGTTTTATAAAAATTTCAGGAATGCAAAAAAAAAAAAAAAAACCACAAACACACACACACAAAAGAAAAACACTCTAGTCAAAACTGTGATAGAGGCCTATGTCAAGCAAAGAGCATTATATATACTGAACATACAGATGCCAGGTATTGAGATGAATTAAATGTAAATTTTTCAATATTAAGAATGGTCAACATATAGAATAAAATGCTGTAGTGTTACATAACATATTTTCGGGCCCCTTACACCTGCTGGGCCTCGGTGCAATGCACCTTGCACTGTCGACAGTTATGCCACTGGCAAAAGGCCAATAATCTTTTTAAACTATTGAGCTAAAGGGCAATGCACCTAATTTTTAGCCAGAGTACTCATGCCAAATACTGAGTTGATTTAGTTTTTAACTAATTTTAGTCAAGTCAGTTTATTTATAAGCACATTTAAAAACAACAGAAGTTGGCCAAAGTGCTGAACTGAACATAAAAAAAAAAAAAAACAGTAAAAACAGTAATACAAGATAATAATTCATAATTTTAACTAACCTTTAATTTCATTCATTTTGAAAGCATATTTGCACCACAAAATTGCTTGAAATGTGACTAGGACTTCAGCGCAGTATTGTAGATAGTGTGAAGCGAACACCATGTAGTGGTTATTCCTTTGTGCCACCATCAGGGATTTTACTGACATTATATTAATTTGACACTGACATTCATGCATGTTTTATTCAGTCCTCCTAGGGACTAACTGAAAAAGACAGCAAGGTGGGTGTATCAAACACTTTGATGTCAAATTTTATATCCATCTTAGCTAAAATGAGGTTTTCACTGAAGGTTGCCTGGCCTGGAGACACCTATGACAATTTTACCCTGTTGGGTTTGAATGTGTAAAAGCAACAGAGAACTCAACCATTTCAAATTATTTAATTGCATGCTTGTTTTAGAGTGTATTTGAAAATATGCATCAACTCATTGCTATTGTGCCATTGGTCCCTCCAAAGCCAAAGCGATCATCCTATCATCCTTAATAGTTTGCTGGGGTTCAGGCAGATTCAGGCTTTTGTGCGTTCCTCTGATATGTGTAGGATGCATATTATGCCTGAAATTAGCAAAGGAACTACTTAAAATGGAACTTTAGTTCTTTCATAGGTACATTTAATGCTGTATATTTTTCATATTTGATTCATGTATGCTTGACAGAAGGCTCAGAACTTGATTGATTCTCCCCAAGGTGGTTTGAATCTCATGCTCCAATTCAACAAATTCTATATACTATTAAGACCATTCCTTCACTGGAGGGGACATACAGCAACACGCCATGCCTGTTTGAAATTAACAACATAAAACTAAAAAGAGTTATTAATGCTCATGATGGTGTCATGTGCTCCATTACTATGAAGTTATATTGCACTCAAGAGGTACCAGTCATATATAGTCCTCCCAAAATTTGAAACTGGCAAGTCTGGTTAGGATTTGCATTAACATGGAACCATTTAGCTGGATGATGGACTAATTCTTAAATTGCCATCTCATAGCTTATGAGTGAAGCCTGAGGTTCACCCCCATCCCAATCTCTCCTCACTCAGAAAAAAGCAGTACATCCAGTACACAGACTTGACTCCTTTTAAACAGTCCCACATCTGCATATCAGTGTACAAAATGAAAAGCACACCAAGGCTATCAGAGATATTAAATTTAAAACATCAAATTGGCCAAAAAAACTATTTCTCACAAAAACCCCCTTTCTCTCACATAAAACTGGAGCTTGCACTGCACCACTGGAAAAAAAATATTCTAGGTATCTCTGCAAAGATAATGACTCAATTTGTATTTTTTGCTCTGAAATGAACTATTAGACAGCAAAAGGCAAAGGAAAGAAAGAAACATCTACTGGATGCAGTATTTCAGTTTTTGATCAAAAATATGTCCCAGAGGTGAAAATCTATTTCACATATCTCAAAGAATGGTCTGTGCTCAGCATACCGTAAATGAGCTTCAAATGCAGCAAATAGAAGTAACTAAGCCTTAAGATGTAGTTTTCCACCTGATGAGCTCAGTCCAGCACCTAGAATCAGTCCCTCTAGCACAGTGGTTCTCAACCTTTTTTTGGATCAATGCCCACTTTCAACATACGGACCATTGTTACCACCCCTATTCAAAGTGCATCTAAGCCTTTGTGTTTATTTTTCTTTAGTGTTTTTGCCCTTTTTTAACATATGATGCACACATTAATAAGTCATAATCTCAATGTGTGGTTCAAGCCAATATGATCTTTACTCACATTTTATTCCATGCAAATTAAAACACTGCTACACCGGTGCAGTCTTTCCCAATGTACTGCATGCAATGGCTGACGACACAAGGCTTTATGACGAAAATACACTGCCTGGCCAAAACAAAAGAGTCACCACCGAGATTTAACTACGTAAATAGATAAGAGCCTCCCATTAGATAATTACTACTGATTAGTATGTTTCAGCTGGCACAAGATATTTAACTAAAGCAGTGAGTAGCTTCCAATTTCTTAACCAACCATGTCAAAATGCATGTCTTGTAGTTGGGGAAAAGATGTTACTCTGCTTCAGAAGGGTAAAATTATTAGCCTGCATCAAGCAAAGAAAACAACAAAGGAGATTGCCAAAATTGGATTAAGAACTGTCCAACGCATTGTTAAAATCTGCAAGGATAGTAATTAACCACCATCTTTAAGGGAGAAATGTGTTCGGAGAAAATTCTTGAATGATTGTGATTAGAGATTAATTCAACGTTTGCTAAAATCAAATCAATAAAAATCAACAGTAGGACCCATGGCTATGTTTAATAGAGAAAGTAAGAGCATTTCCCCTCTCCCAATGCAAAGAGAAGTCAAGGGATTGGGACTAAACTGCTGTGTAGCTTAAAGAAAACCACTTGTTAGTGTGGTTAATCAGGGAAAAACGGATTCAATTTGCTAGGGAGCATAAACTCTCTAAACTCTGAGAGCATTGGACTCTCAAGCAATGGAAAAAAGGTCTTGTGGTCTGATGAGTCCAGATTTTCTCTGTTGCAGAGCAATGGGTGCATCATGGTAAGAAGAGAAGCAGATGAAGTGATGCACCCTTCACGCTTAATTCCAACTGTGTAAGCCTGTGGGGTCAATGTTATGATCTAGGGTTACTTTAGTTGGTCAGGTCTAGGTTCAACAGCGATATGTGCCCAAAAAATGATGTTAGATGGCAACCTGAATATACTGACTGACCAGGTTTTTTGATCCATGGATTTTTTTTCCCCTGATGGCACAGGCACATTCCAAGATGGCCATGCCAGGATTCATCGGGCTCAAATTGTGAAATAGTAGTTCAGGGAGCATGAGACATCATTTTCACTCATGGATTGGCCATCAGAGAGTCTGGACCTAACCCTTATTGAGAATCTTTGGGATGTGCTGAAGAACACTTCATGCAATGGTCCAGCTCTCCTGTCATCAATACAAATTCTTGGCAAAAAATTAATGCAACTCTGGACAGAAATAAATTTTGCGACACTACATGCCACTGCAAATGCTGACCACAATCCAAGATAAAGGCGGTCTAACGAAATAATAGTGTGTGTGAATTTTTTTGGCTGAGCCTTTCTTAGACTCTACTGATCAAAACGTGTAACAGCACCTTAATAGTGTTTATTCTCTTTGTTAAGACATTGGGACTAAAATGTTTGAGGCAAAAAAATCATTGTCAGAATAAAAAAAAAAAAAAAAAAATACAGGGAGTGTGTGTGTCTCGGGGGGTATGGGCATTTTTTCACAATATTTTCCAAGACATCGATGAATAAATAAGCTGCTCATTAGATTTCTGGACACCGGTATTTTCATTTTTTGTGAAAAAGGACAAAACAAGACACATATGTCATGTCATTGAGTCACAAATGCACAAATGCTTAGCCTGACTCTTGCGCTGATAACGCACTGACTGGCTGACTTCACCGTAATCATAACATTAGCTAACTGGTTTAATTTTCCTCTGTTACCTTTGCCTTAATTTCTGACAGACTACCAAATAGATAAATGCTATCTTTAATAAGCCCTTACCAGAATACATTTTTTATATCCAACCCCTGGTGCAACTCATGCTAGAAATCAAACCCTTCAACGAGCCCGGTGGGTACCAGATCTGAGTGTTTGGAAGCTTGATAATGAGCTCCCACAGTGCCATATGTAACCTAGCTACACGATTTTAAGTCATGGTAATGCTTCTTGATCGCTATAGTCTATAGCTAGCTTGGCTACGCTTCGATCGCTAGGTTTTTATTGACATATTTGATTGAGAGTTCTGCTTTAACTAGCTAACTGGCTCAACCAATTTTCACTTTATAGCCGGCAATGTTCAAACAATGCTGAGTGCTAACATTCTCAGATTTTTCATCATCCCTAACATTGTCTGAGCTTGGGCTCTCACACACTCGTTGCCTGTAATCCAGGCCATAGTGTGTTCAGGGTCTTCACCAGCTACGTCAGGGAATCCCATACGGCCAGAACTTTGCCATCATGACTGACCACCTACAACACAGAGCAGCCAATCGGGGATAATGCCCCACAAGGAGAGAGAACTTCTAACACGAAAGGGAAAAATCATTTCAATAAGATTATGAATGTTGTTTTGTGATTCACTTAGAGTCATTTGTGTAATAAACGCCCCACCTTTCGGTACAAGGCTCCCCTCCCTGCTGTCTTGCTCACAGCGCCCCCCCAAGGCTCTCAAGGCGCCTGGGGTATGGTAGCGCCCCCGTTGAGAAACCCTATTCTAGCAGATTCTATCCACCTCAAAGCCCCAAATCCACCTTATGACTCTGGCCCCAAGCCCCATTTGCCCCACATTATTCATTTGGCAGGATTCAGATCCTTACTTTCATTATCAAGTGTAAGACCCACGCAGCTCGACCAAAGACGGAAGAGCCAGGGTTGAAGGTTAATGCGTGAGGATTCCTGATATTAGCATGCGCGACGTCCTGGCTGGTGCGAATCACAATAAAATGGATATATTTTCTCCGTTCGAACAACGGGGCACAAAAGCACAACGGTTACAATTAATCTGACTCCATAATAAATTTATAATGATGAATTTAGTTATATCCTCGTTAAATATCTGACTCCAACTTAGAATTAGAATTTATAGTTTAGGGACACGTGCGTGAATCTCGGGGCAGCTACGCCGCCAGACTCTTCCGTGAAAACCAGTTACTCAACCGACGCCCCCGGGTAATAGCACAGTTGCCGGATCTTAGTTCGGTGAGAGTTCTAGAGGATGGAAGAAATTACCATGATAGTAGCAACTTTGGCATAAACATATCATGAACCCAGATTTATGTGCACCACAGGGCCCCTTAAGGGGATCGGCCAGGCACCAGCTTATAAGCTCAAGGGTGCCCTGCACCGTCTTATACGCCCAAGGGTGCCCTTAAGGCCAAATCCCCAGGACCGATACTACATAAACCCTTTATATAAGTAGACCGTAATCTGCAATCCAATTTAAAACCCATCACTACCTATAAACATCAGCTAGCTAGTCTGGAATGATAAGGACTCGCCCCCTAAGTACCGGTCGTAACGTGGCTAGAAAGAATAAAAGGATTAGGAGCCACAGAGACCACGCAAGCTTAAAGGAATAACAATAATTTATTCACCAGGTAGGCTAAAACTTAAATCAAACAAGTCAACATTAAGCCAATTACAAGTTACACACAATTTAGAAAAGGAGAATAAAGTCATACCTGGAGGAAAGTTCGAATTACGATATTACATAATTGAAAAGGACTACTCACGCACTTACGTATGCGGGGACAGATCGGATATGATCTTCTCTGACTATATAGATTGGCTACATACGGCAGGGGGGGAATGGGATACGTCGCTGGGACAGATCGGATCGATCTTCCCAGAATGGATTGTTTCTCTTTGCTTTTAGCCAAATCACGCCTTAGATCCAGGCGGTATGGCCATAAACACCTGGAAGGGGGGTCGAATCTGGTTTTTGGGTTTCCACCATTGGGAGGATGTAATAAAACACTTCAGCAGAGAGAGGAGAATAGGGTGATTACCAGAGAGGATTCTGACCAAATTCTCAGGAGTTTCCAAAAGGGAATGAACCATAATTTCAATGGGAATGAAACATACTCCATTCAACTCCCTGGATTTCCCCGAGAATAACAAGACCAAACATGATATGAATATGTACTAATATGATGCAGTTGTCATGAAAAGGTCTTAAGATGAATTATTATATAGGTAAATTGGGTTATAAGTATATAAGTGATTTCTTAGAAGGAGATTTAACATATAAGCACATTATGCACTTCCCAGAGGTTTAGATTATTTGAAACAGATTAATATAACTGGACTTTAACTTAAGACTTAGGCCAGTAATATGACTCGCAAGGGGGCATTGTGTCAGCCAGAGCCCTGCAACAACCCCCCCGTGGTGAGACCATTGCCACCTCCTGAAGTCCACAAAAGTTTTACTGCTATCTGGCATGGCTCTGGACTGAGCTTATCAGCCATTTGTCGCATACAGTCGCTGGGCTCCCTTACGCATCAGCGTTTGCAGATCTTACAGAGGTGCCGCTCAGAACCCAACTCAAAGGCACAGATGAATTTTACTGATTTCGGAATGGAACAATCTTTTGTAAAATGAAATATGCAGTGAATTCTTACCCGCCATTCTACACAAGTCTCCAGAAAGCTGGCACCTACCCTCAGATCCACTGGGTAAGAGTCAGAAATACACCCAAGATAGTTCACCATTAAAATCAGCTGAAAATGCACACCTTAGGACTGCGGGAGAAAACTTTAGTACCAAGGAAGCATGCCTGTGAACATAGGTGCAGACTCCACACAGAAAAGTCATGGCCTAAGATTTGCACTAGTAACCTTCTTGCAGCAGGGCAGGGATCAGATGAAAAGTTAAAACAGAACAAAGATAAAATGTCAAATGAACACATCTTAGCAAATTTCAAACTTGGGCTAACTTGTATCCTACTTTTTATTTCCAGAAGCATAAAGGTGGACATTGGTGAAAATTGACTGGCAGTCAGTTCCGATGGTCATTTCAGAAAAAGGTGAATGTGTGAAGACAGTCCACCATCACACAGTAAAATGGATAATAGGGTAACATCCGTCTGCTCTCTTGAGTCGGTATCACATCAGACCTTGCAGTCTGAAGTTATGGCTGCCTGCTGATATCTGGCTTATGACATGAACACAAAGACTTTTGGTATTAGTGAATGCCCCTCCGTGTGTGTATAAACAGATACTACAGCTGCGATGTAACATCCACCTATTCTATCATCCACCCCATCAACCTCCACTTTGTTCAACTCACTATTCATTAATTCTTGGTTTATTTTAAAACATGATTAAAGACTCTTTAAAAACTCACCCCATAAAACACACATCCTCCACTTCAGGACATTATAGAATATGTTTATCAGGCAGCAGGGTCCCTACTGGTATAATGTTTGATTGGCTGCTGTAGAGCCCTTAGTTTAAGCCCCTACTTTAAAAGCACCCAGCAGGGATGGCAATTCTAATTTGCACCTCGAGAGATGAATTTGAGAAATACTCTGCAGTTGGGCCCTTCTCCAAAACTCAGTTCACCACCTCACACTAGTTTACACTAAGAATTGGGCTGGTCTTCACTCATAGATCACCCAGCACTTTAGAAATGCATTAATCTGTAATAAAATATTCAAAAATTTAGCAGGATTAACAGCAGCACAATAAGTCTAATATTCCCTCTTGATGAGATATCCCCTCATTTAACTCCCATATGAGCTCAGCTTTTTTGAGATCTGGTGAATGTGAAGGCAGTGGCACATGCTTAGCATAACTTTTATACTCATACACAAGCATTTCAGTCTGAGAACATACATCCTAGCAAACTTTTTTAAGCCAAAGAGAGGTTGTTATGTTCATGGGTAGCCTGTAGCCTAATGTAACCTACAATGGAATGAATCTCGGCTTCACTAGAAATAAAAACAATTTCTAGACATAATACACTTTACGAATTGCTTGCGTAAGTATATGTTTATTTCCCACAAAATAGCTTTTAAGGTCAATCAAGAGAAGCCAATACAGGCAATCAACAAGAAATATTCCTTAGAAATGGACACTCGCAGAATAAGTATACTGACCAAAAAAAGAAACGCAATTACGTAATCCGGTGCCACATTTCGACAAACCCATTGAGAAAGATGCTTTTGCTCTGAGTTATTTTTGGAGGTGAGTACTTCTACCATACAAATTTTCGCGGTCACAGCGCTTATTCTGGAGCCGCCATTTGTCCAGAACCAAACATCGGCAGTGCTTGGGTTCGAGTACTACCATTGTCCTAACACTCCCATTTTTCTTTTGAGTTCCTCATTGACACCAGAGCCAATAAAAGTTTGACTGAAAATGAGTAAAAATCAGACGGGTTATGATGCCATGACTAACGGAAGTTCAACGAGAACGCGCGATTGGGATGCTACAGGCCAGAAGTCGGGTAGATAGAGTTGCCCGTCAATTCGGCCTGCATTCTGCGACAATTAGTCACCTCAGAACCAGGTTTAATGCCACGGACACACGGCCGATCACCCCAGATCCGGTTGTTCACGTGTTACAACTCCAGCATCTGACCGTCGTATCACAACCGACCGTCTGCTACACACCGAACCAACCTTCATTTTGTTGAAGAAAACCTCAACGCCGTCCGTTACCATGATGAAATTCTCCGTCCAGTCGTCCTTCCCTTTGTCCGACGTCACCGACTGACTTTCCAGCAGGACAATGCGCGTCCGCACGTGGCACGTATCTGTATGGAGTTCCTTCGGGCCGAAAACGTGCAAATCCTTCCCTGACCAGCGTTTTCTCCAGATCTTTCACCTATAGAACGCTTGTGGGACATTCTGGATAGAGCGATCCGGAGACGTCAACCACCGCCAGCTACAGTACATCAGCTAAGATAAGCACTGACCGAAGAGGGGAACAGCGTTCCACAAGCAACAATCAGACGTCTGGTGATGTCTATGAGACGCAGGTGTACCACCGTGCGCGACGCTAATGGGGGACATACGAGATACTGATAGTGTCATTTGTGTTTCATAATGTCGAGCTTCATCTTGTTAAATACAAGCCAACATGGCGATATTCCAACCCGATTTTCTGTTATATCTATTGTCTGAGATTCCCTCTTTCATTTGATACCAATGAAGTGTTGATTAATAACAGTTACACTCGATAAAATCTAGAAATGGAAAATTGCGTTTCTTTTTTTGGTCAGTACATGTGCTTCAAGCAATCCTCTGACTGAAATTCTCCCCAGACACACTAGATGGGGGTAAAACATTCCAAACCTCGCTGAATCTTGTATCCATCACCTTAAAGTGGACAAGAGACCCTGGCCATGACCGGAAAATGAATGGAAGCATCTGCATGTTTCTCCAATGCATTTATTCAGATGTTTTTCTTTTAATTTATTCAGGTTTTTCCTTTTAATTGTCACCTGTCTGTATGTCCTTGTACAGGTTATTCTGATAAAAATATTATAGGCCTTCTTACATTTATGGAATTCTCTGTTGTATTCTGTGAAGGGCATTACAAGCATCACTACTTTCAATCAATCTATTTGGTCATCCTTGAATGAACCCTCCAGTGGCATCTTAAGTCATCTTGATCCTCCATGCATTTGGCAGGCTTGTCAGTACTTTCCACACCAACATCTTTATTTAATACATCCAGTCATGTTTATGTATAACGCCCTCATGATCAATGCCCTTGTATTGGCCCTCACAGCACCCGTTTGCTGACTCGGAGGGACCTGTGTCTCTGGTAGTGACCAGCTAGCCTTCTTCTAATGCATGCTATCTTCTCTTGCAACCTTGATAACCCCCATATGGATGATTGTTTGCAACGTCCTCACTCTGGTTGATGTTTAGTACTGGATGCAGCATTCTCACTTTGTACATATCCAAGGACTTCTGTAGGGTTGGCCTCAGGGTTCAACAATCACTGCTATTTCAGAGAATGGCCTTTCCTGTTACGGAGAGGAAGCTGACCTTGAAATAATGCTGGAAGAGGCTGGAGTTCAACATACTTGCCACAGCATTCAGAGCTTTCCTCATTTTAAGGTCTTGCTCTGTTGAATTGACCCATGAGCCCACGTATTTGAAGTCACCGACTTCTTTCAGAGCTGTGCATCCTGTCGTCATTTCAGGTGGTTGGTCTGAGTGGATGCTGTCGGTGATGACTTCAATTTTCTTGGATGATTTTAGCCTGAATGTGAACAAGTTTGCAAGACAATTTCAGTTCTTTCTTGCTTACCATACCTAACCTGCTTATTAGATGAAAATCATTATTATTTATGTAGAAAATCATTTAATGTAAAGTTAGGTGATCATTATATTTATCTTTAACAATTAAACAGCTTCACCATCTATTTCAGAGCCGAGGTCAACAAAATTCATTCTCTTAGCCTCCTCCAGTCATCAAACCCTCAGTCTTGAGGGCTTGCTGTTTCTCCAACATTATACTACTACCCAGCAGAGCCACACTGAGGGAATCCTCGGGAAAATGAAACCCTCCACTCATGCCCCAGACCCCATTATCACATCTTTGCTCAAGTCATACATCCCATTCTCAGCCTTTAATCATCCGAACCGTCTACTTCTCCCCTCTAATCAGTGTGTTCCATCTCCTTCCCTGGTTGCTGTCATCCGTCCCTTCCATGAGGGGCCCGAGACCTGGAAGTTCTTTCCAACTAGCACTGTCCAGGATATGACTGACCCACTGATGGCAGGTGACGCATAGTCCCCTTCTCCCCTGATTTACCTTGGCCTGAACACTGCTTTTGACTCTGTGGATCACATTACCCTCTTAGTCCAATGGAGGTGTGGAAGCACTATATCAAAGTTGACACTTAAGAGGTTTCAGTCCTACTTTTCTGTCTCACTGAGAGAATGCAGTTCTAGATTGCTCCCTCTTTCCTGTGTGATCTGCAAGGGTCAGTTCTTGACGCCATCCTGATGACCCTCTACATACCACTGGCAGACATGGAATATCTTTCCATTGTTATGCTGAAAATACCTAGTTGTGCATAAAAACTGCCTCGAACCCTTTTGCAGCCATGTCTTACCTTGGCACCTGCCTTGACGAGATTTAGGCCTGGCTGAGCAACAATTTTCTCCTATAAAACAGCAGCAAAACTAAAGCACTACTTGTAGGCTCCCCACATCAGGTTCAGTCATTCCCCCAGATTTCATATCATTTTGAAACCCAGGACATCCCCCTCTCTTCATCCGTCACTAATCTGGATGTTAGGTTAGACCCACACCTGACTTTTCATGACCATATAACACATCTGTGCAAAACTGTTCTCTGCCTCCTCAACAATATTTCCAAATTCCACCTCACTAACCCTGTCAGATCCAGAGAGGTTTGTCCACACTTTCATCTCCCTAGGCTAGACAACTACAATCTATTCTTCACTGGGATCTTCGGCAGAGCATCCAGAAACTGGTATATTCACAACAGCGCTCCCAGGATCCTAATCAGAGAGCCAAAAAAAAAAAAAAAAACTGCGTATTGACGACTATGTTTTTATTGCACTGGCCGTCTGTCTCCTTCAGAGTCAACTACGAAGTCCTGCTACTCGCAAATAAGTGTATTAACAGACATGCGCCTCCTTACCTATAAGAAATGATTACCCCACAAAGCTCCATCCTCACTCTTAGATCGACCAGCAGCTTGCTCCTCGGGCACCCAGTGCCAAGCTCCACACCATGCAGGATCAGGCCTTATGCACGGCTGGACCATGTGCGTGGAACAGCCTTCCTAACCATCTAAGGGTAGTGCAGACCCAGGATTGTCTTATGATAGGACTAAAAGCCTTTATATTCAATAGGGCTTTTTCATGTTAACTTTTTGCTAAAAATTGTTTTCTTTTTATGTTTTTTCAACTATGTAGCACTTTGAGATTCATTATGAATGAAAAATAAAGTAAAAATAAAATGCATTATTATTATTACTATTATTATTGTTATTATTGTTATTATTATTATTTTCTGCACAATGGGTCTTGTCCAGGTATATTTTTCAGGCATAGTGGAAGCACCAGTCAGCTGTGAATAGAACAAGGTTTTAATGTTCGCATTACAGACACTGTGCTATTTCACACTTGATTGGCTAATGATGAATGGATGTATACTTCAGGGATCTGTGAGATAACAGACAAGAGACAAACAAATCAATAAAGAGCCGAAGTGCTACATCGATCAAAGGGCAGAAGTCAAACTCTTACAACAGAGTAGGCTTTTTAAAAATCATTACAGCATTACATTATGCTGAGGCAATTAGCTGTATGAGACAGAAACATGAATGAGGGCAACTGACTGAATGCGAAGCGGTCATACAAACCTGAAACACTCAGCAGAGGACTGGCACCTTTTTGCTGAAGATTCAAATGGACACCATATGGGGGGAATGTAAAGACGATTCTGAGGATCTGTGACTGACAGGGACCTTAAAAAGACACTGTAAGTACTCGATGAGTACATGTGACCACTGCGGATTGGTGCTTCATTGCAGGCTAAGAAGTTTTACTTACGGACTTACAGACTTGTGGTCTTACAACTCGATAGCATAGTGTCTCCTTGTGCACGCGCAGTTGACACAAAAATTATTAAAACTATGGATAATTTTTTCTAAATTAAATAATTAACCAATCATCAATAATAGAATATTTTGCTGACAATACACTTATAAAAATAATGATTTGCTTTTTGGTTTAAGGTTAGCATTCAAGAGGGCTCTGTATTGACCAACTCCCCTCTTCCCCCTCGTATTTACATGAAATTGCTCGGTTCTGCCCCCAGACCAGGCATAAGGAAAAAATGCGAGGAGGAAAAATTTTTTAAATTTTGCATTTTGAGAATAAAGTGGAAATGTTGAGAAAAAAGTCAAAATGTTGGAAATTTCGCTTTTATTCTCGAAATGGTAGTTCAACTTCATTCTTGACATTTCCACTTTATTCGCGACATTTTGTCTTTTTTTTTTTCAAAAATTCAACTTTATTCTTGAAATGCAAAATAAAAAAATCTTCCCCCTTCTCATTTTTTCCCTTATGCCTGGCCCTAATACTCTTTTGCAGCAGACGGTATTTTTGTTTTTGACCCTTTAGTTGAGTGCTGATGGAGCATTTTGCCTGAGCATCTTAACCTCTTCAACCTGGGAGTTTTATGACCTGCTGGTGGTATATAAGCTCTTCAGTAAACTCACTTTAAAGCAAATGATTACTGCAAACCGGTTCCAATTTACTTTTCCTAATTAACAACCAAGATGGGAGAAAGTGGAAATGCACACCGCTTTTGGAGAGGTGCTGCCAAGGATGACAATACAAATGTGAAAAATGGCATTCACACATTTGTAGCCACAATGCTATAAATTAGAAAATTTATTAAATTACACCAATGGCTATGACACAAGTCTCTGAGTATTGAATTATCCCTAAATGCCCTGAGGAAAGCTTATGTTGGAACTTTTTCCATTTTATAAATGGCCTGCTGTCGCATCATAGCTGTAGTGTGCAACTGTTCTTTACATCTGATTAGCAAGCAAACATTAATTTGCCATTTTATGAAGACTAATTAGTAGAATGGCCAGCTATTATTTTTTTTAGCTTATATCCATTCCATTGCAAAGTCATCAAGCATCTTCTTATAAAATGATAACATATAAGGTTAAAGCCAGTAACTGTAGTTGCATTACTAGTGACAGGACCCTTCAACTGTCACAAATCGAACGCTCCATCCCCCGATGCTGCCATCCTGTCTGATTACAGCGCCAGAAAACAAGGAGGGCCCGGCGGGACTTGAAAGACTCGGGTAATAGTCAAGCGCTTTATGTCGCCAAAAAGCTGGCAAGGGCAGGTAGGAGGCATTACTAGTGACAGGACCCTTCAACTGTCACATCCTTATAAAATGATAACATATAAGGTTAAAGAGTAACTGTAGTGCTCAATTTACTGAAAATCGAAGCTTCCCCCTTGTCTGTCTGATTACAGCGTCGAAAACCGAGTGGAAATCGGTCAAGCGGTTACAAAGTAATGGCAGGTGAAAACTTTTTGTACGACGATATCTTAATCAAGCATGGATTGAAATGCACACGGATTGATGACGTCACGTATGGAACAGAAACAACCCGTAAGATGGAGAACAGTAATGATAGCTCCTCTCTCCCCTTCGTAAGTGACGGCGAATCTCTAGAATTACAGATGTCCGTTAGACATCTGGCCTGTGTTCCAAAAGTTGAACTATTCCCAGCCAAGAGCACTGTGGGAAAAAGTTGTGTGCTGAGGGTATTTTGTGCGCCAAGGACTTTAGGCGCTGTCAGTGCTGAACTTCATAGTATTTGCATTAAAAATTGATGCTGCCAGTGCAAAAAATGTTTCCTGTGTGCTTTGAGAGACTCTCTGGGGTAGGACAAGGGCAATTTGATCAGGTAATTGTAGTTGTCTGGATACTGCTGGTCTGGAACATGGTCCGATCCTGCTAACTCAGAACTTGTGAAAAGCACACCTGAGGCATTACGAGGTTCAATAATGTTTAAGTTTTTAATTATATTGCTCAATTTCTTTGGATGTAAAATGAGCAGTGAACTCTGATGGCTTGAAATCAATGCTAGCGTCATTCATTTTCGCTCAGGCTTTTCCTGTCAAAATGACGGCATAAACAAAATGAGTCACGTGACATACGGAGCTCTATAGCACGCTGGACATTTTGAACCATTGAACTGCAAGTAATTTGGGTCAATATTCTGTAGGATTCAGCCATGTCTATTTTAACCATGGTGTATGCAGGTAATTTACAACCAAAATTCCAAAAAGTTGGGATGCTGTGTAAAATGTAAATAGAAACAGAATGCAATGATTTGCATTTTATTTTACATTTTATGCACAATAGAACATAAACAACATATACCATTTCATGAAAAATATTAGCTCATTTGGATAGGACCATGTTTACCATTGTTTAGTATCCTCTTTTCTTTTAACAATAGTTTGTAAAGTCTGGGAAATGAGGAGACCAATTGCTGGAGTTTTGGGAGAGGAATGTATTCCCACTCTCATCTAATGTAGGATTCTAGCAGCTCAACACTTGCAACATCTGATATGTTGTCTATGTTCTATTGTGAATGAAAATGTGGGTTTGAGATTTGCAAATCATTGCATTCTGTTTTTATTTACGATTTATACAGCATCCCAACTTTTTTGGAATTGGAGTTCTAGTTAATTTAATACATTTTTATAATTTTTAAAAAACAGATTATCAAATGATGATTTTTCAGCTGTTTATTACTGGAAATTTATGTAAAGTTTTGGTGTCTGATGAAAAATATTGAAAAATTCCTAAAAATTTACTGAGTAAAAGTAGGCACTTCATTACATCATCTGAGTGTACAAGATGAGAGTTTTGGGTCTGGTAATAACTACGCTTCAGCTTCAACCACAAGATGAGGGAAGTGGACAGACTACAAATAGACAAACTAGTTTGCATCATTCAACTCTACAATAAAGTCTGCTTCTAAGCTGCTCACTAGCAATCGATTGATCTGGCTTTATGTGGACTTTTATTTTCAGTGCCGAACCGGACTAGGCTACACAAAGCCACGATGCTATGCTAGGCTATTAAACACATGTAGACAGCAGTTATTAGAGCAACACTTTCTAATACTACACCCCATCGACTATGTTTACAGAAGGATTTCTGTTACATTATTAAACTGGTGCCCAGACGCAGATGCTAGATAAATGTGCATACCATTTCTAATGAAGAAGCATACTGACGAGCTACTTAGAAACACAATGCCAGCAGATGTTCCACAAGCTTATACTGGGTTTATGCAGGTCGCAGCTGTAACAGCCCCAGCCTTGGCCGCCACAAAGAGAAGGAGACAAGAGTGTGAGTCAGGCAAAAATACATTATTTACAACAACGCCTCGAAGAACAAGACATGGTTGAGGGGGAGAACCCGGCACAAAGCATAGCAGGCAGGCAAACTGCGTGGACTCTCTGCATGTAAAAAGCAAATCATTCCCCCCATAGTCGAAACAGGTGGAGCCTTTTATTGCTGCCATCATACACCTGCACAGGCAGTCCGTAGTTAGACAATCCTGAGCTCCGCCCCATGGACGTGCCTGCTTAGATTGAAATCATTAGATTGAAAATGAGCATGAGACAATAGGCCTACGGGCCGTCACACAGTTATTACAACTAAACTCTGCCGCCTTCTTAGTTGACTGTTTTTCTGTTAGTGCCTTTGGCCTTCTGTTATGCCATTATAACAGTTAATCAGTTGTTGGCAATGGAGAAACTGGAAGTGTAGATGATGACATTTCTATGTTTCTGGATTTTCACTGTCCGCATCCGGCATACAGAGATCCAAATTTATTATCTATTAATTGTCATCAGCAGCTGAAAGGGTATTCTGACATTTTTAGCAAAAAAACACAAGTATGGTTATCAACTGCAACTTTAAGCTCTTACAGGAACCAGGTGCAAGATAGAGCATGAGGAAAGGGGCTGAGCAGCATGTGCGGGAGAAACTATTGACACTGTGTTAGAAACTCCTTCTAGCTCTGATTGTTTTTTTTTTTTTTTTTTTTACAACAATTAACATGCAACAAACAATTCTGCTAATTAAATTTCTAATATAGTCTCAAACCGTAGTTCCTCCTAATTTATTTATACATTATGGTTTAACAGTTTGAAGCCAATCCTTAAGGGATGTTTTCAACTTCACAATAAGGGAAACACAGAAAATTAATAAATGTTCTGAAAAGGCTACAGGCCACTGCCGGAAAAAGTCATTTTTATAAGTTACTGACGAGACCTTTAATAGCTCAAGTTACTGCCCTCTGAGAGCCTTGCGCAAACTGTATCACAGGCAAATATAGACCAGATTTCAGGCAATTTAGCAGCACAAAATGCTGAGCGCACAGACATGCATACACATGCACAAACAAGCACACACACGCAAGTGCTCAATGGTATCAGAAGAGGTTTTCATGAAATGTTCCTCTACATTTCACATCATAACGCCATCATACATCCTCCTTGTGCTTTATTACTATACCATCATAGTGATTCTAATGATTATGATCAGTATTGTAGGCTCAAGGACTTTTCCTGCTATCTACTATAATAGCCCAAAAGTCTAAAACTTCATCCATGATGTGAATCCTAATTTCATATCTTAATGAATATATGGAAGGGTTGAAGCTGCTTTATACTGTATCCGCAATGTCAAGAGTCACGTGCAAAACCTTTGTACATATTACCTCTATTTCACTTCTATTAGCAGCCTACAGTGAAGATGGGTTTCAAATTTGGAATCTGGGAACAATAACGGGCTCCAGCACCATTATCACTGTGTCAGGTTATTTTCTCAGCCATCTTTCCTATTTATAAACTCTTGCTGCGCAAACAGCCCATTGAGATCGTGCAGAGGTCTTTTCCAGCCAAATACCTTCGACTTTGTATACAGAACATTGAATGATCTTCACATTTCTAATTTAACACATTGTACTATGACATGCATTACTGGTCTGAATGCCCATTTCCTCCCCAGACATGACCTCCTCACTGAAAATAATGAGAGAAATTTGATTATAACATGGTCACTAACCTGGGGGAGAATTAGCTTCACATATAAAAGTTCAAGTCCTGGGAACGGTCACAGAAGCTTATCTCTGAGGCCTTGAGAGTTAAGGGATATGATATACTGTTCATCCTTCTGTCATTCAAATTTGGGACTGCAGAGTCTGATT
Source organism: Gymnothorax javanicus (assembly GCA_029692085.1). Lineage (NCBI taxonomy): Eukaryota > Metazoa > Chordata > Actinopteri > Anguilliformes > Muraenidae > Gymnothorax > Gymnothorax javanicus. The sequence continues at coordinate 36,584,104 of CM056201.1, forward strand.
TATTTCCATGAAAAGAATAAAGTACCACTGTGAGGTGCGAGCAGAATGCTGCATAACAATTGCAGTTTTGCTTAATGTTCCTCATAATTGACTGACATATGCATTATTTTCCTCTGTACTTACATTACAGACAACAGCAAATAAATAAATATTTAAGCCAAATGCCACCTAAAAGAATGTCTATGTTTTCCTAAATAAAATAAAAAAAGTTATTTATATTTTTATGAAATTCCCATAAAATTGAGAGTTTTGTTTGCAAAGCAGGGACTCATTTGACGTGTATCCAGAATTGGATTTTTTTTCTTCTTCTTCTTCTTCTTCTTCTTCTTCTTCTTCTTTTATTTTATTTTTTTACATTTTTTAAACCATGAGGGCATATTGACATGACAATAATATCTGCTGCAGTTTGGGCAGTCTGCTACTGGGAGGTCAAATTTATCACTTCGATCCAAAGTCATGAAATCAGTCCATCACTGACTTTCAGTCCTTGTATTGCTTGCCAATATTTATTTGGTGGTGGGGAATGGATTTCGGAAAAACCCACTAAGAGGGTAAAAGTAGTATTTACTCAGACTTTGATTCTGGAGTCACTACCTTAATGCACTGCCAGTACTTAGTCTTCAGGGATTAATTGGATTGGCCTTACTCATATAAATGCTGTAGACAGTTTTTCATGAAGATTACTTAAAGTACAGGCAATATGGCAATAAAGATGAATCCAAGGTCCACTCCCACAGCAGCTGTTAAGCCTCCACTCCGTACAGCAAAATGTTTACAAAATCAGCAGACAAGCACAGTGAGCCTTACAAAACATAGTTTCACAAAGTATAAGCAGTAATCAATTCTATGTAAAGTACATACGATTTGAATTTTTGATTTACAAACAACAAGTTCACCAAATGTTGGCTACATAGAGAGTATCACCAAGGTAATTAACTAGCCAAATAAATCTGTCACAATGAATACAAAAACAACGACAATTGCGTTCTGGGGGATGAGAGAAGGAAGTCCATCTTCAAACTGCTTGCGCGGATTTGTACGACGGTCAAGTACCGGCAGGTTCAATCACTCGGAGGGTCGGCATTCGATTCCATCAGTGGCGGCTGGTGAACTGGCAATAGGAGAAGCACAAACCATCCCTTAAAAATGATTATTGGTCATGACCTGTTTTCAATCTTAATTAAAGTTGACTTCACTTGACTCCAAAAATCATAAGGACCATCAGGTGTTGCCATTTCTCATTGTTAAGTTAAAAGGTGCACAAATAGCCTATTTCTCAATCTGTTTTCAATCATTCATTTAAATTACCATTACAGAAACTCCAAAAACTCTCCACATTATCAGGTGTGGCCAGTTTTCATAGATACAGTCGGCAACAAAGGGAATGCCCACAAAAGTAGAGCCGAGGGGGAAATCAAACCGGTCTCTGCTAACTTCTTAGCGTTAGCAAGACAAGTTAAATTCCGCGCTTTTACAGTATAGCGGACGGGGGGGAAGGATTGTTTTCCCCCTCGGCGCTAACCAGATGTGACGTTTGTGGGCGTTCCCGTTGTTGCCGACTGTATCTATTAAAGGAACAGTGTGTAAGATTTAGAGCCATGTAGTGGTCAGATTATAGATTGCAACCAACTGACCATTCCTTTTCTCAGAAAACCTACGGTGGCCGCAAAACTTGCGAAAACGTGAAAGGCGCTCTCTTGTGTCAGTGCTTTATTCATTAACTTTTTTCCCGTTCTGGGCTACTGTAGAAAAAATGGCGGCACAACATGGAGGCCTCCACGGAGGTGGACCCGCTCCCATGTAGGTTTAAAGGGCTTATTCTAAGCGAAATGAAACTCATAGATTATTGTTTTCATGTGATTATACACTACTAAAAAAGTAGTAATGAATGTTATATTCCATTTCTGCCAAAATATCAATCTAAATTCTACGCACTGCTCCTTTAATAACTTATCCCTGTCAACTGTCACATATTTGTCGTGAGTTTTAGTGGCATATTTACGTTCCCCTGCTGTAGTCAGCAATTATTCAATCGACGCATATGTAAGAGATTCTTCTGCGAATTTTAAGTCCTTGTGCGTGGAGGTTTATCAGTTTCACGTGTGTTACGGTGGATTTCACCACGAGTAATATGGAAACCAATTATGACTCCGGACCTCTCACGCTTTTCTTTACTCAGGGCTTGGAAGCAATGCATGTGTTTCATGATCGTTAAAATTGTTTGAATGAAATAAGATCATTTGAAATGTCTTTATGCAATTCCATTGCTTCCAACCCCTGAGCCCCTGAGCCTGAGATAGATTTCTGAATAAATAAGGTCATGAAAATAATTCCCTGACTATGATCCCCTAACCCTAACCCTGTTCCAAACTTTCTCAACTGAGGTTCTTTTGGTGGATGGAATCTAATGCTTACCCACTCGGAGCGTCATCAGCTGGAACACCTGAGGAATTAAAGGCAGACCACAGAAGGCACCAAAACGACACATCCAAATATACGTCCCCGGACGTAACAGGGATCTGTTGATTCAGTGTCAATCTGTCCAGCGAGCTGTCTGTCTGTCCATGGGTCACCCATACATGCATACGTTCTTTGGCAAGGAAGTTTTGCAGTCTCCGACTGGCTTGTCTCAATCAATTCTTTGTTTCACTTCTTAGGTTATGGATCTGTTTGATCCTGCAATCACATGGATCACAGACACCATGGGAAACAAAGCAGGATGGCAGAACTGCAAATGAATAATTGGTGTTGTTACTCCATGTATGTCTTAATACATGTTATATTTTCAGAATAGACAGAAAAATGATGATCATGCTTGTCCCTACTGCAGCAGTCTGGATCCTACCAGAGTCCCTGCACAAAGAAAGTGTGCCTCGACGGGATGAATCACTTGAGAGTCTGGTAGCTTTGATGATCATGCGTGTGGACCCTTTCCTGGTTGAATTGTATTAAAAGCATTACCCGTCTCCATTCACTCATAGAAAACAAACAAAAATGGCAAGTGTAGGGATAATTTATTCGGCCACTTACCTCCCATTTGCACACTGACAAAACCGCACTTTCCCAAAATAGACATGACTGCACTGCCAAAGAAAACTGCATAATATTCATCAGAATGAATCATAGCATTTAACATGTCAAGGCCTCAAAAACTGGGAAGAATTTTCATGTTATATTTTGTAGATTTAACCAAATCTGCCAACTTGAATAGATTGAATTATGATCTATTTTAAAATAATGATTGAAAATGAACATTTGATGAAAAAATCATGAGCCAAGGTAGAAAGCCTATAATTGTGAGATTAGTATAGAAAATTTTACCCATCCTTCATACATTTTGTTTATATGATAAATTAATTGAATGTATTTCAAATGTATAAATAGAAGGGAATTGATCACCTTTCAGAATTTTAATGTTTTTTTCAGGAAGATAGCTCAGATTGTTCTGGATATATTGGATGACCATTTCAGCAATTCAGTGTTAGGGCAGCAATTTTATCGGCTCTGGCTTTTTATAGGGTTTCTTTTCAAAATAATTCAGTCTTTTTATGCTGTGCCTAATAGTTTCTTATCATATGCAAAGACTCAAAATATTCTCCATATTGTGATGACACCACACTGGGTCTATTCAACCCAATTTTATACCAAAAGAACTCAACTGACTACTGAGTAGGATTCAGGCTGTACATAGCATTTCTCTGTTAATGCATAAAAAATCAGAATGGATGCATTTTAGACTAGCATCAATGACATATAAATACTGTATGTACCTGCATGCAACCTAAGGTTAACACATCACCTCTAAATGATTACATTAATTTATAACTAATGTATACTACTCAAATGAAGTTAAGGGTCAAAAGTATCTGTGCATGTAAATACAAGCTAACAAGCTAAAATGTTGACGACTAATGACAAAATAATTCTTTGATGGCTCAAGAACAGAAAACAAAAAACTTTTATAAGACACTAGTTTATTACCCCCATGAAAAAAGTAACACACCCCTCAAAATGTTCAGACAAGACGTGGAAGCTTCAGTAACTGGTATAACCACCGTTGGCATTCACATATTCTTGACAACATGGACCCATGCTGTTCACCAGGCATTGGAAATAACTTTGAGGGATCGCTTGCCATTCTGCGACTAATTGCTGAGCCAGTTGCTGGAGGTTGACAGCAGGGACATTTGTGATCAAACTCACTGCCCTAATTCATCCCACACGTGCTTAATGGGTGATTAGGTGAATATGCTGGCCAATCCATGTGCTGAGCATTCTGCTGTTACAGGAAGCTGATCAACACCCTGGCACGTTGAGGTCTTGCCTTGTCATCTTGGAACCAAGCTCCTGGTCCAATACACTATAGAAGTGGCATTACCAGAGGTTGAACCATCTCGTTGAAGTGATGCTGACCTATCAAATTTTCATTGACAATGAACAGAGGGGTTCTGTGGTTCATGGATATCCCCACCCACACCATCACACTCCCTCCTCCAAATCGTAGACATTGAGCAACGTTGACATCAGAGAATCTCTTTCCTTGACGACGATAAACATGAGCCTGGCCATCATTGAACTGGAGTGTGACATTTGACTCATCTGTGAGCGTGGTCTCTGCCCACTGACTTAAAACGTTTCTTAAGATAAGTGCAATGATTGCATGTCCTATTCTAACGTGATGTCTATAGTCCAAATGACAACCCAAAGGGAGATATTCTAACCTTGTCTGGCTTAAAAAGACATACTTATAAAAATAATCAAAAAATGTCCTTTGACCCTTAACTTCTTTTCAGTGGTTTATTGAGGCCAGGCTTCATTATCTCATTATCAGTGACTCAAAACAATGGCTGTCATTCGGCTCTTGCCTTCACATTTAGTCACAAATCCTTGCCCGCAGACAGTTCTGGAGTTCATACAATTCATTTCAGTTTCAAAACACCCCTCACAAGGCACATTTAAACCACATGCTTCAGCCATGCTTAATTATCTGAATCCAAATTTCATGTGTAGTATCTTTAAAACAATGTTTGTACTAAGATTTGGAACATTATCCCAATTTTCTTATAGAATAATGTGTTATTCTGCTACAATCCTTGTGTTTCATCATGGGGATCTTCCGTCTAATATTCATGGTTGTTCTTTAAAAGTGCTGATTCCTTGCCGCCCCGCATTACATCGCTGCCTGGTGTTATTGATTCAGAATCTATAAAGTCGAGAGCTCAGAGTTGCCGCTCATTTGAAGGAATCCTTGCTCCCCGTCTAGCCCTGCTGGTCCAGGCCAGTTCCTCATTGGTTCATCGGCCTTTTTGTCCTTTGGGCAGCCAGGTGGCGTCCATTAGGAGGGGGGTACTGTAACAATCCTCATGTTTTATCATGAGAATCTTCCCATGGTTGTTCCTCTGAATGCCTTAATGAGTACTCATTAGTACACATGCTTGTTGCGTGCTGTTTATTAACCTCGGCCCTCTTCCTCATCAACAGTTTCCTATTTAAGCTCTCTGTACCTACTCACTCGGTCGTCAGACCCTATCAGACCATCTTCCATCTGCGGTCACAGATAGTCAGTTCTTCCTCAATGATTATCAGGCATTGTTTTCTAGGATTATTGCATAATGATCCACTCGTTAAAGCCTTAACCTAGTTCTGAGCGTTCGTATTCACTGTCATCGTCTGCTGTTACTGTTATCCTGAGAATAAACACACCTTCTGCTTCTACTATGGATCATAAAACATTCCTTCAAACAGCCCTAAAAATATCCATATCAATATCGAATCCACCTGTATAAATCTTTGTTACAAACAAATTGAAGGAACCACACACAGAACCTCAAAAAATCCTTTAGGCGCATTAATAACGGTATTTAATTGTAACTGGTACAAACAGAAACATAGGGACTGAAGAGGGTTCAGGCAGAAGAATGGTCAGGGGCACTTCGGGTCAGACGATAAGCGAATGGGATTCAAGCATATGTGGTAAGCTGTGGTCAGAGACAGGTCCGAGGACAGTACAGTGAAAGCAATTGGAGGGCTCAGGGCACACAGGGCAGTGCCTGATCTCAAAGAGCTTGCTTGGAAGGACTGGTCAACAAGCCAAAGTTAAAAAATAAAGTTAACCTCTTCCACTCAAAACTTGCCATCAAAGGGATTATTGCCCATCTCCCACCCTGCCTTAAAGCACATTACTTCTCTAAACCCGTTTACACTTACTAATTAACAACGAAGCGTTAATTCGTTCAGTTGCGAGGATTAATCAGTAGAATTACCGTCCATTTCCCTCACCTTACATTATTGTTCCTTGCAATAGTAATCAAGCATTTTCCTATCCACAGTAATGGTGACATAAAAAGTCAATGGGCCTCATTTATGAAACATGAGCAGAACGAATTTGAGTGTGAACTGTTCGCAGAAGGAAATTTAAGTGGATTTCGGAATTCATCAATATTTTAGTAACTTGGATCTTTTCGTAGCTGCTCACAAAATCTACACCTGCTGCCGACCACAAGTGGTCCGTGTGTAAATAACAAACGCACATGAATACTGTATGCCATTAAAATAAACAGCGATTTTTGTGCTCTGTTATGATCACAATATGCAGATGCCTTGGAAAGACACAATTTCAGTATGAGAACATATTAGTAATGTAACATATTTTGCTAGATTAATTTAAATAGTTCATTCACCTTTGTTAATAAACGTACTCTAACGCTTAAACTTGCCATCTAATTGGCAATTAATGTAGCAAAAAATTTAACATTTCTAATATAGATATTCTCATATTTAAATTGTGTCTTTGAAAGGTATTTGCGTATTATGAACATAACAGAGCCTAAAAATTGCAGTTTATAATAAAGACATACAGTATATGTGCATTTGTTATTTTCACAAGGACTACGCGTCAGCAGCATAGATTTTGTGAGTAGCAACAAAATAGTGTTCAATTGCTTTTGCTAAGGAGTTTATGCGATCGGTCTCATTTGTCGGTTAATTAGCAAGATTATGGATAAACTAAAGTCTCTATTTTCATGAAACTTGGTGGAAGGGTGTAGCATGGGGCAAGGAAGATCCCAATAAATTTCTGAGTGGATACTAATCATGGGAGGGATATACAAATTATTCTTCCCTTTCATTGTTATTGTGAGATACAACATTTGGGACATATATATTGTAATGGCCCTATGTTGCTTAAAGGAACATCCAGGTGCAGTCAATTTGAATTAAATCTGCTATAAAAGCCCTTCAGTTACAGCCAATGGCAGTAAAGGCTGATCTTGCACTTTTGCATGATTTGGCGCATTGTGCCCTTAGGAGAGAGCACATTTTTAAGGACCGCGCAGATTTGTTTGCTGAGACTGATGAATGGTTGATTAGTCGTTTTTGACTACCTAGACAGATTCTTTTGAATTTGTACAACCTTTTGGAAACAACTCTGACAAGGCCAGCAAATAGAGAGCCTGTTCTCCAGCAAAGTACGCCCAAAAAAGTCATTTGTCAAGAAGCTTATTACGACCTAAAGTTACGTTTAGGAGTTACGCGACCTCTAGCGGTCATTTTAATAACTACAATCTGGTTTCCATTGTCAGCGTCACCGTTAGTAAATCCCTAACCTTAACCTAATCCTAAACCTAATCCTAATTCTAACCCTAACCCTAATCCTTACCCAAACCGTTATTTTAAGTGTAAATATGACTGAAACTGTATCTGGAACTCAAACTGTAACTCTAACAGTACCTTCCTGCTGCCAGTGGGGGTGCGATTTTAGGAAATGCTCCCATCGTTCATAAATCAGAGTAAATGAGAATAATCAACCTTTTTGAGTGTATGGTTGGAGGACAGGTTGCAAATAGAAGCCATGCCATCCCCACACATTTGCTGGTGCTCTCCATGCTTGGCTTTTTAGCAACGGGGACATTTCAGCGGGAGATTGGTGACAGATCTGGAATATCCCAGCCGTCCATGAGCCGTATCCTACCTGCTGTACTGCATGGTATAATTAGTTTAATGCCAGATTACATCCAGTTCCCTTAAGACGCGGGACAGCAACTCGAGGCAAAGCAGGGGTTCAGCCACATCGTCAACCTGCCCAATGTCATCGGTGCCATAGACTGCACACGTACGCATCAAGGCTCCATCTAAAGACGCTTTTGCATACAAGAATGGGAAGAATTTAAATTCTGTGAATGTGCAGCTCAGATGGGTCATTCCACGCCAAACTGAACAGGGCTCCCGGCCTTACCCCCTCCGATTTCCATGAAACCTATTTTAAGAATAGCCCTTAGGACCAATAATGAGTTTCCCAAATTTCAGCGCCAACAGTGCAATAGTTTTTGAGATACACGCCTTTGAAATTTGCCAACCACGCCCATAGTGCCATTTTGCTTGATCCCAGGCCAATGTTTAGAGGGCCGTATCTCCGTGCGCATCAGTGCAATTCGCTAAATCTTTTCTACCTATGATAATACATTGTTGGCTTTTGGATTTCGACATCAGAAATGTTGTTGGCTGTGTTATGTTAAAACAAGAATTTTGGAAAATGCTAGTTGAATTTGCATACCGACATTTTCCAAAGGGTTATCCAGACAGATTTTTTTTATACAGCATGTTCAGGATCTCAAACCTGTCTTTCTAGTCACACTGTATATCGGCGTGGTAGGTACCAAAATGCGTTGTGACCCTCCAGTCCATTTGATTTAGTAAAATCGAAGGTTTGAAATGTGTCATGTCAACAAAAATGCTGAATATTTTTCAGTGGTAAATGGTAATGTCGACAGTTAAAATTTGCTGAAAAAGTTTCATACAAGTAATCTCTTATCCTTTATGTCCATGTTTTCCAAGTTCCATCGACTAGCCGAAACTCCTTCAGGTAAAAATTGATAGGAAAACTATCCTTGATCACAAATCAAATTTCTTAAAATATGTTTCACGGAAATCAGAGGGGTAAGGCCGGGAGCCCTGTTCAGTTTGGCGTGGAAAGACCCATATGCGATGCAAAGAGCATTTTGCTCGCTGTTGTTGCCTGGTGGCCTGGTGGGACGCAGGACAGCTACATTCTACGCAACAGTTCAGTTTGCGCTCATTTAGAGGCTGGAGCTGTGACAGAGAGCTGGCTTGTCTGTAAGCATATAGCCTGCCTGTATACAGGGGTTACCCACTGAAGCTGTGGCTTATGACTCCGCTGGCCAACCCACAGCCACCAAGGGAGATGGCTTATAATATGGCACACGGAGCGACACGGGCCGTTATAGAGCGTACCAATGGTGTTTTGAAGGTTAGATGGTTGCGTCTGGACAACAGAGGTGGCACCCTTCTGTATGCACCCGAGAAGGCGTGCAAAATAATAATGGCGTGCTGTGTCCTGCATAATTTGGCCATGAAACGGGGCCTTCCACTGTCAGAGGTCCCTAATGCAGCAGAGCGACTGCATCCAGAACCCGCGAATGAACCCAACCATGCAGCCGCAACTAGGGCACGCCAGGAATTGATTGAGCGATTCTAAGGCAAGTGTTGATTACATATTATTTTTATACAAAATACCCAATGGCTTTGCAGAAACTGGCCAACTGTTTTTCCTCACTCGTCCTTTTGGGCTATATTTCATAGTTAATCATGTTTATTAAACTTGTCTCGATCCCAATTCACTCTTACAGTTGGTTAAAATGAATTGGACATAAGTTATTTTCATAAGGCCTGCGTAATTTTAGAGCTGTGCATTTTTAAAACAATGTTTCAGTGTTTAGTGCAGGTTACAGGTCCCAGGCCCACGTAAAGTGGGTCCTGATTTAAGGCTCAGGCCATGTGGGCAGATCTTCATACCGGTCCAATTTTCTCCTAGGCTCTTAGATGTATATTGAGAGCTAGGAAAATCTTTGTGAAAATTAGACCATTGCATCAATCACTCTGAGACAATAAAAGTGACACTAAACATGTCTATACTTAGAATTTGATTTGCCATGAAACATCGCCTGCTATGTGAGACCTTATAGCAGCGGTGGGGAACCTTTTCCAGAAAGGGCCGGTGTGGGTGCAGGCTTTCATTCCAACCAGGTAATTACTCACCTGATTCTACTAATCAAGGTCCTTAGCAAAGATTCCAGAGGTTTATTAGTAGAATCAGGTGTGTGACTGCTTGGTTGGTATGAAAGCCTGCACCCACACTGGCCCTTTCTGGATAAGGTTCCCCACCCCTGCCTTATAGTATCCCAAAGCTGAAAGAGGAGGGAATTGTGGGGGGCCAGGAGGACAGATGTTTAGAGAGACTGAGAAAGAGGTTATCTTACCCCTACCAACACTAAATTACCCAGTAGGGGGGCGACAAAATGGAATGGGGCTGTTGTAAGCAGTGGAATGAGTTTTACAACCACCTTAAAATAAATGGCGCCAGGTCAACAGATACCCCATCATTTCACCGTGGCAGAGTAATTACAGCAATATTATTTGAGGAATTCAGTTCGCCTTGCACTGGTGCAGGGTGTGGGAATGAAAGACAATGCTGTCCATTGTAAAGTTTCTTGCACCTTACTACTGAATGAATTTACTGAGCAAATGGGCTACCAATAAGCCGCATTGCAATTCGTGATTAAGACATATAGCTTTGCATGAATGGCAATAACTGAAATTTCTCGAAATTCCATCTTAAAGTACAAGTAGAATGTTTTGTCGTAAATTCTGCTGAACATGGTAGTTAGATAAGGATTAGATTTTGTTTCTTCGTAATGAATTAGATAATTGCTATTCTTGCAATCTCATATTGTAGCCTTCCTACAACTTTCCCAGAAGCAGGGCAATAAAGACCTCAAAGATTTTGCAACCATGAAAGTTCGACACTTGGCATGCATTTTAAATAATTTTAAATGCAAGCCATGCATCGAACTTCCGCGATACACTAATGACCAAATCACTGAATTATTCAATTACCAGTGCTTCAACATAAGAAGTGTTGGTATTTAATAAATAAACTATTATCCCTTTGCAGCAAGGAGTATTCAACTGCTCCTCCTCACAAATGTAGCCTATTCTTTTGAACGCTGATAAAATTTTGATTGAGTGCAATCTTAAAATAAATTGCTAAAATGGGAGATGGAACTCAGAGAAAGTATTGGATTTATTCTTTATATATTTTTTTCCATTCCTGCAACATCACTATTAAGTACTTTGTCAATGAAGCCCATTGGTGATCTCTGTCATTGCTTCATAATTTCCTAAAAATTACAGGCTTATACATTGGTCTTGATTATTCAGTGTATAAATTGTGTGACTATTAATTAAGTGGTCTTAAACAGGACAGCTTGGAAGCAATCATGCGATTAAGGGTCAGAGGCTCACGGCACCCCTTTGAAAAATCCCATAATGCCAGCGTTACTGCAAGAGGGACGGTAGGCTTTTGGGAGCTAAAAACTCGCCTAAGTAATAAAATACTGGGCAAGTGTCATTAATTATATTATAATTTTTCATAAAATGTATCTCCAGTGATGATTCTAGAAAATTTCAAAAGTGGGCCAACTCCCCCCCTGACGTAAACAAAGTGGGCCAATGGGAAAAAAAAGTGGGCCCAACAGGGTATACCTCGTAAAATGCCATTTATATCAAGTTCTTAAACAGAACCTTGACTGGCTCACTTATTTGTATGTACACACATTCAGTTTTTGCACCTTATTGACAAAACTAAGACATGAATGACAGTTTGAGTTTAAAGTTTTAATAGAAACCAAACCGAAATCCTACTGCTAAAGTTGTAAGTATGGATACTTCACCAGGCAGTGAAGCCATTCTCTTCATCGGTGTACGCTGAGCAGCACGCAGAGACTCGCAATTTTACCTCCATTTCGTTTCATTCATTCAAACGAGTTCTAAGCCATGTATCGCTTTTTAAATCCTATTAGCAAGCCTTGTGCTGCTTCAACCTCAAGCGATGCTGTAGCTTGCACACCAGAAGCTACGACTATGGCTATGACTCCAGCTCCAGTGCCCTCCACAAGCACTGCCCCAAACCAGTTCCCTCTCTCTGCTGCCTCAGCCCTACCTCACGCAGTTAGCGACTTGAATGGCGATGCTCCATCCCAGCCAATATTAGCTAGCTACCCAAAGCGTACATTCGGTGCTTTATGGCGATCATTCAATCCAGGCTGGTATCGTACACGACCGTGGCTGGAGTACTCAGTTCAGCGGGATGCATGCTTTTGCTTTCCCTGCAGGAAATATGCTACTGCCGGTGAGAGGGATGCTGTTTTTACCTCGCGTGGTTTTACCAACTGGAAAGCAGCACTCAAGCGTGCCAGGGGGTTACAGAAACATACATCCAGCCACAGTCATATACAGGCATACAAAAAAGTCTCTTGCTGCTGACATTTTGACAACAATCTTTGCAGTAGGTTTGTAAATTTGTTGAATAAATGCACGGAAGTTTGTTATAGACGATGCTTTCACATCAATCTATGCACTAGAACAAAGGATTTGCGCCAAATCATATGTAATGCGTAGTTGCTGGCGCAATGAAATCTTCGTTTAGCACCAAGTCTGACAAACTTGCGGAATCCCGCAAATTACGCATCCTAGAATCATCACTGTATCTCTAAGTTTACTTGCTGCATATTTCAAAGTATTCTTTAATGAGCTGAAAATTTGGAATTAAGTAAACAATTGGTGCATTCAAGGTTTACTGCTTGTGTACAAAGTATACCTGAAAATATGCATTTATAAACTGAAAGTGGGCCAATTTAGTCCCATGAAGTATTGAAGTAGTACACTTCCAAGTATACAATTGAGGACCACAATGGAAAAATGATTAGAGTCACATTTTCACAGTGAAGAGAAATGAGGAATTTAAAATTCAAAACGATCTTAGAAATAAAGCGCTGAAAAAAATGCAAAAAATATAAAATATGTAAAATATTATAATAATATATAATACAACGTTGTATAAAATAAGCTGAAGCTAAATGTTGATGTTTTGAGTAACCAGTTTAATTATTAATCAATTTTAATCTGTTCACAATCGTATTTTGTTTCATTTTGAAATAAATTGTGCAAAAGCGGTTTGTCAAGCAAAGTGGACTGCCGTCGTCTCCTTAGCAACGACCACTGAAGATCATGGGTAGTGTAGTGACTTCAGCTATTCAAAACGGGGAAAAAAACTCCTTGTTTCTCACAATCGAAGGGGAAAACAAGAAAACTGATGCCTATACAACTAACCCGCCACTTTTGTGTAATTAACAAGGACACATTGGTGTTTTTGTGTTGAGAAATGTCGCAGATATCATTGTAAAATCACCGTTAACGTAAAAAATGACAGTAAGGAGAATACTTCCGCGTGTCGGGTTATCCAGAAGCCAATGGGACGAATGCCCACAGCGTCTGTATGCGCCGTGGTTGGATTAATACTGAAGCGAATGCACGGCTGGGGCACTCGCTCTGAGCTTCAAATATTGCCGCGGACGGGATTATATTGTAAGTACTTGAAAGCCCCCTGCGTCGGGATAGTACGCTAAAGGACACCTTTACCGTCAGTAACTAACGCAAAAGGCCCCTAACCAAGCGTCAGTCTTTGACGCGCTGGGTGTGAGACTGTGGGGGAGGGGGATCAGCCGATATGGAAGCAACTGAAACGGTTATTAAAAAATACACTATTAACATGATCAAACTGAATTTGATGGAAAATTAACCGCAAAATTAACCTCATTAATAAATTTGTCATCAATGCAGAGGATAAAAATAGCGACAAAAAAAAAATAAATCTAAGCAGATGAGGAAAAAAAGCAGCATTGATCGTTGCAACGCCCACTGAGTGATGCCATTGAAACAGGGAATTGTGTGTCCACCACGAAAAATGAGCCTCATTGATTTTCCACTGGCATTATTTCTGTGGTCCCATCACGAGAACCTCGCAGATTTCGTGCTGCCACCACTGATTGCAGATAAAGGATTTCATGGTCATTTCACAGATTTCTGTGAGATCAGGTTGGGATGTGACAATCTCTCCTGTACAAAAGTCTTGTCATTTTGACAGTCTTTATTTGAAGTTTGTTTCCAAAATGCAATATATCCATTCTACTCATTTTGAGTAAATCAGCTTTTTCTATGTTGGCGCCTATAGCAGTTTATTGAAGAACACAAACTTTGACCCTGGAAAAAGACACCTTATAGTATGAAACTCGGATTTTTGCACCATGTATAAGAAACACAGTTCTATCGCACTTTGGAAACGAACTCTTCATTTTTTCCCCAGTAAAGGCCCAGGAACTCTCAAGACTTGGAGCTGTTTCCTTATATATAAGTTAATTTGCATTATAGTGCACATTTTCAACATCTCTGTGCTTAACGTATTACAACTGTTTTCATATCCATAAATAATTACATAAATTGATAAATTCTCTTTAGAATTCAAGGCAGAGATGGGTCTAAGAGGAGGACCATTGAAATTCAGTGGCAGAATGATTAAATTACAGTATGCCAAATGGGTGCTGTCAAGCATTTCAAGCAGTCAGGACTCAAAACAACGGACTTTCATTGACTACATGAGGCACAGGTTTAGTGAATGCTACTCAAGACCATCTGAGTTCTGTAGGTCTGAGTTTGCAGGGCTTTCAAAGTACCATTGCGGTATTAATCTTCCACATTAATCTTATAATCTTTGACAAGCTTCTTATTGGTTACTCTGGTTGTAATATAGCCTTAAGTTCATCTCCGGCACAAAATGCAACAGCACCTAGTTATCATTATAAAGTTTTAATGGAAGAGGTTTTCAACTAAATGTTTGCTTTTTTCAGACAAATTCAGATGTTGATGAGAATGACTGACTATGACAGGAGACCCAAATGTTGCTCTGATGAAGATACATGAGCTAGCAGCCTGATCACAGATTTGTCATGAGGTGACATTTTGAAAGTGCCGTGCTTTACAAGATTATTAGGCCTTTCTACGACATGTCTCCAGACACAAACACAGGCTGTGTTGTTGCTGAAGATGACAAATGCACAATACTCGATGGCACAGAAGGCTGATCTGAGATAAGTCATAGCCCACATGACGTGCTTCTCCATACATAGACATGGGACTGGTATGAGCTCTGTAGCAGAGTAAAGCAAAAGAGAGAGACCACGGCAGTAGCGGGGTGCTGTTGCTTTAAGAGCAGAAAACAGATGCCGCCAATCCCTGTGGCTACAGCCGTCGGGAGTAGAAGTGCAAGTGATAGTGCTTACCATTCAGAGATAGAGAGAGAGAGAGAGAGAGAGAGAGAGAGAGAGAGAGAGATAAACCGAGAAAGAGAACGTACTTGTAAGGATATTCTAGCTGCCTTCATCTTTCAGAGGGAAGATGATGTAGGGCAGAGTAGTATTGATGGAAATTACATGCTTGAGGACCAGAATGAGCTTCTATTTACCACTGCCTGTGAACATCTGCTGCAGAAACAACCCCAAGAAATCTGATAAACTTGGACAGACATATAGTACAGAGGAAAGTAGGAATAAGCAGTGATGGGCATATTCATGCCACAGATTGAGACGGTAAGGTGTGGAAATGGCAAATAGACCAAAGTATATGAACTGATACTTCCTGGAACTGGAATCCTTTTTTTCATAGCCTTGAGGATCTGAGCTGAAAGGTGCCTCAGCAATGCCAGTCTTGCCGATGACAGTAAGTATACTATTTTGCATTAACATTCAACTTAATTGTAATTATTTTTATCATTAAATCTTGCTGTATTAGCAATTGGGGGAGATTATAATTTTGCTGAGAAATTAATCAACAGGCAATGGTTTTCATAAAATAAATCAGAAAAAAACATTATTGAGCAGCAGTCAAACTCTGCTTGTTCAAGAGAAAAAGGGAAACATTTTTGCATTTCAAAAAAATTTCTATGCTGGATTCACTATTTAAAAAAACACAATCATAAGTACAAATGCTTGCATAACGCAAAAATGCATAACCTATTTCTATAAAACAATTGATTGATAATACCAAATGGAGTATTTTTTTTTTTTTAGAAAATGTTTAGCAACCTTCATGCAGCCTACAATTGAATTAACATACATATCATTTTTCAAACAGATTTTTTATTTTTTTTCTGTCATCTCCCAGCTGACTATTATTAAGCTGAGAGTTGTTTCCCCCTACTCTGTGAAGCAGGTGTCAGAATAGTTCTGAAGGGGGATTTGAAGATTATCTTGATGATATTCAGAAGTAGATACTGCAGACGTCCCGTGGGTGTTCGTTATGATGGTTTTGAAAGAGGTGTGGATTATTCTGGTGACATGCTTCAGGAGCTGTTCTGCTCGTGGCTCAAGTGTTTTTCTAGGCTTGATCGAGAGGCTGTATTGCTGCTCATGCTCTGCTGAAACTTTTTCCTGCGAGCGTAGAAAAAGTCCATTCATTTTTGAAATTTGATTTTCATTGCTTTTTTATTCTAGCATGCTTCAGCCATAGACATGACACCTGTCAAAAAAAGTTATCATATCTTTCATCGATGATTCAGAAAAAACATGCACTGAGCAGAATATGTTGTTTGTGCCATCTGTTTATTTCTGTAATCATGCCCTTCTACAAGCTGCTGATTAGTTCCATCCATGCATTCATTACCTTGCCTCCTTATTCCTGGTGAGGGTTTCTGGGGTTGCTGGAGCTTATCCCAAAATTTAATAGGCGAGAAGCAGGAATGCTGATTACTTGCACAAATTAAATTTCAATGCGTCTATTTAATTAATTGAATTATCTAGTGGTTGCATAAAGGGTGGTCCCTGAAATTTAAAATGATTAACCTCTTGTTTTCTATATAAATACAAATTATTTTATGAAATTATACTTTTATCCTCATTTGCAAGTATGCAGTCTGTATTTATTAGTATTTGAGTTGCGAAAGTTATAAACCGACAGCAGTCCCCTTTAAACGACACTATCTTGGATTTTGACTGTATGCAGTGGCTATATCCCTCCTTGACTAACTATGAATACACTAAATAATTTGAGATGCTTTCACTTAAATATGAATCCTATTACCATTATACCCGCTGATGATAAGCACCCTTTGTCGAAATGCCTTTAATGAACTGGTACATGAACAATAGCTTGTTCTTTTACTCCAACGGTGCGTCAGTTCAGGGTAACTGGGAGACCCAAAAGGAACATGAATTTCTTGAAGTTTTGCATTTCAGAACTCACAGATGTTTTCCTGCACTGCTGGCAAAAAAAAAGAAAAAAATTTCAACGTTAAACCTTTTGTTAAAATCACACCATTTTAATCTTTTAAGGCACGTCATTTCAGAACCGTTTACAGCGTCTCACAGCACCTCTGTGGTCATTATTCTCCACATCAAAGTAATGCATTTCAAGTGAAATTGCCTCTTCAATGAAAGATTGCCTGACAGTTTTATCATGTATTTGTTGCTGAAGTCATTGATGTGGACATACATGTTTGTTAATTTTTGCTTTTATCTCATATGGCAAAGGCTGAATACAGAAAAATAAAGCCCTTTTTGTTTCTTTATATTACACATTAAATTTTCCATGGTGTGTTTCTGCTTCTCACTTATTGAGAGCTGACATAGGCTCCAGCTGCCCTCCAGTACATCCCTGACCAGGAATAAGCAAGTTTGATCATGAATGGATGGATAACATTAATATTAATAACATGGGAGCAAATGCCTGAGTCACTTTTGGTAATAAATACGCCTTGGCAACAATGAACCAATCTGGCCTCATAATTTGTTTGTGCAATTGATGAGGAGCACTCCTACTTGACTCCTGTTTTCTCCCCCAGATATTATTCCAAATGAAAAACAGATCCAGCTAAATGAACAGCCAAGGTGAACAACGAAGGGAAAACAAAGCTCTCTCTTAAACTAAAGGCAATCTCACTATGAGGGTCATCTTCGGAATAAAATAATGGATGTTCCCCTCACCTGAGAGCCTCTCTACCTTTATTTCTGTCTGTAGCCGCAACCCTATTATCCAAGCTACAGTTAACAACACAATATACTCTGATGAGCCAAAACATTGTGACCACCTTCCTAATATGCTGTTGGTCCCCCTCTTTCCATCAAAACTGCTTCGTCAAATGGACTTCCGCACGAGTTCCCCAGGGTTTCCAGAAGCAGTATATTTTCTGGGGCACCTGACACCCCTTTCCAGCTTTTCCTCTCCCAGTGCATCCTGGTGCCATCTCTTCCCCAGGTAATCAGCGCACATATACCTGGCTGATTTTCATGATGTGAAAGGGTATTGGACTCATCAGATCAGGGGACCTTTTCCATTGCTCCACGGTCCAGTTCTGACGGTCGCATACTCACTTTAGTTGCTCTTGACAGTGGATAGGGGTTAGACTGGTCTATGGTCACAAAGCTCCATCCACAGCAGGATGTGATCCTGCCATTATCGTCAAAAAAATTGCCCTAGCGCATTGATAAGCCATGGACGCCGAACACCCTGTCGCCAGTTTGTCCTTCCTCAGACCACTATCAGTATTTACTCGCCACTACTGCCCGGGACCACCCCTCAAGCTCTGACACTTCAGAGATGCTCCAACCCAGGTGTCTGGCCATAATGATTTGGCCCTTGCCAATGTTGCTCAAGTGCCATTTCTCTTGCAACCAACTTGTTGATTATGAAAACCCACTGTTCACTTTCCGCCTAATGCCAATGTGCAGACCTTGACGTGCGCCATTGATACAAGATATTAAATAATATTCACTTCATCTGTGAGTGGGCGTGTTTTGGCTTGTTGGCGTTCAGCATATCACCGTTTAACAATAAAATTTCACAGTAAGTTATGTTTTTGGTTTTTAATTTATCTGGTGGCCTCTCAGTTATGCATCCTTTTCCCTTACTCATGTAATATCATATTTTGAGGCCAACTGTTGAACAGTGCTATACCTTTGGAATATCAAAACTGCTCATACCTTATACCAGAGGCAATCTGAGTGGCTAGGCAAAGGCACATTTTATATTCTGAATGCCTAGACCTGTTTGATATGATATACTATTAAGTCTCCATTTGACTGACTTCTAATGCAAAAAGTTTTCCCGCTGTTTATAATTTGATGGCACACAGTGAAAGAAAAAATTTAAATTAGACTTAATAACAGCGCAATAATTTTCGTGCTGTGCCTTCAAACTGAAAGAAGCATGAAAGCTTTTTGCATAAAAACTTGAGCCTTAAGTCGTAGTTTTGTTGCTATGGTTTCCAAATCTTAAAAGGGTAAAATTATCTCTGATACTATCTTATGTTTGTGTTGGTGCAAAAAAAAAATTAAGGGCAGCGCCGGCTCAAATTACTACTTTTTAATTGTCACATAATGCCATTTCCAGTCATGGCTGAAAATCTAAGGGCCCTATTTTAACGATCAAAACCCTCGGTCTGAAACGTGCAGCACAAGTGCATTTAGGGCGTGTCCAAACCCATTTATGCTGGTTAAAAGGCGGGTTATCTGGGCGCATAGTAAGGTGCTCAGTGCAAAGGGGTTGGATTTAATCTCTTAATTAATCATAGGCGTGTTTTGGGCGAAACATGGAATAAACCAATCAGAGTGTCATCTCCCATTCCCTTTAAAAGCCAGGGGGACTTGTACCGTGGCGGATACCTATTAAAAGGGCGGACTTAAGGCTACTGCCGTTATTTAAAAAAAAAAAAAAAAAACTCTTTAGTGCATCAGAATGAGGACTGCTCGTGCCCGAAGTCAAAGCGCACTAGCAAACCATTGTTTAAAGTGTGGAAACCTAACCACAGTGATCTTCAAAAATGTAATAAAACATATTTAAAAAATCTTGCTCAAAATTATTTGAATCATATTCAGGTGTTAAAAATTATAACAGTGAATCCCCAGGGCCGCATTTGAATTTTATATTATATCACAACATGTGCATAAAACAAGCAAACAAACAAAAAAAGGTTTTACTTCAGGGTCACCGGCGAAACTAAATGCATAAATATTTACGCGCTGGTGAGGAATGACTAAGAGAAATTAAAATGAGTGAGAAAAATGGCACGAAAGAAATGAAACTAATGTTTTATTTCATCAGGTACCCTAACCCCTTGAATAATATCCAACAGGAGTGACAAGAACTTGTTTCCGCTTATCTAACGATTAAAGGTTGAATCGAATATGTGGAAGAAATTCGGATTGATTACAGACGGTGTCATCCACTGCTTTTTCTAAAAGTGCCGGTTTTTAAGGCTACTTCGTTCGTCAGCCAAACTGTAAATAATAAACCCATTTCCAAATGAAATGAGGGATTTTGCATTTGATAATGGAAACGGGACAGCAGGCACCATATTAATGGATCAGGTCGGATTCAACTGTTTTTTTCACATAATTGCAAATAATGAGTCCAGCCATGCAGGGCAGACCGAAAATCCATGCACTATTCAGGCATTATATGCCATGTAACCTATTTCATATTTTGGCCAGCCATTGTCGCTGAACAGCCACCTTTCCAGGGGGGATCCTCCGGAAGACAGCATGTATTGCAAAGTTCGCCAGTATTAAAGAGTTGTGGCTTTATCCAGTATAATCTGCGTACATGCATAACCTCACGTGTTGAATCGCAAATTATCCAATGGAATAGGTTCCCTTACGATTAAACTAGCCTGCATCACAGCATGCTCTGATGTGGGTACGTGGAACGATCGCACTCACCATTCTGACACACTTTTTTTTTTTAAAATATCTTGAAAACAATCTTTTACATCGTCATTTTTTTTATTTTTGATTGTTTGCTTTTGTGGGCGCTGCAGTTCGCCGTTGTATAGGCCTAATATGTAACAAGCAGAGGGTACGCGCGTTATGCACTCGCTGACAAAAGCGCATAATACTCATAGTAATGCGCCCTTAAAATTGCAGTGAAAAACTGACTATTGACTCTAGACCAGGTGTTTGTTGGTCAATCGCGCAAGAGCTTTGCGCTGCCGCTAGATAGGAACAGGCCAGCATTGCGCCTGACCACACCTCATTTTAAGACCAACATACCCTTGGCGCTCAATTTGGCGCAAATGAATTGGCTATTTATGCAGCGAGGGCGCTGGACGGAAAATAACGTTTTGCGCCCCACTGCGCTGGGTGCAAGATAGAGGCCTAAGTGTTTTGAATTCATCTCAGCTGTGAATGGTACACTAAAACAACAAAATAAAAGGCACAGACATAAGTTTTCCCCCCCTTAATTTGTGCCTGAGGTAAATATAGTGCATTCCACATTGATTAAGAGAGCAATTCATAATCTTTACCACTGGGTTCAAGAATTCAAAAAATGCTTTGGTGTAAGATTAAGGAGTATGTTATTGGTTTATCCAAGCAAAATAATGGTCTCATTAAATTTGAGTGTGCTGCTGAATAGTGAATAAGCGGAGAAAACAGAAGTTGCTTTTAGCTGGGTTGAGTCACAGAGCAACAAGGACAAGGCAACATTCACACGTGCAGGTGACGTCATAAACTGGTAATCGAACACTGACAGCTGAGATTTAAAGCCCCGCACAGATAGACCAACATGAGTATTCTCACATACTGAGGAAATCATATTCGTAAATACCAATTTGTTTTGTGTTAAATTACTCTTGTGCCTACTTTAATCTTATCAGAATAATCTACAAATCAGTATTACAATACCAAGGTCTCATTGTAGAGCTGAGCCAATGCTTATATTTTGTACATACACAATTGCTAATGCTGACTGTGGAAATATTGAGAGCCAAATGTGATTAGTGTAAAGGTCAGCACGTACTTCACAATGATGCTCCAGGTGGTCACACTTTTCCCTGTTTTTACAACATTAGTACAAATTAGTAGCCTGGGCTGGAGGCATGACTGCCTCTGTATGCAACCACAAAACACATCCATGTGCCACTGGCCTTAATGAAAATAGTGAATAACAATAAATAATAATACAACTAATAAAAAGAAAAATTGTTTTAATGGTTCATAATTTCCTGGCCTCTGCCGACTCAAAGCTGTCTATCAATCTGTCACCCCAAACATACCCACCAACTAAAACAATAGCTGTCATTATAATTCATGGGTTCATGCCTGCACACTGCTTACTGTTGAATAAATCATAAAATAAATCACTTCTGTTTATAGACACTGCAGACTCTTAGTGTGATGACTAGTTATAATTGTATGAGATATTAAGCAGTGGGAATGCTATTATGCGTAGAATATATTCCCATGTTGATAATTTTGACAAATGCAACAGACAAAACTGCGATGATTACTGAGATAATTATAATGGAAGCAATGAGCGTATGATAAGACTCCTAAACGTCAGCTTTTTCCATGCAGTTTAATTATGCCTCGGTGTGCGCATGCGCACAGCGAGCATACGGTACTCAGTCTGTGTATTTGTTTGTTTGTCTGTCTGTTACCATCATAACTGCGACAGCGTGTGCATCCAAGCTAAAGTAACAATGCCAACGAGTGACAAACACTGTTCTCTTGATTTTAAATGTGCCAGAATTTTGAAAAAGGATTCAGTTCATTTTTTGTAGCACTTCATGTTTCAGTATACACGTTTTGTGTACATAATGTTAAGCCACACCCACATGATTTTGGCACAAAGACCACACTCTATTGACTGTTTATGTATTCAAGCTTGCTTTTATGTTACTGTACAACTATTGTACATCAGTAGTGGCTAAGCAATACACACCGAGGCATCAGCACCTCTGGTGCTTTCATTTTACACAGTAACGGGGTCTCTAAAATGTCAAGCTATCATTTGTTCCTCCAAAATGCAATGTAACATTCGCCTTTTTTCCCCTCTGGAACCAAACAAGTGACATATTCACAAACAAACAGTCATATTCCTCAAAGAACAAATGAAATAAATCATTGGTGTATTTGATTTCACCAATAAACGTCAGAGGGTTGGGCTCAAGGCCTTGATTGCAAAGGGAAAGATGGTCATGTTGCGCGAAGTTAAAGTGAAAGTAGAGATAGTAAAATGTTTAGTTTCAAATCAAGCGCAATAGAGGATAGTTCACTCTGAGAATATTTTGTATATTTTAAAACTACAAAACTGAGAACTTCATTTCACCTCTGGGATTGTGCAGCAGTATCAATGAAACCTTTAAGTTTGCTTAACTTTACTTCTGGAATGAAACGACTCATACAACTTGACTTCTACCATTGATTGTGTTCTGAAGTGCAACCCCATTTCCAAAAAAGTTGGGATGCTGTGTAAAATGTGAATAAAAAGCAAACACAATGATTTGGAAATCAATTTAACCCTAAGTTTAATTGAAAATAGTAGAATGACAGCATGTCAAATGATAAAAGTGAGAAATGTAATTGCTGCTTGAAAAATATCTGCTCATTTTGAATTTGATACCAGCAACGCATTTCAAAAAAGTTGGGCCAGGGGCAACAAAGGACTGGAAAAGTCGTATGATATTAAAAAATGCACCGTTTGGAACATCTCTCAGCTAATTAGGTTAATTGGCAAAAGGTCAGTACCATGATTAGATATAAAAGGTTTTTCACAAGAAAGATGGTGAGGGCTCCACCATTGTTAAAGACTACTTGGGCACATAGTTCCACAAATTAAGAATAATATTTCCCAACATACAATTGCAAAGAATTTGGGAATTTCATCTTCTATTGTAGATAACATCATCAGAAGAATCCGAGAATCTGGAGAATTCTCTGTGTGGTAGGGACAAGGCCAAAATACAATATTGAATGGCAGTGATCCTCAGGCCCTCCGGCGGCACTGCTTTAAAAACAGACAGGATTTTGTGATGGAAATCGCTGCATGGACTCAGGAACACTTCTGTAAACCATTGTCAGTAAACACAGTTTGCTACTGCATTCACAAAAAGAAGTTAAAACTCTGCCATGTTGAGATTAAACCACACTGTATACAAACAAGATCCAGAAACACCGCCTTCTTCTCTGGGCCCGAGCTCATTTAAAATGTACTGAGACAAAGTGGAAAACTGCCCTGCGGTCTGACTAATCAAAATGTGATATTCTTTTTGGAAATCATGGACGCCACATCCTCTGGGCTAAAGAGGAGAGGGGCCATCCAGCTTATTATCAGCACACAATTCAAAATCCAGCATCCATGATAGTATAGGGGTGCATTAGTTCAGTGGTTCTCAGACTCGGTCCTGGGGGACCACTGTGTATGCTAGTTTTCGTTGCTACCACAAATGTAACCCAAGAATTTTCATGAGGATAATTTCCTTCATTAACCTTTCAAGCAACATTGCCAATAATTGCTTTGCTTGCTTTGAACAATAAAAGTTCCATATTCACATCATGCTACATGGGAAACAGCTGAATAAAATGAGAAATTCAAACAAAAATGTACAAATAAAGTTGGTAGATTCAGTGGGGCTCTTAATTTGTATAATTGATACATTGTCACTAAATCTATACATTTATTAGATAACGAAGAGTTTGACGGCAAAGCGAGTAACAATGACTCACATCTGTTCTTTGTTAATATTGTGGAAAAAGTTTAATGAACTTTAAGCTCGTGCGAAACAATTTACAGGAGCTCATTAATTAACCTTAGAATCACTTCAATCTGTCGATATTTTAAACCTTGTGCAATTACTTGCAATACTGCATTATTAACACAATAGGGATCTGGGGCTTTCAATCCCCATGGCAGGCGCTGCTATTTCTGCTATAATGTGAAGTCAGAGGGTAAATAAATAAAATGCCATTAATTAAGACAAATGAACTGCTTAATAGAATTCTGGGACTGCAGTTGTGGTCGCAATGAAAACCTGCATATGCAGTAGTCCCCCAGGACTGAGTTTGAGAACCACTGCATTAGTACACATGGCATGGGTAACTTGTACATCCGTGAAGACACCATTAATGGTGAATGACACATACAGGTTTTGGTGGAACATTTACTGCCATCCAGACACCTTTCTGATGGGAAGGCCTTGCTGATTTCAGCAACACCATGCCAAACACCATACTCTGTATGTATTACAACATCATGGCTCTATCGTAAAAGAGTCTGGGTTGTCTAAAGTTGTCTGCCTACAGTCCAGACCTGTCACCCACTGACAATATTTGGCACATTCCTCTTAGTTCTCAAACGCTTACAGAGTGTTGATTAAGGAAGACTTGATGCAACACAGTGGTAAACATGCCCTTGTGCCAACTCATTTGAAACATGTTGCTGGCATCAAATTCCGAATGAGCACATATTTTCCAAAAAACAATAAAATATCTCCGTTTCAACATCTGATATATTGTATTTGTACTATTTTCAAATAAACATAAAGCTTAAATGATTTGAAAATCATTGCATTGTTTTTATTCACATTTTACACAGCGTCCCAACTTTTTTGGAAGTGGAGTCGTCTTAAAGGCAGTTTTTTTCTGTTTGTAGAGATGATTTGCGCTGTTTGTGTGCTTGCGTAAATGCAAAAATCGATTAATTTTATGGCTAATGTGCATACTTAATATTGACCTGAGAATTTGCAGTAATGGCTAGAACTATCTGTATGAATGTATTAAATGCTGCCATTTCCCTGAAGCAGTAATGGGTGACCATATTATTACAGAAATAAGGTGAAAAAGTACGGTGGCCGACACAGGTCACAACAAATGCAAACGCCACAACACGAACGCAAAAGTTTACAACAAACACGAATGCCACAACACAAACGTGAAAGTTCACAGCACGAAAGCAAAAGTTCACAACACGAAAGCAAAAATTCACAACATGAAAGCAAAAATTCACAACACGAATGCAAAAGCCACAACGGAAGTGACTCTGGGACTACCCTGCAAAAAATGTTCCATAAGAATCCTATAGGACAATTCAATAGAATTTCTACAGAACTTTAGTACCTCAAGTCCTATAGAAAAAAGTTTTATAGAAAATTTCTGTAGGAAACAGTTCCATAGAAAATCTCCTTAGAACTTTTTTCTTTTTGGGCTGGGCCGCGCAACAAGCGGGGCCAGGCCCCTATAAACGCGAATGTCGCTGAGTGAGTGACTGAGTGATCAAGTTCAACGATTGGCTGGCCGGTGGGGAAGAAGTTCAGCGATTGGTCAGCCGGCGGAGAAGAACTTCAACGATTGGTTGGTCAACGATTGGCTGGCCGGCGGGGAAGAAGTTCAGCGATTGGTCGGCTGGCGGAGAACTACTACAATGATTGGTTGGCCGATGATTGGCTGGCTGGCTGGCTGACCGGGCGTTCACGTCACTCGTATTTACTGGTCTGTGTATTTGCATTATAAATACATGGGTCTCAGAATCTCAACTTTCAGACACTGCAGCAGAAACTGAATACTTTGCTGCTGTTCGATCTTGGATTTGACAGATTGCAGCAGAAACGGAAATTAAAAAGTGGAACTGAATGCGCCACACACATTTTGTGTGTGATTATCCTGTCCGTTCTTGTTTTGTTCTTTCAGATCGGTTGATAACGTTATTGTTAAACATCCCTCAGTCCAACATAGGAACTTACACGATGTTAGGAAAAATTGATAAATACTGCTACTATGACTATAGCTGGACTATTTACATACACGGTGGAAGTGGCGCTGGCACTATTATGTTTCAGTATTTTCATGAATACCGGTATGATGCCCAGACTGGTTTCCAAATGAACTTATTCCTTTGCGCGTTCCTGAGTTGGTTCGCTTGAATGGAAGCAGTTGTGGTGGCCACTTTGATTGTATCTATGAAAGCAACTTTAACCGACGCCTATGAAAACAATAAATTTAAGAAAATATAAAGTTTAAAAGATCGCACAAAGCTGGATTCGACACCCTATGATTGAGGTAGCTACTTCTTGACCAGTATTTGAATCTAGTCTAGCAATAAACTGCAATAATCAGGCAAATGTACTGCTCAAGTAAATCTCATTTTTGTACATATAGAGTGTTCACAATGTCCAATTTTTGACGCCAATGAATGTTTCTTGGCGATATTGGTCGTGAAATTAGAATATACGTTATCATTAACTGCAATAGCAGGGGATTGTTAGTATATTTAAATGTATCGAGAACTAGCTAACTTGACTAACATTTGTGTGGTGGTTCAATGAATGGGAGAGAAGGGGAGCGATAACTTAGATATTACGCGCGCGCACTTGTGTGTGTGTGTGTGTGTGCGTGCGTGGGCGCGTGTGTGTGTGGGTTTTGTGGGTGGGCGTGTGTGCAGTGGTGCAGTGACAGTCGTAAACAGTACACAATTTTTATATTTAAAATATAATATTTTATATTAAAAATGTGTCTTGTGTTTCCATTGTTATTGGTGGCTTAGTGTTCATTACAAAAAGTTAATTTAAAAAAAAGAGACATCTGTCACAAAATGTTGTTTAATGTATGGAATTTAAGCGGGGTTCAGCCTATGTTCCCAAAGTCCTATGGTCTCTCAAGGCAATTTTTTCAAGCTCGTTCACTCATCTTGTCAGAAAAAAATTAATAATTTCCATACCTCTGTTTATAGAGGTAGGCTTATTTACATATTATATATGTATTATATATATGTAATAATTTTATATAAATCATGATTTATGTGTGGCAAATATGCAAAAAAATAAGAAATCAGGAAGGGAGCAAATACTTTTTCACTGCACTGCGTGTATATATATTATATACTACTACACCACTGGTCGCCATATTACAAAAAATAATGTGTATTCTTCTAATGAACAGCAAAAGGTGGATTAAATATTACTATTGCGGATGCAAATGCTGCGCTTGCCCCATAGCTAGCATCCCGGTCTTTAAAAAAGTTCCATTCGATTTTGTTGCATTACGAGCACAATCCGACCATTATTAGGCTAATCTTCATTCACACAGGATTGCTTCGATTTGTTTCAGTCCTCCATGCTTGTTATCTCTGGTACCGGTTGCGAGATTCCATAGAGATTGAGCAATTTAACATAACACATCGTACCAATCTAGCGTGAAAGAATCATAACAATGGTCGGAATGTGTTTTTAATTTCCCTATTCAATCTCGCAACCGAGACGACAGTTAACAAGCATAGAGGACAGTATCGGTTGCGAGATTGAATAGGGAAATTAAAAACCCATTCCGACCATGTTAAGATTATTTCACGCTAGATTGGTACGATGTGTTACATTCCTCCATCTCCCTTTTGAATTTTGCAGCGGGCATCAGGATTATTTCCTTAATCTTCCTATTGAATCTCGCAACCGATAAGAGAGAAAACAGGTACAATGAAGGGACTTTGGATACATTATCATATTAGCTATGTGACAAGGTGCAATACTCGATCAGGCTGTAACTGTCGCTTATGAAAATCGTTCATGCTTTCTTTCCTGAACTCCTGCATTTTATTTAATTTTTTTTAAAACAGGGATGGGGAACATTTTCCAGAAAGGGCCGGTGTGGGTGCAGGCTTTCATTCCAACCAGGTAATTACACACCTGATTCTAATAATCAAGGTCCTTCACAAAGATTCCAGAGGTTGATTAGTAGAATCAGGTGTGTAGCTGCTTGGTTGGAATGAGAGCCTGCACCCACACCGGCTCTTTCTGCATAAGGTTCCCCACCCCTGTTTTAAAACATTGATTATATCTTTTTTTTTTTTTTTTTTTTTACTGTCTACCATATTTGAGGTAAAAGTGACCTAAATTCCTCACTTTGCAACAGACTTTTTTTTTTATCCGCAGCGAATGAAATAAATACCAAACAATTCGCTATTTGGGGGCACTATAAAATTCCATAACTTTCTTATTTCTCAGCAAATTCTCATGATCTTGGTGTCAACTACAAGGCCTTCTTAAGCGCTTTCAATAGGCCATAAATTCATTAAAATTAATTGCATTTCAATTTGTTTTATCATATAGTTAACCATATTCAACCATCACCAGTATCGAATAATGCTTTATGTAAACACATGGCAACTCCTTCAGTCGAACATATTTATTAAAGCAATTCTTACCTTTCTGGGACGTCGCACAGCACTTTGTAAAAATTTGAACATGAACAACTCCGCCTCCCTCCAAAGTCCCACCCTCTTCCCACCGATTGCCAGACTTCTCCTACACAAAAAAAATAGTTTGTCAGACTACAAAGGTAACTAAGAGGGCATTTTATTTTATACCACATATAGAATTGAATATTATTTAATTACTGTTGGTTAGTTTTCACTTACCGGTGCCTCTGAATCTGACTCCATTGACCCGTTTCACGCGCGGTGCTCACTTCCTCGCGCCGCACGCAATATTTTTTTTCGTAGGAGAGTGAAACGGGTATACCCTATAGAAGAGGTTTTTCAACTAGGGTGTTCTATAGGAAGGTCTTATAGAACAGCAATAATTATAGGACTTTCTTTTCCATAGAGGTGTTCTATAGGTTTCTATTGCAAATTCCATTAGAACACATGGAAAATCCTATAGAACATGCTGTTCTATTAAAATGTTCTATAGAGTTCCATTGATGTTCTATAGAATTCCATAGAAGTCCTATAGAACTTTTTTTTGCAGGGTACTATTCCCGACGGACAGTCACCGACAGGAAGTTTGTTTCGGAGTTCGCTGGGCGCTTAACTTAGCAGTGCTGAATACTGCTTTGATGGGGGTTTCAAGCCAATATTGATGTGATAAAAACGACATAACATTTGGCAGGACCACTTATAGCTCAGACACTGTTGACTGACAGAGCTCAGGTTACCTGTGCTGATTAACTGGCTGAGACGACACTGGGTGTGCACTTTAAAATGATAGTGATCAGTGGTGGCTCGTGAACTGCCAATAGGGGAAGCTCAAACGATTTCCTTAAAATTAATGATTGGTCTTGACCTGTTTTCCATCATTCATTTAAATTACCATCACAGAAACGCGAAAACTCTCAACATTATCAGGTGTGGCCAGTTGTCATTTATAAAGCATACCGATTACGACCCCGGACTTCTCACGCTTTTCTTTACTCAGGGGTTGGAAGCAATGCATGTGTTTCATGATCGATCAAATGAAATAAGATCATTTGAAACGTCTTTATGCAATTCCATTGCTTCCAACCCCTCCACGCACAAGGACTTCAATTCCACGTGAGAATCTCTTACGCACGCATTGATTGAATAATTGCTGACTACAGCAGAGGAACATTAATATGGCACCTAACTCACACCGAACGCATGAAAGTTGACAGGTGTGCGTTATTAATGCAAACTGGCCATACCTGATAATGCTGAGAGTTTTCGGAGTTTCTGTAATGGTAATTTAAATGAATGATTGATTGACATGACCTGTTTGTCAACAGTGTCGTCTCAGCCAGTTAATCAGCACAGTTAACCTGAGCTCTGTTTGTTAGCAGTGTGTGGTGAGCTATGAATGGTCCTGCCAAATATTTTGTTTTTTCACATCGATACTGCCTTGAAAACCCCATCAAAGCAGTATTCAGCACTGTTTTCAGATGTGTATCTCAATACATGATGAGTATCTTAGTCCCCAAGTCCTACAGTTCCAGAAGACAGAAAATGATAATAATAATACTAACAAAGAATAACATTTTTTTAATGAGGATTAATCAAACAGCCCTTAGCAACACTTGGCTCTCCTCCTGTGATTCTATACCTTTCAAGAACAGCTTTTTTATAACTTCTCTTATGTTGTTTGACATTTTTTCTCATTTTTTCATGTTCTTGTTGTTCTAGACCATTCCACAAGCTCACCCCGCAGACAGCAATGCACATACTTCTGAGGGTAGTACGAACACTGGGTTGGTTTAAGTTATGCTCCTGTCGGTGACTTGGTCCGTCGGGAATAGTAGTCCCAGAGTCACTTCCGTTGTGGCTTTTGCATCGTGTTGTGAACTTTTGCTTTCGTGTTGTGAATTTTTGCTTTTGTGCTGTGAACTTTTGCTTTCGTTTTGTAAACTTTTGCTTTCGTGTTGTGAACTTTTGCGTTCGTGTTGTGGCGTTTGTGTTTGTTGTAAACTTTTGCGTTCGTGTTGTGGCGTTTGCATTCATGTTGCGAACTTTTTGCTTTCGCGTTGTGGCGTTTGTGTTTGTTGTAAACTTTTGCGTATGTGTTGTGGCGTTTGCATTTGTTGTGACCTGTGTCGGCCACCGTAAAAAAGGGATCAATCATTCCTTTCTTCATCAAAATATTGTAACTCCACAGGCAGTTCTTTTTCAACAAAATAACACCTCTCTCACACTTTAGTATTATAAGAGCATTTTTCTTATTGAAATCTTGTGGATTTTGCAGGAAAAGTTGTTTGTGCTATATACACTGCCTAAAAAAAATCGCACACTAAAACATTTAGTTGGAACCTGGTAGCTTTGATCACAGCTTTGATAACTTTTAATGTGGTTAAGGTCAGGACTCTGTGCTGGCCAATTCATGGGCGAAAATGATTCCTCATACTTGGTTTTCTCATACCTTGTTTTCTTTGCTTGACCCTGGCAAAATAGTTGCCTCTTCATTTTTTCGGAAAAGAGAAGCTTCACACTTCATCAGTTAAAGTAATTATTGCCAGTTGAAATAAATTAATGGGCGGCATGGTGGCCTTGGTTTGAATGTGAGAGTGAATGGTGTGTGAATGGTGTGTGCGCCCTGCGATGGATTGGCGAACTGTCCGGGGTGGCTTCCCTGCCTAGTGACCCTAGTGAGGAAGAAGTGGGTATAGAGAATGGATTGGGATGGGATGAAACACATTAATTCCTGCAATAATGATCCAATCATAGTATTTGTTGACTTGAATCCAAAAGGCAAACTTTTTTTTTGGATAGGCAGTGTATGTCCAGACTTTGGAAGTGATGGCAAGTCTTACCACCATTTTGCCAGAAATGTGTCATGTTGTGGAACTAATCCATTAAAACAGGTGAATTTGTATCACCTATGCATGGCTAGTCTCAAGGCAGGTAGCTTTGAAGCATTCAGGATATGCACTATATACTGACTGCTGATGAGTAATTTATGTACAGTATTGATGATATTATATTGAATGGAATTATTTTGATCATTTTCCTTGATGGTATGTAAATACGGACATTTATACAGGATGGGAAGCTTAATACATTAATAAATGTGTGATTCAGAGTAGGCTATTTTTTTTCTGATGATAGTTCGTAGTTTTGATGGATTTTTCAGATGTTGTAGCTTATGTTTGGAAAGAGAAAAAGTGTTCATCTTTGCCAAAGATCCGCAATCAAACTTGGAGTTCAACTAAAGAAAATGCAGTTAGAAATTCCCAACTAGAGTGAGCGGCGTGCTAAAATAAATAAAGAAACCCAAAGACTGTTTGCTCACTTTTAATTGAATGCTTATGCTTTTTGGTGTTTGCCATCAGAGTGATAAAGAAATTATTTTGGTGTTCCGCTGTCCTTTATTGAGAATCTTTGATAGTTTTGTGTTTTGTTTGCACTGTGGTGCATCAAAAATTATTTCTTTGAGGACAGATTCTATGACTGAATAATTTGTAAGTCACTCATGATTTGTACGTGAGTCCAGACATGGAAAAAGGATATTACTTCTTTGATTACTTTGATATTAAATATCAAAACATCAGTGAAAATAAAGAATAAGCCTTTCACTAACAAATAAATGAAAGGCTAAATTTCACTTTCACAAGATTTTTTTGTACTATAATAGCACATGAATATGAGCACAAATGGAGTTGAGGAATGAAACAAAGAAGGATTAGTTGGGTTGAGGAAAAGGGGAATGTATGAGGATATATCTAAATCATTTACTCATTTACATTTGAGCTTCAAACATAGGCTTTCTCCAAAAGAATTACTGACAGCCGAAACTATGTGTAGTGTGTATCTGGTCTTTGTCTTTTCTCTGTGAAAGCGCTTACTTTTATAAATGATTGTTGAATATGAGCTATCTGACAGGAGAATGAGTTGCAAGTTAAACAAGGTTTTTGGCCGTGTCTGGCAAGCTAATAGAATGCAAACGATTTTGTAAATTACTGGAAATGTTTGCTGCATTGCAGACAGAGCTCTTGTTTTTGTATTTATTGGCTTCTTCACCTTAATTCATTATCTGAATTAATATGCATGCAATGGCTATGCATTTTATAATACTTTCAATCGACTCAAAATGATGTTTTAGGACTCAGAGACTGGAGTAAGGTTCTTCAACAGCTGAAGACACGAGTATGTAAGTATTCAAGAGACTCTGCACCTCCAGCCTGAATTATGCATAAACGGCATAGACTAGACACATCACTCCCTTGAAACAAAGATACATAAAACTGATATAAAGACAAATCAGTAATGTAACAGTCCAAAAAAAAAAAAAAAAAAAAAATGGACGAACTTGGGAAAGTGAGGAGGGGGGTGGGGGCAGTGTGTCACTCTCTGTGGATCTGTGGGAACTATGGGATCAGAGCTCCTATTTATTACAGTGCCGTGAAAAAGTATTTGCCCCCTTCCTGATTTCTTACTTTTTTGCACATTTTTCACACTTAAATGTTTCAGATCATCAAACAAATTTTAATATAAGACAAAGATAACCCGAGTAAATACAAAACGCAGTTTTGAAATGATGATTTCATTTATTAACAGGAAAAAGCTATCCAAACTTACCTGGCCCTATGTGAAAAATTAATTGCCCCCCTTGTTAAATCATTAATTAACTGTGATTAACCACATTTCCAATTTCACTAGCCACACCCAGGCCTGATTACTGCCAGACTTGTTGAATAAAGACATCACTTAAAACAGAACCTGTTTGACAAAGTGAAGTAGGCTAAAAGATCTCAAAAAGCAACATGTCATGCTGCGAACTAAAGAAATTCAAGAACAGATGAGAAAAAAACAAATTGACATCTATCAGTCTGGAAAGGGTGGCAAAGCCATTTCTAAGGCTTTGGGACTCCGGCGAATCATGGTAAAAGCCATTATCCACAAATGGAGAAAACTTGGAACACTGGTGAACCTTTCCAGGAGTGGCTGGCTTACCAGAATTACTCCAAAAGCGCATCGACGACTCATCCAGGAGGTCACAAAAGAACCCAGAACAATATTTAAAGAACTGCAGGCCTCACTTGCCTCATTAAAAGTCAGTATTCATGATTCAACAATAAGAAAGAGACTGGGCAAAAATGGCATCCATGGGAGGGTTCCTAGGCGAAAACTACTGCTGACCAAAAGAACACAAGGGCTCGTCTCACATTTGCCAAAATACATCTTAGATGATCCTCAAGACTTTTGGGAAAATATTCTGTGGACTGACGAGACAAAAGTTGAACTTTTTGGAAGGTGTGCATCCCGTTACATTAGGCGTAAAACTAACATATCATTTCATAAGAAGAACATCATACCAAAAGTCAAACATGGTGGTGGTAGTGTGATGGTTTGGGACTGCTTTGCTGCTTCAGGACCTGGACGACTTGTCGTAATTGATGGAACTATGAATTCTGCTGTCTACCGGAAAATCCTCAAGGAGAATGTCCAACCATCAGTTGGTGACCTCAGGCTCAAGCGCACTTGGGTTATGCAGCAGGACAATGATCCGAAACACACTAGCAAGTCCACCTCTGAATGGCTTAAAAAAACAAACTGAAGGTTTTGGCGTGGCCTAAGCAAAGTCCGGACTTAAATCCGATTGAGATCCTGTGGCATGACCTTAAACAAGCCGTTTATGCTCAAAAACCCTCCAATGTGGCTGAATTAAAACATTCTGAAAAGAAGAGTGGGCCACAATTCCTCCACAGCGATGTGAAAGACTCATTGCCAGTTATTGCAAACACTTGATTGCAGTTGTTGTCGCTAAGGGTGGCACAACCAGTTATTAGGTTGAGGGGGCAATTACTTTTTCACACCAGGCCAGGCAGGTTTGGACAGCTTTGTCCCCTTAATAAATTAAATCATCATTTAAAAACTGCATTTTGTATTTACTTGGGATGCCCTTGTCTAATATTAAAATTTATTTGCTGATCTGAAACATTTAAGTGTGACAAATATGCAAAAAAATAAGAAATCAGGAAGGGGGCAAATACTTTTTTCACGGCACTGTAAATGATTAGCCAGCATTCATCAGCCTCATGAAAATTTTTTCAAAAAGAACGAATGCTCCTGGACCTTGTATCAAAAATACTTTTCCAAGTGTACTGCCGGAATGACCGTTCAAACAGGCTGCCTATGTGCATGGGTATCGGCTTTAATGTTGCTTTATTGTGAGTTGTAAACGAAGCTTGTTCAAACACACTCTCACTTTGCACCATTAGATATGCTTCCTCTCCGTACATTGCAAAGATTCACACTCAGTGGCCCTCATTTATCAATCTTGCGTAGGATCTGGTGTACATTCTGGTGTAAATATCAGCATATGCCAGGTGTCATGTCTGATTTACCGAAAGTGTGTATGTCGCTGATTTCAGTGTAGAACTGGCGTGGTGTAGATAAGTCTGCCGGCTGAGACCATTGTAATTTACATGACATGCCCCTATAAATTCATGCTCCAGGGGGTATAGTCCTGCCCACTTTACGACATAGACTCTCGAAAGACAGCAAAGAAGAAGAACTTCACTGAGGGGGAAATATAAATTATCACGTCGGAGGTGGAGAAAAACAAAATAATTTTATTTGGAAGCCTTAAGAGTGGCATCAAGGGAGCCCAGAAGGCTGCAGTTTGGAAAACTATTGCTGCTGCGGTGAACACCTTTGGGGTGGAAAACCAGAGTGCAGCAGAGGTTTGATTTAATTCATTAATAAATTAAATTTACAGATCCATGATATTTCATGTTATATAGCCTACATAACTGACAATCCAAATGCTTTACATGTGGGTTAAAAAAAGTGGTCTGATTTTAAGATCGCCACCAAAAAACGGGTTGCTGCGCTCAGGCGCAGCAGCGCACGGACCGGTGGAGGCCAACCAGACTCAAACCTCCAGCTGTCACCATTCGAAGAGCGCGTGGCAGGACTGATGGGCTCCCCCTCCATTGTGGGAATACGATGCGGTGGGAACACGGATTAGTCCCCACCGCCTCGATCGGAGCTGCATGAGGGTAATTGTAAAAATACAGTCTGCAAAGATCACTCTTCATTGTACTTTTATTAGTATTACTCCATGGCATTTTATTGGGTGCCACACAAGCAGCCACTAGTCACTTTCCTGGAGGAGATCTTCTCTGTGCCGAAAGTTCCTCTCACGTCGGACAGAAGCGTATTCCTCTAACAATAGAAGATCTGCTATTGTCAAAATGTGATCACGGTCAAAGTGTCTGTAGGCCTATATACAGTATCTCACAAAAGTGAGTACACCCCTCACATTTCGACAATTAATTTATTATATATTTTCAAGGGACAACGTTACAGAAAAGAAACCTGAATATATTCTAGAATAGTCATTGTACTATATGTGTAGCAGTGTAGATTTACTGTACTGTCCAAATAACTGAACAAACAGTCACTATTTTCTAAATGGGTGGCAACAAAAGTGAGTACATCTCACCATCAACATGCCAAATTGTGTCCATAGTGTCAATATTTAGTGTGAACACCATTGTTGTCCAGCACTGCCTTGATTCTCCGAGGCATGGAATTCACCAGAGCTGCACAGCTTATTGCTGGGATCCTCTTCCATTCCTCCATGACAACATCATGGAGCTGGTGGATGTCGGACACCTGCTGCTCTTCCACCTTCCTCTTGAGGATGCCCCACAGGTGCTCAATGGGATTCAGGTCTGGAGACATACTTGGCCACGCCATCACCTTCAGCTTCTTCAGGAAGGCAGTTGTCATCTTGGAGGTATGTTTCGGGTCGTTATCATGTTGGAAAACTGCCGTGCGGCCCAGTTTCCGAGGGGAAGGCATCATGTTCTGCTTCAGAATGAAACATTACATGTTGGAATCCATTATTCCATTAATGAAGCACTCATGCAGCCCCAGACCATGATGCTGTCACCACCATGTTTGACTGTAGGCAGTACACACTTGTCTTGGCACTCCTCACCAGGGCGCCACCACACATGCTGGACACCATCTGAGCCGAACAAGTTTATCTTGGTCTCGTCAGACGACAGAACATGGTTCCAGTAGTTCATATTCTTGGACTGGTTGTCTTCAGCAAACTTTTCGGGCTTTCTTGTGCGCTTGCTTCAGAAGAGGCTTCTGTCTTGGCCAACGGCCATGCAGACCGACTTGGTGCAGTGCACGGTGTATGGTCTGAGCACTGACAGGCTGTTCTCCAACTGCAGCAACCTTGTTAGCAATGCTGCCAGAACTCCTGCGTCTGCTTTCTGCAACCAATTTGTGCACCTGATGCAGAGCACGAGGACTCAACCTCTTCGGTCGGCCCTGACAAGGCCTGTTCCGAGTAGAACCCATCTTAAAAAACCACTGGATAAGCTTGGCACCGTGCTGTAGCTCAGTTTCATGGTTTCACAGATCTTGCAGCTTAGACCATCTTTGTGGAGAGCAACAATTCTCTTTTTCAGACCCTCAGAGTTCTTTCCCATAAGATGCTATGTTGACCATCCAGTGACCAGAATGAGAGCATTGCACTCAAAGCACCACAATTTAAACCTTCAACACCTGTTACACAACCTCATATGGCCCAGTCAAACAGACAAAAGCATGAACATGATGAATAAGACACATTTCATTGCTTGGTTGATCATTACCAATTGGGGTGTGCACTCACTTTTGTTGCCACCCATTTTTGGAAATAATGACTGTTCAGTTATTTGAACAGTGCAGTAAATCTACACTGCTACACATATTGTACAATGACTACTCTAGAATATATTCAAGTTTTATTTCTGCAATGTTGTCCCTTGAAAAGATACAATAAATTAATTGTCGAAATGTGAGGGGTGTACTCACTTTCGTGAGATACTGTATACTCAGCAACAAAAGAAACGCAAGTTAGCTAGTTAGTTAATGTACTCTTATGGTTACTCAGTCAAAGTGACCGCAAAACAAAGAAAAGTTTGATGAAACGAGTGTAAATGTGCACACGCTAGTAATAAATTTGATTTTCTAAAATAATTACGCGCAAACCTATTTTCCAGTCTGCCTTTAACTTCCATTTCTTTTGTTGTTAGTATACATCTGACTGGATGAGCATAATCAATTTGATTAAGCGCAATGCGTGGCTTGACAGATATGCAGTGTGGTATGTCAGATGGCATCTGACATACCACACTGCATATCTCTCAAGCCACGCATTGCACTTAATCAAAATGATTGTAATTGTCAGCCGTCTGGCCTGACAAGCAGGTTGTCTCAAAATATAAGTTTAATTAATTTCTCAACACAGGTGTCTTATTTATTTATTCATTTATTTATAGCCTATTTATTAATTTAGCCTATTTATTCATTTTACTAATAAGAACAACAACAGCATGACATCCGCATGACTGCGTATGGTTTATTAATCATTTTGACAGCTGCACTCGTTCCTGCATGTTGTATGCTGGTTTCAAATGAGCGTACGCCTGGTCAGACCTGGCGTGAGATTTTTGTGGACCGTTCACTCACGTTCAGATTGATAAATGCTGATCCTTGCAGGAGATTTGGCGTACACCCATTTTTTGGTGTACGCACGTTTGATAAATGAGGGCCAGTATATCTTAACATGCTTAAAATCTTAACTTACAGCACTTGGTTGTTTTTGAACATACTCACTTGAAATGAACCTTACTTTACTTACTAACTGCTGCTTCAAGCTCTTCTGGGAATGGGTGTGTGTGTGTGTGTGTGTGTGTGTCTTTGTAAATGGGGTGGGGGGTGAGTGGGAGGAAGGGGGTGGGAGTGGTGGTAATATTTTGTCCTTGATCTTACAGCAGACATCCAATAACCCAAAATAGTCTGTCAGGCCATCCCATGTTATCAGTCCATTGTAAGGGACAGGCAAGATGACAAAGATAGTTATGATTTACCATTACTGAGTGAGATGGTCAGAATGCTAATATCATGCTCTGATTGTATTGTTGAGGTGGAGAACATTGTGTTCATCATACACTTTTTCACCCTGAAATAACTTCCATTACAGCTGTGACAATAAAGATAATGTTTTTCTTTTTGCTACCAAATTGCTGAAAAAAAAAAACGCCTACAGACGCCAACTTGCAGATTGATGTTTTAAGCTTGTTTTGACATGTGCTGGCTTCAATATGGAGCAATACAGCACATGCACACACCAATCAATTAATTTTCAACTAGAAATTTAGAATGAGTCATTCCATTCCAATTCAGAAATCAGAAACACTATTATAATATTTCCACAATAATATCTGCTCACCTCTTTATAATGACTCTGACTTACTTGTTGACGAAACTGAGTATTTTGTTTAATTGTAGCCCCCAGGCGAAGTCGGGTGGCTACTATGGATTCATGTGTACATCTCCTGCCGCCACCGCTGCATCTGCGTCCGTAGACACCTTCTTGTGGACGCTCTACAGGCTGTAATTTTTGACCAATTACTTTCATATTTCGTATGGACATGTGTTGTACTTTATTTATATGACACCTATCAATTTTGCTTGCCATGGCGACAGTATTGGCCGAATAATATGCAAATTAGCCCAACTTCATCTGGGGGCTACAATTAAACAAAATACTCACAGAATTTGGTTGTCCCAAACATACTGTGTGGCTCCTCAGCAAACTGTACAGCAAGGCAGAAGGAACAATCAGGATTGGAGATGAGAAAGATTTGGCAAGGGAGTTTGTTAAAGGTGTCTGGTGTCACTTGTTCTCTTCATTGTTGTTGGAGAGTACATAATGCGGAGAGGGGCTGAAAAGGTGGGAGACAGGATCAGTTATATCATGGGTGGACAGTCCATCTGGAACATTAGATATGCTGATGACACGACGTTGCTCGCGAGGAATAAAAAGACCTATCTTAACTGGCAGAAATACTCAAGGAGGAAAGCTTAAAAGTCGGCTTGGAAATCAACAGCAAAATGACTGTCATGAAGATCCATGGTGAGGGACAGTTCTCCATTGAATGTGAGGTTATAGAAGAGGTTGACCGTTTCAAGTTCCTAGGCTCCTACGTGACAGCAACAGGTGACAGCTCTATAGAAAACAAGACTAGAACAGCCAAAGCAAAGACGACAACAAACAGCTTAGTTAACTAATGGAAGTCTAAGGAAATCGGCATAGAGACCAAGGTTCGACTAGCTAGCTCCTTAGTATAGTCCGTGGATCTCTGTGGCTGTGAAAGCTGGACAATGAAGAAAGAGGATGAGCGGAGATTGTCAGCATTTGAGATGTAGCTCTGGAGAAGGATCCTCAGAGTAGGCTGGACGGAGCGGAAAACTAACATCTGGGTGAGGGAACAAGTAAAAATCGCAGAGGAGAAAGACCTGCTGGAGGAAGTAAAGAAAAAAGAAAAGGAAATATTGCCACTGGAAGAGAAGACCTGAAAGCTTGCTGTTAACTGTAATTGAAGGAAAACACCTGGGAAAGGAAGGAGAGGAAGAAGACGTATGAGCTGGTTCAATAAAATCCAGACCTGGACAGGACTGAGACTGGAGAGAATACATCGCTGTGCCAGAGAGAGGGAGATGCCACGGTTCGATTCCGGACTATGGCGAATGAATGAATGAATGAATGAATGAATGAATGAATGAATATGCATATTAGTGGCAAAACATAAAGATTTTCTTGTGGCTGTACAGGCTGCAATTTTTGACCGGTTACTTTCATATTTGGTATGGACATTTACACTTCATTCATGACACCTATTGATTTTGGTTGCTATGGCAACAGTATTATCCAAATAATATGCAAACTACAGTACAGATCACATCAAAACGGAATTCTATCGCGGTAGGGTCGGGAGAAGGTAGCGGCAACTTCAGGGCAACATGAGGGTAAAAACGCGGTAGGTTGTCTGAGAAAGTGCGGCGCAGGGATACAAAGCATTTATAAATATAGTACCCAGTCATGAAATCCCTCCAGGATACACATCCCGGTGGTCCAGCGTATATCTTATTTCATTTTAAAGTTGAGGTTATATTTTTTTGCAGGTCCGCACTAAATGCAAAAAAGGGGAATCCCCACTCAAAGTTTTGACATAGGTTCTTGGGGTTCCAGTTCTCGTTATCCAGACTCGCTTCAGCTTAGCAGATAAACAAACCTTTTGAAAGGCAATATTTTGTGAGTAATGTGTGAGTAATGAGAGTAATGGACGTGTGAGTAATGAGAGTTCTCTGGATTTTTTCTGTTTTGATGTGAGCAGTATGGTAGTGACAAACAATAGGGATTTCCTTGTGGACGCAGTATAGGCTGCAATTTTTGACCGATTACTTTCATAGTTGCTATGGACATGTGTTGCACTTCACTTATGACACCCAAAATTTTTGTTGCCATGGGGACAGTATTGGCCGAAGAATGAGCAAATTTGCGCTGAAACATACACTCTTCTTTGTGGACGCTGTACAGGCTGTAATTTTTGACCAACTACTTTCATATTTGATGTGTACATGTATTATACTTCACTTATGACACCTATCAATTTTGATTGCCATGGCAACAGTATTGGCCACATAATACGCACATTAGTGGCAAAACATAGAGATTTCCTTGTGGACGCAGTGCAGGCTGCAATTTTGAACAGATTATTTCATATTTGGTATAAACAAGTGATATACCTCACATATAAAAGCTATCGATTTCGGTTGCCATGGGGACAGTATTGGCCAAATAATGCACAAAAAAAGGGGAGAAGCGGGCTTTCAGGGGTTACACCCATGTGATCACACAGCCGACTGGACTGTCTAGTTTAATAATGATGATTGAATCCCAGCCACACCATTACCAGCTATAGTCGGAGGTCCAAATGGGCGAGGCAACAATTGGCGCAGCCTCGCCGGGCATCAAGGGGGTTAAGCCGGTCAAAATTTGTTATTTCATTGCTCTATAGCAACCACCTCTGGTCAGCTAGGCACATGTACCTACTTTTGTATATGAACTAATTTGTATGTGAACCACATGGCATAGGCAGTGAGAAATTGGTGGTGCGACAGCATAATGTAAAGAAGCGAGGGCTAGTCGTCACGTGAGTTGGATGAATCAAG
This sequence comes from Gymnothorax javanicus, assembly GCA_029692085.1. NCBI lineage: Eukaryota > Metazoa > Chordata > Actinopteri > Anguilliformes > Muraenidae > Gymnothorax > Gymnothorax javanicus. Next base: position 36,626,026 of record CM056201.1, read on the forward strand.
CACCACGGCATCTTCCACCTGAGTTGACGGGAGCAGGTCGCTTTGCGGTGAGCTAAATGGGGTCCAGGGTGGGAAAAATAGGGGAAAAATTAATAATTAAAAAATAAAAAATGATGACAAACAATTATGCAAACTTTCCAGTTGCCTCACTTAACCCCTTTGCGCAGATATAGACACCGGTGTTCTTAAATTCCGGAATTTAATTCTGAAATAATTGTAGTAATTTCATTTGCATCAAGAAAATGTACAAAGAACTAATATGGAATCACAATGAAATACAATTGAAATAACATTTGTACTGTTTGAAATAACATTTGACCACTTTTGTGGTCAGTGGTTTCAACGGTGGTTTTTATGTCTTCAGTTCGTACGTGCAAGTGCGAGTATATATATATATATATATATATATATATATATATATATGGCGATTTCACCAGAGTTCTGTGTTGTTAGCTCTGTTTTCCCCTGGGCTGCTGTGATTGGCTGCACTACTTCGTTCTACGGGAGCCAATCACAGCGATGCAGGGGATACATATAGGCAGGCTGATCAGTGGCCTGATTTGTGTGTGATATGCTCTGTTACTGAGATGTTGTGCCATCCTGAGTAGAAGTCATTGTGTTCACTTGAGTATGGCAGAAGAAATAAAGTGAAACTCCGCTTCTGGGGCGATTCGAAAACTCCAGACACTGACTCTGCCTCCGCTTATTGGAGAAACTGCTACACTGGTGTCAGAAGTGGGATCCAGTGAACTGCAGCAAGAAATCCGGTGGTTGGAGGCAGAAATAGCAAGCCGGAGTCAGCGGAGCAGCCCCGTGGTGGTCGTGGCATAAGAGATCCACACCCCCGCGCTGAGCCTGGGAGAGCGAGGGCGGCAGTCAGTGCCGCAGCGGGAAGTCAAGCTGCCACGATTCAGCGGCTCCTCCCCATGGGAGCTGTATTGAGCGCAGATGACACTCATTGCCCAGCACAGCAGGTGGACGGAGGCGGAGACGACAATGCGCCTGGTGGCAGCGCTGGAGGGGCCAGCGCTGCAGGCTCTACTAGACCGCAAACAAAGCAGCTTATCGGCGCTGATCGCCGCCCTCGAACGGTGCTACGGGTGCCGTGAGTCTACGGAGCTGCATCGAAGCCAGCTGACAAGTCGCCATCGACCATCCGGAGAGAGCTGGGGAGCTGTGGCGGCCGACCTGCGCCTTCACGCTCACCTGGGGTACCCAAACCTTGGGTACCTAGGCCAAGACAAGCTGGCGCTGCACGCGTTTCTTCAGGCTCTCGCACCAGAGAAGCTCCGCCACTACATTGCCCTCGCAGTGCCTGGCTCCCTTGATGAAGCGCTGAAGGAGGCCAAGTGAGCGGCAGCCATCATGGGGGAAGCCGACGCAGCCGAGCGGGGCAGGTCACGCCCCCAGGTCCGCGTGGCGGAGTGCAGCAAGGAGACGGAAGAGGTGCGCTGGATGCGCACTTTGCCTAATTCGCAGCGGTGTTGCTACCGCTGCGATAAGCGGGGACACATCGCCCGTTACTGCCCCGCCCCAACACCAAAACACCCTGAGCCTAAACCGGCCCAGCCTAATCTGAGCAAACAGCCACCTGCCTTTTTAAAGGCAGATAGGTGGCAATTCCCTTCCCCTGCCTTTGTAAAGGTGGGGGCAATCAAAAGTTCCATTCCTCTACCTTTGTAAAGGCAGATGAGCAGCCATTTCATTCCCCTGCCTTTCTAAAGGCGGGGATGCAAGAATCCCATTTCCCTGCCTTTTTAAAGGCAGATGAGAGCAACTTTCCACAGATAGGCCGGCTGGGCTCAGGAAATGGGTTGTACCTGCAGTGCTGGATGGATGGGCAACCCTGCAGGGCGCTCGTTGATACGGGCGCCACTATCTTCCTGCTGCACCCAGGGGTCCTCCACAACGCCCACTGGGAGCCCACTGACACACGGCTGCAGTTCGTGACTGGCCAGCGGATGGGCATGATGGACTGGAAGAAGCTGGGCGTGGCCATTGGAGATCGTCGCCTCGTCCACCAATTCTGGCTGACCGAGATAGAGGATGACTGTATCGTGGGCCTAGACCTGCTAGCGCGCTGGGGCACCACGATCAACATTGTCTGCCCAGCTCTCATCATCAGAACGGACGCCTATGAGCTCCAGTCCACGGCAGGGGGCCAGATCGCGAGGAGAGCTCACCCAACTGCCGTAGCCTCAGCCCAGCCAACAAACTCACCAGCCCAACCAGCCAACCCAAGCGGACGCACAAACCCCGTCTGCCCAGCCCCCTCACCACCATCCTGCTCGCCGTCAGCTGACACAACAAAGGCAGTCCACGAGCTGTGGCAGCACAGCTGCAGTGGCCTCGATCCTGCGCAGATCCAACAGCTGAAGCATCTGCTGACTAGAAACCTGAACCTCTTGACCATGCGCAATGAGGAATGCACCCAGACGAACCTGGTGCAACACCACATCGACACCGGCGACACTGCGCCCATTCGCCTGCGGCCACACCACCTCTCCCTCTCCAAATGACGAGTAGCGGAGGAAAAGGTGAGGGAGATGGCTGCAGCGGGCATCATCGAACCTTCCGATAGTCTGTGGGCAGCCCTGCTGTCCTGGTGCCGAAGAAGAATGGCGAATGGAGGTTCTGCGTTGACTACCGGCGCCTGAATGCTGTAACCCAGAAGGACGCCCATCCTCTCCCATGCATTGACGAAGCGCTTGACCATCTAGCAGGCTCCAGTTGGTTCTGCTCACTGGATCTCTGCAGCGGATACTGGCAGGTGCGGATGTCTGACGACGCCAAATTAAAAACAGCATTTACCATTGGACAGGGGTTGTGGCACTTCCGGGTTATGACTTTCGGGTTGTGCAACGCCCCTGCGACCTTCAAGCGGCTAATGGAGAGGGTCCTGTCAGCTGTTCCCCGGGACCACTGCGTCGTGTACCTTGACGCCCTCCTGGTGCACGCCAGCACGCCAGCAGCTTCTGTCCAACCTGTGGGATGTGTTCGCCGCGATCCGGTGGGCGGGGCTGAGACTCAACCCGAAAAGTGTCAGCTGCTCCGGCTGGAGACAACATTCCTGAGGCATGTGGTGAGTGGGCAGGGGGTGGCCACAGACCCAGCAAAAGTGGCCGCTGTGCAAGGCTGGCCAGTGCCGACCAATGTGGGTGAGCTGCGCAGTTTCCTGGGACTGGCAAGCTACTACTGGCGGTTTGTGCGGGACTTTGCCTCCATCGCCAGCCCTCTCCACCGTCTCACTGACAAAAACCAAGCCTTCGAATGGACGGAGGAGTGCACAGCTGCGTTCGCCCGGCTCAGAGCGGCCCTTACACAGGCCCCAGAACTGGTCTATCCCGATGTCCAGCGACCCTTCATTGTGGACACTGACGCCAGCAACACTGGGGTAGGGGCCATGCTTTCCCAGCAGGATGAGGAAGGGGAAAAAGTAGTTGCGTACTACAGTCATGCTCTGAGGCAGGCAGAACGCAACTACTGCACCACTCGCCGGGAACTGCTGGCGGTCGTCAGGGCGCTCCGCCACTTCCGCCCATACCTACAGGGCACCACCTTCCGCCTGCGCACTGACCATGCCTCCCTCACTTGGCTCCTGAATTTCAAAGACCCCAAGGGCCAGATAGTGCGCTGGCTGGAGGTTCTGCAAAGCTACCACTTTACTATCGAGCACTGTCTGGGCTGCCACCATTGGAATGCTGATGCCCTGTCCAGACGACCATGTGCCGCACTGGACTGCAGGTACTGTCTGTGGCTGGACAAGCGAGACCAGCCAGCTCTCAAAGTGGCAACTGTTTCGACAGGGGACAGAGGGGATGCCAGTGCCGCTAGAACCTCAACAGCTACAGGAGGAGCAGGAGGCAGATAGCACGCTGGGGAAGGTGAGGGGCTGGCTGGAGGCAAAGCTACCACCAACATGGGCTGAGGTTGCGGCAGAGGGTACAGAGCTGAAGGCTTATCGGAGCCAGTTTCAGCAACTGGAGCTGCTAAATGGGCTGGCCTGCCGGCGCTGGCAGGCGCCTGGCCAGGGGCGCGACATCCTCCAGCTCTTGGTGCCCCACAAGCTACGCCCCCTGGTCCTGGAGCTGGTTCATGGCTCGGTGGGGGCGGGCCACTTCGGGGTGATGAAGACCCTGCGCCGCCTGAGGGGGCAGTTTCAGGTTGACCGGGTTGCCACCGCGACGTGGAACTGCACATCCACTGCTGCGACTCCTGCACAGCCCAGAAGGGACCCAGCAACACTTCACACGCTCCCTGCAGCGCTATGTCATCGGTGCCCCAATGGAGCGGGTAAGGGTGGACGTCCTTAGGCCATTTTCAGTCACCGAAGCTGGGAATCGCTACATCCTGGTGGCGATGGACTATTTCACCAAGTGGCCTGAGGCATACCCCGTGCCCGACCAGAGCGCGGAGACAACAGTGCGCTGTTTGGTGGAGCAAATGTTTGTGCGCTTTGGGTTACCTAAGGAGCTGCACAGCGACCAGGGGCAGAACTTCAAGGCGCAGGTGCTGGCAGCAGTCTGCAAAAGGCTGGGGGTGGCAAAGACGCGGATAACTCCTCTCCACCCACAGAGCTATGGACTGCTGGAGAGGTTCAACCGGACCCTCGCCACCCAGCTTGCCATCCTCACGAGCCAGCACCAGTGCGACTGGGATCAACACCTGCCCCTGGTCCTGTGGGCGTACCGCTCGGCCGTGCAGGAGTCGAGCCAGTGCACCCCAGCAGCTCTGATGTTTGGGCAGGAGCTCCGAACGCCTGTGGACCTGGTGTTTGGGGCCCCGCCCGAACCAGTCGGAGCCAGCCACAGGGGAGTCGGACTACTACCGGCAGTTGCTGGAGCGGCTGCAGGTGGCTCGTGATTTCTCCCGACGGGCGCAGGAGACTGCAGGGTTGCGTCAAAAGCGCAACTATGACGTCCGCTGTCGGGGGCAGGCCTTTGCTAAGGGAGACCAGGTCTGGATCTACTGCCAGGTTAGGAAGAAGGGCCTGTCCCTGAAGCTCCAGCACCACTGGCGGTGGCCGGGCGAAGTCATCAGTCGCGTGGGAGAGGCGACTTACCGGGTCCGGATGCAGCACAACAGGCGGTTGGTGGTGTTGCATCAAGGCCGGCTCGCCCCGTACCGCCCCCGCCTTCCCAACGTCGCAGCCAGCCCATCTCGCCATTCGCCTGCTCCAGCGCCGGCCAACTGCCGGCCAGGTAACAGCCCGCCTCCCCACTCACCAGCGGCTGCAGTAACTCCGCCGGTGCACCGTCGCCCAGTCCGGCGACGCCAGGTGCCGAGGCGCCTATTGGACTGTACATAGTTGAGTGAATTTTTGTTGTAAATAGCCTTGTTGATTCTTGTACATAGATGTGTTTTTGTTGTTGCGGGGTTGTTGGGGGACTAGTGACCCCATAGGTGGGGGCTATGTGGCGATTCCGCCAGAGTTCTGTTTTGTGTTCTGTGTTGCTAGCTCTGTTTTTCCCTGGGCCGCTGTGATTGGCTGCACTACTCCGTTTTACGGGAGCCAATCTCAGCGATGCAGGGGATACATATAGGCAGGCTGATCAGCGGCCTGATTTGTGTGTGATATGCTCTGTTACTGAGAGGTTGTGCCATCCTGAGTAGAAGTCGTTGTGTTCACTTGAGTATGGCAGAAGAAATAAAGCGAAGCTCCACTTCTGGGGCAATGTGAAAACTCCAGACACTGACTCTGCCTCCGCTTATTGGAGAAACCGCAACTATATATATATATATATATATATATATATATATATATACACACACACACACATACACACACACACACGTACCAGTCTGACCCATAACCTGTCAGTGCAGATGTTGATGCCAGCGGACATGGAACTGCTCTATTTATGCAAGCAGTTACACTATTCTCTCACTAGATGGCACACCCGGACAAGTTATTGAATATTCACCAGCAAGCCGACCTCGAACATGGTTTACCAGGACTTCCTCTGGCTTTTTTTTATTTTGTAGCCAACCTGTTTAGCCAAATCATTTATTTAGTAGCCACTTGATTTTTCTCCTAGCCAGTTTTTTTTTTTTTTTGTAGCCATTTGTCATTTTCTGTAGCCACCACTCCTTGAGAGAACAACTGGAACAACTGGGGCCAGCGAAAGGACTGTTTTTCAACATTACATTGCTACTTTGGCCTGGTTATCTCCTTGCCTTGCAGAAAAAACCATTCCAGACAAGGAAGCCTACACTGTGACAGCCCTGGGAGATGAAGCTCAGTTAAGGTCACAACCTATTTGATCTTGTGCCAAGTTCATTGGTGACTGTTGAACAACAGGAGTGGCTGAGGCTGGCCACCTGTTTTCATTTTCATGCATGACTATGTGATTAGTTTAGGAAATAAAGGCAGAAGTATGATTCAACAATTTGTTTTATTATTTCTTTTAATAATGGAAAAACAAGGTTTTCCACCAGACTGGTGATTCACCTGACTCAAAAAGTAAGAATATGTTCAAACATCTACATGTACCGGTACATGAACTTGAATTGAAGGGAAAACTTTTAACAACAGCCTACAGTGAGTGTAACATGTTGTATCACTCTCTAACATCTTAAGCTGAGTGATGGGTAACTGTCCCTCAAGAATTCTCTGCTCATGAATTACATAATTTTCTCTATCATAACTTGAAAGAACACAAAGCAACAAAGCTAGAACTCTTCTTCGTTCGATTAGAAACAGGGTGATTAGTCACGCAAAGAGCACAGAAATGTTTATGTGTAACGCGACCGTGCATCCAAATTTTCTGCATGCACCGGACTGCCGGTGTTCTGTCAAATTTTGCTACCTGTCAAAATATGCTACCTCGTGGTTCTGCGCTTGCGCACACCTAAAATCTCAGGCTGTTTCTTCACTTATATCTTCACTCATATATAAAGTATCTTCAAAAATCATAAAATTGATTTATTTTCAGTGCGCCGTTCTACCTGTAAGCGTATATAGCCTATATTTGCATGTACACGCTTGGTTTTCCTGATAATGCAGAAATTAGATGATAATGGCGTATATGGGCATATATCTTCAAACAAACTTATCCAACTCACTATAACATCTGCTTATATTATAACAAATAACAAAGTTACTACTGTAAACTGATTCATATTGCAACATTATGGCAAAAACAAAGACTTTACGATCGCTTTGCATTACGGTAGCATTTTTTGACAAGGCAGCACAAATTGTTAGAACACCGGGACTCGGGATGCCCTGGTTTCGTTTTGACTCGACCCAACTCGTTCTACAAACCTTTCCTCGGTCATATCTTAAGTATCTTCAAAAATCATAAAATTGGATTTATTTTCAGGGCGCATTTTGACCTGTAAGCGGAGATATATTTGCATGTACACGCTGGGTTTTCCTGAAAACGCAGAAATTAGATGATAATGGCGTATATGGGCTTATATCTTTGAACAAACTTATCCAACTCGTTATAAAATCCGCTTATGTTATAATAAGCTAACAAATAACAAGTTACTACTGTAAACTGATTCTTATTGCAATATCAAGGCGAAAACAAAGAATTTACGATCGCTTTGCATTACGGTAGCATTTTTAGACAAGGGAGCACAAATTGACAGAACACCGGCAGTCCAACGATCGATTCTTATTTCAATCTGAATTCCAGGCCTCCCAGTGCCTGCACATTGCACTACTTTCCGTGCACGCGATCAATATTGGATGCGAGGTTGAGTGTGTAAAGACGGTACGTGTTATCTGACTGACTCTGGGCGCAGTAAGGAAGTGAAAACATCGGTCTGAACAGCTGATTGTAGATGGCTTTTTAAGGTATTTTGGGGAGATTTTAATGACAATTTCCTTTTTTAATTTCTTAGATTCGCCAAAAAAATTCGCCATATATTTTTCTTGGTAGCCAAACATTTTTTTATTTCGCTATTGGCGAATTTGGCGAGCGCCAGCGGAAGCCCTGGTTTACAATATTAGCGAGTTCAGTCCCAACCCTGTTTTTCAAGACAAGACTTGCATAAATGAAATTCCTCAGCTGAGCCTCCTGTGCAAACTGCTGAATATACTTGTTCATACTATCTATCAAGCAATTCCAAAAATGCTCTCTTGTGACTGAAAAATTTGTTGTCCTCTGTAGCAACCACTTCATCTATACCAGTGGTATTCAAATTAGTAGTTAAGAAAAATCGGTTTTCTGAAGCAAAAATTTGACATGATATTCATGCTGTTATTCTTCTATCACTATCATTTATCTTCTATCGTTTCCCCCTTGCAGAGGTACTTCTGGACCAGGACGCAAACGCGCGACCACTGCAAATCCATAGTATCCCCGGACACTCCGTCCGGGGCTACAATAATATCTTTTTGTGATTAAAAAAAGTCCCTATCTAGTTCTGTTATTGAATTTCCAAATTTCTTGCTTCACTGGAATAATTTTCCACAGTCTCTTTGTCACAAATACTGAATTATAAAACCTGAATAGGCTCATACATAACAGGAAAGATTTGCATTATTTGTATTCTGTGCAAAGGGGTTAATGGGGTATTGCCCCTGCCTGACTCTAAGCTATTGTTCATGCTTTTAGGCACTGTCTTACACTGTCACATCAGTCGAACAAATTTCATGGCAAATGAAGCATCAATATACATTCACACCTCCCCAGTCAACATCCTCTGCTGCAACCTGGTCTGCAATCTGCGATTATAATTTGCCACACCAACCGCAAACACAATAAGTCCCACACCAAACGTGCATTTTTGCTAGGTCTTTGGAGTAATATTTGTGACTTTATTCGTGACCCACCTACACACACACAAATGCCCACATGAGAAAAATCTTGGCTGTTGTCTTCATATGTCCTGTCAGTCATTTTACTAGGACATGCACATGTACTTATACAGTTGTTTAATTATGATAAACGTTAAAAAAACTTCAATAAAATTCTGTTTGGCATCATCATCTCTAGTGTGGTAGTAATCACAACAATAGTCCATGACATAGGCAGTACAATGACAAACAAAGACAACGCTTGTATCTGCACCCCCCCCCCCCCGCACCACCCCAACTGCTGGGTCACATCGGTGCCTTGACATGAGCTTCTCACACGTCTGTTTTTTCTGATCTCCTCTGGCTCCCACCAAACAACTCTTTTAAAAAACACAACACAATCAACTCAATGTAAAATGACTCACTGTTTCTATTATGCTGCATATAAACCATTGTGTCTAACGTGAGAATGTATTAATATTTACAATGTACTTGAAATAACTCATAATGAGTAAACTACTTTTGTATTCTGAGATTGTCGTTTAAGGAGTTTTATGCAAATGTGAAACTTTTTTTCCTGAATGATTAATTTGCACATTTACGAGCAGAGATCTGGTGTTTGTCACACACAGTCATAACCTGCAATATTCCTTACAGTGAAAATGTATGAAATGAATGCATATGCCCCATCAATCTTTACGGTATTCACAAAATGGCAACAAATTCATTGAATAGAAGCTTTAAATTTGTGTTTTACTCCTCCTCAATGAGGAAGAAAAAATTATTCGCTTCTATACAGACATGGTCAAAAGTGTCAGTACCCTTACACCTCATTGAAATAATGCTCCAATTTTCCTGAAAAGCTCTTTTGTCATGCATACCTGCATGTTGTGGTTTGCCATTTGATAAAACAAAGAAACAATGAAAAGAGCTAATTATTTCTTCCCCTACAAAGATAATGGCTGAGACAAAATAGTTGATACCCTTCACAAATAATGAAAGATAATTGAAATGTAAGGATGCTTCCAAAAAACCAATTCTTTTGATCATTGTCACAGGTGTCTCCAATCTTGTAATGAGTCATTTAGCCTATTTAAATTGAGAAAAGTCCTCCCTGTGGTGTTTGGTATAACTGTATGCACCGATCTGAGTATGGGCTAAAGAAAGAAAAGAGTTGTCTGATGACAGAAGAACATTATTGCCAAGTATGGTAAGGGTAAAGGCTTCAAGACCATCTTCATGCAGATTCATGTTCCCGTGACCACAGCTAAAAATATGTTAAAGACATTTATGGTTCATGAGACTGTAACCAACCTCCCTGGATGCAGCCGCGAGAGGATAGTTCACCTCAGAATGAATGGAAGGATGATTTGAATAGCAGAAAAAGAGGCCAGGAAAATTTCTAAACAGGGCCAATCTAACCTCAAGATTAGGGTACAACAGTGTCTGCTTGCACCATGTCTCGCTGTGTGAATGAAGACAACCCAGGAGACCCCTCTTTTGAAAGAAAAGCCAGCCTAGAGTTTCCTACAATGCATGTTGACAAGCCCAAATGCTTAAGGGAGAATGTCCTTTGGACAGATGAAACCTAATCAGAGCTTGTTGGTAAGTCTCGTCAGTTTTAAATTAATGCAGGAAAAAAATTGAGCTTTCAATCAGAATAATACTATGCCTTCTCTGAAGCATAGGGGAGGGTCGGTTATGCTATGCAGTTGCTTTGTTGGGTCTGACACAGGGTGCCTTGTGCAAGTAATCCGTGGAAGGAACAATGAAATTGGAAGATCAAGGAATTCTAGAGGAAAGCATTTCTGCCTAATTTCTGTCAGAAACCTCTGTCTTAGTTGCAGGTTGTGGATCCTCCAACAGGACAGTGGCCCAAAACTTACAGTTGCAATCAAAATTATTCAACCCCCCATTGCAAATTAGGTTTACTGGCAAAATTTACAAACTTTCTGCTGTTTGCAATGAACAAATCAAACAAGAACAATTTAAATGGCTCAACGCAACAAATATTACAAGTGGCTTCTTCAAATTCAACACAAAATGCCACTTTTAATGACTACTGCAGGCTCAAAATTACTCAACTCCTTCATGACAAGCATCTTTAATACTTAGTAGAGCACCCTTTCACTGGACCTGCTGGAGATGTGATGCATAAGCAGATGTCAGCTTTTAGCAGCATTCCCAAGGATCTTAGCCCAGTCCTCGTGGACAATGGCCTCCAGTTCACTAATATTCTAGGGTTTGCATGCTGCAACTGAGTTCTTCAAATCCTACCAGAGATTTTTTATGGGGTTCAAGTGAAGCAAATGTGATGGGCACTCTAGAATCTTCCCAGACTTCTTCTGAAACCAAGCCTTGGTGGATGTTGAGGTATGCTTAGGATCATTGTCCTTTTGGAAGGGTCAATGATGCCCAAGCGTCAGCTTCCCTACAGATGGCATGACATTTTCTCCTTGGATATCCTGGTACTTGACTGAATCCATCCTGCCCTCCACACTTTGCAGATTTCCAGTGCCAGAGGAAGCTAGGCAGCCGCAAAGCATCAAAAAGCCCCCACAATTCTTCACTGTAGGCAGGGTGTACTTTTCAGCATATGCTTCTTTATTCCTCCTGCAGACATTCCACTGATTCATAAGCCCGCATATTCCAGTTTTGTTTCATCACGCCGCAGAACAATATCCCCAAACTTCTGTGGCTTATTTATATGGTTTTGAGCATATTGGAGCTTGTGCTTTTGGATCATTTGTGGTGCATGTCTTGGAGACCTTCAACATTTAGTATGCACCCTACTGTGCAAACTGAAACCTCAGTGCCTCCTGCCTCCAAGTCTTGCTGCGGGTCTCCTGCAGTCACTCAAGGGTTTTTGACCACCCGTCTCCTCAGGAATCTGGTGACAGCCATTGATAGCTTCCTCTTTCTGCCACATCCTGGCACTGTAGCCACTCTTCCTTTAAGGGGAGGAGAAACCTTTTGGAAAAAAAATGTCATTTTTGGATAGAAATCATTCATACTTGGTGTATTGACAGTATATGACCTGAAATACACAAAATATGAATTTGACCTAATTTGCATAATTAGGTCATGTGATTCAAGATGGCCGCCACCCCGATTTCACCATTATTTCTTTGCCTTATATCTCAGGACTGAAGCAAGATATTTGAATCAGGTTTTTTTAATTAGATTTAGTTATGTTTACAACTTCTTCTGAACTAGAATAAAGCATTTACACATAATACTAGAGATTTAGTGGGGTAAAAGAGGATTTTGCCATTTTTCGCCCCCTCGATATGAAATATAAATCACCAGAACTCACAGACCCAAAGTGCTAAACCAAAACTTTTAGTTCAGTAGACTTCCTGATATGTACACAGACTTCTGTCAAAATTTCAAGAGAAAAGCTCCAAAAATACGTGAGATATAGTGCCTTAAATGATAGAAATCGGGGCAAAAATCAGGTTTTGAGAAAATCCAATTAAAGTCAAAGTATACCTACAAACCATTGTAACAGTCAACTTAGAACATTAAAATGCCCCTGAACTTCTCCCTCCTGCTCCCTCTGATTGTCCTGTTCTTGAGCAGATTGAAGTGATTTTTGGGTTTCTCCTCCCCTTAACTCTGAACTTGCGAACTGTGCTTCTAACTGTATCTCAATGAAAATTCAGTGCCTGTGCTATCTTTTTGTATCCTTTTCCTTGTTTGTGCCAGGCAACGATCTCCTCTATTAGTTTTTCGGACAATTCTTTTGACAGCCATATTTCTAATATGCAATCAAATGTCACTGTCAACAAACCCCTAGGCAGTGCAAGTATTTGATGTGTTCTACCTCAAGCAAACCTGATACAACTAATTAAGCTCTTGATAAGCTGCATTAGGTGTGCTTTAGACAACACCTGATTTGCAAATATGCTCTTTAGACGGATTCTATTTGGGTGGTTGAATAATTTTGAGACTGCAGTGGTCATTATGTAACCCCAGCCCCAGGCATATATAGAATATTGCGATGAATCGGTAGGGTGTAATAGTACACTGGGGCGGGACCTGAGTTCGAATTGGAATGGCGCTATTGCCTGTAGTAACAGTGAGGTAACTTTTATATACTTGATGGTGCCTCCAGTAAGATCTAAAAAGTTTATCAAAACTTGGTACCCCTCCTTTAATTTGTATCTGGTATTACCACTTCTTGTGTTCTCTGATTACCCAAAATAATTTATTACCATGAAGCAATTACAGCAATGATATATTTAGGCATGATAATAACAAAATATTATTTATTACAACGTAAAGCGGCCTGGTTGACAAATTTAAAAAAAGACAAAAAACAAAAAATCCACAGTAGACTGCAGCACCAGGTATTAATTTGACTCCTATGACAGTTCAGTAATCTTTTTAAGTAATTGGCAACACTAAATGAAACACCTTTTCTGTGATTACCTTTTGATAACCTTTAAATGGGTTGTTACCACTAATAGGAAACTACTACACCAGCACGTATGAAACGTTAATCTCAAACTGAAACCGATATTACATGTGCCCCTTTCACTCACACATTCACCCTGGGCTTAAACTTGAAATAAAATAAACAAAACAGAACCTCGTTGTAGGCCCAGTTCGATGCTTGTGAACGTAGAGGCCAGAAATAAATGGCCACTTCGCTGGTTAACCCAGCATAAACAAAAAAAAAAAAAAACACGTGCAAAGGAGTTATGTCTGTACTCATGAGTCCAGCGATAACCAGTGGTAACGAGATGCGGAATGACGGAGATATATGATGTGATCGGGACAACGAACAGTCACCGAAGCAAGAGGAATGAACAGGTAAAACAGCAAGACGCAGCAGCACACAGCTCCCAATACAGCAGCTACAGTCTCTCTCAGACGGTCTAGGACTCCCCGGTCCTCCTCTCTCATGTCCTGAAGCAAATAATTTAGCTGAGTAACAAAACCACCGGCTACTTCAGGACGGAATAACCACAGCATACGAAGCAAGTTCAACATAGACAGGCTATATTTGAGTGAGCCGGTTCAACAAGCCCTGACCTCGCAGTCAGAGATAATTGGTATCACAACGGTGGTTATTATCTTTATTTGTTAACCTCGGCTTTGCACTTTTAACGCCGTGAGCGCTCTCAATTAAAGGGCGTTCCAAGCGTCAATTTACCGTATTTCCCTTCATAAAATGACCAATTGCGTGCTGAATGTTCCTCGAGGAAGCAATCCCTGATCCAGGATCAGGAAGACTGTGGGATGTCTCTCCCCACGGCACCAGGGGGCGCCTCCAGCGGCTTAATGGGAGACACATATGAAGTTTTACACTGATTGGTTAGACACTTGAAAGACTGCATGATTATGCATGCGCATAGACTCTTGGGAAATTGTAATTGAGATTTATGTCAGTATATGTATTCTTGTTGGTTGATGTATGCACTTGTTCGTTGGATGTAATGTAAGTGGTTGCTGGGTGATAAATAAAATCTTTAAAAAATCTCCTAGGAGGAGTGGGTCATGTTTATGGACAGTTATGAGGAATGTAAAAATATAAAAACAGTAAAAAGCAACAGTGTTGCTGCTAATAAGGCCAGAGAGGAATTTTGGCAGAAAATTTATGACCGTGTAAATGTGTAAGTCCTCTGATGAAGGACTAGTGGAAATCACTTTAGTTTCTCGGCCAAATGAAACAAAGTGAAATTAAATTATAGATTGAATATTATCTGACTGATAAATACCAATAGTAAACTCCGTTTTATTAATTTCTTCGTTTTTGGTTTAAAGTATTTTTTCCCATTGCTTTTCTTTTATACAGCATGATTTTAATAAAATCTTATCCCACCACTAACCCTAACCAGTTGCACCATTGCAATTTTACAGTAGTCCAGTGGCATAAAATACTGTTTAATAGTTGAATATGGTTTAATAGTTGCTGTACCAAACCTGTCAAGAGGACTTGGCAGCAAGTTAACTGCCAGAATTTATAACGGTCAGGTGGATTTCTATTAGGGGTTGATATATGTGTGATAGTAAATGGCCTGAAATTTCTTTTGGTGTAAGATCTATTAGTAAATAGGAAAATTCCAGGTTTTCAGGTTCCAGAAGTCGACGGTTTGGTTTTCATGGTCTTGAGAAGGGTCACCCTCCAGGGGGCCAAAATTAAACGATTAAGAAAAATAGGTTTTTGAGTTGAAATATCTCAGTGCGCCCTCAATAGCCCAGCTTCATTTTTACTGTTTTCATTCTATATTAGGAGGAGTTTTGGAAAATTGCAAAATTTTGGTGGGCTGTTGAGGGCGCCACCTATAGGGGGCGCTTGAAAACGCCATCTTGGACCAAAGTAGCAGTCACGTTTGAGGCATTTCTTGCTTGTGCCCTCATTAGCCCAAGCTTGTTTATGCATGATATGATTCTATAACAGTGCCTTGTACTATTCCTCTTGAAATTATAGTGGTATGGTGAGGGCACGGAATTATAGGTGGCGCTCAAGTCGGTGAAAATGCAAAAATAGGGGTATTCCACGGCTGTAGATCTCCATGCGCCCCCATTGGATTTTCTGTTTTATTTGATAGCCCTACATGTTCACTATGTGTACCAAAAAGATTGATGTGGGGTTCAACTGTTTTAACCCCTTTTGACCATCATTCTGAAAGGTGTGACGTGACCATTCCTTACGCTTGTCTATGTAGTGCTGTTACGGTACATAAGTCAGCATAGGTGTCAGTTTGAATTCAATGCCAATGGATAATTTTTAGTGGAGCAATCAGCAATTTAAAGCTCTCTTCTGAACCAATCGATAGGGCCCGGCCTTCTGCTGACTTCCTTTGGAATGTTTAGAAGATTTGAGGCGGGGCCGGACGGATTGCTTTTGTTTACTTCTTTTGTCATGCTAATTTCAGGAAAATAAATCACTCATTATCTCCATCATCCCTACTTTGTTAGAGAAAACTCAGGTGAAAGTATGATGTCAGATACTTGGTTTTCCCCCCTAGTCTGTTATTTTTTGGAGATAACGACGGAAAACAAGAAACGAGTCAAGAGTTAGAAAGCAAAAATTGTGCACATTGTCAGGTGAAACTGAAAGTACACAGTGCAACAGCTTGATGCATACAGATGTGAAAGAGAAAATGTGGTGACTCCTTTTTGATGACCTTTTCCACCTTCTGCTCAGCAGAGGGTTCTATCTGATCCCCCGTCCTGGGCCCACCCACATGTGTGCAGTTACATGTATTGCTTTTCCTGTCCCAGTCTCACTGCTGCTCAATTGGATGAATAGATTTTTATTTCAGGCCCTCCAGCTAATGAAATAACCCTTGGCCAAGGGCCAGATGTGTGCACCTTCAGTTGGTTACCTTTCCATCATGCCTTGTTGCCTTCATCCCTTTATTCAATCCATAGACCATATATTGTACTAATTCGCATTTGAAACCTTGCCTTCCTGGGATGGTCACAATGGGGTTAATACAGTTGAACCCCACTTAAATACTTTTTGGTACATACAGTGAACATGTAGGGCTATCCAATAAAACAGATTTCATTCAAATTTGTTGCGGGCGCATGGAGATCTACAGCTGCAGAATACTCCTATTTTTTGCATTTTCACCGAATTGAGCGCCACCTATAATTCCGCGCCCTCACCATCCCACTAGAATTTCAAGTGGAATAGCACAAGGCACTGTTATAGAATCATATCATGCATAAACAAGCTTGGGCTACTGAGGGCGCAGGCAAGGAATGCCTCAAATGTAAGTGTTACTTGGGCTCAAAGTGGTGTTTTCAAGCACCGCCTATAGGTGGCGCCCTCAACAGCCCACCAAAATTTCATGATTTTCCAAAACTCCTCCCAACACAGATTGACATCAGTGAAAATGAAGCTGGGCTATTGAGGGCGCACTGAGATATTTCAACTCAAACACCTATTTTTCTTAAAAGTTCAATTTTGGCCCTCCAGAGGGTGACCCTTCTGGAGGCCCTAGCAACCAAACCGTTCACTTTTGGAACCTGAAAATTTGGGATTTTCCTGTCTACCCAAAGGCCTTCCACCGGAAAAAAAATTCAGTCAAATATCTAACAGACATATATCACTCACCGCCTGAACGGTATAAATTCTGGCAGTTAAAACAAAGCATGAGAACATTTTTCAAAGTGGTACGCCCTATGCTGCTTTGCTTTCATAATTATTTAAATTATTTTAATGGCATGCTGTGTAAAATGTATAGCACGGCATACAATATTCTTGCTCAGATTTTCTGCACCGCCACCTGAATGTTGTCGGTTCCCGTGGCAATAAATAAATAAATAAATAAATAAATAAAATAACGCAACGTTATGCATACTGTTCGTGCAACTGTAAGTGCCTCTCTTTGCTACATTGCCAATATATATTTCCAGAAGATCGCATAGGTAACGAATTCCCTCAGCTGAGAATCTGTAGCGTTCATAGAGAATATTGTCAGAAAAAGCGAACAGGTCATGCCAGTCTCCCTCCGAAGAGAACCGCGTATGTTTTGGGCACCGAAGTCCACAGGATTATTCAAGAAAGGTGACGCCAACTTCAAAGAAGGTGCTTAGTGATAAGGCAGCACACGTATAGCCGATTTAAGCCGAAACTCTATACATAACCTGCTCCCGACCAGGTTAAGTTCGCAGCGTAAGTTACCATGGTAATCTAGCCACGTTAAAAGAGAGGCACCTTCGTGACATTGAAAAGCCTAGGTTTAGGCTCGACTTACCTCGCTAACCCACTTATCTTGCTTCGTAGTATACCCCCCTGATTACGTGTAGCAATTGCTAGCTACAATGCTAATGTAACAGTGTGAACGTCCATGAAAATGCGCTGGCTAACAGCAAGCAGCGGCTAGTAATACAGCTAGTTTTCACACTTTAGTAATAAATAAATAGCAGAGCACAATAAACATACATGTATTTACCTCTGGAAGACCACAAATGTTCCCAAACATCAACCACAGGACAACTCTTTGTCGACCCTTTAAGTTGGGAATAAAACCACTCCGTGCAATTCTCAGTGATCCAGCTCGGACGATGAGAAAAAAGCTTTGTTATATCTTTTCACATTAACCGCGGAGGTAAACGCATATGGCAAGCCGTTTTAACATTCAATAGCTAGACTGGATATGTGTTGCAGATATCCGCAATTCAATTCTTCCTAGTCAAAAAGAGCATTTCAGATATCTACAATGACTTTCTTCCTATCCACAGTTGCCATTTAAGATATCTACTACGTCATTCTTCCTAGGACAAATGACGTCACTTTTGCCATTCATGTCAATGGGGTTTCTCATTACAGATAACTACATTTCAGTTGCAGATATCCGCAATGTGAATTACGGATATCTGCCACTGAATTACGACTAGTTGTAACTATGGCAAGCCGTTTTAACATTTAATAGCTAGACTGGATATGTATTACAGATATCTGTAATTCAATTCTTCCTAGTCAAAAAGAACATTTCAGATATCCACAATGACATTCTTCCTATCCACAATTGTCATTTCAGATATCCACAATGACATTCTTCCTAGGACAAATGACGTCACTTTTGCCATTCATGTGTATTGGGCTTTCAATTTCAGATATCCACAATTACATTCTGGATATCTAGAATGAACATTCTGGATATCTGCAATTGAATTCTTATTAGGAAAAACTCCCATTTCAGATATCTTCAATCCAACTGTTACTAGTCATAATTTTCATTTCAGATATTCAAAATGAAAAACTATTCCAGATATCCAGAATGTAATTTTGAATATCCAAAATACATTGTGACTAGTAAAAATGTCATTATGGATATCCACAATTCGTATTATGACTAGTAAAAATGTAATTTCATATATCTACAATTAGAATTATGACTAGCAACAATACTATTGCAGATATCCATAAAAGTATTGTTGATATCTGTTGACGGGTAGACAGGACTAGTTTTTCATTTTGGATATCTGAAATCAAAATTATGACTAGTAACAATTGGATTGAAGATATCTGAAATGGGAGTTTTTCCTAGTAAGAATTCAATTGCAGATATCCAAAATGTTCATTCTAGATATCCAGAATGTAATCGTGGATATCTGAAATTGAAAGCCCAATACACATGAATGGCAAAAGTGACGTCATTTGTCCTAGGAAGAATGTCATTGTGGATATCTGAAATGACAATTGTGGATAGGAAGAATGTCATTGTGGATATCTGAAGTGTTCTTTTTGACTAGGAAGAATTGAATTACAGATATCTGCAATACATATCCAGTCTAGCTATTAAATGTTAAAACGGCTTGCCATAGACGTTTCTGCTGATATCTGTAATTCAGTTGTGACTAGTCAAAACTGAATTACAGATATCTCTAACTGTAGTTTTCACTAGTCAAAATGACGTTATAGATATCTTTAATTAAAATTCTGACTAGTCACAATGTAATTACGACGAGTCAAAATGACGTTGTTGATATCTGCAATGTTAATCCCGGATAGTCAAACTTCGCTATTAAATGTTAAAACGGCTTGCCATAAAACGCAAGCACCTCCTCTCTAACCAGGACTAGGAATAGGATGGGCTGTTAATTTCAGACCTCCAAATGAGAGTAAAGAGAATTGAAGTTTAACATGTATGCTGAAAACAAGCTTGACAGCCCTCAAACAAATGTGCATCGCTGGCTCATGTACAGACAACCAAACTATGAGTGATTTTTAGAAATACAGTCATGTCTTTTTAAAGGATCTTATTCAACTGTAAATATGACGGTGTTTAAGTTTTATCCTAACATATTTTTAAAACGTTTTCACACACTATGAACTTATTATTCTTTAGAAAAATACATTTTAATTGCTTTTGAAAATACACATTTTAATATACACATGACTTAATTTAGCCAGGGCTGCAATTAAAAATGGAATTTTGTGCTAAATTCGGAGAAACCACTTGTAATATTAGTTGTGTTGAGCTATTTAAAATGTTCTTGTTTAATCTGGTTATCACAAACAGCTGAAAGTTTGTAAATTTTGATATTAAACCCAATTTGCAATGGGGGTTGAATAATTTTGATTGCAACTGTGCATATAAAAGCACCCAAGACTTGAAAAGGAGAAAATATTTGATTGTTCTGTAGTAGCCTGCTGTGACTCCTGTTCTGAAATTATTGAACATCTATAGAAAGAGCTCAAACTTGCAATTGGGAAAAGGCACCCATCAAACATGAGAGTTTGCAGTTTGCTCAAGACGAGTGGGCTAGACTTGAAGCATAAAAGTGTTACTCTGAGTGACAAAAAGCACTTTATTGAAGATATGGCCTTAAAAGGACGTGCTACAAAATATTAGGTCATGGGACCTGATATTTTTGTTCATGCCATTTTTGTTTTATTATTAAAAATATAATGTTACATAATCCAAAGCAAAGTGACAGTTCTGTTAAATATGGAATGAAGAATGGTGGATGGCAATCGCTTTTGTCAGTTTCGGCTTAATTCAGAGGAAATTGAGTTTAAGTGGAAGCGTGCACCCACTTCTTACCATGTCTGCATTTATGAAATCTGCTTCAGAATTGCTGGTTTGAAATCTGCTTTTAGTTTGTTTTTATTGTCTGAAAATGTTTTAAGCGCTGTCCCGCTCATTATCCTACTTCTGCATGATACATAGTGAGAAATAGCAGCGAATGAAATAGTAAATGCACTGAAAAAGAGGCTGTTCAAGCCCTGTCAATCTTATAAATTGTGTAGTGCTAATATATTGTGAGGCAATTGTGTTGCATTCAATTTACTCGAGATTGGATTGATGTCATGGTAACGCTCACTTGTTGTTCCATTAGAGTGCAGCTGTTTGACGTGATGCTCAAAACCACGGCCAGCCGACAGCTGAGACTGACATCATTCAGAACAGCATCTGGGCTACATTACTGGAATGAGGAGACCGTCCAGCCAAATCACAAGATGCCACAGGCACAGAAGCCGAGAGCTGAAGCCTTTCAGAACTGCCAACACATCCTCTCTCTGAAGCAGGCACATTTTAAACAGGGTTCACTTACTACGAAGCTGTGGAGCAGCACAAGTTCATTTAATATTTGAGTTGCATGCTGGATAACCCTCTCAGAATAGGTGCCGGTGTCTGACAGCGATTCCCCAGAAAAGGTGCTAATTGAAGTATCATCCTAGAAACCATTGTAGCAGAGATGGCCAATGCCCCCAATTTGCTCCTTTGCCAGCACACAGTCACCGGCAGTATCAAAGGTCTGAACGTTTGTTTTAATGAGATCAAAAAATATACTTAAAGGTGAGCTGCATTGAAAGCCATTGCACCAAGTTAATTAGAAATGGTGTTATCCTCCAAGAACAATGTAACTTCACAGAAACTTGAGAATAACAGACCAAAATGAGGACGCACAGAACAGATAATTGCACTGCCTGCAGTTTGGATTCCCCAGCGTGTTTCAATGGGTTGCATCATTTGATTTCCCATGGGCACGTTGTTGGCACTGTCATGGGGACATTGCAGATCCTGTCTGCAGACAGGGGACACTGCTGATGCTCTTTCTGCACCATACGGAGGAGATCACTGAGCCTTCTGTCTCCTGAAGTTCAGATCCTCATTCAACACCTCGGGTGGACAGTAATTTTGGATCACCATCATGATCAATGTGACTCCCAGTGATTCATTCGAGAAAGCACATGTCCAATACAATTTCCTTGCCCTGGCACTGGGAGTCCCTCTCATTCTGGTCATTATCCTGGGGAATGTCCTGGTGTGCCTGAGCGTGCTCACAGAAAGGTCCCTGAAAACAGCCACTAACTACTTCATTGTTAGCCTGGCAGTGGCTGACCTGCTCCTAGCTGTGCTGGTCCTTCCCCTATTTGTGTACTCAGAGGTAAACAACTTTTCTTTTAATGTAGAGTGAAGGTTTTCTTTTAAACCAGTTCGCTCCACAACTGGTTCTACTGTGCAAGGTCTTCAGCAAAGACTCTTGGGCAGTCATTCAATTTGGTCCTGGGGAACCCTGTATATACTGGATTTTGCTCCAGCTGTTATGACACTCCCAGAATTTTGACAAGCTGTTCATTTTTCTAAAATTGGGGCTTATTCTGTTGGACTACTTAAACAATTAAATCAAATTCTGTCAGAATAGCTATGTATGCCATGAAAAAATATCTTCTGTGGGCACATATAAATTTCAAAGAGTAGATATCAATATGCATGCTATTGTATGAAAAAAGGTGAATTATTTGTAACCAATGAAATGAAAGACTGAGGTCATTCAGCAAGCTCCGAATTCTTATGTACACCTGGCCACCAATTCTAACCATCTGGAATGAAGAGTAAGAAAGTTGAATAAAGAGTTCTGTAACAAAGCAAATGATAATGAAGCCCACCGGTATTGGTTTGAAGTATAAGGAAAAAACTGCAAAGTATTATGTAATAATCAATTGTGTTAACCTAGTTACCTGTTAATTTGTTAAGTTGGCCAATTAACCTCATTCATTTGTTACCTTTTTTCTGTAATTTGTCGTTATGGCGCAAAAAGCACAACATAAAATTCTGAATTTTTGTAGCATTGAAAAACTGACAGGATGGGGACTCAGGACTTGGGTGTAGATAGTAGGGAACATTTCACACAGTTTTTTGAAGCAACATTCAAGGTCAAACGGTCCAGGTCAAAAGCCAGAGGCAGGCTTGCCAGCAATATTAATCACTGGGCATCAATAATAGTTGTATAACAGGCAAATAAATCCAGAAACCAGCCAGGCAGAATGCAATACAGGAATGAAGGCAGAATCAAAAACCAGTGGTCATAAAAAGCTGTAGCCAAAGGTAAAGAGGGAAATCCAAACTCGTAAACTGTAAACAAAGAAAGTCGATACGCAGAAATTCTGAAGTCGGAAAAAGGCTTGTAAGTAACGGGACTGAGACAAACTCGTCGCAAAAAAGAGAAAACAGAGGGTTTACGTAGTGGAGGAGGTGATTGAGGAAATGCAAGACAAGTGGAAAGGGAAGCGGGAGAGAGCAGTGATGAGCGTGATTACGAACAAGGTAATGAGAGACAATAAGCATATTTACATGGACAGCAGTAATTCGATATTAACCAGATTAAGACGATACACTGAATATGACACTGCCATGTATATAGCATTTTTCGATAACCTTAAGAAGAATAAGGTCATAGAGCAAGAAATGTGGAGTATTCTGATTTCATTCGCATTATTGAAGTGCACTGTCGACATGTATGCACCTTAAAATCACACTATAATGTGCTATTGGGAATTCACAGCATTTTGCGACACGTACGACAGTCAAACTTTACGATGTAGCCCGAGCGTCAGGTTTGTTTACATTATGACTAGTGCTGTTAAAAATAAGTCCCAAAATTTTTGTAGTGAGACGAAAAATACCTGAATGCTACATGTTTTGAAGGAAATAAATTTGAAGTTTTTGGATGGCCACAGACATTGCAATGTGCATGTTTTTAAAAAGGTTGCTGACCGAATGAAGGAGAACGGTTATATGCGTTTGTAATGTGTAAACGGGAACAAGAATAGAATATTATAAGCAACGCGTGTCAACATCTTCATCAATATATTGTCTTATTTACAATAAGGCAAGTAGCCGGATCATTGTTGTCCATGTAAACATAGTCAATTAGGGAACAGAGCGGGGAAGAGGGAAAGTGAATATTAACAGAGACACGTGGAAAACATTGGATCAAGATAAAGGGATGAAGATAAAGAGATAAGACAAAGGGACAGAAAAAACAGAACTATCTATGAACTAAACAGCTAAATCAATCAAAACAACTTAACCAACACTGGGAGAAACAATGCTAGCATACTGCTGATTAGGAAGGTAAACAATCCCTCTAATTTTCAAATGCTGCAAATTATTTAAAATGAACAACTTGTTACAAAGTATGAAAGAGCAATTGCAATTGGTAGAAAACTCAGCATACACTTGAATCTGCCTCTTCCAAATTTGAGAACTCTACTGCTCTAGGGGTTGATTTGTAGAATCAGGTGTGTGCAAGGCTGGATCGAAAACCAGCTCTTTATGGATAAGTTTTACCTGATACCCCTGATGTGAAGCTTACAAAATTGACTCATTAAGACTGACAAAAATTGCTCAGAGTAGTGTGTGATCTGAATCATCATTTTTTAGTCAGACCGCACAAAAATCCTAATTTATTTTGTGCTATCAGATTTTGTTTGCTCTTTTCTCATTTAGAATCACACTGACAGGTAGATAACCAGTTTCTCTGTTTGTCTTTCATGATCATGCATTTATTTGAATTTGTGTTTGTGCTTGTGTTGAGTTTCTGGGTGGCATTTGGACTCTGAACACATACATCTGTGATGCTCTGATGACCATGGATGTGATGCTCTGTACTGCTTCCATTCTTAACCTATGTGCCATCAGCATTGACAGGTAAGAGTAAAAACCTCACTTATGTTACCACTAAAACCTCAATACAAGATTTCTGCAAACATCTGATAAAAATACCAGTATAGACAATTATAATGAGAGCGTAGTACATTGTCAACTCCGTAATGGTTGGTGGTACATTGAGCTACCACTCTTTTGCTCATCAGATTTCTATCCATCGTTTGAATTGTCAAATTATGTTATGTACTGGATGCTCAATTTTGCAAAATACATTCATGTTACATATGAAGAGTTTGTTTCCAAAACGCAATACATGCCAAAATTTCAAACAATGAGATGATATCATAGGGGGACAGCCCTATGCTTCTTACACATGGTGCAAAAATGTGTCTTTAGAAATTCATACTATATGGTTGTATTTTTTATGGTCAAAGTTTATGTTTTTCTTTAAAATGCAATAAGAGCCCACATAGAAGAAGCTGGTTTACGCAAAATGAGTAAAATGGATTTATTGCATTTTGGAAACAAACTCTTCATATGTATCTGGCCTGCGGCTAATAATATATTTATATGCGATGCATCATCATGCAGTGACAATGCCACTCTGAGAGACAGAGGTCTATCTGTACTGTGGTGCTGGCAGAATACAGACTTCAAAGAATCCTGTAACATTGCCAAACCTCTGTTATGACTTAAATTCCTTTGGTAAAGGATCAATTCAACAATCTTAATCAACATCATGTTGGACCATATTATACACCCAAAAAGAGTGCTCAAATTAAATAATGGCAATCTTGAGAAACAATATCTGATCAAACATATTTCCCAGTCTGACCTTTGATTTTTTATTATTTTTTTGAATTCTTCAACTGTTGTCTTCTCTTTGGCCTTCCACTAAATGGTTGATAGTTATGTTGAAAACTGGTTGGCGTCTACTTGCCACTGGAAGATTGTGGCATTCTGATGCTCATGTTGCGCTCAGTTTATCATCAGTACAGCAGTGTGCTATGTGATCTGTGCTTAATATCTGCAGCTGTACTGAATTTTAACAAACCCTTACATTATCGATGAAACAGGATTTCAATTTTTTTGTGCATTTGGACTGCATTGACTCATTACTTTTAGATTCAATGCATTAATTCAGGTCAAGAGGCTTGTGTGCTTGTGTAAAAACTGACTTTCATGACAATTTGTGATTTTGAGATAAGGGCTGTTAAAGTTAAGCACTTTTTACTTAATCTGCGATAGCAGTTTACTTCTCACTTGATTCCATTGAAACTAATGGGTGAAACTCCAATTTGTGACATACAGTAAAATACTTTAGATACATACAACAAACTATTGCAAGAAGTCAAAAAGTCCAAGTGTCATGAAATGTCAATTTTTGCTTGATGCATTCACATGAATGAATTGAAGTGTGATTCAGTTTAAATATATTTTTACTCAAGAAAGTTAATTATGAAAGGTGAACTTTATGCTAAAGATAGCTTTTGAAGATTCTGGAGATGCCCTGCATCTGTCCTAATGCAGGGAAGCTTATGCTTCATAGGTATTGACAAAGTGATCAATTAAATTACAAATCAGAGTGGAACAATCTCTGGAATGTCAATGGTTTGATTAAGCATGGTGTGAACTGACCTTACGCTAATGGCGAAGACAAGTTATGCACTGATGCGGAAATAAAAACTCCATTCTGCAAGACATGCACCTTTCAAATGTTCAAGGGTGTCAGATTCAAGATATGAAAGGTCAAGAGAAGAAGAGGACAATTTTACACTCCACTAAAATAGCCTGTGATTTTCCTCAACAGGGACTGAATGCTCGGAGGTCTGTTCACATATAACAATATGTTTTTCGGTCTTTTGAAAGGTACATAGCAGTGGTGGTACCCTTGAAGTACAACAGGAATCAGTTCAGCTTACGGCAGTTGCTCCTGATTGTTGCCACCTGGGTCCTGTCTTTTGGGGTGGCGAGCCCTGTCATTTTTGGCCTTAACCAGGTTCCTGGTCGGGACACCAGTGTGTGCAAGCTTGAGGATGACAACTTTGTGGTCTACTCGTCCGTCTGCTCCTTCTTCGTGCCTTGCCCCGTCATGCTCTTTCTGTACTACTGGATGTTTCGTGGTCTGAGGAGGTGGAGTGCCAGCCGGCGGTCCAACCTTCTCCAAAGCGAGCGCCACTTCTCCCTCAGTCTGAGGAACCTGCGGCACTCCCAGAGATCAAAGGTCAAGTACCTGATGCCCACCTTAAGTCCCAGCCCTGGTGCAACAGAGACAGTCCCCATCCCCAGCCCTGAGAATGATTTGATGACCACCCATGGTGACAGCGCATCAGATGGCGAGGCTACTGAGAGGGCCCTGGAGGGCAGCCCCAAGCAAAACGGGCTGAGATGCCGCGGGTCCGAGAGGGGCTCTCACAAGAAGAGTAGCCGCGTAAGCGGTCGCGAGCGCAAGGCCATGAAGGTCCTGCCTATCGTCGTAGGTGGGTTTGCCATGTGAATGAGGTTGACAGGGGTTTGTGGATACTATGGAAGCTTTGAGGCTGTGAGGGTGTAGACTTGCAGTATTATAAGTGCCGTGAGATCAGCAGTCTGGTCTAGTTGAGTGGTTTGATGGACGGAGAGAAGTGTGATGCCTTGATGCTATGAAGTGAGTGGAACAGGGGAGATGTATGGGAGTCTAAGTGTGATGGAGTATGTGCAAATGATCCAAGGTGTAACAGCAGAGCTCTACATTTCATTATGACAAGAAATGGCTATTGTTCATCAGAGAGGAAAAGGTCTCCTTTACCGACTGAAATGATCTATAAAATTCTCATACCAGGGCACAACTGGAGAACAATGAAGCTTACTCTCGTAGTCATTTGCACCAACTTAATAATAAGGGAAGGGAACAGGTGTAATGGTCCCGTAAAAATGACTTCAACCAACCGAGCCTCTTCACAGGCAGTGCAGTGAATTTACATTTGCACTAATTAAGGTGTGCTTTTAGCTGGGGCACCATCCACTGGGCTGGTGAACAGATATTGTAGAGTAGCTACAACTCAGGGAATGGCCCCTTCGCTTGTACTGTGCTTTAGAGCGATGTGTGGGCTGAGAGTGCTGTGGCAGTAATCAGGGATGAAATATTTGCAGTGTTGACAGATGAAGGCATCGAATAACACTTTATCATGAGTGCAAACAAGCTGTCCTCTTTTTTCCTCAACCATGTCATGCAGGAGCTCTGTGCTCTAAGGAATGATTGCAAATTTGGTGAAGTACCTTAGCACATGTATTTGAGTGCTCTCTCACATACACATACTCACATACTCACTCACTTCCACAACTGCTCAAAAGGGATCGCTAGCGATTTTCACACACTTAAATTACATAGAAGAAATGGAGTATTACAGCAAGGCAGCAGCACAAAACATGAATCCAAAATGTGCAGGGACCCATGGAAATTAAGGAAAGATCATGAGGTGCAATTACAAAATATTTAAATACCTGTCATGGAATCGCTTCGATTGTAAAAAAAAATAAAAAATAAATAAAAAATGCCCATCTTAGAAAACAAAGATATAAAATATTTCAGGCCATGTGGAAATCCACTGAAAATGCTACCTCAGTGAAATTAAGATCTTAAATGCTGAAAATTTGCAAATAGGTGATTAAAATCTCAAAGGTGATACTTTGATGTGAAATCAATAAAATAGATAACTCCTGTAATTCACCATTTAAAACGCTTTTTGCACCTAAAGACTTGGTGTTTCATAACTTTGAATTATATAAATACTTTTAGTGCACAAAATAATAAATGAAATAAATAGCATGAAATAGTTCAGTGACAACTCATCACAAACTTTTAAGCGGTTGTGTGCATACACTAGTAACTTTCTCAAACATTCACACTCACACGAAATCACACTCTTGCCAGTGGTGCTCTATCTGGCTTCCCTCCATAGTGAGACAGCAGGAAAAGGAATATCTCACTAGCTCAACACAGCTTTTTGTGTGTTCCAGAACCTTCTCACAACCAGTGTTACCTGGCCAGTTTCCCCCCTGCTGGCCCTGGGTTATATGATAACTGTTGGAAAAACTCTTCATGTGCTCTATATGAGAACATTTTATGACTGGTTGAGTTGTACAATTTTCTGCAAGGTAATGTACTATAGTTGTGATTAACATGTTTGCATGCATGAGTAAAAATATAAGATAAAATTACAGCTACAAAAAAAGAAAACTAAGGATTTTTCATATTTTTGAATGGTTTACATTTTAATTATCAGCGAGGTGGCATTAAATTGAGCAAGAACAGGCAGTATGTCAATCAAAATGACCAAAAGAATGCAAAGCTTGGACTCATAAACTTCATGAAATATGGTTTCTTGGCTATTGCACTTTAAGGGCATCTTCTTTTTTTCCTCTCAAGATATCAGTTGAATGACATCTTATGAGAAATCAGTTTTTTTTTCTCCGCTCATTTTTAAACCAAAGTAGAACTTGCAACATAGTGTAGCAACTGAGATGTTTAGATTAGCTGGCCCTTGGTCGCTCACCAAAACACCTCCACCCGATTTAAATCTCTCCTCTGTCCAACCCTTCCCTAGATTTTTCAGTGCTTAACCACTTAGCGCTCGGAGCCGTGTTTACTCGCGAACAATCGCCGGGCTTGAGTCCCGGATCCGTCTATGAGCGATAGCTCATGCGAGTCGTGTTTAACAGGGCAGCAGTGAGTGCTGCCGTGGGCGCTGGCCCGGATTATTTTCACTGATGGTCGTTGGCGTAGTGGGTGATAAGCACTGTGCTGTTTAGCATCTTAACCATCCAAACTCTGACTTGAGTCCATGCGATATACGATAAGGATGCAATCAATTACGCTATATACATCTTTTACTTACAAAGAAACAAATTGCAAGGTGACAGAATGACGGCGACATGGAAAAAAAACCATAAAAATTCTTGACAGTATGGTAAGTTTGGAAGCACGGTTCGACGGATAATGGAATCTCATAACTCACGCACATGTAGCGTGACTCTTTCCTTACACCGTTCTTGGCGCAAACTACACAAGATTCGCACAGTCTCAACTTTTTCGCAGTCGGCGGGTGCAAATTAGCCAGTTGATCACTGCGATCAACACCGCTCATACCGTAGTTGTTACCAATAATACAACGTGGTTTCACCATTTATTCACCCTGACGATTCCTCTTCACTGTTTCGCACGTGGCCCGCGGGTTGACAGCATCTCCACAAGCTTTTTGTACTGCCACAGCAGGACCAGCATACTTTTTATATCACCGAAGACTAATCATAATGTCACATGAACTCAAACCATTGTCTGTCGTTAGGTGCAAAGCAAAAAGCATTCATCATAACAGTTCTGCATGTTTAGATGCAAAGCGAGCAACGTGATAAGACGCGGTTCCGGGACTCGAGCCAGTTGGCAGTAATACGAGTACACACGTTTCCGGGCAAGTTCGATAAGCCAACTGATAAGAGATCAGGCAGGCGTGAGTTGCAGTAATGTAAATATACGGGAAACAAGTAGTTAATATGATGGGATTTGGTTTAACGCCAAATTAGCACATAAACTTTTTTACTTATCTGCTAATTTTTCCAAAAGGGTCACTGTCAGAGCTGTGCGTGCGTAATAAACTTGAAAGAATTGGCCGGGTTCTTCAAGTTTTTCACGGGTGGAAATAGCTAATTTAACGTTTTATTGTGGTGAATCATAGATGTTAATCACTGCTTTTCTTACCAAGAAAAATGATTAACTTTCAGGCAGAACTCATGGCTTATTTCAGTTCAAGTTCTTTTTTTAACTTTCATTTTGCTTGCGTGAATTTTGAGATGTTTGTGCGCTTTTACCTCTGGCCATGGATACTGGAGAGAAACGTACCCTCATGGAATCTCCACTGACTTCATTGTCTGTAATATTGGATGAAAATAAAAAAAAGGCAAGCTACACAAAAAACACCAGGTATACTGAGGCATGATATTCTGTTATATTGCAAGAACTCTGAGTCACATACTAAGACTAAAACCGCGGACAGCTGAACAATCGCTGTGATATCCTATGAGTATCTGCAGAGCATCTGCGGTTGTTAGAGTGCCCCTTCAAGTTTTCCTGAATTTTTATTGTTTGATGCAATAACTGTGGGTAGATTGAAAAATCCAAAATTTTGTAGTCCCTGAACCAAACTTTTTTTCTCTTGTGCCTCCAGAGGGGTCAATTCCCTGAGGGTCAAAATGTGACTTCTTAAGAAACTAGCTTTTGATATTTAAATATCTCAATGTGCCATTGACTCCCCAGTTTCAAATTGATTGATATCAATCTGGTATGGAAGGAGTTCTGGGGAAATTGCAAAATTTTGGTGGGCAGTTGAGGGCACTGCCGATAGGAGGTGCTGCAAAACGTTCTTTTTTTTTTTGCTGAAGTTACACATAGCAAAATGAAGTAGAACTAACAACCTCATTCTTGCAGATATCAATGGAAATTTCAGCTGTTTCAAAGCAATATAAATGAACAGTAGTTGGTAGCAAGTAGTCCACATATACAGTAAATGCAATTTTTGGATGAAAACACAAAATATATATGATTAGCTCACCAAATGTTGTGCTAATCTTGGTATAATCCTGGTTTAAGCACAATAAACAACTCAATGCCAGTCATGATTCATAAATAATTGCACTTCAAAGCGATGGGATGTGCTCTGTAATCTTTGCATGACAGTTAGCAGACATCCAGGGCTGTCTGATAAAAAAAAATATATATATATTTAACTCAAATCTGATGAGGGCGCATTGAAATATTCGACCCCAAAAATGCGTAATTCTACACTTTGACCAAATTGTGTGCTACGTATAGTCTCACGTCCTTAGAATCCCTTGTAATTAATTGCAAGTTTCATAGTATTGGGCTCGTGAATGGAAACATATCCTGCTTAAAATGGATTAGGATGTGGAGGCCATAGTCCAGAATATTATATTTATAAGTGTCACTTTGGCAGATATTGGCATTTTGCAGTGGCTTATATAGGTGGCACCCTCAACTGCCCACCAAAATTTAGCAATTTCCCTGAACTCCCTCTATTGCAGATTGAAATTCTAAATAAATTGAATTATTAGCTCACCTCAGCCGAAGGTCTGGTGGGCTTGTGTCGTGGCCCGCTTGTCCATCACCATCGGTCATCAATGGTCCTCTGTCGTCCACATGTAAGCATCTTCTCTTACAAAACCTCTCAGCCAATAGAGCTGAAACTTGGCACGCATGCTCCTATCCATGAGGACACGCAAGTTTGTTTGAGGCCTTTTAATCTGTTCGCAAATATAGCCACCATGGCATCCTCTTGAAAATGCCATTTTTACTCATTTGTCAATAATTACTGCAGCAATTCAGCTGAAATGTGATATGTACATACATTCTAAGTACCAAGAATTAACATATGAAGACCACAATGGAAAAATGATCAGAGTCACATTAGCTATGTTTACATGGACACACATAATCGGTATAAAGGCCCAATCAGATTAAAAATGCTTCATGTAAACACGTCAATCGGAAGATTTGATCCGATTCGGTCCATTCGGAAGGAAATTTCATTCCGAATGAGAGAGGTGGTTTATGCCGATCATCATTCCGAATGACGTCCATGTACACACCCATTTGGATCCTGTCTTAGTGGTTGGGGTAGAATTGTCTTCACTGCGCATGTTTGCTACAA
The DNA here is from genome assembly GCA_029692085.1 of Gymnothorax javanicus. NCBI lineage: Eukaryota > Metazoa > Chordata > Actinopteri > Anguilliformes > Muraenidae > Gymnothorax > Gymnothorax javanicus. The sequence goes on from CM056201.1 coordinate 36,657,849, forward strand.
AGAGCGAACGAGGACGTGCAGACAACGTGGCGTTTGTTTACAACAGAGGCGGAAGTACAGCTTTTTCGTCTTCTACTACTTCTAATATTTCCGGAAAATTAGACAACTCGCGCATGCCCACATGATTTATTCTGATTAAACGCGTGGTGATGTATACGCAAGTCATGATCGGATCATTTCATTTAGTGTCCATGTGAATTTGGATGTGGAATTTCCGATCAACCGGGGTTAGGATCGGATTGGAGAAATTTTGCGCATGTAAACATAGCTATATTCACGTTATGGAGAAATGATGAATTAAAAATTCAAAACAATTTTAGAAACAAAGCACTGAAAATATATGCAAAAAATATAACATTTATAAAATATTATAATAATATATAATATTATTATACATGATTAGAAACATTATAATAATATATAGTACATACAATATACAAAAATGCAAAATTTGGACTCTGATCCAAATTTGTATGTATGAAGACCACAAGTTTTTCCTTTGCGGTCTTCATACTGTATATTCCAGGTTTTGATGTACTTTCCATTTTGATCTTGATTTCACCTCTGTCATAAGGCCACACCCCTACATTTCATGAATATCTTTAAAAATCTTCTCCAAAACTACTTGACTAAGGACATTGAGACTTGGTATGCATGCTCCTACCCATGAGGACATCAAAGTTTGGAGGAGGCATTTTGATCAAAGACCAAATATGGCTGCCATAGTAGCCATCTGAAAAATGCCATTTTGGTTCATTTGTCAATCATTTCTGCAGCAATTCGGCTGAAATGCAATATGTACAAAGCATGTACCAAGACTCAACATGTGTATTCCAGGTTTTGATATAAGTTCCATTTTGACCTTCATTTGACCTTTGTCATGAGGCGTTAACCCTAAATTTCATTAATATCTTTAAAAATCTTCTTCTCCAAAATCACTTCTTCAAGGAAGATGAAACTTAGCATGCATGCTCCTACGCATAAGTACATTAAGTTTCTTTGCAGCATTCTGATCTAATTTCAAATAGTGCTGCATCTTGAAAATATAATTTTCACTCATTTTTCAATCATTTTTGCAGCAATTCAACTGAAATGTGATATACACATACCAAGTACCAAGACTCGACTCATTTATTGGCTTTTTGGTGTACATTCCATTTTGACCTCGATGACACTACTGTCATAAGCACACACCCCCACATTTCATTCAAAATATTTTTCAAAAGTACTTCATCAAGGATGCTGAAACTTGGTAAACATGTTCCTAACCGTGAGTATATTTAAGTTTGTTCTGGGCATTCTCATCAGATGTTAAAATGGATGCCATGGCACCCTCCTTCAAAATTCCCTCTTGACCCATGTCAACTATTTCTGCAGCAATTCAGCTGAAGTTCAGTATGGAGGAACTGCACTGCAAAACGCAAAACATGCAGTATCTCACAAAAGTGAGTACACCCCTCACATTTCAACAATTAATTTATTATATCTTTTCAAGGGACAACGTTACAGAAATGAAACCTGAATATATTCTAGAGTAATCATTGTACAATATGTGTAGCAGTGTAGATTTACTGTACTGTCCAAATAACTGAACAGTCACTATTTTCTAAATGGGTGGCAACAAAAGTGAGTACACCTCACCATCAACATGCCAAATTGTGTCCATAGTGTCAATATTTAGTGTGAACATCATTGTTGTCCAGCACTGCCTTGATTCTCCGAGGCATGGAATTCACCAGAGCTGCACAGCTTGTTGCTGGGATCCTCTTCCACTCCTCCATGACAACATCACAGAGCTGGTGGATGTTGGACACCTGCTGCTCCTCCACCTTCCTCTTGAGGATGCCCCACAGATGCTCAATGGTATTCAGGTCTGGAGACATACTTGGCCACGCCATCACCTTCACCTTCAGCTTCTTCAGGAGGGCAGTTGTCATCTTGGAGGTGTGTTTCGGGTCGTTATCATGTTGGAAAACTGCCGTGCGGCCCAGTTTCCGAGGGGAGGGCATCATGTTCTGCTTCAGAATGTCACATTACATGTTGGAATCCATTATTCCATCAATGAAACACTCATGCAGCCCCAGACCATGACGCTGCCACCACCATGTTTGACTGTAGGCAGTACACACTTGTCTTGGCACTCCTCACCAGGGCGCCACCACACATGCTGGACACCATCTGAGCCGAACAAGTTTATCTTGGTCTCGTCAGACCACAGAACATGGTTCCAGGAGTTCATATTCTTGGACTGGTAGTCTTCAGCAAACTTTTCGGGCTTTCTTGTGTGCTTGCTTCAGAAGAGGCTTCTGTCTTGGCCGACGGCCATGCAGACCAACTTGGTGCAGTGCACGTCGTATGGTCTGAGCACTGACTGGCTGTTCTCCAACTGCTGCAACCTTGTTAGCAGTGCTGCCAGAACTCCTGCGTCTGCTTTCTGCAACCAACTTGTGCACCTGATGCAGAGCACGAGGACTCAACCTCTTCGGTCGGCCCTGACAAGGCCTGTTCCGAGTAGAACCCATCTTGGAAAACCGCTGGATAACCTTGGCCACCGTGCTGTAGCTCGGTTTCATGGTTTCACAGATCTTGCAGCTTAGACCATCTTTGTGGATAGCAACAATTCTCTTTTTCAGATCCTCAGAGTTCTTTCCCATAAGATGCTATGTTGACCATCCAGTGACCAGAATGAGAGCATTTCACTCAAAGCACCACAATTTAAACCTTCAACACCTGTTACACAACCTCATATGGCCCAGTTGAACAGACAAAAGCATGAACATGATGAATAAGACACATTTCATTGCTTGGTTGATCATTACCAATTGGGGTGTGCACTCACTTTTGTTGCCACCCATTTTGGAAATAGTGACTGTTTCTTCAATTATTTGGACAGTGCAGTAAATCTACACTGCTACACATATTGTACAATGACTACTCTAGAATATATTCAAGTTTCATTTCTGTAATGTTGTCCCTTGAAAAGATATAATAAATTGTCGAAATGTGAGGGGTGTACTCACTTTCGTGAGATACTGTATATTCCGGATTTTACTGTAAAATGTATTTTGACCTTCATTTGACCTCTGTCATTAGGATATGTTAATAAATTTTATTAAGCTTTAAAAGTCTTTTTCTCTAAAACTTCTTGATCGATGAAGCTAAAAAATTACGGACATCTTCTTGCTAATCAGAACACCTGGATTTGTTCAGAAGGTCCCAAAAGGAATTCCAATAAGCTTGCCAATATTTGTCTGCACCATTCCAGTTTAATTCAAATACACAGTTGCCATGATAGCCATTTTGAAAATGCCATTTAGGTCTTTTGTTTGCGGTACAAAAATTGGTACACAAACACCAATGAGTCAAAACATAAAAAGAAGTCATGGATACAGAAAATAATGTTTATAATCTCATAACAATGGTACGTCTTTATCTGCAGACAAATCTTGCACTGTAAGTAAACAGTGGGTTCTCATATTCAACATTTTGGATGTGGGAGAAATGGGAACTAAACAACTTCAAAGAGGACCAAATTGTTATCACCTGACGAGAGGGTTAGAGCATCTCTGAAGTGGCAAGACCTCTGGGGTGCTCCCTGTCAGCAGATCTGGAGTGCCCTCTGACAGTGGCTCAAGGAGGTACAAACCATGAACTAGCGACAGGGTATTGAGCAGCCAAGGCTCATCAATGCAAAGAGCAATAAAAAGGTACATTGGGGAAAATAAGTATTGAATGCGTCAACATTTTTCTCAGTAAATATATTTTTAATGGGGCTATTGACATGAAATTTTCACCAGATGTCGGTAACAACCCAAGTAATCCACATGTACAAAGAAATCAAACCAATAAGTCCATAAATTAAGTTATATGTCATAAAGTGGAATGACACAGGGAAAAAATATTGAACACGCTTACTGAAATTTATTTAATACTTGGTAAAAAAGCTTTTGTTAGTAATGATAGCTTCAAGACGCCTCCTGTATGGAGAAACTAGTTACATGCATTGCTCAGGTGTGATTTTGGCCCATTCTTCCACACAAACTGCCTCATCTTGAAGGTTCTGGAGGCCTCTTCTATGAACTCTGATCTTCAGTTCTTTCCATAGATTTTCAAATGGATTCAAGTCAGGTGATTGACTGGGCCATTCTAGCAGCTTTATTTTCTTTCTCTGAAACCAATTGAGAGTTTCCTTGGCTGTGTGTTTAGGATCATTGTCTTGCTGAAATGACCACCGTCGTTTCATCTTCAGCATCCTGGTAGATGGAAGCAGATTCTTCTTTGTTGGTATGGTGTTTTGGGGGTGATGTGCAGTGCCGTTTGTCCTCCAAACATTGTGTGTGCTTTGACATCCAAAGAGTTCAAATTTGATCTCATCTGACCAGACTACATTCTCCCAGTATTTCATAGGCTTGTCCAAATGTTGTGCAGCAAACTTTAAACAAGCTTCAACGTGCTTTTTCTTCAGCAATGGAGTCTTGCACGATGAGTTTGCATCGAGGCCTTGGCAGTTGAGTGCATTATTTTTTGTTTTCTTTGAAACAACTGTACCTGCTAATTCCAGGTCTTTCTGAAGCTTTCCGCGAGTGGTCCTTGGATCTTGGACAACTCTTCTGATTATTCTTTTGACTCCTGTCAGAAATCTTGCAAGGAGCACCTGGTCCTGGCTGGTTTATGGTGAAATGATGTTCTTTCCACTTCCGAATTATGGCCCCAGCTTTTTCACTGCAACATTCAGAAGTTTAGAAATACGTCTGCAACCAATGCCATCAGTATATGTTGCAACAATAAGGTTGCGGAGGTCTTGAGAGAGCTCTTTGCTTTTCCCATCATGAGATGCTTCTTGTCTGATACCTTGGTAATGGGAAACCTTTTTTCAGGCCATAAATTAAGACTAAACCAGCTAATATTAATTTGCGCTGATAGGCAGCAGGATTGCTTTCTAAATACTGACAAATTACAGCTGGTTTCTGGGCTTTCCATACCTTTTTGCCCCTCCTTTTCTTCATGTGTTCAATACTTATTCCCTGTGTCATTCCACTTTTTACACATGACCTAATTTATGGGCTCATTTGTTGTGATTTCTTTTTATGTGTGGATCACTTGGGTTGTTACCGACATCTGGTGAAAATTTCATGTCAATAGCCCCATTAGAAATATATTTACTGAGAAAAATGTTGACGTATTCAATACTTATTTCCCGCACTACATCTCATTAGGTCAAAACTGACAGAAAGGCGTCTGTAGCACAAGTTGCAGAGAATTTCAATAATACTTAAATAAGGAATGTGTTATAACACACAGTGCATCATACCCTGCTTTGTTTTGCACTTTTTAGCTTGCAGACAATTGAAAGTGCCCACTTTAACCCTGGTCCACCACCCCTAAAGCACCCCTAGCTTCAGAACTAGACATTGCAGCAATTGAAGAAAGTCTCTTGGTTCTGTGAGTCCCATTTATGTGCGCACCATTTATGTGTATGTGTGCGCCATTTACCTGGGAAGAGATGGCATCAGAATGCACTGTGGGAAGAAGACAAGCTGGTGAAGGGAGTGTGGTATTCTAGGAAATGTCCTGCTGGGGAACCCTGAGAGTTGGAATTCAAGTCATGTCAGTTTGATGGAGCTGTTTTGGCAGCACAAGAGGTCCTTCACAAAATTACGCAGGTGGTTTTAATCTTGTGGCTGACTGATTTATAAAATGGTAGCCATAGACAAGCTCATATGTGACCTATAATTGCTTTAAAACTGGATGAGTTGACTGGTAGGTCCAAAAAGCTTTGTAGCAGCCAATAATGTAATAACTGCAGTTAACATAATAACTGCCAATAATGTAATTTTTCCATTCTTAATTTAATAAAGGTTGATAACGTAACATCTTACCAATAATATAATAAAATTTCTGCACCAATGACAAAAAAACTTTTTGCCCATAATGTAGAAAGTTACTATATTAGAGGCTAGTTATTACACTATGCGCTGGGTTGAAAAAGAAATCATTAAAAATGTTACAACAGTAGCTGATAATGTAATAATATACTTATATCTTTTTTTAAAGTTCAATTTGTCGGCTATCTTCTATGACCTTGACCGTTTGCTGTTTCCTCTCTCAAATCGCTGCTCAAAAACCTGAGCACACCTACTCTCGCTCTTGTAATTATGCCTTGTTAATGTATTTATTTAACTTGATGGTTAGACTTATCTCTAGCCCTGCCTTTTGCACCTTAGCCATTAGAGCACCAAGCAAAGTTGTGGCGCAAGTTTGCACACACAGACAGTTGCTCTTATGTGATATCAGAAGTCTATTACTCCTAGAAGTGAACAAAGGTAACTTTAGGGGTAGACAGCAATGGCGACCCGCAGCCAAGCATAACACATGATGTAACATCTGATCACAAGATCTGCACAGTAAATTCATGAAATCTGTCACTTTGTGCAGAGAAGCCCACCGTTGGAGAAATTTGTCTATTGTCGATAATTCCCGACAGCTTCATTAACATAAAACACGCTGAATTGTGGGAGATAATTTTATGCTGGTTTGATTTAGGAAAAAAAATCCCATGATTCCATGTGCCTTATAGCTGGACTGGTTTATGGACAGCCTGCACTGCATTCGCGGAGAGCTGTGGCAATTTGGTTCGAACATGTTCGCCTCCCCTGACAATTTTTACATTGTACTGTAGCCTACGCCGAGTGTTTGTATTATCAATATCCTTATCCAGGAACCTCAATTCCTTGTTCTTTTGTATTGCATCCTACGTTGCCTTCCTGCTGTTCCGAAGGCATAATCAATACAACCAAGTCCATCTTAGCACCTGTGTCCAGTCCCACACTTCCTGTCCTCCGTGCACATCACTGGTGCACAGAGCAAAATCCTTTCACATATTTTAACTTTATTGGCTCCAATCATTACATTTGTAATTTTTGTTAACCCAGCTGATAATTTAATTGCCACTCAATTATGTAATAACTAATTTCATTACGGGCAATAGTTATTACATTATTGGTTCAGAAATATTATTACAACTACATTATCGGTGAGTTATGTTATTTACTTTTATTACATTAAGGGGTGATCTGGGGTTAAATGGGCAAAATTTGATTATTTTTCCAAAAGAATAAATAGAATAAATATAGAATAAAAATATTCTATAATAACCCACCTTTAATAATCACTTATTGCTACAAGGATTAAAAACTGAATTTTGCCATAAAATCATGATTTAAAAGCAACTATGATGATGAAATTTATGCTTCTCACTCCAGGAAAGTGATAAACATTTGAATAATCAGATAATACAGTCTGAAAAATGGGTGTAAGCCACAGACTAAGACTGAACTCAACTTTTCAATGCGGTCTAATGCATTTTCCATTGATTTTCTAAGGTATTACTTTTTCCATGTTTCTCATGTTTGTGGTAGCCATAACTTTTTTATTTATCATTGAAAATCAATGAAATTCGGGCTGCAGGTACTTACTTCATTAGAAATGCAATGACATAGGGAAATTTTGCCTATCTGTTACATACTTTGAATATTTTGAGTATTTGTCAGATTCTCAAAAAATAATTTCAAAAATTTGAGTAAAATGCCCCAAAATCAGAAAAACTGATAAATTGGGCAAAGAATGGCTAAGTCATTGCATTTGGATAAGCAATGGCTTTTAAATGATGAAAGAAAAACTGAATTCTATCATAGAGTTAAAAAGGAATTGGTGCCAGAAGTTTTCTGCATATTTAATGAGTTTGCTCGGTTACCATGGCACCAAGATAAACAGAAAATGCCAACTTGTATCTTTTTTGGTGGTTATTACATATACCTCTTTAGATTAATTCTGAGTTGTTTCCTGGTGTCATTTTTCATTTAACCCCAGATCACCCTTTAAAGCTGCAGTTGGTAACTTTGAGGAGAGAGAGGACTTGGCATAAAAATTTGAAAAAATGCAACTTTCAGATCCCTCCCTCCCCACTGCACTCCAGCCCTAAGACCCTCCCCCAGAAGGCTGCCGTGCACGCGAAGGCACACGCGAGCTGTTATGCATGCGACTGTGGAGAGCTTTTGCATGTTCACATAATGAAAACGGCCAAGTTACCGAGGCTAGACATTACTGTTGTGAACAGTCAACACTTCTGGCCAACAAACGAGCAGAAATAAATCACGTCGTCATGAAAAGTAATCTACAGCAGTATGTATTCAGTAAAAACCCAGCACACGCTTTTCAGTAAGTTACCCATTTTTTTGAGCACAGAAACTGTTGTGAATCCTGCTGAATGGCCAGTAAACCATGTTTGACAGCATTTAGCTGTGAGAGCACAGAAACGTTACACATATTTATGAGGACAACAACACAACCGATAAGACTGCCAGGTCACTTCATAAAGATATTTTCTCCTACTTTCTAATAAAATTATGCCAGTAACGTTAGCCCTAGCATCGAAACAAGCTAGCGTTAGCTCGACTGCAACATCACAGGAACATCACATGCACTACGGAGTACTGTAACAATTACAAGGCGCTGGCTATTCGAACAGCGACTGTGCTTTATAGCGGCGTTCACTCGCTTATTTGCAGAGCGAAAATGAATTTATGCCGGTTAGAGCTGGGGTTAGTACCAGATGTGCATGTGAGCGACGCCAACTCGCTTATTTGCGGAGCAAAATGAACCAACGAATAAAGCAGGGGTTTACCTGTCAAGAAGAAAAGTCACCAACTCTGCGTCGGTTTTTATCCTTCCAGATCACGGAGTTCCTTCCTGAAAAGCCACTCTGATGTTCACTCTGGTTTGATCCCGGCTTTGTCTAATTCTTTCTTTTTGAGCTTTTTTCCTTCCTTCCTCTTCTTACTTGTCTTAAACGGAGGCATCGGTATTTTTTTCCTCGCTGATGGCTGTTGCTGCGCCATTAGTATCTCTAAGCTCCCGAACCCTCTCTCAGAGATTTGAGCTTGACTGAGCACTTGTGTGAACTGAGGAGGAAGGGGAGGAGGCTGTTGAGCGTGCATTGCAATGTTTGGCGGCTATCAGATACCATCCTGGCTCTAATTGGTTCTTTTTTGTTCGGGTCCGAACGATTCTTTTTAAATTGCAGTAGGTTGGTTTAAGGGAGTCTTTTTTTAATTACAGTGTACTAGTTTTATGTAATACACTCTGTACACAGTGACAGTTTTAGCAAAAATGACAAAAAGTTATTTTTATAAGACTTACCAACTGCAGCTTTAAGGACTGAAAAATTATTACGCTATTGGCAATTGTTACATTAAAGGAGACCTATTATGCTGATCCTTCTTTTAATACATATTAGTAATGTTATAATGTTGCTTGTCCATGCTCAACCTCTGAAAAGTTTCTAAACATAAGATACAGGGTTTTGCCGTAATCCAAGAACGTGATTTCGTGGCGTGATTTCCTCTCTGAACAGCTCCTCCGAGATCTTCACGAGATCTGGGTAAAACCTGACGATCCAGGTTGTGCCATCCAATTAGTACAGACCTGGCCAGAGCCAATCATGGCGCTGGACCTGCCCACACCGGAAACTATTCTAGCAGGCACTAACAACGGCAGATCATACTATGCCTCAGTAGCGTTGACACTTTTGGAAATACAAAAGAAGAACCGCAGATCATTTGAGCTGCAATTTTGTTAGTATCTCTCCCAAAGCTACTTGTCCGTTTACTTTTTTGGACGCGAAGAAAAACAAATATTTTCAAAAAAGACGATGCCACCAGAAATCAGTGGGTAGCTTTTTTTGTGTGCTGGCAGCAAACAGCCACGGCCAAATGGAGCGTTAGCTGTTTGTGCTCAGCATTTCACCAAAGACAGCTTTGTCAATAAGGATAATTCGACACAGGATAAGAGTTTCAGCTGCTTCTCAAACCTGAAGCAGCTGCATCGATCAAGCGCCTCGGAGCCCAAGCTGTAGTAACCATATAACAGCAAATAATGTAAGAGAAGCTAACGTGTTACGGGTGGCTAGCAGGACCGCTAGCGATAGTTAGCACTAACAACTGGCCTCAAAGGCAGGCTTGGTAAAATATCTGAAGATAAAGCCTGTATCGGTCCCGACTGTCCATGACTCACAGACACAGAAGCTGTAAGTTGCTTTTTACTGCATAAGCCAACCTGACGTGATAGCCAGTTGATTGTGGCTGTTTACCAAGTTACTGTTGCTAATGCTTGTGTCCTAAATATGCAAGAGTGATATCAGGGGAAATTCTACAGAAGGTGTGTGAACATAAACCTCATTTGAAGCTAACTTTTAATACTTGTTTGTAATTTGGATGCTTGGTACAACTGTTCACTGTAACAGAACTTGCTGTCTGTAAAACCTGTATTGCAAGGGTTTGTCTCTGTGGTTATTCGGTCACCAGCTACTGCATGTTAGTTTGCAGTACTCCGGTCTACAAGGGACCCGTTCTACAAATTTGTCTATATGGGGTGGATTCTAGCTTCCCTGCATCCTAGCTAGGACTAGAAAAACCGCGGTACTCACCAACTGTTGCCGTAGCAAACTGTAGCCGATAGCAAATTTGAAGCTTGCTTTTTGAGAGATATTTTTTCGTCCTCCACTTTGTCAAATGTTTGTTAGAACAAGATCATGTCATTAGATCTATATTCAAGTATAAGTTAGATTGCCCGCCGCTTCCTTATCAGATTGCAGGCGTGTCTCAACTCTGGGAACGGACACGGAAAACTGCGTTCTGCAGCCTTGTTAATCCCCCCCCACAGAGCTGGCCAGTCTTAGCGGAAGACCAAAGGCGTTTTCAGGCAGAGACTACAATGTACTACAAATGCAGTTTTTGAGGATGGCAGTATGAAATAAAACCCTTTTTTTTTCGATCAGGATTACTCTAGGGAGTCAAAGACCAAAATATAAACTTGGAAAAATAGCAAAATAGGTCCCCTTTAACTGTAGTTATTACATTATTGGCTTCTGTGATGCTCAATGTCAAATCTTGCATTTGGTATATTTTTATTTACTGGCCTTGTTTTAATCTCATTAATATCATGTGCATTGATTAATTCAGGTGTCCAGGTGACAAACAGTATCATGGCAGTATTCTTCTATCTTCCCATAAGCCTCCCAAAAAAAAAGGCAAATCTTTTTATATTTTTTTTTAAATCAAATTATTTTCTCAGTCTGTATACCATAGTTTTATGATTACGCTAGGAGCATGTGATGTTTTATTTTCATTCTGACTGACATTTTTGTCAAATGATTGGTGTGTCACTATTTTGTTATTATCTTATCAGAACGTGCAAGTGAAACAGGCAAACAGGTCATTCATCCCATATTAACCTGTTATATTTAGAATAACTGGAACATGTAGGTGCTTCTATACTGCATCGTCATGAAAAGAAAACATATTAAACAAAACACACCATTATAAACTCAGAAAAATTAAGGCTGCCTGTGTTTTTACAAAACTCAATTTACCCCTGTTGTAAAGGTGATTGTCAATGAGGATAATGTGGCTTAAATGACAATTAGGGACCTTTCAGCACACTGTATGTGCTGCTCCTCTCTGCTGGTCTCCAAGGTGAACGACGCTGGTCTTACCTCACCACCATCTCATTGTCCAGCATTATCCTACGCTGTCTTTGATCCTCGGCTCAGAATTATTAAAAAGCGGCACTCAATGAATCCAAATAAAGCTCACAGCTCTTCACTATAGGTTGTGTGACAACATGATATGCATATGTCCCAAATACTGTCAGCATTCACAAAGGATGTAGTAAGGTACTAAATCAATGGGCTTTGTTCATTAATGAAGTTAAATATCACTGCTCACATGGCTATGCCAATCCTATGGGAATTCCCTCTATGGGACATGCATGCACATCTTTAGACCATTCTTTACATACAGTGAGGTTCAGGAGTGGTTGGGACAGAAATATAAATTTAACAGGCTTTTGCTTACTTTAGTGTTGACTTCATATCCATATAAATAGCTACAAATTATGCAGAAAGTCAGATATATTTACAGTATATTCAGATCAAGTAAATGGTGTTGGAAATACGTTATAGAATTGCATAATTGTCCAGATATGTAGGTCAACCAGTCCTAACCCCCATTCTGAACTTTTTGCAGGTTTATTCCTGGCCTGCTGGACCCCCTTCTTTGTCGTGCACGTCACCAAGGTTCTCTGTGTATCCTGCAATATTGGCCCAACACTCATCTCTGTGGTGACCTGGCTAGGCTATGTTAACAGTGCAGTCAACCCCATCATCTACACTGCCTTCAATACTGAATTCAGGAATGTCTTTCACAAACTCTTGTGTTGTCAAACATGAAGCCTGTAGCGTGCAAGTAGATGCCTGCATGGTGAACAAGGTGTTGTTTTCCTCATGGGTCCAATAGATTCACAACCTCTGTAGTCAACATTGATTCGTGAACAATTAGGATCATACACAGTATGCCTTAGTTATTGTAAGTATGCAGCTAAAAAAATGACAAAAGCCATCAGTATTCATACTATGGCAAGCTGCTCGAACTGAATGAGGGACGTATCTAAAATTTGGATACAGTAGGTTCATCATGCGGATATTATAGCCCAGAGGCATAAAATCTGTGAAAATGTGCAGAAGTGTGTCTGCTTTAGATGTATGACGTTCTTTTTCTTTGCAGCTTGTACAGCTTATCAGTGCTGCCTATAAATAGGTGTATTTCTTGAGCGCCTTACTTGTGTTCTTTGCTAAAATTCTTGGTGAATATCATATGGACAATGTTTCAATATCTGGCCACAGGGACAAGAGAATCATGGAATTGTGTGTTATTGGTGATATGTCTAGTTTTGTAGTCCTCGCAATACCCGATCCATAAGCAATCAGGTTTTTACTGATGCGTCATAATAAATAATTGTGATTATCTGTGGAGTCTCTGAGATGCTCAGCATCTGCCCTTTCTATTGAAAATGGCAGATATTCAGCATCTGAAGTGTTTTGACCATTGTATGAAAATGACATATCTTGTTTCATTGTCTTCAGAATCACCTTTTATTGATGTGCCGCAAAATTACTGTGCTGAGATGAATGGTGTAAAATATTCTCTGTTTAAATGATGGAAAACAATAAAACAAGCCTGTTTCATGCATCTCTAACCTTCCATTTTTGAACACAAAGAACACAAAGTAGAGCAGATAATCAGTCTGGAGAATCGAGGACAAATTCTGCTTAGATCTGTATGCAGAACTCAAATCCGATATTGCGTAGTCCATGTTAGGCAGAGATATGGAAAATAAATTCTTTGCCCTTGAAGGTCAGAGCTCTTTATCAACTTAACTTAAGTTCATTACAACAGCAATGTCTGTCACTAAAGCCGTTCCAAACAGTCAATGGAGATGATCAGGTAATCAGTGTAGAATGAAATCTCTCTGTATCAGCCAGAGGTGTCCAGCTATTGATAATTAGCGTGCACTCTCCACAGCTATTGACTGCAACACCCTACCACATTCAAGACAGCATATCAAAATTGATCAATGGAAGAAGAGCTCCTCACTGACCATCACCTAGCCCAATCCACACTTAAACTAGACTGACAACCCCGAGGACTGTACTACACATCACTGTACTAATTTCCCTCAGAAATCAGGCATAGCTTTTCCCCCACTGCTTCCGTGTGCTGGAAAACAGGTGTGAATTGGTTACTTTCCATTCGAGAGTCTGTAATGTTGCAGTAGGCACCAGGCTTTGGCTTTCAAAAAGATTCAAATGATGGTCATGGCAACATGGAGGTAACCAAGGTAACCAGATGTAATGAAGAGGTATGTGATCAGTACTTCAATTTAAGACTTTTGCAGTTCAGTTCCAATCCAACCCCTTCAGATTACTGATTTGCATCACTTTTATTCAATTAATGATTCAGTGGAGCAGATATTCATGCAAGTGATTATTGCTATTGTTCTGATAAACTGCAAACCTTCTTCTCCACCAGTCATTTGTGTGTAATGTAGACATTATGTCCACACAGTGCAGCTGCCTCAGCGTTGTTTTAAATAATTTTACATACGTCCATAAACACATTAACAAACCATTAATTATTTTGCTAGAACTTTAGAATGATTCATAACAATCCTCCATTGAAGAATGCAATATTCAGCAATATAAATTTACATTCTTGAAGTGTCCAGAGTATTTCAGGACTATACAGTGAGCTCTGATGTTCATGGTCAACTGTAATATGAGTGTATGCCTAAAACTTAATAAGAGCATTAGGGCTATGTTCATTGGAGGGAAATGGAGCATCTCCCAAAAAAAAAAAAAAAAAACTAGCAAAAATTGAATACTGATGCACCAACTAATCATCGGAAACAATGACCTTTTTCAGATTAAAAAGGTTGTATTCAACAAAAAGTCTTAGTCCATTTCCATGTCCAACAAAGATAAAAATACATTCATCCATATTTACCTATCATGTGCTTTTTGTACAGTCGTTCAGGATCACAATCATCTTGCAATCATTCCATCTTAAAGCTATATTCAGCTGAAATATGCGACAACTGATGTGCTCAGAAAAAAAAATTTCTGGTATTTATATAGCATGTTTATTAATCTACATTAAGCAAAAAACAGGCTTTAGTACAAAAATAAATACACAGGAATAAATTGCAATACTGTACTTTAAAAAAAAAACTAATTTAAACAGCACCATTAATACGGAGTAGAGAATAGACAAGTTCTATGAAATCAAAGACACAAAGTCAACATTTGTAATTTGGTATGACTGTACATAATTTTAAAGGGATAGTTCAGGTTTTTTTAAGTGGGGTTGTATGAGGTACTATGTTAGTATTACTTGTAGTAGAAAGCATCAGCTAACTCAGGTTATGGAAGTAAAGTGCAGTGCCGGTGTTACCCCGAACTGGGTGACCCGAAAGATTCTATGGTCTGCAGTGTACTCCAATCATGTACTCAAATAAAACTATCAATACCACAAAGGAAAAATTCTTATTTACAGTAAAAATCCTGCATTTCACATCCAAATTATGTAAAAGCATAGAAGTATTACCAGGTAAAAGTAAAAGGGTAAAACTTTGAGAAAATCAGGCTGTGACTGACATCCTATATTAAGTAAATTTACCAAAGTACATTATTTACACTGATAAGTAAGCACATTACCAGCATTTTATTGTTAACGCAAAATATCGGTCACGCAGCTCGATAAACAACGTGAGTACTTATTCCAACACTGCAGGTCACAGTATCTGATGGGTCTCTAAATTCTGAGTAACACTGGCACTATGCTCTGCTTCCACAAACTGTGAGCTTGCTGACCGCCATCTACTGCAGCTAATATACTGACGAGGGTTAAGTATCGTATACAAACCCACTTCAAAAAACCTGGACTACCCCTTTAACAACACAAGAAAGACTGCATAATCTATCAACTCAAATCTAGCTGCGTTCTGGTTTTCACACAATATCCTGTTTTAACAATTATCCAGTGACAAAACACCATTCACATGGAAACAAGGTTACTAAACAGTATTTTTTTAAACAATGTGAATTTACATACAGCGGGATCCAAAATTACTGGGACCCCTGAATGACATTGCACAAACAAAACAAAAAAATATAGAAACGATATAATTATAGAGAAACAGAATATACCAACATGTGACAAATACTTTATTAATGCTTCGATGGAAACAATCAAAATCATATTAATCATTTAATACAAAATGAATTTAAACAAAATCAAGGTTTCGTAATTAGTGGCACCCTTCATTTAGTACTTAGTGCAACCATCTCTGGCAAGGATAACAGCATGGAGTCTTTTCCTGTAATTTTTGACAAGGTTTAGGCACACATTTGGGGGGGGGATTTTGGACCATTTGTCTCAGCAGATCCTTTCAAGATCCTTCACATTCTTGGGTTTACATTTATCAACTGCTCTCTTCAACTCAGCCCACAGGTTTTCAGTTGAATTGAGGTCTGGCGGCTGAGATGGCCATTCCAGAATGTTGATTTTGTTATCACAGAGCCGTTTCTGTGAGGATCCTGAGGTATACTTTGGGGAAAGTCCATCTACGGCCAAATCCCAGCCTTTTGGTTGTGGAGGCAACCAGATTGTCAGCCAAAATACGCTGATACTTGGTGGAATTCATTATGCCATTAACCTTAACCACTGCCCCTGGACTTCTTGAATTAAAACAGCACCAAAACATGACTGACCCACCATCATATTTTATTGTGGGTATGAGGAACTGCTCCTTGCATGCATCACTGTTTCAACGCCAAACATGCCGATGCTGTATCCGATCGAAACATGCAATTTTGGTCTCATCTGACCAAAGCACCTGGTTCCAATCATAATTTAAATGATTTTTGGCAAACTATGAGTGTTTGCTTCGGTGTCTTCTGGTCTGAAAAAGCTTTCTTCTGGCTTTCGAAGAGCCTGTGGTTGTGGAGGTGGTGTCTGATGGTGCTTTTTGAAACCTGGTGACCTCAAGATGCCACCAAGCCTGAAATTCTTTCATAGAGATTCTTGGGGATTTTGTTTTTTCTCTCACCATCCTCCTCAGTATTCTGGGAGGCAAAATGCAGTTGCGTCCTCTACCCTTTCAAGAGTTCCATATCTTTGGAATTTTTTAATAATTGCCGTGACAGTGGTCAGTGGCACACACAATCATTTGTGAATCATCTTGTAGCCATTACCAGATTTATGAAGGTCTGTAACCATCTGCGTCTTTTCAAATGACAGTTGTTTTGTTTTCCTCATAATGTTGGATGACAAAGGGATATTGCATGTGTGTTACCTCATTTTTATAACCAAGTGAAACGGGAAGTGATGTATTGACTCAATATATTTAATTAATACTTAGATATAACTTAAATAAGCTGAATTTAATACCTGGGTTAATTTTGGTTGATGCTATTTACAATAATCTAATTGTGAAACCTTGACTTGGAAGAAAATGATTTTTAATTAAATCAGTAAATGATTTGGTTGGTTCCAATGGACGTTAATATCGAACAGTATTTCTCACGTTAGCGAGAGTTTCTCTATAAATATATATTTTTAGGATATTTTAAAGTATTGTATAAGCATTGCCAGTCAGTAGTGCCAACAATTTTGGAGCCCACTGTTTGTATTAGATCAGATTACCATGTATATACACAGCAAAAACCTGATCCATTTAATCAAGAAATGCAAGAAGAGATTCAAAGAAACTGCTGGGAGAGATCGGACTGTTTCCAGATTCCCTATTTAATGGTGCCTATATTTATAAAGGACTATAATTACCTGATATGAACCATTAGTTTGAGGTATTAAGCAGCAATCTCTGAAAGCAGACTTTCCGTTTTCACTACTATAAACAAATAAAAGGACAATCCTGTCAAACTGATGGTGATTTTTCAATTATCACAGTCAAAATGAAGCTGTAAAGCATGACACTAACAAAACAAAACACAGATGCAACTATTTCAGCTGTATTACAAGCATACTATGCTGAATATTTTGGAAATAGCAGTTACATTCTTGTTTCGTCATTTTGACTCAGTGAAATCTATGATCAACATGCTTTAGTCTTCTCTTAATTGAAACATTACAACCCCTTCTCCAGAAAAGTTGGGATGGTGTGTAAAATGTAAATAACAAGTGTTGCCACTAAACGTGGCCATATCCCCCGCCAGGTCACGGAAATCGACTGGGGTCGGCGTATCACACTAATACACATTGAAGCCAAAGATGAATGAAATCGGTGAAACCGTCCTTTAGATATCTCGTTCACAACAAACGGGACTTGACGGACGGATGGAGCTGAATACTATGTCAAAAACAGAATGCAATGAGTTGCAAATCATTTAAACCCCTATTTAATTGAAAATAGTGCAAAGACAACATATAAAATGTTGAAACTGAGAAATTTATTGTTTTTTGAAAAGTGACTGGTGATTTTGAATTTGGTGCCAGCCACACATTTAAAAAAAGTTGGGACAGGGGCTACAAAAGACTGGAGAAGTTGAATGATGCCAAAAAAAATACACCTGGTGGAACATCTCACTGCAAATAAGGTTAATTGGCAACAGGTCAGTAACATGACTGGGTATAAAAAGTCTTTCAGACAAAAAAATGGCAATAGCTTCACTCAGGGAAAGACTGCATGGGCAAATAGTTCAACAATTTAAAATAACATTTCTCAATATAAAATTGCAAAGAATTTGGGGATTTCATCCTCTATGGTACATAATATTATCAAAAGATTCAGAGCATCCAGAGAAATCTCTGCACACAAGGGACAAGACTTAAAGCCAATATTGAATGGCCATGATCTGCAGGCCCTCAGGCAGCACTGCCTTAAATACAGGCGGGATTCTTAAGTTGAAATCATTGCATTGGCTCAGGAACACTTCTGTAAAACATTGTTAGTGAACATCATTTGTCGCTGCATCCACAAATGCAAGTAAAAACTCTTCCATGCAAATATTAAACCAAGATCCAGAAATGCTAAGGCCTTCGCTGGGCCTGAGCTCATTTAAGATGGACTGAGTCAAAGTGGGAAACTGTCCGGTGGTCTGACCAATCAAAAATGTGAAATTATTTTGCGTAATTAAGGAGGCTGTGTCCTCCGGGCTAAAGAGGAGAGGGACCATCCAGCATGTTATCAGTGCACAGTTCAAAAGCCAGCATCCATTATAGTATGGGGGTGCATTATTGCACATGGCATGAGTAACTTGCACATGTGTGAAGACACTATTAATACTAAACAATATATACAGGTTTTGGAGTTTCATATTCTGACATCCAAACATCTTTGACAGGGATGGCCTTGCTTATTTTAGCAAAACAATGCCAAACACAACATTCTGCTTATATTATAACAACATGGCTCCGTAGTAAAAGAGGCTGGGTGCGTGTTACCCACTGAAAATATTTGGCGCATTATGAAACAATATGACAAAGGAGTCCACGAAGTATTGATCAGCTCAAAGCCTATATCAAGCTAGAATTGTAAAACATCTTGCTTCCAAAACTATAGCAGCTGGTCACCTCAGTTCCCAAATGCTTTCAGATTATTGTTAAAAAAAGGTGATGCAACACAGAGGTAAACATTGCTCCTGTCCGAACTTTCTTGAAACATGTTGCCGTCATAAAATTCAAAATGAGCAAATATTTTTCAAAACAGAATAAAATAACTTCATTTCAAAATGTGTTATGTTGTCTTTGTACTATTTCCAATGAAATATGGGGTATAAGGGGAGGAGAAACCCCAAAAATTATGGTTTTTCACAATTTTATCAAAATTTTAATTTTGGTCTTAATTAAAAGTTTAATCATTCATAATTAAGAGCAGGTGGATGCGTTGCGCGTTAGGGGGGCAGAGAAGGCCAACCTAGACTCTGAAAAAGCCAAAAGAACGAGCAAATCACTTCAATCTGCTCAAGAACAGGACAATCAGAGGGAGCAGGAGGGAGAAGTTTATGCTTCAGGGGCATTTTAATGTTCTAAGTTGACTGTTACAATGATTTGTAGGTGTACTTTGATTTTAACCTGGATTTTCTCAAAACCTGATTTTTGCCCCGATTGCTATCATTTAAGGCACTATATCTCACTTATTTGTGGAGCTTTTCTCATGAAATTTTGACAGAAGTCTGTGTAAATATCAGGAAGTCTACTGAACTAAAAGTTTTGGTTTAGCACTTTGGGTCTGTGAGTTATGGTGATTTATATTTCATATCGAGGGGGCAAAAAATGGCAAAATCCTCTTTTACCCCACTAAATCTCTAGTATTATGTGTAAATGCTTTACTCTAGTTCAGAAGAAGGTGTAAACATAACCAAATCTAATAAAAAAAACCTGATTCAAATATCTTGCTTCAGTCCTGAGATATAAGGCAAAGAAATAATGGTGAAATCGGGGTGGCGGCCATCTTGAATAACATGACCTAATTATGCAAATTAGGTCAAATTCATATTTTGTGTATTTCAGGTCATATACTGTCAATACACCAAGTATGAATGATTTCTATTCAAAAATGACAATTTTTTTCCAAAAGGTTTCTCCTCCCCTTAAATGATTTGCAACTCAAACCATTCTTTTTATTTACACAGTGTCCCAACTTTTCTGGAATTGGGATTGCACTTATTTTCAAAGAAATGCAGATATTTAATGATTCCTCTCTGTTCATTCAGTAACTTCTGCATAATAAGCCATGTCGGGAAAATACATCAATGTAAATTTAAGAGTCGAAAATACGCTCGAGGAAAAATAATAAAATGCCCTGAAGGCTTTTGTTTCACAGTATGGACTAGGGCCTAATTACTCCGTCTCAATGCTTTGATACAGGTGTTAGGTATGTTACCAAAGCAAATGAGCAAGGAAAACATGAATAGAATATCTTTCCCTTTGCCTCTCTCTCACTGCCTTTCACTTAGTTTCAGTTCATTCACATTGGAGCTTACTCGCCCAAAGAAATGCAGGCTCTTTCACTGTGGATTATGGATGAAAAAGGAAAGGCATTTCTATTTTTTGCTTTAAACAGTTAAACTACCACATTAATCAAGACAATTTTTTCTTTCATTCAATGGCTAGAGAATACATCTTTTCATTCCAATTGTCTAACAGCAAGCAAGTCCTCACGTCTATGAATATGTCAGATTTCTCTTTAATTCCTGCAAAGCACCTTTAGTTCATGTAGTGTTGTGCAAGGAGTGCAAATTTAGAAAGTGTGGACACTGTCATAAACCTTCTAAACATCCCCATGACCGTTTACTTGGTTTTTCCATTTTTGCCAGTGGTTTGAATATGTGAGTTTGAAGATGGACAGCTACATGAACCTGACATTAAAACTCACCCCACACAGCATAGTTTGACTCAGACATTCCTTCAAAATCAATATTGATTCCCTAAGTTCACAACCTAATTGCATTTTTCTGTAATTCAATACAGAACACCTATCGCTTCAAAACGTTGGCAAAAACTCCTGTAGGACGTCCAGAATAAAGTTAATCCATTTGCACAAATATAGATGCCAGTTTCCATAAATTCTGAAATTTAATTCCTAAATAATTCTGTAATTGAATTTACAAATGTCTTGCTTCACTGGAATAATTTTCCACAGTCTCTGTGACACAAATGAGTTATAAAGCCTAAATAGGCTCATGCATAAGAGAAAAAAAATTGGCATTATTTGTATTCTGCGCAAAGGGGTTAAAAAATTTTGAAACATAAAACATTTTACAACAATCAGTGATTTCTTGGGCATGAAACAGGAATCCTATTTCAAATGCTGATTAGTTCCGGCCACCAGAAATGCCTCCTGAAAATACAAATACAATTCACCTAGCTTTTATTCTGCTTCTTTTTGAGGATATACCTCAGACCTGAAAGACTGGCTAAGAACTCATTTTTTGACAGTGACCTTTCTTCATGTTTTAATCAAATTAAATAGGAGCACGTTTAAAATCATGTAACTTAGAAATAACTGAGTAATGCCGCTTAAGCAGTCTCTGCTCAAGAATAATGTGCTAATCTGTACGATGAAATGTGTGACACCCTATGGCTTTTGCAAAGAGTCATGCAGAGTAGTGCAGAGCACTTAAGAAATCGGGAGAACTTTGTGAATCTCTCTGATTTGAGTTAACAAATAGATAGCACCGTTATGGGGAAGGGAGAGGTCGTCCATCATGAGTTGCCGTAGATGATCTTGGGACAGGCCTCAGGGGAAATGCAGTGCGATTCATGCTCCACAAGCCCAGCTGGACACTGGCAGCCGGGGACGCAGGGCTTGAAGCAGTGCGACTCGATGACCCCCAGGGGTACATCTTTGTTGAAGCAGGTCTTGGGGCATGGGGGTCCACATTCGTCAAAAACGAAGCCACGGTCAAGGGGACAGCCAACAGCTTAGGAAACACAAATAATGGCTTGTTAACTGGAGAAATTATTATTATTATTACAACTATCACTATTATTATTACCATTACTACTACTATGCATCCATACATTTCCAACTCACATATTCCAGGTCAGGGTCACTCACACACACATATATGAGGGACTGAAATTTGCCTGACATGTCTGTCCATGGACAGCACAAGGAAACGGGAGTACCCAGGGAAAACCCACGAGAACACAGAAAGAACTTGCTTTCCCCATGCAGAAATCCAGCTGTTATTTAACTTGCATATTTTCAATCACTGTCACAGGGATCGCCTGTCCCAGCATACAATGGCCAGGATGCAGAGGCGTACGAAAACTCCACGCAGAAAGACCCCAGACCCCACAACCTTCTTGCTATGAGGCAATGGTTGTTCCTAAAACACAACCATGTATTACCTCCACCAAGAAATTTATGTTATTGGCTGCATTTGTTGGTTTGTTGGTTGGTTAATTTGCAGCATTGCTTAAACATTAATCGACAGATTTTCATGAAAATCTGACCAGGGGTTACAGCAGTACAGATCCCCAAAACTTCCAACTGATCAAAAAGAAACCGGAGAACCAGGTCCAAACCACATAACATCCAAAAAAATAATAATAATAAAATCACTTGAAGAAACAAACCTCACCGGTGCCATAATAAAGTTCAAATGCCTCTTTGGTAATAATGAAAATATGCCTCCTTATTAATGATAAACTTAAAAATTTTTTTTCCCTTTACCCTCCTTTAAAGTTTTGCCAAATGAAGTAAACCGAAGGAAAATGTGTATATAAGCATTTTAATAAAGATAATCATGTAAACAGTCAGCAGATGCCAGGCAAATGTTTAGCAAGCAAAACTCTTGCACGATTAGCACTAAGGCCTGCCCTAGCGCAGATAACCAAGCCGAAAGGAAATTCCTTCAGCTTCCTGAAAACTAGGCTCCAAAATGCTCAAAATGACCCTCAACCAGAAAAGCAAGAGACAGTAATGAGGGTCTAAACAGACCAAAGTTTGTGCCTGACAATATCAGCTTAGATTAGATGTAGAAGAAGGATCAAAATGTCTGAGGTGTGCCATTCCATGCCCTTCTTCAGCCTCAAATAAGGGGCTTCGTTACACCCTGACTGACCAAGGGACAGCACCAAGCTGCTCTCAATCACCATGTAAGAGCTAGTCACTCATCACAACTAAGTTTTGAAGGCTTGCATATTGTTTTGAAAGGATGAATTTTTTTTTAATCCCTCCATGGTCATCCAGGTACAGCAGGGTCTTCATGCTCTGCATCTGAAGGGGTTCAAGAGCTGCACCTGGTGAACATCTGTGGATAGAGGGACAGGGAGAGTCTGAGGGTTCGCACCCTGAACTAAAAAATGATGGCCTTGAGGGGCAAACCGAAAAAAACTGGCTGTGATGAGGCGCAATGGGAACATGAAAATAAGGGTCCTTCAAATTGATGGACATGAACATCTCCTTCCAAGCAACCACCAGCAGCACCACCTGCTGTGCTCATCATGGAATGGCAAAAACTTCAGGAACTTGTAGTATCCCCTCGAGTCCAGGATTTGGTGAAGTCCACAACCTCTCTTTTTCACACATAAGTAAGGTGAGTAGAACCCTCCGGGTTGTACCAGAGGATCTACTGGCTTGATTGCTCCCTTGGCTACAAGAGCAGCAAACTCCTGGCACAGAGCTCAGGCTCTTGCCAGATTTTGATGATAGTTAATCTGACCAGGCTGAAGGGGGGGGGGCAGGGATTGGAACTGTAGCCTGTTCCCCTGTGCTAAGATGGAAACCATCCAGAAATCAGTGGTACAAGCAGCTCAGTAGCTGAGCTACTGCTGGTAAAACAGCCCACAGCCTCAGCGCCTGGACCCCTGGCCTCAGCAAGCTCTGGGGGGGGGGGTGTTATGATTTGGCTCGAAGACTCAGGTTTGCTTGGAGGACAGGCATTCTGAGATATGAAAGTCGTGAACAGGCCGCTAAGCTGCTTGCTAAGACCTCTACTGGCCACCCAGGTAAGCTGGTGGCTGAGAACGGTGCCAGGGGGCAGCAGAGGAACCACTAGGCCTGCTGGGAGCAGGCATATCCTCAAGACCCAAGAGCTGTGGTCTGTTCTGCCTAGCTTGAACCGTACACACTAGTGCCTCCACAGCGGCTGATCCGAACATCTCTCCTAGCTCCACTGGTACGCTATAGAGGGTCTTCCCACATGCCTTCGTCAATGGTGACTGCACAAGCCAAATCTGAGGCAAGTGAGGACCAAGGTGGACATCAAATGCCCCAGCTTTCTTGACATGAGGGCAAAAGCCTGCAATGAAACATCGCTAAGACTGTGGACAGAAGCATTAAGTGAAGCTTGCTGTGGGGAGGCTGAGAGGGCGAGCATATGGTGGGAGAGGGAGCTGGCAATATGACCCGTGCATGCTGCTACATCATAGGCCATCATCATCTGTGAACACCCCCCACACACACACTGGGGTTGAGAGCACCTCATATCTGGCCTCAGAGCCTCATTAGGAGCAATTATGAGAGAAGTCATAGGAAGCTCAATAGCTGCCATACGGCCAAGGCCAAACTTTGCCGCACCCTGCATGGCTGCTAAGGTTTGGGCATAGTAAGTAAAATGGGAGAGAGCTTTGGTGTCCTACTAGCCTGTGTGCAACTCCTTCAAATATTCTACAGATGGTATGGAATTATATTTGTGCCTCAATTCTGAGCGAGAAATTGGAAATTTTGAGCACAGAAAAATATATTGCGCAAGAACACAAATCTTGTTTTGAGGAAAAAAAAATTAAATGTGAGCAAAAAAAAAAAACCTTCCAATTGAGCAAAAAAAAAAACAAAAAACAAACCTATTCTGGGCTCAACAAATGTCTATGCATGTTTGCTATGATCAACATGAACGTGCAATATTTTAATCCCTTTCACTCAGATTCACTCTGTGCCCTCTCTCAAACTCATGCTCGGTGCACTGGCAGACAGCAGCATGCTCGCTCAAAGCGTCTCTCTCTCTCTCTCTCTCCTCCTTCCCTCCCTCCATGTGCCCACTCTGTGCGCGCTCAACTTCACCTGCGCGCTCGCTCGAGCTGGGCACAGTGTTACAAATGTGCCACGATTCTGATTGGCTGCTTTGGCTCCAATTAGATGCATTAAGCCTAACCACCAGAGAAAATGGGGAAAGGTAATGATGAAATTCGATTACAAATGGATTATAGTGCTGCCTTTTCGCGTTATTTGGGTTAAGGTTAACGTTTCATCTCCACGTATCTTGAGACACCGACTGTTGTGTGACTCTTGACTCATATCCCTCTTTAGCAATCCTGGCTGCTGCTAACTATTGCATCGGATGATGTCTTCTGAACATCAAAACCAAAATGTCACACCACAGCCACGTGTACCATGTTTTATGAATCTTTATGAAATTTTGTTGTTTAGTGTGTACACCTTTGGCTTGTGAACCAAGTTAGCTACCTAGTTAGGTTGCTAGCGTCAGGTGAGCTAACTAATGTCGGGGAGAAAAGCAGCAGCTTACTGACATTAACGTTACTTCCATGATGGCAGGCAAACTTGACAGTCTTAAAAAAAAGATAAAGAATAGTTTTGGCTCCTTCCTCAGGCTGATTTATTTCAACATATAACACCTGAAGGCAGCACTTTGCCGAAATGTCTGTTGTCATAAACTGAAATAGACTTATCACCTTCATATCAAGTCTGATAGCCTAACTTTACACATCCACGACTGAAGTACACCATCAATTAATTTTGCTAAAAATCAAAGACACATTTTAGGCAGTGATCTACATCTCATTCTAAAGCTGAAACACTATTAGAAATCAGTTTGACTTGAAATAGCAGGGCAAGCACAGGTGGTATGAATGATATTAATAAGGGGTAACACTCTATTTAGGTGTGACAGAACTGCGGTGCTGCTGCTGTTCCTGGTGTTGCTGAGCTGGCTCACTGGAGTATGGATGTATAAAGTGAACGTGAGACATTGTGTTATCAAATTACGTCAGTTGAGATTAGTTTAGTTAGATTTGGGGGACTGTATTAGAAAAATTATCTTAAAGCATAACCTAGAACTAGCCAGAATAAACTTGGAAAAACCTGGAAGTTCATTCACAAATGAACCAACCAAAATAATTACCACTACCGTGGTGAGTGCTTCAAGCTACGCAAACTCTAGACTCACAAGTCAGTCTCTAGACGCTTCACTTATCTAGAGACTGATGACATTCCCCCAGCTTTCATTACTAAAACTGGGTGGAGACAATTACAAAGTTTAAAAAAACCTGCATTGCAGAACCAATCCTAAGTCTTTTGGGCGGTCCTTCATATTGGGGGCGGTGACTTCCTGAAGTCGTTTGCTTTTAAACACTGTCCGACCAGCAAAAGGTGTCATGGGCAAGGTAATGGGATGTCTCAGTTGCGCTCACTGACGAAAACTCCTTCAAAGTGTGTGGATACATGTCGCGTTTGCGGCGACGTAATTTCATCGGCTGTGGAAAGTTTAAACTCTCTGGAATTGGATAAGAAACTAGTCAATCAATACATTATTACCGCGGAAGTTTCACGTGGGCGTGAACTGTAAGTGTGCCTTACGCAGATGAGCCTTAGTAAATAACTGAGCAATTGGCTATCAACATGAGTACCTACAAGGATATAAGGGAGTGCTGAATTCGTCGATGAAGGAGTCTACGTGTAAATCCATGGTAGGGAACTACGAATTTTTCATATGTGATGACTATAATTGATAGCAGAATGACATATTATCAATACCATGTCGAATTTTTGCTTCAGAAAACGGACTTTTCTTTAGTACTAATTGGGATACCATTGGCTCAAACTAGCTGAAGTGGTTGCTACAGATGACGATTTTTTTCTGTAGCAAGAGATCATTTTTTTTGAACTACTGGATAGATACTATGGGCAAGTATATTGAGCAGTTTGCATATCAGGCTTAGCTGAGAAGTTTAATTCAGGCAACTCCTGAAAAAAGGGATTCTGGAGTGAACTCGTCCATATTCTAAACCGTGTTTGAGCTCAGCTTGCGTGTGCATATTCAATTACTGATCCGGGTGTGCCATCTAGTGATAGAATATTGTAACTAAGTGCATAAATTTGCAGCTCCATGTCCACGGGCGGGCACAGGGAATCCATTGTTTTCTCTCAGAGAAACAAAGTTGCTATGTTAGATCCTCTTTGGTTTACCTATGGAGGAGAAGAGGGGGAGCAGACTATTTCCAGGAAAGTGTTCCTATTCAAATAAGGCGTTGCTTTGTTAGCGGCCGTTTTTGCTGGCGGCCTAGTAACCCTTTTGTATTATGATGTCCCCAGACACGCGGGAGGCGGAGATCTCCCATTGTCTGGCACTGCGAGACTACGTGAACGCTGGTGCCAGCATCGGCTCAGCTCAACAGTATCACCTGGCGCTAATGTTCATGAAATATGCAGAAACGGATCATTGAATTGCGGGCAGTCAAATGTGACCACCCCGGGCTCTTGCAAGGTCGCCGCAACAGGGAGCGCACAGCCGGTAACATACGATGCTTGGCTGAAGAGGCCGAACGCCCACTCCCAGGCTCCAAACCGGCCGAGCGTTTCTTGCAGCCGTGCATCGTCCGCTGCCTTCTGGTATGCGCTCCCCACTAACAATTTCATAAAGGTGCAAAATTTTTTTTCCCAAGCAGTCCCCCAAACATAACTAAACAAATCGCAACTGCCGTAATTTGACAACACAATGTCTCACGTTCTCTTTATACATCCATACTCCCCGGTTCTGTTACACCTAAATAGAATGTTACCCCTAATTAATATCATTCATACCACCTGTGCTTGCCCTGCTATTTCAAGTCAAACTGATTGCTAATAGTGTTTCAGCTTCTAGAATGAGATGTAGATCACTGCCTAAAACATGTGTCTTTGATTTTTAGCAAAATTAATTGATGGTGTACTTCAGTCGTGGATGTGTAAAGTTAGGCTATCAGACTTGATATGAAGGTGATAAGTCTATTTCAGTTTATGACGACAGACATATCGGCAAAGTGCTGCCTTCAGGTGTTATATGTTGAAATAAATCAGCTGGAGGAAGGTGCCAAAACTATTCTTTAGCTTTTTTTTTTAAGACTGTCAAGTTTGCCTGCTATCATGGAAGTAACGTTAATGTCAGTAAGCTGCTGCTTTTATCCCCAACATTAGTTAGCTGACCTGACTCTAGCAACCTAACTAGATAGCTATAAAAGAGAAGATATTAGGCGCTCATGGGATGAAAAAATATTTTTGTTGAAAAAATGAGTCCGGTGCTCTTGGAAAAGTGGGACGAGAGAACAACCAAAAATTGTGGGTCTTCCAGGCACTCAGAGAAAATATAAACGCCCTGATGAAGACCGTGTAGGTCGAAACATGTCGGCTTTTTAATTGTTTCAGCCATGTTTTAATAAAGGGCTTTTTATTCTAATGCTTTGTTTTGACCTTTTTTCTTAGTGCCTGGAAGACCTATAATTTTTGGTTGTTAACTAGATAGGTAACTTGGTTCGCAAGCCAAAGGTGTACAGAGTAACCAACAAACTTTCATAAAGATTCATAAAACATGGTACATGTGGCTGCGGTGTGACATTTTGGTTTTGATGTTCAGAAGACATCATCCGATGCTGCAGTTAGCAGCAGCCAGAATTGCTAAATAGGGATAAGAGTCAAGAGTTACACAACAGTCCATGTCTCAAGATACATGGAGATGAGACGTTAACCTTAACCCAAACAACGCAACACGGCAGCACTATAATCCATTTGTAGTTGATTTCATCATTACCTTTCCCCATTTTCTTTGGTGGTTGGGCTTAATGCATCTAATAGGAGCCGAAGCAGCCAATCAGAATCATGGCACATTTCTAACACTGTGCACAGCTTGAGTGAGCGCGCAGGTGAAGTTGAGCGCGCACAGTTAGCAGACTGAGAGAGAGAGAGGGACACACTTTGAGCAAGCATGCTGCTGTCTGCCAGCGCGCCGAGCATGAGTTTGAGAGAGGGCATAGAGTTAAACTGAGTGAAAGGGGTTAATATTGTGCGTTCATATGGATCATAGCAAACATGCATAGACATTTGTTGGGCACAGGATAGAGTTTTTTTTCGCTCAATCGGAAGGGTTTTTTTTGCTCACATTTAATTTTTCCTCAAAACAAGATTTGTACGTTTGCGCGATATATTTTTCTGCGCTCAAAATTTCCAATTGCTCGCTCAGGATTGAGGCACAAATATTATTCCATAATGGAGGAGCAGTAAAGGTGGCAGGGGCCGGATTGTGCCAGAAGCAAGTACTTGCTGGGGCTGAGTCCACCTGGGCAATGTTGAGCTGAAGGCAAGCCAGGGCCATGCGAATGATGTCACCCATGGAGCCACCTTCCGAGCCCTGCGAAGAACAATGGGTCGAGGAGTGGGCGGATGTCCCTGAGGCCTCGTCTTCCCCAAAATCATTAAATTGGTTAACTGAAGCACACATTTAGAGGGCATCATCCTGTGGAAACCACACATCCACAGGAGGGTCAGGAGCTCTTGCCTTCTCCATATCAGCCTCAGGCAGGAGAGCTAAGAGCAGGGACTTCATCTGCTTCAGCCTAGTAGTCAGCTGATCCATCTCAGATGAAAGTTTGCTACCCGTGCACTTCCTCCTGCTGGAAAAATTTTCAGTTACTGCAGCTGGACGCTTTGAGCGGCTCGGTTGGGCCAGACAAGGGGAGGTCAGTATTTTCTAGCAGTTTCTCCAGTGGAGCGGCCCTCAATGCCTGAGGCATGAAATTACAATTCATGCATGGTCTTCTGAGAGCCCCTCTCTCAGGTGCTCGAGACCAGAGACCAAGGCAAGAAGGGCAGAATAGCCATCCCCAAGCAGGGCCACACAGGCACTGCAACAGAGGGAATCAATCATAGTCAGGGCTTGATCATCGCACTCACCTGGGACCCGTGGCCAGATAAGCCAAGACTCCTCACCCAACCAGCAAGTGAAAATTCTGCATGATCTTTATTGAATATATGTACAATCCTACTGTATAATTGATCTTTATACATACGTCAGAGGTTCAAAAAGGCCCAAAATGGATTCAAAATCCACTCAACTGTAAAAAAACCCGCCCAAAAATATTTACCAAAATGGAAGCTATTTATCAGTTTATTTGTTTAAGCGCATCATATTAACCTTCAACAGTTAACCATGAGCTAGCAAGCTCATATCGGCAAATGCATGCAATAATTTCTTGTGTTTCTTCGGGGTTCAAAAAATGACATTTCACCTGACACCCATGACTCATCCCTTATTTAAGTTGTGAATGAAGAAATATTGTTTTTGGAGCGGTACTTCATTCAAACACAAATTAACTCGCACACAAAAATGTGCAGTTAAGGGTACGGGGACTCCCCAACATTCAGTATGGTCTCTGCAATAATGCAGCACTAGAACAGATTTACTTGTAGCATGTAATTGGTTCTGTAGCTACATATTAAACACTCCAGTTTCATTGCTAGCTAGTAAGCTATATCCGATAAATCATCTGGTGCATTTACTGGCACATGAAATGCATTGTATGTAAGTTAGGTGGCTCTTCGGAAGTCACTCATTTCTGCTGGTCATCGGCAACGTCATTTGTTGAGTCTCATTTGGTTCTGGATATCTTTCTGGATCCAGGGAATATAAAATTGGAGTGTGTACACATGTTGCTATCATGACGTGACCAATAGAGTCACTCCCATCCACCACTAAACTACGGCTGAGATGATGTAGATTCAGTTAAGTGTTAACGGACTATGGTTCCAGCAACATAAAAAGAACAAAAATCATGGTGTATCTTTTGCAGGGTGCTGACAAATGGAGGATTGTTCAGCCTTTACGAAGGCTTTCAATCTCAGACTGCTCGTTACTCTTACGATGACAACACTGCTTGGATGGCCAGCGACTCGTGATTAGGTATTTCTCGATCTATGATATTATAAGGTCAGTGCTGCTGGGAAAGAACTTTTACTAATCTGGCCTGAAGTTGTAGGCTACCTGGTTATCACCTCAGCAGATAAATCTAACCAGAGTGCTTACCGCACAGAGCATGGGTCCTCCATTTCAGTACGACCCCAGCCTCCCTGCATTCAGAGGCGTAGGCCTCCAGAGCATCGCACAGACAGTCATCAGAATTGGCGCCGCATGCGCACAGGTCGTACACGCAGGACGCGTAGAACATCTCTGGAGGGACCACTTTGTGGCAGGGCTCAAACACCTCCTTCTTGAGGATGGTGCAGCGGCTGTTGCCCGTCTTGCGGGCGAAATAGCCAGCCTCCTTGCACGGGTCGATATCCTCTCCATCTCGGCACTTGCTGGCCGTGTCATTTTCTCTTTTCACCTGGTTGAGGGACAGTTCAGAAACGGCTTCAAGCAAAACAATCGCTAACAAGATTCCCATTGTTTAGCATGTAGATCGAACAGGCAATATCTGCAGAGCTGGTTAACATTAATGTATTTATTGGTCCTTTTTCATGCTTCTTACCTGCTTTTTTGCATGTGATTATATGTTGGTAATTCTGTATCGAGGAATCCATATATGACATTGGTTTACCCCCCAAAAAAAGGCTAATTAAAAAAATTACTGGAATTAAACAATTCATTTAGGAACGCCCCTAAAAATTTCACAGGAAACATTTGGCAATAGCAAAATCATGGTGATGTCAACGGGGGACTCAGTGGAGCCAGATGCAGACTCAGTGAAACAACTGCTGAAAAAGACTGAGCCTCATTTTCTAAAAGAATCTTAAGGCTAAGATGACTGTAGAATCCATCTTACAAAGATTTTTACCTTGGTGGAGTGTTTTCCAAAAATTATTTTGAAAATTGACATTCTCAAAAATGATGATGAGTCATGGGGAATTTTCTGAGTTTTCTTTTTTTTTTGCTCTTGAGTTCTTTTAATATTACCTTATTTACTTTTGAAGCATTCCCACAAATGACAACTCCAACTTTCAACCAGCATTATAGTATTACGATGTGGTCAGTGTATGCCAATAAGCAATGATTAACTTTCATCAACGTTGCCTGGACTAAGAATTTTCTGTTTAATAGCTAAAAACTGTCCGCTGATGCATTTTAGATCATCTGGTGCACAGTTTCTGGCTCTTGGGCAGTTGAACGAAGTACAGATTGTACCACCGCATTCTTAACATACTGCTGGATCCTGATTAGAAACTAGAAAACAAACCCAAACCAGCGGGGTGAAAATGACGTCTCTTGTAGAGTAAGTGCAATAGCGACAGCAATAGCGACAGTGTTATGTGACTAACATGGCAGTATTACTATATGAAATCATGCAAAATGCGATCCTAACAGTTTAGCCGAACATCAGTCACCCGGCACGGTTGTTTACAGAACTGTTGTCGTCACTTCCCTTCGTGGAATCAAGAATGGCGGCGCTCATCATAAATGCAATAAAAATTGATTTAAAATGGTAAATGACCTTGGAAATGAATGAAAATGTTAGGATTGTTAGAGATGATAATCTAGTGAATAATTGTGCCTTTTCAAATATGATAAATGAGTGGAGTATCCCTTTCAGACGAATAATTATTTTCAAGGGATGTTCAGCATTTCACCCATTTTTATTTCACCATTTGTCACTGGTGTACAGTACTCGAATGACCACGACATCATCTGTGGTGTAGCTAGCTGCAGCTTGCTTAGAAAAGATCAATCAATATATACTGGACAAAGAAAATTAGGGATCACCCCAATTTTCGAATTTGAAATATTTGATAGTTCAAATTATGTTCCATATCATATTTCAATATTAATCAGAGTGATCCCTAACTTTCTTTGTCCAGTATACATATTTTCATGTAAAAATGAGCAAAATTATTCAGATTACATGGGACATTTAAAGGGTTGGCACAGATTGTATGAAGTAAGGTTGAATGAGGTACTTAACCACTGTCAATGCATTAGCAATCTAGCACGATTTTGTAGAGGCTGGCGGGAGCACTGGACATCAGCATGGGAGCCAAGCAATTGACTACTAAGCACAAGTAAAGTACAAAACATATTTAGCCTCAAACAACTGTAGCCCAGGTAATTATCCTTTTATTACCTAGAACCAACATTACAATATGAGTCAACTTTACAAACAACTAAAGAATGTACATTAGAAAAAAAAAGAAAGAAGTTATTTCCTATGTGTGAGCTGTAGATGCAGGTTCACAATACAAGAAGATGAATATTTCACTATCCTGTATTTATTTAGATGCATTATGAATGTTGTAGTTTATGTGAAACCCACATAGGCTCCAAGAGGCACTGTTTGCAAACTTATTGTTTGCGTGCCATTACAATGCCTGCGAGGGGAAGAGGAGAAGAAGAAAGAAAAAAAGCGGTGCGTGCTCGGAAGTGAGGAGAGTGGCGTTTTTTTTGAGTTGGGTTTTCTATATTATCGCGAACAATAAATCGCATTTTGGACATATGAACCAGTGCACTCAAGTATTTTCAACTTAGCTAACAAGCAGGGGTTCGAAACCCGTATGCATTATTATAGTCGGCGAACTCTGATATTGATATTCCATTCAGCTAATAGAATAGCTGGGGAGAAGCTACAGCGAACGGGGAGCGGTTTTATGGTGTCTCAGCCTTACGTGGAAAACTCGTGGGAGTGTACTGGCGGAACTGCACTCAAGGACGAGGTGAGATAGACCCCCCCGGCAATCGGACAGCTTGGTGGTTTCTTCGATTTAGGAATCCATTCGCAGAGTTTCAGATGTTGCCATGGTTTGAAATAAATCGGAGACGCTACCCATTCCCGTTGCTATTCCCGCTAGCCGCAACCACAGAACAGTAAGCTGGACACGTATTGATTGCATTGCTCAGTCAGAGTGAAGAAACGTTTATGTTTTGGCCACAACGCACGCCAGCCACGTCCAGGCCTGCACCGGTTTATTGTTTTGGTCTGAGTTGGTCTGAATGTATGTGTGCATGTGGGCCCATTTCATTTATTTTTGGAAGTGACGTTTGATTCACTTTTGGAGGGTTTTTGCTATGTTTAGGTGTTCAGGGACTACTTGCTAAGAAATGGTCAAATTCCGAAGAAGGTGTTGATTGCTTTGTTAGAGATAGCCCTTATACAATCTCAGTAGTAAAATACGAGTTTATTGCCTTGTTAAGTCTGTACAGTGGAAATTGATGCTGAGCAAGTAATGTAATTGAACACCACAAACTGTCATTTTGGACATAATTACATTGACTAAAAGTGTTGCAGAGAATACAGTGTTCTGTAAAGTTTCGCCATTGTTTTATGTTCAGATTACATCCTCTGAAGGGGTTTAGCATTTTATTTTAAATCAATGTGGTTTTCATATTGGGTTTCATTGAATGCAATTTTTGTTGATAACTTTGGCTGACTAAACTATACCCCTTGAAGCAATACATTATATTTACTGAAAAGAAGTTGTCTGGTTTAGTAATTATATGCCAATAAATTATAAGTTGAGGTATTTCAGGGTTATACAACGTAGCTCATGCACCAGGCTTGTTTTGTACACGAACCTATAGCTCCAACCTTCTTGCCTATTCCCTCCCATGGCGCTTATAGGCACACAGTAGGGATGGATGCTACATAAATGGAGGCACCGCTGGGATTATTACTATTTTAAAATGAATTTGGGCAACACCAGACACTAACAACCAAAAGTGACACTAAAAAAAAAAAAAAAAAAAAAACTTAATCAATTTAGTTTATTAAGCTTATGACAGAGACAGCAGTACAAACTAGTTGTTTAACAATAAATTTGAACTGACATACATAAAGGTAGGAATACACACACACAAAAAAAGCAGATTATAGACTACTAATAAAGAGGAATATCATTAACGGCAAAGAGTAAACGGTTGTTGAACTACACTCACATTAATATGGCCCAGCTTTATAATTGGTGTAAAGGGGAGGGTATTGACCCTGAACACGCAGTATTGGTAAAGGATGTTCCTGAAGACACAGAAGTGGAAATCGTTGAGCAAACGCTTATGTCTATTAAAGCACTTGGGCGTGTCAAAGTCAGAGGAAGGATTTATGATCCTCACCGCCAATGTTTGATTGTCTTATGTGAGTGTCGGGAAAAGGTGAATAGCAAGGCCATCCCTTATGAGGTGCTGCCTGAGGACAGTGAGGAATCTTGGAGGATTGTGGGACCAGCAACGGATACGACCGAAGTTAATGAGAAACTTCAGATGTCTGATCCTAAGGAAACTGGGGAAGATCCTGTAATGTTGACGTCCAACCAACCCCCAGTATGCTCTCCAGAAGCTATCATTCGAGCGGTTGGGGATCTGATGGAGAAGCAAGCAAGGTTCTCCAGTGACAGTAGTGCATATAGGAGGTTACGTTCTTTCTCGGGAGTTATCCCCACTCCTCTTGGAGAAGAGCAGCTTGACAATTGGATTGAACAGGCCCGCCTAATGGTAGAAGAATGCGACCGACCAGATAGAGAAAAGAGAATGAGGATCATGGAGAGTTTGAAGGGGCCTGCTCTGGAAATCATCCAAGCCGTAAGATTCAACAACCCCAATGCCACCCCTGCTGAGTGTATTGACGCCATTGAGAACACTTTTGGGACACCAGAGACGGGCGAAGAACTCTATTTTGTTTTCCGACTCCTCGGCCAGCACCCAGGGGAGAAGCTTTCAGAATTTCTGAGGAGAATGGAGAGAGTATTGAACAAAGTAGTGCAAAAAGGAGGCCTGCCACCTGCTTTAGCCAACCGAGCCCGATTAGACCAGCTCATCAAAGGAGCCACGGGTTCGGACATGATGCTTCTGAACCTTAGATTGAGAGAGCGAAGGGATAACCCACCTGCTTTCTTGGAGCTGCTAAATGAAATACGTGCTGAGGAGGAGTATGAAATCTCCCGACGCAAATTAAATCCCTTGGTGAAGTCGGTCCGTGTCAAGGGCTCTTTGACACCTCCTGAGTCTGAAATGGAAGAGCTCCGTGCTGAAATAAGGGGTTTGAAGTCGCGAGTCACTGACCTTACAATACATTCAGCACCAGTTCCAGAGTTAAGGTCATCAGGCAGAGACGATAATGAGGACTCAGATTCTGACAAAGATGTCAAAGCGTTGAAAAAGGAAGTACGAAAACTGAGAAAACAGATCACGGTCATGGCCATTAGGCCTACTACCTTATCCAATGAGAAGCCGACCGGAAAGGAATCCTCGGCTGCTTCCACGCAGCAGAGGTCAACCCCAAGTCGGGGATTGGGTGATTTTTTCTGCTATCGCTGTGGCGAGGATGGACATATTGCCACTAAATGTAAGGCTCCCGAAAATCAGCAAAAGGTGATCCAGAAATTCATTCGTGCCCAGAGAACACTGAGAGGTGAAAAGAGAGAATCAAGTACTGCTACAGAAGGGGATTCCTACAACGTCAGTGTGAAGAGAAGCGCGGTGCATGTTCGAGCTTATGGTCTACCAGAAGGACTCGTGGGACCTCCCTCGACTGCTATTGTGAAGGTGGAGGGGAAAAGTTGTACAGCCCTTCTTGACAGTGGATCACAGGTGACCATCATTTTTGACAGCTGGTATGCCAAGCACCTTGCACATGTACCGCTTTATCCAGTGAGTGGGTTATCCATCTGGGGTCTCAGTGATTCTGATGATGGTTACCCTTACCGAGGCTATATCCAAGTAGAGTTGGAGCTACCAGCAGAGATAGCTGGTGACGCAAAAGCTGTGCCTGTCCTTGCTTTGGTGTGTCCAGATCCTCGTTGCTCAGATAACATCTCTATCCTTGTCGGCACGAACGTACCTAGGGTTCGCCCTTTTTTAGTGAATCCCAAAAAAGGGTCAGACAGAGACCTCATTTGCTCAATGAGAGTAGGCACTCCGGACCACGAAAAAGAAATGATAGCACTGTCTACTAAGGCCCCTCGTTTGGACCCTGACCAGACTGTTGTCGCTGAGGTGAAGTGGGCAGGACCTGGTCCACTTGTCATTCCTGCTGAGGGCCAACTCATTGCAGCTTGCAAAGTTATTGAGAAGCAGCACTTTGGAAAGAGCATCCTCCTTGTGGAGCGCGCCCCCTCTCTTGCTCTTCCCTCTGGTGTGTTTGTACAACCCACGGTGCTGTTCTCCTCACACATTAATAAAGCCAATTTTCTAGTCTTATTGCATAATGAGTCACTCAAAGGGACTTCCATTCCAGCTGGCACTGTGATTGCACATGTATATGTGGCAGACACTGTGACTGTAGCCTCAACTCATGAGAAACAGACCCCGACGAAGATTGACCCGGCACTTTTTGATTTTGGAGATTCACCTATTCCTAGAGAGTGGAGAGACAGACTTGCAACCAAACTGTCTGAACGAGGCAATGTGTTCTCCATCGATGAATGGGACGTTGGGCTAGCAAAGGATGTGGAACATCAAATACGGCTCAGTGAGGATAAACCATTCCGCGAGAGATCTCGCCGCATAGCGCCTGCTGATTTAGATGACTTGCGTCGCCACCTGCAGGGGTTGCTGGCTGCAGGGATTATTAAGGAGTCCAGGAGTCCATATGCGTCACCCATCGTCATTGCAAGAAAGAAGTCGGGCCAGCTGCGCATGTGTGTTGATTATAGAACCTTGAATCGAAGAACTATCCCGGATCAGTATGCAGTCCCTCGCATCGATGATGCCCTGGATTGTCTAGCTGGAAGCAAGTGGTTTTCAGTATTAGACCTGCGCAGTGGGTATTACCAGATTCCAATGGCAGAAGGGGATAAGAAAAAAACTGCCTTCATCTGTCCACTTGGATTTTTTCAGTTTGAGAGGATGCCGCAGGGGATCACGGGGGCCCCTGCAACATTCCAACGGCTCATGGAGAAGGCCGTTGGGGACATGCATCTCTTAGAGGTGATTGTGTATTTGGATGACCTCATCGTGTTTGGGAAAACCTTAGAAGAGCACGAAGAGCGCCTTTTCAAGGTTCTTGACCGATTGGAAGAGAGCGGGTTAAAACTATCGATAGACAAGTGTCAGTTCTGCCGGCCACAGGTGACTTACGTGGGGCACATTGTATCGGAGCATGGCATTGCTACAGATCCTGCCAAAGTTGAGGCTGTAGCCCGCTGGAAGCAGCCAACTGATCTGTCATCTCTACAGTCTTTCTTAGGATTCTGTGGCCATTACCGTCGCTTCATAAAAAACTACTCCATAATAGTCAAGCCCCTCTCTGAGCTTACCAGGGGTTATCCTCCGACGCAGAAAGGCAGGAAGAATGTGAAGAACAAGGAGATGTCATACTTCAATGTGAAGGAACCTTTTGGTGACAGGTGGGATCAGAGTTGCACTGAGGCATTTCAGAGCATCATCAGTTGCCTCATACATGCTCCCGTCCTAGCATTCGCAGACCCCGCCAGGCCATATGTGTTACACATAGATGCCAGTCGGCAAAGGTTGGGGGCGGTGCTCAACCAGGAATACCCTGAGGGTTGTAGACCTGTTGCTTTTGCCAGCCGCAAACTTAGTTCAGCTGAGAAGAACTATCCAGTGCATCAACTTGAATTCTTGGCATTAAAATGGGCTGTGGTGGATAAATTCCATGATTATTTGTACGGAGCAAGCTTTACAGTGAGAACAGACAACAACCCGCTCACGTACGTGCTAACAACAGCCAAGTTAAATGCAACTGGCCACCGTTGGCTAGCCGCTCTGGCCACCTATAATTTCACAATCCAGTACCGGCCAGGAAGTAGTAACATTGATGCTGACTCACTGTCACGCAATCTGTTCTCCAAGGAGGGTGAGGAGTGGCAGGACATTCCCCCGGAGAGCATCAAAGCTCTTTGCAAACAGGTATGCTGTTTTGAGGCATGTAACTTGCTTCCCAACTGTGCAGAGCCATTAGGCATTTCTCCTGATGCCCTTCCTGAATGTTATGTGTTTCCAGCCCGCCTTGAAGTCGGTTGCCTGGAGCAGATCAGGAAGAAAGATCTTGTCCAAGCTCAAGACAGTGACCCAGTTATCTCTTCTGTTAAGCAATCAATCAGAGATGGGAAATTGTCTACACCTGTTAAGGGTGAGAGTTTAGAGACCATGTTGCTCCGAAGAGAGGGCCCAAAGCTACAGATAATAGATGGGTTACTTCACCGAGTGATACAGAGACCCCCTGGTGCCCAAGTGCACCAGCTCGTCCTACCCAAAGAACATGTCCCAATGGTGTTGAAGTCACTCCATGATGAGTGTGGACACCTAGGAATTGATAAAACTACGGAGCTCATCAGAGATCGTTTCTACTGGCCTAAGATGGGGAACGAGATCGACCAGTACATCAAGCACTGTGGAAGATGCATTGCACGGAAGACCCCTCCGCAGAGAGCTGCCCTGTTGCACCAGATCACTAGCAAGGGACCACTCGATCTGTTGTGCATTGACTTCCTATCGCTTGAGACAGACTCTCAGGGATTTGCAAATATACTGGTGGTGACAGATCATTTCACGAGGTATGCCCAAGCTTTCCCTTCGAAAGATCAGAAAGCTGCAACAGTGGCTAAGATCCTTTGTGAAAGGTATTTTGTGCATTACGGATTGCCTGCACGTATACATTCAGATCAGGGGCGCGATTTCGAGAGTCAACTGATTCAAGATCTCCTGAGAATGTTAGGGATCTGTAAGTCCAGAACTTCACCTTACCACCCCCAGGAGGATCCACAACCAGAACGATTTAATCGAACTCTCCTATCCATGCTGGGCACACTGGATCCAAAACAAAAGCAAAAGTGGAGCCAAAACATCTGTCAGCTCGTACATGCCTATAACTGCACGCGCAATGAGGCTACGGGCTACTCCCCTTATCTGTTGATGTTTGGGAGAGAAGCCCGTCTCCCCGTTGACCTCTGTTTTGGTATCCTTGCTGAGGGTGAAAGGGAAGTAAGGTACCACCAGCATGTCGCAAAGCTCAGGACCGACCTACGCAAAGCCTACCAGCTTGCTACAGAGGCTGCTAACAAAAATCATTATCGGAACAAGAGAGCCCACGACAAATTAGTTAAGGAACAAGTTTTAGAAGTGGGAGACCGTGTATTGTTAAGGAATTTTGGTGTCACTGGCAAGCACAAGCTACAAGATAAATGGAGGCCTGTTCCTTACCTTATCGTTAGCAAGATGCCGAACCTGCCTGTCTACCAGGTTCAGCCCGAGAGAGGGACCGGTGCAGTCAAAACAGCACACCGGAACCATTTGCTGCCCATTGGATACCTGGTGAGGATGCCAGTATATACTGATGAAACCCATCCACCACAGAGACGTGTTACTAGGTCACAAGGTAAACAAACAGAGAGTGAGTTAAAACTGAGTGGGAGCCCTGATTTGGAGACTTTGAATGCTGGAGCAGACATGACCTTTTCTGAATCGGAGGATTCAGACATTGAAATGCACCAGCCAGCAGTGTTTAGTGGACCTCAGAACTGGAGAGATATTATTCCACTATCATACTCACTGGCTGGGGAGTATGATTTGAGCACTGATGAAGAACATGCAGTTACAAATCAAGAAGCTGATATATTGACTACCCCAGACCTTGTTGCGGACGCAGGACTTAACGATAGAGCACAGGGTAGTACTGGGGTGCCTGCGAGTAAGGAGGGGTGTTCAACTGGACGAGTAAAGAGGGAAAAGAGGCCAGTGGTTCGGCTAAGCTATGATGAATTAGGAGAGCCCTCAGACCGGCCACTAACTATCCTAAGTTGTGGGGTAATTATTGGGAGTGGAGTTTGTGGGGATACTCGAAATCAAATATGCCATACTGTGTGGTGCCACCCCATGGCATTGTGCCAAAATTGTTGCAGTGTGAAACTGTTTTAATGCTTGAGGAGTAGAAAATGTACACAAAGAAAAAAGGGGTTGTATCTTGGGTTTGATGAGGACATCAAAACTTTTAGAGGGGGGAGAGTGTAGCCCAGGTAATTATCCTTTTATTACCTAGAACCAACATTACAATATGAGTCAACTTTACAAACAACTAAAGAATGTACATTAGAAAAAAAAAGAAAGAAGTTATTTCCTATGTTTGAGCTGTAGATGCAGGTTCACAATACAAGAAGATGAATATTTCACTATCCTGTATTTATTTAGATGCATTATGAATGTTGTAGTTTATGTGAAACCCACATAGGCTCCAAGAGGCACTGTTTGCAAACTTATTGTTTGCGTGCCATTACAATGCCCTGCGAGGGAAGAGGAGAAGAGAGAAAGAAAAAAAAAAGCGGTGCGTGCTCGGAAGTGAGGAGAGTGGCGTTTTTTTTGAGTTGGGTTTTCTATATTATCGCGAACAATAAATCGCATTTTGGACATATGAACCAGTGCACTCAAGTATTTTCAACTTAGCTAACAAGCAGGGGTTCGAAACCCGTATGCATTATTATAGTCGGCGAACTCTGATATTGATATTCCATTCAGCTAATAGAATAGCTGGGGAGAAGCTACAGCGAACGGGGAGCGGTTTTATGGTGTCTCAGCCTTACTTGGAAAACTCGTGGGTGTGTACTCGTGGAGCTGCACTCAAGGACAAGGTGAGATAGACCCCCGGCAAT
Source organism: Gymnothorax javanicus (assembly GCA_029692085.1). NCBI lineage: Eukaryota > Metazoa > Chordata > Actinopteri > Anguilliformes > Muraenidae > Gymnothorax > Gymnothorax javanicus. The sequence goes on from CM056201.1 coordinate 36,699,282, forward strand.
CGGACAGCTTGGTGGGTTCTTCGATTTAGGAATCCATTCGCGGAGTTTCAGATGTTGCCATGGTTTGAAATAAATCGGAGACGCTACCCATTCCGTTGCTATTCCGCTAGCCGCAACCACAGAACAGTAAGCTGGACACGTATTGATTGCATTGCTCTGTCAGAGTGAAGAAACGTTTATGTTTTGGCCACAACGCGACGCCAGCCACGTCCAGGCCTGCACCGGTTTATTGTTTTGGTCTGAGTTGGTCTGAATGTATGTGTGCATGTGGGCCCATTTCATTTATTTTTGGAAGTGACGTTTGATTCACTTTTGGAGGGTTTTTGCTATGTTTAGGTGTTCAGGGACTACTTGCTAAGAAATGGTCAAATTCCGAAGAAGGTGTTGATTGCTTTGTTAGAGATAGCCCTTATACAATCTCAGTAGTAAAATACGAGTATATTGCCTTGTTAAGTCTGTACAGTGGAAATTGATGCTGAGCAAGTAATGTAATTGAACACCACAAACTGTCATTTTGGACGTAATTACATTGACTAAAAGTGTTGCAGAGAATACAGTGTTCTGTAAAGTTTCGCCATTGTTTTATGTTCAGATTACATCCTCTGAAGGGGTTTAGCATTTTATTTTAAATCAATGTGGTTTTCATATTGGGTTTCATTGAATGCAATTTTTGTTGATAACTTTGGCTGACTAAACTATACCCCTTGAAGCAATACATTATATTTACTGAAAAGAAGTTGTCTGGTTTAGTAATTATATGCCAATAAATTATAAGTTGAGGTATTTCAGGGTTATACAACGTAGCTCATGCACCAGGCTTGTTTTGTACACGAACCTATAGCTCCAACCTTCTTGCCTATTCCCTCCCATGGCGCTTATAGGCACACAGTAGGGATGGATGCTACACAACTCTACTTGGAAAAAATCAGAACTAGCTAACAAGCTTTCAGTTGTAGTAGAGTAGTGCTTCCCATAGGCCTAGCGTTTGGTTACGTTTCCAAACAAGACAATATAGAGTATGTTCGGCCAACAATAATGTTAGCTGACATAAGATGCTACTGAACATACCATTGGGTCCTAGTCTGACACTGAAATGGCCAGCCAGGCAACATAATAAGTTCTTGCGAATGAGTTGGGTGGGTATATGGGCAGGACCTCAATACCGTGGCTCAATCCCTTGATCACTACTGTGCAGACTCTGGCTTCAAATGTGCAAGATGACAGCGTCTGTATAAAGGATATTTTGGCTACATTTTTGCCCAGTGTTAGGAAGTGGAGACGCGTCGTCCATCTTTATATGTAGTCTATGTTTGCTGGTGTCAGTTCAACTTTACAGTAGTGAGCAGTGCTGATTATACACTGAACAAAATGAAGATAAATCAGAAATCAAGTAATATTCAAATATTTATTTCAGGTAATATAGGATCATATATGAAAATAAGTAAATAGAGAACAATATAAAATAAAAACAAGTATAATTATGTTTTTTGAGAGAAAAAGGAAATACTGTGGTCACCCTTTGCTTTCATTACAGCATTTCATTTTTCAGGCATGGTTTTCACATATTTTTTAATTTTCTCCCTCACTAAACCATTCAATATGGTTTGAAGTTCATTCCAAAGAGGTTCTTTCAATGTTACAGCACATTTGCTCAATCGGATTAAGGTCTGGACTTTGAGCAGGCCAAGTCATAATTTTTATGTCACCAGATGTTTCTTTCCAACTAAGATAATTCGAACACAACTTAGAGGTGTGTTTAGGGTCATTTTCTTGTTGTAAATAAAATCCCTGACCAACTAGTCTCTTTCCACATGCAATGCTTGCTTCACAAGGATGGTGTGATACTTCTTTTGATCCAGGATTCCGTTGATTTATATAAGATGACCTGCTCCTTTCCAGTAGACTGAACCCCAAACCATAATATTATCACCTCCATGTTTTACTGAAGGGGTTTTACAGTTATTTTTGAAACGTTCTCAAACTCTATGGTGCTCATACGTTCTGCGTTTAGATGAGAAAATTCTGAATTTTGATTCATCGGTTCAAAGGACTTGTTCCCAGTCCATTGGTGTCCAATCCTTGAATTTCTTGGCAAACTCAAGTCTGTTTTGATGTTGCCAGCTCTTGGCAGCAACAAGACCAATCAGACTATTTTCACACAAGTGCCTGGAAATAGATTTTGATACTTCCATCTCTTCACATCTGGCGCCATTAATATAATCACGTAGTTGTCGTGCTGTCAACTGCCGATTTTTCTAGGGCTGCATGATCAACCGAATTGCGACTTTTTTAAGCGCAATAAAAGTAACTGCCACTATGAGGCAGACAGACGAGTTTGCTTATTACCGTTTCTTTGACACAGACCTAATGTAGTGCTGAACAAACAGCAGAGGCCATTTGAAATGCTTCCGGGAAGAAAATTGTGATTCGAAGTCTTACTCAATCTCATATTTCTACCTCCACCTACCCACATCACCCCCACCCGCACCCCCACCCAACATTCATGGAGCCCACTGACCTTCCAGCTGTTCCCGAAAGCAGCCTCGGATTTGACAGTCTGGCCAGTGCGAAGCCTCATGTCGTCCTGGGGATAGTTGTTGAAGTTCCCGCAGAGGCCACAAATGTGATTTTTGTAGGTCCCAGGGACGCTCACCTCTAGATGGGACTTGCCATTCCACATTACCTGATGCGATGACATGATGCGACATTGGTTTTGAAGAGGAAGGCACAGAGGATGCTAGTTAGGGCAGGAGGAAGGTCACAGCAGTAATAAACAGGAGAAGTTTGGGAGGTTGGAGCAGGTGGAGTGAGGTATACAGATAGACAGGAAATACAGCACCTTCACTCCAATATTGGTGTTCAGCAAGATGGTGTTCGTCTTGCGTTCCACATAAATGTACGGCTCCTTCAGGTAAGGCAAAGTTACTGCCTGGGAATCCACCTGATGAAGAAAAAGATTTAAGTACTTCCCCCTTTCATACAGATGACGCAAAAATGCTAAATCATGTAGATCAACCAAAGAAAGAATATTACCATGACCATCCAGTTCTGTAGCAGCTGTACGACTACATCACCAATGAATATCATCACCTCCTTGGTCCAAGAAACTCCCTTCCGGCCCCGATCATCATTAGTTACATGAATGCTGTATAACAGTAGAGTTTAGATGTTCTGCTCTTGGACAGGGTGATCCAAATATAGCTGACACTATACAATGAAACAGTCATCTGTTGCTAATGAACATTTGTTTACTCCCATGTGCTTGACATTTTTACATCAGGTTTTCATCATGTAATGCCACAATGCTATGAAGTGGAGAAAGGACATGGGTCTGCTGAAGCTTTGTCATCCATGAACTGAGAGAAGTGCATCATAGGGTCCCGCCCACCTGAAGTCTCCGCCCTCACAGTCTTCTGCCAACACGTATGTGCAGGCACCCTGGAAGTTGATCATTTTCCCGTCAAAGGTTCGGTAGTGTGGGTCACCAAAAGCAATGCACGTGGCCGGCCTCGGAATGCAGTGGGGACAACACATTCCTGGGATTAGAGCCGGCGTCTCATCCTGTAAAATCATAACAGACAATGTCAAGCTTAATTCACATAATGAATATTGTATAACCATGTGTCCTGCCACCTGGATGTACAGTGGGTCAGGATGTTGTATAGTGAATATCATCTGGTCAATGATATATCCCGCCTCGACTGTACTTCAGATCCTAATATCGAACTCATCCCAGAAATAACCTCACCTTTTTGGGAATGGGCTGATTCCAGAGACAATGTCATAATTATAATTCCAGGCTTTCCCTTTTAAGACCTTTTCATCTCATTAATGACCTAATTCTTTTAATATCTCCCTCGTGAAAACTGGTTTGTAGCATGAGTCTATATTTTTCTATATTTGCACACTTGTGAGCTGCATAAATCACAGGCACAGACAAACAGCCTGGTGCAGAGTAACATAATAGTTATGGTGCTTAAAGGGCATACAGAATCTTGGGGAGCTATTAGACATTTTTCTCTTAATTTAAATGATGATTTACAGCGAATGAATTCATTATGGGTTTCTTCAGTGGTGTCTTTACTGCTGTATACCAGCGGGAGGTAACGTCCGGAAATGTCATTAGTTCAGATCAATTGGAATTTAATCACAGTGAAATTAAGACTGAGCTGTGTGTACCCATGTGTGAGCGTTTAACTTTCATGTCCTTTTAAAGACTACCCCCCAGCTGAGGTGAGACGAATGTTTTACATAAAAAAGAAACCGAGAAATGTTTCTTTATTGACAACAATATGCGAGTAATAAAGCAGCGCTCAGTTCAAAACAATTCTGTTCCACTCTAGTGCACTAATGGAACAAAGTGTGGCGCTATCTGCTCTCAACCAAGATACTTCATTAAGACAGGTCTTCCAAGGAAAGTTATCATTTTTCGCAGGTATTCACGGAAGCACAGGCTGCTTTCTGAAAGCATTTTGTCTCGCTCAATGTTCAGCTAAGCATTTTCTACGTTGTCCGCTTCCTACTCAGGGCCGGCCCGAGGATTATCAAATCAAGCAGCTGCTTAGGGATTTGTGGCCTGCAGGGGACGCCCCAACAAGCATGAAAAATTAAAATAGCATATATAGCCTATAGCAAATTCCAGCCCAAGTTTACCGCCACACCACTTTGCTACTGCCATCACAGTCACAGTGACGCCATTATTGCCAATTATACAATAACTAGTTCCGACCGTCAACTGAGATTGGCTGACAAACATTCACAGCCATGCGAAAAATACTTCATCTCATTTAAGTGTAGTCCAGTTCCAAACAGACCTCTTCAGAGCTTCTAGGGTGCATTTTTTCCACTACTGATGAAGCTAGACCTGATAAATAATAATGACTGCCCTCAGTCTTGGCTCAGATGCAGATCCAAATATGACAGCTGTTTCAGAGCGCTCCAATACTTTTATGGAATTAGTGTACTTGTGTGTAATATTTCTCTGCATTAACCACTCGAGGAAAAATGATATAAGCCATTTTAAAACATCAGCCACTGGCTCTCTGCCCCATTACATGTTAGTGAAAAGTGGCAGTGTGGAATAAGCAATGCAGACAAAATATGAATTACATCATCATCAAGAGAGTCCCAGAAAAAAAGGGGTTTGGGAATAACTTTGAATAAATTTGGCATGATCTGGAAATGAATCTGGTATAATTTTCTTAATGCAAGTGCTCCTGTCAGAGGTTCACTGAGCTGCAAAGTGAAGATGCAAACAGCATGAAGGCCTGCGGGCAGAGGACATGACACAGCAGAGTGCATTTACATATCTGAAGAGGACCAAGATCCGACCGTTATTCCCTCAGCTGAACTGATTAAATCCAATAAACCCAAGGACAAGCTGCCATGTAGATTAACTAAATGTTGGCTCCATATGAGTGAGGATGTGAATGAAAATGCAGGCACTAAGGGGACGAATGTGTGGGAGTGAGTAGCATATAAGCAGTAAGACTAATTTTAGTAAGGATGTAAGTGCTCATGTGATTGTTCAGAATCTGAAGTGAGTGAAGATGCATACGTAGTAGTGAATGCAATGTCAGAGTGGATGTGAGTGATGTAGGTGTAGTAGAGTGTAATGTAAATGTGGATGTGAATGAGGATGTGGTGTTGTAGTTAGTGCAATGTAACAGCGGATGTGAGCCATGTAAGTGTAGCGGAGTGTAATGCAAGTTTGGATGTGAATGAGGATGTAGATATGGAAGTAAATGCAATGTAAGAGTGAATGTGAGTGATGTAAGTGTAGCGGAGTGTAATGCAAGTGTGGATGTGAATGAGGATGTGATGCAGTGAGTGTAATGAAAGAGTGAATGTGAGTGATGTAGGTGTAGCAGAGTGTAATGTAAGTGTGGATGTGAATGAGGATGTGATGTTGTAGTGAGTGTAATGAAAGAGTGAATGTGAGTGATGTAGATGTAGCAGAGTGCAATGTGTGGATGTGAATGAGGACATGGTGTTGTAGTTAGAGTAAAGTAAGAGTGAATGTGAGTGATGTAGGTGTAGCAGAGTGTAATGTAAGTGCGGATGTGAATGAGTATGTGATGCTGTAGTGAGTGTAATGTAAGAGTGAATGTGAGTGATGTAGGTGTGGCAGAGTGTAATGTAAGTGCGGATGTGAATGAGTATGTGATGCTGTAGTGAGTGTAATGTAAGAGTGAATGTGAGTGATGTAGGTGTGGCAGAGTGTAATGTAAGTGTGGATGTGAATGAGTATGTGATGCTGTAGTGAGTGTAATGTAAGAGTGAATGTGAGTGATGTAGGTGTGGCAGAGTGTAATGTAAGTGCGGATGTGAATGAGGAGTTGCTGTTTTAGTGAGGAAGTGAATGTAGATGACAGTATAGCTGTGAGTGTGACGTATAGTGCTTAACAAATTTATTAGACCACCTGTCATAAAAACGAGAAAACAAAAATATTTTAGAAATTTGTCAAAAACTTGTTTAAAACTAAAAATTATATTGTCATTTCTTTGGCAAATAAACTGAAACAACTCAATAGTCCTTATTCACACATAAAAACCAAAAAAAGGTAATATTTTGTATGGCCTCCTTAGGCCTTGATAACAGCTTGCACTCAACCACTAGAACTAATTTTCATGTTCAAGAATGCAAGTAAATAACTGTTATTTGGCATCTTTATTAAAAAAAAAATAATGTGCTTAACTATTTTTTTCTGCTTTTTTGTAAAACAGTAAATTCGAAAATTCATGGAAAACAACAATAATTATATTTTAACATTAAAAATATAATCTCAATTAAAGAGCTAGTGCATACTGGTGGATTAACCATTACAGAAACATAAAAAACTATTTTGGTAATTACCAATACTGTTCATTTAGGGCAGCTGTGGCATAAACCTTACACTGGGTGGTGGTCTAATAAATTTGTTAAGCACTGTATGTGTAGAACTGAATGAAGAACTAGATGTAGTACTGAATGTAATGTAAGAGTAGAGGTCAGTGGGGACACGGATGTCGATGTGAATGTGATGTGGGTGTGGGTGAAGTGAAAATACAGGTGTAGATGTGAGTGTGATGTACATGCAGAAATTGTGATAAAATGAATGTAACTATACTCACCGAGGTACAGGTGACCTGTGGACACCTCTCTGTTTGGCAGTGCACGTCCCCAGACACACACATACAAGATGTGCACTCATCCACCTCCCAGTGCTCATTGGACTGGTAGAGCGTTCCCTGGTATACGCATGATACGCTTGGGTCTGAAACACACAATTACCAGTTCGCTTGCCCTTTATGGTAAATTAAATGCAAAATTAAATGCCACAGTGGTGGTAGAATGCAATGTCGGCAAATTCACTCAAACCTTGGCATTCATAGCAGCATTGCCCAGGAGATTTCACCTTGACTTCACCATCCAGGCAAACCAATGGCTCACACTCCTGGATGTTACACTCAATGTAGCCCAGCTGGGAAAAAAAAACATAGTCACCAGAACCACACAAAGCACAACAGCATGACCAATTAATAGTAATAACATAATGGATTTTGGGAGGCATTGAGAGTGGGAACCTCTTTACTAAAATTGGGGGTGTCTGTACACATACAGAGGAAAAATAAACTCCATACTCAAGGGATATGAAGGCACGGTAGTGCTTAAACACTTTAAATGCACCATGTGGCCTATCCATGCTCCAGTACATTCAGGCAAAAACAGGGTTAGACTTTTCTGCATGAACACTATCCCTGGCAGCTTAATGCTACCGCTGCTGAGCCGCTGTGGCACTCCCCCTATGACTTAACCCCCCCAAACCAAATATTTTTAATGGGGAAAACCTAGGTCATCCTCTGACCCAATATTAATGGTATCATTTAGGCATTTCACACATACATCTCTGCTATTCCCATTTGTTTTACAAACCGCAGTTCCAATGAAGTTGGGACGTTGTGTAAAACATGAATAAAAAACAGAATACAATGATTTGCAAATCCTTTTCAACCTATATTCAATTGAGTACACCACAAAAACAAGATATTTAATATTCAAACTGATAAACTATATTGTTTTTAGGAAATATTCGCTTATTTTGAATTTGATGCCGGCAACACGTTCCAAAAAACCTGGGACAGGGGCAACAAAAGACTGGGAAAGTTGAGGAATGCTCAAAAAACATCTGTTTGGAACATTCCACGAGTGAACAGGAACCCCTTTCTGCAGATGTAGACGTCGACGGACATGGAGCATCTCTTTTTATGGACGCAGCTGCGCTTCTGTATCACTAGATGGTACCCTCAGATCAGTTACTGAATATTCACAAGCAAGCAGAGCTGGAACACAGTTTAGAATATTGATGAGTTCACTCCTATCCCTGTTTTTAAGGAGTTGCATGAATTAAACTCCTCAGCTAAGCCTGATGTGCAAACTGCTCAATATCCTTGCCCATAGTATCTATCCAGCAGTTACAAAAAATTATCTCTTGCGACAGAAAAAATCATTGTCCTCTGTAGCAACCACTTCAGTTACAGTAACCCAATGGTATTCCAAGTAGTTAAAAAAAAAAAAAAAATCAGTTTCCTGAGGCAAAAAATCGCCATGGTATTGGCACTATGTCATTCTACTGTCAATTTCAGTCATCACATCTATCTATCTATAAAGCAAGAAGCGTCAGTCTGTCTGTCTGTCTGTCTGTCTGTGTCTGTCTGTGGCTCGCATATCTCTCTGACTGTTCGTCAGATCGGCCTAAGCTTTCGGATATGGCTTGCGCATGACCCGATGGTGTACATCCTTCATTTTGCAGGTCTTTGCATAAATTTTCACTCCCCTACGGGCACTTGCACTACTAGGATGAAAAAGCCAACTAACCCTTGACTTGACGAGTTCATGTGTTCACCAAAAGATGTCGCCATTGCGCTTTCCAACGAAGCATGTTAGCTGTCACCAAAGCGGTAGAGTGGCACCAACTCCTTGCTGGTCCAGTGCAAGCACCGATTACGAGTTTGACCAAAATGACAAGCGTGATCGCGGAAGTATTTTGAGCGTTCTGCCCGCAGTAAATGTTGGAATAAAGAAGCATCGGTACTATATCTGCATGATGCGTTAATATTGCATTTTACTTTGCTGCTTCACGCATGTTTTCGTGCACCGCTTACGTCTATATTAAGCATTACAAATATGAATTGCTGGCTAGCTATGGCATTCGCGAATTATTACCATTAGCGAACTTGAATGGCATTTCAAAACGAAACTACGTTAGATCTTTCAAACTTATGTAGCTGGAATGAAATACGACGGTTGCTCATTTATTTCTTCTGCCTGCATCCTTGGGAAGAGAAACGATGGATAGCGTCTTCCTATTATTACACCATGTTGCTGCTTAAGATTTTGGGATTAACATGCATGGACAACAACGCAAGATACGTTACACATTTATTTTCAATATGTTCTTAACTCAGTACAAGATCATAGCAATCAGGCTATATTTCTTTCCCCCACTAAAAACGATAAAACCTTAGTGACAATGATAGTATACTGGACGCGAAACGAATTTTTTGCAGGACAGATTACATTCAAAGTCAATGCAAAGACATTCGCGTCTTTGCATTGACTTTGAATGTAATCTGTCCTGCGAAAAATTCGTTTCACGTCCAGTGTGCAAGCTGCTTTACTCAGCATACAACACAAGCATTATTTCAGTTTTCAATTTTTATTCTTGCTTTCCCGCAGTCCATGCTGTATTTCTGTATTGCCAGATGTTACGTGAGCGCTGCTGACAGACACACAGATCTCGAACGAAGTTTATTTTCTCCTGATCTGTTGGTCTTAAATTACAGTGACGTAATCGTGTTGCTCTGATTACACTCCTCGGCGATGGAAAACCAAACAGGTTCTCAGAAGGTTCGTGGGTTGAACCAACTAAGCACTGCCACTAGCACCAGCACGGCACTAGCATCAGGTTCTTTTTGGAGGAAAAGGGGTATCATTGACTTCGTTGCTAGAATGCTCACGTGGTTTGTGGGGGAGCGCTATCTATCTATCTTTAAAGCAAGGAGCGTCTGTCTGTGACTCACATATCTCTCTGACTGTTTGTCAGATCGGCCTAAGCTTTCGGATATGGCTTGCGCATGGCACGATGGTGTGCATCTTTCATTGTGAAGTTTTTTGGATTAATTTTCAACAAGTTACAATCCCATAGGCCTGTGTAACCTATCTAGCCTGTTGCACTCTCGCTCTCAGCTATAGGCACGCCTCTTTGTACGTCCCACCTTCAAACACAGCCTCATTTGGCCACGGGCAGTGCACTAGTACTAAAAACGCGCAATTTCTTATCGTGGATTAACGTAGATCTGTCGGTTGAAGAATTTAGCTGTCTTTTACAGCCTCATACAAGCTCTCACGGAAATCCAATCACTTTAATGGTGATTCAATGGTATCTGCGTGAAAGCCCAGCTGTACTTCACGCCCACGTGAAATTCTCCCGGTAATTACCAGTTGGTTCACACGATGTTTCTCCAATTGCAGATAGTATAAGCTTTCCTCAGTAAGTGAAAGACATTGATTAGACCCTAAGAAACAATTAAAATATGTGCGTTATAGGGTTACGTTATATTTTATAAACTTAACGCAGCTCAGACTGACATGGTTGCATGGGAACAAGAAACTTCCAGAACTGAGCCTGGAGAGCTGAGCTTATTTGCGGGATGGAAATGTGATTCTGAGATGGAAAATGGCAGTTATTCTGAATGGAACAGACAGGAGGGCCGACAGCATTGATATTTTTGAGGAGCAGCTCAATAATTCTCTTGAAAAGTGAGTAAAGCTGTCTTTGTATGGTGTAGCTCTAGCTTACTTTTAGCCTGCTAGCTAACTAGCCAGCTATTTCTTATTTTTGGTTTACCACCGTGATCACAGAGCTAGTTTGTCACATTGGGTAACAAAAGAGTAGTCCATACTGCAGTGTGCTGGCATTTTTCTTAACTTGGTGATCAGTTTTAGAATTTATACCACATTCAATGAAACGGAATGCCTTGCATTTTCGCTCAGTTAAATTTCGAACAGCTATTACTGGGACCTCAGTTATACTTGTTCCATTGAGGGTGTGAAAAGCGTTGTTACCATAGACTGTATAAAAAGATGGACGAAGCAATGTGACATCACCTATTGGTTTCAGCATACCATTTAGGAAGGCTCGATTTTGGCAATTTGAATTGCGCCATTTTGTCATTTTGAAACCGGATGTGATTCCTATTGGACGAGAGCGTGAATTGAATATCCAGGGAAGAGCGAGGGGTGGATCTACGTGTGGATCTGACCATATCAGACAAGGACCAGAGGATAGCCACGCCCCTAAAGCATATTCTGGCTTTATCCTTTATTCTAGTCTATTTGGGACCATAATTTACAAAAATGAACATCATATTATATTGAAGGAGACTTGAAACTTGAAATAGATACAATAAAGTAATGTGGAAAATCATTATTTAAATTATAAATCAGGTGGGAACGTAAGGTCATTTTCTGATAGACTTCTATAGGATTGAACTTCTTTCTACAACCACCGACGTCGCCATCTGCTGGCCACTAAATAGAATGCAAATTTTGGAGATATCCGCATTGGCCTCAGTTTTCAGACCCGAGTGCTGCGTCCATCTTTTTATACAGTCTATGGTTGTTACAAGCTTGCGTTTTGCTTGGATGATCGGAATTGACCTATGGCTAATCCCCGCCCCCTCCACTGATTTGGACAAACAATCAACATTTTAGAACAGGCGCTAATGGCTGGTATCACAGTCGAAGATATTTTTCAGGATGCTATCGATGATTTTCGGTGACAGAAGGCTCAAATGTCATCAAGAAGTCAGCAAAAAGGGTTACACTATGCATTGGAGGGATACATTAATGAATTTAGAGTGGAGAAGGTCACGAAAAGTTTAAATTAGAAGCTAAAATTTTCAGGTCTCAGTGCAAATGCGATCAACCGCATCTCGTTTCCGTCACCCTCTCACACAGCAAGATAGAGGATCAGCATTGTTCGTGCACTACAGGGTAATAAATTTAATTAACATTTTATTATTGTTACTGAATTTAAGAAATCTAACCTGACGTGACTGAACTCCTAAGTAAACAAGGTGACATGGCGAACATTGCAGCCAGGAGCTCATGAAAGCCAACGTCCGTCAGCACTGAAGTTAGCCATAGAGTTTACTAACTTTAGCTAACGTTAGCTAACTTAGCAAAGTAAAAGATAAATTTACATTAATCTCCAGCAAAGTGACAAGATGACGCCTTAAACACTATGTTGACTTAGCTTGGAAGAAATGCAGACATCCTTGTTGACCTTTGTAAGCTACGTTAAGCTGATAGTGGGGTCTTCCACAAAGCTTTATCTAGAGGAGACACTTCTCTCGGTTATGATGTGGCTTTGGGAAGGGTATAAAATACACCCCATCGCCCAGCCTCTCGGGATACCTTGTATCGGAGTTACATTTACCCCAAGCACAGCGTTTGACCATTTTTTTTTAACTTATAAACATTTTAAAACCCCATAAAAGCAAACGATTCGGAGTTTCCGTAATGCATTTCAATGGAAGTTCAGGCTCAGAATGTCCGAGTATATGGAGAGAGAATACGCACTGTGATTGGCTCATCGCATTTCAGGGCGGGGCTTAGCCATAGGTCAATTGTAAACAGCAAGCTTTCCGTCTGAGTGAACGATCTGACCGTAAAATAAGCAGTTCCTCTAATGAGTATGTGTGCGTGCTGATATCGCTTTGTAGAAAAATGGCCAAGACTCGGAACTTTATCGTGGAGAAAAGGCATGTTTTTGGTTTGAAGAGGTCACTGGTGACCGCTGATGTCCAGCTGCGCCTATATTGATAAACTCATGCTAAATTCAACCAGAAAATCATCCATTCATATTGAACTTCATGAGTACAAAGTTGATTTGCGTTAAAAATATGATTATTTTATGAATTGAAAGTGCGCCATTTCAAGGATCTGGGAGTTTGGGAAGCCACCTGGATAGCGATCTTATTTGGCTTATAAAAAGTGTATAATTTAATATTTCACATTCAGATGAGGAGTACTAGTGGTCTAGGAGTTTATTATCCCAGAAATGTATTGTTTTAAACCCCAGCCATTTTTCAATCCTCAGAATGTTTTTTTTTTTTTTTTACAATTTCAATGGTGAATTCTCATGAAGATTTTTTATGTTTGCAGCCCATTTTCTCTACCAAAATCATGAAATAAACTGAAATACGATGTAATTCTAAATGCTGTAAGTGTCTTTTCTGAGTTGAGCCACATTCGTCCTCTTTATGAAGCTTAAATCTTGAATTATAAAGCATTAAATTGGGTAACCCATAAATAGCCAAATTTGGGTTCTGCGCAAAGGGGTTGATTGGAAACAGGTGAGTGTCATGATTAGGTATAAAAGGACCATCCCCGAAAGGCTCAGTCCTTCACAAGCAAAGATGGGGCGAGGTTCACTACTTTGTGAACAACTGCTTGAGCAAATAGTCCAACAGTTTAAGAACAACTTTCTCAACGTGCAATTGCAAAGAATTTAAGGATTTCATCATCTACAGTCCATAATATCATCAAAAGATTCAGATAATCCGGAGGAATCTCTACATGTAAGCGGCAAGGCCAAAAACCAACATTGAATGCCCGTGACCATCGGTCCCTCAGGTGGCACTGCATTAAAAACCAACATCATTCTGTAAAGGACTTTACCATGTGGGCTCAGGAACACTACATCTACAAGTGCAAGTTAAAACTCTACCATGCAAAGGGAAAGCCATATATCATCAACACCCAGAAACTGGGCCCAAGCTCATCTGAGATGGATTGACACAAAGGGCTCTAATTTCTTGGCGCAGCGCAGAGTGGCGCAGCGTGGCGTAGCGTGGCGCAGCCCACGCAGTGGTAATTTCGTCCGGTGCAGCCTGCGCAGTGGTAATTTCGTGCGGTGCAACACCGCGCGCAGCCACTTTGGCAATTTGGTAGACGGACGTGCGCCGAGATGGGTGTGGCGGCGTAGTAGGGGGAGGTGTCACATATTCATCAAGACGCAGTGCCAATTTCGAAGAAAAAGTCTTCGCTGAAGTTGCGCAGAAAGCTCGCCAGCTCCAACCTGGTTTACTTTCTGTGCAGTGGTAATTTGGCTGACCGGCGCACAGTGCGCACACGTCACCGAAACCTCACAGGCAGGTTTCCAGAATGTCAGGCGCATTTCAATGCAATAAATAATTACAGCAACCACTATTTAATGAAACTATCTGAATCAGGACATAAATTATAGTATCTATATCGATTGTCCTGATGTCAGATTAAAGGCGGTCGGCACGCGTAATGGAAACTCCACCTGGCTTAATCAAAGCAGCTGAATCTGTGATGCAAACTAACGACTTCACATCTTTCTCAGCCAACCACAAACTCCCTATATATAATGCTTGTGTTCTATGCTCAGTAAAGCCGCTTGCACACTGGACGCGAAACGAATTTTTCCCACGACTGATTACAGTCAAAGTCAATGCAAAGACGCGAAAGTCGGACAGGGTTTTAATATATCTCCGTGTCCGAAAGTCATAAAAGTTCTAATTTTTCGAGTATTCCAGGAATTATTAGACGTGCAAACTTGGCCATGTTTGTGTTCGACCTTCACAAAATGCAAATTGATAGCTATCGACTTTTCTTGGTCTTTTTATTTGTGTGTTTTCTTCCGTTGAAGATATACAACAGTCTTTATTCGGTCTCTCTTTTGAAAATTAGTCACATGGATCGAACAGATTCACGCTTTATTTCCACACCAGAGATAAAATAGTGCTTGTAGTCAGTGAGCAAATCAATTCCATGACCATTGACAGTGTGAATAAATTATCGCATGCACGATCAAGACTGTCCGAGGCGAAATGCAAAATACTCCATGTACGGCAGCCAGCAAAAAGTAAAAGTATTAGTATGAGAACAGATTTATAACGAAATAAAGAATAAAAATATATCACCAACAAACAGAGCATCAAAAAAAGATGGCCCGCAAATAAATAAATCGCTGTGTTCATTGGATGTTCTGTTTGTTGTTAAAATGTTTCTTTTTATTCTTTATTTCGTTATCAATCTGTTCTAATCGTCCTCTTTTTTTGGCTGTCAGAGACGGAGTATTTTGCATTTAATGTCCGACAGGCATTGTACATTGTCCCGCGCCAATGCCGACTCACTTTATTGAGCAGAGCTTAAACAGAAACATTGATTGAAATTCTCGGTACTCATCTTGAAGAACTGAGCCCTCTTATCAAAACATTCACCTTTAATATCTAAAACATTCAGTAGATTTGAAGAAATTAAAAACAATAATCGACTGTCGGACACGGAGATATATTAAAACCCTGTCAGACTCTCGGACACGTAGACACTGCGTTCAACGCAATCTGTCGTGCGAAAAATTCGTTTCGCGTCCAGTGTGCAAGCGGCTTAATACTAGGCTACTATTTATTGTCACTTAGGTTTTATCGTTTTTAGTGGGGAAAGGAATATAGCCTGATTGCTATGATCTCGTACTGAGTTAAGATCACATATTGAAAATAAATGTGTAACGTATCTTGCATTGTTGTCCATGCATGTTAATCCCAAAATTTTAAGCAACAACAGGGTGTAATAATAGGAACACGCTATCCATCGTTTCTCTTCCCAATGATGCAGGCAGAAGAAATAAATGAGCAACCGTCGTATTTCATTCCGACTTCATAAGTTTGAATGATCTGACGTAGTTTCGTTTTGAAATTCCATTCAAGTTCGCTAATGTTAATAATTCGAGAATGCCCTTGCTAGCCAGCTAACTCATATTCGTAATGCTTAATATAGACGTAAGCGGTGCAGAAAACATGCCTGAAGCAGCAAAGTAAAATGCAACATTAACGCATCTTGCAGACATAGGACAGAGGCTTCTATATTCCAACACATTAAAGGTGAGGAGAGGAGCTCATTTGATTGGTGAAGATTTGACTCGGCTGTGTTATACCCAAACACGCCTTCTTTGCCACTTGCGCCGGCAGGAGGGACCGAGGCGGGACTGAGGAGTACTTGCGCCAGGCTACGCCGGGCACGAAATTGCAACATACGCCTGGACACACCCCGTTGGCGCGGCGCACCCCCCATTCGCCGCGCCTGCGCCTGGTCTACGAATTTAGAGCCCAAAGTGGAAGTGCGCGTTGTGGTCTGACGAGTCCACTTTTCAAATTGTTTTCGGAAATCATAGATGTCATGTCTTCTGGGCTAAAGAGGAAAAGGACCATCCAGATTTTTATCAGTGTAAAGTTCAAATGCCAGGATCTGTGATGGTATGGGGATGTGTTAGAGCCAATGGCAAAGGTAACTTGCACGTATGTGAAGGCAACATTAATACTGAAAGGTACATACAGGTTTTGGAGCAAAATATGCTGCCATCCAAGCAACGTCTTTTTCAGGGACGTCACGGCTTATTTCAGCAAGACAATGCCAAGCCACATTCCGCACGAGTTACAACAGCATGGCTTCGTAGTAAAAGAGTGCAGGCAAGAGGCTGGCCTGCCTGCAGTCCAGACCTGTCTCCCATTGAAGATGTGTGCCACATTATGAAGCGCAAAATACGACAACGAAGACCCCAGACTGTTGAGCAACTGAAGTCGTACATCAAGCAAGAATGGGAAAGAATTCAATCTACAAAGCTTCAACAATTAGTGTCCTCAGTTCCCAAAGGCTTATTGAGTGTTGTTAAAAGGAAAGGTGATGTAACACAGTGGTAAACATGCCCCTGTCCCAGCTTTTTTGGAATGTGTTGCAGGCATCAAATTCAAAATGAGAGAATATTTCCAAAAAAAAAAAAAAAAAAAAAACAATTAAGTTTATCAGTTTGAACATTAAACATCTTGTCTTTGTAGTGTGCTCAATTGAATACAGGTGGAGAAGGATTTGCAAATCATTGTATTCTGTTTTTATTCACGCTTTACACAATGTCACGACTTCATTGGAATTGGGATTTGTAAGTCCCATTTGTTTAACTTTGAAAACACCAGCTATTTCTGTGCAGATAGAAATTCAGTAAGCATTTATCTAATAAGATTTGAAGATTATAATGTGCATAAGGCCTACACCACTACAATGGACACCCCGAGAGTATTACAAGAGGGACTTACGTTACAAGTACAGGTGATGCATTCATCCAAGGGGTCAGTCCAGCTTTCCCTATTAGTCAAGCGCTGGTTACCTCCTTCAATCACACACTCTGGCAAAAATCAATAAAAAACCAGACATCTGTTTACAATACAGTTAGTCAATGCAGATATGAAGTTACCAATAACTGAAAAGCAAATCAAACGCATGTGATAAATGATCTCGAACGATGCGCTGATAATAACCCCACACCAAACGCGCAGGTTAATTTTATGAAGGGAGCACACATTAAATGAGAGGATATTCTACTTTCACCATTATCCTTCATTTTTATCACAATTTCCTCATTCTTTCATATGCTAAAATTCAGCCACTGCCCAGGAAAGAAGCATGACATTGTCCAAATTATTTCCTGTGGTGGAGAAACGCGATGAAAGATAGCAAACTGACTTCATAACTGCCATCACAAAAAGCTTTCAAACCCTTCTCTTCTCATCTTGAACAATGATCCTATTTACATGTCTCTAAACAAGCTATCAATTTGTTTAAAAAATTTGAAAGTTAAATTGCGTCTCTAGTAATGACAATCCATTTCAAAATTCTTGCATGGAGATGTGTATTTGGAAAATGAAGGTAACCTCCCCTGATGCCCTATTGTTTACTAGTAAGGTGTTGATGCATATTGTGTAAATTTGAATGCGGTTTTAAACCCACAACTCATTATGAGCCTTGGCTGTTATATGTCTATCAAATCAAAGTATTTTTGGATGATGCTTTGCTGGCAGTGTTTACCATTGCAGACAGGACAGCAGGAGTCCTCAGGGGTGAACTGCTCTGAAGGGGGGCAGCTGAGTGGGAGGCACCCCTGATGTACGCACGTCCAGGTCAAGTCCTGGCCAAAGACAGAAGCATCCACACGTCCACACCTCGTCTGACTCCCACATAGGGTCAAACATACAGTACTGTGCTAAAGTTTTAGGCACATTTACCGCAATTCCGTGAGGCAAAGATGCTTCCAAAAATCATTACATTTAAGCTTTCTAAATATTGCAAAATGTACTATAAAGTGCTGTGACCTGTTAGAAACAAACTGAAATCAATATTTAGTCTGACTACCCTTTGCCTAAAAATTTGGGATGCTGGTATGCAGTTTTGTAGTTTTAAAGATTACCGACTGTTCAGTTTTTCTAAGTATACAGGAAATTATCGTCGGCCTGCTGATAAAACCTCGTATCTCCAAATTTGACGAGAAACAAAAACTCGTCTGTCCACGATAATAACATAAACATTGCAAAATACAAAATTTTATTTATTGGATACATTCTTGGAAGAAAAATAGTCATCCTACCCAAACACAGCTCAACTGCATTCTTACGTGCAAAATTTAAAATTTTTTTATGCTCTCCTGTAAAGGCAGATACGAGGTTTTATCAGCAGGCCGACGATATGCCACAGTTCCTCTGCAGGCTCACAGTCTCACTTGAGTCTGTCTCCCCAGGCATTACCAGACAGCCTTGATGATGTTGAGGTCAGAGCTCTGCCATGGCAAATTATTTGTATCAACTGTATTTAGTGAAGAACGAAGTTCTTTTGAAATATATATATATATATATATATATATATATATATATATTTTTTTTTTTTTTATATAAACATACAGTGCTTCAAATGTGCTTTTTATCCACAGCACCACTAATATGGAAAACAAAATTAAACATCCAACATCAAATTTAAATAAAAGCAAATTAGGGTGCCTGAGACTTTTGCACAGTACTGTATGCCTATAAAACTACTGGTAAAATATGGTAAATACCTCCAGTAGACACAGTATAATTATAAATGATAAGTGCTATAATGCTATAAAGGAAATGAGCATTGATAAAAATGATGAATATAACTTTGAACTATGTATGTGTGTGTGTGTGTGTGTGTGTGTGTGTGTGTGTGTGTGTGTGTGTGTGTGTGTGTGTGTGTGTGTGTGTGTGTGTGTGTGTGTGTGTGTGTGTGTGTGTGTGAGCGTAATCGTGGTATGAGGTGGGATCCCTGGCCACAATGTTCCTCACTTTGAGAAGACAGGTGCAACTGAACTTGTACCTGTAATTTCTGCTTGAAACAGCCTGCAGTAAATCCACAGGTGTCTAAGGGGTTCATGTATTCCCCATTACTTGTCTCTGGCAGGGTTCTTCCACACAAGTCCCACTGCTGAAAGATGGCAAAGACTGTGCAGAAAACCTGCTCATTTCACTCAGTCGAGTGCAGCTATCAAAAGTTGCAGTTTTTGTGCAGAGGACAGGGGAAAGCATGTCTATTGGCGCTTTTCCACTACGCGGTACCGGCTCTACTCTACTCGCCTTTTTTGCTTTTCCATCAGGAAAAAGTACCTAGTACTTGGTACCTGGTACCACCTTTTCTGGTTCCTGCTCTCCTGGGGTTCCGAAAAAAGCCGATCGGGTACTAGTAGGTTCTAAAATGTGACGTGACAACACCGCAGCCCACTGATTGGTCAAAGAGAATCGTCACGCGAAAGACAATTCCGTAGTCGACCTCGGGACATCTCATTCGAGTAACGAGTCGCAAGAATAGCGTAGTTATTATGGTCATCGACCATCGCTATAATAAAGGGCAAATTCAGCGTTGTCGCTGGGAAACTGGCCTCACGTGCCATCACTGAAGAAGGTCTTCAAATTGTGTTGTTTTTGAAATTTGTATTGTTTTAGGCAACTTGTTCAACATATTGCAACAACATATTGCCTTACCTTGCAAACACGGTTTTGCTTGTTCACCAAAGTTGCTCCACTCATGAAATGCGTTTCTCTTTGTCTGTGACCCGTTCGTGGCGAAATTAAGTGACGGTGTTGTGTCCAGTTCTGTTCCCCTAACGAATTCCCCTTGAGAAAGTTATGTGATGCTACACCAGTTTTAAGAAAATCGCGCGGAAAAATAACTTTACAGGTGTTGACGAATCATTTTGCTCTTAAAGTTATCTCAGATGAGATGACGCCTCATAAAGCGATTAATTCTGATGCTCTGCCATCTCCTGCGATTTGCGCATTTGCAACGTGGAACTCTGCTCTGCAATGATCACTTAATTATCCCATGCTCTGACAATCCGTTTATTTTGCCGTCAAATTTAGAGTGAAATGTACATTTGCTGTCTATGCCTTTTACGGATATCATTGCTTTGCGTTGTTAGGTGGTACGCAATTTAATGAGCAACTGAATTGGACACGACACTGGCTGCTATCCCTATGCATCAGGTTAACGTCAAACAGAAAAACAATTCAACACTCGCCGGACTTAAATGCCATAACGTGGTGACGGTAGTGCGCGTACCCTGATTTAAACACATAAATCTTGGTCACACTTTAGATGAAGTGTTGCACATAAAGACTTTATACAGCATATATAATGCCTTCATAAATGACACATAATGTCTTCATAAATCATACATAAGCAAATGTTATGCTTTCTAAAGGGTGAAATAACACATCCATATTCAGCATGTGATGCCAGATGTGATATAACTGACAATGTCACTTAGCTAGTAGCTAAATGCTATAAAGGGTGACATTGTCACATCTGGCATCGCATGCTGAATAAGGATGTGTTATTTCACCCTTTACAAAGCATGACATTTGCTCATCTGTGCTTTACGAAGACATTATGTCTCATTTATGAAGGCATTATACATGCTGTATAAAGCCTTTATGAGCAACACTTCAGCTAAAGTGTGACCTAAATCTTTAATAAAATCGACAGAATCAATGTAAACTTGATATAACAGCAGCTTTATGTGCGTCCTGTTGAGGTTGACGTCACGGCAGTTTTGTGCTGCGCCGCTATGACGACCAGCTACACTGAAGCAGTAGTATCCTCTAATGGAAAGCAATCCTCCAGAAAAGTACCAAGATGGGTGGAGTAGAATAGAACCGATACCACGTAGTGGAAAAGCGCCACATGTGTGCTTGTGAGTGTGTACCTGTGAGTGTATGTCTGCATGTGTGTGTGTGTGTCTGCGTGTGTGTGAGACTGTTTGGGTCTGTGTGTGTCTGTATTTGTAAGTGCATGTCTCTGTGCCACAGGGAGCATGTGTGCCTGTGCGTATCTGTATGTGTTTTTGTGTGTGGGTATGTCTCTGTGGGAGTGGGCGTGTGTGTGTCGCGTGTATGTTTGCTTGTGAGTGCATATCTCTGTAAGCATGGCTGTCAGTGAGTGCCTGTAAGTGCGCATCTATGTTTGAGTGGGTGTGTGTCCTTGCGTGTGTGTGTAGGTGGGCTTCCTCCCCACACTGTACCTTGCACATGCAGGTGAAGCAGGGGTCATCGGTGGCATGGACCTCATTGCCAATCAAAATTTCTGTGCAGTTGCTCAGTGGCTCTGGTAGACAAAAAAAACATAAATGCACAAGGTCTTGGCCCTGCAAACACTCCATATTTCATTCTGCTGAACAAGGCATCTGTCCACCAATTATCAAACGCGCTCACTGGTGGTCACCAGGGAGCTGGAATCTATCCCAGCAACAATTAGCAAGAGGCAGGAACACACTTTTGTCAGTTCGCCAAACCATTGCAGTGATCACGCGCCATTCTCTTATGCACGCAAAGATGTGGACAATTTAGAGTCTCCTATTAGCCAAACAAGCACATACTGAATGAGGAAAGTGGAGTATCCAGACCACCAAGACAAACACAGGGAGATTGTGCAAGGTGCACAGAGAATGGCAACAGACCGGATTCAAACGTTCATCCTTCAACCCACAGCCCCACTGTGCCGCAACAATTTAATGTGTCTTTACGATAAAGCAGAACACCAATATTTTCTCTGTGTTACTTGAGGTGACTAAAATCTGATGAACCAGCCCGCGGCCACCGCCCCCCACTCAGTACTAATTGCAGCACTGCATCACAAACCAGCTTCAGAAAACTTAGCTTTACATCTGCAATACAAAAGCCCACCATAAAGAGCCATTTTCTCTAGCCTTCAAAAAACGATCACATTCACACTGTTGTGATAACAGTGGTTTCGATGCTGTGGGAGATTTCAGTTCAGCCTCCCAGCACGGCTCCATTTCTATCTTGCCGCTCAGCAATTTAAGCTGCCCTGGCCTACGAATTCACACAGTTTCCCCACAGGCGAGCCCTTAGGTCCGTCTGAGAGGGTCAGCGCTAAATGAGCTGTGAAATTCAGAAGCCAAAGAAGAGAGAAATGGCTCATAACACTGTTATTCTTACGCTGTTCTTGCATTTTAACTCTATACTTGTTGGTCTTCCATTAACGCTTATCACCCATTAAATGAGTTCTCTTTAGCCATGATTGAATCCTGTGTGTCTTTCAGTTATCTCTGATACTAAAACACTGTTAGCAGTATTTTATGTTGCACTGAACTGAATGAAGCCTGCATTGCAGGGGGCAAGGCTTTCACATGACATGTCACAATAGGTATGAATTCATCCCACGTTTAGGGCTTCTTGCAATACAAAATGGCCACTTTTTAATCTAAGTCAAAGATTCCAGGATCAAACACAGGGCAGCTTATAATAGAAAACACAGAAAAAAAGGGCTTTGGTAGGAAGCAGGGAGATACCTGTGATCAAAGGGCATGGGGCAATTTATCAGCCAAACCATTTCTTGTTAAAGAGAATCTAACCTCCCACCAATGAGTCAATAATTCAGCATCTTTCAAGTGGGAGGGATGTGTTGACACTGGATATCGCTGCCAGGCCATCTGGGGGTAACTGACACTGCTGCTGTCATGTTGTGAAAAAGGTTAAAATGAGGGAAGCTGCAAATTGTGACTGCGGTGCAGACCGATGAAGGACTCCAACACTGGCGGTGGAGGGGAGGCGGGGCTGAGGAAGGGGGCGTCACTGGATTGGGAGGTGTGTGAGTAATCGAGAGGGACAGGGAGGTCAGAATTGAGGAAAGGGAAGTGATAGAGATAGGGGGTGAATCTCAAAGCGTCGGCTGCAGCCTTTGAAGGCTGCATTTTTAGGGGTCGTCACTTAATTCCATCTGTCAAACTGACATGACATCATTTCATCTCTGCTAAAAAGCTTTGGTTTAAGCAGGTCGTCTCTGGTTTCCCTAACCCCGACCTTAACTCTAACCCCTAACCCAAAATCTAGCCCCAAACCTAACCCTAACCCAAAATTTCACCTTATCCCTAACCCTAAAAGCCAGTTCGACAGATGGAAATAAGTGACAACCCCTAAAAATGCAGCCTTCGCAGGATGCATCCTACGCTTTGAGATGCACCCAGGGAGACATAAGCATTAGGGGCAGGAACACTAGGGAATGTGAGGGCATGAGCAATGGGATCTCACACTAGCGACAACAGTCTCAACGGGTCGATGGTGAACATAAACAATACAGAAAAATTGTCCTTTGACTTTAACCAGACTTTCATCTTCCTGACAAGCGCCAAATACCTCACAGACTCAGTGGTGATCCTTGTGTAAATGAATAAACAAACATTGAAATGAATAAATCCATAATGAAGTTTAGCGCAAAAACTACCAGTGGGTGCAGTAGACATCAGAGCAGAGAAGGGGCTGGGTACTCACGGGCACACACGGGGCAGCAGGAGTCCGGTCCAGAGAACAGGATGTGGTTCTTCGGACAGTCCACTAAGCTGGGACACTGCTTCCTGTAGCAGCGCAGGTGCTGCTCTCCATCAGGCATTACCTGTATTGACAAACACACACACAGACACACATGCACTGTAACACAAAATCGCAACATAATGCAATTGTATCAACACTGCCAGGTTCATAGGTACTTGGACAGAGACTCAATTTTGCATCTGTGTGCCACAATAGACGTCCGAGTAATGGAGCAAGCAGAGCAGCTGTACCTCCACTATCAGACTTTGAGGAGCAAATGTGTGCTCTTGCATCCCCACATTTTTATCCATTAGCTATCATTTTGTTATTTTCATCAAGTCTGAAAAATAACCAAAACATCCTCTACAATGACACTTACTTGCAGCAATGCCAACAACAACACATTATGGGCTGTATTCTTGCGTCGTCATCAGCCAATACACAGAAAGTATTTTGCCATTTTTCTTCCCAAGATTGCGGTTCTTTCAAAGTGAAAATATGTTGTTTCACTCTACCGTGGGTCATTAAAGTGTCACAAACTTCATGTGATTTCCTTGTGGGTCTCTTTGTAATTCAGCAGCTTGCATGTCTATTAGGTGTATGTGTCTTGTGATTGTGATTGGTTTACATCTTGCGCATCCTCACCGCCTGGCTGAATCTTGTGACATGGTTGTTTCCTCATGATGGGTATTTAAGCCCTCCACTTTATGTGCAAGTTTCTGGATTGTAAAGTCGCATTCCTATTAAAGACCCTGATAAGAAAAATCTGAGATTTGTTTCAAAATGTATAATAAATGTTGGAAACGAATTGTTAAAAACACGCAAAAAGAGACATTTTTGTGTGATGCTCAATTTTATAGTGAGAGTTTTATCTCGATTTAACGATTTCACTTCACTTTAGTGGTTTGAGGTTTTTCTGGGTGAGGTTAAAGAGGGGACGGCACTACGCACTGCTGCCCCTACTTGCATAACTCCCGCTCATTTTCGAGTCAGAATACCGTCGATATTTTTTTTTCTTTAGCTTGCTAGCCATGCCCTCATCTCGGAAGTGTATTTTTCCCGGTTGTGTGAGTTTGGAGTTAGTAGTGTCAGCTCGGTTACCTTATTCACGTTTCCAAGGGAAGATGACTTGAAGGAGAAGTGGCTTGTATTTGTCAGGAGCTATGCTGACAGAGAGGTGAGCATCAACAGCAAAGCCTGCCTCTGCGACCTCCATTTTAAACCGGAGAGTTTTTCAAACTTTCACCGGTGACAGCTGGGGTTCACAGATAAACCGTTGCTGCTGATCGCGGGAGCAGTGCCGACCATTCCCCTGCCTGACCCTCATCCACCCGCTCCGCTCAAGTCTGCTGCCAGTGCCGTCAGAGCTACCATTCAACCAGGCGGTGTAAGTTAACTTTTTCGCTTGTTATAATACCAGCAGGTTATGTAATTTAGTCTACAGTTAAGGTAAATTTAAGTTTCTGTATTTATGACGCCAATGCCTTAATGTAACTTTACATCATGTCCATTGTCATCTTTTTCATGTAGCTAGCTAAGTTAGGTAATGATTGTGCATTAATGGTATTTTTGGAAATATGCAATAAAACCCCTAACATTACAGCTGATAGTTTAGTGGGCATTTTCCTTGCATCTATATTTTTCAAAACATGCAATAAAACCCCAAACATTACGGCTTATAGTTTATTCTGACTTTGCAGGAATAAAGACGAATAATAACATTGTTGTATATTGATAGCTTTGGGTATTTTATGCTAGTTGGTAAAATGCAGCTGTACCATTTAGGTAGTCCGCGCTAGAAGGCAATATATAGCTAGCTTGCATAAATTGAGGGTGAAATAATACCACTTTGTCACAGGCTGGACAGAACAAATGTTTTCAGGTTGGTCAGTGTCTGAATTATCTTCCGGCTCTGGTGGTTCAAACATATATGGCTGCACGATTTGAAGCCCCGACGCGTCCATTTCCCGATCGTACAGTGGCTGTATATGCAATGGGGTCTCTAGAACTGATAATTGGTGGGGCTCGGACCTTGCCGTCATGACTATGATTACTCCTGGGGCAGAGAATGCTGCTTATTACTTCACAACTTTGAGGCATCATTTTATATACTTAGCGACTTTCTTAGTCCTTCAAATTTGACAGGGTGGTTAAAACGTTTTTCTGTATTATGATAAACTAATTTTTTTTTTCTTTACAGGGACTTTAACGCAGACACTCGACCAGAACTGTGCTTTTATTAGCTTTCATTAAGACAATAATTCCAGAGACAAAATGAGAACGTGTTGTCAAATTATGTCCTCATGTTTATAATGATGACAAACATTTCTATAATAAACCTATGCGTATTCATGTCAGAGATCCTCGCATATTCATCCAACATATTGTTGACCATGGAAAGGATCGAACGGATTTCGCCTGTGCTATGTAAGCACAAACACGAGAGATGAAATGAATGTGGTTCAAATTGATTGTAATACATTTCTTTGATTCGCGGCGAAATTACTGAAAGTCGAGGTAGTCTGTGTCCTGCTTGCTCCACAGTCCTCCCAGTGAGCTGAAAGTATTAGCCAGCATTGCGACACCGGCACCGCACAGTTTTGGAATGGGAGAGGCATACTCCCTCCAAAGCTAGATTGCAGCTCCCACTTCGCGCTGGCTCACCAGTTCCGGGGCTAACCCACTCTCCCCCAAACTATGAATATCTACACTGCCTTGAATTGTAACGTTTTTTTCTAATCGACATGCTATGCAATGCTTGATTGTGGTGATTGAGGTATAATTAACCTGCTTTATTATGCCAACAGCATTCCGTGTGACACCCATCACTGATTGTGGCATTGTACAACATAGTTATTCATAGCTATGGCCGTGTATTTCCACTTTTTTAACTACCAGAAAAGAGCAAGGTAAATTTGGTAAATCATGGAGAGTCAGAAAACGTAATTTTATGTAATGACGCAAGAATGACAAGCAACGTTAACGGTTTGCTTCACGTATAGGGTTCACTCTTTATCTAAAAAGTAAGGCATTACGTCCTGGGGCAGAGAATGCTGCTTATTTCTTAACAACTTTGAGGCCTAATTTTATATAGTTAGCGACTTTTTTAGTTCTTCATATTTGACTGAGTGATTAATAACATGTTTTTCTGTGGTATGATGAACTCATAAAACATATTTAGTTTTCCTTTACAGGGACTTTAAGATCCCTGTCAATATTATTATTAGTAAAAGCCTTTATCTTTGTCTAGAGCGACTATTACTTTAGTGACAGCATTGTCTCCAAGTCTTTATTGCCATTTAGTTAATTTGAACAAGCCTCCAATCCTAAGCAGGGTCCAGGTTTGGGACCGAGTTCAAGTTAACCCTACTCAAGCCTGCTCATCCATTCATTATCAAGAACAAGCTTCCAATCCTAATCAGGGTCCAGGACTGGGACCACGTTCTTGCTAACCTTTCAAAGTTTTGTTATCCTTGTCCAGTTTGTTAGGAACAAGCTTCCAATCCTAATCAGGGTCCAGGACTGGGACCGTGTTCCTCTCTAGCAACATCCTCATCCTCTGGAACAGTTCAGTGCTGGCAAAGTCAGTGCTACATCTGGTTGTATCCCAGAAGCCACTGGCCGATGACTGTCAGCCCAATCTTGCCTGTTACATCTGTGCTGAACTGTGCTTTTCTTGTCTGGGGTTCTGCCCTCACTTCATCATCTGTAATGCATTGCTGTCAATAAGCTACCAGTTGGATTGTATGCCTGACTTCACACTTGATTCCTGTTCTGGACCACAGGGTAATGGCCTTCTTTATGATAAAACCTCAATTAATATTTCAAACCATAATGACAAAACTTAAGAGCTGAGCGAAAAAAAAAAAAAAATCACAATTGCAGAATAGGAGCGAATGTCTCTGCGGTGAAATCACACTTTCCTATATTAGCTTGTTTGCTAATACAGGTCGGCTACATAATCACATAGCCTTTCACACAGCCGTTCAGCACAAAACATAAGCTACCTACATTGATAGCTTGCAATGAGAAAGTTCATATGTTCTGAGGCTTACTGCTGGTTTACATTTTGTGGTAAACCCTCTGGTGAAATCGACTCAGTAAAGTCTTCCCTTGAATCTTGACATTGACGTAGATACAGGAACTTCCGGAGGGACTTATTGAACTACAATGGCTTCACTAGTGTGCTTTTTCTCTTTACCAATGAAGCAAATAGTTGATTTGGCTACACTGTATATTTTTGCTAATTGCATCCCCTGAAAGACTTTCGGGGATAGTACAGTTTTGGAAGAAAGCCGTCACAGCGACTGCCACGTCCTCCGCAGTGACTTTGGCATCATCACAGGAGTGTGAGAAATAATTCAGAGATTGCTTTCATTTTTAGCACGTCTAGATGGCAACCTAAACCAGAAGACATTGATAAATTGGGTGATTTGAGCTTTCTATTGAGCCTATGGAGGCCTAAATAGGCCCAAAACCCTCAAAAATCTTAATTGCTCATCATAGCTGCCTCATTTTTTGCAATCCCTCCAAACTATGTCTGTATAAAAATGCCTAAAACAATGGTTCATCTCAGCTTGTCTGGCCCCTGGTTAGGCTTCTTTGGTTGTGTTGGGGAAGAATGAGTTTCTGAAGAGGAGAAGGGTGCGCTTCAGAAGATATATTTGCACTCGGACAGTCTCCTGGCCGAGTGCTGTAGCTCTCTGATAGGTTTGTTTTCATTTTTCAGCAAAATGATGGCTTGCTCCACAGGCAGTGACAGATCTTTCAACTTCATACTCACAATAACAATATAAATTTTGTCAAACAAGCCCTGTGGGAGGTGAGGAACATCAAGTTCCACCAAAAAACAACAGCGGACCTGGTCACTCTCCGGAGGAGAATTCAATTGCTCCTCCAGGACAGCGCACTGGTGGACTTTCAAAAAAGCAGGACACTGGCTGCAGAGAAATGGGGGTGATGTTTTGTAAAACCAGTAAAGCCAATTCATACTGACAATTAACAGAAAGAAAATCCAAATTAAAATGGCTGGTAATGTAACATCTGTAAACTACATAATGTTCCCCAAACCTACAACCTCACCACAAAGAAATTTGGGATGGCATGGAAAACGACAGAAGGTGTGATTTTTAAATTTAGTTTGACTTGTGCTTCACTGCAGACAGCATGAAGACAAGATATTTAATGTGTTCTGGTCAGCTTTATTTTGTTTATAAATGTACCTCAATTCCTGTAAATCAGGCTTGCTGCACATGCCAAGAACTTGGGACAAGGGAAATATAAGACTAGTAATTTGGTAAAAAAAAAAAAACATTGAAAAATGCTGTGATTTGAAACAGCTGATGTCAGCACATGATTGTAATCATCAATCATTATTTAAAAACAATTCCCTCAAACAAAGAAAGTAAGCTATTTGGATATTTAATCCTCTGCAATGCATAAGATGATTAAAAGATTCAAGGAATCTTTGAGTGTTAAGGGCAAATGTGCAAGCCTAATTAATACCCGCGATCTCCATTCACTCAGAATGCACTGCATCAAGTACCGTCATTAATCGATAAATGATACAGCAACATGAGCTCACAACTTTGGCTAACCTTTGTCAGCTTACTTTGGCAAACCTTTGTCAAGTACTACAATATGTAGTTACAGCCAAAAATTAAAGTTCAAATTCAAATTCAAAACTTTTCTTTGCAAAAAGAATGCCTTATGTTGACTGTCAGAAACGCTGTCAACTTCTCTGGTCTTGCAGGAATCTGCAGTGGACCATCACACAATAGAAAAGTGTATTGTGATCAGAAAAATCAATATTTCAGGTCTTTTCTGGAAGAGATGGACACGGTGTATCCAGACTATTACTAGTAACAAGCCATAAAGCGATGCTCGTTCATGCTGTGGAGTTGTGTCAGTGCCCTTGGCAAGGGTACCTTGCACTTCAGTGAAGGCATCATAAATGCAGAAAAGTACGCTGCATTATTAATAATGCACGCATTATTAAGGCATAGTTGCATAACAAACAGGAAGCATGCACTGCACTAGCCTGACTGTGGTCCCCACCTGTCCCCAATGGAGAACTTTTGGTGCATTTTGATCAGTGGTGGTCCGTCGGCAAAAACAGGGCCAACAAGAGCCTCATCTTTCACTGCTTAATGACCTAAACCTCTTGCAGTTTACCTCTCCCGATTAGCAACAGTTGCTCAGACTAATTGGTAGAACCGACGAGAGCCTATTTTTGAAAGCCTTGTTATACATTGCACTACGAAATTTTATGGCGTTTTCTTCCGCACATCGATGACTACGAAAAATATCAACATGTCGTTATAATTTCTGCGCTTGTGTAGCTTGTGAAACAGCACAGATTTGCGTACATTAGTTTGCGAGGCTCATTTAGCAATAAGCCACAAGAATCCGTTCTATAGTCTGAATGTAGTGACAGCTAAAGGCCGTTGTTAGGTACGATGCACAGCTGAGTGATGGCGAAAATAAATGCCGCGAAGTCAGTGAAAGTTTCGGATTTTTTGCATTTTTGTTTCCATCCTAACAATGTTGTTTCAATTATATAAATGTTGGCAATATGTATTTATTTTTTCATTATCATTCCTTATTATGGAAAATGGATTGGTCTTGGTCGTTCAGTCGATAAATTGTTTGACTGTTAATCAGGCGAACTTGAATGAGAACAGTGAGAGGACAGTCGAGCGGTAAAGGGTAAGGTTACTGAAACCCCTCTGAACATGTGACCGCACGCCGCTGATTTGATATATACATGGATTTGATATATTTATACCAAATAGAAAAAGTGTCGAATTTCTGACACAAACATTTTGAGAAAAAATTAATTTCTTAATTTCAAGTCCAGCATGTTGTGGTAAACAGGTAAAATGAAAGTAATTTGGTCAATGTCCAAATACTAACGAACCTGACTGTATACTTGATGTATGCTTACGTGCACTAATGATAGCATATCTCATTACAGAGAACATTTAGTCAGGATTATCAGCTTTGGTGATGGTGGTTGTAATTTTAGTCCTACCTCGCAGGTGCAGATCTGGCAGGGGTCGTTGG
Source organism: Gymnothorax javanicus (assembly GCA_029692085.1). Taxonomy (NCBI): domain Eukaryota; kingdom Metazoa; phylum Chordata; class Actinopteri; order Anguilliformes; family Muraenidae; genus Gymnothorax; species Gymnothorax javanicus. The sequence goes on from CM056201.1 coordinate 36,730,089, forward strand.
AGGGGTGAAAGCTTTCTCCTGGACCATACACTTTACCATTGTAGATGCAGTCTGCGAAAAGACAGATGTACAAAGCCATATAAAGTCTGCACTCCACAGATACAGATATGCACATATTCCCTTGCTTCAACACAACATGTCTGAGACAAAGGAGGACTAAAATTGATGGTTTGTTGCAGTAATGTCATAAAATAGGCCCAAACATCAAGAGAAGACCAGCTGCCCTTTAGTAATCTCACATTGTAAAATAGGGGCCTTTCGCTTAAATCACATTTTGGTTTTTTATCATGAGCCTTCACCCCCTGATAACTGTCAAAACTCTTCATCAACTCCCAGTAATACTCAATTTTGGGTTCACTGACCAGGGAATGAATTATGATGCAATTTAAACCAGAGCTCTCCATCACAGTCACCAGACTGAGAACTCAACACAAAAGCAGCTAGAATATTCATCGGAAACCAGGGGTCTGCTTTACAAAATCAGGAAAAATTCAGCTTGTGACTTATGTTTGCTAAGTTTTGGGGAAGGGCATACATTTCAAATACAGCAATACTCAAAGTGTATTCACATTAAGCGCAAGAGCATGATCACATTCATAACCCAAATTTCCCCAAGAAAAATTTTAGCTCTTCGATTCAATTATACATGTGAATAATACTCATTCTCATTACAAGTATTGATTTTATTTATTTAGATGCAATCCCTCTTTAAGTATTCAAGGATTCTGCTTATTTGACTTAGTCGCAAAAACTTTGTTCAGCTTAACTTCTTTCCAAACCACATTATGACGGTCGGTCAGATTTCATCCATGAAATTAAAGGAGGAGATCACACCTTAGAAAAGTATATTGCAGCGGAAAGTAGAATTCTTGAAGTGTCTAAAACGCATAGTTTTATAAATTTTAATTTGGTGATGATCCACTGCGACGCATTTTAATACCGGCAAGTGTTCAAATCGGCTTCAATATCAGGGGGCAGACATTTTTACTTGGGGAATCTAAGGCCGCGTTCGGAATGCATACTTGTCCACTCGCTCACTCAATCTCTACACTGTTTTCAATGTAGAACATTTACTACATAGTGCCCTATATAGTGGGTGAGTGTGCATTTCGAACGCATTATCCAATCAAACGCCAGTGCCGTGGTGCTTATGGCGTCAGTTGTTCTCTTTCATCCGGGCCATGGAGTTGTTCAGAGGGTCTTCAGTAAACTCACCCTTTATGGCTTGTCTGCCCGCAAGCTGTTTTTATTTAAGCTGGCCTGATTAACAATCAAACTATTTATCTACTGAGCGACCAAGACCAATACATGACCTGTAATTAGAAATGATAATGAAAAGGTGAATTCCCATTGCCTACATTTATACAATTAATATGGCATTGTAAATCCAAAACTTTGGCTGACTTTGCAGCATTTATTTTCGCCGTCCTTAGGATTGTCACACAGCTATGCAACTTGCCTTACAGCGCCCTTTAGCCATGACAACATTCAGAATAAAGAACGGATTCTCGTAGCTTCGCAAACTAATTTACGCAAATCTGTGCTGCTTAACGAGCAACACAAGCGCTGAAATTCTAAAGACACACTGATTTTTTACGTCGTCATTTATGCGCAGAAGAAGACGCCTCATAATTTTGTGATGCAATGCATAACAATGCTGTCAAAAGTAAATTAGACTGTCGTCGGTTTTTACCAATTAGTCTGAGCAACTGTGGCTAATCGGGAGACGTAAACTGCGCAGGGTTTAGGTAATTAAGCATTTTTTAAAGGTGAGGTTTCCGAAGATCAAATTCAAAATCAGATGATTCCCCAAGTAAAAATGTCTGCCCCCTGATACTGAAGCCAATTTTTTTTTTTGTGATCATATTTTTTTATTGGCAGTTGTTACGGTTACGGCAGTTTTTCAGTGCATTTCAATGTGGAGTACCGTAGTGGAGAGGTACGGCAGCCCCATTTCAAGCCCTGCCCTAACCTAACCCTAACCCCTAACCCTTCCCCTAACCCTAACCCTAACCCCAACCTCTAACCCTTCCCCTAACCATAATCCCAAATCCTTATCCTAATCCCTTGAAATCGACTGCCGTACCAATAAAAACTGCCGTGTCTCTAGACACTGCGTTTTTTATTTTTATTTTAACAGACAAGACAAAGGGAATAACAAAAAAAGGGGATGGGGGAAACAAAGTAAAGTAATACAGAACATGAATATAACTAACACAAAGCCTGGCAGAGTCCAGTAGATCACTTAAGATAAAAGTATTATGCAATAAAATCTTCATGTAAATATATATTTAGAAAAAAACCACAACAAACAGTGTCACAGTAGATACAAGCAAGTTCATCTGGTAGCTCAGAATCTTAAAAGAAGCTGCAAGTGACATTAATCACCTTTTCATATGCCAGCATCCATGCCTCTATAGTGGTGCGTCGAGCTTTATTAATGCTGGCTATAGAACGCTCAATTTGAATAATGTTCATAAAGTAGTTCAGCCAAACACTTTGGTACAAACTAATTGGTGTAATCCATGACTGAAGGATAACCTTCTTAGCAGCTGTCAGCCCAGCTAAAAATATTTTCCTTTGTATCAATGTTAGATGAAGGGACGAATCGTCACAAAGCAAAAGCACATGTGGCAATTTAGGTAATTGGATATTTAGGATTGTAGAGAGAAAGTTTGATACCTGGAACCAAAAAACTGATGCTGCTGTACATTCCCAAAACATATGGAGATAGGGTCCTTGATCAGAATGACATTTTATGCATAATGGGTCAGAAATCAACTTCATTTTAAAACTCTAAGCGGGGTGGCATAGGCCTTGTGTGCGAGCTTGAAATGAATGAGCTGATGTGCTGGATTCTTAGTGGATATGGGTATATTGTGCCAGATGTTTTCCCTGTTTAATTCCACATCAAACTTTTCCATTTCTTTCTGCCATATATGTGTAATACCCAATGACGTTCCTGCAGATGTTATCAAATCAGTATATATTTTTGACACCATAGTTTTTGATTGTATCTCAGGACCTATCCACCCTTTGAATTTATGGGATGTAAGAGAGGTATCCCACGACACTCCACAAGCCTGTAGAGAGGATCTAAGTCTTAAATAAAGGAAAAATTAGTGACTTGGGAGTGAATATTTATCTCTCAGTTCCTGAAATGAATAAAGCCCACTGTTACCGAATATATCTTCAAGGGTATGAATCCCTTTTTCTATCCATGGTTGGCAACTAAAAGGTTGTGCTCCTGTTAATAAATGGCAATTATGCCATATAGGGGACAATACTTCCTGGTCCAAGAAATCTTTCAGTTGTGGACCACACTCTGAGTGAGTTGGTAATGATTGGACCAAAATGTAGCTGTGCTTTTTTTTCTTAACTTAATGCCTGCAAATAAAATATCTTCAATTCTATGAGGAGAGACAATTGTTTGTTCTATCTGCCTCCATGACACTGCGGACGCAGTATTCAGCCATGTGCTTATAGCCCGAAGTTAAAAGAACCAAGAGTATAATCTGAAATCTGGGAGTGACAAGCCCCCCATATGTTTTGGGCGCTGTAAGGTTTTGAGGCGAATGCGGGGTCTTCTCTTGTTCCAGATAAACCTAGTTACCAATGAATTCATCTCTTCAAAAAATTTTGGGGGAATTTCTGTTGGAAGCACAGAAAATAAGAAGTTAAGTCGCCCAAGAATATTCATTTTGATAATCGAGATTCTACCCTGAGAGAGATATGTAATGAAGACCATCTTTCCAAATCATGAACAATTTTGGTTTTTAGTTTACCATAGTTTTCCTTAAAAATGAGGGAGAGATTGGTATTTATCCGTACCCCTAGGCACACAAATGTATTAGTACGCCATTGTACTGGTAATGTGGAAGGTAAAAGTGTGGCAGCTGTAGTCTGGTTCAGTGGTGTTAAATTGGATTTACTCCAGTTAATTTTATATCCTGAGAATTGTCCAAATTCAGTAAACAGCTCCATACTGAAGCTAATTTGAAGGTTTAAAAATGCGTTGCACTGGGTTATTATCACATTACAATATGTGTTTTAGACACTTCAAGAATTCTACTTTCTGCAGAAATATACTTTGCCGAAATGCAGTCTCCTCCTTTAAAGCTTTTTTCAAAGCCTTTAAACCACATTTCAAAGTCTTCTGTCTGTGCTTCTGCAATGGTGACACCAGAGGCTGATCATAATGGGCTCATTTGCAAAACACGAATATATAAACTATATAAAGCAACAAACAAGCCGGCAAACACAATCTCCTTTAAAATCTTACAAATCTAAATGGACACGGCTGAATAATGCATGGCTATTCATTTCTACTTTTCTCTTCTGAATCAGTACTCAGGTCGTCAGTGTTTCGACTGGTCTGGACCAATAACTGACACAGGATCAGTTATTCACCTTATATTACTCACCTTACCCTTGATAAATATTCAAAATTGGACTCAGCAGAAGTTCACAGAGGGTTACCTTACCTACCTTTATATGGCTGATATAGGCTACAGATCCGTATGCTCTTATTTCTGGCAAGATCACCCTGAGGGTTTTTTCATTACACAGTACTGTGCCAAAGTCCTAGGCACCCTAGATTTTTAGAATTTAAATATTGCATTAGATGTTTATTTTCTGTTTTCCACATTACTGTTACTGAAGATAAAGTATTCTTGAAATCCCAAATGCTTATTTAAAAAAAAAATAGTTCTAGAAATAAATGCTTGTATGTCATTGAAAACAATGGATACAGATGATATAGCCTAGACAGAGCACTGACCTGAACATCATCGCAGCAATTACCTCAAGTCTGCAATTACCTGAAGAAGCTGAGGCAAGTAAGACAATTAGTCTGCAGAACTATGGAACGTTCTTCAGTATGCTTTGAATGAGCAAAAAGCCAATTACCTTTTTAAACCACAGAACTACAAGGCAGTGTACCCAATTTTTTAGGCAAAATGGTCACACCAAATATTGACCTGATTTAGTTTTTTATGATCTACACCATTTTATACTACGTTTTTAGTTACAAAAAACTTTAAATGTCATTATTTTTGGAAGCATACTTGCCCTATAAAATTGTGTCAGATGTGACTGGGACTTTTGCACAGTACTGTAGAAAAATACACTTTTCCCAATTTAATATGGCGCTTTTTTTATAGATATAAATAAAAATGTGCAATGGGAACTCATTCTTATACTCTGACCAAATATCTTATCAAGAGCAGTGTGGATACCTTGCATACTGTAACTCACTATTCTCCGGTGTGGAATATATAGCCACACTGAGGTACACTCTCAGAAAAAGGGGTACAGCAGGAGTCCATTTCTGCTTCCCCAAGGTACAATCAGCACTTATGTACCCCCTAAGGTTAATTATAGGACCTCAAGGTACCTGTGTGAACCTTTTTAGGGTCTAAAAGGTACTTTTGTGTTCCAAAGCAAACAAGTACCCACTTCTGAGGGTACAACTACAGCACCTTTGAAGGTACTGCCCCAGTGACAAGCCTTTTACCCCTAAAGGTACAAATAGGCACTTTTTTTTCTGAGAGTGTGCGGTTTCCTCATTTAGAGTAATTGACCAGCAAATACCGAAAGGCCAGGAGCTGTCAATCCCAATACCGGATGCAAATCAAATGAACGCTGCTCATTCCAAGACAAAAACACCTTTGTTTGTTCATGCGACACAGCACTAGAAGGTTCTTGAGGTTTACTGACTGTGGGAGAGATGGAAGGCTCAATCTCATAACCATCAGAACACTTGTGAGAAGTAATGAAGTGAACGTCGGAGGCAAGGGAACGGACCTGCGCACACGGCACAACACTCTCCAGGGACTTCAATGTGATTGAGGCACGGCGACACGCAGTGCACCTCGGAGCAGGTGGTCACCCCGTCTACGCACATGCAGGACATGCAGGGAGTGCTGGAGGCCAACCAGGTGCTGCCTTCCTCGTGTTCACGCCCGTCGTACTTACAGCCTGCGAGGAACAGGTACAGCTGTGTCACAAGCGATGTACAGACTGGCCAATTACACTGAGAACTTGACAACACTGTTTTGGGGCCTGTGTGTGTGTGTGTGCGCGAAAGCAATGAGTCCCTTAGAACAAGAAAGGTCAAACTCATTTTTTCATTTAGGACCACAATTGCACTAAGCACTTCATGCATTCTTGAAGTGTAGAACATAAGCCCCACATACTGTATGATACTGGAGTTAATTCATTGTTGCACTAAATGGACTGACCACTTAGAAATTATTTTAAGATTAGAACTTTAAAAAAGACAAATATAGACCACTTTTGTTCTCAGGGGCTCATACACAGTGCGTATCAAAAAAAAAAAAGGTAATCCAAATTCTGTGGGTTAATATACGTCGTTCATATCGTTTCACCATTTCTGCGCAATTTTCCAAGGAAGAGGGCGTCCTTAGCTCTTCATGGATACCACTGACTGCAACATTACTGTTGCGCATGACTGATTAACTGATCTTTGAAAATGGCAGAATCGAATTTCACTTTTCCAAGTTTTGTTTATCGATGGATGTCAGAAAAAAAGAGTCCATGAAAATCAGTTAAAGTCAGCACACTGCCCTCTGCCTACGCACCGACTCCTTCAACATGTCCACCTCCCCTTTCGATGCAAAGCTGACAGCAACGGAGCATGTCCTCAACTGCACGTCTCACCATAGCCGGATCATTTTGCAAAGCCTGAACTTCATTTCGAATGTGTTCTTGCAGTTCGTCAAGATCTCTGGGAGGAGTCACAAACACTTTGTTCTTCAAATGTCCCCAAAGGAAAAAATTACGTGTCAATTTCTGAATGTCTTTCATGCATTACCAAAATGAAATTCTAATCCACCATTTTCAAAGGTCATTTAATCTGGCATGCGCAACAGTAATGTTGCAGTCAGTGGTATCCATGAAGAGCTAAGGACATCCTCTTCCTTGGCAAATTGCATATAAATGGCAAAACTATAGAAATTTGGTATATTAACCCGTTGATGTTGGATTACCTTTTTTTTGATACGCACTGTATTGTGTGCATTATAAATTTGTTGGCGCACACATGCATGTGTGTGTTTGTACAATGTGCGTGCGTTTGTGTACACAAGTTGCCAAGCTGCGATTTCCTGAAATGGAACAAGCACAGACACAACATGCATTCCAGGCCACAGCCATTATAATCACAATCATTATTACACAGTAATCATGGTGGCTGAACGACCAGTAAGATGTGCTTGATTTCTTCCACAGCAAAATATATAATCAATGATACCAAAGAGAGCAGTTGGACAAGTGAAGGTACAAAGCATTATTAATCATTTTCAGTGTTGTGACTCAGGCTTGGGAAAACAAAATTGAGACTGTCAAGCTTTGCAGACATAATAATCACAATCGTGTAATTATAATAAATGCTTTCAATAATGCAATTCAAAGTGTTTTTAATTTCGTATTGTCATCAGGCACCTGGCTTTAATATTTTTGATAGATCTGGCCAAAATTGATTCACAAAGGCTGTAATAATTTTATTGTTGATTTTTAAATTTCATTTATTAAATGAATTTAAAATGGTAGATTCTCTCACACGTAATCAAGTGGAGTCAGGACCCCACCCCCCCCCCCCACACCCGCCCCTTTACCACATGAATGCTCCAGTCCCGTTCTCATTTTCCCTTGTGAGATCATGTTTCTTTCCCAACTTGTCAATCAGCAGTGTTTGCCTTCTGCCCTCGGTTTGTAACCGTATAAAAATGTGGACCCTTCTTCACCAGTTGACTTTTTCAATCTCAAACCAGAAAGTAGTCTGTGACCTCCATAAACTGTATAAAACGATGGACAAAGCAATCGTGGCGTCACCCATTGGTTTCAGCATACCGTTTTGGAAGCCTCGATTTTGGCAATTTGAATAGTGCCATTTTATTATTTTGAAACCGGATGTGACTCCTATTGGACGAGAGCGTGAATTGAATATCCAGGGAGGAGCGAGAGGTGGATCTGACCGTATCAGACGAGGACCAGAGGATAGCCACGCCCCTAAAGCATATCTGGCTTTATCCTTTATTCTAGTCTATTTGGGACCATGATTTACAAAAATGAACATCATGATATATCGGAGGAGACCTGAAACTTGCGATAGACACCATAAAGTAGCGTGGAAAATCATGACTGAAATAATAAATCCGGTGGGAAAGTAGGGTCATTTTCTCATAGACTTCTATAAGTTTGAACTTCTTTCAGCAACCACTGACATCGCCATCTGCTGGTCATTAAATAGAATGCAAATTTTAGAGATTTCTGCATTTGCCTTACTTCAGACCCGGGTGATCTTTTTATACAGTCTATGGTTACATCCCTAGAGTGAACATTAAGGTTTTGATACTTGCTGTTGCCATTGGAGGATTTGTCTGTTCCTTGGGAACTGAATGTCGATTTCATTTCTGTTTGAGGCTATATTGGGAGGGGCAGGCTTACGTTGGGTTTTTATTTGTATCTCTAATTGTTCATGTCCTTTTCACGCTTGTTGATGGCTGGAGGCCCTTGTCTTCAGACATAGATGTTGAATGTTTCAGTGAATTTCACAGATTTCTTAATTTTAAGTTGAATTCTGTGGAGTTAAAGGTAGATCCAACAAATTGAGCTGCCTGTCAAATTCGGAAATTTACTTACCAGTTAATGTTTTTCATATAAATTGCAAATTAAATAGAATAAATTTGTTTTATGTTGGAAAACTGTTGATGTGCTCTTGTAAGTTATTCAGAGTGATGCACGTTCAGTGAGTATTTTAACTGCTGAATTCAGAAGTTGTACTACTTTCATTTAAACTTTACTTTCCCAACATTGTTGAGATACCATCTTATTATCATGAAGGGATTGCATCATTCTCTGCCAGCTATATGAGACGCCACAAAACATGATTAAAAAAAATTCCACCTGCAATCAAGTAGCAAATGACTATACTTCAGCAGAGTTACCACAAAAGAGAACTGACAGTGAATTCCATCACCACAAATGACACTTTATAGAGATATCAGGGGGATAGTGACCAAGCTTTATGAATTACACATGAAGTCATTCTAGTCAGGCTGCCTGTTTCTTACATGGTCTAAAAAGTGTGTCATTTCAGCGAGACTCCACCTTGCCTATGTTAGCAGAATTTAGTCCAAATACAGTAATTCTGTGGCTCCCAACTGCAGTGCATCTTTGATTCTGGCTTTACATGTATGGGACTGAGGAGTGTGATTGGTCCCATGGCTGTATGTTTATGGTATAATGAGTTTGATTGGTGGCCGGGCTGTAGGTGTATAGGGCTGAGGAGTGTGAATGATCCCCTGCAGTGCATGAATTGAACCAAAAGAGATGCCAATGCCCAAATCCAGCACTCGTATGACATAAGCATCACTTTTTTCTTGGATATATTTCTATTTATTCATATCAGTCGCCATTGGAAAGAGTAGAAATCACAGATAATCACACCCAAATAAGGTGAAATTAGATCCTACTTCACTCTCATAAATACTTTGCTGATGAGACCTTTACAATTAAAGAAAACGTCTTATAAGCAATGCGAATAAAAGATAATTTAGCGGTTACATTCTAATTGAGGCCTATCATATGAAACCATCAAGTCATTTTGATATTACACAAAGTACATCAGGGTTAGTCTGAATAGTATCACATCATTGTTACTAAAAGCAATGCACAGCATTTCATAGAAAGGCTGACACTGTTAACCGCATACTTAAACGTGCACAAGAAAGGTAAACACTGGAAACCAATAAACAACGATATTTTCTGCAATGTAATGCAATCTACGCGGAAAGCAAGATGCGTCAATGTGGTAAAATATACTACTCAAAATTTGATAGGGATCATAGGAATTTTTTTGTGAAATGACATGCAAATTTGGTAACTGCTGCTGATGAACAATATATTGGATAAATGACATGCAGTCAGACACAAAACACATTTGCAAGTGCATTTAATGACATTAAATGAGTGTGCAGCCTCACACTTTTGGCTTTCATTTAACACTTCATGGTTTCACCTCTGACATGTAAAGTGAAAACAGACAGTGTTTGTTTGATGTTTCATTACCACAGTTAATGTCAATAACGGGTATGGCCTCCCCTAGCTTGCATGACGGCTTGACAACGTCGGGTCATACTGTCAATCAGAACCCGGATGCTTGCAATTGGGATGTTGTTCTATTCTTCAACAAGGGCATTTCCGAGCTCTTCTAGAGTTGTGGGTTGTGCCCTACGACCGGAAATGGCGACCTGCAGCATGTTGCACACATGCTCGATAGGGTTTAGGTCCGGCGAACGCGCGGGCCAGTCCATGCGGACAATTGTCTCCTGCTCTAGGAATTGATTCACCACCCTAGCATGATGGGGACAGGCATTATCATCCATCAAGATGAAATCAGGGCCAACAGCACCAGCGTATGGTCTTACGTACACATTGAGGATCTCATCCCTGTACCGTACCCTGTCATCGCCCCCTCCCCATGACATGCAGGTCCATTCTGCCGTTCCTGCTTATTCCTCCCCAGACCATAATTGATCTGCCACCATAACGGTCATGTTCGTTGATGTAGGCATCATTAAATCGCTCACGTTGTCTTCGCCACACCCGTTGCCTCCTGTCAGTAAAGTCCAAGCAATATCGGGACTCATCAGTAAAGAGAACTGGAGCCCAATCGTTGTGTGTCCATGTGACATGATCGTGAGCCCAATCCAAACGTTCATGCCTATGACGCACGGTCAGTGGGATTCGAACACATGGCCTTTTCGAGTTGAGGCTGGCAGTATGAAGACGATTCCGTATCGTCTGAGTGGATACCCTGGCCCCCGAGGCGTTATGAAGGTCATTTTGTGGGGTGGTGGCTGTCCAGAAAGGATGACGGCGTGCCTGAAGTGTGAGAAAGTGGTCTTGTCGTTGTGTAGTCGATCTCTGACGACCACCCCCATGACGGTGTGCTGCTGTACCAAACGTTTGATGCCGGTTCCACGCTCTGTTCACAACACTTTGGCTGACGTTAAGTGCATTAGCAACGTGACGCCAGGAGAAGCCAGAGTCAAGCATTCCGATGCATCTTCCTAATTGCTCTGAAGTCAATCGACGTCTAAGACGTTGAGGAGACATTGTTATTGCTAAATGTAATGCAAAAAATTTGGGAACTTCCACACACGTCTGAGTTGAAATGGTGAGGTGTTAGTCAAAGCCAAAATGTGAGGCTGCATGCTCATTTAATGTCATGAAATGCATGTGCAAATGTGTTTCGTGTCTGACTGCATGTCATTTATCCAATATATTGTTCATCAGTGGCAGTTACCAAATTTGCTTGTCATTTCACAAAAAAATTCCTATGATCCCTATCAAATTTTGAGTAGTATATAGTATAGTTGTAATGTAGATAAAGTATTAGTGCGAAGTCCAAATAAGAGTTCACAGGGTATTACAATTTAGTTACAGACAGAAAAATATTTGTGTTTACTTCATGCATTGTCACTAGCAAAGTCACAGGCCATAATCATAGCGATGTCTTTAGGCTGACTCTTGCCTTGCTGCATAAATTCTGCCATTTCATTTCATAAGATTTCAATCAGAGTTTTCCAAATCCGCTCAAGATGTCAAAAAAAACCCCAAGAAACGTTCCTAAATCGTACCTTATTCATCAACCTGCCTTTTGTTTACAGTTTTGCGTAAGAGCTTTCGTCTGTGGTCTCATCTACCAACCAGGGGGAATAAAGGACCACCCTTAATGTGCCATGTTATCTTGCTGTTGATGCTGCTTGCAATAGCAGGAATTAAATAATTCTGGTTGTTTTTGACATAAAAGTAAAAAAATCGGACGATGTCCTCAAACGTTGGGCTAGCATCATATTCAGAGAGCAACCCCATATTATTTTTCTTTGTATTTTTTTTTTTTTTTTACCCATTTCAACAAGGACATTCCAGCGTTGACTCAGTGTTAGCTTGCTATATTTTACAAAGACGCAGTTATGCGGCTGTTTCGAGGGGCATACCTAGACTCACTTGGAGGTGGCAGTACTCCACAAGAAGTAAGGTTACTCATGCGTATGAGATCAGAAGTGCAGGTGCTCAGCACCAGTGAGTACCGGCCTTTTTCAAGCCCTGATATCCTGCCTGTAGGTGTATGGGACTGATGAGTGTGACAGGTCGCTTGACTGTATGTTTCTGATTCAGGTGAATGTGACATGTAAAGCAGCCCTGGGACAAAGGCAGATAGAAACAGTACCTCTGCATCGTGGACAGCAGGTTCCTGGATCCGTTACTTGGTGCATACAGGTCAGCTTGGGGCATTCAATGGCAGAGCAGAGGATATTACCACCCTGAAACACAAAAAGTCAACTTTCATTGTGAGAGTGACTGTTTTTCTTTTATGAGCATTTCCACAGTTCACATGCCATTCTATTCTTTAATTAACCCTTTTGCACAGATATAGACGCCGGCGTCCGTGAATTCCGAAATTTAATTCCTAAATAATTCTGTAATTGAATTTCCAAATGTCTTGCTTCACTGGAATAATTTTCCACAGTCTCTGTGACACAAATAATGAGTTATAAAGTCTTAAATAGGCTCATGCACAACAGGAAAAATTTGGAATTATTTGTATTCTGCACAAAGTTCCTTTGCTCCGCGGTAACATTCTCTTGTTGCTTACTGCTGATTTTTCAACTATTCCATTACTCTTTATAATTAATTCTTTCTGTGCCCAACTTATAATAATTTTACAGGTGTTCTCTTCATTGCTGATCACAGACCAACCAATTAATTTGATGTTGTTTATATTTTGAGATGTGCTACTGAGAAGCAGGTACTATAAGCATTTATTTATGATATACTGACAATGTGCATTAGCAGTGCATTATTCGTGAAAGTAATGTTGTGGTGATTGCATCTTTCGTGCTCTCATCCTAAGAGAGATGGGATTCATAGCGCCAGGAGAAGAACAGGGAATGTTCGCGCAGAAAGAGAGGGGCTTACATTACAGGAGCACTGGCGGCAGCCGTCCAGAGTGAAGTCATCCCCGTCACCATATAGCACACCGTCCAGGAAGCAGTCCTCACACTGAGGACAACACTGCCCCAGTAAGGCAGGAGAGGGGTGACTACAAGGGGGCTTACACACCACCTCTGTGCAGCGCACCTCACCTTTCTGCAGAACATTATGCAGAGAGACACACAAACAAATACACAGGTGAGTCACAGAGAGGGTTAAACAAGGTGTAATTGAAACAGGAGTCTTTCTCTTTTATTAAAAAGGTTTATTCACTGACCGTATAGTGTTCAAAGCAATACTAGAAACCAGCAAAGCCAAGTTCATTGATATCATTTTAATAAAACACATAATTCACAAATAAATTTAGCTCAAACATTAATTTAACTACACAAATATTAATACGCACTCCACTTAATGAAAGACTTGCTCCGATGAATCGTAATTATATATCAGAGCATAATATATGCTGTTTACACAGCACGTTCCATCAAATTTATATACATTTATATTTATGTTACACTAATACATAGCATGTGCACAGTGTTTATACTTTTTTGTTTCACGAGTTTGACATGGTTGGAAGGGAAAATCAGTCAGGACAGAGAGCAAGAGAAAGCAAGAGAAAGGTAAAATGGGAGAGCAGAGGGAAAAGATAAAGAGAGGAGTAGTTGAACGCTTACTGCACAGGTACACTCCTGACAGTTGTCTGACAAAGGGACCCAGCGCAGCCCATCAGCATACTCCTGTCCCTGGTGCAAACACACTGCTGTGGGGGGACAGGGGGGTGCACATAGCATTTTAGCACTACGGATTCAATATGAAAGCAGTTCTGAAGACTGGGGGACGTTCAATGACGTAAAGACTAGACTGTGCGCTCTCTATTCTTGGTGCATTCCGCCATGGTCAATGGGCGCCAGCTTCCGTTTATGGCAAAGCGCACAGTAGACATAGTAAACACCCATGTTCAGAAATAAATATGATTGAAAAAATAAGGTAGCTATTGGGCACTTTTACAAATAAGGACATATTTATGAGAGAGAGCTTTCAGGATATAACCAATATGATCAAAATCAGGTGAACTGATCATTAAAAAAAACTCAAATATTTATCTATATAAGTAAAACTACAGTTTTAGAGAGAATTTAAAAACTTACACTATCAGTCAAAAGTTTTTGCACATGTTCAGAAATAAATATAATTAAAAAAAATAAGGTAGCTATTGGGCACTTTTACAAATAAGGACATACTTATGAGAGAAAGCTTTCAGGATATAACCAATATGATCAAAATCAGGTGAACTGATCATTAAAAAAAACTCAAATATTTATCTATATAAGTAAAACTACAGTTTTAGAGAGAATTTAAAAATTTACACTATCAGTCAAAAGTTTTTGCACACCCTAAGATCCTGTTAAGTCTTCATCTTATACAAGAACAAAATATAAAAAATTGTAACAATTACTGAAAATATTGGGGTGCGCAAAAACTTTTGACTGGTAGTGTATTTCTGCACGATCTGCACGGTTTTCACAGCCAACAGCGCAACAGGAACTAAACATTTTGACACATAAATCAAACGCATCGAAACTGATTAAAGCACTACGTGCTTTGTTTTGTCATGACCAGATGTTAAAGCCAACTTACCACAAGAAAGGGGGCTTTGCGCGGTCTAGTTTTTTTTCCTCTTTGTCATTTGGGGCGTTATATGAATACAGTTGTCACAAGATGTGATTGTGTTAAAGGGGAATCAGTGGGGTGCCAGTGTTGCTGAGGCAACTGGTCATCAGGGAGAAAAATAACCAGTTTGGAAGTATGGATTATTGATACGGAAAGGCTGCAGCCAAACCTCACCTCAGTCGGCATCAATTTTCTCAGCTGCATGGAAAAAAAGCGCTGGCGGGTGAACTCAGATAAACGTTCATCACGAGGTGAGATCTGAGACTGCAGCGCAATTATGTTTCAAAAGCACCGATCTAGAGAAATGGCACATTATAATGATGAGGCTCAGAAATTCGCACAATATGGAAAAACAGCATTAGCGCTGCAGCCTCTGCACCTGAGCATGGCACTTCCATCAGGAGACAAAAACACTCAGTAGTACTATAGCTAATTCAAGTCCAATGATGCTCAGTTAATGGATGACAACCCGCTGTGTTGCCCTGAAGAGACTGCCGTCTGCGCAGCAGGCTGAGAGAGTGTTACCTGGGCACCTGGGACAGCACTGGTCGGGCGGGGTGACTGGGTTCTTGCAGGGGGTTGGGGGGCAGACCTGGGGGGTGCAGGCGACTGTTCCCCGTGTGCAGCTGCAGCGCAGGCAAGGGTTGGAGCTGGCAGTGAAGGTCTGACCAGAGGTGTACTGAATTCCCTCGTACAGACAGGCGTCGCACGCCGGGCAACAGCCCGCTGAGGGCACAGGGTGGGAGCACTTCTGCTGGCACGGCTTCCTGCGACATGTGACTACCTCATTCTGCCAGTAAGAGAGAGAATTCTTACCTCGGTTAGATATACCTCATTTGCCTTCATCTTCTAATGCGCTGTGCACATAGGCTTTGGCAATATGTAAGTGTATTTCATGCCTGTGAAGCGTGTGGGTGTGCTTGTGTGTGTGTGTGTGTGTGTGTGTGTGTGTGTATGTTTGTGTGAGAAATGCAAAAAGCGTCCCATATTTTCTTGCTGCACGATCAAGTGAGATTTAAAAATTAATCTTCAACAGAGGGCATGAAAAAGCGGATTGGCTTTCATCTCCATTTCCTGCACCGCAAAAACAAAATCTAACCAAGTATTTTAATCCTGTATTTAGGCTAAAAAAGTCATTTATGCTACCTTTTTAAAAAAAAAAAAAAAAAAGTAATTCTGCCTCTGATGCAAAATAATTTTGACTTATTTCTAGATTTGTCCATGGGGTAGGTGAAGTTATTTACCCCATGGACAAACCTAGAAATGAGCCAAAATGACGTTAAATCGGTGGCAGTATTTCTTTTTCTTAGAGTAAGGTAATAGATATTACTGGTTGTCTAAATACAAGATTGAAATACTTGGTGAGATTTTGTTTTTGCGGTATGCTTTGAGATGTCAGCCTGACATCCATATAATGTGTAAAGTTTGTGATCTAAAAAAACAATGTTCACTCTAATTAAACTGACAGGAACACACTGCGTCAGTCATAAGCACTGTTCAACCAGGCTACGTTAATCATGTGCCTCTCATCTGCAGATTACACCACCTGGATTTCCACATTTGGAATTGCCAGTCGGTAATTTCTCCTCTCCAGACATCACAGTGCATTATCACCTGTAGCTATGCATGGTGACAGCTGAAAGACATGCACTAGCCAGGGTTTTGGAGGAGGTAGCTAATGTAATTTTAACCGAGCTGACTTACAGCAACCCTTGCACTGGAAAATTTGAGCTAATTTTGCCTCATTTCTGTGGGCCCATGATCCATGGAGATGATTATTTTAGGTCTGGCAAGTTGCTTTTATGACAGCCCTAAATTAAATAGCTGAGTCACTTCCTGGACCAGACAAAAATCCAGAAAACATACTGACACCTGATTCAACTGTTGCTTGTGAAGCAAGAGCTACAGTAGGGTCAGATTCAGCAGCAGAAATACTGTCCTGACCTGAGCCAAAAAAAGTATCATGATGTTCAGTGTGCTCATCTTCACCAACAACAAGGAGCCTCAGGATAGCCTCAATTAAAACTGGTCCAAAAACATTACAGCACATAATCACATGCTAAAAGGAAATTTGACTGGCATAAGGCCCTGGAACACTTAACGATGACAGAATACCTGTCCAAGGTGAATACCATAACAGAATACCATAACAGAAAACAAAGTCAGTAAGTACAGAACTAAATACTTTGTTATTCCATAAAAAGGATTAACCAATGCAATGTTGGTTCAGGAGTATCCAAAATATGTGGGAGTTCCAGACTGCATTTGGTGATTGTAGGAATGCATGAATGCAAAGAACTTCTGAAGTTGATACTAGAGCTCCAACACAATTTCATTGATTTGTTTGACAGAACTGATGTTCGTTTGCAGTGTATTTGCATATCGTACGCTCTGGAATTCCGCATGCCTTGTGTGACAATACTCGACTCACTTACCAGGCAGGTGCACGTGCCGCAGCGGTCGGATGGGGAGTCGAAGGAAACGCCGCTCTCATACACCTGTCCCTTTTGCTTACAGCGCCCCGTGCAAACAGGACAGCACTCACCCGGAGGGGTGATGGGGTTTTGGCAGGAGGTTGGGCTACAGGCCACTGGGACGCATGTGACCCTCCCATTCTGAAAACACCAACACACAATGGGTGGCTCAGTCAGAACAACAGATTACCAGTGGCGGTCCGTCAGCAGAAACAAAGGCCAGAAATAACCTCACCTTTCACTGCTTAATGACCTAAACCTCTCGCAGTTTACTTCTCCCGATTAGCAACAGTTGCTTAGACTAATTGATAGAACCGACGAGAGTCTAATATATTTTTGAAAGCCTTGTTATGCATTGCACCATGAAATTATAAGGCGTTTTCTTCCACATATAAATGACTATGTAAAATATCAATATGTCTTTAAAATTTCTGCGCTAGTGCAGCTTGTGAAACAGCACAGATTTGCGTAATTAGTTTGTGAGGCTCATTGAGTAATAAGACACGAGAATCCGTTCTATAGTCTGAATGTAGTCACGGCTAAAGGGCATTCTTGGGTACGATGCACAGTTGAGTGATGGCGAAAGTAATTGCTGCGAAGTCAGCGAAAGTTTTGGATTTTTTGCATTTATGTCTCCATCCAATCAATTATATATGCATATATATATATATATATATAAATTATATATATATATATATATATATATATAAATTATATAAATGCCAGCAATAGGCATTAATTTTTTTCATTATCATTTCTTATTATGGAAAATGGATTGGTCTTGGTCATTCAGTCGATAAATTGTTTGAATGTTAATCAGGCGAACTTGAATGAGAACAGTGAGAGGACAGTCGAGCAGTAAAGGGTGAGGTTACTGAAGCCCCTCTGAACATGTGACCACACACCGCTGCAGATAACAAACTCTTCTGTTCTTCTGGTGCAGAACTTTTACTTTAATATTGTTTTCATAAAAGCAAACGAGAACAACAAAAAGCTGGAGTCAAACTGATTTTGGGAGGCAACTATTAAACAAGCCCCCTGGAGAGTTTCCTGAAGCCAAAAACAAACCCAAGGCAAACAAAGCCTGAAAGTGCATTTAAATTTGAAACCTTGTTCATGCATATTCTCTGGACATAACATTAACATTTCCATTCATATTCTAATGAACAAAATAACTGTGCCCAGAGCATGCACTTATGTAGCAACAGACAATTTCTCTTAAATACAGCTAATTTCATTTGATACTTGGAAGACTGCATATGGATATGGCTTTGCACTGAATTTTGAAAGATACGTCTGCCATTTGAGTCCATCCCATTTGAAGCATGGACAGCAAATCTCAACAAAAAAGACAGGATGGTGAAATAAATTATAATGTCAGTTGCTCTTGTGATATTGCTCAATCACTGTCTTGTAATATTGTCTATTTTCAACATGAACAGGAGCAAGACGATTACGCTTGGTAAAGTTCTTTATCTGCATTTCAGAACAAAGCAACAAGATGAATTGCTTGTTTTCCATGCCCATGAAGTTCTGTTGTGTTTTCATGCCACATCAGGTTTGGAATTCCACTAAAAATTTTCTATATACTTAATGGCAATAACTGTTATCCAAGACAATCCATATGATTTCTTCCAACTTAAGCAGATATTACTGTTGGGCACCCATCCTCGGTAATCATGTCTGGTTTGCCACCTGCCGTGTCATGTCAACCACAACTCTTGTGAACATAGCATAAGCCATACCAGGCACGTGCAGCGTTGACACTTGTTTTTTGGGTCCAAGAAGTGTTCCCCGTTATTGCAGTCTCGTCCATTAAAGTGGCACCTATCACACACAGGGCAGGAGCAGATGTCTTTGGCCGGGTGCGTGCAGGTAACCTTGGCGCACCGCTTGGAGCTGCAGGTAACCTCGCCGCCCTATAGAAGGCAAACAGACATAAAATAGCAGGGCAGAGGCAGGAGGATCAACCTAAAACTCGAAGAGGCAAAGCTGCAGAGCGCTTTAACATCGCAGCCCATTTTGAGCAATTCTTTTTATACACTAAAATACCTGCCAGCATCAATCTCCACGAGAACAGAAAATATGTCTGGACAATCTACTCTGTATATGTAGCCAGGCAAAAATTTAAACACTGAACAGCAGAAAATCTGACTTTTTATATTCCACAAGCGATATGTTGTGAGATAAGTATGAAACACACAATCAAAATCATACCATATTAATATTACCAATATAAGCATCATCAGACAGGTAAAACCCCAAAAAATTAGAGGTATAATCACAGGTTCCACTAAGAATGTTGTATAGATGATTATTTGTTCCTGTAGTAAGGCTTATATTGGAAAAAACAATGCGAGAACTTAGGAAGAGAATAGCAGAACATCGTAGCACTATTCGGTGCAATAAGTTAACTTATCCTATACATTCATGAAGATATACAGGAATTGAGAAGGTAGAAGTCCCTAGGAGAGGGGGAGAAATAGAAAATTTGTAACTGAGACAGGAGGCTTACTGGATTTATTTTCTTAATGCTCTGATTCTTCATTTTTAACTGTCAAATTTGATTTGAGACCATTTTTATGAATATCTCGTTGGAAGGTCTATTTGTGTGGTGGTTGCCTCCTGATGTTTCATAGATCTTAACCAATTATTTGGGTAATTTCATTAGTGTTTTTAAAAATGCTGTGTTAATGTGTAAGTCAGGCTTTGTTTCTTGTCTTTTTCTATGGCACGTGGAAATTGGTATCTTTTTGAACTACACTGATTCATGGGTATGACTATTGTTGATTAATAACTAACTGAGAACACCTGGATGACCACAACCTTTAATTAAACCGTTTGAGAATTGTTTGCCTTTGCCACAAACCCTGATGAAGCCAGCTTCTCTGGTGAAACGTTGGTAATATTAAACTGCATGGAATTTGAGTGTGCAATTATTTGATCATTTTTAATATCATTCCTCTCCCTGCTCTTTACTTATCAAGCTCAATTTGTCAAAAGGTGCGTCAAGGCCAGAGCCAAGATGCCAAACTACCACTGTATCTACTTGAGCATGCTTCAATGAACTATTTAATATATGATAAAAGACAATACCCTTTTAGAACCTGTTTTTAATACTTCAATGGAATGCATCCAAAAATCAAACTTCTGAACATTTGGAATAGCTGAAGTGACCCACTGTATATTTCATATATTGACAGCACATCTTTCATCTCTGTCGGCAAAAGATACTGTCACTGAGGTAGGCCTAGCTGTAAAAATCCTACTCATCATCATTTGAGTGAATGAATAGCATGAATTAATGTATGAAATACATGAGCTCCATGCGAACGAACAATGCAAGAGCCATACTGATAAAGGAACACCAACCTAAGCATTTTGCCCTCACATAACCCTAACCACCCCTTAATTAAAGCATAAAATATCTCTCAGGGAATGCACATATGGTCAGGATTATGGGATTAAAAGATTGAGGGGCAAAGTATCAATCTAACATACCGTAGCTTGGATCTATAAATAAATTATTCCCTAACTCTATTTCTACATCACTCTTTTTTCTTACCTTCTCACTCACACTGTCTATCGCTTATGCTCACTTTCACCCCGTAGAACTCCCACCATTTATGGCAAATCTGGGCATGACATTTTTATGGTGTAAGACACTGCGCCTTCACGTTTGAGATTTTAGGGCCTGTCAGAAAGGCTGTTTGTCGTTACATTAATCCTATTAACAATGGCAGGCAGGAGTGTGGAGGCAGGGAGGATCTCACCAAGCATCGACACTCTTCACACTTCCCTTTAGGTCCAGGGACAATGTCTCCATCAATGTAGGTCCTGCCCTCAAAAACACATCCTGCAGACACACAGTCAAAGATGCCATTCAACACCTAGAATGCCATGAAAAAGTATCCCCTTCCTGACTTCTTGCATTTTTTGCATATTTGTCATACATGTTTAAGACCTTCAAGCAAAATACCAGCCAAATGCAACGCGAGCACACAAAAAAATACGATTTTTAATAATTTTGACTTATGGAAAATTTTGCCCCTCTAGTTATGCAATCAAAATTTAAGGTTATGGGTCCCAATCTAATATTTAACCTGGGTCCTTTCTGAGTGGATTTTGCATGTTCTCCCTGTGTGTGCGTGGGTTTCCTCTGGGTACTCCAGTTTCCCTCAACAGTTCAAAGATATGCACGTCAGGCTATGTGGAGACTGTAAATTACCTGTAGTACCAGTAGTGTGTGACTGAATGATGTTTGAATGGTGTGTGCACCCTGAGCTGGATTGGTGAGCTCTCCAGAATTTCTTCCTGCCTTTCGCCCACTGTCAGCTGAGAGGCTCCAGCTCACCCACAACCTCAGTGAGGGAAAAGCGAGAAGCAGTATAGATAATTGATGGATGGATGGATGAGTTAAACTGGAGTAAACAAACCCAATATTTTGGAATGTTTTTTTTTTTTTGCGGAAAATTTGTAGCGGCAACTAATATGTTGTAACATCTTGATACTATGGCTTCTGATGACGTATGCAGAAAGCAGGCAATACATTTGTGCAGCTTCAAGCTGAAATGCTCCTGTTTTACAAATAGAAATACCAACAACATACTGCGATTGACCCAGTCCAACATCTGGGCCATGCTAGTGCAGTGAGGGTTTCCCCACTATTTCCCCCCCACTCCAACACCTACTTTATCCCTGTAGCCCCAACTGTACCGTAACATTGAAAAAGTCCATATTAAAATGTACCATTTCCAATTAAGAAAAACACTCTTGACTCACAGGTCCCAGATTACCGTGCGCCCCCCCGGCATGCTAGTCCAGGCCCAACCACAGGACGAGGGAAGTGGACAGACAGAAAAAGCACAAGCTAGTTTGCATCCCGATACACTAAAATCCACTTCCCAGCTGCTAACGACCAACTGATCAGACTTTATGTGGTCTAATATTTTCACCACCACGCCAAGCTAGGCTACACAAAGCTGCAGTGTTTTTCTAGGCCATCAAACACATGTAGGCACTGGTTATTAGAGCCACAGTTTCTAAGTATTAAATGCCATCGACTATTATGTTACAGACAGATTGCCTTTCCATTATTTTAACTGGATCAGATCTTCCAAACACTTATACCTGGTTAATGTGGGTTGTAATTATTGACAATAAACTCCACCACCTTCTTGACTTACAATTTTTCTGCCAGAGTCTTTGATATTTTTTTCTAATAATATAACAGTTATTCAGTGTTTGACAACAGAGGAATCGAAGTGTAGATGGACAGATTTCAACGTTTCCGGATTTTCACTGTCTGGCTCTGCCGTACAGCGATCCGAATTTACTCTCAAAACACTTGAATTACTGATAGCTGAAAGGGTATTTTGACATTTTTACCAAATAAAACATAAAGTTACCAAACGTAGCTTTAAGCTCCTCCAGGAACTGGGAAAAAATGATACTAGTTTTAACTAACATACAGAGCATGTGTGCGAAGGGGGAGCTGAACAGTGCGTGCACAAGAAGTGATTGACATTGTGTTAGAAACTTCTCCTGGCTCTGATTGGTTCATTATGCCCAGGTCATTAGAAGCACTGGGAGGAGCAAAATGTACCAGGGCTTCCGCCAAAATATTTTTCAGAGGGGGATTTCCCCCTTTCCAACTTTTTTTGGGGGGGATTTTCAATTTGTCAAGGGGGATTTCAGAATGTAACGGCTAGCTGTCACAACCATAAGAGACTGTAACAACTATTCATTTAGGATATTCAGATGAACTGAAACAAGACAAAAGTTCTCACAAAAATAAAACATTTATTCAACAAAAGTAATTACTGCACTCAGTGACTGAGTGACCATGTAAAAGTTGAAAAATAAAAAATACAAGTTAGAACTGCCATTGACTATAATCAGATAATGGATATTACGCGACAGAATGGTATGCTTTAGAACAGGACTGGGCTTGACTAGATTCTCTAGTCAACAAACAAACCTGCAAAGACACAAAAAATAGCAGTGCTTTCGCTAAGCAGCGCGATTCTCGGTCGCCACGTATATCTGCATGGAACCTCTACGAGAAAAAAACGAAATTGACAAGAACGGAAGGCGACACTTTGGAAACCGTTATCGTACACCCATAAATTAAAGACTGGCATTGACAGCATGAAAAAAAAAATCATTAACGTACAAGCCATATCCCCCATTATAAAAATTATTCACTTGATTTGAAGCGAGTCCGGTGAATAAACATTTTAATGAATAGACGACAGGTGCAGACGGCGCAAACCTTGTCCCCAAGGCGAAAATAAGTACAGTGCTGGGCAGGCTAGTGATTACCATGTCTGAAATTAGGGACGACGTAGGCCATGAAGATGTATAGCCACTGCCCTGATTGCGGTGCTGCGCAACGAAAGGGAAGATTCAAGATCATTTGCGGTCAGCGGCCAGCAGCAAGGCAGAAAACGTACCCAGTGATTGGCTAGTTACTCTCTGAATGTCCAATCTGCTCAAATTTTGTGGGCGTGAATGAACGTGCGAGTCAAGCAATACTTGTATAGGTACTTTAAAGCCGCTTGCACACTGGACGCGGAACAAATTTTTCGCACAACAGATTACATTGACTTTGAACGTAATCTGTCGCGCGAAAAATTCGTTTCGCGTCCAGTGTTCAAGCAGCTTAATTCATTGAAAACGTGCGGGAATCGCCCGCTTTGACCATTTTTTCTTGCGGGCGATAGGGCAGTTTATACGGGAATCCCGCAATCGCGCTGCTTGGCGGAAGCCCTGTGTACCAGATTTTTTTTTTTAATAGATTACCTGTCTCATGTTCTACTGTCAGTATAAAATAAGTTTCAGCAAATATGAAATAAAATATTTTCATAAAAGTTACCAACTGCAGCTTAAATGGGTTTTCAATAAATTGGATGTGTTTGGATATGAGAGGTTCTACCATGTTGTATATGAAGGCAATCATTTCAAAGCCATTTTAAGAGCTTGGGGACTCCAGTAAACCGCAATGAGAGCCTTTATTTCGAAAAGGAGAAAACTTGGCTCAGTAATGAATCTTCTCACGGCAGCTTGCCTACCAAAATTCCTCCAAGAGCTCACCAACTAGTCATCCGAGATATCAAAAAAAAAAAAAGCACAGAGGAACATGTAGGGAACTGCAGGCTTCACTTGCCTCAGAAAAGGTCAATATTTATGATTCTACCATTAGGTATGGCTTGGTTAAGTTCATACTCAATAACCCTCTAATGTGGCTGAAATAAAACAATTCTGCAATGAAGTGTGGGATGAAATGCCTCGGCAGCAATCAGAAAGACTGATCTCCAGTTATTGAAAGCATTCAGTAGCAGTTGTCGTATTTGAAGGTGGCCCAAGCAGTCATTACGTTTAGTAATTTGCTTTTTCCTATGGCTGATATAGGTGTGGGCTAACATTTTTCCTTCAATAAATGAAAATGTTAAAAACTGAATTTTCTATCTCTCCATGTCTTCGGGGTGTCATATACATTTTGTTATATTCAAAAATAGAGGAAATCAGAAAGGGGGCAAACACTTTTTCCTGGCACTATACACTGCGGTGAAAAAGTATTTTCCCCCTTCCTGATTTCTTATTTTCTTCTATGTTTGTCACCCTCAAATCGTTAGCCTTATAGCATAATTGCCTAAGTCATTTTTTGTCTTAAAAAAATTTGGAAAAAAGCTATCCAAACGTACCTGGCCTCATGTGAAAAAGAAATCCACAGCGAACCACGGTGTGAGCCATTATCCACAAATGGAGAAAACTTGGAACAGTGCTGAACCTTCCCAGGAGTGGCCGGCCTACCAAAATTACTCTAAGAGAGCATCGATGACTCATCCAGGAGGTCACGAAAGAACCAGAACAGCATCTAAAGAACTGCAGGCATCACTTGCCTCAGTTAAAGTCAGTGTTCATGATTCAACAATAAGAAAGAGACTGGTCAAAAATGGCATCCATGGGAGAGTTCCAAGGCAAAAATCACTGCTGACCAAAAAGAACACAAAGTCTCCTCTCACAATTACCAAAAAACATCTTGATGATCCCCAACCCTTTTGGAAAAATATTCTGTGGACTGACAAGACAAAAGCTGAACTTTTTGGAAGGTATGCCTCCCGCTACATCTGGCGTAAAACTAACATAGCATGATGGTGGTAGAGTGATGGTCTGGGGCTGCTTTGCTGCTTCAGGATGTGGACAACTTGCCGTAATTGATGGCATTGAATTGAATTCTGCTCTCTCCCAGAGAATCCTGAAGGAGAATGTCCGACCATCAGTTTGTGACCTCAAACTCAAGCGCACTTGGGTTATGCAGCAGGACAATGATCAGAAACACACCAGCAAGTCCACCTCTGAATGGCTTAAAAAGAACAAAATGAAGGTTTTGGAGTGGCCTTATCAAAGTCCGGACTTAAATCTGATTGAGATGCCGTGGCATGACCTTAAACAGGCCATTCATGCTCCAATGTGGCTGAATTAAATCAATTCTGCAAAGAAGAGTGGGCCAAAATTTCTCTACAGTGATGTTAAAGACTCATTGCCAGTTATCACAAACGCTTGATTGCAGTTGTTGTCACTGAGGGTGGCACAACCAGTTATTAGGTTTAGGGGGCAATTGCTTTTTCACATAGGGCCAAGTAGGTTTGGATAGCTTTTTCCCTCAATAAATGAAATCATCATTTAAAAACTGCATTTTGTATTAACTCAGTTTATCTTTGTCTAATATTAAAATTTGTTTGATGATCTGAAACATTTACAGTAAAGGCCTTGACACACTGGATGCATAACGAATAAATGACACGAAAATGCGAAATGTTCGGATCAAAACTCTTCACTCAGGCTCCAACATGAATTTGCGACAGAAACTCGGGAAAACGAATTTACGAAGTTTTGACAGCTCACTCCGAAGCGGAAAAAGAGGGCAGAGGAAGAAGAGGAAAAATGGACTCATCCCTCAGTGATGAAGATCTTTTCCTCATCGCTCTTTCGAAGAAAAAAAGGTTTTGGGTTCAACCTCTGATACAAAGTAGGGATAGAGAAGGAAAGTTTCATCTCGAGAGGCGTTTTCTTTCGTAGATAAGTGATAACGTAAAATATCAATATATCTTTGTAATTTCTGTGCTCGTGAAACTGCACAAATTCGCGTAATTTGGTTTGCGAGGCTCATTAAGCAATAAGCCAGGAGAATCCGTTCTATACTATTCTGAATGTTGTTATGGCTGAAGGGCGTTGTTAGGCATGTTGCACAGCTGGGTGACAATTGTAAGGAAGGCGAAAATAAATGCTGTGAAGTCAGCGAAAGTTTTGGATTTTTTGCATCTATTGTATTGCCATCATTAGATTACCATATCAATTTCAAAAAAGTAGGCAATAGGCATTGACTTTTTCTTTATCAATTCTTATTATAGGTCATGCTTTGGTCTTGGTCATTCGGGCAATAAATTGTTTGTCAATAAGGCGAACTTAAACGCGAACAGCCTGAGTGCAATCGAGCGGTAAAGCATGAGGTCACAGAAAGCCCTCTGAACACCTGACGGCACGCCGCTGACCGAGAGGCTCTTGAGGCGGAGGAATATCTTGCAGTCTGTCTGAGGTGGGCAAGTTGTTAAAACATGATTGGTTGATGCGTTTGCTCGCAGTGCGAATGTTCGCAAAAATCGAACTCGATCCGAAAAGTGACAGGTTCACATTTTCGCAGCGTGATAATCGCATTCTGTGTGTAAAACCTCATGCCCAATTAGCAGTTCGAATATTTTTTTTTTCGTGCGAATTATTCGCACAAAAAAATGCATCCGGTGTGTCAAGGCTTTAAGTGTGACAAATATGCAAAAAAGTGATAAATCAGGAAGGGGCCTCAAATGCTTTTTCAAAGCACTGTATATTAAGACTTTGGTGCGTTAAGCCATTAAAATACCCAAGATTAGCTAGTTAGGCGACAAAGGAACACCTAAATTACCAAGCAGGTAGAGGTAGTACAACTAAGTGTGATTAAGTGAGACTCTCAAATAGAGTTTGTTTCACAGTGAGAAGAATGCTTTATGTTTATGTTTGCACACCAGTTGACTTCTGAGGATTTCTAATTTAATGCACTGTTTATTGCACAAGCCTACTGCTATTTTACAAACTTGCGGTATGACTTAATGGTCAGGTAAATGATACTCATCTCTATATAGCACAAGTCATTACAGTCAATGCACTTCACTGCATGAAGGGGCACTAGACACATCAGTCAGCCAGTGAAGTCGGTCCTATCCCACAATACCTTCACAGACTGGACAGTTGCAGGGCCCAATAGCAGGGTGCGAGCACTCAGTTGGTGAACAAATTTTCTTTACACAGTGAACTGTCCCAGCCTGGAGAGAAAAGATCAGTAAGACCTTCACCATGAGAAATGCAGGAAAGACACAAAAATACACCGACAGTGCACTGAGTTGTTCAGGTTAAAGGAGGACTATCATGGCTGGGAAAGTTGGGTGTTATTATTTCAATATCATGAAAAAAGCTCCTACAACTTTGTTTTCTTTATTTTGCGATTTCTTTCATTTTTGTGAGCGATTTTACAAAACTAGTGGACCGCGCCATTTTCGCCACAGCAGACGAAAATTCACCCACGATCCGCTTGGGGCGCTCCTAATCATCAGTGCGGCTGTCAGCGCCATGAATTTCCATTGTCCTGCGGTCCTGCATTGAGATTGTTGAATGACCGAGATATTCCCGCTTCCTCTATGGGACAGACAGGCGAGCTTGATTGTTACCTTTTTCTATCCGACACAACTTTAATTTAGAGGTGAACTAACATCAGAGGCCATTTGAAATGCTTACGGAAAGAAAAGTGCGATTTGAAGTCTGCTAATTACCAGCGAGGCTGGACAGCTGCCGTCACCTTGGCATAATTAGCTCACCTTAAATCAATTCCCATGTACTTTGCCTAACTTGTAATCAAGCCATGTATTCAGCCAACTGACCAATCAAAACCAAAATCAAGCCAATAATGATTTAGAAGAGATAATGAGAAGCAGACAAACCGAACCAGGCTACCGTGCTAGATTGAAATAATGTCAGTAATCTGAATAAATAGCAGACCTCTGAATTCCACCTCTCGTCGGAAAACTTTCACGTATTATTAAAAAAGATTTCTTAAAAATAAAATCATGTTAAGATGGCCCTGGTTTTTAAGCGTCTAAAAATATACACAAAGTAGAAAACGTTGTGTGAAGCGCATCAAACGTGAATGTGAGAGAGAAATTATTTTTGCATTGCAAGCAATGGACAAATGCACCGAAGACTGGGCAAGCACGTTCAGGCAAATCTATGCTGCAAATTTTAAACATTTTTTATTTAATAATTGAACAAGATTCGCACACAACGGCCAAATGTAATAATCAAGCAAACACATTCAGGCAAACTGCGTGCTGAACTAAGCAAAGTTAAGGTCTTCATAATCATCCTCCTCTACTCGACAACTGCTTTCACCCCCTTCCCATTTACTTGGCTCAATTTGCAATCAAACAGTTGATTCGCTCAATGAACAATTTTAAATTGGTTGGTAGTCTAATTCATTTAGATATCCATGTATTCAGACATTTTGACATCGCATGCATCATGCACGAATGCATGTGGCAGCCGCAGTGACGTTATGATCTCGCAACTTCTCATGCTACTTGTGGCGTTAATGGCGGCCTCCTGGAAACAGCAATTTCGGCTAATTAATGGTCGTTTAAAAGAACAGGGGCTATGTATGGACAAAAAAATCGACCGTGGATATTATGTTGGAGTTAATTACTATAAGATTAAGTCCAAACGTGTAGGTCAGTATAGTCCTCCTTTAAGCTTCTCGCTGAAAGCAGATCCCAACAGATGATGAAACTACAGGCTTCATCTTACACCTAAGCACAAAGCTGATCTGGAGGACAACTATGGACTACAGTAAGAATAAAGAGAGATGAGTAAGGAGTGCTTTCTATGCTTCAGTTCTACAATCATGGTCCTGAAGAGCCACATCCTCAGCTGGTTTTTGCTCTCACCTGATAATCAACTACCAAACAAACCAGAAGTAATGGTAACTGTGTTGAATTGTTCTTGTTTACTAGGTCGAGGCCTTTAAGAAAGACCAGCAGAACCTGCAGCTCTCCAAGACCACAGTTTTTGTTCCTTGTTCCAATTTATCACATAGATCTAAGGACACAATAGACTTGAGGGTGCTACATAAGCTGGATGCTGCAGAGCCGGAGAGTCATAAGGAAGCTGTGAGGGCAGGGGCACACTGATACATCAAACTTACCCTGCAGGTACACTCAGAGCACTCTGAGTCCTTAGGGTCTGGGAAGGACTGTCCATTGGTAATGGACACACCATCATAAAAACATCCTGGCAAGAGAGAGGGGACAGTCTCAGAGAACAGTTATAGCACAATCTTAAACACTTCGACACAGCTGTTTTCTTATTCAGTGGCTTAAAATATATGAAGCAAACAAATTTCTGTGGTAATGCAGCATTTGATTGAATTTTTCAGAACAATATCTGTTCAACAGAACAAAATAACAATTGTCATTGATCTCAATAATCTGGATATACTCTAAAAACAAATGCTAGTCCTTAGAAACTTGGCTAGCAGTCCCCAATGATTACAAGTATTTGTGACCCTAAAACTTTGGAGACTAAGTATTGCTTGGTCCACAGGCTGAAATATGGGAATCATTGTGCCAAAACCTGATCTTCATTCATGGTGCACTGTCGTGTATGAGGTGCGATTGCATGGGTGATTGTGAGTCCGGCCTGGATGAAGGAGAGTATGGTAGATGTTACCTTCACAGACAGGACAGCAGCTTCCCGGGAGGGAGATGGGATGAGAGCAGCTGGCTGCGTAGCAGGGCTTAGGGCTGCAGGTCACTTGACCACCAGCGCATGTGCAGCGGTTGCACTTGTTGCGGGGGTCAGTGAACTCCTGACCATTCAGGTACTCTTCCCCGACATAGCTGCACCCTGAAAGCCGAGGGAATGAAAGCCATATAGTACACCCAGCACACAAACGGGATTCATTACCAGTGTCACACATAGAACGTGAGGCACTGAGACGTATAAAATTCTACTACAACTACTACTGCTGCTACTACTGCTACTACTAAATGACTGTGTCATCAATTTCCCCCACCACCATGGAATCCCATTTCTGTACCCAATTAAGGTCATGATTAGTAACATACACACAAAAAAATTTCATATGTCAAGGTAAAGTAGTTTCAGAGAACTTGTTCCCACTTACCTGAATGGACAGATAAGCTCTATTGCAATACCACTCGCTCCAATCTGCATCATGGCGGGGGATAAATACTACTACTACTACTACTACTACTACTACTAATTTACAACTTTACTACTATTATTACTACTTCTTCTAATAAGAATAATAATCTACCGTTATACAAGACCTTTCAAGCAGTTCAGAAGTCAATAGTCCATCAAACCATTTGAAGACCACAAAGGAAAAATGATCAGAGTCCAAATTTAGCATTTTTGTATATTTTATATATTACATATTATTATAATACTTATATTATATAATAATATTATGCAATATTATAATATTTTATATATATTTATATTTTTTGCATATTCTTTCAGTGCTTTGTTTCTAAGATCGTTTTGAATTTTTAATTCATCATTTCTCCACAACATGAAATTGTGACTCTGATCATTTTTCCATTGTGGTCTTCATTTCTTTCATTTCTTTCACGAAGAAGTGTTTTTTTAAGAGATGAAGTGTACTACTGGGCAGGAGGGGTCTCAACATGAATGCCACTGATTGAATTCCTCGTGAGTAGAAAGGCGTTACCATCGCAGATCTGGCAGCACTGCGTGTGGACAGGGAAAGGGCAGGCAACCGTGGGGCAGCGTTTCCTCTCACAAGTCACTGAGCCCTGCCGGCACACGCACGTTCCACACGGGTCCGAGGGGTCAGCGAACGTCTCCCCGTTAGCGTGCTCCTTCCCATCGTACAGACAGCCTGCCGAGGGCGGAGGAGCGGGTAGGAGGAGGAGAGGGAGAGAGAGAGCCAGAGGGAGACAGAGAAAGGGACAGATGATCGGGTAAGAGAAAGGGAAATGGAGAGAGGGCGAGAGACAGAAGAAGAGAGAAAGAGAGGGTCAGAGCAGGATAGAGGGGGACAAAGAAGAGGAAAAGAGAAATGGGAAAAAAAGAGAGCCAGAGAACAAGATGAAGAGTGAAAGAGGGACAAGCAAGGGCCAAAGATAGAGAGAGGAAGTAGTTAAAATACAAGGTCTGTGAATTTGTTAAGTTACTTTAAAACATAGCAGGATGAACACTGTGTCAGTCCCCGTGCCCGTACCGTCGCAGGTGCGGCAGCAGTCCTGAAGGATGGGGTGTGTGCAGTGCGCATGACTGCAGGGCCTACGTTGGCAGCTCACGCTCCCATTGGTGCAGGTGCAGATGCGACACTTATTTGCAGGGTCGTAGAAGCGCTCAGTGTGCTTGTAGGACTGCCCCACGTGAGAGCAGTCGGCAGGGGGTGCTGTGGGACATAGCAGCCGGATTACAGCCGAACTAAGTCACTGCTCAGCCACAGTTCTGAAAATCACGCACTAGTGAAACAATCATTAAAGAGGTAATGATGCGAATTCAACATCAGATGATGTCAACACCCTGAAAAGCAGTAGTGGTCGTCAGCATAGAATTATGAGCTGGCTGAGCATTAACTTCCCAAAGTTAAATGAAGGACATGTTTGCCTAATTGCAGTACTGTGAAATAGCCTTAGCCTCTCCACATTTTTAAAAAATTTAAATCTGGCTTTGGATTTAAGTTTATTTTGTTTTCCACATTGGTGTAGCTGAAAAAAAAAGTATATTTTAAATCCAAAATGGGTCATTCCATCCCAAATCAACCAGAATGTGAGAAGTGCCGCAGGTCACTGTCTCAGAAAATTCTGAAAAAAATCACAGTTGAAGCACTACCCAAGGAATTCAGGTCTGTAAGTGCGTTAGTTTCTGAGATATGGCCATTTATATTTTAAGGCTTTTTTTTTTTTTTTTTGATTTTTGCAAAATGCATATTGACCAAATTTGAATGCTTATTCACAGCAAAGTAATGATGCTGCAGGGTTGTAATCTTGCATATAGGGCAAATTTTTCCTGAATTTTTCATTTTTGGCTTTATGAAAGGTATATCTTCAGTCCCAGGTCATCTACTGACTACCCAAAATAGAGAGAAAGCTGATTTTGCGAAATTATGCTGTATCTTTGCAGTACTGCTGAGGGAGAATGGCTTATAATCTAGATCTGAAATTTTTCATGTCTAAACTGATGTTTATGCATGTGTGCCAGCAGTCAGAAGTTTTAAATAACCATTTCTTCCAGCTCCAGTAGCCTATTTATATTAGAACATTTTAAGCTTTCCCAAAAACTAGCCCATATTTCACCACAAAAACTACCAGATGACAGTGAATGACAGCCTTGAAATTTTTACCGTGTATTGGCACATATTTAAGGGTAACACATACTAAGTTTCATCTGTAGTATCAGATTGGTTCTATTTTTAAAGCTATAAAATATTTGACAATTTTTACACTAAACGCATCCATTTATTATGAAATGCATATATAAGACATTCAAATTCACTCAGAATACATGTATACTTAAATTAAAGATTGTATTTGCACATGTCACAGCAAAAACAATACTTTTCTAAATATCCCCAGTTTGAATGACGAGTTTTGCATAGTGGAGAACAACCATCAGGACGGACATAAATGTTTATTAAAGCATCAAAATGATATATTCTTATTTTTTGAAGTACCTAATCAGAATCAGGGATTTAGAAGAGCAAAAATTTCTAAAATAATGCAATGATAAATCATAATAATACTCATCATGAGAAAATATTGACGGGACATACATGTAAATACAGAACCACCTGTACCTCACTAAATTTATTCAGGAGCATTTAAAAACTTCGGCAGCAACACCAATACATTGTTTAAATCTTCTTGACTCAAGACATAGTGACGAGCACCTCTGCCTTGAACATGTGGTGCATCAACTTGACATATGATGTGTTGGAAGGGGACCCAACACTCATCCTTCCTTGATGCTGGTGGCCAAGACAGTACATTGTTGCCAGCGAGTCATATCGCATTCTGCTCATCTCACCGACAGCGCAAGACATCAATAAAATATTTATCTCACTTTGCCATGGCAACACACAGTGGTCTTATGTTGGATTTGCAGCGTCTCACGCCAGGAAATGCATTGCTCTAAATAAAGAAGAAATGAGAACACAGAAACTGAACGGCTAATCCCCAAATGGTTTTTAAAGTTTACCACCATTCCTTTATTTGTTTTTCTGGTTTCAAAG
The DNA here is from genome assembly GCA_029692085.1 of Gymnothorax javanicus. Taxonomy (NCBI): domain Eukaryota; kingdom Metazoa; phylum Chordata; class Actinopteri; order Anguilliformes; family Muraenidae; genus Gymnothorax; species Gymnothorax javanicus. The sequence continues at coordinate 36,763,638 of CM056201.1, forward strand.
GCCCCAGCGCTCACGCATTTCGACTTCAACAGATGCGTTGAGTGTGAAAATTGTCAAAGATTTTATAGCTTTAAAAATAGAACCAATCTGATACTACGGATGAAACTTAATATGTGCCAATACATGGTAAAAATTTCAAGGCTGTCATTCACTGTTATCCAGTAGTTTTTGGTGGTGAAATATGGGCTAGTTTTTGAAAAAATGCAAAATGTTCTAATATTAATAGGCCACTGGAGCTGGAAGAAATGGTTATTTAAAACTTCTGACTGCTGGCACACATGCATAAACATCAGTTTAGACATCATGAAAAATTTCAGATCTAGATAATGAGCCATTCTCCCTCAGCAGTACTGCAAAGATACAGCATAATTTCGTGAAATCGGCTTTCTCTTCATTTTGGGGGCCAGTAAATGATCAGAGACTGAAGATACACCTTTTATAAAGCCAAAAATGAAAAATTCAGGAAAAATTAACCCTATATGCAAGATTACAACCCTGCAGCATCATGACTTTGCTGGAAATAAGCATTCAAATTTGGTCCAAAATGCATTTTGCAAAAAATCGAAAAAAAAATAAATAAATGCCTTAAAATATAAATGGCCATCTCTCAGCAACTACTGCACTTACAGACCCGAAAATTTGCACATATTCATTCCTTAGGTAGTACTTCAATTGTGATTTTTTTCGGACTTTTCTGAGACAGTGACCTGGGGACCCCTGGTAGATTTGGGATGGAATGATCCAAATGCAATTTTAAAAAAGTTTGCATTTCATTAAAAACAGTTTACACAGATAATATAGCCTTAACAGAGCCCGAATCTCAGCATCATCATGGCTGTCTGCAGTTACTTGGAGGGATAGATGCAATTGAGATAGTCAACCTACAGAAGACCATTGGCAGGTTTTCCACTCTGCTACGAACAAAGCAAAAAGCCAATCATCTTATAAATAAATTTTTAGGCAGTGCATAATCACACCAAATATTGATTTTATTTATTTTTCTACAGCACTGTATACTTCAGTTAGTAGATACTTTTAATGTCAATATATTTGCAAGCAATATACAAAATTACTTTACATGCAACTAATTCTTTGCCTGGGACTGTAGCAAAGAAAAACTAAACAAAAACATCAACCAGTAATCTGATCGAATAGGCTCTATGGAGTAGACATCAAGTAAAGAACCTGGGGGCAATTTCAGAAGATAACAGATTTTAATCTCTGTTTAATTTGACCCAAAATGTCCCGCCCTTCTTATGAACTTATGACTCAAATAAGACCTATGATGTCAGTAAGCTAAAACTTTTGCTTTTAACTGCTTTATATGGTAATGCATTTTCTGGCCAGAGGGCCACACAACCACAGCTTAAAAAAAAAAACAACTCTTCCAGCACTTTGGAGAGAACAAGAAAAAGACAGCACATTATACCAGCTCATCTTCCCTTTCCTTTTAGAATCTATTTAAATATTTGATTCGATGCTTTTAACACTCTAGCAGAAGTGTAGCCACTTCATATTTTTTTCAAATGGTAATAAATAGATATCAGTCCAGGCAAAATAGAATGCTATGCCAAGCCCACTTTCTGAATGTGGAAAAAAAAATAAAACTTAAGGCTATTGAAGCAGTGTTTTTATTTGATGCACCTGAACTGTGAAATATCTGCCATTGGATAGGTGCCTTCAGCACATTTTAAAAGGAGGTCAAAAACACACTTTCGAATGCATTCGGTTGATCACCCCAGCCTTAACAGCTGTCTTTCTCTTGTCTTTATGTACTTTCATCATTACTCATTTTCATACTTTTTAGTTCTTATATTTTGCAGTCTGTCACTTTTTAAGTGGCCTTTTTGTGAACTATAAATTTAATCTATTACAAAACAATAGAACTATCCTGAGGCTAAAATTATTGAGTTGAAATTACCATTGCAATGCAAGTTCAAATTTAGAATTACTCTTATTACCAAAGAAGTTTTGATTTTCCAGAGAGAGGGTTTGATATCTTTCCTCAAAGTCAGCAAGACAACCAATGACAAAATTGAGGAGCCCTTTACAAGGGTATGAAGTAAAATTGATACAGGCATATTGGCAAGGCAAGAAAGTTCTCCCTCCTAGAGCTCCCCCGACTCATATGTTCAAACTCCCAGCCCATCTTCTCTTTCTGTAAAAGCAGAATACTATAGTCACACAACCCTCACTTGAATCCCTTTCGTGCCTCCTCCTCTTCAGCAACTTGCATGTCTGTTAGAAGTGTGTCTCCTTTGATTGGTTTGCGTCATTGCTGGTTTGCCAACCTCTGGCTGCGTCTCATTTCACGGTTATTGTCTAATGGCCACATGAAAGGCATTTAAGCCCTCTGCTTTGTGTTGCAAGTTGCTGGATTGTACTATGCCTTTTGTCCTTGGAACCAGTCAGTATTGTTAGAAGAAACTCTTTCTCTTTGTCTGGTGCAACGTGTATTTTAATGACAGCTGAACTTGGCTTGAACTTTCTCTGAACTTGGTTTACACGAACAAGCTTCCATGCCTAATCAGGGTCCAGGATTGGCCCCGCGTTCTTGTTAACCCTTCAAATCTGTTCGGCGATCCAGTTTGTTAGGAACAACCTTTCAAACCCTCTAAGGCCATCACGATTGGACCCAAGTTCCCCTCAAGCTACTCCATCAACCTGTGAGACAGTTTGGTGCCAGCGAAGCGCGCATTCAACCTGGCTGCTCTCCCAGGAACCACTGGCGGGCATCTGGCAGTTCAGCTTCATCCAGGACATCTGTACTGAAACTGTGCTATCCTAATTAAGGGTTCCGTCCCCACCTCTTCCTCTGGGGTTGCGTGCCCTAATTTCTGTATAAGCTGTCAATAAAATACCTGTTGGATTGTACTCTGCCTCCCCACTTGATGCCTGGTCTGGACCAATACAAAGGCTGTACATTTAAACACCTTCCAAGCATGATAAAGCATGCTTAATCGTTCCTTGGTGCACTGAACTTCACAAATTTCACTATGTAGAAGACCAATGCTGATTCTGAAAGCCAGATTGGGAGACAATGGTGGAAGGGGAGTTTTCAGACAAACTGCGTTTTCAGCTCAACTTCAGCTCTTCAGGCTGCAGTTCCCCCACCTGGACACTGAGGGCAGCACTCTCCAGATACCATGTAAGGGTTGCTGCACTGCTGTGCAGGACACCTCTTCATCAGACACTGGACATTTCCATTCTGCATCAGAGCATATCACAACAAAACTGAGATCTACAGAGGAAAACAAACATTCTGACATATGAATCAGAAAAGTTATCAATAATTAAGGACGAAGTCCCTAACCTTTTCAAAAACCTTTGAGTAATAAATGCAGGCAAATCTTCAATCTGGTAAATGCCCGAGACGGTCTTAACACAACTAAAGGCAAAGAACAATTTGCTTGTAATTGTGCCTGAGGCAAATCAGAGTCTAAATGTCGCGTCTCACCCACCTTAAATTTGCTTGCAATCATCACAAGTACAAATCCTCCATTTTGCAAGGAAATTGGCCATGAACTAAAATAACACCGCTAACAAGTAAGGGAGTTTAATGATGGAGCTATAATCACAGCAATACCTCACTACATATAAATAGAAGTGATAATCAAGTTCACAGTCGAACGCCTGGAGGTGTTAAAAGAAAAAGGGTGTCTCGTTGTGAGCTGGTTCTTAATCCTTAAGTAGTGAACATCAGACAGGAAGCTATTTCTGATTTTCTAAGAGTGAAATAACGACCCAGTGAGACATTCTGGCACTAAATCTACAGATACTATGACATGAGAGATGTTTTTTAATTCAAAACATCAGAATTTATCAATATCTTTGATTTTTGAATTGATCTTTCACCGGAGCTATTTGAAGTAAAGCAGTCTAAACACAGCGTAGTACTATACATATATATGTGTGTGTGTGTGTGTGTGTGTGTGCGCGCGTGTGTGTGTGTGTGTGGGTGTGTATGTGTGTGTGTTTTTAACCGTTTAATCTCAGAGTATAGTCCCTGACAAATGATAAAATAAATAAATAAATATAAATAACTCACAATGCAATGGCATGTTCTGCATCTGTCAGTGGGGTGAGGAAATTCCATTCCATTAGGGTATTCCTTCCCAGCATAGTTACAGCCTGAAAAAAGGGACTCAGGCTTTTAAAATAATCCAGAGACAGCTACTTCATTGACACAAAACTACATAAAGTCCAAAGTAAAGCGCATGTTTCCTTTTGAATAAAAAACAAAAATTTACGAATTTTGAGACAGTTTAAAGCAGTCATAGCCAGCTTGTCAAAGCTAGTCTTTGGCTAGCCAGAAATGATCTGTTGCTGGTCAGGGCTGATTTGTGGCCGGTCATAACTGGTTTGTGTCTGGGGGTAACTGGTCTGTTTTTGGCCAGAGTTGGTACTTGGCCGGTCATAAATGGTCAATTTTTGGTCATAGTTGGCCTGTGTATGGTCAAAGCGGGTGAGACCTGATAAGTCTTGTACCGTAAGTTGGCAGCCAAATTGGTGGACTTGCTGAGAGCAGGATCACCACCATGTGAGCAGGTGGGCCATTCTTTGAGAAGTGAACCAAAATGTTAAACATGTGACCAGATGTCATCAAATAAAGAAATACTTTCAAGATTAATGTAAGGTATCAAATTTATTCCTTGCTATTTTCCATACCCCAAAACCATGAACATTCAAGATTTTTTTTAACTTTGCAGAGTTTATGAAGTCAAACAGAGTTATGAAGAACCTGTTTCCGTGTGAAGGCACACACGAGACCAGTCGTATTTGACCTCTGACCTAAAGTAGTTAAAGTTAATGGAACAAATAAAATTTTTACTTGATAGACTTGGATAAGTAGTACTCCTATATAAGGTCCACAATCATGAACCTTCAATGCTTTTTTAATTGGAGATGATTTTTTCTACTATTTGTTAAATTTTTGGTCACACACGTGACTATGAATGGCCCAGCAGGTAAACCAGCTAAAACCAGCAAGGGTAGTCTTAAAGTTCAAATTCATCATATTTTCTTAAAACAAAAATAATCTGGCATACGTTTAACCAAACAGTTCATGAACAGTATATTGCTAATTAAATGCCCCAAATTTGCCGCTTTTTCTTGAAAATGAGCCTTTTATTGAGGAGATTTCAGAAAACAAAATGATTGACCCAAATTTGCCAATTTGCGGATGCGGCATAACGGGAGGTGTTCCAAACATGGAAGTCAAGCTGAAAACAATAGGAAAACGAGATGTTGTCAAAGAATATTATTTCCATAAATTGATGAAAACAAATATTTTTCTCATCAGAGAGAGAAAAGAAACAGCGGGACAATCAGCCTGTAAGGATAGTGCACCAAAACTACTTATTGAGAGTGTTATTGGGCCATAACGAGGAAAGGTGTTCGAAAACAGGTAGCCGACGTACAATGCCGTGAAAAAGTATTTGCCCCCTTCCTGATTTCTTATTTTTTTGCGTATTTTTCACACTTAAATGCTTCAGATCATCAAAAAAAATTAATATTAGACAAAGATAACCCGAGTAAATACAAAATGCAGTTTTTAAATGATGATTTTATTTATTAAAAGGGAAAAAGCCATCCAAACCTACCTGGCCATATGTGAAAAAGTAATTGCTCCCGCATGTTAAATCATGCATTAACTGTGAGTAACCACATTTTTTTAGTTCAATTTCATTAGCCACACGCAGGCCTGATTATTGCCAGACCAGTTAAATCAAAGAATCGCTAAAAAAAAAAAACCATTCTGATAAAGTGAAGAAGGCTAAAAGATCTCAAAAAGGAACACATCATGCCGCGAACTAAAGAAATTCAATAACAGATGAGAAACAAAGTAATTGACGTCTATCAGTCTGGAAAGGGTTACAAAGCCATTTCTAAGGCTTTGGGACTCCAGCGATCATGGTGAGAGCCATTATCCACAAATGGAGAAAACTAGGAACAGTGCTGAACCTTCTCAGGAGTGGCTGGCCTACCAAATTACTCCAAGAGCGCATCAACAACTCATCCAGGAGGTCACAAAAAAACCCAGAACAAAATCTAAAGAACTGCAGGCGTTACTTGCCTCAGTTAAAGTCAGTGTTCATTATTAAATAATAAGAAAGATACTGGGGAAAAATGGCATCCATGGGGGAGTTCCAAGGCGAAAACCACTGCTGACCAAAAAGAACACTCCTCTCACATTTTCCAAAAAACATCTCGATGATCCCCAAGACTTTTGGGAAAATATTCTGTGGACTGACGAGACAAAAGTTGTTTTAGGAAGGTGTTCTGCCCTCCTTTTTCACACCGGTCCAGGTAGGTTTGGATAGCTTTTTTCCCTCAAAGGCCTCAAATGTAATTCTCTGCCGCTAGAGGGCGCTTAACCAAACAATAACAAGAGGCCGTGTTTGATGACACAATGGGATCGCGTAGAATCATGGGAGTTGTTGTCTTCATCAATTTACATGCACCGCTGACAGCTAAATTCTCCGACATGACTCAAACAGGAGCGGCGAAACCATGTACATGGACGAGGTAAGGTTATATTTCTTTACTTTTATGTAACTTCATCTTATTTCATTCAAATAAAAAAAAATGTAAGGGATAATGATAAGTCGGCCGTTTACAGCGCTTATGATGTGCTGCAGGTCAGAGGCTGAGATAAGGGGGTGGGGCCGGCTCATGTTGCCCATCTTTGTAAAGAATAATAACAGATGTGAACACTCTGTTGCTGAATGCAAATGCTAGGGGTAACAGATATCGAGGAAATGCCACTGTCAGCTGCCAAAGTACGCTTTCAGTTGCTCCTGCCGCTATTGCTATAGCTTCCTTAGCAACGATGTGCTCAACAGACCAGCTGGCCAGCGGTTATCTGTCGAGACACGCTGATAGACCAAACTGAATCGAGTATTCAAGGGAACTGTGTTCTAACTGCAAGTAATGTAGCTAACATAGCACTGACTTCTCATAACGCACAAATGATGTGCCGTACACATCAGCTTTCTGTTTGCCATGAGGCATCACAAGAAAAATGTTTTGAAGTGGAGTAACGTTATGTTAATGTTACAACTTGGCTAAATTTGAACTTATACTGCTGGTGTAATAGGCTGATTTGCTAACTATGTGAGGATAAACAAATAATAGCCTAACGTGTACTTTGACAGGGAGAGAGAGAGATATCTCACGGCTCACTATGTCCTCCAACGGACACATAGCAGCAGCCATTGTATCTTTCCAGTTATGCCGGTTTAACTTTAGTTTCTTCTAATTTTTTTTCTCTTATTAGAAATTTAGTGACAAAAAACCAAGATAACAAAAGTTTATTTAGTAAGGTAGGTAACAACCTGAATAAAATTTGATCTACGACCATTTCTGGTGGAAAACTCAAGATGGTTACCATCTTGGCTTGAAACTCTTTGGCAACGGCGAAGCACGCGTGCTTGAAGGGTGATTTTCTCGCTCTCGTGCACTCTTTGTGTTGGGAGGGACGTCAAATATGCAACGAAAAGTAACGCCCCGTGTCCCTACATTGATAATACAGATATCTCTGTCTTTGATAATCATTGAATACATCACGGATAATGTAAGTACACAACACCAAAACATATATAACATATCTATATATTTTATAGATCTTTGAATTTGAAAATTTTACATATTGGGCCTTCAATAAATGAAATCATCATTTAAAAACTGCATTTTGTATTTACTCGGGTCACCTTTGTCAAATACTAAGATTTGTTTGATGATAAGGGGCAAATACTTTTTCACGGCACTATACATAATGACAACACGAGACCTTCAGAGTCTAATGACTCTGATTCCTCAGTGCACACTCGACAAACAACATGGCCCACGCAGGTCAAATGAGGCCCCATCTGCAAAGCTTGGGTGCGTTTTCCGAAATCACACATGCCAACTTGCATAGTTAGAACCACTGATTGTGAATGGACAAACTATGTAAGTTACTAACTTAGTTTGCAACTATGCTTTTGGGAAACTCACCCTTGGCTGGCTAGCATGCTTAAGCTTTTCGCTATTAAAGTATTAAGTCACACTTGTAAAAGTTGTTGTAGAGACTTGAATTTATTAATTTAATGGCAAAAAGCATTAGCATGCTAGCTGGCAAATTATTCATCCCATTGACTTGAACAGACTGGAAGCTTACGCTTTTTTCATTCTCCAGTTGAAGCTCCTGGTCTCATTTCGGCTTTGCTATCATGGCCGAAGTTTCAATTTTACTCAAGGTCTTGTGATGAAGGATGGATCTAGTTTTGTTTTGAGTCATTTTTTGCATAAAATAGTTTTCACACTAATTTTAGGATGGGCTTATTAAGTGGTGCCCTAGGGTTCTTAGCCCGCTATTCTGAGTACAGAATAGATGGGGAAGATTCGAGACCGGAGCAATTTGGGCTCAGCTAATTGACCGATGTTATTTTAAGCAGTGATATCAGTAATTGCTAACCCACAGTAATATCCAGACTTTTCCTGTGACTCAGGATCTGGCTGATGAAAGCCGTCATCAGTGAAGTGTTTAGAGCAGACCACCGATCCTGATCCGGTGTTGTGTCCAATTGAGTTCCCCTCTCAAATCGTGTTTCCGCAAACAACGCAATGCAATGACATCCCTAAATAATGTGGAGAGCGAATGTACATTTTACTCTGAATTTGACAGCAGAGCAGATCGTTAAGGCATGGGGTAATTGTGTGATCACTGCCGAGCAGAAGAGCTCAATGTTGCAAAAGGAAGAATCGCAGGAGCTGGCAGAGGATCAAAATTCATTGCTTTATGAGGCGTCATCTGTGATAACTTTCTGAAGAACGTGCTGATTCATCAATGCCCGTGAAGTTATTTCTTTCATAATTTTCTTAAATCAGCAACAGCATCACAAAACTTTCTCGAAGGGGGAACACGATTTGATGGGGAGCACAGTCGGACACAACACTGGGCTCCGTGAAATCCGATTATTTCTGCTTCTCAAAATCCACTCATGCCTTCCAAATATTGGGGTTTTTTTTTGGAAATTTGGACCATGGTGCCTCTGCTTGCATCGGCCTTAACGTTGCTGCCGTAAACAAGAAATATATTTGGCATTTTCCCAAGGGAATAATCCATAATTGTGAATCACTGAGTCCAATGTCATTGACAATGTATTCTCTGCTTTTAGCTAGGTTCCTCCCATAATGTCATCACCGAAGATGGCTGAAGATACTGTAAATTCTTTCCGAGATGATCGCGATTGTAGTGATTAAAATGCAAATAAATTTGTAACGGCTGATTAGAATTTGAAATGACCAATGTACAAAAGATGTATTTATATTACAGATTCTGTGGTCCAAATCTTATTTTCGGATGAACAAGCACTTTAACAATAGTTTAGCCAAAATTTTCAGCAATGCAAATAAAATGCCTGTATGAATGATGGGTAAATTCTACATCTTCAGTACCATTACAGTTGTTCTGGCAGCAGGACCCAGGCAGCGGGTATGTGCAGGAGGGGCGTGGGCACTCCTGATCCTGACAGTCCACTTGGCCCCCAGAACACACACACTCCTGACAGGGATTCACTGGGCTGGGGAACTCCTCTCCATCAACAAACACACGATTCTCAAAGTCACAGTCTGTGGGGAGACATGGCGCACATGCACGCACACATGAAATACACAAATGTAAGCACACACAGGCACAGATAGATAGAGTCTCATACACTTTGTGATTTCATAAAATTTAATTCAATCTCACAGAAAATTTGAAGATCACAATGGGAAAATGATCAGTCACATTTTCACGTTGAGGAGAAATGATGAATTGAAAATTCAAAATGATCTTAGAAACAAAGCACTGAAAAAATATGCAAAAAATATAAAATATATAAAATGTAATAATAATATATAATACATAAAATATACAAAAATGCAAAATTTGGATTCTGATAGTTTTTCCTTTGTGGTCTTCATTTGGTTAATTCTTAAATTGAATCACATTTTGCAAGATTTGCCAGACATTAGCATATTAACAGCAAGACTAATACCGAGCTGAATAGCAAACTAGGCAATTATAATCCACAATTTAGAGTGCAATAACACATATCATTAGACACAAATTATGGGTAAAATATGACACATTTCATTACCGATGAAAATGGCACATGTGCACTGAAGTAAAAGAAAATGGAAAATAATTCTCAAATAATGTCAATTATTGTTCACCCTATCTGACGACTTAAAATAGCAATACAATTAAAGTTAAACAATGGAGCGCTACAAATTCAGCAACCTTTCTGTTCCATGGCATAAGGAAACCCTGAGAGCAGAAACAATGCACACTTTATAATTTGCTGACATGCCCTGGTTGTCACAGAGACTGCCCGTCAGTCTCCGACAGCATGAAGGATTGCCAGTCTACTCCTTTTGAGATTCATCAAGAAGGAATATTTTAATTATGGGCTTCTAGAGCAGAACAGGCAGACAGCACTTCACGTCTCAGCGTACGGATGCATATTAAAGCTGTATTCATCAAGGAAGTATGCTTTTTTCAGGGGTTTTAAGTGATGGAACAGACCAGCAGTACTACTTCTCTGCTTGAAATGAGAAGGAGAGGAGACACAGAGAGAAAGAGAGTGACACAGGGATTCACGCCTCAGTGTACTGAAATGCTACTCAGAGGTCATTCTAGTCACAGTTATACCTAGCAATTATTCAGAGAAATTCATGCTCAGGTTACACCCCAATTCCGAAATAGTTGGGACAAAGCGTAAATTGTGATTAAAATCAAAACGCAATGACTTTCAAATCACACCAGCCAGTATTTTATTCACAAAAGAACAGAGAGATAACATAAAATGTTGAAACTGAGAAATTTTACAGTTATGTCCACAAAGTGAGCTCATTTCAAATTTGATGGCTGCTACAGGTCTCAAAACAGTTAGGACAGGGGCCTGTTTACCATGGTGTAGCATCCCCTCTTCTTTTTAACACAGAGTGGAGGTGTCTGGGCATTGAGGAGACAAGTTTCTTGAGTTTAGCCATTGGAATTTGATCCCACTCTTGTTTAATACAGGCTTCCAGCTGCTGGAAAGTTTTAGGTCTCCTTTGACGGACTTTTCGTTTCATTATGCGCCAAATGTTCTCAATCGGTGAAAGATCTGGACTGCAGGAAGGCCAGTTCAGCACACAGACTCTTCTACTACGAAGACATGCTGTTGTAATAGCTGCAGTATGTGGTTTTGCATTGTCCTGCTGAAATACACAAGGCCTTCGCTGGAATAGATGTCGTCTGGAGGGGAGCATATGTTGCTCTAAAACCTTTACATACCTTTCAGCATTCATGGTGCTTTTTAAAACATGCAAGTGTCCCACACCATATGCACTAATACATCCCCATACCATCAGAGATGCTGGCTTTTGAACTGAACGCTGATAACAGGAGGGGTGGTCTTTCTCCTCTTTAGCCTGGAGGACACGACGCCCATGATTTCCAAAAAGAATGTCAAATTTGGACTCGTCTGACCACAGGACACTTTGCCACTTTGCTACAGTCCATTTTAAATGAGCCTTGGCCCATAGAACACAGCAGCGCTCCTGGATCATGCTCAACAATGGCTTGCTTTTTGCATGAGAGTTTTAGGTGGCATCTGTAGATGGCACGGCGGACTGTGTTTACGGACAGTGGTTTGTTGAAGTATTCCTGGGCCCATTTAGTAATGTCAATGACAGAATCATGCCGGTGAGTGATGCAGTGGCGTCTGAGGGCCTGAAGATCACGGGCATCCAGTAAAGGTCTTTGGCCTTGTCCCTAACGCACAGAGATTTTTCCAGTTTCTCTGAATCTTTTGATGATGTTATGCACTGTCAACGATGAGACCTTCAAAGCCTTTGCAATTTGACGTTGCGGAACATTGTTTTGAAGTATTCCACAATTTTTTTTACGCAAGCCTTCACAGGTTGGAGAGCCTCTGGCCATCTTTACTTCTGAGAGACTCAGCCTCTCTAAGACATCCCTTACATAGCCAATCATGTTACACACCTGACGCCAGTTAACTTAATTACTTGCTAAATGTTCTTTCAGCTGATTCTCTTATATATTAATTGCTTTTTCAGCCTTTTTTTGCCTGTATCCCAACTCTTTTGAGACCTTGTTGCAGCCAGAAAACTTGAAATAAGCTCATTTTGTGGATAAAAATGTAAAATGTCTCAGTTTCAACATTTGAAATGTTATTTATGTTCTATTGTTAATAACATACTGGCTCATGTCATCTGAAAGTCATTGCATTTTGATTTTATTCACAATTTACACTTTGTCCCAACTATTTCGGAATTATATAATGTATTTCCATATATTTGCACACATGGTTGGGAAACATATATAATTGAATATTATGCTAATAAAATATTCTTAAATAGGAATTTGTGAGAGGGAGATAGACGGATAAAGGAAAGAGAGGTGGGGGGAGTTTCTGAAGCAGACAGAGCTTCACACCTCAACAAACTCTGTACGGCAGGGGGCCAGCCGTATTACTTCCACTTGGTAATCAGGTGGGTTAGTTGCTTGGACCCACAGGGGGCCTGTAAACACCTCAAAGTCATTCACTCTATATGCACTACAGAACACAGAGGAAGCACATTTCATTTAAAACTCCATCGTTTTCCCTGAGTACAAACTGAACTACCCATCCACTCACAAATCACTCATATTCACACACATTTACCTTCCTTCAAAGATCACTACTCTTGTTACAGCGGCAAATGAGTCATCGCCTGTTTCCTGGGAGAAGAAGGCTTTGGATTTGAAAACAGGTCATTAACAAAGGCAGGTGATGCTGCGTACAGATATAGTGTTCATCACAGCGGGCGGATCATCAACGGCAGCCACTGTTCTCTATACGTCTGGTGTTCCTTGTCCTCTAATGACCGTGTGCTTTCGTGTGCATGCCTCGGTCTTAACAGTCCATCAGCACTGCCAACTGAGTGTTAATAAATGCCACAGGCTGCAGATCTACAATTAGCGAAGTTTCCATCGCTGACAGATGCCAGAGACTGCCACTGCACCACCCACAGTAATAGTCATCACCACGTGAAGGAACTTTACAGTGCAGAATTCCCCAAAGCATTGATGAATAACCCAGAATGAAGCTAAACACCTTCTAAGACTTCCTTGAGGTGGTAGCATTGATAGAGACCAAAAACTGTATCACGACTGAGAAATGTGGAGGTAGGTAGGGCGATACTCAGAAATATATCAACTTATCATTTCCACAGATTACATTTCACAGCACAGGGCAGCAGCAGCATTGTTCTGTACAGATGCTGTCATGCTCGAGGCTTATCGCAGCCTGAATCAATGCTAACACAGCAATTCAGCAGCAGAACAGAGAACAGACATGGAAACACAAGAAATAAACCCTGAGAAGCTGACAACGTCAACATTTTGAGTTCTAAACACCGAGCCATGAGAGGAACTTAATGAAAAAACCCCCTTGGGTGGCAGGACTAATTACATCACAATGCAACCAGCTGTAACTGGCACTGATGTTAAACTCAAGCTTTTTAAAGGAAACCAGAGAATATCACAGCAGAAAGTTTTATGGTAAGAGGTATGTTCAGACTTTCAACCACACACCATTTATTAACCTGACTGAAATCAGACTTCTCAAGAAGCCTTTTAGCAGCCTGCTATCCCAGGAGTGATGTGTGGGAGAGGGTAATGGCCATAAAGAAGGATAAGGCGTGCTTGATTGAATCTCAACAATCTACACAAGATCACAGCAACATATCCACCAGTTCACATACAACCCATGACCTACACAAACACAAATCACTCATACACACGATCACTCGTGATTTTTTTCTGATCCGTTTCTTTAGCAAAGTTAACAGTCAACCACAATGCTTCCAGGATTTAATAATGCATTGGACCATTCTTAACCCAATTTCAGTGATTTCCGTTATCATCTATTCTTTTTTATTTTGTTTTTTTGCTTGATGCAGGCCAATGATTTGCCTCTCGTGAAACACAGCAACATCTTTTCCATGGCCATGGGATACGTCTTCCTACATGGTCATTTAAGAAATGAGAAGCTACACGCTGCATCATCAGGGTTAAAAGAATTGTTGCTAGCTGAAACATATTAATCACTGCTGTAATGATTCAATCATTGGCTCTAAATTATTTATTTATTTAAATCCAAATAACAACTTTTTTTGGCTAGGCAGTTCACATTACTCATACACATTAACAGCTGTTTACTGAGCATAAACACATCACTCTGTCATTTGAGTCCTTCACAAACTAACATGAGCATGAGCAAATTACACAGCCCTACCTCTCAATAGAGAAGCCTAGCTTCAGCCTATTTATGATTTCTCATATAAATGAGAATGACTGCTATATGTGACTAAACATTCATGATTGACCACCACCACTGGCTTCTGTACCAGTGCCAATGGTTTTACTGGCAGAGCGTTATTAAAGGAAATTATTTCCTCTGCTATGGGGAGTGGTTACACCATGCCGCTTATCTCGAATTTGTGGCAGATAAATCTGGCAGTCGGCGCAACAAGGAACCAGTAGCCTATGTTCTTTAACGTAGTTTTATAAAGCTGGTGTTTGGGAGACTTTATTGTGGTTCGCTAAGCAGAACTGGATATGATGTGGATTTGCTGCCTCATTGTACATTTTTCATAAGAAATTATAAGTAGATTTATTTTAGAATTAGCAATACATTGACCAAACGATTCACAAGAGACATTGGGCCTTATGCAAGAAGCGATATAAGAACAAATTTTCTCTTATTTTTGTTCGTATCCCCGAGTTTTTCTTATTTTTTTCTTACCCATTGATTTCTGGGATGCACCAATGTTTTCTTATTTTTGCTCTCCTCTTAGGTAAGAGAAAATTTTACGTGTGGTCGAGAGAACTCTTAAAGAGATAAGAGTGCTTTCACACTAGGTACGATTGTTCCGTACCGTGCCACAGTACGATTGCCCCCCCTCCCCTCTCCCCCCGCTGGTCAGCTTTCACACTAGTAATATCGTACCATACCCGAGGACACTGGCATAATTGCCAAAATTCCGATACAGCGTGTTGCAGTATGCACCTAGGTGGTTTTAAATGGGAAATGATTTTAAAAGGAGGTGCCAATATATTTCGGGGTGTTTTATTATTGAGAAGGGGGTTTAGAATATTAATATTGAATATTTTTATCATGAATGCATATGCTGTGCCTGCCCTAGTAACCCTGTGTGTCATCTGTAACACGAATTACCATGTATAGCAGCACGAAAAATGAAACTCGTTTTCTTGACTGAATGCTTGATGTTTTTACACATCAGAATCTTTCTCTGGGTACCTAAACATCAAAGTAAGCCAAAAATGTACTGATTACATTCGATATAGGTGGATGTTGCATATGGAATTCTTTCGCCCTTGCGTTTTTGGCCGATTATGCTGTCCTCTGCCTCATATCACAAAAATGTATCTATCTCATAACTTGAGTTGCCAGACTTTCACATCGCGTCCCGCACTTTGAAATATCGCAGCCGCATTTCCTTTAGTTTGTCACGGCACTGATCCATTATTCTGTGATATCCACGCGAATGTAACTACTGACAAATTATTCCATAAATCTCCGAGTTATTGCGTGTAGTATCCAGTTGTGATTGTATGTTTTTGTCCGCCTACGTTTCCAGCAAGCATTGAATTGCTTCGTTTGAGTGAAGATATCTTTTCGCCGCTGCATTTGTTAGAACAAGAGCCATAACACATAACTGGATGAACCGTGCCCGAGCACAGAGGAATCGTACAAGAGCAGTCTGCTCTTTGCACATGGCAGGTCACCTGCCCTTATATGGTGTTAAGTGGGTGTCATATATGCTAATTTAAAACAACCGGCCAAGCGCTTCCAATTTACGATCATGTGGGATTCAACATTCAGTACTCCTGAGTATGAGCAGATTTGGACGGTAAGAGCGTTTGGTGCATCTGGAGTTTATTTCTCTTATTTTTTCTCTTAGCAAAAAAATAAGAGAAAATATAAGAGAAATTTAAGAGAATGTTGCTGCATGAGGCCCATTGTTCTTAAGACAATAAAGATGACTTTTGAAATGCAATGAAACATGCTGTTATTAAAACCACTTAACACCCTTTCCCCTTTTTAATTCTTATACTCATAATTTTATATGCAATGAATACTGACTTTAAGTGAAAAGGGAGATTCCTGATGACTGTATTTTTGAGGTTGGCAAAGAAAGAGCTTTGCTTTATCGCAGAGCGGAAGCAAGACATTTGGATAACTCAGTTAACAAGCTTTATCTAACAGGACCTGAGCTGCATTTAGAATGAAACAATTTTGAAGTGTGATAACATTGACCTCATGTTAGGTAACAGGTTTAAATAACCGATATGGCCAAGAGTCAGGGGCAGACCGGAAGTCTGAATGGTCCTCTGTGTCCTCAGTATGCACTGAGGCAAAGAGGTAATATCTGCTGGTTGGCTATTTGGGTGGGGGTCGATGTGCTTGGCTTGAGTTCCACGTAGTTAAGACACAGGAAGTGTGGCACAGTGCGCTAGATGATGTTCTGAGATTTTCTCTGGACTTCCAGCAGAGTTTTCCAAACACTAGTCTCCACTAACCCACCAACTCCCACTCACTAAAACCAACCACTCAAACAGACCTTAACCACTTAAACGCAAAAACACACAGGCATACAGATGCACACAATATGTTTATACAATTTCAGGGAACTCAACAAGATCACGCACACTCTCACAGACCCTTATCACGCACCCATACGCATCCACCTCCCCACAAGCACACACACACACACACACACACACACACATACACATATAGTCCTGCAAAAAAGTATTTGCCCCTTCTTTATTTTTTCCTTTTATTTGCTGCACTTAAATGTTTCAGATCATGAAATTAATTTTAATATTAGACAAAGATAACCTTTGTAAACACAAAATGCAGTTTTAAATGACGATTTCTTTTACGGAAGGAAAAAAGCTAAACAACCCTACCTGGCAATATGTGAAAAAGAAATTGGCCCCTTGGTTACTAAATCTATCAATTAAAAAAAAAAAAAAAAAAAAAAAGATACACCACAGGCCAAAAGTTTGGGGCCACCCTCAGATTTTTAATGGTGCACCAAGTGCAATGTGACCCCTTGTTTTTGGGGAAGACATTTATACAGCATGCCTTCTTGTTACATAAAATTGTTCAGGTCCTAGTGACATAAAATCATGTAACACAAAGGCACTGGAAATCAATTATGAAACACTGTGGTCAGTGATCAATCAGTCAAGACAGCTTTAAAATGTGGTCTGAGATCTGAAATTAACCCAAAACATATTGGCTTCCTATATTTTATGCACTGAAGTCATTTCATGTGCAAAAAATAAGGAAAGAACAGTTGATGTGTGATTTTTTTTTTTTTAAATCTGAGGGTGGCCCCAAACTTTTGGCCTGTAGTGTATTTAGGTTTGTTTTCTCTAGATACACCTAGGCATGATTACTGCCAGCTCTGTTGAATATAAAAATCCCTGTCTGGCAATGTGAAGTAGGCAAAAAGCAGCACATGATGCCGCAATCTAAAGAAATTCAAGAACAGATGAAAGAGCCTGGAAAGAGTTACGAAACTACTTCTAAGGCTCTGGCTCTGACTCCAGTGAACTACGGTGAGAGCCATTACCTACAAATGGATAAAACTTGGAGCAGTGATAAACTTTTCCAGGAGTGGCCTACCAACCAAAAACAAGTCATCAAAGAGGTTATAAAAGAGCCAAGACTAACAAGATCAGCAAGCCTCACTTGCCTAAGTTAAGGTTAGTATTCATGATTCCACAATAAAGGAGATCCTGGGAAAACATGGCATTCTTGGGAGAGCTAAAATGCGAAAGCCACTGCTGACCAATAAGACCACAAAGGCTTATCTCACATTTGCCAAAAAAACATCTTGACAACCCCTAAGACTTTTGGGGATATATCATATGGACTGATGAGCAAAAGTGGAACTTTTTGGAAGAAATTGGTCCCATTACCTCTGACATAAAGATATCACAACATTCCACAATAAGAACATCATCCCAACAGTCAAACACAGTGGTGCTATGGGGCTGCTTTGCTGCTTCAGGACCTGGGCAACAGGCCATAATTGATGGAATCATGAATACTGCTATAGAACAGAAAATCCTGAAGGAGAATGACCAGTCATCAGTTAGTGATCTAAAGCTCAAGAGCAGTTGGGTTATCGCAGGAAAATGATCTGAAACACACCAGCAAGTTCACCTCTGAATGGCTTAAAAGAAACAAAATTAAGATTTTGGGGTGGTCTGGTCAAAGTCCTGACTTAAATCAAATTGATATGCTGTGGCATGATCTTAAACAGGCACTTCATGCTCGGGCCCCGTCCATTATGGTCGAATTAAAACAAGTCTGTCAAGAAGAATGGGCCCAAAAGTCCCCCAGAGTGGTGTATGAGACTCATTGCCAGTTATTGCAAATGTTTTATTGCAGTTGTTGCTGCCAAGAGTAGCACAATCAGTTACGTTCAAGGGGGAAATTATTTTTTCACATGGGAGATATAGGTTTTGAATGACTCCTTACCTTCAATATATGAAACGATAATTTAAAAGCTGCATTTTGTGTTTTCTCATGTTATCTTAGTCTCATACTTAATTTACCTGGATGATCTAAAACATTTGAGTATGACAAACAAGCAAAAATCAAAGGAATAGGGGAGGGGGCAAATACTTTTTAACTGCACTGAGTTACAGTTCAGAGAACGGTAAATTATCCTTGCAGATTCAGTGAATAAAAGATCTGGCCACTGAGTGAACACTCACTGAGAACATGTCTGATTTTTGAGAGAGCAGCATGAAGTGTAGAGCAGAACAGCAAGAGTGAGCAAGAGGGGATTTGTGCAAGAGAGATGGAAAGCAAGAAGGCCAGAAAGAAAGAAAAGAGGATCTGTTTGGGAGAGATAGCAAGCTACAGAGGAATAAATATTCATTTACATCCAGATGTGTCCTTCCCTCCCCCTGGAATGAAGTAAATTGGAAGGTAATACTAGATATGTATGAATTTAATTTAAATCGTGTGAGTGCTGACAAAAAATATCCAGCCCCAACTCATTTGAAGCCACCAAAGTTTTTTACTCTGATTTGCAATACCTGCACAGAAGCGAACGCAGATTGAATATGATGTGATGAGAAAGTGCAGCAGTTCGGACTAACAACAGCCCATTTGCATCTTCATGGCACATAAGCCCCGGTAGCATTGATAAGCCTCAGTGTATTTGCTGTACACATTTCAGCTAACAGGATTGGTTGGCAACAGAATAACAAACCTTCAATTTGTTCTTCTGCCTTTATTAGTGAAACCCTTCAAATTTTCTGAAGACACAATAATAGGTCCTTCACGGCAGTTTTTACATTCAACATCTCTGAAATCAACAGTATTATCTACTTTATCCAGCCTTGGGGTTTTTCTGCCTTATGTCGCCCCCTAATGGGGAATCAAAGAAGTCAAATCAAACAGCACAGTGCTGATTCTGCGTATTTATGTGACTCACCACCACTGTCCAGAAGAATTTTGCTAATTCCTCAGAATGACAGAGCTGATGATGATTGATCCGGTAACAGGTGTCCGTTAAAACAGATGGGCTCCTTATGGGGAACAAGGTTGCAAACCACCCTCCCATCAAATAAATTCTCCCTGTTGGAGACAGTGACCATGTCTAATTGCATATTTCGTCCGTCCTGAAAAAGGTTTGACTCTCGGGCACAGGACACTAAACTGACATCAACTCAGCCAGTAGCACCACCTGAGAGCCTACTTCAGAGGACTCAATGTGAGTAGAAACACAAATCTAACGACACCAAGTTTATGAATAAGTTCCCAGTCAGCTCTGTAACAGGAAAGGCTGGTCAACATGGTGTCTGTTGGAAGAAGAAGATTGACAGGGTGGAGGAGCAAGCTCACCAGGGCATTGGGGACAGCACTGTCCTGGGGGTGTCCGAGGATTGGAGCAGGTCAGTTGTTGGCACTGTGTAACAGTGCACTGGACTGTACCATCCTATCGAGGCCAGACACAATGACACACAGTACTGATGACACAGGCAAGCCTACCCATCATTATTCTTGCAAACCAACACTAGTTTAGACATACAGTTAAAGCTCAAATTCTTACTTCACATATATGATGCTAGTACAAAAAATGTCCTGTAGACCTTTTGTAGATGTCATGCTACCTTCAGGGCCATGGGTGGGGGGCAGAGCTGCAGGACTAAGACTTTCAACCACAAGACAAAGCATTTTACATGTAAGCAAGAGAAGTCAGGCTGAATGAGGCTCACAGTGGCTACTCACAAACATTGGAGGAGCAGTTAGTTCATCATTGGGGAGGACAGAACAACTGAAATGCTTGTGCCCGCGAGAATACATTTCATATTTTTATATTGATGTTACATTTATCGCAGCACATTATTGGGGGGGAATGAAATCGCGTGATTTCCCCCTCTTGGATTATGCCCTTGCTCAGGAAGGAGAGGTGACGATTCTAAGATTGAACTCTACAAGAACACAATAATAGAACTCTGTGCATGACAGCAAGTTTGTGGAAATCGAGCCTGTTTTCTCAACGGCCTGAGAGTAAGTCTTTGACTGTAAAAACAGAGACATTGCGCTGGGTCAAAGGACTTAATGACTCATCACACTCTTTGTTGTCCTCACCTGACACCTGCACTGCTGACAGGGGTCGTCAGGGTCAATGAAGTCCTGCCCGTTACTGTAGACACGTTGGTTGTAGGTGCAGAGGTCACAGGAGGTGCAGCACTGGCCTATGGGAAGGCATGAAACCGAAGATACATTGAAAAGAGACTGAGAAGAGAACATATTTTGGATGTTTTTGCATTTAAATGTAATGCAATTGAGTACTACCAACTTTTTACAACAGCTATCACCCTTTGCTAGGATAGATTAAACTAGAAAATGTGCTCCCTTGAGCGTCACCCACTGCCAAGGATGCCGATAAGGAAATGAACGTAATCACCTTGCCAAAATGTTTGGTTAATTCCTGTCATGAGGGGAACTAGACTTGGAAGTGCCATGGATGCCAATATAAAAAGTCTGTAAAAGAAGTATTATTTCAAGAGTAGGATTAATCAGAGTGACAGGTGGAACTGATCGCAGTAGCTACAATAAAACATTTCCCACGGCTGAGTTATTTTTTCTTCATCATTGTTATACTGCTTACTTGACAATCATTTAGCGGTTAGAATTACTCACCAAAGTGCGAATATGAGTGTGCTCTGAGTGTCATTTCATTCAATGCTTGTGACACATTCATGCTCAGGTTTCTGGTTGCCCTTGCTGTATCTCTGGGCTGATTTTGGTTGAAATAGTAATTAAGTTGACCAAACTTAAAAGATTTCGGGTAAATATGCTCCGAAATTTTTTGGGACAGCTTGTTCACAGTCAGACAGAGAGACAGATGAGGCAATTACATTACCTCCTTGGTGAACGTAATTAACTTGGTGAAGGTAATGAGCCATGGGAAATGTTTCATTTGCTGCAACTGAATTCTTTTTCTACTGATCATTGTTTTTAGCTGTAAAATGAATGTAAATCAGTCAACAGAGCAGCCATTTGTCTCCATTCATCTAAGACAGGGGTGTCAAACTGGTCCGCATTAGGGCCGAGGGGCTGCAGGTTTTCATTCCAACTGAGCAGAAGCACACTAGACATAACTAATCAACTGTGCAAACTGAGATCAGTTGATTAAATTAGTTGTATCAGGCGTGCTTCTGCTTGGTTGGAGTGAGAACCTGCAGCCCCTCGGCCCTTCTACAGACCAGTTTGCCACCCCTGATTCTAATGCACCGTGAAAACTGCAACAACATTTAATTTTGTAGTACTCTTGTGATAAAATTTTCAAAGTGGAGTTCTTACATTGGAGTCTACGACATTTCCACATCTTATCCCCTGCATGAGGTCAATGAATCAAGGATGGTGCCGAGAAGAACTGTGATCAGTTCATTTTCGCATTTCTATTTGCTCTTGTCATCAAGAAAATTTAAGCAACTCTCCCCCAGCTCAGGACCAACCTATCTTCAAAGTTTCATGTAAATCCATTCGTTAGATATATATTGATGAGAAGCAGACAGACAGACGGTCATGGCAAAAAGATGAGATGCTGAGTACGGTAGCCTTGATTAATCACAAAAATTGTATTGAGGCACTTTTTTATGCAAAATAAGAAAAGACTTGCATTAAAGACTTGTGGTAAGTAGGTTTTTAGTAACACAAGTCATGAACTTTGTTAGTTAATTGCATGAATTTTTTTCAGCTGAGCATGTACTTGTGGAAAAATCTATAGAATGGGCATCATGGGCATGACGATCTAAAATTAGCTAATTTTTTGCTACAATTCATTTTTATGGCCATAAGGGCTCATGCTAAGACTTGACCAGTCCTTACTCCGAGTTCAGAGTTCTGTCATGCACTCACCCTCCATCTTGCTGGGGTGTAGGCAAGACACACGCGGACACTGGGTCACATGACAGACAGGCTCCCCGCCAACGCAACGGCAGCGACTGCAGGGCTGGCCTTCGGCTTCCCACTCCGCACCCTCCTGAAGCTCCACCCCATCGAGCACACAAACTGAAGGAAATAGAGAAGCTGAGATAAACACTCTGTTACAACATTACATCGTCATTTCCCTGAATTCCATGTGCCTGCTGTCCATTACTTGATTGGAGGGAGGAACATGGACTATGACTGGTGGAGAGTTCATAAATAGAGGAGGAAACATCAATACATTAGTGCTGGTTTTTAAGGGGCTGAAAAAATAGTTTTGCAACATGTTGGTAGTCTTATTACTTGACATTAATTTAGCCGATACAATGTCAAGTATTGTTATATTATTGCTTCAGTCAAACTGAATTCAGTTAAATACAAAAAAGAAAAATGGTTCGCACAAGGGATCTTCCAAAAAAATACATGCCAAATAAAATGATTTGCTGATCCTCGACTTTCAAACTGAATAACGGTAAGAGACTGAAGATGGTAAACAGGAAGTGAATTAAAGCATGTTAGCTTAATTTTCAGCCTGAGGAGCCCTGACTCTAGAGGCGCGCACAGGCAAGCTGCCAGACGAGCTATATCCGTTCATCTTGTGACCGTGTGCCAAATTCCTGCGTGAAACGGACTATTTCAATTACTTCACGACTTGGGAAGAGGACTGAAGAGTGTCACAGGAGAATCAACAGAAAAGCAGCTGATACCAATTTATCAAGCTGCACGCATTGTGTTCAACAGAGTGCAACAGACACTACATGATACTGATCTAACCGGGACCTAAGGCTTGTGAGGACTGGAGTGGAGCAGCAAACTGTGCTAGACAGACTGCAGAGAGTGGTGCGACAGGATTAGATGTGATTGATAGGGTACCTTTGCAGATGGGGCAACACAGCTGCGGATCTGTGATGGGATTAGAGCACTTGGTAGGAGGACATTTCTCCTCGTGGCATCTCACGTTCCCATTCTGTAATAAGGATGCACTTATTAGTTCTCATGAGCATGAGGGCATTATATGTTGCACAGCTGGTGCATGCCTGTACAGTACAGATCACATCAAAACGGAATTCTATGGCGGTAGGGTCGGGAGAAGGTAACGGTAAGTTCAGAGCAACATGAGGGTAGAAACGCAGTAGGTTGTCTGTGAAAGCGCAGCGCGGGGATACAAAGCATTTATAAATATAGTACCCAATCACGAAACCCTTCCAGGATACACATCACAGGTGGTCCAGCGTGTGCTGAAGGATGTCATGGTTGGCTGAGCGGCCGGTAAGCATCTCCCAGCAGGGGATGCTTTCACACGCAGTCACTGTAAATGGTGAAAACTTACCAACCCCACAATACCACGTAAGATTATTTCCTCCTATTCATATATTTATTTGCAAAAAAAATAGGTGCTTGCCGTTGTATTTTTATTGTTGTAGATAGCTTTAAAATCACAAGTTTTTGATCGGTAATCCATTGCATGTAAAGGAACGATGTATGAGATATAACCAGAAGTATACTGCATGACGCGGCTTGATGTGTGGGGTTTGTTTATGAGGAGAACAGTGGCGAAAAAGAGCGGTTCTTTTGGACAAAAATCATAAAGCTTTCTACATATTTTAACGCTATTTAGTGCAGACAGGAAAATTCCTTTATTTTTGTTGTATACTCTTCTGTAACGTTCTGTGAAAATGAATGACACATGTTACCGTATAGGACACATCGGCTGTCATAGTATAGAGAAATTTTCACTCTGTTTCTGTTACATTGTAGATTGCCGGACTTTGTGGCGCTCCTGACATCCAGAGAGAAGATTATGAACTCACACACACAGTTGACACACGTCTTCAAATGCAAATTCCTTCCACGCTTTCACGTGCGCTATAATGCGGTTTTAGTTACGTTCGAGCTTTATACTTCATGTGGAGTCGGTCAGTCCAGGAAACCACATGTGGTCAGGGACTATATTTTCTTACCTGGCGCAGCCTCACGATCACTGTCGGCAGTTAAAAGGCTTGCAGCATTAATCTCGCGAAACAACGAGTTAGTCTGGCGGTAGAGTAGCGATACAAAGACGGCAAGACAGCGGTAAGTTAGGGAGAGTTCTCACGATTTTGTCCATTTTGATGTGAGCTGTATGGCATGTGAGGGAAAGACGGTGTGCATGTGCCTGTGCTAGCAAATGCCACAGTGCAGATACATATATGTGAGTGGGAGAGCTTGTATATACACATATGTGTGTGAACAGGTATGCATATATTTGTAAGTGTGTGTATATATATAGAGTACTGTGCAAAAGTCTTAGGCACAATTAAAGCAAAGGGCAAATATGCTTGCAAAAATGATGAAATTAGAAGTTTATAATAACTGAGAAATGTACTAAACAGAGCTGTAAAATGTTAAAGACGAAGCCAAACCTATATTTGGTGTGATTACACTCTCGCCTAAAAATTTTGGACGCCGTCCTATTGTGATATAGTTTTATAAGATGATTGGCATTTGCTTGTTCTAAGCAGAGTATAGAACATGCCAACGCTCTTCTTCAGACTGACTGTGTCACTTGTGTCTGTCCCACCAAGTAGTTACAAACAGCCATGATGACGTTGACATCCGGGCTCTGTCGGGACTACATTATCTGTATCGACTGTTTTTAATGAGATACAAACATTTATTCATAAAACTTTTCATCAAATTAGCATTTGGAAGTTCAAATTTAGTTTTTATATTCAGCAATGGAAAATAATGAGTAAACATCTTAAGCAGACATAAATAAAAAAAAATGTAGGGTGCCTAAGACTTCTGCACAGTACTGTATGTGTGTGAGCAAGTATATAAGTGTGTGTATACGTGTATGTGTGTTTACATGTGTGAGTACATGGATATGTGTGTATTTTGCTTGTACATCGATATCACCTTGCAGGTGCAGTGGACACAGGGGCCGCTCCCTGGGGGATTGAATCTTTTCCCATCGGCGTAGACCTTCCGCTCGTACTCACACACTAGAAATCCACACATTCAGGCGGAAAAATGGGAACACACAGACACACACACACACACACAGATGCACAATAAGAGTATAGTAGCATTGTATGCATGCTCATGTTCTTTGTCCAGAAAGAATTTCAATAGTGCATCTTAGATTTTCACTGCACTACTTACAATGCACTCTAATTTGCACATAATTCCATAGAAACATTGGAGCTTTTTTAAAAAGGCGAAAATGTGACGAAAAATAACTTGCAGGGAATGAAAATGAAACTAGAGGGAATATTAAATGAGAAGTTTTCAGTTGCACTATAAAATTACTCTGTTTAACTACATTATTGTCCCTTGTTCCCTCTGACTTTGAAGAGATTTCCTAGTATCCAGACACATGATGACATAAGAGCCCTTACCACGGGCTTGAGAGATTAAAGAGTTCCTTTGGCCCACAGCCAAGAACAAGTATGTTTTAAATGCTAAACATGTCCAAACAGACACTTTTCCCTGAGTTTTTCCAGTAACCTCTCACCATGTCATCCTTGGTACATTTAATTAGGCATGTACAGATCCTTGCAACATCACGCAATAAAAACTGTAAAAGCCAGGTTGCATGGAATGCTTAATGCAATGTAAACATAACCCAAACCTTATGAGCCTATGATCCAAAATATTGAGTAAATACAATTTCTGGTACTAAGCCCACATGAACATGAAGTCTAAAACATGCCATTTCCATTCAGGTGCATTTAATATGGTACTTTAATTCAAAACTTAATGACTACGTATGTGTTCATTTTATCACATGTGCCTCTAAAACCAATGGCAAATTGCAGATGCAGTAGAAGGGGTATATACACGGCCCTGAAAACGTTTTTGCCCTCGTCCTTATTTCTTCTATTATTGCATACTTGTTACACTAAATTAAACCTGAGTAAACAGAAAATACAGTTTATTCATCATTTCATTTATAGAGGGAGAAAAGCTATCTAACATCAACTGGCTTAGAGGGAAAGTAATTGCCCCTCTCATTACCAAATCAGCAAATTAGCTACAATAAATTGATAATTGGGTTAATTAGGCCAGACATAGTTGATTACTACCACTGCTGTTGAATCTAACCATCACTTAATTCTTTTAGTGCCACATTAACAACTCACTGGGAAGTAAAACAAGAGTCATCAGAAGATGACATATCCCCCCGGCCCCTGATTAACTGCAAAAGTCATGTCAATCCTACACCTTCAAAGAAATTCAAAAGAAACAAAATGAAGTCTTCACACACCAACTTACACACAGTTTAGTGAAGTAAAAATAGCACCAAAGCACTGCAGCTCCACCACAGCTATAGCCAAATTGTCAATGTTTTAGGACTAATTTAATGCATCAGTATAATTGGAGATAAATCTAAAATGTGTTCTGCCACCTTCAGTACATATTCAAAAAATAGCGCGCTGTCGCGAGTGAGACCCCTCAGCTTTATTGGCAGCCATATTGATTATCGGAGCGGGACACAAATCGATAGGGAGCCTCCTCTAACAACCCCCAACATACCACCAAAAAATGAGAACATTTGGCCGAGGTGTTTTTCAGTGATCGTCCCGAAACGAAAATGAAGATGGCTGCCGTGGCGGCCATATTGATTATCGGAGCGGGACATAAATCGATAGGGAGCTTCCTCTAACCACCCCCAACATACCACCAAAAAATGAGAACATTTGGCCGAGGTGTTTTTCAGTTATCGTCCGGAAACGAAAAGTTTACGGACAGACGGACAGACAGATGGACGCTGCTCGCCACGACAATACCCCTGACATGGTCATTTTTTGCCCCAACAAGGGCATTTTGCGGCAAAACCAGAAAAATTTACTTAGAAATTATTTCATCAAAAAACTTCTACAAATGATATTACTTGGATTACTGCATTTTTACAGAGAGATATATCATAAAATCATAAAAAATGAATTCTAGCCTTTTATCTAACTTAGTTCCTGAGTTAAAGGTCATGAAATGTGGTCTCATTTTTGAGCTTTTTGTGTTTTTGGCTGATTTTGAGGCTTTACCAAACAAAAGTGGATAAAGAAACACAGAATCTAAGGCCAATTTCAGATTCCATGGGATGAATATGGTTAGTATACCCAATTTCAGCCTTGTATAAGCAATCACTTTGGAGCAAAAAGTTGCCAAAGTTGGCTGAAAATGGGTTCACCAAAAAACAAAATATTATTCAAATTTCAAAGAGCTATAACTTGAAAACTATTTGAGATACTGGCCTAATATTTGGCATTTTTTCATTTTGTGAATATATGTACTCGTGAATTTTTTCAAAGAATTTTGAGGAGGTGACCTGGCACCCCCTGGATGATTTGATGTGGAATGACCCAGTGCCTTTTTCCTCAATAAATTAAATGATCAGTACAGTACTGTTTACTTATGTTCTTTCTGATATTACATTATGTATAAAGATTTGAAACTATTAAGAGCGACAAATGCTCACAGAAAAAAAAAAAACTAGATTGTGTTTTCAGGCATAAAAACAAACGTCTGCCCCCATCCTCACAAGAAACCCCAAAAATAGCAAAAGGCCCCAGTTTACCAGTTTAGTAGACAATCAATGTTTCTACAGGATTGGGTCAAGAAATATTGAGCTATTTCCAAATTATGGTCCAGAAAAACTTAGGGAATGCCGATGCTGTGGGGAAGAGGGCCAAAAAAATACATCTCCTACTCAGTCCAAGAGAAGGATATAATCAAGGAAGGATCCAAATACTTTTTTCACTGTATAGTAAGAGCTGTTATATCTGGCTATGATGCATTATAAAACTCTACTGTCTTTTGAAAAGGCTCGAGGCATATTCCAGTTTTCATCTCTATGACTCTGGCACCATCCACCTCTACGTCCCCAGTAGCAAGCAAAGCACAAAATCCCACAGATTAACAGGGTAGAGCAAGAGGTGCTGCTGGCTCATACTGAGGC
The DNA here is from genome assembly GCA_029692085.1 of Gymnothorax javanicus. Classification (NCBI taxonomy): domain Eukaryota; kingdom Metazoa; phylum Chordata; class Actinopteri; order Anguilliformes; family Muraenidae; genus Gymnothorax; species Gymnothorax javanicus. The sequence goes on from CM056201.1 coordinate 36,792,153, forward strand.
TAATCACTTTGCACCTCTTTAATGCAGTCTTTCCACAACATGCCTCTTCACAGCCAAAAACTGCCTCCAGACTGTACCCACATAATCTGATCCTGGATTAGTATTTAGGGGGCTGGAATTGACAAAAAAAAGTCTGGGAAACGTTGACCTCATTTTTATGGTGGCTTTGTCCTCATGACAGAGCGGAACCCATAATTACTTCACCATCCTACTCTGTGATCTCTATAAACACAAAACCGCCCTCCCCGCCTCAAGCGAGCCACAGAATGGCTCCAACAACAGCAGGAGGTGATTTAGTATTCCTAACAGTTGGAGGGGCCTCAAACAGAACTGATTTTATATCAGAGTCTGTGGATAGAACAGATTTTTAGGGCTTTTAAAGCTCTTTGGTTTCTTAACCAGCTCAATTAGAAGCAGACACAGCACTTCTGATTAGTAGCCAGCTTCTTCATTGAGAATATGAAAACGAGACTGCGCACCACGGCACCATCTTTGAAATGCCCCTAGGCAACAGGGTTGCAACCAAAAAGATCAGACCCCCGTCTCTTTGAATGTGGAGATGCCTGTACGTAGTGCTCTGGCATATGCACTGTCATTCGATTTTCTTATTTATGGACACAGTCAAAATCAGGAGTGGTCCGTTAGCAGTAACAAAGGCCTTTGGAAACCTCACTTTTCAATGCTTAATAACCCAAACCTCTCCCAGCTTACTTCTCCCAATAAGCAACAGTTGCTAAGACTAATTGGTGGAACCGACGACGGTCAATTTTTTTTTTTTTCAATAGCGTTGTTATACATTGCACCACAAAATAATGAGGCGTTTTCTTCTATACATAAATGACAACGAAAAATATCAATATGTATTAATAATTTCTGCGCTCGTGTAGCTTGTGAAACAGCACAGATTTGCATAAATTAGTTTGCGAGGCTCATTAAGCAATTAGCCATGAGAATCTGTTCTTTTTTCTGATCGTAGTCGCAGCTAAAGGGCGTTCTTAGGCACGATTCACAGCTGAGTGACAATTGTACGGATGGCAAAAATAAATGCTGCAAAGTCAACGAAAGTTTTGGATTTCTGCATTTGAAGACCACAAAGGAAAAACGATCAGAGTTCAAATTTTGCATTTTTGTATATTTTATACAAAGAAAATACAAATATTATATATAATTATAGTATTTTATATATTTTAGTTTTCTTCCATATTTTTTCAGTGCTTTGTTTCTAAAATCGTTTTGAATTTTTAATTCATCATTTCTCCACAACATGAAAATGTGACTCTGATCATTTTTCCATTGTGGTCTTAATTCATACTGCCATCCTTACTATGCCATATCAATTATATAAATGTAAGCAATAGGCATTCACTTTTTTTTATTTCTTCTTACAGGTCATGTATTGCTCTTGGTTGTTCAGTCAAAAAATTGTTTGATTGTTAATCAGGCGAACTTAAACGAGAACAGCATGAGAGCAATCGAGCGATAAAGGGTGAGGTTACTGGAGGCCCTCTGAACATCTGATGGCATACCGCTGGTCAAAATGGCAATAAAATGGAGTTGTAGAATTTGTTAAAAATGACATTAGCCATGCAACAACAGCGAAGTGATTCTGAAGTGGTTCAAAAGTAATGGCGATAGCAGCATCCACCATTGTCAACTGTATGAATAAACACCAAACACCAAATGTAATGTAGACTTCTTAGCTGGCTCAGTCCTAATCTATGTGACATAAAAGAAAAGTGCTTTATCACACTTTTTAGCAATCACAATCACACATTTAGCAGTGGTAGCAAGAGAGTGAATCATGTTATGATTCTGTGGTGATGATGCACACCTATGGATGAAAGTATGACTCAGAGCATTCAATTCACCTGTGGTCTCTGTACAATAAATATCAACTGCTTGTATGTCATTAGTGCCAATAAATTGGCAGCTCATTTAATATGGACAACAGCATTAAAATATGTTCTTCTCTTAGTGTGTAAAATACATTCCTTTTATTTTTAGTATTTGGCCGAATATACTCCAGCAACAGAAATGTGTTGCAATGTTGTTGAGCTCCAAACCTGAATGGCCTATTGTAAATACTGAAAAAGTGCTGTTAAGCAAACTCTGAAGGTTTGATTTTGTTTTCACTGTCCGCCATTTTTAGTGTCGCAAATTTTCCCAATGTAAAGTGACAGAGTGCTCCATCTTTTTGATATAATCAATGTCTTTTTAAAATATTAACAATAACAATTTACCTGCAATTCTGTACTTGCAACACCTATAATGTAATGACGCAACATTAAGGCACATGGCTGTCATACTCACTCTCACATGTGGGGCAGCATTGGCCTTCTGTCTTGGCTGGGTGAGTGCAGTGCAGAGGGGGGCAAGTATGGTCAAGACGCTCACAGGAGACCTCACCACCCTGTGAGATATGAGCAGTGTTATAAAGTAACCACCGCACACTATCCCATGCTCAGAGTTTAATTTGGGTAGCACAAACTATAGAAGCTATTTACAGAACTGGGGCTTTGCGGTTAAAATGTTGTACAGCTCAAGTTTGTCAAAAACCCTCTCTTTACAGCAGAGGCTTACTTTTCTGTGTACAAAAAACAACAAAGAAAGAGTAGCCACTTGAGATGCATAGAGCATGATAATGCAAGATGACAGAGTGGAACCACTATATGACTGTTCGCACAATTCTGATTGTTTAGACAATATATTTACTAACACCGGTAATAAACTAATCTCTCCACCTCAATCATCCATTGCAGCATCATCACTCATCCATCACTGCATTTATGTCTCTACAGTGTTACTATCTTTAGTCAAGATGGGACACAGCGCAGACCAATATGAAGTATCACCACAATTTTAAAATTTGAATGAAAACATAAACTTGACTTTTTTGTTCATATGAAAACATCCTAGAGAAATCACTAACAGTTCAGTGAGGAAAGAGTAATTCTACATTCAGCTATTGCTCTATATGCAGCCATTCATGAGTAGAGAACCACAATCAAGTCTGGTTCTTGCACTACTGCAAAAAAAAAGGGTAGAATGGTTCCCCCCTGATTCTAGTTCTACAGTGGCAAAGAGGAACCAGCATGAGTCCAATTATACACTGAGAAAGGTTCCAGATCTGAAGTGAGATACAGGCACAGCTGAAACTGGTACCGTTGGGCCAAAATTGTTTCACACGGTGAGGACTCACCGAACAATGACAGCGCATGCAGGGGTTCAGGCGAGAGACAAAGACCTGTCCGTCCACATATACCTGAGACTCGTATTCACACTGTTCACATCTGCAGCACAACAGAAAACTCAAATTACAGTCAAATTCCCCTATCCCAGCCTCCATTGCATTTGACAGATAGGACCCCATAAATGCTTATACCCAGAGGCAGCATGACAACACATTTATCCTGGATTTTAAATGCCAATACAGCAGAATAGACAAAGGGGATGCTAATGTAGTATTCAGGACTCAGCTGCTATGAATTTTCTAAGCACAGTGAGGGAGTGACTGAGCACAGAACACAGGTGGACGTCAAGTTTCTAGGATAAATCTGAGTGTTCATGGTCAATGTATGCGTCATCCATCTGAACATAAAATTACCATAGACAACGACTCAAAAGGCTGAAAAAGCAGCAGTTATGGATGTATTCTTAAAGCAAGCAGGAGGATGTTCCCTTACTGAGGGCAGCACTCTCCAGGCCTTGTGACTGGATTCCTGCAGAGTGCGTGGGGGCAGGAGGTGGGACTGCATTGGAGGTCACCATTCTGGAGCAGAGACAGAGGAAAGACATGTACTGTGAGCTCCAAAATTGCTGGCACCCCTGACTGGCAATGCATAAACAATCCAAAAAAATATAGACTAATTATAGAGAAACGGAACATTACCAACATGTGAGAAATACTTCATTTTATTAATGTTTTGATAGAAACAACCAAAATCATAACAAAATATTAAAATATGTCGCAAAATTTTGCAAAAATATTTAGCAAATATTTTTCAAAAAACAATAACGTTTCTCAGTTTAAACATCCAATATGTTGTCTCTGCACTATTTTCGATAAAATTTCAGATTTCAGTGATTTGTAAATCATTGCTTTCTGTTTTAATTTACATTTGACACAGTGTCCCAACTTTTTTTGCAAATGAGGCTGTATTACTTAGTGCAACCCACCACCTTTGGCAAGAGCATTAGCATGGAGTCTTTTCCCGTAATGTTTGACAAGGTTAAGGCACACATTTGGGAGGATTTTTTACCATTCCTCTATGCAGATCCTTTCAAGATCCTTCACTTTTGTGCATTTGCATTTGTAAACCGCCCTCTTCAACTCAGCCCACAGGCTTTCAATTGGATTGAGGTCTGGTGACTGAGATGGCCATTGCACTACGTTGATTTTGTTGTCACAGAGCCTTTTCTGTGTGGATCTTGAGGTATGCTTAGGGTCATAGTCTTGTTGGAAAGTCCACCAACGGCCAAGTCCCAGCCGTCTCGCGAAGGCAACCAGGTTGTCAGCCAAAATATCCTGATACTTGGTGAAATTGATTATGCCATTAATCTTAACCAATGCCCCTGGACCCCTTGAATTAATACAGCCCCAAAACATGATGACCCACCGTCATGTTTTACCGTGGGTATGAGGTATCCTTGTACACAGCAGGCGTTCCACTCATAATTTGAATGACGTTTGGCAAACTCCAAGTGCTTGCTTTGTGTCTTCTGGTTAGAGAAGCCTTTCTTCTGGCAACCCTTCCAAAGAGCCTGTGGTTTTGGAGGTGGCGCCTAATGGCGCTTTTTGAAACCTGGTGATCCCAAATGCAACCAAGGCCTGCAATTCTTTCACAGTGATTCTTGGGGATTTTGTTTCTTCTCTCACCATCTTCCTCAATATCCTGGGGGAAGAAATCGAGGGCTGACTGCAATAAACAGTTATGTCCAATGTAAAACATCTGGACATAACTGTTTATTGCAGTCAGCCCTCAAAATGCAGTTGTGTCCTCTCCCCTTGAGGTTTTCAACAATTCCATATCTTTGGAATTTTTAAAAAATATTTGCCCTGACAGTGCTCAGAGGCATATTCAATCATTTCTGAATCTTCTTGTAGCCATTACCAGATTTATGAAGGTCTATGACCATCTGCCTTTTTTGAACTGACAGTTGTTTTGTTTTCTTCATAGTGTTGGTGGATGACATCGGGATATTGAATGTGTCTTACCTCATTTATATACCCTAGTAAAACAGCAAGTGATGTAATGGCTCAAAATAGTTCCTCATGGAGCTGCCAGATAGCTCACTCGGTAAAGCATCGCGTTGCGAAGCAGAAGTGACTCTCACGTCGCGGGTTCGAGCCCCGCTTCGTACCAGCCGGCAGCTTTTTCAGAGTAGCGCACAATTGGCTATAGCGCTACAGGGTTGCAAATTGGGAAGGGACTGCCGGGAAGGGATTACAATAGTTGCCTTGTTCGTTGCTCAAGCGCCTCCTGTTGGCCAGATGGGCGCTCGTCAGGAAGATTCTAAGCCTGGTCATGTCCGGGTATCCTCCGCCCTCGTTCTGAACTTGCGAAGATTCAACCAATGAGTGTATAAGAAGCGGTGGTTGACAGGCGCGTGCTTTGGAGGAGAGCCGCGAACTGTCTGCACTCTCCTGAGTTGGCAGCAAGGGGCCGCATACGAGCAAGCCTTGTACATAGTTCACCAATTGGGTATTCCAGATTCAGGTGGGATTGGAGATGCCAAATTTTTAAAAAAAAAGAAAAAAATAGTTCCTCATGTTAGGTATCGTTCAGGAACCAGACGCGAGAGCAGAGCAGTGCAGAAAAATAGGATTTTATTTGGAAAGGGGGCGAACCCCCGCTGAGCAGGAGGCAACGGTACAAAGTCCACAATCCAAAATCAAAAGGGCGTAATCCAAGTTGTAACCAGGGCAGCAAACACAGAAATCGTGGTCGGGCAAAAAGGGTTTGGTACACAGATGCAGGCAAAAATCCAAAACAGAGGCAAAAATCAAAAACGGGGACAGTCCAGTCAGAAGAGAATCTCAAAGAATACAAGGAAAAAAACAAAGCGTAGCACAAGGGAAACGTTCTGACGGGGAACTGCTGTGAGAAGACTGCTTAAATACACACAAGGGAAGTCACATGCTATGATTAGGGACAGGTGAATTGAATCAGACTAATTACGAAGGAACAGACACGAGGGAGAACCTAACCACATGAAATAGGCAAAAGCCAAAACGTGGACAGGGATCACAAGACAGCCTATAGACAAACATACGGCTCCGGTTAGGGAGTTCTAACGTGCACAGATAGTGAGAGGCAGAACAGAGTTAAACAGGTGCGGAGGATCCGCTGAAACGCAGCCAAGTAGATTGAGTGAAGACAAGAGGCGGAGACTAGAACAGGGCGAGTGCTGAGAGCTTGTTAATCAATTAGTAAAGTGCAGCCATACAATCCCTAGTGCTCGTTAGTACGTTAGTATTATATAGGCATGGGCAATACAAATGAATAAAATTACAACATTTCTTGAGTTGCTGAGAACAAAGTTTTTATTATTTTCTAATGATTTTTTGCTGGTAAGTACAGAAGACACAGACGAAGAGTTTGCCACAAGTCCAACGCCTTTACAGGAAAGGGTCTCTGAGCCACAGGGTCCCAAAAATGGCTGATTTCGGCATTTTTCAACAAAACCCATTGTGAAAATTGGGGGGTGAAGCCTGAGGGCATTTTCTAAAGTACAGTCTATTCAGAAATAAACCAGGCCAAATTATCCATTAGGGTACCCTAACAGAAATAATTGATGCTAAAGTCATCTACCCCTTTTCTGAAGTACAGCAGCGCCCCCTAGGCCCTTTTTAATGGAAAATGCATTGAATTTCACCCAATTATGTTCAACATTAGGTTTTGCATTGATATTAAAAAATGGTATGAATGGGTTGCCTGTGTTTTTTTTTTTTTTTTGGATCAATGGCCTGCAAAAGGTCAAAATTATCGGTGGGAGGGCAAACATTAACGCTACTCGCCCATTACTATATAAAATGCAGTGAAGTCGCTGATGCGGCAGTTGTTTGCCCTCCCACTGCTACGAAACGTTAAGCCCTTCAATAACCCGTGGTGATTTAAAAAAAAAAAAAAACTTTGCACTGTTTTTACTATGTCCATATACCCTCCTCCCATGATAGTTTCAATGAGCTACTGGGAATAATTAATAGTAAAACACAGTGACGTGCAGTCGGAGGTTAGTTTGGTGAGGCAGAAACCTCCCCTTTGCTTGATTAGCAATCAGGCGATTAACTCGTTTAGTAAGACTATTCGCAGAATGACGGGCCAGTTTAAGTTTCCGCGGCATTATTACTCAGTACATCGCACCTGAAATGTTCACTAGACAGCAGATTTGCTCGTACATGCTTCCAGGAAGCCGAAGCAATGTCATCAACAAATATTAAAACAGTTCGACTTACGCAGAGTTCAATGCTTAATCAATATACAATGTATTCTCCTTTAAATCTGGCGCTTTTACACCCAAACAAAAAGCGGGCGCTTATTTTCAGTCTTCTTTCATAATCCGATTAACAAAATGTTTAAACGATATACAGAATAACCGAGAGCCGAGAATTTTTCCTAATTGATTATTCAGATTTCCATCCTCGCAGTCTCGAATTGAAGGGTATAAGTGAATGAATCTTGTGACCGGTGTTCGCGAGGTGGCATAGGTAGCAAAATTTGTCAGAACACTGGTAGGCTTTGAACGACTAGCGCTGGTTTATTCCTTGGTATATTTTACTGAAACTTCACAAATAGGGTCACAGGATATTCTGTCAACTAACTATGTAGGTTGACAGTAAAAATACACTCACCTTTCTTGCTATTGTTGAGAGGAAGTCACGGCGAACTCGCGACAAACTTCAACAACTTCTGTCGAACTAATTTCACATCCCCCGGAGGTCTAGAGTGGACGAACAGACTCGTAATTTCTCAAATTAGATGGCTGTAAGGCAATCAGGGCCGTAGCTGGGATATCACGTCAGCGCGGGCTATTTGAAATCTACCTCCAAAATGGATATTTTTGCCATGCCGTGCACTTGAAAGTTTGTAAACACGGCGCAAATTGAGGTCACGCATTCATCCAACAGGCGAATAATAGCTCTATTCAAATCGCGTTATTGGCCGTAATACGCAGAGTTCATGTATGAAATGCGGGTATCCTATTGAAAAGGTTGCTTTTAATCAAACCATGGTGTTCTTTTTGTATGAAAATGGTATTTACATCATTTTTTTTATAAGTTTTCTGAGGCTTGTTTACCGCCCCAGTTCAGCTGTTACGCATTCCATTAGAGTTTATGCAGAGCGTTGCCCATGCCTTTATTATATATAATGTTAGTAGATTTAACTAAAACAACAAACTGTTAGTACTTGTTAGTAATATATAAAAGCAAGGTGAAGGAAGCAAACGAGATTGGAAGGAACAATTGAAAACCCAGAAACCATGAAATCACCTGAAAGTGTGGCACGCAATACTGGGGGAAATAAGCTGTCACATAACACAAGACCAGACAGGGGAGACAAAGTGCAAAGCATGGCAAGATACAAAACAATGACCGGAATCTAACTGTGGGAATGGGCTATGGCAGAAAACAGGCAAAACAGAAACAAAAACATGGCATGGAATCAGGGCATTGACAAAACATGAGCAGAGCAAAGCAGAATCATAACACCTCAACGCTTAGATAAAACTTAAACGAGTGGAATTTAATACCTGGTTTAATCTTGTTAGATGCTATTTACAATAATCTTTAAGGGTGCCATTAATTGTGAAACCTTGATTTGGAGGAAATTGATTTTTAATGAATTAGAAAATGATTTTGGTTGGTTTCATTGGAACATTAATATATAAACATTTCAGTCAGGTCCACTTTGTCAAAACCCTAAATTATATTATAATTTGCAGCAAAAATATTTGTAACATTTGAATTTGGCGGCATGGCTCTGTTTTGGGGCCTCCCCGCCCTACCACGCGTATGCATGAAAAGCCAGTAGGCAGCGAGAGCCAAAAACCTGCCCTTCCATGCAAACGTGTGAATGCCATTGGCGGAGAGAGCAGCAGCAAACCCCCAGGGGTACAAAACAGAGCAGCAGCAATGACTGCGTAATCATTGAATAAGTCAGAAAAACGTGTGAAGGAGGAGCTGGTGATGTAATGTAGGCAGGTCTGCGAGCTAGGCAAGACTCCGTGGCCTGCCTGAACTAACAATGAGCTCAATTTTTACATTTTTTAAACTATTGTTCGTGCATTGCCAGCCAGGGGTGCCAGTAATTTTTGAGCCCACCATATACCTTCCTTTATATCCCTACTATTTTCACATTCCCCAACACCATTCCCTATATAGTCTTCCTCAGCAAATCTCTCCATTATCACACTCAAAAAACAACAATATCAATGTAGATCTCACTTTTGCAGAAAATGTTTTATTTAAAGCCCAGCTGAAGGTAAAAATTTGTAGAACAATCCAGCACTTTGTTGTCTGTAAAAAACAGGGACCTCGAATTTGGGGTTAGGATTTTAGTGGAATCCGCTAATTTTGGTCTTACAAGATCGCTTTGAGTGCCAATTTCTGACAGGACAATCCAAGCAGACAAAAATCTCGGTACTGACTTAGCTTGATGCTAAATCAGTGGCACTGAGCTGGAAGCCAACTTCACAATAGTAATTTGAAAGCTGAGGGTATAAGCTAGGTGGGAACAGCTTGAACATAACCAGAGATTATGAATATATTTTAACATTCTGGATAGAAGCTGCAGTCATGTCATACGTCACACCAAAATGTGACCTCTTTCATTGCCACTAAAAATTTAGATGACTTGTATCTCTTACAGTCATTTTCCACAGTAAATATTGCCAATAAGCTGTTCGGTCTTACGAGATCATTTCAGTTATCATTTCACAGAAGCCATTACATCTGAAAAGTGCATTAGAAAGTCCAATTGAAGTCAAGCAGAGTGCAAACAATATAATGGTATCAAAGGAATGAGATCTAAGATTGACTTTGACACTTACAACACAAACACAGTCCTGGCAGCGATCTGTACCGGGGACCTGTTCCCCACTGAGGTAGTCTCGACCATTCACACCACAACCTAAAACAAACAAAGCAAAATGAAGAGTTATTTCTAATACCGGTACTTGTAAAGATAAAGAAGTACAAACAGAAGTTGTGGAGGGCTTCAGCACATACAAGAGGCATGTTCTTGAAGTAGTTGTTTGGAGTTGGGAGACATTCCAAGGTCTAAAGTGGCAGCTGATTGAAAGGAAATGATAAAAACCCTCAGGCACTGTGGCCTTTCAGAGACTTGAGATAACAATACTTGGGAAGCTAACTAACTGCACCGAAAAATACAATCGTTTATACTAAGAAATACAAATGTTACCCAAAGTTATCAAGTTTACCATAATAAGTATAATCTCTCAACACATACCTTGAAAATATTAAAACGTGTTCTTCTCCGATAGCACAAGACGGGTTAAGCTGAAGCCAGGCATGAGCGTTCCTTCACATGTGTGGAGTAAAATTTGTTCAAATCGTTCTGATCCAAAATCCAATATGGCCGCAACAGCCTTGACCTTGAAAATCTAAAAACGTCTTCTCCAACAGCATAAGACAGATTAAGCTGAGACTTGGCATGCGTCTTCATTCACGAGTAGATTAAAAGTTATTCAAATTGTTCACGTCCAAAATCAAATGGCTGACACAGCCATGACCTTGAAAATTTAAAAACGAATACTTCTGCTAAACCACAGCATGGATTAATCTGAGACTTGGCTAGAGTGTCCATACTCATGTATAGATTAAAATTTTTTTAAATCATTCCGATCAGAAATCCAATATGGCGACCAGGGCCATGACATTGAAAATATAAGAACGTCGTCCTCTCCGAAACCAAAGGACGGATTAAGCTGAAACTTGTCATGAGTGTTCCAACACATGAGTAGATTAAAGACTGTTCAAATTGCTCTGATCCGAAATCTAATATGACCGCTACAGCCTTGACCTTGAAAATCTAAAAAATGTCTTCTTCTAAGAAAACACTTGACAGATTAAGATGAAACTTGGCTGGAGTGTTCCTAGACATGAGTAGATTCAAGATTTTTCAAATTGTTCCAATCTGTAATCCAGAAAATTACATTTAATTCATCTGTCCAAAGGACTTATTCCCAGTCCTTTGGTGTCCAATCCTTGAATTTCTTCGTAAACTTGAGTCTTTTTTTTGATGTTGCCAGCTCTTGGCAGCAATACGCGCAATCATACCATTTTCACCCAGGCGTCAGGAAAAGTAGATCTTGATACTTTCATCTCTTCACTTCTTGATGATATTAATAGTGCCAGCAGTTGACATGCTGTCAACCACCATTTTTTTTTTTTTTACTTGTCATACGCAGATAACGAACACCAGAGGCACCTTTATTGCGGCTAGTTTTCAGCAAAACAGTCTCTTTGAAATGTGTGATGGCGTTCCTTACAGTGCCGTGGCTGCATTTAATGTCTTCACCATCATGTAAGGCCACTGTGTGGCTACGAACAATCTCAGAGAGCTCCTTCCGTCGTGCCATCGTGTGTAACTCTACAACACTGCTCAAAGTTCATGTCACCTAATCTAGTGGAACAACTGGCTATCAGAGGTAATTTTGCAGAATTATGTTGCCTCAAACCCATTTAAACAAATTTTTTAGCATCAACAATCATGGCATGAGCCTTCGAACATGCATTTGGGCTATGCAAGAGTCAAAAACATAAACATTGGCACACCTTTCAATTGTTCTAAAAAATTATGTTTCAGTGTTTCTGTTTATTACCCATATTTTTTTTTACCTCAAAATACTTGTCTAATTTTTTAATATTTAATTTATAGTTTCAACTTTCATAATGGTTTAAAATAGAGGGAATTTGTTTTCATGGGATGTTCTGCAGTATTGTCAAAGTCTCTGGAGTGCAATCTCAGTTTATGAGGCTGGTTTTTCCCCAGTAAAAGTGAACAGCTCATTTAAGTGATTCAACTGCAAATAACAACAAAACACAACCAACTGGCAGCGCATTCCTCTAAAATGGGAAGCAGGGTATTATGGTGCGAGGTCAGCTTTGTGCACAGATAGGACCCCAGTGTTTTGTGGTTTCTACACTCACCATCACAGACTGGACAGCAAGAGCCTGGTGGAGGGCTAGAGGGGTTTTTACATGGGGGGGCACACTTCTGTGTCCTACACTGGACCTGGCCCTCCTGCTCCCATGTAAAGAGGCACAGACACAAAAAGAGATATGAGGAGAGGGAGATGGGGTGAGAGAGAGGGAGGACAAAAAGACAGCGAAGGAGTAAGAGAGGCCATTGAACATGTCAAGTCATGGTATACTACCAGAAATGTCATGGTTATTACACTTTTATTACACAGGGACAATGGGCTCAATTCTAATGTCTGGGTTTCTCCCGAGATTCCAATCCACAAGCAAGTGTTATGTTTTTCTTGTATTGCCTTGCTTGCTCATTGAGAGTTAAGGGAACTGTTTTTCCAAACTGCCCTTTTAGTTTTGTCTGCACAGCGTAAAAAGCACAGTACAAATAAATTTGACTGAATCAAACAGAATATAATTTAAACAAAGGAGTCCCGCAACAGAATAGCCTGGAACACTTACAGGCTAGGACATTGATTTACTGTGCCATAAAAAAGTAAGTGCATGTAAAACACATTTTCATGGTCTTACTCCCCAGAGAGGAAGTCCAGTAGTGCGTTTTAGTTCTCTTGAAGTTTCTTCACTATTAGAACCAAAATGTCAATGACCACATAGGGGTAGAGCAACAACATATGCTTTCAGTTACAGGCTTTTCAGTTCAAGTGAAATATTTACAATTCCATTAACAAAACAAAACACTACCATGTACAGCCAACGAGAGCATACATTATATTTGGGCTTTATGCATTCATCCCTCTATCATCATTGGTTAATAATAATGTTATGCCATAATATACGGAGCACTGTGGACTCATGGTCAGAAATCATCCAGGGTGACTTCAAAATTCTTAATGCTATTTATGTACTCTGCTGGAAACCTTGAGTACCTCTGCATCGCTACACTAACAACATAATATGTTCAACGAGTGTGAAACCCTTTGGTCTCGAGCACGATTCTCAGAATCTTAATGAAGCCAATTCAAAAGAACTACAACCCCAATTCCGAAAAAGTGACCACATCATGGAAAATGCTAATATAATCAAAAAGGGTGAATTTGAAGAGTCTATTTACCCTTAAATATACTGAAACCAGCACATCATTTTATTTGATGCTGTAACACATGAATTTAATTGCTTTGTGAAAATACAAGACACAATGTGATGCCTGCTACAGACTCAGACAAAGCTGGCAGAGTTAAATGTTAACCTTGATAAAGGCAGATTTCCTGCCGATAGGGTGGTTCCGCAAATATCTTTGTAAACAATAAATTTCTGCATTGGAGCAACAAGTGTGCAGCCATTTTTCATGCTTGTTTTCGCTGGCTGGCACCTTATCACTACAGGTGTGCGTTTCTTTAACTTCAACAGTTGACTGTTTGCCACTGTGTAACATCGCAATGTCTTTTAGTCACACAAATAAAGTGTTTGGGCACTAAAGACATCAGTCAGTTAAGTCTAGCATGCATAACACACTCCAACCATGACAGATGCCAGCTTTTGCTGACCTGATGCTGATGGACCTGATGCTGATGACGGCTCTGGTAGGCTTTGTCATCTTTGATCCAGAGAATACAATGGCTGTTAATTTTGTTTTTGTTTTTTTTTTCCAAATCAATTGAAGTACTGACTGATTGGACCAAAGAACAGGGTTCCACTGTGATACTGTCCACTGAGCCCAGAGAAGCTGTATGGCTTAAGCTTTGCAAAGTGGTAAATGGTGCTGACTGACAAAGGTTTAATAAGGTATATTAGAGCACAAATCATGATATCTATTCCTGTTGAATGATGGTTCTTAAGGCAGTGCTCAAGTGCTCAAAATCTGACCAAGTTGTCTTTGGGAACATTGATCTAAAAGTGATGGATTATAAGCTTATGCATCTGTGTGCAAATTGTTGAGTCTCAATCCATCTCTGCTCTTGAGGGGCTAGGCATTTTTTGGGAGACTCCTTTTATACAATAAAACAATTGGCTCACCTCTTCTACGTCAGCTATCTCACAACACCTTATTCTTGCAACTTGTCACAACATTACTAGTCCTAAATTGAGCCAACTTTATTGGAGTCTGTTTCAGTGTTAGATTTGAAATGAGCACATTTTTTTCAATGAACAATTGAATTCAAAAATTGTTGCTGTGGTGGTTTCAATACAGGAGAGGGTGAATGGACTTCTCAAATCACTCCTGTTTTATTTCATTAGTATTTTCCATGATGTGTCAACTTCTTCAGAAATAGTCTAGTAACAATGGAGCAATGGCTAAATCTTAAAAATAGCGCCAAACCTCCCAATGTAAACACGCATACATGTAGACGTGTTTCGAGCAAGCATTAAATACTGAGATCTCCGCCATCACTTTGGCGGAGATTAAAAGCCTGAATAAATGCATGGACAACATAAAAATACAGAAGCTTTCATTCATTTTCTTGGCATGATTTTGGTCCACTTGTCAGCTTAAAGACAGAATGGTCACTGCACACAAATGCAGAGTGATCACCTTCATGTCCTACAATGGCCCGCAGGGCAAAAGGGGTCATAGAATGGCTTTTTGAGTATGACAGGAGGTCAACCTGACACTCAACTAGTTTGCCACCCTTCCATGGCCAAACGGGAGAGAGGTTCAAGGCTAAAATTAAGTACCATACTACAACCCCAATTCCGAAATAGTTGGGACAAAGTGTAAATTGTGAATAAAATCAAAATGCAATGACTTTCAGATCACAAGAGCGAATATGTTATTAACAATAGAACACAGATAACATTTCAAATGTTGAAACTGAGACATTTTACATTTTTATCCACAAAATGAGCTTATTTCAATTTTTCTGGCTGCAACAGGTCTCAAAAAAGTTGGGACACAGGCAAAAAAGGGCTGAAAAAGCCATTAATAAAAAAGAGAATCAACTGAAAGAACATTTAGCAAGTAATTAAGTTAACTGGCATCAGGCGCGTAACATGATTGGCTATAAAAGTGACGTCTTAGAGAGGCTGAGTCTCTAAGAAGTAAAGATGGCCAGAGGCTCTCCAACCTGTGAAGGCTTGCGTAAAAAAATTGTGGAATACTTAAAAAACAATGTTCCTCAACGTCAAATTGCAAAGGCTTTGAAGGTCTCATCATCGACAGTGCATAACATCATCAAAAGATTCAGAGAAACTGGAAAAATCTCACAAGGCCGAAGACCTTTACTAGATGCCCGTGATCTTCGGGCCCTCAGACGCCACTACATCACTCACTGGCATGATTCTGTCATTGAAATTACTAAATGGGCCCAGGAATACTTCAACAAACACTGTCTGTAAAAACAGTCTGCCGTGCCATCCACAGATGCCACCTAAAACTCTATCATGAAAAAAGGAAGCCATTGTTGAGCATGATCCAGAAGTGCTGCCCTGTTCTGTGGGCCAAGGCTCATTTAAAATGGACTGTAGCAAAGTGGCAAAGTGTCCTGTGGTCAGACGAGTCCAAATTTGACATTCTTGTTGGAAATCATGGGCGTCGTGTCCTCCAGGCTAAATAGGAGAAAGACCTCCCCTCCTGTTATCAGCGTTCAGTTCAAAAGTCAGCATCTCTGATGGTATGGGGATGCATTAGTGCATATGGTGTGGGACACTTGCATGTTTTAAAAAGCACCATGAATGCTGAAAGGTATATAAAGGTTTTAGAGCAACATATGCTCCCCTCCAGACGACATCTATTCCAGGAAAGGCCTTGTATATTTCAGCAGGACAATGCAAAACCACATACTGCAGCTATTACAACCGATTGAGAACATTTGGCGAATAATTAAACGAAAAGTCAGTCAAAGGAGACCCAAAACTCTCCAGCAGCTAAAAGCCCGCATGAAACAAGAGTGGGATCAAATTCCAATGGCTAAACTCAAGAAACTTGTCTCCTCAATGCCCAGACGCCTCCACTCTGTGTTGAAAAGAAGAGGGGATGCTACACCATGGTAAACAGGCCCCTGTCCCAACTTTTTTGAGAACTGTAGCAGCCATCAAATTTGAAATGAGCTCATTTTGTGGATAAAATTGTAAAATGTCTCAGTTTCAACATGTGCTATGTTATCTCTGGTCTATTGTGAATAAAATACTGGCTGGTGTGATTTGAAAGTCATTGCGTTTTGATTTTATTCACAATTTACTCTTTGTCCCAACTATTTCGAAATTGGGGTTGTAAATTGAAATTAGCTTTAGGGTGAAATTTTTTTTTTGGATTGGGGACCGAGGTTTTGAATAACTCCTTACCTTCTATAAATGATAAAAGTAGAGTTTATCACTTAAAAGTAGAGTTTAGTGTTTCCTCACGTTGTCTTTTCTAATATAAAAAAGTTTGATGATCTGAAACATTTAAATATGAAAAATTACCAAAAATAGAAGAAAAGAAGGAGGGGGGGGGGGCAAATACTTTTTCACAGCACTTGCTTGTGCAAACTTACAGCATGAACACAAACATGAATTCTTGTGCACACTTACAACACACGTGCAAATGGTACAAGGGTTGTCTGGGATGCTCCACTGCAGTCCATGCTCTCGCTGAATGCCGTTGTGAACACAGCCTTGATATAAAGACAGGTATCAAAAATATAATCCCAAAGTCTTCATTTAAACACATACTTGATGCTGTCAGGACACTACTTCACAACAGACATCTAGTTCAGACAACCCACGACTTGACAGTTATAAACAATACCCCGAATGTATAATGTTGAACGTCTCAAGTTAATTAAATTCAATAAGTGCCTTTGATCTACATACTTTGTTCTTTTTTTTTTTTTACATCCAGTTCTGCTGACATAGCTACCTACATCATTAGAAATCTTACATTAGATTAGAATAAACGTTTTAAGGAACATAAATCCCTTGTCTGCACATTCACTGTGGACACCTGAGGAAAAAAGTATTTAGGAAGGTTCAGGAGGCCTGGAATATTCCTTCAGACGGAGTACAGGCAGTCTCACCTCGGCACCTTGGACAGCATTTGCCCTTGCTGGTCTCAACAGCGACACAATCCAGGGGAGGACAGGAGACCGCAGTACATACTAAGTTGCCACTCTAAAACCCCCACCCAAAGAAGAGAAGAGAAACAGAACATGACAGGAGTTAGTTTGTGATACATCTGAGCCCAGAAAAACAACTTCAAGTGACCAGCCCCCCTCACCCACCATCAGATTTAGACTCCCTTTTACCCAGCACTTGTCCCTGGGGACAGTGCAGTGAATGTGGAGGGACTCTGGGGGTGGGGGACAGCAGAGTGAAAGAATGCTCACACACTCTCTTTTCTCCTTTGTCCTTTGTCACCCTGCCTTTAATGAAGAGTGAATGAAGCAGAAACTCTCCAGACCCACCTAAGAACCCCGCCATCCCCATCCACCCTTGAAAAGAGCCAGCGTTCATTAGACCGGTCGCCACGCATGGCCGCTCTCCCAGAACCGGGTTGCGACGGCTTGCAGCTCACCCCAGCCTCAACCCCAGCGTGAAGAGAGTTCATTCTGTTCATTCATAATTTGCTGCAGTGCTTAAGGTACCATACAGAGGGCGCCATTCCTTAGTAAAATATCTTGGTGCCCTTAAATTGAATGAGAATACATGCCTTTTTCAGAACACAGCAGGCCTAAAACAAACACAGAGATTAATGAACCTGCATCCCCACTAATCACGACTCCCAGAGTTGCTGTTGCTCCTTCCAATTCTGTTCCTGCTGGAATCAGAAACTACCGGAATGGCTGGAACTACCAGACATGATCCTGCATCTATCTTTATTTTCAGACAGTTAACGCAGGGGACCTTTGTATGTCCTCTTACTCACAGACCCACACTGTTTTTGCATCTGTTGTTTTAGACGTAGGATAATAGGAGCTATTCTACTAACAAGCAAGAACTATGCCTTCAAACACAACATAGGAGCTAATCCCATCCTCTGAATTAGGACAAAAATACAGCCTGAGCGATGTCAAATAATTATATCGACAAAACGTGTTTCGCGATATTATGAAATCATCACTGCCGCCAAGTCCACATCCGCCGGAGATCCTTTGTGTTAACACGATAACTCAAAAACCATTTTATAGATCCTTTTTGAATTTTATATGCCTTTAGATCTTATCAAGATGGAGAACCGGGTTGACTTTGGGATTTGTACAATTAATAATGATAAATTATCATACAATTAATTTATTATTATTAATTAAACAAAGCCCCAAATCAATTCAGTCCTTCATCTTGAGAAAATGTAAAGGCATATAGAAATTCTTTACTCATGTTCTCATGCTTTCGCACGTGTTGCTCTGAGCACTTTCATCTGAAGGCCCATCTGCCTGCCTGTTTGTAAGTCTGTTTGGCTCACTCTAGTATTCACAGATCTTGAGCTATTGACTTATACCACAAGAACCCATTTGTCTAAGGGCGAAGGAGTTCACTTTTGGAAAGTCAAGGTAGGTCAGGGTCAAAAAGGTCGAAAAAGGTGAAATCCACATTTTGGCCAACATCTCGCTTCAGAAAAATGATAGAAGCATGGGATCAAGGCCAAAATGTTTTGACCTGTCTCGTGTTTTCAGGCTTTCACACTTGTTGCTCTATGAGCGCTTTCATCTGTCTGCCATGTCTGTGCTCACTCGTTCGCAGGTGTTCAGTTTTTGACTTCCACTGCACCCCCGTCCGCCTCACATCCCTCATGTTAACGCGATAACTCTCTCAAAGATCCTTTTCACATTAATCAGGCTTACCAAAGAAAACGGCCAAGCTGTAACAAAAGTTTGTCAGCTGTATCTTTTTCAAAGAACCCGCAACACACTCTTGAAAACTCATTTGGTTCGTCTCTGGGTTTGTTACAGGCTGCGCAATTTTTTTTTTGAGCTTGGTTCTGGTGAAAATGTAATGACTTTAAAGTGTTGCAGTGCGAAGTTTAGCAGGAATGTGGCATTTTTTCGATTTTGTGTTGCTGGTTATATGAAAAAGGTAGACATCTGACAAACTTTTGTAACAGCTTGGCCGATTTCTTTGGTAGGCCTGTTTATATGCCTTTAGATCTTATTAAGATGGAGACCTTGATTGAAATTGGGCATTGTATTATTTATATTAAATACATTAACAAATTAATTTCCTGGAACACCTCCTTTTGGGGAGCTTTTGCTGGGGGCTTTTGCTAATATATCTTTTGCTGTTGAGGTCGACAGCGTAGGCCTTGTTTCTCTCAAGGCTTGCCATGTTAGCCTTGTGGTAGGTTTCTTGACAGATCAGTAGAGTTGCTCATTCTGTTGGAGCTGATGATTCTGACTTCAATCTGGAGAGAGGAAGTTGGGAAGAACTCTGCCAAAGGGCCCTTAAATATGAATTTTAACTCCTAAAAACACTCAAGGAGCTTGTTTTTCTCCCTACTTGCAACTGTTCTGTCATTTCTCAGAGGGCATCCTTGAAAAAGAGAGACAGGTTCTCAATGGAAC
Source organism: Gymnothorax javanicus (assembly GCA_029692085.1). NCBI lineage: Eukaryota > Metazoa > Chordata > Actinopteri > Anguilliformes > Muraenidae > Gymnothorax > Gymnothorax javanicus. Next base: position 36,811,800 of record CM056201.1, read on the forward strand.
TTTCTGGAAAAAAGAAATGATGTTACGACAGCATCAGAGAGGCACAGACAGTTCACAGGAGCTCAGGCCCACCATGCAGACACAGCGCTTGCAGGGATCCTGGCTGTCAGCATAGGACACACCATCGAGGATGACCTGCCCGTCAACACTGCAACGAGAGCAGTCCGGGCAGCAAGATCCATGCGGCAGCTTCACCCCATGGCTGCAGGAATGGGGGCATGTGTGCACGTCTACACAAGATGGCTGCCCACCCTGCAGGAAATAAGGAACCACGAGGCAGTCAGGGTAATACAAGCTCAGTGAAACACTAAAACCAACAAATGCACTCAGAGATGAACCAACTCAGAGACCCAAAGAAACAGGGACAGATATACAGTCATACACAGACACATGTGAACACATGTCAACACAGATCAAACCAAATATTTTCAATGGGCAGTAAACTATATACTGGCTCCTGATGGATTGGGAAATCTACAGTAATGACATGCCAGACACAACACTAAATCTCTGGCAATGTCTACAGTGCACACCACTTCAGAGCCACAGGGAGAATAGGGTGTAATTTCAAAACATTCATCACCAACCTTGGCAAGTTAAAGTGCGAAATGTATATTCACAAGCGCACCATTAAAGATCTGCAGCGCAGGTAAACAGGACTCTCATGTATTCCGGGGATGTCTCATATCAACAGCTGAACACAGAAGTAGTTTTTATAGCGATAACACTCATGATACCACTTTGTTAAACTGAACATTCCTGCCAGCCGGCAGGGATCGGCAGCGTTTTCAGAGCAACGCACAATTGGCTTTGCATTGCAGGAAAAACTAATTGGGAAGGGACTGCCGGGATGGGATAATAAAAATAGTTGCTTTGTTCGTTGTTTCAACTCCTCATGTTGGCCAACTGGGCGCTCGTCAGTAAGATTCTAAGCTTGCTCATGTTCGGGTATCCTCTGCCCTTGTTCTGAACTTGCCAGGTTTCGACCAATGAGCGTAAAGAAGCATCAGCTGACAGGTGCGTGCTTAGGAGGAGAGCCACGAATTGTCTCGCTCAAAGTTGGCAGCATGGGGTCGCACACGAGCAAGCCTTGTGCATAGTTCTCAAATTGGGCATTCCAGATTTGGGTGGGATTGGAGATGCCAAATTTAATAAAATAAATTAATTAATTAATTAATTAATTAATTAATTAAAAAAATAAAACTGAACATTGACACCACCTCAATGACATGTCACAGTAAGATCAGGCCCAGAGATTAAAGGCACTATCATTGGTCCCTTCACTGATACAACAGTACAGAAAACACGCCCACACAGGAAGGCTGGGAGACTCTCCACATCAGCTGAACATCTGTGGGGGCCCCAGTATGGCCTCAGCTGGCAGACCACAGAATGCAACCCATCCCTGATTTCCGTCATTAGTCATTGCTCTCCCAGAATTCTTTGCACTGAGCACAATAGAATGCAGCTCATGACAGAGGGCAGACAAAGTCAACCTACCTTGCAGGTACATATCTGGCAGCCATCCAGAGTGTTGAAAGAGCCATTGTGTGGCCTGCCGTCTACATCACAGGCTGAAAAAAAACAGTGTTTTAAATCACCCAGATTACCCTCACTGTCAAGAGACACAACACATGTACAAGTCCCAGCAGATCTTTATCTAACATTCACAAATACAGTATATTTGCAGATTCCACAGTTAAAATGAGTAGCATTCAATCACGATCGCTTCAATATAATTGAATCAAGCTTAGAGGAATAATTAAATTCCATTGATGGAAAGTCTGTTCTGATCACATCCTGAGAGATAAAGGGACAAGACTGCTCCTGCAGTGAGTCTAAAGCAAGAGTGCAGCCAGGACAGCAGCGTGTATGTACCTGAACATGTCGGACAGCACTGGCCTGGTAACTGAAAAGGCCTTGAGCATGTTGTGGGCTGGCACTGAATGGGGGTACATTTCACCAGGCTGTTCTAAAAAGAGATGAAATGATTAGTCCTGTCACATTGACCAATTAAATATGAGCTAGAAAGGCTAAAATACACAAAGAAGCTCCACTGCCAACCAAGCTGCTGACATTTCTACACCACAGGTAATGGTGCAATAATGTCCACAGAGGCATTATATGGAAAGTATTCAATGTCATGATAGACTTACTGTGCAGGTGCACTTCTGACATGGGTTAGATCTTGATATAAATACTGCTCCATTCTCATACACCTCCTCTTCATACTCGCAGCCTTAGAGAGACATGGATTTCAGAGCAATTCCACAGCAGCGTTTTCCATGCATATCCAATTGTGTTCACCACATAGTGCGCCTCCATGTCCTAAATACAGGACAAGGCGAATGGTATGCTCCTGCTAATCCAACATCCCCCTCAAAAAAAATCATGGACGTTAATTTGGAACTGTGCCCCCTCCCCCTGAATTTGCAACTACAATAGTCTCCAGGTTTCTGAGAATGCTCTCCACTGCATGTTATACCTCAGTGGAAATTATCAATTTTTGACAATTATGAGAAAAAAAATCAGTGAGGCAGAGCAGTAATGTTGAATGAGTCCGGCTGGTTTGAAGTCAGCTTTCCAAGTTGATATAAAACTTGAGGTCAGAGCTCTGAGCAACTGAATGAAAAATATTCGGCATCGGTCCCGCTCTGTGTATGGGGCATTGCTCCCCTAATCTGGTAAAACCTAGTAACTCACTTTTTGGTGGAAATTGAGTTAGACCCATTTTTGCGGTTACTAAGCACCAAATAAAGTACCTACAGTCGCCATTGAGAATACCCATTCTATTTTTTTTTTTTACAGCGAGTTTATCCTGAAGGCTTAAGTTGTTTTCAGTTTTCTCAGTTTCATGAAAAAGTGAGTTACTAGGTTTTACCAGATTAAGGGAGATTGTCATGATGAAATAGGAGAGAGCCTTCCCCTCAACTGTTTAAAGCATTTCCTTTGGTGGAACTCAAAGGCCTAGCCCGAACTATGAATCAATGCTTGACACCAAGGAGTGTCCACATCATATAGCCATGCACAGTACCGTAAACTGGGGTGTGAGGGTATCTACCTGGTTGGCAAATTGGGCAACACTCCCCTTCAGGGATATACTGGTTCAAACAGGTCAGGGGGAGACAGCGACCACGCTGGCACTTGGATTGTCCATTCTGAAAAGTCAGATTAACAAAAAGATTAAATCATTGGTCTTTGCCTGAAGTCCTTCCTTATTCTAGTAACAACTCAATCGCCTGAAGGTCTCAAAATATCATACAAATCACTACCACATACAGCGGAAAACATCCTTGAAGCAATATGAGGATATTGTCATTTGGAGCACTGATATGGGATATGCTGCTCTTCATTATGCTCCTTCCAAGGACATAAATGTAAACTGACAGCCGTAGAGTTCACAGTAACAGCCCCCAGCTGTATCATTACCGCACAAGCACATTTGGAAGAAGATAATTCACTACCACTACTAGCACCTTAAAACCGAGAAAGTGCACTTTTTTCCGAGAAATTCCTACAAAAACTTAGAATACACCGAGGTTTACTGAAGATTTGAGGCCAACTCGGTCTACCTCGGTGAAATTTTCCCGAGGTATCCCGAAGTCTGTCCGATTTACTTAAGTTTGGACAGTACCTCAGTAAACCTCAGTTAAATTTTCCTGAGGTATCCCGAAGTCTGTCAGATTTATTTAAGTTTGGACGGTACCTCAGTAAACCTCGGTTAAATTTTCCTGAGGTATCCCGAAGTCTGTCCGATTTACTTAGGTTTGGACGGTACCTCAGTAAACCTCGGTTAAATTTTCCTGAGACACACAGAGGATTGTCTGGCCCACTGAAGCTCAGAGACCGTATCGGTATTCCTCGGGAAAATTTCACTGAGGTAGACCGAGGTTTGTCTGCTAGGCCTATGCTCACACCAGACTAAGGGGAGGTGTGAAGACAGTCAAAACACATGCCTCATTAAAGACCTCCAACCAGTATTGCAGTCCAAACACCAATTAATTATGCAAATTACCAGTACTGCCTGTTCAACGAGGTTACAGCAACAAAAACACATGTTCAGTATTCAGAATATATTCAATCTGCAAAAGCACCAATTTACAAACAAATCAGAAACACAATGTAATTTTTAAAAGAGGGCACCTTGAGAGAAAGTGAACATCGAGAGTAAGAAAAGTGTGGGTGGGCAAAGTGGGGAAAATTAAGCACATAATCACACACATAATACAGTGATGCATGAGTTTTGACTGTCTTCACACCTCCCCTTAGTCTGGTGTGAGCACAGGCCTAGCAGACAAACTTTGGTCTACCTCAGTGAAATTTTCCTGAAGAATACAGATGTGGTCTCTGAGCTTCAGTGGGCCAGACAATCCTCGGTGTGTTACGGGAAAATTTAACCGAGGTTTACTGACGTGTTGTCCAAACTTAAGTAAACTGGACAGACTTCGAAAAACCTTGGTACAATTTTTCAGAGCTTAACCAAGTTGGCCTCAAATCTTCAGTAAACCTCGGTGTATTCTAAGTTTTTACAGCAATTTCTCGGAAAAAGGTGCACTTTCTCGGCTTTTGGGTGCTAGTAGTGTAGATGAAAGGCTTGTGGATTCTGTAACTAATCTGCTTGAAAATGTTTATTTAATAGGCAGCAATCCATCATGCATTGTTCATGTTGACCGGCATAAATCGGGAAATCTGCTGCTACAGCAGGAGAACAGTGGGTGATGCCATCTTTCAAAGTCCCGCTACAGTGCGGGACTGTCCGTTGGTATTGTTCAATATTTGTCCAGTAAATATAAATGGCTTAAATTATGCAATTAACTATGCAGACAAAGGACTATTCTTAAAAGTTGGACTATGAAATAACAGTGTGATCTCACTGAGGATCTCAACAGAAGCACTCACCTCACATATGCAAGACACACAAGGATCTGGGCTGAATACGTCTCCATTACTGTACTTCTTGCCTTCGAAGACACAACCTTCAAATGACAGAGTTTGCTCACATCAAATCAGCTGACACCAAGAACCAAGGTCTAAGAATGAACTAGCATGGATTAGCATAAAGTTCACTTCTATAAAACACAATGCACTCCAGAAAGAATACACATAAAGAAAAACAAGTATATATTTCAATATGTAGAAAGAAAACTAATCTGCATGACTTTCTGTCCCAGACCACAGTCACTGTTGTTGGTCTGGATAGCCCGCTGATGGCCTCGGAATAGTAAACTGTATCCATGTTTAACATCTGACGTTCCGCGTGATATTCACCGAGCAAGGTGTTCATCCCTTGACTAACAGGGTTATCATGTTAAAAAAAGGTCAATGTGTGTCACACTTTGCTTGTCAAGCACAAAGAATTAACTAAGAATTTCAATTAAATTGTATTCATATGGGCAAATGAGGTCACATTTATTAGATCTAATCTCACAAAGATGTTATAATCTTCTCAAAAAATTGTAGATCAGATCATATTCATTTTAAGAGATACATCTTGAATGTAACCGAAGTATCAATCTTGTGTGATTGCTGTGGTCCAGTCACAAATTGCAGTCTTCTGAACGTCCTGAGCAAGGTTTGTGCAAGAGAAGCCCCAGTAAAGTAGGTCTTAAACACAAAGCAGAACATCTCACACAAGTAGCAGCATGGCACTTGCACACGAAGCACGTCACATCCATGACCAAGCAAATTTTTTGACAAATTCAGTGCATGTGTTTCAAGCATGAAGCTCACCTGTCAATATATGAGGCCCATCTTCTCACAGATGAAACATCACAAATCTCAAAACATGTCACACCACACAACATAAACAAGAAGCAGAGTATTTCTAACATCTACAATGGAGCGCATCTCACGCAATGGTCTCAAGACTCATATAAAGTAGCACACATCCAACATACCATGAAATTGCACATATAGGGAACTACTTCTTACAAATGTCACTGTAAACATTTTCCACAGAAAGCATACTTTGCATATCAATCAGCACCATATCCCACCATTAGTTCAACATTGGCAAAAGCACACTTCTCATTCACAAATATGCCACTTGCTGATGCATTGATATACATACCTGAAAATTTTAGTCCACATTAGGGCCTTATGCTGTAGTCATCCACCGCAATCTGCCCACTTTTGATTCAATTCATATCAATGCCACAAAGAATGGGAACTACGGCATATAAGCATACTGACTTCGGCTGTATAACAAGACTTGTTTGCTGGTGGCAGATTAACGGGCAAAAGAGCCACATGCCCTTCTACTCAGTGTTTGTCAGGAATTATACAAATCTGGCCTTGGAACCAGCCGTTTAACTGAAGCCACATGGGGGTAGAGAGAAGGAGAGGGAGAGAGGCAAGAAAGAGAGGCAATCAAAGGGTAAAGGCCCCGAGAGTCATCCGCAAAACCAGGAAAAGAGCTCTATTCTGAACACCAGGCTCCCTAAAAGCCCCAGCAAAATGTCCATTCCCTTTAATGTATCACAAGCGATGCTCGCATACGAGCGTCAGAGCCAATTTACCCTGTAGCAGGGGATGTCTGGCCAATTTATGTTCTTGGTTATTTAATCAGACTGCCCTTTCATCTAGGCGACATTCAGCTGTGGCCTCATATTTGAATCCATGTTAGCATGTACAACTGATTTAGTCTAGATAAAGTGCAGAAATGAATCCCTGCCTTGCACTGTTGCTTACATTTTGTCCTGTGAAAACATATATAAAGTTCTCTCCAACTGAGCCGTCACATTTTCACACACTGTGAAGTAAGGATAGGAAAATTTCTTTTATGGGTATCTATGTTGATTTTCCCAATTTTCTCAAAATGGACATTTTGTGACTTAGTTAGGCCCTGTGGGTCTTCTATTAGCAGATTTTATGGATCTATTAAATATTCAGACCATTTTTTCTAAAACTGGCATTTTGTGACTTAAGCAGTTTTCACACCAAGGTCTTTAATTATCGTTTGGAAGAAAGCTAGTGGTTTCTCAGAAAATAAGCTCTAGGTGTTACAATAAGAAAACCAAGGATAACTTAATCATTTAAGAGGGATCTGAGTACAATACAGGGATACACAAAGTAGATACTTTATTTAGTACACTTTCCAAATACAGAGTATTTTGCACCAGATCAGCCTGAATGCTGTGTGACATGACTTTCACAAGGTGCTGGAAACATTCCTCAGAGATTTTGGTGCATGTTGATGCAGTAGTTTTGTGCAATAGCTTTCTACAGAATCTGTTGGCTGCCGATTCACTCTGCGGAATCTCCCTTCCCATCACATCCCAAAGGTGCTAACTGGATTGAGATTTGAAGACATAGGGTGTTAATAGTGTCCACTAACTCATTGTCATGCTTGTGGAACCAGCATGAAATGACATGTGCTTTGTGATATGGTACATTTTCCTGCAGGGAAGTAGCCGTTAAAAGAGGGCTGTGGCAATATTGGGATTCCCATGATAAGTAGCAATACTCAGGAAAGCAATGGCATTTAAAAGATGCTTATTTGTAAATAAGGGGACTAATACATTCCACAAAAATATTACCCTCGCTATTCCACTTCCTCTAGCCTGAACCATTGACATGAAGCAGGAAAGATCAATGGATTTTGATGACTCTGCTAAATTCTGACCCAAGAAACTGCATACCACAGCAGAAATCAGGAATGAGTAGATCAGGTGCAATATTTCCATTTTTCTATCATTCAGTCTTTGACCCCTTGCTCAACTAAGCCATTGTTTCCTGTTCTTAGCTGAAGGAATCAAACCATGTGTGGTCTTCACCTCCTATGGCCCGTCTACTTCAAGGTTCGACATGCTATGCATTCAAAGACGCTCTTCTGCATAGCACTGTGGTGAGCTTGTACCATTCTCCTCTGACCTCTCATTGAGAAGGCATAAGTGTTTTTTTTTTTTTTTCACAACATACATTCTCAGCAAACTCTACAGACCAAAAACTCGAAAGACAGTACAAAAATCACAGAAGATGAGCAGTTTCTGAGAAACTCACTCCACTTTATCAGGCACCAACAATTAAACAATTAACGTCACTTAGATCAAAATTCTTCCCAATTCTGACGTCTGGTTTGAACAGCAACAGAACCTCTTGACCATATCCAAATTTTTAATATGATTGTTTGATTAGAAATCTGTAGTAATGTGCAGTTGTACAATTGTACCTAAAAAAGTGAAAAGTGAGTTAATTTGCCCTAAAATTCAAATTTAAAATGGCAGGTGAGAAAAGCACGAAGAGGTAACATTTGGTTGGCTCGTCTACCCTACAAAGCACTAAAGGGTATTTCACCAGAATTACTTTTAATTGTAGAGGTCTATCAAAGCACCACTGTAGATCAAATCATTTTTCAATTTCCAAAGAAACAATTTCACCTCATTTATTCTTAGCGTGTGCAAGAGAATAGATCTGCAGAAAAGCAAAGAGAAAGCCCCCTCAAACAGCTAACTTCAAAATTTCAAAAAGGAAACCTCTACAAAATATTGATGGTGATCATTCCTGCATATCCAACTGCAGTCTCTCATTATCCACACATAACCTCACAATGTCACTCATTCTAAATACCCAGCTTTCCGCTGGCACTATGGGAAAAGTGGAGAGGACAGCCAAGCCCGTTAATCATACTGGCAGAACCACCGGAGCCCTGACAGACGGTCCCATAATCACCACATTTGCTGTTATATAAAAACAGGTGCCATGTATCAAAACTTAACTAGATAGGCACAGCTGAAATTTGAGGACTCTGACCATTGTATCAAGGCATAAAATATGCAACTGTAATAATTCTGGTAATATGAAGTGAGGTTAAAGAATTTCCAGGGTGTAAGGTTATTCCAATTACAAAATTTTGCAGAAAATGGCCTTTCTTGCTGAATGATGAACATAAAGCACAAGAGATGAGTAGAGGAAGTAAGTGAAAAATCCCTGATATGAATGCGGGTGCAACATCACTTCACCTGGCAACAACAAAAAAAAAAAGACCACAAACAGTGCAATTCTTGATGCACCAAAATTTAGTTGTAATCAAAAATGTCTAACGGTGAAGAAAGGGATCAATCACTAATAAACTGCAATGTAAATCAAGTAATTCGATATAACTAAAATGTGCCCATAATGCACCACATTGCCAGCTGCTGAATGAGCCACACTCACAGTGGAAAATACAATTCCTTCCGCCCACAAATATATGATTTGTCTAGTTTTGTTTGTTGTACTTTGACATCTTAAGGCACTACCTGACGGGCTTTAAGGAGGCAGGTGGTGTACATGGGGTACAACCCTACACTCCATTTAGCAACAATGGGACAGACAAAAATGCATTTCAATACATTGCCCAGGAAACTATCTGGCTCCACAAGCTTATATCTCCTGCCAGTAATGAGGGCAGCACATGCTCCTGCTTTGGATATGGACAGACATTAAATCTGTGGCCCTGCATCCATAAAGCAACCCACAGAATGTGTTCATACTGACAGGATCTGTATGTAGAGGGATAGTTCACATAATATTTATATTAAATCGCCCTGCATGTACAGCACGTGATTGTAGAGGGGAATACTGGCCGAAGAGCTCTGTATCTAAGAAAAAGCTCATGTGCTTTAAGCACTAAAGACCCAGGCACATAAATGCAAAGCGTGAGAGTAAGAGTAGTCGAAAAGAGTACCCTCCATTTAATGTTCAGGTCTGTACAGTCAATGAGAACAGGATCAACTGCCATCCAACTGTAAAGGGATTAAGTGTATCAACTTTCGTATTACCGGTTTGCACTCGTGTGACATGGACCGTGACAACGGTTGCTATTCGCCATCTTTGTGTCCCTCAAGCAGAAATAATTGCGGGAGCAAAAGCAGTAAGGACAAATAAGCTTACTGTAACAAAGTGTATTTCCAATTAAGAGGGAATAATTAACAAGGGAGAGAGGAAATCAATTAATTTAAGCTGAGAGTCGATACTGAAACAAAGCTAATTCTAGCAAGAAAGTGAGCTTATTCGTGGTTAAATATTTAATGTTGAATATATTTAATATTGGGAAATTATATTTGAATTAGCTATCACTGAAATTATTTTTTCAGGCACTGAAGCCACAAATCCAGACACCACTTGGTTGTAGCTACGCTTCCAAACTTAAGTAATTCTCAAACTGATCAGTCATGTAACAGCTAACTTGTTTAAAGGCAAGACTGCGGTACGAAGGGGTGCTGAGAGTGCTGCAGGACCCCACAAAAGTTAAGTTTGAACATAAAGTTGTCATTTTTAAAGTAAATGCAGTAATTTTCTCTCATTATTTCCGATGCAAATATACATTATGGTGGTGAGCTTACTTTTCCCACTAGTTGATTATTTGCTCTGTAATCAATGATGTGAGAAAAAAAATCTGTCTCAGATTTTTACAGCCATTTTTTGAGGACAGTTATTAACAAAATCCCCAGCACATGGCCATGGTTGGGTTGTTTTAACTATTGGAGAACCACGGGCTCGCAGCACAAGTTAAAGAATTTCATTACTCGGGAGACCTATAACGTAGCTTGAGTCTAGGTCTACCATTTTGCCAATTTATCTATAGTTCATGTCAAGAATTGGAAAAGACTCAGAAGCGTTTGGGTACTGCATCATGGAAACGAAGGTACGCACCTGGTCATTACCCGTTCCTACCCGAGTGAAGGGTAGGTCGAGTGTAAGCCAACTTGGCGTCTAGTTTATTACAAGTTCACGTTGATTGTGATAACCGTAATAGAGGCCTGCTTGCCAACAAAATAAGTATTGTGCATAGTAAAGAGAACATTCACTGTACCCAAATCTACGTCTATAACAAAAGGCCAAACAGGTGTTTGAATGCACTTTGCAGCATCAATAGCAACTAGATTAATTAATGTAAGCCCAGTTGCACAAAGCACTTCAAGCTTATTTTTCCCTTCTAATTTGATTGACGACGTCTTTCGGATAAAATCGGTTGCATAAAACATTCTTGATTCTTATCTGACAAATTTTTTCCAAAGGTATTTTAGGTTTTCTCCTCAACTTGAATTCCATGCTTAAGGAATTCCTGTAAGTCTGTTGGGCGCACAAAACATACTACTTGTGTGGCGTAATCCAAGTGTCCGTAAACCCAAACATTCAAACTTGACTCAAAAAGACGTCTTTCCACCATGTTTTTAACCATAATGTCCAATGTAGCCACTTAGCTAGGAGCCTTGTTCATTGTTGCGAAAAAAGTCTAAGATTCAACTTCTACCTACAGTGGCCGACGAGGGCAAATGTTCTGCAATGGCCCAAAACATCTCCAATTGGAGAAACGCGCTGCAATTTTGGCAGCCCTCGTCAGCCACCATAGGTAGATCATGAATCTTAGACTTCTTCCGCAAAGATGAACAAGGCTCCTAGCTAAGTGGCTACATTGAACATCTACGCTAAAAACATGGTGAAAAGACGTCTTTTCGAGTCAAATTTGAATGTCGGGGCTTACGGACACTTGGATTACGCCGCACGAGCAGTATGGAGGCATTTTGTGTTTTTTTTATGTTGTTTTTTACACTTGAAAGAATGGTCACCAATGACTTCAATTGATTTGGATTTGTCTTCAATGCTGTTTTTCTTTGAAACTCCAAAAGTGTTTTGAGGATGAAAGAAATTCACCGACCCTTCAATTAGCCTTGGGATGATGATAGAATTTTCATTTTTGGGTTAACTATCCCTTTAAGATGCTTTGGGCAACCGGCCCCCAGCTTCTAATTGAAATTGGCTTTTACGTGTCAGACATGCGGTCACACCCGGTCAGTAAAAGGGACTAGGCATTTAATTAGGATTCGGCTTTTGATTAAAGTTTTACGCCAAGTGTCTACTACAGAATTAACAGACTTCCTAAAGACAAGGAATGTGATGCAAACTTTGTTCGACCACTTGTCAAACAATGAGGTTCATTTTTAGGCCAAGGAAAATCGATAGACTTTGCGTGGATTCAAGTAAAAAAAGTTTAATTACAGATACCATCCATTAATCCCAAACATAGCTTAAAAAAACAGGAGGGTGAATGAACTTGATTCATAAGACCGATTGAGACCACTCGCAAATTTAGTTTGCACCCTAGGAAAAAATCTCAATACGACTAAATTGGTAAATGTGGCAAGTTATCGTGAATCACACGTACGAGCGGTTTAAGAACAAATCATACCAGTTGTTTCTAGATGAGGCCCATTGAGTTTTCGTCCTTACAGTTCCACAAAATATACCGGACCCAGGTAAATGGATTTTAAGACTTTCTAATAAGATCTCTGAACGGAGGACTTTTTTAATTCTATTACACACTTTTATATATTCCGCAAGTTCCCAGAATATATGCGTAAATAGCCTAATATGAGCCGCAACTGACAGCCCCGAAAACTTGTATGTGTAAATGCACCTCCCAGCGCAGCATGCCTAATTGAAAACATCTTTCAATGGCCCTATTTGTAGATCAAGTAGCCAAATAAAACAGACAATTCTATTGATGTTAAAAATTAAGTAATGGTTTAGCTGCTTCCCTGGGGTATTGATTGGCTCAGTACCAACTAATGACACAGAAATCTTAAGAAGATGTTACAGCTTTAAGTGGCTCTCAATGAAAGCTGCGTACATATGCTGTATGAGCTGGGAAGTTCTCAGTTTACACTTCTCAGTTCCCAGCAACACGTGTTCAAAAGCTATACCAAGGAGAAACAATAAAAAGGGGGTGTGTTTGTACCAATCTTATTCCCCAAATTTACAGATACTGTAAAATTCATCTACCTCCCTACCATCAGCAAACATTGCATACAGTGTTTATCGGATAGCTAGCTAATGTTAACATAGCAAAACACCAGGTCATTTGGCTCATGAGAGCATCCCATTTAACTATGTAGTCCCCATTACATTGCTCATCTGCAGTAGCTATGGATGACTGTGATCCTGACAGCAATACTGAATTAATTCTGTATTATTAATAAAATATTTAGTTCTGCAAAATAAGAGTTCAGAAATCATATTGGAGCTCCCCAGTGGGAATTCCCTCTGGGAAAGGCGCACTAGAGCACTTTTCTTACTCGAACTTGAGACTATTTCCAGTTCCCACAAAAACTCGATTGCACCATTTGAAAGGATATAAATGTTTCTACCAAATGTCTATCAAATCTTTATCCTTTTCAGAGCATAAATACATCTTAAATTCACAGACTAGAGCAGATAACGCACCAAGTCAAAAGAAACAGCTTACTATTATCATGAATTTCACAGTCTGTGGGGCACAATCATGGTAGATATTGATATTTGTTGAGGCCTGAGACATCAGGTGAAAATCAAGAGTAAAAAATTCATCCAGACATGCTGAGTCAAACTTCTGATCATTATGGACTTCAGTAAAAATACAATATTTTGAAATCTAACACACTACCCAAGGCACAGAAACCACTGACAATGAAATCACAGGATCCCTGAAGCGATGTTGTCCTTACTGTAAAGCATAACGCCACCTCAAGAATTAGTTATACTGTGACTTAGTGTTTACCTCTTTTCAACTAAGAGCCATACATCTGCCAACAAGAGTGAGAGTGGAGACGACAAATATCTGAAGGACTACCAAGAAGTCTAGCACCCACGTCATTTGTCACACAGATGAATATGTTTTCAATTAATTATGCAAAAGCCTGCTCTTGCTTTTATGCTAATCTACAGCATTATGCATTCCTCCATTTCAGAGCCCCACCTGTTGTGCCAAAATCTTATCCATTGTTCCGTGCCAGACATGAAGGGTAAGGCATGCAGACGCATCAGCAGTTATGAGAACAATAACACTGTAAAAACAATGATATTATTGTGTAACCCTATTCTTTATTGGAAACAAAAGGAAGCAAGGAAAGCCCTCAGATATGAATCCATGCTGTGGTATGGTTCTTGTGAAAGACGAGAGAAAAATGGTTACCTCCTCTGGAGCTGTACAACACCAAACATGCAGAAACAATTAAGAGAGGCAAGAGTGGGGGATATTCCTGAATATTTTAAAACATCATTCCCATTCCTCATTTTCAGAACAGAACATGCATCTAGGCGGTTTTGAGTCTCGAGCAGTGTCCAACAGTAAAGCAACAGAACAAAAAATGGTCCCCAATAACATCTCACTGTCTACACTGTTGTTATTATACTTGAAGCAATACGATCCATCAAATCAGTGATATTAAGAGAACATAGAGCACATGAAGAGCACAAAGTTGGTTTAATCAAATTATATTGCATCACCTATTCAGAGTCAAATGCACTATTTATATTACCAAAACAGCAATGTTTTGCAAATGCTCTCTATTTTAAATCCCAATGTGTACACAAATATATGCGACTCACACCTTTCGCGTATTTTCATACTCTTACAGTAGGAACATTTGCGCCAGTTTGACTCAGCAAAATTCAAATTTCATGAAAGGGCCAATCATACATGTAGTTGTTCATCAAGCTCAATGAATATGGAACTTTTGTTTTCTGTGCTTAATGAACTTCAGGCTGGAACAGTCAATTCCATTTGGAAGTATTTTTATCAGGATCATTCAATCTTCAAGTTGTAAGTCACTCTTCAAATGACAAGAAACAAACATAGGAAAAAAAGCAGTACATAATTCATGACTAACAGACAAGTTTCTATCAATGCAAAGATCTGGCAGGTATTTGAACCATATACTAGACTAAGACAAGGAAAAGGGCCCAGGGCTGGTTACCCAACCCAAGGAGTTCTGCCCATACTTATGACTCCATAACTTAGAAGTGCACCCTGGTCACCATCCCTGACACATGACATGGCTCCCAGTGGCGCGGTCATACCACTCAGTAAAGCAGGATCCACAGTTGTGGACGCGGCACTCAGCCTCTGGATAGCCCACGCAGTGGGCATTCTTGCAGAGGTCAGGGCAGGTCACAGGGGCAGGGCCCACTGGACAGCCTGAAAACCAGTGCAACTCGAAGCAAAACCTGGGGACAAGAGGGCAGCCAAACACAAGCAATCACACTGCAGATCCAAATGGATAGGGTGCGTTGGCAATTAAATCAGCTGCACACTCAGTGTACACATTTAGAATTAGCAGAAGGAGCAATGATAAATGCATCACACCAAAGCGTTAAAGACAACATTTTTGAGGTCAGTTTATGTAGCTTTGTCAGCCAAGTGCTAATTCATTTACCAGTTTATTTTGGCTGCCGAATTACTGAATTGCTATAAACTGTAGACCTCAAGTTCTTTTTTCTTTTTAATATACAAAGTGTAATTTCCTGCATATTCAAAATATTAAAAATAACTAAGTGATACACAACAAGGGTAAAAGGGCATAAAAGTGGTAATTATAGAGCCAGTGGTTAGAGGTATAAGGGTGTCGCCTAAAGTTATGGGGTGAGACAGACATTTGTATACCTTGAGGTCAGAAGTAAGCAGCATCTGAATTACCTGAGGTCGGGGGTGATGGGAAGCCACAGGCCACTCTCTTTCACTGAAGAGATGTTTGGGATGTAGTCCCTATCAAATGGGTGCTGTAAGGCCCTCTGCTGCTCCATGTGGCGAATTTCAGCCATGCCCCTCTCAATACTGACAGCCATCCAGTTCTGAAAGACCCAACTCTCAGGCAAAGGGCTTAGGTGGGGACAGATGCGTTTGATTTGAGACAGTGTTCCCACACCTGCCATGCTAATCTGGAGCTGGGCAAAGAAGTAGAATCTCATGTAGTGGGGGCCTCGAAAGTAGAAATTACAGTTGTCCTTGTCATAGCCATTAGTACGAAATCCAAACATGTCAAAGCCGTTCCTGTCCAGGCCAAACGCATCAAATCCATACTTGTTGTATCCATCTTCAAAGAGCTCATCCATGGCTTCTCCCCTCACAGTTGACACAAAGGTCCCATCACTTTTCATCCCAAAGGATGTGATATTGGATCTGTTGAATCCATAGCGGTTGTACCCAAATATGTCATACCCGTCAACATCCATGTGGTCGCGATCAAAACCTTCAATGGAAAAACCGTACATATTCCAGCCCATTTGGTCATATCCATTCCTATCGTAGCCATGTTTGTCGTAAAACTTCTTGTTGTACTTGCCTCTAAGGTCAGAATCTACCTTGGGTCCAAGGTTCCGTCTGCTATAGTTATATTTTTCATAGTCATGAGCGTCTACACGGTACTTTTTGTACTGGTGCTTGTTGGGACCTAATGGTCTATGCGGTGAGGTAATATTGCAGGGGGCACCCAGGGTGATGGGGACATAAACAGTGCACAGCTGACTTTGGAGTTCCACAACATCACTTAAAGACACGTCGAAGGGCTTCATCTTCACAAACATCAGCTCTGCAGGAAAGTGTGAGGATATGTCCTGCCCTCGCTCCTGCCACTGCGCCCACAGCTTATCCATGAAGGCATAATGGGATAGAAAGACAGGGTCATAGGGGCTGAGTGGGGATGCCATATGCCCCCCCACCCAAAGGTGGAAGAGAGCAGAAGCTGCCCAAATCTTGGAGGAAAACTGGGCAAAGTCATTCTCCAGCAGTAACAGCTGTAGATTGACAGCATCTGGCAGGGAGACAGAGGAGTTAAACTTCCGCCGCAAGCAGGGGGACCAGCTTGCCTCCCCCTGGAACGGGTGGTGAAAGACGCATTCTGTTACAGGGTCCCCGTTACCCCCAAAGAAATTAGCCTGCCAGATGGTGGAGGTCTCCAGGGAACCGGCATCCACGACCCACTCGAAGTAGGGGATGGAGATGTGGCAGGAGGAGGCCCTCTGGAGCTCCCGCTCCACCTCCTTCAGGAAGTAGCGGTGCCAGGGCAGGAATAAGAATCTCCCATTAGCCAGTGGCAAATAATCAGCGTGCATTCTGGCAAAGCTTTCCCAAATTCCTGAGACCACAGAGACACCACAATGACAGAGGAAAAGGGAGGGGGCAGATATGATTATGCTGTCTTACTACCAGACATATTTTCTGTTTAATTTCAGTTTCTTAAATTCTCCTTTATTCCCCAATATGGAATTCCCAATTGTAAATTTAATCCCCTTTGATGCCGATATCCACAATAGGGAAGCAGTTGCGAATACATGGCCTCAAAAATATACCCTTAAAATATAAGCATCCGTGTCTTTACATAACCAAGCCATGAAATAACTGTTACAGCTATTTTCTGGATAAAGCACAAAAGTATAAATTACAGGCAACAAACAAAAAAATGTGAAATTTTTTACAGCAAAGAACTCCTTCCATTTACAGTCTCAAATTCCCTATGAGCAACTATGAACAAAATTACAGTTAATTATTTCCCTAGTTAGCACTCTTAGAACTGCTTGTTAGGATAGGCTGCATCTCAATATTAGGATCTTGTAATTTAGCTCAATATTTTACCCAGGAATTCCCTTTTTAATTAAGAAATGGCTCACATTATTGTCTAAGGCAGTCCTTATATATAGAATCATCAATATCTACTTTTTTCTCAGCATGGACGGAATCACCGATATCAGTTGAGCCGAAAAAGGTTGTCTAGCTATTCTCAGTGCATTCAAACATATGCCTGCAACTCCAAGCTTTGCAGCAAGCCTCATGACTGAACTCCACACACGTCTGAAATGGATAAAATCAAGTAATAGGATACCTGGTGTAAAATAGAGTTTCCTAATGGCGCGCTGGTACACCTCCCTCTCTTCTGGGGTCATATCTCGCACCTCCTTGCGCTGAGTCAAGTGGCGACAGGTGCACTCCACAGATCCTGTGTAGCTACACATACAGGCCTCGCAGGCATGCTCAAAAGTGTCCCCAAAACTGTAGGAGCGCCCATAGAAGGAGCAGCCACAGCTCTCTCTGCACTGCACATCAGCGCAGCTCCGCTCTACAGAGAAGCTAACCACCTCCCTGTGCAGGGGCTCCAAACTATGGCGCTGGCACTGGGCTAGAGATAGCTGCTCACAGTTGTAGGTAAATGCAGCATTCAGGCCCAGGTAGTTAACACCATGAACATCCAGGCCACTGCAGTCAAAGCCAGCCCTGTTGAAGCCCTTGCGGTCATAACCGTTCTGGCCGAATTCGGAGCGACCATCATGTTCTCCCTTGCGGTTGTAGCCAGTCAGGTTGAATCCAGTGTCTCTGTGAAACCCCTCCCTGTCATAAGCGTTCCGGTCAAAACCATACTTGTCAAATGTCCTTCTGTCCCTCAGCCCGCTTCTCACTTTCCCCCTCTGGCTGAATAAGGCTGAACTGGCCCATTCCTGGCTCTCAGCCTTTCCTCTGAGCCCATGCTGGTCCTGGCTAGAGAGGTTGTACCCACGTCTTTCATATCCTGCCTGGTCAAACCCCAGCGGAATACCTGGATTCTTAGGCTGTCGGTAGCAACAAGCTCCCAGCATGCATTGCTGCTGACAGTCATGGAGACTCTCAAAATTGTTGTCATTTCCTCCACAGCCACTATAAAGAAATTCCTCACATGCGGCAGTGACGGAGCTGTAGAACCAGCGACGCCCAGGCTCCTGCCTGCTCCTGCAGTGGCCCTTCATCTTCGGTAATGTGCAAGCCTATGGGGCACACAGCTTGGGTGGAGGCCTCGCTTTACTTACTCAAGAGAGGAAATCAAAACTCACTGTTTTCACTTTGGGACTCTTAACTCTAACCCAGGGGAGGGCAATTCCGGTCCTGTAGGGCTGGTGTGTCTGCAGGTTTTTATTTCTATCAATTACCCAGACTAATTGAGCTAATTGGTTACAGTATATACAAACACATAGATTTGAGCATAGATTAGCTCAAAGAAAAATGTTTTATGTAGGGAGACAAGAACAGTCTTTGGTGGTCATTAATGATAATTTAAAGAAATAGAGCAGAAAAGTCAGTTTACATAAATAGGTTGGTTAATTAAGATCATTAACTAATTAAAGCCCAGAAGTTGGAATGAAAACCAGGGACAGATACAGCCCTCGTTGCCCACCTCTGCTCTAACCAAATTTTTACTGTTTAACAGCTTCAGCGATGAAATAAATACGCTTACTGAAGGCACTGGAGGACAGTAATGTTCTAAAGCAACATTTCATAAATAGTCTCATCTGACTGTGCAACTTCCAAATGGTCCATTTGGGAGCTTTACAAACCGGTCAATATTAAGAAAACAATAAGAACAAGGAGAAGATTGAACTGAAAATTGATTAAAAATTGCTGCACTCAGCCATCAATTGCAACAAAGTGGTTAGGAGCAGACTAAAATGAAGCATAATTGTGTTTTGGCAAATCCGCTGTACTAACCTAATTGCACAAATGATTTTCATAATGATTTCAGTTTGTTCTAGTACAATAATGTACAAATAGCTTCTTTATTTTTAACAACAATACAAGAAACCCGCCACAAAACTGCCTTTGATAATTTGAGAGGGTGCACACAGACATTTTATGAAACAAGCAGCCACTTGCAAACTGTTAGCGGTTTTAATTCAACAGTGCAGTTTACATCCTACAGCTGGGTAATGCTCAATTGAAAATGATGCCTTTCACACTGAAGAATTTGCCTTACATGGAAAACAAGCAGCTTAAATTCTGTGCTTAAAGAAGGAATTTGTAAACCCTAGGGCTAATACAAACTATTCACATATTTTGCGTGATAAATGCACCCATAATTCATTAAATTACGCAAATTGAATGACATTTTATCAGAACAATAATGCACTACAATTGTCTGTCTACTTAAAGAATTTCTTCATATGATCTATGTAGACTGCAAATCGCAACCACTGCCTTACTTCGCGTTCTTATTAGCATTCAAGTATAATGTAGACACTCAACATGAAGCTATGGATATTCCACATTGAATGACACATCGCTTGACACCATGGTCATACTCAAAAGTCATTGAACATCGAAATTCAAATAAAATAAAAACCACCATTGAAGAGAAATACCACCGAGTGCAATGACTTAAATATAAAAAGGCACCAAGCAATAAAATGCATTAATTACTACCAACGCACAATCACAAATAATAAAAATGAGGAAAGACAAAATTATAGATTGGAAGAAACATGCAGTAAAATGTTCATCTACTGATCTCTTAATTGCATAGATTGAAAGTGTTCAAAATTTGAGGAAACTGAATAAGAGGAAAGATTTAAACAATGATGTTTCAACAGATCTAACAAAAATAAGTGAAATATACACATGCTATTACAGAAGTCTACCATACTACAAGTGTACTCATAATAAGAGGTCTGCAGACGAGAGAGAGAGACATGTAATTGCTGTACCAATCCTGGTTAATCCTGGCATCTAAAGTCGATTCCCATTGTTTTCGTTTATCGGTCAATCAGCGAGCTGCACCTGCGCAAATGAACCGAAATAGAAGGATTATCTAAGCATACATTGGTTGATGAATGAAAATGGTCATGTGACAATGCAAGATGTCAACAAAAGCAAGTGATTTGTTTGCAAACATTGGAATTTCGACGTCCCGTCTGAGAATCGACTTTAGATGCCCTTTAAGATCATTACATGCAATTGCCTACAGCCCTAAAGAAAGGAAGGAATACTGCAGAATCCAAGTCATCTTAGTCAACAATGAGCTATAAACAGCATAAAGCTAAAACACAACATAGTCAGAAACAGATTACAGAACCACAATTACAAAATCACAGCAGAGAAGAGGAAAGGCATCCAGTGGTCTAAACTGACCTCCGAGGTCAGTTCGGACCACTACATATGGCTAGTCTACACAGGGATTTGAATTGATGCCTGCAACATGTTTCAAAAAGCTGCACAAGTGGCAAAAAGACTGAGAGAGAAAGGTCACTACTGCACATATTGTGAGATCAACATAGACAGCTACAAGCAGCTAAAATACTCAGTACACACAACTGCTGAATTGGGTTACTACAAGCAAAAATAAATCTACTGCTCAGAATGAGGGGGAACTGTTCCCTATCAAGACAGGTTTAGTCTACGAGCCACAGGCACCTACATTACAACAGAAAGGGAGTGATGGGGGACTTCTGTCCTGCGGATGGTATGATCAGTCACAGTGGCGGTCCGTCGGCAGAAACACAGGGCCAGCAATAACCTCACCTTTCACTGCTATAATGACCAAAACCGCTCACAGCTTACCTCTCCCGATTAGCAAAGGTTGCTCAG
Organism: Gymnothorax javanicus; assembly: GCA_029692085.1. Taxonomy (NCBI): domain Eukaryota; kingdom Metazoa; phylum Chordata; class Actinopteri; order Anguilliformes; family Muraenidae; genus Gymnothorax; species Gymnothorax javanicus. Next base: position 36,832,921 of record CM056201.1, read on the forward strand.
ACTAATTGGTAGAACTGATGAGAGTCTATTTTTGAAAGCTTGTTATACAGTACATCGCACAACAAAATTATACGGTGTTTTCTTCCGCACATCAATGACTATGTAAAATATGAATATTTCTTTATTTGTAATTTCTGTGCTCGTGTAGCACGTGATTTGCGTAAATTAGTTTGTGAGGCTCATTGAGCAATAAGCCAGGAGAATCCATTCTATAGTCTGAATGTAGTGGCAGCTAAAGGGCGTTGTTAGGTACAATGCACAACTGAGTGATGGCGAAAATAATTGCTGCGAAGTCAGGGAAAGTTTCGGATTTTTTTGCATTTATGTTTCCATCCTAAAAATGTTGTATAAATTATATAAATGTTGGCAATAGGCATTTCTTATTATGGAAAATGGATTGGTCTTGGTCGTTCAGTCTATAAATTGTTTGATTGTTAATCAGGCGAACTTGAATGAGAACAGCGAGAGGAAAGTCGAGCGGTAAAGGGTAAGCTAAAAAGGCGATGGGCCCCTCTGAACATGTGACCGTTTCGGATTTTTTTTGCGCCGCTGGTCAGTCATCTATTAGCTTCTAGTCTACAACACAAAAAGAGGTTTGAAGAATACTATCCCCAGCCCAGTTTGGACAACTACAAGCAACTAATCTACACAGACTGAGGCTGGCATTGCTGTACCTGCGTCACTGGTTTCTCACAGAAGCGCCCAACTGCAGAAGGTGGACAAGAGCACTTAAATCCCAAGAGGTGCTGCCCATACTCAGAGTTTAAAACCTGGCACAAACCTCCATTTAGGCAAGGATTGGAGAGACAGGGATCTGTAAGGAAACCAGGGTTTTTCAGAACCCTTCTTAGTTTAGGAGTTAACCAAACCAAACCAAAGCGATGCACCAAGCAAACGCCACCCACTTTATTGAGTGTGCAGACTACATTGAGTTGTTGATATGCATTACCCAGATAATAGAGCATCAGAACACAAAGAAAAGATGAATGGCAATTGTTAGGAAGAATGGCATGGATGAAAGGAGGAATGTATCCATAAAAATACGGAGGATTATCATTTCAGACTCTGCAGCGAACGCTAGGCACAGATGACTGAACTATACCTTCTTCAAAAGATTCTGAAATTTGTCTGTAAATCTGTTCTAATGTTACTATGTTATCAAAAGTATTATGAATCACAGACGATGACTCAGTAGCTCTGTAATAACCAGTGGTGCAGTCATCCCTGGAGAAGTTGGTTTCCTCCTTAGGTAGGGAGGAAGATCACTAAGGGGAAAGTGGGTATACTCTCCCTTGTATTTCAGTGGCTTTTTGACTCAGAGGAGGGTATACGGTAAATTGACGGAAAAAGAGGCGAAAATGCTCCATATTCCCACATATACCCTCCACTACACCACTGTTAATAACTAGCTAGGAATGAGTGAGCCATTTGGCAGACAAATTCCTTGTCAAAAGCATGCAGAGTGTACTCTTCCAGGTAGATTCTCCCAGTGCCTGTGGAGAATTCCTTGTTATGGAATATCATATCTCCATTACAATAGCATGTTCCATTGGCATGGACACCAACAGCCTGTAACAGAGCTAAACTGTGTATTCAGCTGAGCTCTTTAGCACAGCAAGACAAATGGGACTCCAGCCAGGGCAAACAATCTGGGCAAACAACCAAGTGGGCTGTGGAAAGCAAAGCCAAAGACATGGAACATTTAGCAGGATGAATCTGGAGAACAGCTTCCGACAACTAGAAGGCCACCCGGTGTGGTGATTGGCTGAGTCTTTGGTATTGAAAAGTGGATGAAGCCAAGCCCAGGTGATGCAGCCGTGCTACTGCTGAAGATGAGACAGATGAAGGGGCTGTTATTAGGCCGGGTCAGGTTCACTCACCGTTGCTGACAGCGCACTGCACCTTCCCAGTCACGCATTTGCAGGTGGATCCCTGGTCTGTCTCCCAGTGCGCCCCTTCTTCCACCTCCTGCTCCTCCCAGGTGCACGTCAGCCGACGGCATTCACACGTCTCCAGGAACTTAACCCGCGACATCAGGTCAGTATTCTGAAATACAGAGTCAAACCACAGAGTTCTATCGAACGCGCTTCAGAGGGGCATTCAGGAATGACATTGTTGGAGCCATTTTCTCATGTCTTGTGTTTTGACATTTTGACATTCTTTTCCGTAATATGATTGTGCATGTATTATTACTTCTATGAGGAAAGATCTGAATCTTATGTTCATTGCTATTGTTTATATATTGTTAATTCATTATGTATGCATGGATATGATGGACGGGAAGGGGTGGTTGAAAGGTGAGACCACCTGTATGAGGAGAGGAGATGTTGCAAAGGATGACAGACAAGGAAGGGACACAGTTTTTAGACAACACTATTATCCATGGTAAATGGGTTTTGATTAATTTATATCCCTGTCCAATGTGACTGTTTATTTCTTCACATAGTTATGCATACGGTTATGTTGCTGCATCAAATCCCTATTATTTGGCAATAAATTCTTCGATTTCATTTTGGAAGGACACAGGTCAGGTGATTATTTTCCCTGGTTGGAACGATGGCAAAACCTCAACAATGTCATTACAGACATTGAAAAATCCTCATAGGGCTCCACGGCATTTTTAAGCTAAAGTTATCTTAATTTCAACTATTTCAATTGTCTCAAAAGAAATGAAGAGTTAATTAGCAAAACAGATAAAGGCCATTCTTAAAATTAATAAACCAACGGCAGTTTGATGAATATTCCTTTGACTACACAATCAAAAAACATCATTTAGGAAAAGTAAAATATATTGAGACATATTACTGAAATAACCCAACACTAATTTGATTGATATTCCCAGGAGTGCACAATTAAAAAGCATGATTTAGGAAAATAAATCAAAATGCACATAACTGTTTTTGCAAATGAACCCTTCAAATGGAATTGGCAACCGACAACTGATACCATTACAAGAGATAATCCAGCATTCATTAAAAATGACCACTACTGAGAGTATGTGTGCACCAGAGAAGTTAATGAAAAAATAAATCAAAACAAGCACAAAATACTCAGATACCCCACCACAAGAGGGCTGATATCTGGCCTGGAAAGTAAACGCAGTACAGGGATCAAAAGATGGAGAGAAAGCTGCCAGGTTAGCTCAGTTGGTTAAGGCGCCGCATTTGCGGAGCAGTAGTGACTATCATGGCACAGGTTCGATCCCTGGTTGTACCAACCGGCAGTGGTCGGCAGCTTTTTCAGAACAGCGCACGATTGGCTAAAGTGCTGTAGGGCTGCAAATTGGGAAGGGACTGCCGGGAAGGGAAATTAAAAAAAAAAAAAAAATGCCTTGTTCGTTGCTCAAGCACCTCCTGTTGGCCAGCCGGGCGCTTGTCAGTGAGATTCTAAGCTTGCTCATGTTCGGGTATCCTCCGCCCTTGTTCTGAGCTAGCGATAGTTTCGACCAATGAGTGTAAAGATGCAGGGGCTGACGGGCGCGTGCTTTGGAGGAGAGCCGCAAACTGTCTCTCTATCCTGAGCTGGTAACAGGGAGTTGCATATGAGCAAGGCTTATACATAGTTCTCGGATTGGGCATTCCAGATTCGGGTGGGATTGGAGATGCCAAATTTTTTTTCAAAAAAAAAAAAAAAAAAAAACGGACAGAAGGGTGGATGGAAGTATGAAAAGGCACATCTGCACAATAATATGTATCCATTAATAAAAAGTACATGAGAAATATTGAAATGACTAAATGTTCTGGCCAATGAAAGAATGGGATGGTTGTTTTTTGGCCACGCTGAGGAGGGATGGATGGACTGACAGGAGGATGGACATAAGAATAATGTGGCACATTTACACAATCAGATGTATCCATATGTAAAATTTAGTTGAGAAATATTGAGCTGTTTAGGAGTTCTAGCCCTTAAAAGAATGAGTCAGCTGATATTTGGCCTGGAAACTGAATGCACTGGATGGACGGACAGACGGACTGAAGGACGAGCGAAAGTATGAAAAGGCACATCTACATAATAAGATGTACCTGGCTAAAGACGTTGCATTTACAGTTAAAGGTCCGCTATTATGCTGATCCTTCTTTTAATACATACAAGTAATGTTATAATGTTGGATGTCCATACCCAACCTCTGCAAAGTTTCTAAACATAAGATAAGTTTTGCCGTAATCCGAGAACGTGACTTCCTGAACATTATTTCCTCTCTGAAGGAGCTCGTCCTGAGATCTTCACGAGATCTGGGCAAAACCTGACGTCAGGTTGTTGCCTCTAATCAGGACAGACCTGGCCAGAGCCAATCACGGCGCTGGGCCTGCCCACCCCGGAATATACTCTATCAGACACAAACGAGCTCAAATCATTTAACGTGCAGATTTATCAGTATGTTTCCCAAACCTGTGCGTTCGTGTTTTTTTGGATGCGAAAAAAAAGCACGACTATTTTCTCTTCCAAAAGACGATGCCACCAGAAATCAGTGGGTAGCTTTGTCAATACAGGATAATTCGACGCTGGATATGCGTCTCAGCTAACGTAACTGGATATGCGCTAGGTGACGAACTGTATAGAGTAAAGGGGAACCTTGCTTCCTTTAAATGTTGAGATACCATAACTTTCCATGGCAGGTTAAAAGAGAGCCACCTTTCTGACATTAAAAAACTCGGCTTTGAATTCGACATACCTCACTAACCCACTAATCTTGCTTTGCAGTACACCATTCAGCTGACCCGCGGCATCTTTTCAGAATCAGCAACACTTCCATACTTCAGACTTCACCTTGTTTTAAGGTGCAAAACAGTTTGGGAGGCTCTCCGTCTCGGCACATCGCATTTGTTTACATCTGAGAGCTTGAGTCTGATGGGACAAGTGACTTAAGGGATCAGAACACTGATCAGAAAGTGAGTGCAAAGTGCAGATGGGGAATGTTGGAACTTCAAGAAATTGCAGCCTGTTTGATGGATATATAGTTGCATTTTTTCAAGCAATGGTATTTTGACTTCTCCACAGTAGCTCTATTGTGCAAGATGACCATCACAATATATAGTATTATTTATACACTGACACATGCCTAGTATACATAAATTAAATTTACTTGAGAAATATTGAACAGTTTGGGAGTTCTGGCCCGGAAAAGAAGCGTGACCGGCAGACACGCAGACGGATGGCCGGACAGAGGAACAGACGGACGGAGACACAGAAGGACTACACTCATTCTTATATGCCCTATCGACTTTGCGGTGGGGGATAATAAGAGCAAATTTTTGAAGTGATATTACAATTCATAATTTCGGTGACAACCCCTAAAGCCCATGGACTGTACGAGTAGATTCCTTGCTTTGACCAGGCTATAAAATTAGTTGCTTCAGTCAGTGCAGCTCGTACTTGAGCTTTGACCATATCCAGCATGGTGGTCAGACCATCGACCAGCTCCTCCAGCCTCCGTAACCTCTCCTCTGGGTTCAGCTGCTTCGACCCGCGGGGTGAACCAGGGGGCCCCAGGTGATTACGCTGAGGATGGTCAAGTGCAGAGTCCGACTGTGGCTCCAGATGCACGCTGGGATCCTTCCCATAGCGGTCTTCCAGTTGAGCTTGGGAAAGGGATTGGGCCATAGAGTCTGAGGTAGAGAAGAGTGGACACTTTCAATAAGTACATCCGAGTCAAAAGCACAGCAAAATTACATGCATTTTTATAATGTTGCACATAATATCAGTCTGTGAAGCATACAGCTCTTTTGATTTTCCACAACTATGTAGTAAATTCACATGCACAGTTGCACACATGGGGCCTTATTTATAAAATTTATGTGGATTTCACACTGAAACACTGTGCACACTCAAAAAAAAATGGCTTGTAGTAAAAAATATCCAAATTTATGAATCAATGGGAAAGTTAACAGCATAAAACTTTCAATTGGCTTGGAATGTTTTATAAGAGCAAAATCTTATTGATCTTGCATGTTTTTCTATTTCATGTCTGTTTTTATTAATCTCTTAATATGCAAAAAAAGTAGCATACACATCATTTATGTGCCTAAACACTTTTCATAAATGGGGCCCATTGCGATTAATTTTGAAGATTACAAGTAATTATGGTTCCATTAAATATAATTTGAACATATTACATGCAATCAGCTATGATGCTTTTTTGGCCATAGTTGCGGCACTGACAACCTGTAAAACTATATTTGAGCAATCCATTGTTGTGTACTTATCACTATTGTTGCCAAATGAGTTATATCCTGTAAATCCAGGATATAAAAAGACAGCAACTGTTTTTGCCGAACTGCAAATAGCTCTCTGTCCGCATATTGTCTGCCTGCCCTTTCCTATAAAGAAGATAGAGCATGAGTACGAATTCAGTAAACCCTAAGGCTCTCACCATAGGTAAATACATATTCAACACATTTTGGCTTTTTCAGGTATTTATCTCATTTGACACCAGTTTCATTGAGGCTACTGTCCTCATGTCAGTTGCATACTTTGGTTTGTTCTTCAGTTGAATTATATAGAGCTCGCAAAAAAAAACAATGTGCGAGGGCAGATTAAGCTATTGAGAGGCTCCTAGTGATTGTCTGTGTGTCTGCCCACTCCTCATCAAACAACTAGCCTTACAGTAATGGCAATCTCCTTTAAATCCAGATATAGCCCAAATCCTAACATTTTCATATGCCTTTCTACCCTGTGACACATGCACTCACACAGTTTTCTCTCAGCGATGTGTATGTGTGCACAAATCTATACCTGACGTACATCTTTCCTCCTTATTCTCAAGTACTGCCTCAAACAGAACAAAAGAAAGAATGGCAGGCCCGGTCTACCTTCCTTTCTTTAGCAGATCCACAGTTTTGGGGTCAGTAGGTAAAAACGCACTGCAAACATACATAATAAGAGCTGCATTCTTTACAGCAACAGACACAGTGGCTCTCAAGAGGAATTATATGAGTGAACCCAAAGGGCTGTAACGGGAGACTGTTCATTTCCTGTTTATTCCTGAACTCGCTCCGCACTCTCAGTCGGATTCCTTTCAAGTGAGTGTGTGCACACTCGCGGTGTGTGTGTGTGTGTGTGTGTGTGCGTGCGTGCGTGCGTTTTCACACACATGTGGGACATAAAAGAAGAATCACAGTGAGATTTTTCTGTGTTCTCCCTTCTTTACCATTGAAATTCAAGTGGAGCAGAAATCAGCCACCAACCTCAAAGTTTTAAAGTATAAGACCTTTAAACTACATTCAGAACTCCAACAGCATCAGCCTCCAGCTCAGGGCACCCTGTTCAGCAAAGGGATTTCTCCAGTGCCCCAGTGCAGCCACCCACAGTCTTTCAATCAACATTCTCTGGCTTAATCGTTTGAAATGCTCTAAATGTCCTGGCTCTGAAACCAAGACATTGGAATAATTGAAAAGCAATGAAAGTAAATATTAAAACAGTAAAACAAGGCTGATAGAGTTAGATGGTGGTCAAACAGTTCAATATTAGCAATATGCAACCCATCTCTTCAGCGTGTTGCAACAGATTACATCTGCTGAGGAAGCAAGCTATTACACAGCCTCATAAAATCTGTGCATGAGTGCAGTATTCAATATCTGGACTTCAAAAAAGACATTTTTCAACAGTGATTAGTACGCTCATTCATCCTCCAGTACAGTAACTATGTACTCTGGACTGCAGAGTAGACGTGACAGCACAGTGCACATTACATAAGGTGTCTTACAGTCAGCATCCTTTCAAATTCTGAGAGGAATTGCATCATTGGTGGGACAGGCATTCATTCAAGAAAATTCTCTGCTGCTTATATCAAGGAAGATATGTAGCCTATATTGAAAAAAATGTTCAAAATAGACAGCAAGGTCATGTTTGAGAAATGAGCCTGTGATGATGCACTTAATCAGTAAATTACAAGAAACAAATGGTATTTGTGACTGATTCAAAGGCTGGAAAATCCCAGACAGACTAGATTTACATGCCTTTATTATTTCCGCTCAATTTAAAAAGCTGTCATCAGCAAAGACAGCATGTAGAATTTATTACCCCATTCAGATATGCGTCTCATTCCTGACTGAGTATGAGACGTGCTTCTCAGTGTGACCCAGGCAGCCACGCATAGCCATGCATAGAAAGGAAGAGTATGACCCGCTGGAAAATAACACAGGGTCAGGATAATAAAAAAGCTATAGCTACTGAAATAAATCCTGTTAATTACTCTGACTGAATATCAAACTACATTTTTACCCATTTTTTTTGTGCGCAGGATGGCAGTTTTTATGGCTTATATTCCGGACTTCAGCACTGCAGGCATGTGAAAAAATATTTGCCTCCTTCTCAATTACTTCTATTTTTGCATATTTGTCACACTAGTTTCAAATCATCAAACTGATTTTAACTTTGTGAAAGATAACCCAAGTAAACAAAAATTCAGTTTTTAAATGATGATTTTATTTGTTGAAGGGAAAAAACTATGCAATCCTACGTAGCCCAATGTGGAAAAGTAATAGCCCCCCTTGTGATTGAAACAACCACTTAAACAGATTTACTTGATAACTGGGTTCAGTTTCACGAGACACACCCAGACAAGAATACTGCCACTGATGTTAAATCTACGCGTGATTTAAATAGAACCTGTCTGGCACTGTGCAGTAGGCAAAAAGCGGCATATGATGCCCTGATCTAAAGAAATTCAAGAACATATGAGAAACAAAGTAGTTGGCATCTGTTAGTTTGGAAAAGGTCACAAAGCCATATCTAAAGCAATGGAAGTCTAGCGAACCATGCTGACAGCTTTATCCATAAATAGAGAAAGTCTGGAACAATAGGGAACCTTCCCATTTGTGGCAGGCCAACCAAAATTGCTCTAACGGCACATCACTGACTAATCCCGGAGGTCACAAAAGAACCAAGAAAAATATCTAAAGAACTGCAGACCTTACTTGCATCAATTAGGGTCAGTGTTCATGAATCAACAATAAGAAAGAGGGGGCAAAAATACCATCTATGAGAAAGCTACAAGCAGAAAACACTGCTGACCAAGAAGAACACTAACGCTTATCTCACATTTGCCAAAGAACCATCTTAATGACCACCTAGATTCTTGTTTCTTTCATTTACCCCATTTCTGAAACTTCGAAATAGAAAGGACATACTACGCAACATCTATCAGAGTTGCCAACTTTCGAGGCAAACTTTGCAAAGGATTTAAAAAGATTGGCCAAGCTGGTGTAATTTTAGGTGCACATTGCATTAAAGTAAACAGAACTTAATTTTCATGCTGACTTGACACAGGACATAATTAACATGTTTCACATGAAATACGTGAGAATTGGCAACCCTGCAATAAGCACACATTTAATTAAGTGTTGTTCCTGAGAGGCCAGACAAAACCACTATCTAGCTCCTTTTCATTAATTTGTTTCATAGCAAGGAAATGGTAAAAATACCCTGCAATACCGATAGTCATAGTGTAACTTCAGCCACCTCAATATTCTGCTCAAACCACGAACATCCTGTAAAAGGTAAAGTTGCTTGACAATTTACCGAACTGGCTAGCTAGCTTCATTTACTAGTTACGATAATGGTAAATTGCAATTTGTAATCGAAACATCATTTAAAACAGAATATCCGAGCATTTTACATCCTATTATTAAACATCGAGGGTTTGGAGCACAATGGTGATATGTCCAAATTTTGTAATTTTGAGATTTTTACCTCCTGTCACACATTTCTATCAGCTAATTCTTGGAGCACAATAATTGTATGTCCATGCTCCTCAGTTTTAAACAGAATTCACATTTTCATTTTGTGGTATGTCGAACAAAATCTGCTTATATGAATCTGCTTACATTGATATTTTAATGAATAAACATGAATAGTATTACAGAATCATCTGTCTTCCATTGCAAACAAACTTAACTTCAATCTATCACCATTGTGTTATGTCACATCAAGTGCTAGAATTATTGGAGCACGGAGGTGACGTCCATTTTGGCAATTTTGGCCATGAAGTCGCAGTACCACACTTATGAAAACTTACATGTTCAGTATACTTCTGAACAATGCAGTAAAAGAGTGACTGGCATAAAAATGATGTAAATGATGTACCTGATTTAATAGAACATTTGCAAACCTAAAAATCAATTTTTCTCAAAACCTCTAAAATGGACATATAACAATTGCGCTCCAAACCCTTGACATGTCAGTTTCTAACCTATTTCTCCCAGCCTTGCAATCTGCTGATTGCCATGGGTGGGGCGGGAGACTAGAAAATCAACTTTTGATCTCTTGCGCCGATTGTGGGTTTATTTCACTCCCTCGCGGGTCCGCGGGTTATGCTCTTAATTTGCGGGTCTGACCTGGCAGATGTGGATCACTTGGAGGCTATGCAGCCAACTTCCATTTGTTTGTTCAGATCTGCTCGTGTACTCGGGGGATTTGGTGTCTTGTTCATAGGTGGATATATCTTCTCAATGTATTCAGGTTAGGCACAATTTTGTGCATCAAGTACCCAAAGCAGATCTATTCACTGGAAAACCAAAAGTTATGTTCCACATCATACTCAATAAATGGCTTTCATTTTAATTCATGAGTCGTCCGGACTGAACTGCAGCAATTCTACAAAGAAGAGCGGGCCAAAATTCCTCCACAGCAATGTAAAAAACTCGTTGCCAGTTATCGCTAATGTTTGATTCAGTTATTTTTGGCAACTAGTTTAGATTTAGTTTTGGTCTTTGTCTTTCGATGAAAATCCATATTAGTTTTAGTCACATTTTCATCTTTCATATGTCTAGTCCAGTTTTAGCCAACCAAAACTCAAAATGATCCAGTTTAGTTTTAATCAACAAAAATCATAATATTTTAGTCATCATTTAGTCAATTTTTAGTCACAGTTGGCAGTCCATCTTAAAGCCATAAAACTTATTTAATTAGGCTAACACTTAAAATAATTTTAGTGCTTACCATAGGCTGTTGAACATTCAGTTTGACTTTTAAGCAAAGCTCAGATTAACAACATCGTTGTTAGTTAACATTGTCCTAACTAAGCCACGGGAACCGTCTTCATGACCAAATTATAATAAATAAATTGTGTCCATAGATCTACTCCTTTTTTTTTTTGCAAAACAAGTGCAAATGATGTCACTGTCATCTGCATAGGAGCGTGACTGTCATTAAATTGCTGGTTTGGACCATTATCCTCTGATTGGATGGGAATCTACACACAGCTTCTTTCTTTTCCCCTTTTTAGGTGGGTGGTGACCAGCATTAAGATGCATTACCCCCGTCTACTATGTTGATTGGCATACGTCTCTGCCATTGAACCAGTGAACAAGAATTATTTACCACTGACAGCATGCACTGCATTAATTGCTTATACTTTGACAGAGAAGAAAGCCACAGGGAAAATATCATACATTTTGAATGCCCGGACTGAAATGTCAACCATTTATGTCTCATGTTCTCTCGTTAACAAAAATAAACACACAATTCGCCGTAGCTTTTATTACCAAGATTTTATTTTTAGCTTAATATCTTCTCATCTTCATCATGGAAACTTCATCATCATTGACAAACATTTTTGTCATAATTTTTGTTGACAAAATTAAAACTGAATTGATTTCAGTTGTTGCCGCCAAGGGAGGCAAAACCAGTTATTAGATCTAGCGGGGCAATCACTTTTTTTAACATGGGTGATATAGATTATGAATAACTCTATACCTTCAATAAATGAAATTATAATTTATAAGATGCACTTTGTGTTTAACATTAGTGGCGAGAACAGGCCATTCAGCCCAACTCCGCTCACCATTTTCCAATCATTAAATTAAGCCCAACACTTAAGATACAAGACAGTCTGGTTGGCTGCGACCGCATGGGTATAGCCCCCGAAAGCCGGCTTCTCCCCTTTTTCGCGCATTATTCGGCCAATATTGTCGCCATGGCAACCGAAATCGATAGGTGTCATAAGTGAAGTATAATGCATGGCCATACCAAATATGAAAGTAATCAGTCAAAAATTGCAGCCTGTACTGCGTCCACAAGGAAATCTCTATGTTTTGCCAATAATTTCTGTATTATTCAGCCTATAGTGTCGCGGCGGCAACCAAAATCGATAGTTGTCATAAGTGAAGTATTACACATGTCCATACCAAATATGAAAGTAATCTTTGAAAAATTGCAGCCTGTACTGCGTCCACAACGAAGTCTCTACGTTTTGCCACTAATTTGCATATGCGGCCAATACTGTTGCCATGGCAACCAAAATCGATAGTTGTTATAAATGAAGTGCAACACATGTCCATACCAAATATGAAAGTAATCGGTCAAAAATTACAGCCTGTACAGTGTCCACGAGGAAGTGTGTATGTCTCAGCACAAATGTGCGCATTATTCCGCCAATACTGTCGCCATGGCAACCAAAATCGATAGTCGTCAGAAGTGAAGTGAAACACACCGTCCACACCAAATACATGAAAGTAATCGGTCAGAAATTGCAGCCTATACTGCGTCCACAAGAAAATCTCTGCATTTTACCACTAATTTGCATATTATTCGGCCAATATTGTCGCCATGGCAACCAAAATCACTAAATGCCATAACCAAGTATGAAAGTAATCGGTCAAAAATTACAGCCTGTTGAGCGTCTACAAGGAAGTGTCTACGGACGTGGACGTGACAGCAGCAAAGACGACACGCATGAATCCATAGTAGCCACCTGACTTCGTTCGGGGGCTACAATTATAGGACTAGGTGGAATCTACCACAGTATTAAGCCTGGTCTTGAAAACTCCCAGAGTTTCTGCCTCTATGATATGGCCCTAGTAATACTGCTAAATTAACCCTTGTCTAGGCATCATAAAGAGTACTATATTAACCTTTAAGAACCTATTATACACTCAGCACAAAGAGCAATTCTCTGAATCACTCATTACATTTTCTATTCTTGTAATTTCTCGAAGCTGTGCAGGCAGATGAGGACATCAAAATTACCCAATCAGATTTAAACATTGTTATACCAGTACATGGGTCTTCTCCGCATCTATAATCGAGCCAAAAAAAAACATAATACATAAATTATACATATGTAACTCATTGCATCTGATCAATTATTTAACTGCAGCACCCAATGACGAAAGGCATGATAATTTACTTAGCTATGGGCGGACTCACATGCATCTACATGTAGTACAACTTTAAGGAATATGCCTACATCTGAAACATTCCAGATTTTACTTTCAGCTCAAATTGTTCCAGCTGTGCTTGAAAATAAAGCAGCCTCTTCTAAGAGCATGAAGGAAGATTCACTGCTCAGCCTATTTTTGAGCGCAGCTGCAAACCACGAACACCAGGTGCTTAAATATACATTGAGAGGAAATTGACTGAAATTGATAATAAGTACATGGACTCTAGCTCAGCCTCACTGAAAAGATTATCAAAATGTCTGAATATGTGACAGATACAAAGTCAGGAGACTGGGGTGACTCCACTGTCCGCCTAACGGCAAATAAGAACACATTTAAAGTATATGCACTTGGTCACATCCCTGTGCAAACATCTTAATCTGAAAAACAAAGGCCGTTTCCAGGCCACCCACCACCCTGAAAACATAACTCTCCACTTGATAACAAGGATAGAAAATGAAAGTGGTCACTTCAAAGAAAGGGCAGAGCTTATTGGGGGCAACGAAGGTCACGCTCCTTTTCAAGCAGTGTTGTGTTTAGGCATTATGGGAAAACTTCAGTCTTTTCTCCTTTCAATGGTTTCTGCCAAAGAGTCAGTTCTGTTAGTTCTCTCAGCTGTGTGTTTTCCAAGATGAAGGCCTTGAGATGCTTATGGATGTAAAAATGGCAACTTTGATCTGAAGGAAACAGGCTGTTTTAAAGTGTGCAACAATTTAAGAGATAAATTACCATTTTCACCATTTCACCTTAACACCAAACATGTAACAGTTTATCTTATTTTTATGCCAAACTATGCAGTGCAAAAGGCAAACACTGTTTCAGAGCAAAACGGTGGACTCTCAGAGCACAAGCCCCAGTGTGCACTTGCTTAACCCTATAAAGCCTGAACTATGAAAGAATTGGTAGAAAATTCCAATTTTTTGAAATTGAACCCTTTATTTAGTCCTATAACAAAATGTAAACAAAGATTTTTCTTTTGTGCATCATATATGATGTATCATATATGATACAAATAACATACATCATTCCATCGTGAGAATACAATGTGAAGAAATGTGAGAGCCAGAAGTGTAAAACATAGCTACAGCTTACAGGTCACTTCAGCATGTTCAGCTTGGATGATAGCTCATGCGACCAATGCAATGCAACAAAGGAACATCACCCCAAATCTGCACAGCAATATCATGATAAACTAACTGAAATCAAATAATGAGTCACTCTGAGTTCACTGAGAGCACAACTTGTGAAAAGACTTAAATAGGTGAGCAAAAAATATACAACAGTGAACATAAGTTCCAGTGCAAGCATGGTTGAGAGTAACCAGTCCATCTTGAAAAGAGGTCTGGAGTGCATCTAAGCCAACTGTCTCCTCGTGGCAACTTTCACCAAAGGCTGCCATTACACCCCTCTAACATTCTCCCTCTATTCCACATGCCAAAAATAATTATAGGCCCATCCTATCAAGTATCAAAGTTCTCTATCTACTCTCTCCTGCATATGCACAGCCCAGAGACAATCACTTCCTGAGTCGGAGGAGTACAAAGTCTCCACGGCTGGTGCTGGAAAAAAGCAGGAAGCTCTAATCACAGGCTGATAAGTAACAGTGCAAGTTGTCTTCAACGGCTGGAAAAATACCAATTACACAGCTAGGCTCTCTCAAAAGTTCCCTCAAAGGTTTTTGTCCACAGCGAAGAGTTTTGTCTTTTTTTACTATCAACCGTCCAACCACACAAATCAAATTCATAATTGATTCATTACAAGCTTGTAAATACGTAAATGTTACCTGACATATTTTCACAGTGCCATGGACGCCTGTTGTAGCCACTGGTAGAGACTTCTGCTGTCTGCCAGTAACCCTGAAAAGAAAAGAGCCCCCATTTTCAATGTCTCTGACTTTTCTAATGTTTGTTCCTTTAGCACACTGTGATGCTTTTTCACACTAACATCTCTTTGATACAATTAAAACCAATTCATCATTTCTATATGAAAAATTTCTATATGTTTTCTGGCATTCATTAATGTCCATTTGGCTGGCCATACTATTTATAATACCCGTTTGCCATTATTCATGTCTCTCACTCCTATAAATTTATGTACAGAGCCCTCCAAAAACATTGGCGCTGCTGGTAAATACGAACAAAAGTGGTTATGAATTAACACATTCATTGTTTATCCTCCTAATATTAAATTTAAAATATTACCAAAAATATAGCTTTTAACCTGTTAACTGTCACTGGGCCCTAATTAGGGCCCTACGGAATTTTCAAACAAATTTTGAATCCTTCATTTGTAAACTATGACTTAAATCCTCAACCAATCCAGGCAAAAGATACACCATTTGAAAGCTTAGACGTTCAGGATTTCATTTCTACCCACCTTTTTGCCGTATGTCACTCATAACAAATGCAATAAATCAATTTCTCAACATAGACACCACATACTTGACTGCAATGAAACTTGTCAGTCCTCATCATCAAAGTTGTGTTGTGCCGGTCAAACCATGTATTATCCGTTCCATTTGGTCTTGTTCGAAAGCTAAGAACCTGTGCAATCAAGATATCCACGTTGTTTGCCCCAAAATTGAAGATTAAGCCGTATATTTTATGTAAATACTCATAACAGCAACAATAGACATGGAGTATTTTGTGTAATAGAACCATTGTATGTGAGAGCAGTAGCATTTGAAATGTGGTGTACCAATCCAGGCCAAATGTGGGAAAATGCAGGTGACAGTTAAGAGGTTAATTAAAATACAATTATTGAACAAAAAGTACTTGTTTTCAGCTTGTCCTACAGGTTTTCTATTCTCCACTGGGTTAGGTCAGGAGACTGGGATGGCATGATGAACCTTTTTTTTTTCCACTGTCCTGTTGAAAGATTCAGCCATGGTCCAGTCGATCTTTCTGGCAGACGCAGTCAGGTTTTAATATCTGCTAGTTCTTGATGGAATTTATGAAACCATGAATCTGAACAAAATGTCCAGCACCTTTGGACGAAACACGGCGCCACAATACCAAAGACTCCACACCATACTTCACAGAGGGGATGTGCTTCTTTATGGAATGGCTATTTTTGTTTTAAAGCTGAACCCAATTCTGGGGTTCATTCCCAAAGACCTTTATTTGGTCTCATCTGATCATAAAACCGGGTTATACTGGAAGTTCCAGTGGCAATTGGCAAATATTTGGCACGTTACTTTCCCATCTGATTGTAGTTTTGGACTCTTTCGGACCATGAGGCATAAGTAATGGCTGCGATTCTCCTGGTGTGATCCTTGAAGTTTCATTACCACTTGATCCATCCACCTCTCAGTGCGTAAATTTGAAATAGATGCACACCCTCTTCGAGGCAGATTTTTAACATTGCAATGTGCCTTAAACTTTTATTATTGCCCTGATAGTAAATATGGGTATTTTCACTTTTTTTTTTTGCTATTTTCCAGCCATTCAACGTGATCTCATGGGAAGGCGTATAAATAACAGGCTACTCTTAGAGACATTGACTGGGTCATGTCCACGCATTTTAAGACTTTCAGATGCCATTCAACTCTTCTGGCCCTTGCATCCTTATTTTATGCCTAGGGTTAGGGTTTGGGTTAAGGGTTAGGGGTTAAGGGGTAAGGTTGGTTTTAAACTCACTCAAAATAAAGACGCCAAAAGCCTCGTTTTGCATTGTATATCAACGTTTGGTTGGGTACCGGCACTATATGAAGCATCGGGATGAGACAGGGCTGAGCCATTACCCCATTTCTGAAGTGCAAAAATTTTCTATCTTGCATCCTGCTGTATGCTTTGTCTTCACCCTGGTGATGCACAACTGAAAGAAACTGGCTCGTGAGTCACCTTATATTTATACCCCGGGGAAACAGGAAGTCATGGGCAACCATTTATCTTTTTCAAATTAGGATGAACTTATACAAGTAAAACTTAAAATGGGATTATAATTCAAACAGATTTTTCTCATAATATTTTTCTTGGGGTGCCAATGACTGAGGCACATGTTTTTTGGGGAAAAAAAATAAATTTGAAGATAAGATTAGATGTTTTCCTTCAATCATGTTTTAAATTCTGGGTTAGAATTTCATTAATTTTGGAAGAAAGGATTAAAAGCAGCAATACTTTTGCAAAGCCTTTTTGATAAATATCTAACAAAGGTGGCAATAATCCTGGAAGACACTATACTTCACAGAAGTCTGATCACACAACCATCCTCATTTTCCTGAAACTGAATGAAATTCAACAGGAGACTCTTAACCACCCAGCCGGACACAATTTTTAAGTAACACTCAGCAACAACAAAAACATGCAATAGCTAAGAGGTCACTTGTTATTAATTGTCAATCACAGAGCTGAAGAACAGAAAATAATTTCAATTTCAATTTCAATTTCAATACAACTTTATTTATTCTGAAGGCAATTCAGTTCAGTTTGACAGCAACTTTCAGCTGCTCTGTGTTTTCATTGTATGCCGCAATTAACTATAAAATGGTTCACTAAAACCAATAACACACAAAAATAAAATTAAAAGAATCTAGACTAAAAAAAGAGTCTAATGGTTTCATCCTGTGACATATGTACTGTTTTCGGCAGGTATAATGTATCATTTCACCAAACAATGAGAACAATATTAGGGTAACCACCCATAAAACGAGACTAGCATTTGCGTGCAGATTTTTTGGACAATAAGGAAACTTTTCTCTAAGGTATTGTATTTTAATTAATTTTGAGAAATTTCCCAGTCCGTTATCTCAACATTCCCTAAATAAGGAGTAACCGGCCATCCGAGTACATTTCCCACAGACACAGGAGGCTGGTCGGCTATGTGTGAACTCTCTTTGTGAAGTTTCCCGAAATCCCACACAACTCTTCCCTCACATCCTCCCACTCCCACTCAACCCAAAACGAATACAATAACAAACTCCGTAACTCTTTTCTGATTATAGCCCCCCTTGTCCTGCAGTATTTAGCAGGTCAGCACCAGGACCAGAGATTTCCAAAAGTGCTTCTACTGCTGACCGCTTTAGTTTCATTTCTATTCTGGTTTGCAGAACAAATTTAACTTAACCCAGATGAATCAAACATGCTGCAGCAGTGCAGTAAACTGATTGTTAAACATTATTTTCAGTAAATGAACAACACTTAACAAAAAAATAACATTCTTAAGAGGGAATCCCCTTGGAAACCATCTGAAATTCCTCTGTGTATGCACAATCCGACTCTGCTCATGACATCCAGAATAAAGGAAAATTATCGCAGATATTTTGTTCCCACAGGAACTAGGGGTGTAAGAAAATACCAAAATACTTGAGTATTGCAGTATTATATGTTGTGATACTGAATCAATTCTCAAAAACACTTTATCAGTTCTTAATTAATGGCCAATTGCAAAAATCTACAGCAGTGGCTCATTTTTTGTTGTCTTTAACCCTTTGTTGCAAGTGTTTAACAACAGTGGTTATCACACCAGTGTAATCATTCTAGAATGAATAAAAGGTTCCGATAAAGGTTGTTCTTTGCATTTTAACATCAAACATTAAAAAGCTGAAGTAGTTCAGGAGGAGTCGAGGGGAGGAAGGCAGCACAGCATGACATTCTTCTGGACAAGGTTTTTCATTACAGTGAAGGGTGAGTCAGTCTCGCTTTTGGCAAGGCTGTTGAAAGATAATTACTAGGAGTGAATGAATGAGTCTGCCAGGGATGGCCAAGGCAAAGTGTTGAAAGTACAGTTACTAACCTTTTTGTCGTTTCTTATTTACCTCACCTGGAATTCTGCTGAGACATTGAGGAACTTGCACTCCAAACTAAACAGCTCTGGAAACATTATCACTGTATGAAATTTATATGCAAACATTTCATATAATTTAAAGCCACAATTTTCCCCAAAACTACACCTCACAAACAGGCACACATAATAGGCTCCAATTTCTTGGCGCAGCGTGGCATAGCCCACGCAGTGGCAATTTTGTCCGGTGCAGCCCGCGCAGTGGTAATTTCGCGCGGTGCAACACCGTGCGCAGCCACTTTGGCAATTTGGTAGACGGCCGTGCGCCAAGATGGGTGTGGCGGCGTAGTAGGGGGAGGTGTCACATATTCATCATGACGCAGTGACAATTTCATGGACAATGGTTCCGCCGAAAGTGCGCAGAGAGCTCGCCAGCTCCAACCTGGTTTACTTTCTGTGCAGTGGTAATTTGGCTGACCGGCGCACAGTGCGCACACGTCACCGAAACCTCTCAGGCAGGTTTCCAGAATGTCAGGCACATTTCAATGCAATAAATAATTACAGCAACCACTATTTAATGTAACTATCTGAATCAGCACATAAATTATAATATCTCTATCGATTGTCCTGATGTCAGATCAAAGAGAGAGAGAGAGAGAGAGAGAAGAGAGAGAGAGAGAGATGTGGGCGTGTATTCGCGTCTTTGCATTGACTTTGAATGTAATCTGTCGTGCGAAAAATTCGTTTCGCGTCCAGTGTGCAAGCGGCTTAATACTATTATTGTCACTTAGGTTTTATCGTTTTTAGTGGGGGAAAGGAATACAGCCTGATTGCTATGATCTCGTGCTGATATAAGATCACATATTGAAAATAAATATGTAACGTATCTTGCATTGTTGTCCATGCATGTTAATCCCAAAATTTTAAGCAGCAACAGGGTGCAATAATAGGAACACGCTGTTCATCGTTTCTCTTCCCAATGATGCAGGCAGAGGAAATAAATGAGCAACCGTCGTATTTCATTCCAACTTCATAAGTTTGAATGATCTGACGTAGTTTCGTTTTGAAATTCCATTCAAGTTCGCTAATGGTAATAATTCGCGAACGCCCAAGCTAGCCAGCTAACTCATATTTGTAATGCTTAATATAAACAAAACCAGTGAAGTTGGCACGTTGTGTAAATCGTAAATAAAAACAGAATACAATGATTTGCACATCCTTTTCAACCTATATTCAATTGAATACACTGCAAAGACAAGTTACTTAATGTTCGAACAGGTAAACTTTGTAATTTTTTGCAAATATTAGCTCATTTGGAATTTGATGCCTGCAACATGTTTCAAAAAGCTGGCACAAGTGGCAAAAAAAAGACTGAGAGAGTTGAGGAATGCTCATCAAACACTTATTTGGAACATCCCACAGGTGAGCGGGCTAATTGGGAACAGGTGGGTGCCATGATTGGGTATAAAAGCAGCTTCCCTGAAATGCTCAGTCATTCACAAACAAGGATGGGGCGAGGGTCACCACTTAGTGAACAAATGCGTGAGCTGATTGTCGAACAGTTTAAAAACAACATTCCTCAACGAGCTATTGCAAGAAATTTAGGGATTTCATCATCTACGGTCCGTAATATCCTCAAAAGGTTCAGAGAATCTGGAGAAATCACTGCACGTAAGCGACAAGGCCGAAAACCAACATTGAATGCCCGTGACCTTCGATCCCTCAGGCGGTACTGCATCAAAAACCGACATCAGTGTGTAAAGGACATCACCACATGGGCTCAGGAACACTTCAGAAAACCACTGTCAGTAACTACAGTTCGTCGCTACATCTGCAAGTGCAAGTTAAAACTCTACAATGCAAAGCGAAAGCCATTTATCAACAGCACCCAGAACGCCCGCCCGGCCGCTGGGCCCAAGCTCATCTAAGATGGACTGATGCAAAGTGGAAAAGTGTTCTGTGGTCTGACGAGTCCACATTTCAAATTGTTTTTGGAAACTGTGGACGTCGTGTCCTCCGGACCAAAGAGGAAAAGAACCATCCGGACTGTTATAGGCGCAAAGTTCAAAAGCCAGCATCTGTGATGGTATGGGGGTGTATTAGTGCCCAAGGCATGGGCAACTTACACATATGTGAAGGCACCATTAATGCTGAAAGGTACATACAGGTTTTGGAGCAACATATGTTGCCATCCAAGCAACGTCTTTTTCATGGACGCCCTGCTTATTTCAGCAAGACAATGCCAAGCCACATTCTGCACGTCTTACAACAGCATGGCTCCGTAGTAAAAGAGTGCGGGTACTAGACTGGCCTGCCTGTAGTCCAGACCTGTCTCCCATTGAAAATGTGTGGCGCATTATGAAGCGTAAAATACGACAACGGAGACCCCGGACTGTTGAACAACTTAAGCTGTACATCAAGCAAGAATGGGAAAGAGTTCCACCTGAAAAGCTTCAAAAATTGGTCTCCTCAGTTCCCCAAACGTTTACTGAGTGTCGTTAAAAGGAAAGGTGATGTAACACAGTGGTAAAAAGGCCCCTGTGCCAACTTTTTGCAATGTGTTGCTGCCTTTAAATTCTAAGTTAATGATTATTTGCAAAAAAAAAAAAAAAGTTTCTCAGTTTGAACATTAAACATCTTGTCTTTGCAGTGTATTCAATTGAATATAAGTTGAAAAGGATTTGCAAATCATTGTATTCTGTTTTTATCTACGATTTACATAACGTGCCAACTTCACTGGTTTTGGGTTTGTAGACGGTGCAGAAAACATGCCTCAAGCAGCAAAGTAAAATGCAACATTCACGCATCTTGTAGATATAGGACAGAGGCTTCTTTATTCCAATTTTAAAGGCGAGGAGAGGAGCTTATTTGATTGGTGAAGATTTGACTCGGCTGTGTTAAACCCACTCAAGGCTTCTCTCCTCCCTCTTTGCCACTTGCGTCGGCAGGAGGGACAGAGGCGGGACAGAGGAGTACTTGCGCCAGGCTGCACCGGGCACGAAATTGCAACATACGCCTGGATACACCCCGTTGGCGCGGCGCTCCCCCCATTCGCCGCGCCTGCGCCGTGCCTGCGCCAGGTCTACGAATTTAGAGCCCATTGAGTGTGACATTTTTCACAAGTCACTTGAAGTCAGCTTTACACACTTACAGTAAGAGCTGCAACTTTCTTTGAAATTGATTTTTACAATCCGATTAAAAAACTGATCTAATGTGATTATAAAACAGATCAAATTTTTTTATTCTTTCTTCCCAGCTCCATCAGCATCCCTTGTTCCCCCGTGGCCAGATTGCTAATAGTTGCTGTAATATCAATGTAATTAAAAAAAATTCAATTAATGCGATGGAATGGAGTTGTGTTTGTGTTTCATTAAGTTGTTTGAATGATCAATATAGTTTAGTAGCAATATAGTGGGGTCAAAAGGTCTGTGGTAGTGTCTCTAGCCAGGCAGCTGTATGCTTTCTCATGCCATGGGTACAGTCCAGACACTGGCTTAGGAAGCGCCAAGCTTCCTCTGCAGGAAGTCTACGTCTGTCAAGATGATCTCCCATATGGCAGAAATTGCCAATGTGGCTGCATGACTACGCTTGAAATCCCCAAGGGCACAATCACAGGCAGAGCCTGACCATGTCCCGTAATCTCCCATTTAGATCAGTAAAAGGAAAGTACCATTTGTTGGCAGTACATAATAGATTGAGTGAGCAGTAAAATAAGGATGGGCAGCACATATGTACCAATCTGTGTTAGTAATGTTTAAAGTATGCAATGTTTGAAAAGTACACATGCTGGTGACAGGCAAATGATGCAACTTGTATGTGGGTAAAATCCTTACTGATTGCTAAAGCTGCACCTCACTTTTCATATACAAAAGAATGAATGGACAGAACATGCCTTAAGGAGCCATGACAGCTTATATAAATTGATGACGACCCAAATAAAAATTCCAGCTAGGGTCCCAAGCTGTTTTATGACAGCTCTAGCCTGTCTGTTGATTAAAGCTATTCTCTTTCTGAGCAAAGCTGAGTAAAGCGGGTTTACCTGGTCAAGTAAGCTGGTTTCGTGACCTTAGAATTACAGGGTTCAAACAAACATTTTTATTGTTCTTAGAAAACAGCATGCATACTTCCCAGCAGGGGAATTGGAACCTTGTAATTCTGATATCAAGTTAGATTCATTACAGATTTTTATGTTCTATCAAGTTCATTCGATAGAATTTCATAATACAAATTATATGGAATGTTTACTCAATTTTGACCAAAATGTCAGTTGGAACCTTGTAATTCTTAGGTCGTGGGTTGTGGTATCTTGTGGTATCTGACAGAACACTTAAATTAGGCCCCACTCTAAGTTATCCTGAAATATAAAATTTATGTAACATTACCTAGCATTATCTATTGTACGCATTACTGTTTAAGCCTGATAGCACTTTAGAAAATTATTTTTATGCGAATCAACATTCCTAATCGTGAACATGCAAGCTAGCTACCTGAGGGCACTTAATTTACAGCCTCAATGTGAATATCAAAATCCTTGTAAACTACATTATAGGAAATCATTTTTTAAGGAATCAACTTTAAAGGATTTGCACCCTGTTCTGCTGTTTTAGTGTTAAAGTATTTGACTTTTACTGACCCCTGCTAAATTTGCAAGTTGCATTTACAAATGTCATAGCTAAAATTATCAATAACTTTTGATGCGAAGGTTATTACATAATGTTAGCCAGCTGGCATTACTCCTGTATAACGCACATCCAAACATTGCTGGATCGATCCGATATGATTGATCTTATGGAACTGGCTAACTCCCCTTCCAAATAGATGCAGCTCCCAACAGCTACCAGCTGCAGATTTTCACCTCCTTTAATACGCCCAAGTGCGCCAAGCAGACAGCCATGTAGGTTTTGGTGGCATATACTGTGCTAGACGAGAGATGTACAACCCATTTCCAAAAAAGTTGGGACACACTGTAAAATACAAATGAAAACAGAATGCAATGATTTTCAAATCACATGGACTTTATATTTACTTGAAAATAGAGAGAATATATCAGATGTTGAAACTGAGATATTTTACTGTTTTATTTTTTGAAAATATGAGCTCATTTTAAATTTGCTGCCAGCCACACATTTAAAAAAAGTTGGCCCAAGGCACATTTAGCACTGTGTTGTATCACGCCTTCTTCAATACACGCTCTGTAAACAAAGGAGACCAACTGCTGTTGTTTTGAAAGCAAAATGTTTTCCCATTCTTGCTTTATTAGGATTTCAGCTGCTCAATACTTTGCAGCCTCCTTTGTCATATTTTTTGTTTCATAATGTGCCAAATATTGTCAGTGGGCGACTGGTCTGGAGTGTAAGCAGACCAATTTAGCACCCAGACTCTTTTACTACGGAGACATGTATTTGTAATACCTGCAGAGTATGGTGTATGGCACGGTATTGCAGCAGCAAGCAAGGCCTTCCCTTAAAAAAGGCATCTGGATGGCAGTAAATTTTGCACCAAAGCCTGTATATATCGTTCACCATCAATGGTGTCTTCATGGATGCGCAAGTTACCCATGCAATGTGTACTAATGCACCCCAATACTATCATGGATGCTGGCTTTTTAATTGTTTGCTGATAACAAGCTGGAGCGCCCCTCTATTCTTCTGCCCAGAGGACGTGGCATCCATGATTTCACATTTTGTTTAGTAAAACCACAGGGCAGTTTTCCATTTTGCCACAGAGCATTTTAAATGAGCTCAGGCCCAGAGAAAAAGGCATTGTTTCTGGATCTTGTGTGCAGTACATATGGTTTACCCTCCACAAGGCAGAGTTTTAACTTGCATTTGTGGATGCAGTAGCAAACTGTGTTTACTGACAATGGTTTACAGAAGTGTTCTGGAGTCCATGCAGTGATTTCCACTACAGAATCCTATATGTTTTTAATGGAGTGCCGCCTGAGGACCTAAAAATCACAGCTATTCAAAATTGATTTCGTCTTGTCCCATGTGTACAGAGATTTTTCTAGATTCGTTATTGTTATTTATTGTTGTACTCTGTGCTTATGTTTATTTATTTATTTGCTGTTGTTGTTGTTGTTTTGCTGCTGGTTGTGAAACAAGTTGCCCCTTGGGGATAATAAAGATATCCTTGATCCTTGATCCTTGATCCTTGATCGTATAATTTTTTCAAGCTATCATCTACCATAGAGGATAAAATCTCTAAATTCTTTGCAATTCCAAGTTGAAAAAAATATTCTTAAATTGTTCAACTATTTCCCCATGCAGTTTTTCATAGAGTGGTTAAGCCCTCACCATATTTACTTTTGAAAGACTTTTTATACCTAGTCATGTTACTGACCAGTTGCTTAATAATCTAATTAGCGGCAAGATGTTCTGTCAGTTGCCTTTTTTAGCATCACACAACTTTTCCAGTCTCTTATTGTCCCTTCCCAACTTTTTAAAAACATGTTGCTGTCATCAAACTCAAAATGAGCTGATATTTTTCAAATAAAAATAAAATTTAGCAGTTTCAACATTTGATATGTTGTCTTTTTCCAATTTTCAACTAATATAGGGTTTTAATTGATTTGCAAATCATTGCATTCTGTTTTATTTACATTTAATAAAGTGTCCCAACTTGTTTGGAAATGGGGTTGAAGTTCACGATGCAGTCTCACGTAAGACTAAATTTACCTTACAATCTTTAAGACAAACTATGAATTTCCTGACTTGCAAAATTATCTTTTAAATTGACAAACATCAGATGTGTTAATTATGTTATAATTCGAGCTGGATCAAAAAATATTTTGTCTCTCAACATCAATTCCTGGACATATTTTTCCAAAATTAGGTGCCATGGGGAACACTGGAAGGGGAGGGACTTTGCCTTTCTATTAAGGGTGGTGGGTGGGTTTGGTTACTTTAGCAACCATTATGCAACAAAGGGTTAAACTCTCAACCATAGACTGTATAAAAAGATGGATGCAGCACCCCGGTCTGAAAACTGAGGCCAATGAAGAAATCTCTAAAATTTGCATTCTATTTAATGGCCAGCAGATGGCGACGTCGGAGGTTGCAGAAAGAAGTTTAATCCTATAGAAGTCTATGAGAAAATGGCCCTACTTTCCCACCTGATTTATTATTTCAATAATGACTTTCCACATTACTTTATGGTATCTATCACAAGTTTCCAGTCTCCTTTAATATATCATGATGTTAATTTTTGTAAATTATGGTTCCAAATAGACTATAATGAAGGATAATGCCAGAAAATGCTTTAGGGGTGTGGCTATCCTCTGATCCTCGTCTGATACGGTCAGATCCACCTGTAGATCCACCCCTCGCTCCTCCCTGGATATTCAATTCACGCTCTCGTCCAATAGGAATCACAACCGGTTTCAAAATGACAAAATGGTGCTATTCAAATTGCCAAAATCGAGGCTTCCTAAATGGTATGCTGAAACCAATGCGTGACGTCACGGTTACTTCGTCCATCTTTTTATACAGTCTGTGCTCTCAACTGCAAGACTGCATTGTTATAATCTTCAGCCATTCGACAGTTCTACTGAAATGTAACAACGTTGACTAAGATGAGGAAAAAACCACACATTACCAGCATAAACAGAAAGAACACATGCCAATGAAAAATATGTGTGTGTGCGTGTGAGTATGTGCACATGTGTGTTACTGTCTGTTTACAGATTTTTGTTTTCTTAATTTCCCTCACTAAAGAATCCTGCAAGCACTTTTACTTTTACTGA
Source organism: Gymnothorax javanicus (assembly GCA_029692085.1). Classification (NCBI taxonomy): domain Eukaryota; kingdom Metazoa; phylum Chordata; class Actinopteri; order Anguilliformes; family Muraenidae; genus Gymnothorax; species Gymnothorax javanicus. The sequence continues at coordinate 36,859,543 of CM056201.1, forward strand.
TACTGGCAAATGTTAATACCTTTGCTCAGATAGCACAAGTAACACTACTATGACGTCGGGTGTTTCAGGGACTGTCACAAATGCAAATACAGATTCAGCAGTTCCAACTCCATAAAAAATAAACTTTTCATCCATATTTCATGCATATGGCAGTGAGCTCTATACTATGACAGTTCATCTAAAATTTGATTTTTAAAAAATTGCCTCGTTTACGGTATCAAAATATATTGTAATATATTGAATCATAACCCCTGTGCTGTGTTACGCATCGTATTTCCTGATTCTCGCCAATATACAGCTCCAATGCGATCAAATATTATACAGTTTTCCAAGATAAAATTAAAAAATTTTGACCATATGTATGACTCACCTGGAACTTACTGGCCTTGTCTCCAGGCACACTTGCGAAAGTGATCTCCAAGTCGATGGGTAAAGTGAGGCTCAGAACATCCTCACCCCCAGTCTTCTCAAAGACAATAGGCTCTTCACAGTCGATGAAGAGTGAGATCTTATGGGATTCCAAGTTGAAGGCCACACGGGCCCAGCGTTCGTTGGAAAAGGGAGTGCCGCCGGGGAAAAGGATGCTGGCAGGTTCCATACTGTGTACCGAACGGTAGTCCAGACGAAGCTGGTTGGATCGGGTGCTGGAGACCAGCTGGAGAAGAGGGCGGCCATCTTTCTTCAGGGCAGCTGGCGAGATGAAGGATATGAGGGTGCCATCTGAGTTTTTGGCCTGCTGGGCCACGAAGTGGAACCCAATAGAGCCCTGCATGGTGCTGAGGAAGTATATCGAGAAGTCCCTAGGCAAGGTGAGGTGGGGCACCCTCTGACGGAACTTCCAGGCTGGGATCCCTGGCTCCAAACCCTTAGTTTTGGTCACACCCTTGATGGAGCGTGTAATATTAAGAGCTTCCAGAAGATCAATGACTGAAAATACAATTATAGCATATTAACATTTACAATTAAATCAATCAGATAGGGATGCTAGTTAAGAAAATTATGATGACATTACAGATCAGATTGTTAAAGTGGTAATCCGTTAAGATTTCTGTTACTGTCTGTTAAGTCAGTGTCTATCAGAGAGGGGGGATAAAACAACGGTGATTGGGCCTATGACCCACTGATGAAAGCACTTGTATTTCATTCTTTGCCAGGTAAAGCGATAAGTGTGTCTGTGGCGACATTCCCGCGCTATATTCAAATACAGGCGCACATCTATTGACGCTTTTTATGTCAGTAAGCAGTGTTTGGTCTATCCAGAAGGTAAGAGGAGCTGCAAACTGGCTGGCTTGAGGGAGGTAAGGAACCCCGGGAGAAGCAATGGCAAGGTAGACGTCAGAAGTGATCCAGCAGCAGTACTTTCCCTAATCTGAACCTTGGCTCTATCCCCCAACCCTAAATCTAACTTTTCCCTTACACTGTTTGTCAGTTTTACGGATGGAATTACGTGAGGACCGTTAATAATGCAGCCTTCCAAGAAGCGGAAAGTACCGCTACTGGATCCCTTCTGACGTCTACCCAATGGCAAAGGCAAATACCATACTGTGTAGCTATACTGTGCACAGCAGAAACTAACGTTAGCGGAGTCTCTGTTGAGGCTACTACTGAAACTAAAATTATAACGTAATTTCAGGAAGCAAACGGGAAAAAAGCTACGTTAACCGACTCGACAAATTTTTTTTAATTAAAAAAAAAAGTTATAACGTTACCTGTCGCTCAACTACCGTTTTCATTATTTAAACACGGCTCTCAACTTTCACTTAATCGGCTTGAGTTTAAATGACATATTCACATTCCCGTGCTGTAGTCAGAAATTATTCCATCAGACCGTTTGGAGAGATTCTCAAGTGGAATTGAAGTCCTTGTGCATTGAAGTTGATCAGTTTCACACGTGTTACGGTGGATTTCGCCAAGTAATATGAGAACAATTATGATTCAGGAATTCTCACGCTTTTCTTCCCTCAGGGGTTGAAAGCAGTGGAATTGCAAAAAAAAAAAACAAGCTTCAAATGGTGTAATTTCATTTCAACAATTTGAACGATCGCGAAACACGCATTTCGTTGATTGAATAATTACTGACTGCAGCACGGGAACGTGAATGAAGCACAAATTCTCATGGCGACTGCGTGAGAGTTGGCAGCCCTTTAAGTTAATCGATTTATCATAATAGCCTAACATGTTACTGGAATGAGTTGACACTAATGGATGACTAACGTCACATAATTTTTACTTTTATTGAGTTCAATTGCCGTGTCAAAGAGCATCTTTCCCGTCTGCTTGAGAGTTGAGGAGGCGTGGAACTGGTCAGAGCCGTCAATTTACCGACGTCATGCAGGCGGCACTGTTGGGTCTCGACAAGAGTTATGGGAAATGAGGTCCAGAAGCGCACCTGCAATTACAGCTTACTGCCAAAGATGTCAATATGAACAAACCAATTCAAATCTTACGGATTACCACTTTAAAGTACCATGGCAAATTCTCAGGAGGAACACCAACAAATCAGATCTACATTATCTGTTATAACTTCAGCATAATGACTGAGCTATGGGAAACCAGATCATCAAATTTGCTACTGATAATAGTATAGGCTGAGCAACACTATTGGTGGGAAGGCCATTAAAAAATTATTTCAAATAAAAGTAACTGAACCTACTATCAGCAAACTACTTTTACGAGTTTTGCAAAAGCAAGGTTTTTTATCTCACCTGAAGGAGGAGGGGTGTTGTTTTTGGTGGCAATGGTTTGTTTGTGTGCGTGTGTGTGTCCGTCAGCAGTTTAGCACAAAAACAGTTTGAACAAATTACATGAAATTCTCAGGAAAGGCGTGCAATGGTCCATGGATAACCTGATTAAATTTTGGACCCAATTGTGTCAAGATAATGAAAAACTGAAACTCATTTTTCATCAAGGTCATGAAAAACCAAAACATCCCCATCTGGCAGGGTAAAGTGTTGAGAAAAATTTTTTGCCCCCTTTCTTATTTCTTCAATTTTTGCATAATAATCACACCTAAATGTTTCACATCATCAAACTAATTTTAATATTAGACAAAGTTAACCCAAGCAAACACAAAGTGCAATTTTTAAATGATGATTTAGTATATTGATGGAAAAAACTATCCAGCCAAACTGACCATATGTGATATTAATTGTTCTCTTAGTTACTAAATCACCCAATCAAACCAATTTAATTGATAATTTGGTCCAATTTCACTTGATACACCCAGGCATGCTTACTGTCAGCCCTATTGAATCTATACATCACTTAAATAGAATCTGTTTGGCAATGTGAAGTAGGCAAAAAGCAGCACAAGATGCCTCAATCTAATGAAATTCAAAAACAGATGGGAAACAAAGTGCATTGGCATCCATCAGTCTGGAAAGGGTTGCAAAGCCATTTCTAAGGCTCTAGGACTCCAGGAAACCACAGTGAAAGCCATTAACTACAAATGAACAAAAATTAGAGCAGGGTAAACCTTTCCAGGAGTGGCTGACCCACCAGATTCCTCCAAGAATGAATCTGTGTCACATCTAGACGGTCGAAAAAGAACCCAGACAAACATCGGAAGAAATGCAGGCCTCACTTGTCTCAGTTAAGGTTAGTGTTCGGGATTCCACAACAAGAGAGAGGCTGGGCAAAAATGCCATCATAGGGAGAACTGCAAGGCAAAAATCACTGCTGACAAAAAAGAACAGAAATGCTGGGCTCACATTATCCAAAATATATCTTGATGACCCCCAAGACTTTTGGAATCATATCCAGTGGACTGATGAGTCAAAAGTGAAACATTTTGGAGGACATCGATCCTGCCACATCTGCCATAAAGCGAACACAGCATTCCACAATAAGACCATCAAACCAACAGTCCAATGCAGTGCTGGTAGTGAGATGGACTGGGGCTGCATTGCCATAATTGATGGAATCATGAATTCTGCTCTCAACAAGAATATCCTGGAGTAGAATGTCCAACTATCAGTTTGTGACCTAAAGCTCAGCCACAAACAGGTTGCGCATCAGAACAATGATCCGAAGAAGGGAGGCAAGTCCACCACAGAATGGGTCAGAAGAAACAAAATGAAGGATTTGGAGTGTCCAAGTCAAAGAAGTCCAAACTAGAATACGATTGAGATGCTGCTGCATAAGCTTAAACAGGCAGACAATGCTTGAAAAACCCACCAATGTGGCTGAATTAAAACAATTCTACAAAGAAGAATGGGCCAAAATTCCTCAATAATGAGTGATGTAAAAGACTCACAGCTAGTTATTACAAATGTCTGACTGCAATTGTTGACACCAACAGCAGCACAACCAGTTATCAGGTTTAGGGAGTCAGTAATTTTTTTTTTTTTTTCCACATGGGTGATACAGGTTTTGAATAATGCTTTCCCTTACAAAGATTAACTTACATAATCTTTGTCTTAGTAAAATTAGTTGGATGATCTGAAACATTTAAATATGCCAAATAAGCAAAAATAGAAAAAAATTTGGAAGATGGTAAATACTTCTTCACACCACTCTTTGCTGTTCCTGGCAGCACATGTTTTAACTTGTTTTCATTTTTGCATTTGATTACACAGTAAAATATTCAATATAAGATTAACTCTTGCAGAGCAATGTTCCCTTAGCAAGTATATACAATAACATAATCAATATTGGACATTGTAGCATATAAGCGCTTTGAAACATTCAGAAGGATATGTACAGTGAACACCTGCAACATGTACCCAACTACACAGACAATAGATCCCACTGTGGCACATTGTGCTCATTGCCAGTGCTGTCTTTAGGGATCAGGGGTGGATCTTTCATGGACCATCGCTCCTCTCATGAACAGCTGTGTGGTCACAGCATGGGGCCCAAAGCCCACAGCAAAATCCTGCCACTTTGTAGAGGCAGCAATTTGACCTTTTCCCACATGTAGAATAAACCTGGTCAGAGAGAAACAGTGTGCAGTAACCCAGATATCTGTAAAAGAAAGCTTTACAGTCCTTCTGAAAGCACTGTGAAAATCAAAAAAGAGCAGTTTGTGTGGTGTGCTTTCTCTGGTGGTCAGACAGTTGCGTGGGCAGGAACACTAGTATTACAACCTCATGCAGGCTACATTTGGCAGCACAGTTACAGCAAATCACTTTCCCACAAAGACCCCTCTGTAGCTGAAGACTTTGTGTGAATAAAATCAACAAAGAAGTGTTCATTAAAGTGTTACTTGATAACAATAATCCAAAAGACAACCAGCATGATCCTTAAACCAGACAAAGACAAAACTCATAGCTTTGCTTAAGAACTCATTAAGTAGTTTATGATAATAAATCAAATCAAGAAAAGTTAATGAAAGTTGATGAACAGTGTCATTAATTTTCATGCTGTGAAGCACAACTGAAGTCTAAAGCTTCTGCTGGTTCCAAATAAAGTGAGAATGGCTCTTTCTTTGCTCAACTGAGGCACATTTGAAAAAGAAAAATGACTCCTGCCAAAACCAAGTCTAGTGAAATGTATACCTTTCACTGGGTTAGTAAAAATTTAAAGCTGACTGGTTTTCCAAGTCACCACCTGTTCTGCAAAGGTTTGCCACCATCTTAAGACCCAATGCTCAGGTTTGTGGGACATTCATACAACAAATGATTTGTTTAAAAGCTTCAAAACATTTTAAGAGCCTGGTAATATACCCAGGCGGTATGCGAAGAAACACATTTTCGGCAGTTTTGAATATGGCCATTCCCCTGCTCTGAGTTTTTGATTCATAAATATGAAAAGCCAAAAACAACTGTTATATTGCAAAAGGAAAACTATGGGCCCAGGACTGAGCACAACTCTGTTGCTAAAGACACCACCTAGTGCTTTAGATCAGTCGTATAAACAGACTCAGCGTCCCGACAAAAGTGGGTATTTCAACCACTTTCCAATGTCTTGAGAAAGAAAGAGATACAGAATATAGTATAAAGTATACTTGCTTCAATTTCTGACCTAAAATACCACCGGCGAAGTCCTAGAGGTACAGAGCTGTTACAGAATATGTGCCCGCTTCCTGATGTCTTCTATTTTTTCTTATATGTCATATTTAAATGTTTTGGATCATCCAACTAATTTTAATATAGGACAAAGACAACATGAGTAAACACAAATTGCAGCTTTTAAATAATTATTTAATTTATTGAAGTTAAAGAGTTAATGCAAACCTATATCACGCATGTGAAACAATAATTGCACCCCAAACCAAATAACTTGCCGCGCGGGCATCAACAGCTGCTATCAAAATGTTTGCGATAACCTGCAAGGAAGCTTAAGGAATGGCTTTGTAACCCTTTCCGGAGTGATAGATGTCAATGACTTTTTTTCTCATATGTTCTTGAATTTTACATTGTGGCATCATGAAGTGCTTTTTGCCTACTTCAAATTTCAGACAGGTTCAATTAAAGTGAAGTTGAGATTCAACAGAGCTTGAAGTAATCATGCCTGGGTGTGTCCAGTGAAATTTAACCCAACTATCAGATAAATAAGTTTATTTAGAAACCAAGGTGGCAATTTCTTTTTCATGTGGGATTGGATAGCTTTTCCCTTCAATAACTCAAATCATCATTTAAAAACTGCATTTCGTGCTTACTCTGGTTATCTTAGTCTAATATTTAAAATTAGTTTGATGATCTGAAACATTTAAGTGTGACAACTATGCCAAAACAGACAAAATAGGGAAGCAGGCAAAAACATTTTCACAGCACAGTACCTAGATGTATTCACAGAATCATTCTATCACCTGGCAAGTCTATTTCAACATTTACTATCAAGGCAGAAGGCAAATAAATCTATGCAACAACCTTTCTGCAATAACAACACACCCCAGTTACTCTTTTAAAGATAAAAGTCCAAGCGCTAAAGGGACTCCACCATGATAAATCAATACAGGACGGGAAATGAAGTAACTGCTGATTTTTTTACATTAAATAATTGCCCAATAGCCTGCTATTACAGTATCATATTCTTTCCATTTTGTGATCACCCAGTGTATTCCTGATCTGTCATATTAAGTACTTACTGATGGTATATGAAAACATCAGCGATAACAAATATGCTAATCTACCACCCATTCTCACCTGCCCAGGGAGGTCTGATAATTCCCAAAAATGCTATGAACTAGTTAACTGATTCCAGTCCAGTCAAAAAGCAAAACTGAGCTTCTGTAAAAACTGGCCCAGGAAACTTACATCTAGGGGACCTGTAAAACTAAACTCAAGACTTCAAGTTACATTCTAGTTCACTCCAAACAGCACACTACCACATGACAACAGGGAAGTTCTTGTAATAAATTACAAAAATTGATATTTTAATAATATTTCAGTGATATATTGTATTTCTCTTCTCAATTACAGTAAATCTGGAGTTGACCTCAGCTACATCGTATATTTCACCATTCACATATATATCCCCATTCACCTGGTATACATGTCATTGCTAAGTGTATAATTTGTTTCCAAATCAATGCTGTTAACTCCTCCAAACTCACTCATCCTATCAACAAGTCCCAACTAACCTCATTCTGCAGGCCCCTACTCACCAACCCCTTTTACTGATAAATTTGTCCCATGTACCAGCTCACCCAGTGCCAGTCAGTATTCTCCTGCTCAGTCATACATCTGCACTCTGTTCTATGGACCCCATCAAGAATATTTCACAAGTCTCTGCCAACTTGATCGCCCAAGTCTATCCTCTGCAGATGTTGCAGCTCTCTCATGACACTCAGTCCTCTCCCGACCCACCGTTGCCAGCAATTCTGTGATTTTTCCCTCCCGGTCCTGTATCACGTTAAAGCAGCTGTTGCAATGTGTACAAGTGAAGATGACATCATCTCAGCAACAATGCATGCTCTCCAAGGCCCACTTTTTTTTACCCATTTTTGAGAAACCGACAGTGATCGGAGTCTCAAACATCACGATGAACTTGCTGTATAAAGCCATCATGAACACTTTCAGTGTCTTAACACGGCTTCAATAGTTGAGCAAACTACTGCTCCCTCAGCAGCTGTGAAGTCAGTGAGTTTGGACATATTCCCATAATGCACAGGAGAGCATACAATGTCTCTCTTAGACACACGCTACTCTCATTAGGCTGCATCCCTACAGGAACCATACACGTGGACCCCATTTGGTACACAGGAAGCAACATCCCACAGGCAACACAGCAGCAGGCAGGAAGACGATCACCCCCCCCCCCCCTCCTTTGGTACAAGCAGCCTTCAGGCCAGTATGCAATTAAGTTAAATGAAGAGGGTATTTCTGATGATTACTGTGGCGAGGTTATCCGTATAGTAATGCTTTCTTTTAGTACAACATGTACTGTTGTTTGTTATACTGATGCTTATTAATTATAATCTGGAAACTAATAGTAACTACCCAAACAACCAATTTTTTTGGCGGGTCTAGGAGTTGTGGGATTAAGGCAACACCACATGAGAAAATAATATAGGTTTCTAAACAGTTTGGGTGGGGTCCAGATACTACTGGAGATAAGATAAGAGCTTAAATTAATATAAAGATATCAGCAGTTTATGTCATCACTTTTGACTTAACCCATTAAACCTACAGTCCCATTGCAGCTACTGTGTTCAAACCTGTGGAACTTCAAGCCTATTTAAAATTCTGGTGGAGATCCAAAGGCTTCCAAAGATCTCAAATATTTCGAACTGACTTAAAGGGAAATGTGTACAAAATGATGACCAAGATCTAGACATTTTCCATTTGATGTATTGCTGTGGCTGTAAAAACATGGCATCCTTGGTTTGAATATCTTTTCTCAACATAAGTTGTGATGTAGCTTTGGTGTAGCGCTGCAAACAGCAGATACAAAATGTGAAAATGACATTGTCCAACAGCATGGAAAAAAAGTTTTTTTCTGACTTTGAACCAAATGAAGGGGAAACTTAAGTGAAAATCTAGAGTTTAAGGGGTTTAAAGCAAAAGCGGCTAAAGTGGCCTTACACGGCACCTAATCTTAAGTATACCTACAGAGGTTATAGAGAACTATCTGTGCATTAGTACCTTGTGGTAAATACATCTCTCTGAGGAGCTGTGAAAAGTGAGTTTAGTTTTCACAAAAGGAGTTAGAAACAACTGTAATTACATAGTGGCAGAAATGCAAGCCATTCCTCAAAAGAGGCACAACCATTACTGTTACAGAGAGCGTGAAAGACTGATTATCGAGCTCTGTCTTTAACCAGACAGTGTTTTATATATATATATATATATATATATATATATATATGTATATCATTGATAGTTTTACTAACATACTTATGACTTAACAGATAATTAACAGGTTTGCAGCTGTGTAGGCACAAACAAACAATCAACAATTTCTCTATTCAATAAACAATTAAACAGGAAACAAGGAAACAATACCAACTGCATTAATGAACACATTAAAAATGCCTCGAGTAATTCCCTCAAGAGCAAAATAATGTCCGTTTGTTTCACTACATCTGCAACACCCCCTATTTAACAACTATAGTGAATGCAGGCAACTAAGGCATAGTACTTGTAGCCAATTATTTTTAACAGGAGATAATAATTTGTAATAAAGAAAAAATAATTGTGCCAAAAGAATGCAACTCAGATTGCATTACAACATGGCGTTAAGACTTTAAGTGGTTGCCGTTAGAATGACAGCTAAGAAGTTTATGCTTGTAAATTAACTTTATCTATGGATGATAAATAACAAAGACCATTATTACATAAAGTATAGAATGGCTTATTTAAAAAATAGACTTAAAAAGATACACGTGCTAGACAATGAGTACCATTTTCGTCGTCATAATATTGAAGAGGACCGTCTTCCTGCGCTCGTGCAGCCAAATGAATGTGCCAAAAAGCTAAGGCACAGAACTGCAAAGACAGAACTGTCCTTAGCCGAGGAATTCCCATTATATTCACCAGTCTTCACTGCACGTCTCAGCAGCTCCAATTATCTAACAATTTATTTGAGATCAGCTCAAGATATTTGAGGAGATGATTATTCAAATGTCAAAAATGCACGCTGTTTAAAAAAACGGACCTCTTAATTAACGTATGAACTGCAATCCAATAGCCAAAAAAAAAAAAAAAAAAAAATTACTCAAGATGAGCTTCGCGGACCTCCACTTTCTACTGGTGAGCATCAATGAGACGCGAAACATCTGGCGATCACTTTGCACAAAGCAAAAAGTATTTCATGTTTTTAAAACACTGGCGGGAGAACACCAGCTTCAGAAGGAATTTGCGTCTTTCTGATAAATTTTTCGATTCATCTCAGTTCATTCGCGATTCCTCCATCATGACCAGCTCATTGTACAACTACCCGACTTCACTCAAAAAGTTTTCTTCCCAGTGGGGATACGTCCCCCCTCCTCATAAAAGTTACGGATTCCTTCGGATCCACCTCTCAATTATCTGTAATAAAACCCGGATTGGAGTTTGGACTGGAATGGGGCCAATAGCAAAATTTGCTTCAAATCAATTCGTTTTTTGAACATCTGAACATTTTTTTTTTTTTTTTTTTTTTTTTTACTGACGATCTGTAACCTCGCACTTGTGTCTGATTTAGTGTGACACAGTTTTGTACGTTCCCTGAATAGCAACCAAGAATATGCATTGAAAATATGTGTTTTGTTGAAAGAGGCTTATTGTATAAGACCAATGCACTGCTGGAGGAAGCTAATCATAAATTCTTTTGCAGTGTAATTGCTATTTTTAAACATATCACACGTAGTGCACACATCGGCAGAGTTTGATCATTTAAACTTCTCATCCAATCTGATGTTCCCTCAACAACCAACATCATTATGACTTTGTCCAAACCATTGTTGGAATCTTTTAAACAAATTGTATCTTTTAACCAAGCTCAAAATCCCACATGACCTCATATTACACACATTTGTTGCAACATGGACCAGAGTGCATTAACAATTTTTGACTGCTTGGGCTTTTAATTACAGCCTTTCTGAGCGACTTTCAAACTTTGGTCACACAGCGCAAAACCTGACATTGGAAAGCCGATGCAATATTATGTTAATACAGGTATATGGTCTGTCAAGATTTTCTGGTGTGCATTGGTGCTGTGCTGGTAACCTGCAAACACATAAGGGTGCTTTGAATAGCAACTGAGATCCATGTCTCCGTAAAACCACAATAAAAGGTTGGCAGAAACTCCAGACAATAAAGCATCCCAAAAATCACAAGCCTTTTATGTTTTTGTTTAGACTCAATATTTTTACCACAGGGGTTAGATAGAAGGATAAGTAGAACTCAAAAATACCATTTAAAAACAAAATGAAATAAAAGAGATATTTCCCTCGGGCCATACTAGTATGCATTTGCTAAGTTAGCAATGCAAGTTTCGGTGAGTAGATTTATTGTTTCCTTTTTAATGCTCTGATTAAATCAGAAAATGAAGAATGCTCACTTCTGTTCTCAGATTGCTTACTGAAGATCAGCACTGATCGCCATTCAACACCTCTTGCAGAGGGCTTGCAGACAACAATTTGTGGGAGACAAAACAAAACACTTTTACAACAGCTTAAAAAGTGGGGTACTGTTTTTTTTTTTCCTTTTGTAATGTCTTTTCTTTTTTGCATTACACAGGCAAACACAGCAGAGTAATCTCCAGAGCAACTGGGTTCACTTCATGGCTTGAAAAATGCCATTTTTGCAATTTTTGTGGTTTTTGGTATGAACCAGACCAGGAATCAAGTGTGAAGGCAGAATAAAATAGTCAGGTTGATTCATAATAATACGGAAACAGCGGTACAGAGCCTTGAGGAGGATATAGCACAGCTCACTACAGATGTTGTTGGCGAAGCAATGCAGGCGTTGTCAATGCGTTGCCATTTCCTGCTCTGGCTTGGTGGCTTTTGGGGATGACTGGCAGAAGGAGGGCTCACTCCGTAATTGCAAAACTGTTCAATGGCAGGAGGGAGAAGCTTAGGAGGAATGCGGTCCTAATGTTGATGACCGTAGAAGACTTGAGAGTTTGTTCTTAATAAACTGGGCAGAGGAACAGACTGAGAGGCAATTAACAGGAATGCAGTCCCAATCCTGGAGACTGTGAGAAAGTCTTGGGAGCTTGTTCCTTGTAACTAGACAAGGAAGATTACTCCTGTGTATTACTATCATTAAAGACTACATTTCAATGTAAAAAGACAAAGAGTTTTACTACCCAGTACTGACTGGTGCTAAAGTGCGCTAAGCAAGTGACAATCCAGCAATTTGCAAATTCAAAGGAGATGATATCAATACGTTACAAACATGTGAGGTGGGGTAACTACGAGATGAGACACAGCTGGTAATCAGGGAACATGCAAGATGCAAACCAATCAAAGGAGAGAATACTTCTAACAGACACATAAATTGCTGATTTAGAGGAGACACTGAAGGCATTCACATGAAGGTTTTGACTGGTATTAAAGGGTCTGAAATTCTGAAGTCAACTTCATATCCACAATGTTAATGAGAAAATTACAATTTAATGTTCAAACAACAAAGTAAAACGTTAAAATAAGAAGTCACAACCACTTCGTAAAGGGAAATGGTTGTGCCATCTTTTTGCCCTCTTTTTCAGAAACATTTCTTTCAAAATTATCTGAAAACCCTCTCTTTCCTGGAGTTTGTTCCATTAGTAAAACATGGATCAGCCGTGAGTCAACTGCAAGATAGTATTTCTGTGATCAGCATTAAAATGACACAGTTGAGAGCTGGCTGTCCTTTCTATGTGAATTGAGATAAAATGCCTGACTGGCTTCCAAGACACCCCACCCACTGGTTTGACAGTGATGTGCGAACAGCCCCCCACCTGAACGGTGTGATCAGCAGACACGTAGCAGTAGGAGATAAAGGAGTGTCCACATCACCCATGGCTTTGCATGTGCATGCTCCACAAAATGAAACAAATGGCCTCCAGGTACACCACTTCCACGTGGAAGGCACCTTAGCAATGTAATATTAATACTGTATTTTGGCGATCAATAATGTGTTAATTATATTCTATCTTACTGAACTATAATACCACTTCACCTTGTTCGTTTGAAAAATGACTTTGACCTTGTAACAAAAGCGTACGCTGCAAAAAATGAAAAAAGACAAAAATATTGTGTAAGATGAATTTACTAATTTTAAGACTTAAAACACATTTCTATCACCATTTTTCTTAGCAAGACAAAATATTTGTCCTTGATTTGAGGTTATTTTGACTATCTTGCCAATGGGGTAAGTAAATTTTCACTTGTCAAGCAAATAGTGACTTAAAACAAGTTACTATTTGCTTGACAAGTGAAAATGTACTTATCCCATTGGCAAGATAGTCAAAATAACCACAAATCAAGGACAAATTTTTTTGTCTTACTAAGAAAAATTGTGATAGAAATAAGTGTTTTAAGTCTTAAAATAAGTAAATTCATCTTACCTAGTATTTTTTTCTTTTCATTTTTTGCATGTAGAAAAAAATTCAATGGAAAGACAAAGAATTACAAACCCCAATACCAATGAAGTTGGGACGTTGTTTAAAATGTTAATAAAAACAGAATACAATGATTTGCAAATCCTTTTCAACCTATATTCAATTGAGTACACAACAAAGACAAGATATTTAATGTTCAAATTGATAAACTATATTGTTTTTTTGGAAATATTCACTGATTTTGAATTTGCCTGCAACACATTCCAAAAAAGCTGGGACAGGGGCAACAAAAGACTGAGAAAGTTGAGGACTGCAGAAAAAACTCCTGTTTGGAACATTCCACAGGTGAACAGGTTAATTGGAGACAGGTGAGTGCCATGATTATGTATAAAAGGAGCATCCCCAAAAGGCTCAGTCGTTCACAAGCAAGGATGGGGTGAGGTTCACCACTTTGTGAACAACTGCATAAGCAAATAGTCCAACAGTTGAAGAACAATGTTTCTCAATGTGCAATTGCAAGGAATTCAGGAATTTCATCATCTACAGTCGATAATATCATCAAAGGATTCAGAGCATTCGAAGAAATCTCAACACATAAGTGCCAAGGCCAAAAACCAACATTGAATGCCCGTGACCATCGGTCCCTCAAGTGGCACTGCATTAAACCGACATAATTCTGTTAAGGATATTACCATGTGGGCTCAGGAACACTTCGAAAAACCATTGTCAGTTAACGCAGTTCGAAGCTACATCTACAAGTGCAAGTTAAAACTCTCCCATGCAAAGCGAAAGCCATATATCAACAACAGCCAGAAATGCCGCCGACTTCTCTTGGCCTGAGCTCATCTGAGATGGACTGACGCTAAGTGGAAAAGTGTGCTGTGGTCTGACGAGTACATATTTCAAATTGTTTTTGGAAATCATGGACATCTTGTCCTCCAGGCTAAAGAGGAAAAGGACAACCCAGATTGTTATCAGCGCAAAGTTCAAATGCCAGCATCTGTGATGGTATGGGGATGTGTTAGTGCTCATGGCATGGGTAACTTGCACATCTGTGAAGGCAGCATTAATGCTGAAAGGTATATAATGGTTTTGGAGCAACATATGCTGCCATCCAAGCAACGTCTTTTTTAGGGATGTCCCTGCTTATTTCAGCAAGACAATGCCAAGCCACATTCTGCACGTGTTACAACAGCGTGAATTCGTAATAAAAGAGGTAATAGACTGGCCTGCCTGCTGTCCAGACCTGTCTCCCAATGAAAATGTGTGGCACATTATGAGGCGCAAAGGACAACAATGGAGACCCTGGACTGCTGAGCAACTGAAGTCGTACATCAAGCAAGAATGGGAAAGAATTCCCCCTACAAAGCTTCTAAAATGAGCGTCCTCCGTTCTCAAATGCTTATTGAGCGTTGTTGAAAGGAAAGGTGATTAACACAGTGGTAAACATGCCCCTGTCCCAGCTTTTTTGGACCGTGGTGCAGGCATCAAATTCAAAATGAGTGAATATTTCCAAAAAAAACAATAATGTTTATCAGTTTGAACATTAAATATCTTATCTTTGTAGTGTACTCAATTGAATATTGGTCGAAAAGGATTTGCAAATCATTGTATTCTGTTTTTATTCACGTTTTACACAATGTCCCAACTTCATTGGAGTTGGTTTTTGTACAAGGTACCACTGTCATCAAAGACCAAGACATATTGTTCAGTACTGTAAAACAGTTAATATTGATAAAATAATCAAAGCAATAATTTTCCTGAATAGATAATTGAAACTGAATCTTTGGGAGGGAAAGAAGCACAAGCATATAGCTGTTCCTTCAATTAGTTGGCAGGGGGAATTAACAAGAAACAACTCTTCAGGAGAGGTTGTCACCTTCTGAGTGTTTTCTAAAGTGTTTTTCCCCCTGTGTCAGTTTCAGTCCTGTTTTGTACACTGATAAATTATTGCTTTGTTTCAGTCCCTTCTTTCTGTATTGCTCCACTTGCTTGAATGCCCCCTCTTCCATTTGTTAATTGTTGTATTAATGTATTTAGGTTTTTGTGTTTCATTTCCCCTTTGCTAGATTGTAACAGTTTGTTGTGCTTATAGCTTGTTCAGTCCAAGTTCTCCAATTCTTCTGTTTTTAGCATCGAATTCAAAATAAAAGTAAACCTCTAACTCTTTATTATGGATTGTTCTCTTTGTGTCAAGCGGCTCTGTTATGATCCTGGCCAGGAACCAAATGTGGAGTCAAAGTACAATCCAATATCAGTAATACGGTTTATTGATAGTAATACGGTGAGAGAAAGGGAAGGAGCCCAGAGCAAAACGACTCAGTTCAGTTCAGATGGTACAGGCTTGGGTGCTAAGGCATATCCGTGCCCAGCCAGTGGCTTTCCAGGACAGCTGCAAGATGGAGCTTACACTTTGCCAAACTGAACTGTCAGATGGCAGGACTGTGGAGCTTAGCAGGAATGCGCTCCCAATGCTGATGACTGCAGAAGGCTTGGGAGGGTGTTCCTAATAAACTGGGCAGAGACTGAGGTTTGATTGATAGGACTGCGGTGCCAATTCCGGGGACCAAAAGAGTAGCTTGGAAGCTTGTTCCTAAGTTTGAATAATTTTTGAAGACGTTAAAGTGAGTATCTCACTCCGCGACAAACGTTTAGCAAAAGCGGTGACAAGTGGTCCGCCAATTTTTGACAACTTTCTGGCAATCCTAGAGTTGTGAACTATTCACTAAGTATTCGCCAGTCAGTGAGATATTAATTGGTGATTTGTTGAAGACTTTCTGGCAACTTTTTAGTGATATTCTGGTGAGTAGTAGACGAACAGTTCACGAATAGTTAGCAAATCCCTGCGAACAGTCAGCAACATTCTGGTGAATGTGGCGACTGTTTGGAGAACTGTTGAAGACCAAAATGGAAAAATGATCAGGGTCACATTTTCACGTTGTGGAGAAATGATGAATTACAAATTCAAAACAATCACTGTTTTTGAAGAAAGCACTGAAAAAATAGGCAAAAAATAAAAATTATATAATATATTATAATAATATATAATATGTTTATATATATTATTATAAATATTATAATAATATATAAAATGTACAAAAATGCTAAATTTGGACTCTGATCGTTTTTCCTTTGTGGTCTTCAGTTGGCAGCTAATTGAAGAACAGTCTGCAGATAGTCTGCGAACAGGGTAACTAGGTGTTCCGCTTTGCCTTATGCTGCACAGCATGTTTGTCTTTTTTCTAGTGTCCCGCAAAAAGAGATATCATTCCTGCATTTTAATTGCTCGGAGACATCTTAATAAAAATCGTGCGCTTATTATTCAGCAGCTGATATCTTAATACCAGTCTGGGTCTTACACGTTATGTGCCGAAAATACAGTTATTTTAATCACATTTTCTGTTGGAAGTTGTACATTACAAACACAATTGAAACACAATATTCAATTGGTGCTTTAACGTGAAACAAAAGTTGATAAGTAATAAATTAAATTCTGAACATACGCATTAACTCTAACAGATTGGGTGCAACTGACAAGTAGGCTACTGCTGCTCAATGGCTACTTTGGGCTTTATAAGGGCACTGACATGGCCAAGGATGTGTTGAAGTTGAGTTATGATAGATTTGAAAGTTGTGCACGATCTTGATAATCATAAGTGAGTTTGATCTCTTGCAAAATAACTAAAAATACAATTCCTTATAATACCCATGATTTTTTTTACTGTTCTGTTCGAACTAGAGATTACATGAGGATAATCTTACGTTTCTTTCCAATATCAATGGCCAGACAGCTTTACATTAACAACAAAGTTCGTGCAAACAAAATGAACATTCAAAAAATCTGAGCTGAAAATATTGAGTTCTGCCCTAAAACATGGAGCATACAAGATTTGTCAACTAATCTCATTCTATACTGCAACAAGTCTCCAACCATTCAGTCTATTCGTCAACTATTCTGCAAGTATTCTTCAGAAAGTCACCACATTCCCCAGGGAGGCGAATGATTGAAGAATAGTTGATAACCACAAAGAACGTTTGCAGAACATTCGGAGAGCATTTGGTGACTGTCGCGAGTATTTGCAGACCATTCCTTGGACAACCACCGATCAGCCTGCCAAATTTCCTGCCAAACCATCCATAACTTTGTGAGTTATCTGGTCAGAAATATCACATAAACCCGAGTGAGACAGTCATACCGTATTGTAATTCTTCTGGATCTAGAATCCAGAATACGTTCCGAATCATTTATAAAATTGAATCAACTCATCCTTGGACTACCATCAATCATCCTACCAAATTTTATGCCGAACCGTTTGTAACTTTTTGAGTTATCCTGTTAACAGACAAACAGACGGATGGACAAACAAACAAACAAATGAAATCCTTCATTGAACGAGGACATGCCCAATTCTTCAAGGTTAAAGGTCGTGGTGCCATTAATTGGTGACCTTGACCTTGCCCTTGAGGCTAGGGTCGTAATTTTCAATCGGCCCAAACTAGATGCCAGTGCCAACAATATGAGCTAATCTGGCCAGTTAGTTTTTGCTAGCAATTGCAAACTAATGGACAGACAAACAGACAAACCGAACCAATCAATAGACATTACGAAATCATAGACAAACAGGTGTAAATACATTACTTCCTTGCCGGAGGTAAAGACAGAATTAAGCTTACTTACGCAGACCACATACACAAAGAGCGGTGCATAGAATAGATCATACCTGGGCATGGGGATAAAGACAAGACCATAAATCAATTAAAAGCGACAAAACCACAAAACATGCATAGGTTGCTGGATAGCGGAAAGCGACAATTACGGCACACAAGGGTTGTGACAGAACAAACATTAATCCCTTAAGCCCTGAGCCTCTGGCTTGAAAATGACATGCCCAAAATGAAATGACTATATCTCTGCAACTATTTGATCCATTTGAATAATCTTGGTATCATAATAAAAGTAACACCATTTGGGATTTCTGTCATGGTGTAAAAGTCAGTATATATGTCACTGAGTCAGAGTAAATGAAGATGGAACACAGCATAAATGAAAGATCTCATTTGGCGCCTAACAAAGTTTTACTTCTATCCCTTGTGAACTTATTTAGTTGCAGTCTGAAACCTCAAAAAATTACAGCACAGAATCTCATCATTATCTGTGCCAAAGTTTATTCTAATCAAGCAAATCAGAGCAAAATTAGGGAGGAATGTCTATATGGCTTCTCAAAATAGGCAGTTTGGGTACCTTGTGTGCCATTTCAGATTTATTTCGTACCAGACTGAAAAACTCATTTAATTTCACTTATATGTCACTACAGGCATACATTCCATCCAAATACAACCACTTTTTAAATTTTTTAAATTTTTGAATATTTTTTAATTATTATGTCTGCCAGTTGTGTATACATTTTCCCATTCAAAGGAAATACATGCAACGTACAAAGAAAATAAAGTTTGACTCCACTGGTGCAGATTTATTAAAAAAAAAAAAAAAACAAGCTAATTAACAAAATTATAAATACAAAGAACAAAAACCCAAGCAATTATTTATACAAGAATTATGCTTTTACTGTCAAAATACATGCATGCCATCGCAGGACTTGAACCCTAGTTTCCCAAACCACTCCGCTTCACCATAACCACTAGCCTACATCAGCTGACTGATTTCCTTCCGTCAAATTGCAGATGTAAAGAGTCAAGAAAACACATCATGCAACCCAATTTAGCGTTTGTACTGCCGCCTGTCTTAGTGCTTGTGCTTAATCCCACAAGGATTCTTTGTCAGAAAAGACTTTGAAAACGACTGTTGAATATTTAGCGGATAATCATACCGAAAATACCACAAACAAACCAGTTAGGCGTTTATATTGTCGCGCTCTTTAGGTACATGTAAATGGCCTATGGACTCAGCTTGATGCACCGGGAAGGCAAGGCTTTACCTCAGGCTAGGTTTGTGCAAATAAGGTGGTTTAGGGCTCCTTGGAAACGTCAAAGCCCGTAGAATCAAATGGCCACCCGCAAAGTCTTACTGACAGCATTAAAAGCTGATCACAGAGAGGAAAATACATTGCCAGCAAGCGGAATGCACAGGAGCTGAAATCCTTTGATGCAGTGCCCCGAAAAAAAAAACATGCATGGAGACTGGATGATCTAGTTTCGATATAACATGGACACATTGGGCTAACAATAGCAAGCGCAGATTTACCCTCAAACAGTTTTTTATTAGAAAATATCAAAGGTAAGAAATATTTTTTGCTCATTACTATAGAATGTTAAGTGTTTGTCTGCTGTTCTTTGAGTGTGGTTTCAATTTAAAATGACAATATATCGTTGGATTCTGTGGACTTTCTTCTTTCATTTAATGTATCTTTTGTATGCCTAGCACAAATTCAGTAGAAATGCTAGCAATTAAGCGCTAATATTATTTTATCCTATGTTTTGCTACATGCTTTACTTGCTTAGTGCTTGAATTGTGTTCGGTTGAGGTAAAAATGTTCAACATGGACTTTTTGCCGCGTTTCTTCCCATAAAGTGGACATACTGCATGACGATGTTGCTGTTAGGTAGCCTGCAGTATTTATGATGCGTAATAATCGCCCCCGGTACCGAAGGCATTCAGATTTAAAAGGTTTACAGGAACACGGTACCAATCGCGGATACCATGGGAAAAGCTTGGGAGCTTATTCCCATTAAATAAACAAGGAAGGAAACTTCCTGAAATTATTATCATTAAAGGTTGCTTTTTACTTTCTAAAGATGTACAGTTTTACTAATAAGTACTGATTGGTCCTAAGCGCTTCAAGCAAATTACATTCCAGCAACTTGCAACTCAAAGGAGGGGGTATAAATATGTCTCACACACACAAGACGTTGGGTAACTATGAAACTAGACCAGCTGGAGATTAGGGAGCAGGGAAGAAGCAAACCAATCAAAGGAG
This sequence comes from Gymnothorax javanicus, assembly GCA_029692085.1. NCBI lineage: Eukaryota > Metazoa > Chordata > Actinopteri > Anguilliformes > Muraenidae > Gymnothorax > Gymnothorax javanicus. Next base: position 36,879,894 of record CM056201.1, read on the forward strand.
ACATTATGTCTCATAAACCTGCATGCTGCAGAATGGGAAGAGACACAGAAGGCAATCACATGGTGTTGTGACAGGGTTTCACAGGGATTTCCCCTCCTGACGTCACAGAGGTAACTCAGCCAGTGTCCATGTTGACTTCCAATGACCACACCGCAGAGTTGATGTTTCTCATCATGGAGTCACCGCATGCCCTGGTGGTGTTGGATAGGCCATGGCTTGAACATCATAACCATTGTGTGGACTGCCCTTCAGGATCTATTCTGGAGTGGAGTTCCTCATGTTCACAATCCTGGCCTTGTGCAGCTTTCATCCTCACTGTACCTTCATCCTTCGACCACCAGGGGGAGCCCTCGGACCTGAAGGGGGTACCACCATCTATCACAACTTCCGCACAGCACTCAGCAAGGCCAAAGCAATGTGACCTTCCCCACGCAGACCCTGGGCTCTAAATTCGTAGACCAGGCGCAGGCGTGGCGCAGGCGCGGCGAATGAGGGGTGCGCCGTGCCAACGGGGTGTGTCCAGGCGTATGTTGCAATTTCGTGCCCGGCGTAGCCTGGCGCAAGTACTCCTCTGTCCCGCCTCGGTCCTCCTGCCGGGCGCAAGTGGCAAAGAAGGCGTGTTTGGGTATAACACAGCCGAGTCAAATCTTCACCAATCAAATGAGCTCCTCTCCTCACCTTTAATGTGTTGGAACATAGAAGCCTCTGTCCTATGTCTGCATGATGCGTCAATGTTGCATTTTACTTTGCTGCTTCAGGCATGTTTTTCGCACCGCTTACGTCCATATTAAGCATTACGGATATGAGTTAGCTGGCTAGCTAGGGCATTCTCGAATTATTACCATTAGCTTAACTTGAATGGAATTTCAAAACGAAACTACGCCAGATCATTCAAACTTATGAAGTTGGAATGAAATACGACGGTTGCTCATTTATTTCTTCTGCCTGCATCATTGGGAAGAGAAACGATGGATAGCGTGTTCCTATTATTACACCCTGTTGCTGCTTAAAATTTTGGGATTAACATGCATGGACAACAATGCAAGATCGTTACACATTTATTTTCAATATGTGATCTTAACTCAATACGAGATCATAGCAATCAGGCTGTATTCCTTTCCCCACTAAAAACGATAAAACCTAAGTGACAATAAATAGTAGCCTAGTATTAAGCCGCTTGCACACTGGACTTGAAATGAATTTTTTTCAGACGACAGATTGTGTTGAACGCAGTGTCTACGTGTCCGAAAGTCTGACAGGGTTTTAATATATCTCCGTGTCCGACAGTCGATTATTGTTTTTAATTTCTTCAAATCTACTGAATGTTTTAGATATTAAAAGTGAATGTTTTGATAAGAGGGCTCAGTTCTTCAAGATGAGTACCGAGAATTTCAATCAATGTTTCTGTTTAAGCTCTGCTCAATAAAGTAAGTCGACATTGGCGCGGGACAATGTACAATGCCTGTCGGACATTAAATGCAAAATACTCCGTGTCTGACAGCCAAAAAAAAAAAAAAAAAAAAGGACCATTAGAACAGATTGATAGCGAAATAAAGAATAAAAAGAAACATTTTAACAACAAACAGAACATCCAATGAACACTGCGATTTATTTATTTGCGGGCCATCTTTTTTTGGATGCTCTGTTTGTTGGTGATATATTTTTATTCTTTATTTCGTTACAAATCTGTTCTCATACTAACACTTTTACTTTTTGCTGGCTGCCGTACATGGAGTATTTTGCATTTCGCCTCGGACAGTCTTGATCGTGCATGCGATAATTTATTCACACTGTCAATGGTCATGGAATTGATTTGCTCACTGACTACAAGCACTATTTTATCTCGGGTGTGGAAATAAAGCGTGAATCTGTTCGATCCATCTGACTAATTTTCAAAAAGAGACCGAATAAAGACTGTTGTATATCTTCAACGGAAGAAAACACACGAATAAAAAGACCAAGAAAAGTCGATAGCTATCAATTTGCATTTTGTGAAGGTCGAACACAAACATGGCCAAGTTTGCACGTCTAATAATTCCTGGAATACTCGAAAAATTAGAACTTTTATGACTTTCGGACACGGAGATATATTAAAACCCTGTCCGACTTTCGCGTCTTTGCATTGACTTTGACTGTAATCAGTCGTGGGAAAAATTCGTTTCGCGTCCAGTGTGCAAGCGGGTTTACTGAGCATGGAACACAAGCATTATATATAGGGAGTTTGTGGTTGGCTGAGAAAGATGTGAAGTCGTTAGTTTGCATCACAGATTCAGCTGCGTTGATTAAGCCAGGTGGAGTTTCCATTACGCGTGCCAACCGCCTTTAATCTGACATCAGGACAATCGATATAGATACTATAATTTATGTCCTGATTCAGATAGTTACATTAAATAGTGGTTGCTGTAATTATTTATTGCATTGAAATGTGCCTGACATTCTGGAAACCTGCCTGTGAGGTTTCGGTGGACGTGTGCGCACTGTGCGCCGGTCAGCAAAATTACCACTGCACAGAAAGTAAACCAGGTTGGAGCTGGCGAGCTTTCTCGCAACTTCAGCGAAGACTTTTTCTCTGAAATTGTCACTGCGTCTTGATGAATATGTGACACCTCCCCTACTACGCCGCCACACCCATCTCGGCGCACGTCCGTCTACCAAATTGCCAAAGTGGCTGCGCACGGTGTTGCACCGCACGATATTAGCACTGCGCAGGCTGCACCGGACGAAATTACCACTGCGTGGGCTGCGCCACCCTGCGCTGCGCCAAGAAATTAGAGCCCCCTGTGATTGTGCCATCGATTTGCTGCTCTGAACACTGCCCCACAAGGATTGGCTGTGCTCCCTAACCAACCCGGAGTCCCAAGCTATGGAGGAGAACATAAATCAGTTTCTGGCTTCTGGAATAATTTGGGCTTCTTCGTCTCCAGCCAGAGCTGGTTTCTTGTTTGTGGCTAAGAAAGTTGCGTCTCCACGTCCCTGCATTGACCATTAGGGACATAATACAGCTACAAGCCCAAGGAGCATTCCTGGGTCCCAGAGTGGAACATCTTAGACTCCTTCCTGGTCTGCGATTTCCTGCCCCGACATCTGGGGGCCACCACTGTGCTGAGACAATGCCTTCTGTGTCTCTTCCCATTCAGCAGCTTGCATGTCTATTAGAAATAACGTCTCCTTTGACTGGTTTGTGTCTTCTGTGCTGCCTAATCTCCCGTTGTGTCTTGTTTTATAGTTACCCTACCACTTGTATGCAACAAATTTATACCCCCTCCTTTGAGTTACAAGTAGCTGGATTGTAATTTGGTGTAAGAGTTTAGAACCATTTTGTACTTACTAGTAAAACTTTGTCTTTAGAAAATAAACCGTAACCTTTAATGATAATCACTTATGGAAGTTTCCTTCCTTGTTTAGTTAATAGGAACAAGCTCCCAAGCCTTGCTCAAGGTCTCCAGGATTGAGGCGCATTCCCGTTAATCCTTTCCCAGTCTGTTGCTCTGTCCAGTTTATTAGGAACAAGCTCCCAATCCTTCTACAGTCTTCAGAATTGGAACCGCGTTCCCCTAAACTCCACCATCCTGTCTTCGGACAGTTCAGCTCTGGCGAAACATGCACTCGACCTGGCAGTCATGCAGCCAGATTTGGCTGCTACCCACTTCCAAATGTGGGCTAAATTTCTGTTTATTTGGCCCACATCCATGCCAAAGGAAATTTTCTTTCGGAGGGAATTTCCAAATAGGGGCCTAATCATCAGCTGCAGTGGTGATTTTACTGAAAAAAATTGCCCACACACTACCCCCTTCCCTTTCCTCTTTCTGTGCTGCTTCACACTGCACTGAGTGCATGTCAGAGGGCACATCTGTGGCCAAACAGTGAGAAAGGATCAAAGGGGAATCAAAGACTCTGCTTCCTCATTTTAATGAGAAGTGACAAGGCCTGGTATACAGGACAAATCACTGTTGTTCATGTTGAGAGATGGTTGTCCACTGCTGGAAAAATTTGATTATCAAAGTTTTCAAACTCCAAGAGGTGGAAAGAACAGCTGATAGTGGTTGTCACTGATCATGGCAACTTCATGTTCCTTTGTACTGTTCTGTTACACTGCCAGGAACTGCAGATGGAAAATAGCTAGTAGCTAAATCTGGTGCAAGCATGTCTTCTCTTTGTTGAGATTAATGTATTTTTATACATGGTCCCTGATACAAATAAATGTAATAAACTAAACTAAAAAAAAAAGCAAATAAGAAAATGAGCAAATAAGCGAAAATTCCAGAGCTGTTTGCGGGGAGTCAGCTTTCTCCACCTATGCTGACTTCCTTCTGCAGTTTCGCTTGGTCTTTGATCACCCTGGGAAGAAGGCTGGCGACCAGCTACTGGAGGTCAGTCAAGGGAACAAGACCGCTGCGGATTATGCCGTCCAATTCCACACTTTGGCTGCAGCCAGTGGCTGGAATGAAGTGGCTTTATTATTCATCTTCAGGAGGGGGCTACCTCCAGAGCTCTGTGCAGAGATGGCCTGCAGAGATTTTGAGATGTCCCTGCCTGCCTACATCAACGCTGCTATAAGCCTGGACCAGCTGCTTCAGGAGAGATGGCAGAGCTAGCCCAGGATTTTCGAAGGTCCCACTAGTGAAGGCGTGGAGCCCATGAAGTTGGGACAGGCCAGATCCGTCAAGCGTCACAAGTAGAGAGCTGGCTTTTGCTCCCAGAGTCAGGACGGGGAACCCACGCCCCCGAAAGTAAAGGTGTCGCCCTCAACCATCACAGGACAACAGTTCAAGATCCCCGTCGAGGTGTCCTATAACGGTCTGACCCTTTGCACGGTGGCCCTGATCGACTCCAGTGCAACAGGGAATTTCATCTCCAGCCAGCTGGCATGACGGCTCGGCGTCCCACTTCACCAGCTCTGCACCCCTCTGATGGTGGCAGCCATAGACAGAAAACCCCTTGGCAACAGCAGCGTGACACGCCAGACAGCACCAATTTCCCTCATGATCCAACAGCGCCATCTGGATGTGATCCCGCTGCTCATTCTACAGTATTCCAGTCACCCAATCATCTTCGATCTGCCTTAGCTCCTTACACACAACCCCACCATAGCATGGAACATCCGACGACTGCACTTCCGGGCACCAGCCTGCCGACAATACCATGGCCCCCTCGTATTAGCCTCAACCACCATCGAGAGCCCCGACATAGTGGACCAGCCTGATATTCCCCAGGAGTACCATGACCTGCAGGCGGCTTTCAGTAAGGAGAGAGCTACACAGCTGCCCCCGCATCGTTTGTGAGACCGTGCGATCAAGCTCCTATCTAGCACCACTCCACCAAGGAACCAAATATACCCCTTGTCCGTGACTGAGACATAAGCAATGGAGCAGTATGTGCAGGAAGCCCTGCAACAAGGTTTCATTTGCCCCTCCACTTCACCAGCATCCGCCAGTTTTTTCTTCATTCAAAAGAAAGACGGAGTTCTCTGCCCATACATAGATTACAGGGGCCTAAATGACATCATGGTGAAGTACCATTACGGTTATGTGCTTTGTGTTTGGATTTGTTTTTCTTTTGCACTTCCCTGCCTTTCCCCTGCCATCACCATCCACCAAGTCCTGCCTCCCAGACCACACCCTTCAAGCCCCGCCTTCACCAGTCCCAGAGCCACCTCATCATTCAAATCAACCAACCAGAACCCGCCACCTCCTTTAAAAGACCTGGACTGTTTGCTCTTCGAGAGATTTTGTTTTTTTTCCACATGCCATTTTGTCTCTTGTGATCCAGTGTCTTAGTTGTGTTAACCATTATATGTTCCATTGTTGTTTATCTACACTGCCAAGCCTTGGGACAGGTAAGACTGGGAGCTCCTATACATATGCCCGTAGGCTATGTTAATGTATAGACACACTAGTCTTTAGGGGTGGTTGCCAACCAATGTATGTTATTGCTAGATAGAGTAGTTAGGCTTTTGTTTTTAACATTAGTGTAGAACCTCTTGGTGTTAGTTAGCTTGTTTTTGGTTATTTTGGCAACATCCAGCGTCCTTTGACTCTGGTAGTGTGTGTCTTGACTGTCTTTGTGTATCCTACCTCTGTATGTCCAGCCACAATCAGTAAACACTTGAGCACTAGTTGCTGCATTGTTTGTGTTTTATTATTATTTTTACTGTTTACCCTCCTATTACTCATTTTAACACCTTCTGGCCCATTCCACCACAACCAGTTACTTACCCCATGCACCCCTAGGTCCATGGGGTTGTAACAGTTACCCACTCCCCCAGGTCCCAAGCACTGTGGAGCAGCTTCATGGAGCAACAATCACAGATATGCATATGCATCAGAAAAGGAGATGAGTGGAAAATGGCATTCAGTACTACAAGTACTTCAGACCAGTATGAGTTCTGCGTTATGCTGTATGGATTGGTTAACGCCCCTCCGTGTTCCAATCATTCATCAACGACGTGCTACGAGACATGCTGGGTTGATACGTCATAGCTTCTCTTGATGATATGCTGATCTACTCCTGTACCCGAGAGGAGCACGTAAGACACGTGAGGGCGGTACTCAAGCGTCTCTTACACCATTGACTTTACGTCAAGCCAGAAAAATGTTCATTACACTAATCCACCATCTCCTTCCTGGGGTACATCATCGAACCAGAGGGAATGGTGATGGAAACCAAGAAGGTGCAGGCAGTAGCTGATTAGCCAGTCCCACGGACTATTAAAGAGCTCAGAAGATTCATGGGCTTTGACAACTTCTACCGTCGTTTCATAAAGAATTTCAGTGCTGTGGTCCATCCCCTGACATGCCTCTTGAAAGGAAAACCGAAAGCGCTGGAGCGCTGGAATGGAGTCCGGAAGCAAAGCACGCATTCAACACACTCAAAAGCCTACTCGCTACTGCTCCTGTTCTCAAATTACCAGACCGGGGGAAACCCTTTATTGTAGAAGTTGACGCCTCTGATGCGGGAGTGGGTGCAATTCTGTCACAAGGGCATGGCACCCCAGAGAAGTTATTCCCGTGCACTTACTTCTCATGCAAGCTCTCTCCTGCTGAAGCCAACTACGACGTCGGAAACCGGGAGTTACTAGTGGTCAAGCTGGCTCTGGAAGAATGGAGGCATTAGCTAGAGGGAGCCCGACATCCATTCCTGGTGTTAACAGACCACTGCAACTTGGAGTGCTTGAGGAAGGCACAACAACTGAATCCACGACAGGCCAGGTGGGCGCTTTTTTTCCCTTTTCAATTTTTCAATAACCTATCCCCCAGGCTCGAAAAACGTGAAAGCTGACGCCCTCTCCCGAGGATACGAAGTGGAAAAGGATCCGAATTCCAAAGAAACCATCCTGACACCCTCCTGTGTTCTCGCTCCGATCAAGCGGCAGTTAGACCGGGAGATTGCGAGGGAGATGAAGAGGAATCCGCCCACTTCCCCCATTCCATCGGATAAGACGTTCGTCCCATCGTGTCTTCCTGAGAGAGTCATTCTATGGGCACATACCTCTCTGTCAGCAGGACATCCCAGAGCCAAACAAAAAACCGCTGTAATCAGCCGAAAATACTGGTGGCCCCACCTAGCCTCCAACGTGGTGGCAGCTGTGCGCTCGTGCGCAATTTTCGCGATCTCCAAATCACCGCGCCAGCTGCCCGTGGGTAAGCTAACCCCACATCCAGTCCCACATCGACCCTGGTCACATTTAGCAGTAGATTTTGTCACTGACCTGCCGAATTCAGAAGGTAAGACCTGCATACTTGTGATCATTGATCGGTTTTTAAGATTCTGCAAATGTGTGCCTTATTCATCATTTCCATCTGCACTCCAAGTTGCTAACACAATGTTCGAGCAGGTATTCCGTAACTTTGGCCTTCTGGAGGACATCGTATTAGACCGTGGACATAAATCACACATTTCATGTCTCCCTCCTCAGGCCGGTGAGTGCTGAATCCCTGGCAGAGGCAAACCCTCCCGAAGACCCTCCCCCTGTCCTGGAGGTGGACAGAGGCCCAGCCTACCAGGTGCGTAGCCTGTTCCAGTCTAGAAGACAAGCAGGTAAATTTCAGTTTCTGGTAGACTGGGAAGGCTATGGTCCGAAAGAAAGGAGCTGGGTCAACGACACAGACAACCGCGACGACACCTAAACAAGTTTCACCGGGCCCATCCGGACCAGCCTGCCCCACGCCCCAGAGGGTGCCCTCCCTGACGAAGATCCAGCATGCAGGGAGTCGTGCCTCGGGGAGGGGAACTGTCAGGTCTCGCCTCCTGCAGTCCAGCACGCCGGCCAATTAAGACCTGGATCGCACCCCACTCATCAGCCAAATTGAATCATCTGTTTCTCATTGCCGCTGAGTGGTAGCAGCGTGTATGAATGTCATAGCCTTACACTTTCTCTTTGCAAAGTCGCATAAACCACATGCCTGTGCTGTTCAGTAGCCTTTATGTACAGGCTCTCATTAGCGCATCACGTACCATACATAAATATCTATAAACCTTCGATCTTGCAGTGTAGCTTCCAGCACTAACATAGTCTCTTTGTATTAAGGAACCTCGCTTCCTATTATGTTTACTATTTTTGTAATACAGCATTGCTACCTTTAGCTTTCTATTTGTATTACTCATAGTTCATTTGGAACCTCGTTTCCTGTTTTGTTTGTGTTTTCTTGTGTACGTCTCCCACTTGTACGGTCGGCATAACAAAACTTTCTTCTGAATCCATCCTTGCACTTGACTCCAGTCCACATTTTCCTGACCTCCATGCCAACCCTTACAATTGTCTTTTATGATTGGTTTACGTCCTGTGTGCCTTCCTCACCAGCTGTGTCTGTTTCATGTTTCCCCTTTCTTACCTGTGTGCTGATGGATATATACAGTTGCAATCAAAATTATTCAACCCCCCTTGCAAATTAGGTTTACTGGCAAAATTTACAAACTTTCAGCTGTTTGCAATGAACAAATCAAACAAAAACAATTTAAATAGCTCAACACAACAAATATTACAAGTGGCTTCTCCAAATTCAACACAAAATGCCACTTTTAATGACTACTGCTGGATCAAAATTATTCCACCCCTTCATGACAAGCATCTTTAATACTCAGTAGAGCACTCTTTTGCCGCTATGACCTGCTGGAAATGTGATTCATAAGCAGACAACAGCTTCTGGCAGCATTCCCAAGGAATCTTAGCTCAGTCCTCATGGACAATGGCCTCCAGTTCATGAATATTCGAGGGTTTGCATGCTGCAACTGTCTTCTTCAAATCCTACGAGAGATTTTTTATGGGGTTCAAGTGATGCGAATGTGATGGGCACTCTAGAATCTTCCCAGACTTCTTCTGAAACCAAGCCTTGGTGGATGTTGAGGTATACTTAGGATCATTGTCATTTTGGAAGGTCCAATGATGCCCCAGTGTCAGCTTCCCTACAGACGGCATGACATTTTCTCCTTGGATATCCTGGTACTTAACTGAATCCATCTTGCCCTCCACACTTTGCAGATTTCCAGTGCCAGAGGAAGCTAGGCAGCCGCAGAGCATCAAAAAGCCCCCACAATTCTTTACTGTAGGCAGCCACTTGTAATATTAGTTGTGTTGAGCTATTTAAAATGTTCTTGTTTAATTTGTTTATCACAAACAGCGGAAAGTTTGTAAATTTTGCAATTATACCCAATTTGCAATGGGGGTTGAATAATTTTTATTGCAACTGTATACTCCCTATTTTGGATTTGAGAGTTGCTGGATTGTCACTAGCTAAATGCCCTTTATCAACAAGTCAGTATTTGCTGGTATAGCTCTTCGTCTTTGTAAATTATACGTAACCTTTATGAAAGCAATATACAGAAGTTCTCTTCCTTGGTCAGCTAATAAGAACAAGCTCCTAAGCCTTAGTCTCGGTGTCCAGGATTGGGACCACGATCACATAAATCAACTCTTCGTCTGTTCCTCTGCCCAGTTCGGTAGGAACAATATCCCAAGCCTTCTACGGTCGCAGGATTGGGATCACATTACTGCTAAACTCCACCATCTGACAGTTCGCCTTTGGAGAAGTGTGCAGCATATCTGGCAGCTGTCCCAGAAAGCCTCTGCCTGGGCACAGGATGCGCCCACACACCCTTGTCTGCTGCATCGGAACTTAACTGTATCGTTCTGCTCTGGGCTCCATCCCTCTGTCTTACCATATTACTATCAATAAACCCAACTATTGGATTATACTCTGCCGATGCATTTGGTTCCCCATCTGGATCATGACAATTTTGAATAAAAACTAGGTTGATAAACACCAACCACATTCTTTCATTGCTTTTTAAGCTGGTATTTACCAAGGGTGCCAACTGCCAATATTAGAGGAGGTTGCTTTACAGGCTAAGATGATGGCCCCAGTGCACCACAGCCACAGGTTGAAAATACTGTCCAGCATCATAAAAAGAATTAAGTTGGGGCTGCTTGTAATAAGGTGAGTCAAAACTAGCTGGGTAACACCCCGTTTACATCGGGCTTATGACCGAGTTGCGATCGAAAAATTGCCTCTGCTCGCCCTCACTCGCACTGACTCGCACTAGGGTTGCAAGCTGGTCTCTATGCAGAATCCATGGTCTCCAAAACCATCTCTCTTGGTCTCCATCACTCTCCATCGTCTCATAGAGGTTTGCGAGTGTATGGAACTGCTCAAAACACTCGTAAAGGTTGTGCGACCAGTGAAAAACACAAGAGGGTATCATAATCGGTCATAATAAGCTTGCACAAATCTCAACTCACTCTCAACTCGGTATAACAGGTTGTAATAGATTTGCAAGCGGCGCGGCATGCAGCTGCATCAATGATCACAAATTTTTAGGAATTTTTCACTCGCAAACTATTGCAAGCATTATGGTGAGCTTAATGCAAGCCTATTGCAACCCCATAATGACAGACAAATGTACACGTTTTAAATGCAACCGAATTTGCGACCGCGCTGAGACCCCATGTGCGATTAAAGGGATCGAAATCCGACCAATGGCGAGGCTTCCCGCGATCGGTGGTGAAGCAACTTACGACCACACGTTGTCTATATAAACACAGGGCCACCGCTCTCTCCATCACTCGCCGACACGCTTTCTACGAGTACACGTGACATGTACAAGTACTGCAACCGCATCATGGTTCGACGTGTAAAGAAAGACACGATTCGGTTGCAAATTGAGGTTAGGTGTAACCGCAAATAAGTGATCAAAGTCGGGAACAGCCGCAACTTGCGCGAGTGACCAAAAGTTCACGATCGCGCTGGTCATATCGGAGTCGTATCAGGGTCGCGGTTCGGTGTAAACTAGGCATAAGCAAGATACTCACAGGGCATTCTCCTCAAGAGAAGAAGCATTGGTTTCTCAGAATTTATGTTTATTTTTTAATTTAATTGAACAAAATAGCAAAATTTTCAATCCGAGAATGGACAGCAATCAGTTAAAAAACATAACCAATATAATGTAAGTCGAGAAAAGAAAGGTTGACAAGAAGTTAATCCAGTTTCAGACCGTTGTTGCCAGCTGGCTATTCTGCACTCACACGGCTTTGCCGTAATCTGCTGCCTTCGATAGCCTACTTTGAAGCTTGCACTATGACAAGTTATTCATGGTAGGATACAGCACTGACACTTTGGTTCAGTTGCGGCTACACAGCCATTTTACGCTGTCAAACCTCTCTTGGTGTTTTCTTAGTCTCAGTTGATGATTGTCTTGGAAATGCCGCTTATAGTTTGCCTGCACTGAGCGATCATATGCCTGGGAAAATACAAGACTTTGTGCAGCCCTCTCGGGATATGCATCTAAGCATCTGCTACTTTTAAAGCACCGATTGGACATGTCACAGACACTGCGCTACAAGCATGAAGAGACCAAGAGCAGTATTCTCGAAAGGACACAAAACTCTCTATTTATGAGGACATTCACAATGAAACTGTAAGTACAATTTATCTCCTTTTAAAAAGAACAGCAGCCTAATTGAAATTATATCTCTCACAAGAACAATGAATTGTAAGTCTCTCTCTCTCTCTCTCTGTCACACACTCTCTCTTCCTCAACAATTTAATGAAGAAAGAATTAACTGAGTAGTCAAAACTGTTGCAAGTGGGAGAGATGTTGATGTTGGAACAGGATTATATTGGTGGTTGAACAGATTACAAAGTCTGCTAACTGCTAAGAATGTATGACAGTCACAAAGAGAGAAACACGGGGAGGGGCCATGGGGCTTTGTATCCGAAGAGCTTAGCGGTGAAGTGAAACATATGCTGCTAAGCCCTCCTGCTCCTCCCCCCCAGTGGGGTGAGTCAAAGTGAAATGACATGGCCACTGCATCATATTTGAGTCTCTTGGCCTCTGTTTTTTTTTCTGACCGGCTGAATGGTAATGTGCTCGTTTTTGTGTGGGATGGGTAGGCTACTGGGAGCCATTATTTGAACATAGTGAAAAACCAGAAAGCATGAGTCTACACACATGCATGCATGCTTACTTGCACCCATATACATTGACATTTCATGTACACAACTATACTCACCCCTATGTGGACAGTTGGAAGCAGGACATTGGAAGTCATGAAGCATAAGCATTTTGAAAGAATTTACATGAGAGAGCTATATTCTGTCATAATCCTATAACCTGTAGCTTTATCAAAGTTGCATCCTTAACAGACTAAACCTTTAATCCCCAAACCCATGAATGTGGGATAGAATTGTTCATCCACTACGCTCTGGGAAAACTGATCATGTCGAACCAGCCCTAGCTTTCCCTCTTCACCTCCTGTGAAACATGCTATAAACTAATGCTGTTTCCAGTCCTCTTTCCAGTTTAATGAACAAACTGCTGTTCTATTTATTTCATTTTTGAAACTATTCAGTCCTTATCAGTATACTCATTCACATTTGTACTCCTATTGCTCCTAAAAATTTTTAATGATGATATACTAGCAAGCAAAATGCATGACACTACCACTGCCTTATACCCAATCAAAGAAGATACATTTGCACAATGTGGTACACAACACCTCGCCAACTAAAATCTTCCCTCCTTGTGTGTATTAGCATTGTTCTGCATGTTTCCTCAAGAAACTCCCACAATTTCGCTTTCTGTAACTTTTATTTTCTTTTAAATTTGGCATCTCCAATCCCACCGAAATCTGGAGTGCCCAATAAGAGAACTATGTATGCAAGCTTGCTCGTATGCGACCCCATGTTGCCATCTCGGCGAAGACAGTTTGCGGCTCTACTCCGAAGCATGCTCCTGTCAGTCACTGCTTCTTCACTCATAGCTCGAAAATTTGCAAGTTCAGAATGAGGGTGGAGGATACCTGAACGTGAGCAAGCTTAGAATCTTTCTGATGAGCGCCTGGCTGGCCAACAGGAGGCGCTGGAGCAACTAACAAAGCTACAATTCTAATATCCCAACCCGGCAGTCCCTTCCAAACTTATTTCTCTGCAGCGCAAAGCCAATTGTGTGCTGCTCTGAAAAGGCTACAGACCACTGCCGGCTGGTACGACCGTGCAATAAATGGGAGTGAATAGCTAAATGGATAGAATAATTATTTACACCTGCTTCTGGACAAGAAAGGCTAAATTTTATTACACTTCTTGAAAATATACATCGATGAGCCAAAATATTAAAACCAGTCACAGATCCAGCAAATAATGTTGACTATCCCTTTAAAACGGCATATGTCAAGGTCTGCAGACAGGTCTTAAACAGCAAGCAAACAATCAGTTCTTATATTCAATGTGTTGGATGCGGGAGAAATGGGAATAGAAGGATTTTGACAAGGACCGAATTTTTATGGCCGGATAAGTGGGGTAGTGCATCTCTGAAGTGGCAAGACTTCTGCGGAGTTCCTTGTCAGCTGACAGCTCCCTGATGTGAGTACCCACTGACAGTTGTCCAAAAAGAGATAAACCATGAACTGGCGGGAGTTCTCCTTGGCCATTTCACAAAACATAGGCTGCAGCCTTCATAGGCTATATTTTTAGACTGTAACGTCATCGCACGCTGTTCCATTGTGGAGGCACTTTTGAATACAGCCAAGAAATGCAACCTTTATCTTGCCTGATATCAAATGGAATTCTCACCATGGAAAAGGAGTGCAGATGAGCTGGCAATTCCATCTGATATCAGGCAAGATGAAGACTGCGTTCCACGGCTGTATTCAAAAACAAATTCACAATGGAAGACCTTGCGAAGACGTAGCGGCCTAAAGACTCAGCCTACTAAGGCTGCAGCCAGTGCTTCGCTGGGTGTTGAGGAATGAGCCCTGAAAACCTCCTGCCAGGAGGCTTATAGTAAATTGCGGTGGTTCAGTGGGTCAAACATAGGGCTTCAATGCAGTCAAACAATGTTCAAATCCCTCAGGTGCTCATGCATTGATTTATTACTTTTAGACTGAGTTGACATTGTTTTTAGTTTCATTTATAATTTTCAGTTCCAAGTTACAGTTTGCTTAACTTTCGGCAACAAAACAATTTGGTTAGGTTTGGCAACAAAATTCTTGATTAGGTTTAGCCAAACAAAACTACTTCAGGTTTAGGCACCAAAACACTTGGTTAGGTTGGGGAGAAGGTCATGTTTTGGGTAAAAATGGACCCTTTCACAATATTAAACATGTTTTCAGAGGGCTTTCTGACAAAAAGCTTTCTGGCAGAAAGCCTTTGTGGCTACCTTCTCCCACATGCACCCTGCAGTGCTATCGAAACATTATCATTAGAAGACACTCGTTCTATTGTCTGATATGAATAAAAGACCAAGAAAAGTAAAATAAAGACAAAAAACTTTAATTTTCCCCTCATTTGATCATGTATCAATTATATTGCAGGTCTCTTTAATACTCAGTTATGAGTGGTTGAAGGATGTTCTAAGGGTATGCATTATTTTCCCCTAACTGCACACCATAGAACTTGAATCGGAACCTATTTCTTCACTTCACGTCTGGCAATATTGCAACACTAGGTGTGCAATTATTTCTGTACAAATATCAGCATGCCTTTGTTTATTTCATATCCATTTTCTATCCATTTTGCTATCAGAACCATTGATTTTGCTAGAAAAATAATGTGACTTGTGGTTGGGCAGTAAGCTTTGTTGGTGAAGTCATTTAAGGGTATATTTAATAACCTATGCATAATTAAGTTGCTGTATAAACTTGGCAGCATTGCCAACCTTGTATTAATAATCCTCACAAAAAGCATAAGTTCTCTTGATCCTCTTCCTTTTCTTAGTTGATTATTGATCGATAAAGATGTAATTTTAGGCATATCTAACAACAATTGTTATGATGACTTGCAGATATGATATATAAGTAGTAGGCTGGATTTACTGATTAGCAATGCACACATTTATTTCCTCATCACCTTTGGTCTTGCTGTTTGTGAGGCTTTGTGGATAGTGATTTAGGTCAATAAAATGTGAATAAAATAATAAATTATAAAATTAAATAATAATAAGTAATAAATAATGGCGTGAACCATTATTTATTGGCAACGCATATGTTTTTCAGAAACAAAGGATGACATCTAGTGGCCAATTCAATGAAAGTGGATAAATGTTTTTCACCAGAGATTAAAATATCATCCTTTTAGGTTTACACCACTATCACAATGATTACAAAGCAACTATAGGTAATCCCTGATATCCTTGTGATCGCATCAAATAATGCCTCTCAAAAATTATCTCAGAGGTAAAACAGGTGAATATGAGACAATTGTGGTGTTCCTCTTTCATATAAATATTAAAAATACATTTAATGTCTTCAGTGTCAATTTTTCAAACTATATTATTTATTTATTAACTGTTTTATTTATTTATTTATTTTTCATTTATCATGAACTTCCTTTAGCTAAATCAACATTTTTCGATGTTCAACTGTCTTATACTTTTACATCCTGGCAGTTATGTTCGTTTCTTCCTCTTTTCCTCAGGAAATATGGGATTTGAAAGGATTTCTCTGGATGAGAGTCAGTTAGAAACATGCTGGGCTTTGGAGGAGGAAGTGGAGTGCTCTGAGGGACTTATATGTGAAACTTGCATTGGCGGCTTTACTGCTGCTGAGGACCTTAGAGTCCAAATTGGTTTAAGGTATTTGACATGTCATAAGGTGAAAATTAGGAATAAACACAGGAGGAAATTTAAGTGCAAAAGGCAATGCTTTCTTTGTCTTGGGTGTTGTGCTTTTTAACTCTTTAGTTGATGTCCTTCACTGAAATTTCAGACCTGATGCTCGGGCCCTGACATGTTGACAGCCATGTTGAAACTTTGGAGTGGATTACTCTGCCAAATTGTGATAAACATGCCCTACAATGCTGTCAGAGGTGATCTTTTGCTTTTTATTTCAAATTTTGTCCAATGCGTATGTCCAAAAAAATCAATGTTTATTTCATTTATTCCATCTGTTGCATTTTGCAACCCTCTTCACCGCAATACAACATTTTAAAACAATTATTAGAATAGAATAGTTAGGTTTTTTAGAATTCTAATCATTCAAAAAATTTGCGCATATTTTCATGTAGTGTCAAAGTGTAAGATATTGTCTAATGTAAGCTTATCTAAACAATCATTACTAATGTTTTTTGTGAGTTAGAAAATTAATTTTTGTTTTCATCCATTTTCCATCAATATTCATGAAAGTTAATTTGCATAATATGTTATATAATGGACAATTCTTTTCATAATCAGACTCAGAAAGCCTAATTTCCAAGCTTTCTTATGAGGTATCATGAAGACACGTTGGATATTAATGAAATATTTTAATACATTTTTTTGTGCGACAGTGTGTTTCATTAGCTACTTTGTCCTCATGTAAACCAGTTAGGAAAGTGTTAACTTTAAGGTGTGTTTCTTTATCATTTTTAGGTATTATTCTATTAATTAGTTGTCTAAAATGTATATTAGTCTGAGAACTTTTGAAATGTAGTCATATATTTTATTTACAGCATTATGAGCAGAGCAATATCAAAGAAGCAGTTTGATAAGCTTCCATGTATAATGCATTTCTAACAGTATTCCATTATATTCACAGCAAACTCATGCCTCGGGGGTCAGGACATCTTTGCCACAGTCAGAGAAAACAGCCCAGCAGGAGAGTTCATTGCAAACCTGAGCATCATTGGAGACCCAGAGGCCAATCGCCTCCATTTGTACCTCACTGGCCCTAATGCTGATTGGTTCTTTCTAGAGTGCAATACCATCAGGCTCAACTCTTCCTTATCAAGGACTCTGGATCGAGAGGTAATAGGAAACTAACGCTACCCCTTAATGTATAACATCTGTATCTATGATGCACCTATGGTGTTAGCCTCTATTCATGTCACTGCATTATACGTTGTACTCTACACAACATTTTTGTGTATATTTAAAAATGTACACTCTTCATTATGTTGTTTTTACTAATCCTCCTCATATTCTCTTGAAAGGTCCAGGGATCAATTTTAATGGCAGCCTTGACATGCTATGAAAATGATACAATTCAGGTGTGTGTCTGTTTATTCAGTCTGAATGAACTTCTCAGTTAGAAATTTAAAGTCATGCTCAAAACAATCAGTACGAACAATCTTTCAAAGGCAGCAAAAGGGTCTCTCTTC
The DNA here is from genome assembly GCA_029692085.1 of Gymnothorax javanicus. Lineage (NCBI taxonomy): Eukaryota > Metazoa > Chordata > Actinopteri > Anguilliformes > Muraenidae > Gymnothorax > Gymnothorax javanicus. Next base: position 36,897,458 of record CM056201.1, read on the forward strand.
TCATCCATGGAGCTGAGAGACAGACTTCAAATGCCATGCTGATTCAAATGTGTTTTGTCTCTTTCCATTAAAAGTAATGAAATTGTCTCACAAGCTGGTGTTTCTCGCTTAAACTTTGACATGTATTAAAAATGAAATGAATATTTACAAGTAGGTTATGCCCATAATTATGAACTCCTTTCTTTTTCCAGAGTGAATATAGGATAATGGTCGAGATTCTTAATGAAAATGACAACAGTCCATCATTTCTAGAGCATACTGTTCAACCTTTTTATATAAGTGAGGTAAGGATGCTATTATCTATTTAACATTGCACACACATTAATACTGTGTGGAACTGTCATTAAGCAGACACAGGACTCAAGGGCAGGCAGTAGCTCAGCTCAATAGTTCCATCAGCACCCAAAAACAAGGTTAGAGAATCCGAGTCAAAGCCAGATGTGCATAATTTAGCACACAAGGGGTAATCCAAAACGTAATCCTAGCATTGTCCATTGGTCAAAAGCCAAACAGGGAGATTGCCAAAGCCAGAGGTGATCCAAAAATAATAAATAAATAAATAAATAATTACCAAAAAAAACCAGAAGAAAAGCCAAAGTCATTTCCAAATATCTAGGGACAGGTAATCTTGAAAAACCAGGGAAACAGAACAGAATCGAAACTGGGAAGTCCGCAGGAATCAAAAGGCTTGTAGTGCTTACTGACAAATTGGCAAAAAACTTGTAAAAACTAAATGAAGCATGGGGTTTATAAAGGAAACAAAAGAGAAACAGGTAGTGAATTCAAGTGTGCAGGGAGCTGGGAACGTGACTTGGGGCGTGGCTATAAACAACATCCTGGAATGGGAGGGCAAGCGCAGGAGTGAGTGGAAAAAATAAAAGCATGCGAGGAACTGAATGGGACGTGAGAATATAAGGGAAAAACACAACAAATAACAGAAATTTCAATAAATTCATGAAATCATAAAAATACACAGACCTTAAAACACTGACACGAATGATTTAACTGGGAAATTATTGACACAATGAAATGCATCTTTGTCTCTTTGTATGTTAGCATGGCTAAATAAAATCTTTTCCTCCAGCTGACTTCAGTAAATACCGTGGCATTTACTGTGCAGGCTGACGACGCAGATGAAGATATCATCATTTATGTTATTGACCAAAACTGGGTATGTGGCTCTGAGCATGTAACACCATGTGCACTGTGCTTATTGTGGCAATTTACATTAAGGAGATATTCTTACGAGTGACTATTAATTTAAAATGCCTTCTCTTAATAGCCTGACTCCAGGTACTTCAGGATAGACCTGCCCAACAGTGGCAAAGTGATTCTGGACAAACCACTCGACTATGAAACTAAAACACAACTACAGTTTGCCTTGTATGCTGCGGTGCGTTGATGCAACTTTTTTTTGCCTCTGAAGCTAATAATGGATTGCTGCTGACTTACAAACAGATTAGTCATAATAATAATAATACATTCGAACTGCTGCTTGTTTTGATCCAGGAAATGCACACCAAGGAGAAAAACAGTGCCACAGCCACCATTACTGTCAATGTGCTTGATGGAGATGACCAATATCCATATTTTCTGCCTTGCATCCATCTCTCAAAGGACAAGACACAGCCCATCTGCGTAAACCCAGTCTACATAGCCAACAGCACAGAAGGGGACCAGGCAAGAATCTCTTTTTAGCTGTTAACAAGCCTGGTCATCTCTAACCAAGGTTCTGAGTATCTTGCACTGTGTTCTATGATGATGGTAAATCCGATGTGATAACAGTTTATCAAACAGCAAGTTTGAATATCATGCCACACGCAAGCTCCTACTTACAAATCAGCTGCGCGCATGAAATGCCAGCAGCATTTTGGTCAGGGAGCTCTTGCAGCTGCTGCATCACGGAATTTAGAGAACGTGTCCTTTCACTAACCAATCACATCTGCACACATCACGTCAGTAACACAGCGCACTCTTCAAAAACTGCTAATCAAGCTAATGCTCTGCAGCTGCTCATGCTTGGCGCTTTATTTGCGACACTAATCGCTTGCTGGGCACAGTTTGTCATTTGTACTGAAACCCTGTCATTGCTGGTCATTTGGTTTTTGATCCCTATGCTGCTAATTTGTTCTGCTGCTCACCCACCGCCACCCCAGCTTTCACCTGCTTGTTTAGACCTGCTTGTGTGCTCGGGGGATTCGGTGTGCTTTGTTCAGGAGGTGGATTCCCTGTACTCAGGGTAGAGCACGATTATGTGCACCAACTACTCAGAGCAGATCAATTCAGTGCAAAACCAAAAGTAATGGTCTACATCATTTTCAATAAATGCTGTCATCTTAATACGTGAGTTTTCCTGACTGAAATTATAATGGAATATGGAAATATGGTGGCATTAATTCAGTTCGGTCTGCTGAAGTCATTTTATAAAAGCACTGTGACTGTGCCATAGACTGAATACAGCCACAGCATCTTTGGGTTGTCACTGGCACTCAACTTCTCATTCCATCCTGCGGTAACCCTTTATCCATGACTACGTACAGTGCTGTGAAAAAGTATTTGCCCCCTTCCTTGATTTTTTATTTTTTTTGCATATTTGTCACACTTAAATGTTTCAGATCATCAAACAAATTTTGATATTAGACAATGATAACTTGAGTATATAGAAAATGCAGTTCTTAAATGATGATTTCATTTATTAAGGGAAAAAAAGCTATCTTAACCTACCTGGCCCCATGTGAAAAGTAATTGCCCCCCCTTTATATCATGAATTAACTGTGATTAACCACATTTTTTTCACCAGCCACACCTATGCTGTTGAATCAAGAAATCACTTAAATAGAACCTGTCTGACAAAGTGAAGTAGGCTAGAATATCTCAAAAAGCAACATATCATGCCACAATCTAAAGAAATTCAAAAACAGATGAGAAACAAAGCCATTGACATCTATCAGTCTGGAAAGGGTAACAAAGCCATTTCTAAGGCTTTGGGACTCATGCAAACCACAGTGAGAGCCATTATCCACAAATGGAGAAAACTTGGAACAGTGGTGAACCTGCCCAGGAGCGGCCAGCCTACCAAAATTACTCCAAGAGCGCATCGACGACTCATCCAGAAGGTCACAAAAGAACCCAGAGCAACATCTAAAGAACTGCAGGCCTCACTTGCCTCAGATAAAGTCAGTGTTTACAATTTCAACAATAAGAAAGAGACTGGGCAAAAATGGCATCCATGGGAGAGTTCCAAGGCAAAAACCTCTGCTGACCAAAAAAAGAACACAAAAGATCGTCTCACATTTGCCAAAAAACATCTTGATGATCCCCAAGACTTTTGGGAAAATATTCTGAGGGCTGATGGGATAAAAGTAGAACATTTTGAAAGGTGTGCATCCCGTTACATCTGGTGTAAAACTAACACAGCATTTCATAAAAAGAACATCATATCAACAGTCAAACATGGTGGTGGTACTGTGATGGTCTGGGGCTGCTTTGCTGCTTCAGGACCTGGACGACTTGCCGTAATTGATGGCACCATGAATTCTGCTCTCTACCAGAAAATCCTGATGGAGAAAATCTGACCATCAGCTCGAGACCTTAAGCTCAAGCACACTTGGGTTATGCAGCAGGACAATGATCCGAAACACACCAGCAAGTCCACCTCTGAATGGCTTAAAAAAAAAACAAAATGAAGGTTTTGGAGTGGCCTTATCAAAGTCCAGACTTAAATCCAATTGAGATGCTGTGACATGACCTAAAACAGGCCGTTCATGCTCGAAAACTCTCCAGTGTGGTTGAGTTATAACAATTCTGTAAAAAAGAGCGGGCCAAAATTCCTCCACAGCAGTGTGAAAGACCCATTGCCAGTTATCACAAATGCTTGATTGCAGTTGTTGTCGCCGAGGGTGGCATGACCAGTTACTAGGTTTAGGGGGCAATTACTTTTTCACATCGGGCCAGGTAGGTTTGGATTACTTTTTCCCTCAATGAATGAAATCATAATTTAAAAACTGCATTTTGTATTTACTTGGGTTATCTTTGTCTAATATTAATATTTGTTTGATCTGAAACATTTAAGTGTGACAAATATGTTAAAAAATAAGAAATCAGGAAGGGGGCAAATACTTCTTCACAGCACTGTATATGGAGAGTGTGTCTCCAAAATGCAATAAGTGCCTAAATTGCAAAAATTGAGATAATACCATTGAGTGATAGCCCTGTGCTTCTTACACATGGTGCAAAAATCAGTTTTTAGCAATTCATAATATAAGGTATATTATTTCATGGTCAAAGTTTGTTTTTCTATAAAAGGTAGTCGGTGCCAACATAGAAAAAGCTGATTTACTGAAAACGAGTAAAATGTATATATTGCGTTTTGTAAACAAACTCTTCATATTCGCAGTACAGCATGAAGAATTAGATAAAAATTTTCTCATGTGCAAACCAATAGAATCAATCGGACCTACCCCAATTAAAAATGGCCCGACCTTTTGTTCATAGTCCCTCCATTTTTGGGCACATCAGTTTAATATAATATAGAAAAAAGTAATGAATTTGAACATTTTATTGCATATCCATTGCATGCTATAACTGCTTAAAGTCTGTGATGCATAGGCATCACTAGCTAGACACTGTGTGTCTTCCCTGGTGACGCTCTGCCAGGCCTGTCCTGCAGCTGTCTTCAGTTACTGCTTGTTTCAGGGATTCTTTTCCTCAAGGTGTGATATGCAGGTTCAGTTGAATTCAGATCCAGTGCGTGACTTGACTAACAGAACCAAAAAAAACAAAACAAAACAACAAAAGCAAAAAAATGTGTCACTGTACAATGAATGATAGTGCTCACTGTGAATGGGAATGTTTGACTGCTAATTGAGTGGCTTCCCTTGCATTGATAATGTCACCGCTGGCAAAAGCTTCAGGATAAATGCTCATGCTCAATCGTGCAAGGCTGTATTATCTGCTCAGACTACGTTCAATGCCCAAAACCCATTTTATGGGTCTTCACATTTCAGATGGACAATGACCACCAGCATTTGAATTCAAACTGAAAATCTAGCCTTCAAGCACATCTTGACTGATTTATTTCAAATCTATCGCTGTGGCATACAGAGCCAAAACAGATGAAAATTGTGTCATGTCCAAATGCTTAGGCACCTGACTGTATTATATGATGACTGATATGGTAGAAGTCTGTTTTAGTGTGTGTCAGTGCTAATTCTCAAAGTTTCCCCTTTTCCAGAACAAAGTCCTACATTTTTCTCCTGGTCCTATATGTGCTGAGGATGGAGACCAGGGCCTGAGAACTCCAGTGCTGTACACAATTTTGTCAGGTGGGACCAGTTGGGGAACTTTGGGGAAAGTAGAATTCGAGGCAAAGTGATACAACATACTTTTTCAGATCACGTGACATGGACGGTGCTGCCATATGTCAGCAAATTTACATACACCTTGAACAGGGTATAACTGATTGATTGTAAGATGTGCAATTTTGTGGCGACTCATGGTGCAATTTTCTGAGGAAAGCCTTGATTTCAGGGGTTTCAAACTAATATTTGTCATATCTAAACTGTCTGCTGAAGTCCTGAATACTTGTCGAGTTGCTTTGTTTCTGAAATTAATTAATGTGCGCCCCATTTGTCAAATAGACTAACATTTGAAAAGTGAGTGAATGCATGCTGCAATAGCCATGATGTATAACCCCAATTCCAAAAAGGCTGGGATGCGGTGTAAATTGTAAATAAAAACAGAATGCAATGATTTGCAAGTCTCATAAATCCACATTTTATTCACAATAGAACATAGACAACATATCAGATGTTGAAAGTGAGTCATTTGATCATTTCATGAAAAATATTAGCTCATTTTGAATTTGATGGCAGCAACACATCTCAAAAAAGTAGTGAGAGGGCCAACAAAAGGCCAGAAAAGTAAGTGGTACAATAAAAAACAGCTGGAGGAGCATTTTGCAACTAATTAGGTTAATTGGCTACAGGTCAGTAACATGACTGGGTATAAATACTGCACTTTACAGAGGCAGAGTCTCTCAGAAGTAAAGATGGACAGAGATCCACCAATCTGCAAAAAACTGCATCTAAAAATTGTGGAACAAATTCAGAAAAAATGTTCCTCAATGTAAAATTGCGAAGACTTTGAATCTACAGTACATAATATCGTAAAAAGATTCAGAGAATCTGGAGAAATCTGTGCGCAAGGGACAAGTCCAATGGTCACTATTGGATGCTTGTGATCTTCGGGCCCGCAGGTAGCACTGCATTAAAAAACAGGCATGAGATCATTGTCTGTGAACACAGTTTGCTGTAAAATCTACAAACGCAAGCTAAAGCTGTATCATGCAAATAAGAAGCCATATGTGAACACGATCCAGAAATGCCGCCGTCTACTCTGAGCCAAAGTTAATTTAAAATGTACTGAGGCAGAATCAAAAACTGTTCTGTGGTCAGATGAATCAAAATTTGAAATTCTTTTTGGAGACCACGGACGCCGAGTCGTGCGGACCAAAGAGGAGAGGGACCATCCAGCTTGTTATCAGCACACTGTTCAAAAGTCTACATCTCTGATGGTATTGGGTTGCATTACTACCTATGGCGTGGGGAGCTTACACAACTGGAAAGGCATTATAAATGCTGAAAAGTATATACAGGTATTACAACAACATATGCTCCCAGCCAGACAACGTCTCTTTCAGGGAAAGCCTTGCATATTTCAGCAAAACAATGCCAAACCACAAACTGCAGCCATCACGATAGCATGGCTTTGCAGTAGAAGAGTCTGAATGCTGAACTGGCCTACCTGCAGTCCAGACCATTCACTAATAGAAAACATTTGGCGCACCATAAAACGAAAAATCCGGCAAAGAAGACCCAGGACTGTTGAGCAGCTAGAATCCTACATCTGACAAGAGTGAGACAACATTCCTCTCCCAAAACTTCAGCAACTGGTCTCCTCACTTCCTAGACGTTTACAGACTGCTGTTAAAAGAAGAGGGGATACTAAACAATGGTAAACATGGCCCTATCCCAACTTTTAGTTTATGAGATTTGCAAATAATTGCATTCTGTTTTTATTTACATTTTTCCCAGCATCCCAGCTCTTTTGGAATTGGGGTTGTAAACAAGAAGGCTGTCACATGGGGCAAAGTGAGACATTTTGAAGACTCTGCAGGCCCAAATTATAAGGATTTCACATGTGATTTTATTATGGAATAAACATTTTACTGAAAAGTAACTGCTTGTAATTAATCAGGATCCAAAAAGCAACTCATTAAGTTTATGTTTTTATGTAGGTTTGTATAGGGGCCTTCTTGCCCGATACCTTTACAGTATTTCCCCAACCATTATATTAGGGGGGCGCCCCCCTTTGAAGGTCGAGTTAATTTTATTTTATTTTATTTTCTATATAGCGCCAGATCACAACAGAAGTCATTTGTGACCCCGGATCACAAAACCAGTCATAAGTCGCACGAGCCACCATTTTGCGCTACAGCCGTCCAATACATTTTACATTAAAATTATCGATTTTTCGATTTGTGCATTAAACGTTAGAAAAATAACTTAAGATACCATTCCAAGAGAGTATTTCACAAAAATCCTACCATAGGTGCATCCAAACTTGATTTTGGAGAAGTGGGTGGTGAAAATCTTTGTGTAATTAGCCCAAAAACAATGAAAAATGCGTCGACAAAAATTGGTTCCCGCGTGGCGCCAGTTGGGGATTCCCCAACATTGTTGGTATCATGGCAAAGCGGGGAATTCCCTCTATTTGATTATTTATGAGATGACTATGTAGGTTCAAACGTGAACCAGTAGGAGACGTCAGAACAAACTGCACTTGGCATAAACAAAGACGGGCCTTCTCTAAAAACACAGTTTTTTTTTTTTAAACCGGGACTTTCATTTTTACTGTACTACATTTAAAAGATAGAAAGTATACTTTTACTTTGTTACTTTGACACTGGCCACTTTGTTACTCGTTCCAAATTAAAATATGAATGTAATTCATCATTTAAGGATTATCTGGATGTGGCGTGTTCGAGAAGAACAGCGGTGCTCAGCAGGCTTTGTGCAGATCTGTGTTCCAGCGAACATGGAGCTGCAAACTTGTGCGCCCAGTTCCAATATTTTTCCACTATATGGCACCTTTGGATCAGTTATTGAATAATCACAAGCAATCCGAGTTCGCTCCAATCCCCGTTTTTCAGGAGTTGCCTGAATTAAACTACTCAGCTAAGCCTGATGCGCAAACTGCTCAATATACTTGCCCATAGGATCTATCCAGCAGTTCAAAAAAAATCTCTCTTGCTACAGAAAAAATCGTTCTCCTCTATAGCAACCACTTCAGCAACAGTGAGCCAATGATATCTCAATTAGTAATTAAGAAAAATCAGTCTTCTGAAGCAAAAATTCGACATGGTATTGATACTATGTAATTTTGCTATCAATTATACTCAATTATAGTGTTTTTTGAAACTGCCAGTAAACTTGAAGAAGAAGTAGTACATTTTGTAGTAGAAGTACTGTTTGTTTTTTGAATACTACATCTTTCATTCACCTGAAAATTGATTAAAGAACACGAGGAGAGAACAATGCGTGGTTTCTTCGCTTCTTTCTATGCGTACGCTACTATGAAAAATACTTTGTACTTGTACTTGCACTTTTTAAAGGCAATAGTATGCTTAATAACATAACATGAATGGTGAGAACAGGCCGTTCAGCCCAACTAGGCTCGCTATTTTATTTATACTACTGTGAATATATCACTTCAGATACTCAATGACTCAATGGTACCTAGCTTTAAGTCAAGCCTGCTCTTGAAAACTCCCAAGGTCTCTGCCTCAACAATATGGTCAGGCAAGCTATTCCACATCGAAATTACTCTTTGGGTGAAGAAATACTTCCAAATATCAGTGCTAAATTTACCTTTGGTCAACTTCCATTTGTGACCGCGAGTCCTACTAACAACACTTGGTCGAAGGAATCCTACATAATTCCCTTTAACATATTTAAAGACCTCAATCAGATCACCCCTAAATCTCCTTTTCCTAAGACTAAAGAGATTAAGGATCTTCAGCCTCTTCTCGTAGCTTTCATCTTTTATACCCGGAATTAGCTTAGTGGTTCTTCTCTGAACTTTTTCTAGAGCCTCTATATCTTTCTTAAAGTATGGTCCCCAGAACTGTACACAATAGTCCAGATGTGGTCTGCCGAATGTGTTGTACAAAAGAAGCACCACCTCCTTGGATTTGTACTTAATACTTTTGGCTATGTATCCCAGCATCCGATTGGCTTTTTTAACTGCTATGGCACAATGGCTAGAGCCTGTGAGGGTTCGGTCAACAATCACTCCCAGATCTTTTTCGTGTGAAGCACATTCCAGTTTTAAACCTCCCATGAAGTAATCCTGTCTAATGTTTTTATTACCTACATGTACAACTCTACATTTCACTACATTAAATTTCATTTGCCACATTTCTGCCCAATTCTGGATTCTATCCAAATCATCCTGAATCACTTTAGTGGACTCTAAACTATTTGCCAAAACTCCCAATTTAGTATCATCTGCAAATTTAACTAATTTGCTCTCAATATTCCTATCAAGGTTATTAATGTAAATGAGGAACAGCAGGGGTCCCAACACCGATCCCTGGGGGACGCCACTCCCCACAATACCTAGCTCAGATGAGATACCACTGACCACCACTCTTTGTGTTCTGTCCTGTAACCAGTTTTGAATCCACTTCAGAATACCTCCTGTAACTCCAATGGAGCTCATTTTAAAAATTAGTCTCCTATGAGGTACTATTTCAAATGCTTTCTGAAAATCCAAGTATATGATGTCATAAGCCCTGCTCTGGTCATAAGTCTTGGTGGCCTCTTCAAAAAATTCCAGAAGGTGTGTCAGGCATGACCTTCCCTTACGGAAACCATGTTGGCTATCCCTCAAGATATTATTACGTTCAAGAAATAAGTCCAGCTCATCTTTTATGGTAGATTCCAGTATTTTGCACGCAATGCAAGTTAAACTGACTGGCCTGTAATTTCCTGGCTCAGTACGGTCCCCTTTCTTATATATTGGTATTCTATTGCCCTGTTTCCAATCATTTGGTATTTCTCCAGTTTCTAAAGACCGTCTGAAGATGGCGGATAGCGGCTTAAAGATGATCTCACAAACTTCCCTGAGCACTCTAGGATATAAGCCATCAGGACCCGCTGCCTTATCTGCCTTTAGTTTATGCAACTTGTCTAATACTTCGTTATCCCTAACCTCAATTTCCGCTAAATAATCTTGAACATTGGACATGCCCTCTGGCCGAAGTAAAAACCCGCTCTGAGGTAAAATTCTCAACAAAGTAACTGTTTAAGGTATCCGCAATATCCTTGTTATCATATAGCAGCGATCCACATTAATTCTTTATGCACTTAACCTCCTCCTTGACTTTTCTTTTTCTGCTACAGTATTGAAAGAAGCGCTTGGGGTTAGTTTTTGCCCCCTCTGCAATTTGTCTTTCATACAGTCTTCTAGCATTCCTCAACTCTTTTTTGACCCCAGCCCACATTTTACAGTACTCAGCCTTAGTTTTCTCATTGTTATCCTTTATGTACATCTTATAAAGATTCCTCTTTTCCCTCAAACTCCTACGAATAGCTGTGGTCATCCACCGAGGATTCTGCTTTTTCAGCTTACTTTTGGGCACCTTTGGAATGAATTTGCATTGTGAATCAAGTAAAACCCCCTTAAATCTTTCCCACATCTCATTTACAGACTCACAGTCCAGGAGTGTCTCCCATTTTATTTCACTTAGATATGAGCGCATCCTGTCAAAGGTTGCTCGCCTAAAATTGAAAATTTTTGTTTTTGAAGACACCTTTTTAACTTCCCTTGAAACATCAAAATTAACAGTAGAGTGATCACTTGTCCCAAGTGGCTCCAGTACCTCAACATTGCTATCTGGGTCATTACAGAGCACTAAGTCTAAAATTGCCTTCTCTCTTGAAGGTTCATTAATATACTGCACCAAACAATTATCATTTATAACATCTACAAATTCTGCCTCCCCCCTACCCTGTCCTTTCACCATTTCCCAATTGATACCAGGATAATTTAAGTCTCCCATAATAATAGTCCCTCCTCCTCTACAAGCTTGCGTAATCCTCTTAAAGAGCATTTCATTGACAATACTGTCCAAAGCTGGCGGTCGATAGCATACTCCTATGTTTAAACCAGTCTCGTGTTTGCCAATGAGCCTGACCCAGATATCTTCGCAGGGCAAGGAATATTCAATTTCAGGAATTTCCTGCACATTTATGTTTTCGTTCACATAAAGTGCTACACCCCCTCCTCGCCTATTGCATCTATCCTTCCTAAACAGCTTATAACCTTCTGTATTATATTCATCTCCATCCTCTTCACTAAGCCATGTCTCTGTAATCCCAACTACGTCATAGCCCTCACTAATCATAACGGCCTCAAGTTCTGGAAATTTATTTTTTATGCTTCTTGCATTTAGATAAAAACATTTCAGGTTATCACGAACGCTCTTCCCCTTCGATTTCCCATGTTCCCGCTGCTCCAAGCCCCTCACTATGCTTTGTTGCTTTAAAAATATATCATCAATAGTGCATGTAACGCTGTCAGCTTCCATCAGGGCAGTCTGCATTTCCCTCTGTATAACATACAGATAATGAATGGTGCAAGTTTCATTTAATTCTCTCTATTACAAATATGTGTTGCTAAGGAGTGAATATGACCATTTTTAAACTAAGTTTTCTCTGTTTTCTGGAAATTTCGATTGCCCAAGTTTCCCATCTTCAAAATGCCATATCTCAGTCCATTTTTACCCGATCTTGACAAACTATACATTGTTGGAAAGCATTTTTAGTACTCTTTCAGAATATGCATGAATCTCCATATGAAAAAAATTTACCCATATGACTGGTCTTGTGGTCCGGGGTCACATTTAAGGTTACCTGTCCTGTAGAACAGGTCTAGACCTTGTCCTTTTATTAAACAAACTAAATAGCCTTATGTTATTCATCGTATTTATACGACGGCGTGTCACTTCTGTTTCTGATCTTGGCGCATACACACCGACCACAGAGACACGTGCGTGCGCGACACACACAAGCACACTCCCAGCAGTGGACAGAGAGAAAGTGGAGGAGAACATGTCACGTCAACTGTCTGAAAAGCCAAAAATATCAGCGTTTTTAAATGCTCCCAGGCTGGTCAGGATGTTAACACTCACTCTGCAGTGAGTAGGAGCTGTGTTTAGTCCAAATAATTGTTCAGTTATGTTATATTGTATAAATTGATATATTTATAATCACCCCCCCACCCCCCAAGGCTGTACACCTAGGGGAAACACTGCTTTAAGTTTTGTCATGTGTAATGGCCAGCACTGTTATCCTTAACCACATTGACATATTGCTGTAATTTGATTTACTGAATAGAGTAATGGAATTCTATAAAGAGTTACAGTATGCCACATAACAACACTGTCATTCAATGTTTAAGAAATTTCACTTTGCCCCAAGACATGTTTCTCTTTTCTCCAGTGGTATGGGGCAAAGTGAATTTTTTTTTTACATTTATAATTTATTTAAACTATTAAATAAAAAAAATTTTTAGTTGCACTTTGTTCCTGAATTTTTGTCATTGGTGTCCGTGCACCAAATTATAACAGCCAACAATACTTTTTTTTCTGGTTTGTTTATGGTATTTTTATCACACAAAATATTTCATTCCACTATGCTCCAGGCTCCCCTAAACACCTGCCACAGTTATTGATGAAGTCAGACTAGCCAAAAACCATTGTCAAAAAGAACAATGTATTTGGAACTGTGTTTGGAACTTTTGTTTTATTTTCTGGCAGTGCATTTTGCATTGGTATAAAGAATCCTATGTGCAACAGGTGCTGACAATGGGAGGTTCCACATTAATAATGTGACAGGTGAAGTAGTACAGACAAGGTCAGTGGAGAACAGACTGCTGACTCCAACTCACAGGCTAAGGATTATGGTGAGCAACACATTGCAACTCGCGTAAGATGCATATTCCTATCAGTAATTCAAACACTAGGATTTTTCTAATTCATTCACTTAGGTTATAAACATTTCCCAACTGTGAATAGTTGAATAGTTAGGTTGTTGATGTAATTTTTAAATATTACTTAGGTTCATACTGTAGAAACAGTTCTGTTTTATCTAGTCTATTTTATTATGTTCCATCTTCTCTAATCATTACTTATTTCTAGTCTGACTTCCTGACATAGCCATCATTTATCATATCAACTAAACTGGGTGTTCATGGCTATGGATAACATACTTAAAAGCCAATGGTGCTTTATCTGACTTGTGTTTAGTAGTTGATCTAGTGTTCCTCAGTCTGTACTTATTGAATGCTGTTTTGGATAATAGTGTCAGCTAAATAAATGTTATTGAATGTTTATTTTATGAAGTTCATTATTCTTGCGCTTCTAATTCTGCCAAAATATAGTAGATAATAGCAGAGTATGGATCATAACAGTTTATACAGAATTCTGTTTAATGATTCTCCTCTCCTTTAGGCTTACCAAATTGATGACCCAAAAAAGTACGCAGTGGCAACAGCCCTTATCCGCATTCTAGCTGTGAACCATTTCCCCCCTCGGTTCAACAAAACCACGTACAAGGGTATCATCACAGAGAGCAGTGCCCCAGCTGCCCTGGTCAGCAATTATGAGAACACTGCACTGGTGGTGCAGGCCACCGACCTTGATTTCAGAGATGTATGTTGTGGAAAGGCCTCTCTCTGATATTTACCTTTTTCTCGTTTATTATCGCTATTTAATATACACCATGAAAACCACCGCAGAATTGAATTTGCAGACTGAAATCAAGCAAATTCTGCTAAATAGTGAAAATAAAAAAAGAAAAACTGTGGCCAATACATTTGCTTCAGCGATGAACGGCCATCAGTGCACACTGATGACCTTTTTAACAGAGCTGCAGGTGGAAGCAGATGGGAGATTACTGAATAATTGAAGGGGCTAGTGCTAAAAGTGCTTGAGTCACAAAATATCTATTTTGAGAAAATTGAGAAAATCAACTAAGGAGACTACAAAAGAAATTTTCCCATCCTTACCTCCCAATGTGTGAAAATGTGACTTAAGTACATTTAGCACTAGGCTCTTCAATTCAACCAACACGATTCTGTGGCGCCTCTGGAAAGATAATGGGGCCCATTATCTTTGACCTGCTCACCCTAATCCACTTTCTTGTAAAATTGCTCCTCCGGTCGTCTGTTTGACCAGTGAGCTCACCTGCCTCGAAGCGGCACTATTCAGGTTCTGTGGTTCAGTTGCAATTGTGGCAGTTTAGTTTGATATGGCTTGTACAAAGTGAGAACTTCAATTGGAGTGATATCAGTCATTGCCATGTTTGTAAGCTCTGTTTGTTGTGGCTAGTTTTTAGAGTTAAAAACAAGTGTGGTGCCCTCAGTGTTTGGCAAGGTCAGGAGTTTTCATGTGGGATTTCTGTGATGAGTATAAGGACATCTTCAGCACTTTGTTTGTTCTGAAAGTTGAGTAATTTCATCTCCTCACTTTTTGCTTATTTCATAATTTACCTGTCTTCACTGTCTTATCTGTTGATTCACAGTCAAAAATCATTACAATCATTTTATCATTGTATAATTCTCCACATGTACTCTCAGAGTTCATTCTGTTCTCAGATGTCAGTCTTATTCAGTATTTTATCATCTTACCCTAGGGGGTCAATCCTCACATCCAGTATTCTCTATTGCCTAAGTCAAACATCACAAGACTGTACCGTATCACACAGGAAGGACTTGTGATTGCCAAAATCAATCAGCTAAAAGCATTTGACAGACACTTTTTTCAGGTAAGCAGAGCTGAAACATGCTAAAGACATAAAATGATGTATCTAATCATTGATGCCAAACCAAGTCCCTTTTATTGTATAATTATGTTGATACAGTTATCAAAATGAAGAACAAGATCAACAATTGTGTTATTTGTCCCTAATTATTCATAAAGCATGCAAGAGTGTAAGAGGATATTTATGAACACAACCAGGAAATTATACATTGTGAATGTGCATTACAACTAGTTTGAATACTCTACATGTGTGGTAATGCGGTTACCCTGCAGGTCCTTGCTACAGATCAGGAGTCAGGAGAGGTTGTGAGAGCCTCCATTTACATTGAAGTTCTAAAGAAAGGACAAGGTATCAGACTCAGATCAGAGCCGACCGTAGTTAGAGTCATGTTGTGTGCTCCCACAACGCCTGTCCAGAATAGCCTTCCCTGACCTTAAGGTTTCAACTAACAGGCAAAAAAGGAAACAAATAATTTGCAAAATGCTTTATTGAATGCCTGGGTAATCACTACCTCATCCAAAAGAGCATAGCCTGCTGTATTGCATCTGATGGTAACCACCTACAAACTCATGAGGGAAAAAATCTCGCTAAGAAATTGGATTAGCTGCACAATCTTCCACAAGATTAAATGGGCACACACAGAGGAACTGCTAGACCATCTGACTGCCCAAATGCATTCTGCTCCATATGCAGTATACAGCATACAATCATTGTAGCACATGCACATAACATTGTTGTAGTGAATTTCCTTTAAAACACAGTTTGGATGCAGAGGCTGATGAAATTCACAAAGAACTTCAATAAAAACAGTCTACTTCTCATAAAAGCCTTAAATTGTGCATTAGTTTCTTTTGGCCTTGCGGAGCGCGCTTTCATTTAAGCTTATATTTTTGTGAAAGCTCAATGGGGAAAAGTTTTTACAAAAACCTTTCAGAAGAACTAATAACTAGTTTCCGTTCCAGCGTACCGTAGACCTTTAGAAGAGCTGTGGATGCCTGGGAGGATAATGGTGGGAACAGTGTGTGGGGTCTCCGTAGTGGCGCTGCTATTGCTGGGGGCCTCAGTGATTCTCTTACTGCAGCTTTTCCGGAGGCAGAGGCGGCAGAGAACCCCAGCAGATCGGGGGCAGGTGGCATTAGGGAAACACCCCAATGTGGTAAGAACCAGACACTCTGAAACATTCAGGCGCATCCACCCTCATTGATGACTTCTTTACTTGGTTATTCATCTGTCAGTGTTTGTTAATTATTTTAGGAGTTTATGTTTGGTTTATTTTAGTTTATTCACACTTTGGTTTGTCTTCTTTTACTTCTCGTGTTTCCCCGTGTCTGTGCTTACCTCACACTAGTCTTGCTCTCCCTGCTCTGTTTGCCTCATTGACTTGTTTTTTGCCACACCCCTTGTAGGGCCCACAAATGTAAAAATCCACCACAAATGTAAAAATAACCACAAATGTCAAAACATTGCACCCGCAAATGTCAAAGTAACCACAAATGTCATAGCATGTCAACCAGAAATGTAAAAATAACCACAAATGTCATAACATGTCAACCACAAATGTAAAAATAACCACAAATGTCAAAACATTGCACCCGCAAATGTCAAAATAACCACAAATGTCATAACATTGCACCCCCAAATGTCAAAATAACCACAAATATCATAACATGTCAACCACAAATGTAAAAATAACCTCAAATGTAAAACATTTTGCCCACAAGTGTAAAAAGCTGTTTAACCACAAATGTAAAAACATTGCGCCTACAAATGTAAAAATTTCCATTTTTACCTCAAATGTCAAAAAGTCAAATGCAAATGTAAAAACTTATTGCTTGCAAGATATTGTTTGTTATTTCCCTTCCTTCCTTTCTATCGTTGTTTTTTCTTTCTCGGGCTTCTCCTTCTTTCATTCATTCTTCACTTTTCTCACTGACAATTTTTCATTTACTCAATGGTAATTTTCTAGCCTTCTTTCATTCTTTATCTGTTTCTTAATCATCTTTCTCTCTTCCTGTCCGTCCCTTTCTTCTAATTCGTTATTGCTTTCCTTTTTGTTATTTTGATATTTGAGGTAAAAATGGAAATTTTTACATTTGTAGGCACAATGTTTTTACATTTGTGGTTAAACAGATTTTTACACATGTGGGCAAAATGTTTTACATTTGAGGTTATTTTTACATTTGTGGTTGTCATGTTATGATATTTGTGGTTATTTTGACATTTGCGGGTGCAATGTTATGACATTTGTGGTTATTTTGACATTTGCGGGTGCAATGTTTTGACATTTGTGGTTATTTTGACATTTGCGGGTGCAATGTTTTGATATTTGTGGTTATTTTTACATTTGTGTTGGATTTTTACATCTGTGAGCCCTAAACCCCTCTCTGCTCTGTCTTGCCTCCCACTCCATCTGTCTCTCATTTCCTGAATAACCTTCCTCTCTATTTAATCTGTGTTTTACTCCATTCAAGTTTGTCTCAACTGCTTTTGCCTTTTACTTACAAGCCTTTTTTTTCTCAAGTTTAATTTCTAGCATTAAGACTTCATATGTTCACAATTTGAGTTTTGGATTACCGTTTGTATCTGCTTACCTTTTGGTTACAATTCTGATTAATCACTGGTTTTTTGGATTTTGCCTTTATTTTTGTATTGCATTCTGCCTGGCTGGTTTTTGGATTTCTGCCTGCGTTACGACTCCTACAGTATTTTTGCCCAGTGATTTTGTACCACAATCCCACCTCTGGTTTTTGACTCTGACTGTATGGCCCTGATTGTCACTCAATTAAATTGCGTGAAACCCATACTACTGCTGGCGCTTGAGTTCTGAGAACATTCTTGTCATTTTTCCAAGGGTTAAAGCCAAACAAAGTGGTGTTGGTGTTTCAAGTAATGCATGTTTTCAGTCTATGTCAGTTCTGAAGATACATGCTCCATTCAGTTTACAAATATGAATGTAAAATAATTTTTTCTCCCTTCTCCACCCTTGTACATTTCTGTGACCTTGCAACTCGTATAGACTTTACAGTGGTTTCACCAGGTGAGGATTTTTATTTGTCAGCAT
This sequence comes from Gymnothorax javanicus, assembly GCA_029692085.1. NCBI lineage: Eukaryota > Metazoa > Chordata > Actinopteri > Anguilliformes > Muraenidae > Gymnothorax > Gymnothorax javanicus. Next base: position 36,915,407 of record CM056201.1, read on the forward strand.
TTGTACTGAAGTGGCAGTGGTTGTAAAACTGAAAATGTCACATAGGGCATTTGAGAATATCATGGTGAATTCTTTACCGAGTGGCATATTGTAAACTTAGTGTTGCTTGTTCGGTGATTTTGTATTAAATCCTATTCATTGACAAAATGCTATTTACTATGGTTTTATGTAGTACACCAACCAGCTTAAACAAGGCACTCATAACTTGATTTAAATTGATTTACTGCTACCAATACTTTGATTGTTTTCATCAACATTTAGAATTGGAATTCTAAAAGTGATCCAGAAAGAGCCGGAGTGGGTGTAGTCTTTCATTACAGCCATGCAGTCACAAACATAATTCTAATAATCAACCCTAAGGTGCATTTACACTGGGACTGCGCGTCAGCTGACGCCCAGGCCTCCCAGTCATTTTCTATGGAGAGCGGCAAGAGCATCCGAAGCAGCGTCGCAATGCGTGATTGTAGCGGCGCGTCAAATTTTGTGTTTGCAGCGCATTGAAGAAGCTGGGTGAGCTCAGATTTATGGAAATGAATCCGGAAAATGAGAGGCGAATATCCAATCTAGTGATAGTGTGTACGTTGTCTTCCAGGCCATGGAGCCTACAAAATAGGTTCCACTTATTGCAAGTTTCCTGTGAAAATATGGAAGAGAGGCTAATTATTGTCGTTTAGTCTTTTCCGATTTTATCTGAGGGTTCCCCACCAAATTACGGGGACAATGACAAAAGAAGCAGCGCGAGGTGGAAGGTGGCATAGATTGTTGGAGTCCCTGGTACTGGGTTCCCTGCAACTCTGGAAATCAGGGAAAACCTGGAAAATGACTTTCACATTTTCCAGACAGGGAAAACTCAGGGAATTTGAGAAAAACAGCAAAAATCAGGGAAAACTCAGGGAATTTGAACACTGACTAAAAATGATCTTTCTGAGATTTTGACGTTTATATGTATTAATGCTAGCAATTCTAATCTTGTGTCATTGAGTCCATGTTCTGCTTCTACAGTGTACATACATGTATCCTTACTGATTGGCTATGGTGGCTTTTCAGTATCTGATGTTATACAGTAGGGTCAATGACATGACATGCAGATTTTTGTGTCCGAGCGCACTACTTTGGTTTAAAATATTTTAAATGATTCGTAATAAGCATCATTTTATTCTATAAAACCTGTTTAATTTGAACATATTTCCAGTTCATCATAAAAATGATATATATTTTATGTTTTGCCATCTCAAACCCTCGAAATGTCAGGTGGCGCAACCGTCCGAGCAAGTTAACACTATGTGAAATGTATTAAATATGTCATTGAAAATATGAATTAATATAATATTAATATGGGGCATAATTTTATATTGAAAACCTTTCAAATAAACAAAGTTTAATAGTTTAATTGTTCTTAAATTGTTTGGAAAACCAAAATACCCACCCCCTACAATAAAGAATCCATAAGTTACTTTTAATACCCAGCTAAATTACAAAATATTAATGTTTTAGGCAGAGTAGACACTCTCAGGTATACTTAAAATCACTAAGAAAAAAAAGAGGGAAGTGTGTTTTTTTTCAAGAAACTTTTGGTTGCACCACCTGACATTTTTTGGCTGGTGAAATTACAATTACAGTCTAAAACTGTACTAAAACCCTGTAAATGTTGTGAGACTTGTTTAAACACATTCTTCCAACTTCAAATAAATGTATTCTGTACAGTTTTAAAGATTTATCAAAAAAAAAAACATTTTTAAAGGCTTATTTGTCATTGACCCAGTATATTAGGAATTATTGTTCTAGTTATGGTAGTCTAGCTCAATATACACTACAGTACACTGGATCATGTCTTGAAAGAGTACCACCAATCATCAAGTGCTTTCCAACTGACATAACTGGATGGACAGGATCCAATGCCTGTATGCTGTATCATTTCATAATAATGGTGTGGAGAGGATGACTATAAGGGGAGAAGGGAGGCCACATTAGTTGTAAATATTATGAAACCCAATTTGTAACCCCATTCAAAACATTTTTCTCATGTTTAATCACTCACTGCTACAGTGCCCGCCACCTAAGTTCTGAGCCTTTTGTGTGATTGAAATATCTACTGGAATTTCAGGATTTAATCAGGGAAAACTCAGGGAATTTTGTTTTCATGAAATGCAGGGAACCCTGTGGTAGGTTTACCGTTTTAGCTGAAAAGTAAATAAAATCCTGTAATATGCTGCTCAATGCTACCTGGAGAGGGCCGCATAATTGTGTTTTTATACGGTGAGATATGCGCTGCATAGGAAGGCTGTATGTATCATTCTGAAGTATTAAAACTCAACATGTTAACTGCCTAGCTTTTATGCGCATCTGCCGACCCACCAAAAGTTGAAGTAACAGTTGGATGAATTAATATTCTTATTGGTATAAGTTTAGCCAACATTTCTTTGGCTTGTACTTCATTGATGAAGTATTTTACTTTCAGCGAAGTCACTGGGAACGCTGAACCGCCCATGAGCGGCCAAACCTAGGGGAACGAGAAGCGCCTGCAGACGTTGACACGCCGCGTCGGTGTAAATGTAACCTTTGTCTTTGCTATAGACCTTGATTAGTAGAATTAGTTGTTAGCTGCTGGGTTTGAATGAAAGCCAACAACCTTACTGGATCTTTTCTGGAACAACTTAACAACCCCTGAACTACAATGATTTAGTCAATTAAATTTGTTATAATTACATTTGTTTTCTCAATCAGTAACTATAAACTATTTAAAAAGTTAAAATACAAAGCATAACGCGGTCAGTGATGATAACTCTGCTCAGTATACAGCCTGTATTGAGGGCATGGCATATGTCGTGTGAACTTGGTGTTAAGTGCAAATACTCTGTTTTGTGTATAGTTTATGATTAGAGCTTAGCTTGTGTTCTGGGTAAATCCTGTGCATTTTATTGTGTGAAAAGACAGTGGCGCTTTGGCTCCTTTGGTAAAAAAGATCAACTTTGGCACAAAGCAATTTCAAGTGATTGTAATCCTACATTCACCAATTTTCACATACCTGAAACAAAGGTTCTCTAACAAATATGATATATTCAAATAGCCAATTTACTGTTTAATGTATAGTTTACTCAGTGTGTGATTTAAAAAAAAAATGTGGAAATAATTTTAAATCCTTATATCCTAAATTAATTCATCCATGTATAAGTAAAATAATAATATTGATTTCATAATTTTAAGGCATACACTCCAGGAGTAGCCTGGCAGGAAGTTGGCCAGCGAAGTAAAATTTCTTCTGAAAGCCTTTTTCCTGATTGACAGGTGAGCCATGAAGGACAAGTAATGGACGATATCCACCAGAATGAGGCATTTGATAACGGAAGAACAAACTCACTGGCGCTGGGCAAGCATGGAATGTATTCAAAAGAACCAGACATACTAGCGGTGAAATCGTTCAGCTGGGACCGCGCCGACTCCATTTTCCCGCAAAATGCCCCAAAAGTGTTTTCTGTTCCCATGCCTCTTACTGGAAGTGACCTCTCTTCCATTCAGTCCAACAGAAAAACAGTAGACAAATCTTTGGATAAGTCTACAACATCTCAGGAGGAAAGCAGGCCTAACGACATAGAGGAGTGTGGTACAGGCCAGCTGTGCTCCAGAGCTCAGGAAATGAACAGACTCCATACAGATTGCTTTACCTCCCAGCTAATGGCTGGAACTGCTTCTTGTTCAGCTGATCCAGATCACATGGAAGATAGAGATGCAGAATACTTATCCGAAAAAGCAAACCTCAATGCTGATAATACAGGCCCAGATGGTGTAACAGAACAGGAACACACCATGATGTAGGGATATTGATGACAATGGTGTTTAAAATGAAGATGAACGGAAGAATTCAAATTAGTCTATGCATTCTGTCTCTCGCATTTAAGAGAGACAAAGGGTTTTTGTAAAATCAATGAAGAACAGCATGCTAATGTGCTAAACAAGGAGATGAAGGAACCTGTAGGAAAAGATGATCAAGAGAAGAAGAAGCCCATCCTCGTCAGGGGTTGTTTACAGCAAAAAGAAGTGGCAACAGACCCAGAACAGCTGCTCTGAACTCACATAGTCACATAAATAAAAATTTTAGCATTAAAAAAAGAATAGGAAATCTTTTTTTTTTTTTTTAAATTTGACATTTCAAAACTACATTGTAAAACTGCTTCAAAATATTAGTCCATCAAATTTGTTAACATGTAAATGTCCAGTTCAAAAAAGATTTTATCCTTTTGGGAAATTTGAAACATGTAAGAACAGGAAAGATCTTGCAGAGATGGAATTGGTCTCTAAGTGACCCAGAATAGATCTCATTATATTTTGAAATGAATTGGGTCAGGGTCAAGGTCAAGGTCACTGAAAAGGTCAAAATCTTTTTTTTGGCCTTAACCCTGTCAAAACAGGTCCGATTAACCCCTTAAGCCCTGAGCCTCTTTTTCGAAAATGGCAAGCCCAAAATGAAATGAGTATATCTCTGCAACTATTTGGTCCATTTGAATGATCTTGGTATCATAATAAAGATAAAACCATTTGGGATATCTGCCATGGTGTAAAAATTAGTGTATATGTCACTGAGTCAGAGTAAATGGAAGAACAACAAGATGGAACATAGTATAAATCAAAGACCTCATTTTGCACCAAACAAAGTTTTACATCTATCCCTTGTAAACTTAATTAGTTGCAGTCTGAAACTTCTAAAAATTTACAGCACAGAATCTCACCATTATCTCTGCCAAAGTTTATTCTAATCAAGTAAATCAGAACAAAATTAGAGAGGAATGTCTAGGTGGCTTCTCCAAATTGGCAATTCAGGTACCTTGTGTGCCAAATCAGATTTCTCAGATATTAAACTGTAAAACTCATCTAATTTCACTTATATGTCACTACATGCATACATTCCACCCAAATACAACCAGTTTTAAATTTTTAGAATTTATTATTTTTTTAAATTATTATTTCTGCCAGTCCTATAGCCTATACAATTTCCCATTCAAAGACAATAAATACAAAGAAAATGAAGTTTGGCTTCACTGGAGCAGATTTATTTATTTTTTTTAAAAAAAAGCAAATTAATAAGATTATGAATACAAAAAGGGTTAAAAAAATGGGGAAAAAAGTCAAAAGAATAAAAACCCCAGCAATTATATTTACAAGCAAAATGGTACTCATGTCTTATTAAAACAAGCCTAACCAGGGGTTTGCACCGTGGTCTCTTGCGTTGAAAACCTACGCCTTAATCACTAGGCTACATCATTCAGCGATAGTGCAGCTTTCAAATTGCCCATATAAAGAATGAGTCAAAAAAAAACAAGTCACTCACCTCGTTTGTACTGTTGTGCCCTCAATATTCACGCGTTTCTGTCAGAAAACGACTTTGAAAAGGACGGTTGAATATTTAGCAGATAATTATACCGAAAATACCACAAACAAACCTGTTAAGCATTTATATTGTCGCGCTATGTAAGTACATTTGAATGGCCCATGGACTCGGTTTGACGCACTGGGAACGCAAGGCTCTGGCTCAGTGTAGCTTTGTGCGATGAAGGTGCTTTAGAGCTCGATGGAAACGTCCAAAAGCTATAGAATCAAATGGCTACCGGCAAAGTGTTACTGACAGCATCACAAGCCGATCACAGAGAGGAAAATACATTGCAAGCAAGCTGAATGCTGAGGAACTGAGATCTTTGAAGCAATGCGGGAGAAGAAAACATGCTTTGAGACTCGCAAATTTAGTTTGGTTATAAAACGGACACATTGAGCTAACAATAGCAAGCGTGGATTTACCCTCAAACTGTTTTTTTTATTACAAAATATCAAAGATAAGAAATTTCTTTGCTCATCTCTGTAGACTGTAAAGTGTATGTCTGCTGTTCTTTGAGTGTGGTGTCGGTTTAAAATGACAGGGCATACATCGTTGTATTCTGCGGACTTTCCTCTTTCATCTGAGGTATCGTTTTTATGCATAGCACAAATTCGGGAGAAATTCTAGCGATTCAGCGCTGATATGATTTTATCCTATGTTTTGCTGCATGCTTATTTACTTGCTTGGTGCTTGAATTGTGTTCGGTTGAGGTAAAAATGGTCTAGATTTGCTTTTTGCCTAGTTTCTTCGCAAAATGTGGATATGCCGCATGACAATGTTGCGATTTGGAAACATGCTGTATTTATTGTGCGTAACAACCGGCTCCCGGTACCAGGGCGTAGGGCTTAAAGGAGGATTATCACGCTTACCTGTTTCGACTTATATTAACTGCACTGAAGTTCAACAGCACCAGCTTCAAGTATTTCCGCAAGACAATTAGTTCTTTCCACGTAATTGGCGATAATTGCCCGTAATTTCCATGATAAAATCCAAAACGGAGGCCGCCATTGTTTTGAACTCAAGCCACGCGAGACAGAGTTTCAGCCCGTGAAAGCACGGAATCGTGACGTGAATGCGGCGGCTGAGAGTGTAAACAAAGCATCCCTGAACAGTGATATGCATTGTTCCATTGTGCGAGTTTATAACCCAACGGCGAATTAAATCCCTGTCCTTTGGGAACGTGTGCATTGTCACACTGGCTATCTTCTGTTTAGTGTCACTGACACAATCGTATGCCTGACAATGCAGCATTTTCAAAGCGATTTTGGATCTGTTCACTGACGAGAAAATCTCATTAAATCGAATGCATGGCCGTGATGCCTGGAAGCGCCAGACCTCCGCGCTGACGTCATGATCTCGCGCCCCAGAATCAGATGCGACAGGTGCTACGGAAAATAATGGCGCTGCCCAATGAGCTCGATTAAATTCGATTTTTCCGTCAATTAGCCAACTGAGCTATATGAATGCAGGTTAACTAGCAGGAGATTAACAAATTGAAATGACAGGAGGGCAGAAATTTTTTGATGATAATCCTCCTTTAAGGGGTTAACATCAAACCAATGCCAAAAGATTCATTTTTTTATTTGTAAAATATAATTTATTCACTGCTTTTGTGAAAAAGGCATAATTTCAAACGTTGGTAGGGGTCAAAGTACACAGTGGTCAAGGTCATTGATCTGAATTGCCAAATATACACTGCATCTCAAAAACTACTGACATTAGCCTCTTGGTTACTATTTAACAAATATAGAAAATCATAAATTGAAATTAAAATTACATCATGACCTTTTACCTTGAGTGACCTTGAAAGGTCAAACCAAAGTTGATGACATTTCAGAAGGCTATATTTCAAAAACTACTTGGTCAGTAAATCACATGGGAACTAATACATGGCGAGTGAAATGGCATCATGACCTCTGACCTTGAGTGATCTTGAAAGGTCAACCCCAGAAGCACACGTACTCGAAAAGTGAATCAACTCATTGAATGGCTGAAATATGTGTGTGGGGCAGGGTTTGTTGTGCCTGGCACCGCTTATTTTATTATGATAATTATCTCTTAGTTACTCACACATTCTGTGGCATTTCTCCAGTTGTGTGTTTCCAGCTTAAGCTTTTTAAAAAAAGAAAAACAGTTGTTATGTATTTTAATAAACCCCTGAATGTGTGATGGTGTATAATAATGGTGATGAAGATTCACAATGTGAAATTTGTCTTTAACATATCTTATTTATGCTTTATATTTATGTGCATTGTGGATGTGAGATTTAACATTTCTCCATGTGACATGTACTGTATATATTACATGCTGTGTTATGTCCTCAAACCTAACATGTCCTGCAGTAGTGTGAAATAATTAGGCTGGGAAAGGAACACTGATACAATTACATTGGTAAGGGAAGATTGCTGTGCTGCAAGTTGTAGCCAGTGTCTTTATCTGTCTTGTGGTTTGGTTGCAGCTTTCATAGCCAAGGCGCCTTAAAGGGCATCTAAAGTCAATTCTCAGACGGGATGTTGAACGTCCAATGTTAACAAACAAATCACTTGCTTTTGTTGACATCTTGCATTGTCACATGACCAATTTCATTCATATAAACCAATGTTTTGTGTACAGCGTAGATAATCCTTCTATTTCGGTTCGTTTGCGCAGGTGCGGCTCGCTGATTGGCCGATAAACAAAAAACAATGGGAATCGACTTTAGATGCCCTTTAAGCCTGAACTTTGTGGTTGTACAGCATTTTCCTGGAGGTCGGTGAAAGGGCATTACAGGTCACTAAAGCAGGTTATTTTTTCACAGGCTATAGACACAGCTTTTCCCTTCGCTCTTTCACTACCACATGCACTACTTCAATCACCTCATTGCCTCATTTAAAACTAGCCTGACCAAAATGCATTACTGCAAATACAGCAAACCAAAACTGATGTCACTACACTCTCAGCCAAATAAATTCTGATGGATTCAAAATATTCTCTAAAGAAATATAGTTGTTTCAGATGTATCATGCCCTTAATCATCTTAAATAATCTAATGACCATGTGCTCGAAGTGTGTTCTGTATGCATAAACTGATGATTTTACACTATAAGGAACAATACAATACAATATAGGAAAATCATACATGGACTGGATTTTTTTACTTGATACCAATTTTTGCATGAACTGTTATGAGAAGCAGGAACCATGCGCAGATCTCAGATGAGCCGTTGGGCATCTTCAATAATCAAGAGAGTGAAAGAGAAAATGCGAACAAAGATTCTTGAATGTATGCCAGCTGGAAATCCAGTAAACAATAAACATAGAAGCACATTGAGTGTTGAGAATAATAGCCTAGCGAGGGGAAGATGAAAATCAGGAACCTAAATACGCAAAGAAAACAATTAACCATTGGGGAGGAGGAAGAGAGGTAACAAGTAAGACAATGATTAAATAAAGAGCATCAATTTATGAAACCAAAACTGACAGAGTCAGCTAGACTGCAGGGAAAACAACTAAATAAAAGGACAAGATGTGAGTGTACTCCCTTTTAGGGTCACCACCTGAGAGGGGGTGAACAGGACAGGGAAGGACAGGAGCAGCCGGGGAGATCAGGACAGGGCACAGCTGTCACAAGCTGACCTGGATGGGCGGAGATGTCCTCTGAGATGGGGGCGGAGGCCAGGGACATTCTCCTGGTTCCAGCAGCGATGATGGACGCCTGTGATGGCTGGTGTTTCGAGACTCCAAAAGCAGCGGCCGAAACGAAAGGAAGTATGGCAAAATAAGAGAGACAAACCAACAAAAGAAGAGAGAGAGACTCGCGCTTCCAACGGACAAAGATCTAATCCGGGTACAAAAGGAAGCAAAGCGAGCTCCTCAGAACGAAATAAAAGGGAAAAATCTTGGGAACCGAGATAAAACGATTTAGCACCAGACGGTGCCCAGAAAGAGGAAGAAAAGAGAGAAACAATCCCTTGCTAACTAGCACTTTCCTCTTTGCAGCTAATTCCTCAAACAATTCTCTAGCTAGAGACCTTACCGGCTTTAGTGCATAGTAACACTGACACTCTAGCAAAGGCGGCGAGGCGGAACTTGGGTTTAAATAGAGTCCGGGCGCCACCCACAATTAATGCCAGCTGGCCAAAGAATCCGATTGTGGGCAAAACGATATTGTCCCAGACGAGAGAAACAAAGAAAGCTCGCCAGCCTCCAAAAACCATGACAGGACCCCCTCCTCTAAGGGACAGCTCCAGAAGTCCCTAAGGAACCCCGTGCGCGGAACTCAGAAATAAGCGTGGGATCCAGAATATCCCGAGAAGGGACCCAGCAGCGCTCCTCAGGGCCATATCTCTCCCAGTCCACAAGAAACTGGACCCCACGACCAACACGCCTCTCGGCAAGAATGCGGCGCACGGTGTAAACTGGCCCCCCCTCAACCATTCGCGGTGGCAGCGGGGGTGTGTCGGCAGGTGCCAGGACGCTAGTGCTAACCGGCTTAATCCAAGAGACATGGAATGATGGATGGATGCATAAAGATCTCGAGAGCTTTAACTGGACCGTGACTGGATTGATCTTCCGCACTATCTTGAACGAGCCAATATAGCGGGGCGCCAGTTTTCGGGATTCTACTTTCAAGGGGATGTCCCGGGTAGACAGCCAAACTCTCTGAACGACCCGATAAGATGGGGCCAAAAGATGCCTTCTATCAGCGGCGGATTTTTGTTTGAGCCCCGAGCGCACCAGAGAAGAACGGACCCTGGTCCAAACTGACCGACAGCGACGAATGAAATGGTTGACCGAGGGAACCTCGGAATCATTCTCAGTCTCGGGAAACAGTGGGGGTTGGTAACCCACCTGAGCTTCAAACGGGGAAAGACCCGTGGAGGAATTACTCAGCGAGTTATGGGAATACTCAGCCCATGCTAAAAATCGACTCCATGAGGATGGATTATCCGCCGCTAAACATCGAAGAGTGTTTTCCAAAGACTGATTAGTACGCTTAGTCTGCCCGTTAGTCTCTAGGTGGAACCCAGAAGAGAGACTCACCGTGGCCCCCAACTGCTTGCAAAACGCCCGCCAGAATCTGGCCATAAACTGAGGGCCTCGGTCTGAGACAACATCTTGCGGAAGCCCATGCAGCCGGAACACATGGTTAACCACAAGAAGGGCCATCTCCCGCGTTGAAGGCAGCTTAGGTAGCACAAGAAAATGAGTGGCCTTAGAAATATGGTCAACCACGGCCAGGATGACCGTGTTGCCGTCAGATACAGGCAGCCCAGTGACGAAATCCAGCGCGATATGCATCCAAGGGCGCCTGGGAACGGGCAATGGTCGCAGCAGACCAGAGGGAGGGAGGTGGGAAGTTTTGTTCCTGGAGCAGATGCCACAGGCAGCAACAAATTCCCGAATATCCCTCATCATACCCGGCCACCAAAAACGTCGGGCCAGGAACTGCTTAGTCCGATGGGCCCCCGGGTGTGCAGCCAAGCGGGAAGAGTGTCCCCACTGGAGGCCCTGTGGCCTAACTCTAGGCGGGACAACCAAACAGCCAGGAGGCTCCCCCCCAGGACCGGGATCGGCTTTCAAAGCCTACTGAACCACCGCCTCAATCTCCCATTGAATGGGCACCACAATCTGAGCAGCCGGAATAACTGGCTCTGGGGTAGGATCGTGGTCAGAGCGGGCATAAATCCGCAACAAGGCGTCAGGCTTAATGTTTTTAGAGCCAGGGCGGTAGGTCAGCGCAAAATCAAAGCGGTTAAAGAACAATGACCACTGCGCCTGCCGGGAATTATGTCGCTTAGTTTACTGAATATACTGGAGATTTTTATGGTCTGTCCATACCACAAAAGGGTGCTCAGCTCCCTCCAACCAGTGGCGCCACTATTCAAGCGCCAACCTGACCGCCAATAACTCCCGGTCACCAATGCTGTAATTCCGTTCGGCGGCAGACAAAGACCGGGAGAAGTATGCGCATGGGTGTCGCTTATTATCCCAACGAGGGCACTGGGACAAAATAGCACCCACGCCAACCTCCGAAGTATCCACCTCCACCACAAATGGGAGGGAGGGATCGGGCAAAACCAGAATGGGCTCTGAACTAAAACGTTTCTTTAATTCCTGAAAGGCACCATCAGCTGCTGGAGACCAAAAAAACGCTGAGGAGGCATTCTTCCTGGTGAGCGCAATAATGGGGGCAGCAACCGCGCTAAAATTATAGATAAACCTCCTATAAAAATTAGCAAAGCCCAAGAAGCATTGGACCTCCTTAATACTTTGAGGGGCAGGCCAATTCCTGACCGCAGCCACCTTGTCCGGGTCCATGCAGACCGACCCCTTGGAAACAATAAAGCCAAGGAACGAGACAGTTTGGGCGTGGAAAACACATTTCTCGGCTTAGACAAAAAGCTTGGCATGTCTGACATGTTGTTTATGCTCTGAGAGTGTTGAAGAAAAATCAAAATGTCGTCAAGATAAACGAAGACGAATTTCTCCAACATCTCTCGGAGGATGTCATTAACGAGTGCCTGAAACACCGAGGGGGCGTTAACTAATCCGAACGGCAAGACCAAATATTCATAGTGCCCGTCATGAGTGTTAAATGCCGTTTTCCATTCGTCCGCCTCCCGAATGAGAACCAAGTTATAAGCATTATGGAGATCTAGCTTCGTAAAAAATGACGCCTCCTGCAGACGTTCAAACGCGGAATTCATTAACAGAAGGGGGTATCGGTTTTTAATGGTGATCTTATTCAAACCCCTATAATCAATACAGGGTCTCAGACTGCCATCCTTTTTTCCCAAAAAAAAAAAACCCCGCTCCGGCAGAAGACGTGGACGGCCGGATAAAACCATTAGCGAGAGCTTCCTGAATGGCCTTATGCTCAGGCCCTGACAGTGAGTATAGCGAACCCCTAGGAGGAGTAGTACCAGGGTAGAGATTGATCTTGCAATCATACGGACGATGGGGAGATAACGTCGATGCTCGTTGTTTACTAAAAACTTCAGCGAGATCAGCAAAATCATTAGGAACATTAGACGGCAAACTAAAGTTCAGGGTGGCCCCAAATTCCTCACCCTGCTCAGAATCTAATGTCTTGGTGACTGATTCAGAGTTGAAAAAATCCTCTAAAAGGTAATCGTCCTCTGGCTGTCGCCAATCAAATTGAGGATCCCATTCCAACCCCTCCTCTGCACCTTTTTCTAGATTAGGAGGGTATGGTGAGACAACCTCCTCACACTCGCTCCAGGCATCAGCCTGCCCCATAGCTTGATGTCTGGGAAAACAAGTTTCATTCTCTCTACAATGAGACCTACAATTGGTGCCCCAGTGGATGATAGGATTATTCTGTTCCCCCCAAATGATGCAAGATCTATGTTCCCGTAACCAAGAATGCCCTAAAACAATGGGAAAAGCAGGAGAACTGATAATAAAAAACCGAACCTTCTCAGAATGGCCACCAAAGGAAATGAACATATTTAGCGGTTCAGAAACTTTGGTTAGAACTCCAGTACCAAGCGGGCGACCGTCCAAAGTTCTGACAGAGCGTGGCTGTGAAAGAGGAATGATGGGAACGGAGTGCCTCCTAGCCCACTCAACATCCATGAAACAATTTACAGCGCCCGAATCCACGAACGCTTCGATAATAACTCTCTTGCTCCCCACAGTCAGTTCAACAGGGATTAGTGTTTGGAAGGGAAATTGGGTCTGCCCCTCTAGCGCACCCCAAACCGCGAGAGGGGTTTCCCGTTTCCCTTGGAGCTTCGGGCAACGTGGACGGGTATGACCCGGCTTATTACAATTAAAGCAGATTATTCTTCTGCGAGTATGTTTGTGAGTCTGACTCTCAAACGAGCTATCAAATTGCATGGGCTCAACCGGAGTAGAATTTTCAGTGGGTGGAATAGGAGCCGCACACTCGCCGCTAGCAACTTTGGCCCCATTGTCAGCAAGCGGCAATCTGTTGAGCTTCTCCCTGTTACGTTCGCGGATGCGATTGTCAATTCGCACGGCAGTGCGAACCAAAGAATCTAAAGTCGAACAGGGCTCCAATGTTGCCAACGCGTCTTTTATCTCCTCAGTGAGAGCATGACTGAATACAGTCATAAGAGGAGCCTCCGGCCAGCCTGTCTCTGTGGCCAGAGAGCGAAATAAGACAGAGAACTCTGCGGCACTTTCTTTGCCCTGTTTAATGTGCATCAAACATGTAGCCGCGTCCTGACCACAAACATCTTGATCAAATACTGACACCATCTCCCTAACAAGAGCCTCCACAGAATTTACGACTGGTGAATTAGATCTGATAAGTGGGCCGACCCAAGTGAGTGCTGTGCCAGCCAACAGGGATAGTATAAATGCCACCTGAGAATCCTCATTAATAAATCATGACGGCTGAGCCTTAAAAAATATCTCACATTGGGCGATGAAATCCTTACATTTTCCGGCCTCACCGCTATATCTTTGGGGCAATTCTAACTTCGGTTCCCGGGGAAGGTGTGGTGCTTGTGCAACATTTTGTGAAACTTGTGTAGACAGGGATCTAATACTCTCGGTCAAGCTTAACAGAACGCTCTCCTGTTTCTGAAGCGAATTCTCCTGAAGGCGGAGCCTCTCAGCTAAACCAGCCTGCTGATTGCCCAGGCTGGAGAGCCCTTTGCCGAAACCAGACAGCATGTCTTGCTGGCTGGTAACAGCCCTTTTAATCTCAGCCACCGCTGATGTCTCCATGTGAGCTAGAGTGTACTGTGATGGCTGGTGTTTCGAGACGTCAAAAGCAGTGGCTGAAACGAAAGGAAGTCCAGCAAAATAAGAGAGACAAACCGACAAAAGGAGAGAGAGAGACTCGCGCTTCCAACGGACAAAGATCTAGTCCGGGTACAAAAGGAAGCAAAGCGAGCTCGACAGAATGGAATGAAAGGGAAAAATCTCGGGAACCGAGATAAAACGATTTAGCACCAGACGGTGACCAGAAAGAGGAAGAAAAGAGAGAGAGATTCCCTTGCTAACTAGTACTTTCCTCTTTGCAGCTAATTCCTCAAACAATTGTCTAGCTAGAGACCTTACCGGCTTTAGTGCATAGTAACACTGACACTCTAGCAAAGGCGGCGAGGCGGAACTTGGGTTTAAATAGAGTCCGGGCGCCGCCCACAATTAATGCCAGCTGGCCAAAGAATCCAATTGTGGGCAAAACGATATCGTCCCGGACGAGAGAAACAAAGAAAGCTCGCCAGCCTCCAAAAACCATGACAACGCCCATCTGGCTTGAGTAGAGGAGGGGGCCCACTGGGCTTTGGGCAGAGGGGTGGGTGCCGAGGTCAGGAATGAAGGCTTGCCCACTGGAATAGACATTTGGGCTTTGAACAAAGGCTTGCCTTGGGGCATGTGGTGTTGGAGCAAGGGATGAAGGCTTGCCCACTGAAGAAGGCACTGGGGTTCTGGATCAAGGCCTTTACTGCCACTAGAGTGGCCGTGGGCACCTGGTATGAAGGCCTGTCAACTACCACTGGAATAGCTTCGGGTACCTAGTGCAAAGACCCAACCACTGCTACTGGAATGGCTGCGGGCAGCTGGCACAAAGGCACATTCGTGGCCACTCATGCGGCAGCTGGCATCTGACATGCAGGCCCACTCACTGTCACTGGAGTTGCCGCGGGCACCATGAAGGTCTGCCATAGGAGGCAGACCACCAACAGGATTATGAGAGGTTGACAAGACACCTGCAGGATCTCGACCGAACAGCGGAACACCCACCAGATTGGGTGGCAGAACACCCACAGGATCAGGACTGATCAGAAGAGCACGTACAGGTTCTGGGCTGGGCGGCAGAATGCGCTGTGAATCTGGACCTGGCAGTCATACACCCACAGGACGCCTGACTTGCCTCAGACTCTCCCACGAGGATCCCTTGAAAATGGACAGCCTAAGTGGGATGAGGGAGATCTGCTGGTTCTGTGTGTGGCTAGACTGTTCTGTTACAATTTGCAGAAGTAGGAATCACACTTACATTTCAGATGAAGCTGTTTGGCTTCTTAAATAAACAAGATTGGAGAAGTTTACATATCTGATTAACAATGAATGCAGAAACACAAATGCACAGCAGAGGTAGAGGCTAAAAGTCTGGGAAAGGGAACAAGGGGAAGACGAAAAGCAGGAACTTAAGTACACAAAAACAATAATTAACAATGAGGGAGAACAGGTGTGCACAGGAGAGGAACACAGGGAGGGGTAACAAACAAGACAGTGATAAATAATGATATTCATTATTAACAAACAGAAACCAAAATTGACACAAACAGCTAGACTGCAGTCAAAACAATTAAAAAGGGGAATGGGACATTAAACTTCAACAAAAAGTTGGTTTGGTGTATAATGGTTTTTGATTATACTTTGGAAATTTTCATTGAACTCGTACAATAATGAGTAATGATTGAAAGTGGAAAACTAGCTGCATAACCTCTAGGAGAGACAAGGAGAGAGTCATTCGAATTTTGGAAAATGACGCCGTTCATTTCCTTCTATGTAGGAAGTAGAATGTGAGTGAGAATGAGAATGAAACCTGCAGACATTGTTGGGTTGGATTATTTCAGACAGTCATCTAGTTGGCAAGATCTGTATGATTATACAGTACTACACAGTACAACACTAATTATGGCTATGCTTCCAGAACACTTGTATCTCACTTTGCTGTGGCTTTTCATTTTTTCCTCTCAAGGTGTGAACCTGTTATTCAGTTCACTTATCTGCCTCCACAAAAGAAAATTTGACATATTTCCAGTAGTACTGCAAAACTTACAATGCCTTTGGCAGTGTCATGCTGACAGCAAAATGGTTGGGTTTTAAGAGAGAAATTAAATATACTGCTGAAATGCAGAATATTTCCACACAGGAGTTTGATTCTGGCTTCAAAATTTTAACTTGATGTCGTGCTGCTGTTAAATATTCCTAAAGGCAAGTGAAGATCATAATAAACATTAACTGAAGGAAACATACTTAGTTTGATTAATATGATCTCACTTTTGACACTTACAAATTTATCATATTTTTCTGACATCTCAAGAGGAAGTCTTTCAACTCTTTTCATAGTGCTAAAATCTATGTTATGCTTGGTTCAACTAGTAGAATTTTCTCCACAATCAATGTACATAAGAAGAGAATTGTGTTTCTCTATTATGTTATGGCACGAGGGTCTTCCATTCTTGGGCAAATCTGGGAGCTTATTAAGTCCTAAAATATGTCCCTCATGAATTGAAAGTGCTCTTGCAATAAATTCAAAGATTAATTTGTTCTGAACACACTGTTCAGAGATTAATTCAACACAATGTGTTGCAGGGCCTCTTGTTATCCCACTCTGTTCCAATCCATGTTCTGCTCATGTTCAGTTTAAAAAAAATTGGTATTCACACGAATGTTTGAACCCAAGGTTTCTCAGCAAAACATTGTCTGTAGCATCACACTGCCTCCACCAGCTAGCCTTCTTCCCACAATGCGCACTGGCGCCATATATTTCCCCAGGTAAACAACACACATACATTCGGCAATCCACATGATGTAAAAAAAAAAGTGATTCAGCAGTCCAGGCCACCTTCTTCCATTGCTCCATGATTGAGTTCTGACGTTCACATGCCCTTTGTAGTTGCTTTCGACAGTGGGCAGAGATCAACACGGGCACTGTGACTGATCTGTAGCTACACTGCCCCATATGCAGCTTACCCAGCTGCAGTGCAGTGTGTTCTGACACCAGTCTATCATAGTCAGCATTAACTTTCTCAGCAATTGTGCTACATTAGCTGTTTTGTGGGATTGGACCAGAGGTGCTAGTTTTTCCTCCCCACATGCATCAATGAGCCTTGAGTGCCCATGATCGAGTCACCGGTTCACTGGTTCTCTTCCCTTGGACCACTCATATCCGGTACTACTTCTTTCCTGAAGACCTGCCATCACTATTTGGTGCTTATCATTGTCATTCAGATCATCATTGTCATTCAGATCTTTACGCTTGCTCATTTTTCCTGCTTCCAACAGATCAACATCAAGAACTGACTGTGCACTTGCTGCCTATTCACTTGCCCATCAATGCAAAAAGGCAAGGAAAGCTATCCCAAGGTACTGTGGCACAAGTGACTGAGATTTTTAATGATATTTAATACTTAAACAAAGAATGTGTTATAACACACAGTGTATCGTACCCTGCTGTAGCTGCATTTATCAGTTGGAGTGCCCACTCTGATACACACACACACACACACACACACACACACACCAGAAGTCTGCGTGGAGTGGTGGACCGTGGCAGAGTCAGCGGTGGCCACATCCACAGTGCAGTGGTGGGCGGCAGTAGGGAAAGTTTTGCAGATGCAGGGTGGTCGCTGATTAATTTAAAATTTTTTTGCGGATGTGGCATGGCTGTGGTGTTCAGCCTTGCGAAGGGAACGTGTTGCGGAGAATAGCCAATTTTGCATGGTTTTTCATTAAAATCTGGTCATTTTATCATTTAATACTGGTAATTTAATGTTTCACGGACATCTATGAGATATACAAGAAAATACAAAGTGGATGTGATAAAGCTTCTTTCCCTACCTTACTACTTATTCTATATATACAAAGCATACTCTAGATATTACACATTAAAACTTGTGGCTAGAGACAGGGTGTTATCCTTGTAGAAGACTGAGCTAGCTAGCTAGCTAGATGTCTAAACAGTCAGACAGCTTATGTGGGTTTAGGGTGGCAAACTAGCTAGCTAGCATATCTCCTCTAAAATGTCAGAATTTTTTTTTTTTTTTTACTAAAGGGATGGCCTTAGCAGCGTGTCTGTGTAGTTTTACTTTTGAATGTAGGGCTAACTAACGCTCAGATAACTAATTTTCGCCATAAACAATTGATTGCATGCGTACAATAAGGATGACGTACCTGTCTCTAGCCACTCTTGTATTTTCATAGAATTGTTATACATCCAAACTGTTTGATATCTGAGATAGATGTAATGCAGATGACATACGGCTGCGCAGCAAGAATTTGTGGCTGCTGTGCAGCCGCAGATCTCATTCCTTACAGTACATGTGGATGCAGCACAGCTGTGGATTTAACTCTTGCAGCTGCGCTGTGCCTGCAGATATATTTTAATAGTACATTACGGATGCAGTGTGGATGTGGATAGCAAATGGTGTTTGAGGAACAGCTGTGGATTATAATTTTTTGGCCACGCAGACCTCTGACACAGACACACACACACACACACTCACACACACACACACGCGTGGTTTTTTTTTCTTTGTCTTGTATGCTGAATTGCTGAATGTGGTGTGCAATGTTACAACATGACCTCTGTGTAGTGTTTTTTTTTTTGTTCTTAGTTTTTTCTGTTCTCTAATTTTAGAAGTGTGTGGCTGTTGTCATTTTGTATTTTGTATTGGAAATAAAATGGAATTTAAAAAATACCTCGTGCAAATAAATAAATAAATAAATACTTGCACAGCATGTTCAAGTTCATAAATAAATGTATTTATATCAGAACATTATAATTATGTGCAAGGGCAACATGAAATTCAGTTGAGTGTCTACTTCCAGTTTTTAACCTCTTTAGTGTCTATATACATCCTGTTTCATTTTTGGTTTTTAACAGTACCAAAATCCTGTTTCACTGACCATTTAAGCATCTGAGAAATTAGAATGTCCATATTCAATGTCTACTAAATAATAAATATGCTATTTCTGTTTTCATACGCGCAGTGCAGCACCTGACTATCCTGGAAGTGCGTGGCTGCATATGAAAGAGCTCATTTGGCTTCTCACAGAACCAGGTCAATCTATTCTCAGAGGAAATGCAAAATGGCAACTTCCCCACACCCCTTGTAATGTGTCTTTTGGGAAGTCCCCAAACAAACAAGAAAGCAGAACTCTGATGGAAATGTGTAATTTTGTAAATGTTGAAGTGAATATCCTCAGAAATCTGAACTCTACTCTTCAATCAAATCATCTTCAGTGACGCTTGTTCTCTAATTTTCTGAGAATACCAGCCATACACTACAGGCCAAAAGTTTGGGGCCACCCTCAAATTTTTAAAAAAATCACACATCAACTGTTCTTTTCTTATTTTTTGCACATGAAATGACTTCAGCTCATAAAATATAGGAAGCCAGCAGGTGTTGGGTGAATTCCAAACCTCAGACCACATTTTAAAGCTATCTTGACTGATTGATCACCACAATGTTTTACAATTGAATTCCAATGCCTTTGTGTTACATGATTTTATGTCACTAGGACGTGAACAATTTTATGTAACAAGAAGGCATGCTGTATAAATGCCTTCCCCAAAACCAAGGGGTCACATTGCACTTTGTGCACCATTAAAAATCTGAGGGTGGCCCCAGACTTTTGGCCTATAGTGTATATTCAAAAAATTAATTAAAAACAAATGTGCAAAGAAAATATTTATTGACTGTGCCGATTGATATTTCAAGGTATTGAGAGGAGATATTAATTTGGGACTTTAAATTACAACTCCAATTCCGAAATAGTTGAGACGAAGTGTAAATTGTGAATAAAATCGTAATGACCTTCAGATCACATGAGCCAATATGTTATTTACAATTGAACATAGATAACATTTCAACTGTTGAAACTGAGACATTTTACATTTTTATCCACAAAATGAGCTTATTTCAAATTTTCTGGGTGCAACAGGTCTCAAAAAAGTTAGGACACAGGCAAAAAAGGGCTGTAAAAGCAATTAATATAAAAGAGAATCAGCTGAAAGAACATTTAGCGAGTAATTAAGTTAACTGGCATCAGGTGTGTAACATGATTGGATATAAAAGGGATGTCTTAGAGAGGCTGAGTCTCTCAGAGGTAAAGATGGCCAGAGACTCTCCAACCTGTGAAGGCTTGCATAAAAAAATTGTGGAATATTTTAAAAATAATGTTCCTCAACGTCAAATTGCAAAGGCTTTGAAGGTCTCATCATCGACAGTGCATAACATCATTAAAAGATTCAGAGAAACTGGAAAAATCTCTGTGCGTAAGGGACAAGGCCGAAGACCTTTACTGGATGCCTGTGATCTTCGGGCCCTCAGACGCCACTGCATCACTCACCGGCATGATTCTGTCATTGACATTACTAAATGGGCCCCGGAATACTTTAAGAAACCACTGTCTGTAAACACAGTTCGCCGTGCCATCCACAGATGCCACCTAAAACTCTATCATGCAAAAAGGAAGCCATTGTTGAGCATGATCCAGAAGCGCCGCCGTGTTCTGTGGGCCAAGGCTCATTTAAAATGGACTGTAGCAAAGTGGCAAAGTGTCCTGTGGTCAGACGAGTCCAAATTTGACATTCTTGTTGGAAATCATGGGCGTCATGTCCTCTGGGCTAAAGAGGAGAAAGACCACCCCTCCTGTTATCAGCGTTCAGTTCAAAAGCCAGCATCTCTGATGGTATGGAGATGCATTAGTGCATATGGTGTGGGACACTTGCATGTTTTAAAAAGCACCATGAATGCTGAAAGGTGAAAAAGGTTTTAGAGCAACATATGTTCCCCTCCAGACGACATCTATTCCAGGGAAGGCCTTGTTTGTTTTAGCAGGACAATGCAAAACCACATACTGCAGCTATTACAACAGCATGGCTTCGTAGTAGAAGAGTCCTTGTGCTGAACTGGCCTGCCTGCAGTGCTGATCTTTCACCGATTGGGAACATTTGGCGCATAATTAAACGAAAAATACATCAAAGGAGACCAAAAACTCTCCAGCAGCTGGAAGCCTGTATTAATCAAGAGTGGGGCCAAATTCCAATGGCTAAACTCAAGAAACTTGTCTCCTCAATGCCTAGACGCCTCCACTCTGTGTTAAAAAGAAGAGGGGATGCTACACCATGGTAAACAGGCCCCTGTCCCAACTTTTTTGAGACCTGTAGCAGCCATCAAATTTGAAATGAGCTCATTTTGTGGATAAATTGTAAAATTTCTCAGTTTCAACATTTGCTATGTTATCTCTGTTCTATCGTGAATAAATACTGGCGGGTGTGATTTGAAAGTCTTTGCGTTTTGATTTTATTCACAATTTACACCTTGTCCCAACTATTTCGGAATTGGGGTTGTAGAATTAAACCTAGAGCAGTGATTTGAAAATAATCAGTCTGGCATTATGTTGGAAACAACACAACGCCACACTACATGATGTTGTCACCACATTAATTTTATTGATTATTCAAAACAAACATCTCAATTTCGATCTTGAAACATACTTCAAAAACACTGGGGCAGTGGGGCAGTATTTACCACTTTTATGTTGCCATTTTTCACAATACTGAAGACACAGTGACCTCCATTAGGGACAAGCAAAGACCACAGACAAGCCAGGTCTGCACACGCATCTTCTTCAGTATGCACCCATGCCAGGCGGCTTCGCGTAGTCTTGTAGGTATGTGCATTGGCATCCCTTGCGCGATACGCTGTAAAATACGGAACAAGCGTAATATGATTCGTAGGCGTACGTGCATGGTTTTGCGGTAGCAAACAGTAGGGCAGCTTGAATGAAGATAATAATTCGCACGTTTTGCTTCAATAATTAATATTATTCTGCTACGACAAACAGTGAGAGCAACACCGGTCGAGAGCACAAAAAGGCAACGTTTTCAAGCAAAAATATAGAGTCGTCCACAACTGCTGGTTGTGCGGTGAAGAGCAGCTAAACTGGCTTTGACGCGCTGACTGTAGCCTACTACCACGCATCAGACTGAGCATTAACTGTAAGGCTGAACAGAAGTTTATTTATTTATTTATTTATTACTTTTTTTGCGTGAACTAAATGGCAAATTCGTTCTGATGTCCATCATAATAAATGAGCAGACACACTACGTTGGCAGCGGAGGACAGTAATGTCACGGTCTTGTCGGAAATATATTGCTCTAGGAGGCTCTTTTAATACTGTAGTTGTGGTCGATGTTCACAACGAAGTCTATCCCCCTCCCCTATACTTCCCTCCATGGCTAAAATATAGCTGCACCATTCACAACACCCGGAAGGGTGGCACTTTGCGTGATATTAGTTATGCGCCCTTTGCGTCATTTGCTTCGTTTCATGTCTAGTTAGCTAACAAGTCGTCAGACCGGGGAATTCAGGGCGTTTGGATCAAGGTTTTTGAAGTTTCTTCTCAGGCATTTTAGCCTGTCGAAGTTCTAAGGTGAGTTTGCCGTGTTAGATGCGTGATATAAGGGGAATTTGTGATCATTGAATGGTCAATCTTAAACAGAAGCTGACGTTCGCTAGCCTACCTGCGAAAACGTTCCGCGAGAATTTGCTTGGGTATCTCTGATCGGAACACGGGAAACTAGCTTTGGGGAATATAAGTTTGTAAGTAAGTGGATTCACGCATAGAGTAATTTTTAGCGGATTGAAAGACACGATTTGCTGTAAAGGTTTAACCAACACGCGAAAAATGAAAACTCATGTAGCGATTTGATATGAGTCCACTGTTTCCTTGGGTGTCATTGGCGCAGGTAGCTGCTGTGCAAGAATTTAATATGCCGACGTCTTGGTGTCGCTCGTCTTGTATT
Organism: Gymnothorax javanicus; assembly: GCA_029692085.1. Lineage (NCBI taxonomy): Eukaryota > Metazoa > Chordata > Actinopteri > Anguilliformes > Muraenidae > Gymnothorax > Gymnothorax javanicus. The sequence continues at coordinate 36,938,299 of CM056201.1, forward strand.
CGACGATTTGCCTATCAGTGAGAATCGCAAGGATTTCACTAGTGGATTTTCACGGAAAGGTGTGAACATATATGCTCGTTCAGTTAACAGTTTGCCAAACTTCACTTTATTTAAAGTTGTGTTATGGCAGGCATGAGTGACATGCTGGAAGTAGCCACTTTCTGCGGTTTCTAAGGTCAGACAGTTCAGGACAAACAAAATGTTTTGCAATTGTTGGGTAAAATATGCCGAGAATTTTTTTTCCCCATTTTTTCCTCATAAAAAAAATTCGCGGAGTCCTAATAAAGCATGATGTATCTCGGTTCATGTAAAGATCCGAACGTTATGAATTAATGAGAGTAAGATTTCATATTCCTGTATTCTGTTCATTATCACCGAAACAAGGCCTGTGTTGTATTTCTAATGGGTAGCCATCGTTGTCCAATTTTAGGTGGTGAGAACGTTTGTTGCTTTTGCCATGCTAGTTTGCAAATTATAATGTTAGGTGGGCATTAAATCCTGCTATCCAGTTTTCTATTAGTGTTCGTGATCCGCAAGAAATTCATCAACTCCGGTGGACGAGTCCTGTTTTTATCTTATGAATTCCTCTCCGGTGTTCTGTTTGTGGTGCAATACTATGTAAATGTATGTAAATCTTGAATATGAATGAATAACCTGAAAGGAAAAATTTGAATTGACGGGAAAAAAACTCCAAACCCAAGAACAAGAACCACACGATTACAACAGCGCCTTTGCAATCTGTTGCACAATGGACGGAACAATGTGAAATTGCTGACTTTGTAAATTGCTGTGCCTCTTAGTGGCTTGTCTGCTAGTATGCGCCTGTGCCACAGTCCTCACTCAATCTGTGTGTGTATTTTTTTTTTTTTCGCAGTGTCTACAGATACGGCAGTTTTTATTGGTACGGCAGTAGATTTGAAGGGATTAGGATGAGGGTTAGGGGAAGGGTTAGGTTAGGGTCAGGGTGAGGTTAGAGCAGGGTTTGAAATTGGGACTGCCGCACTTCTCCACATTGAAATGCATTGGAAAACTGCCGTACCCATAGCAACTGCCTTTTTTTACCTTTGTCAGAACACAGAGAATATAATGGCCTGCGCAGAGACCAGCAAACAGAAAGGGGTGGGGATTACATTTTCTTTGGATATGGGTTGCAATTCTGGACTGTGCGTCTTGTGGCACCGTAGTCCAGGTGCAGGCCAAATCTGGACTGTGGCAATTCCACCTTTGCCATTATAAGGTTGAACTGTTGCTGAGGGAGGGTGCATTTTCTTTTCAAAGGGCATCCTTTATATTCATGGCTCATGCGTGACTCCCAAAAGCCAGCGGCGGCTCTAAAACTGGGAATTGGGGAGGGCACAGATACATCCCTTTTTCTTGGCAAGTTCTCAATCATTTTCCTTTATTGACGTGTTTTCCAATTATCGTAATTGGCAACTGAAGACACGGTTTCTCTCCATATGCAATCTAACAATGATGAAATCATGGGCTAAATTCAGTAGGCTACAGTGGCGAAGCCAGAACTGAGAATTGGGTGCACAAAATATCCGTTCAAAACAATTATTAGTCCTTTCCTGTTTTCAGTCATTTTCATAATTAACAGAAGGTTCACTCTGAGAGCCCTCCACACTTAACAGGTGCTGCTTGTTCTCCCTAATTAGGTAAGACTACAGTCATTCATCTGGAAGCGTATTTGCTGTATTTAAATCAACGTTGTTCAAAATTGCATACCTGTCGACTCTCAAGCAAACAGCTTGAGCTGCAGGCTTTTTATAGCCTATTTAACTGCCGAGTGCCACTTTTTTTTTTTTTATCAACCACGCAATACCGAGAGTGAAAGGCAATATTTCATTGGAATGCGGACCAGTTCAATCAACGCGAAGCATTGGCCTATTATTAAGTAAATTATTTTTCTGTACTGAATTTTGCCCATGATTTCATCGCTATTAGATCGCATATGGAGAGAAACCGTGTCTTCAGTTGCCAATTACGATAATTGGAAAATGCATCAATAAAGGAAAATGATTGAGAACTTGCCAGGACTAAAAGGGACGTGTCTGTGCCCCCCCCAATTCCCAGTTATAGAGCTGCCACTGCCAAAAGCCAATTGGTTGCTTACTCGTTGATATGACTGCTGCCTGAGATGAGCAGTCTGCTAACTTAAAGGGCATTTCATATGAAAATTGGGATTTCCAAGTATTTTACTTTTTTTTTTCATGGAGTGAACCTTCAACTGTTCATTAACAATTACTGTGGTTACAATAAAGACTTCAGCACGTGTATGTATAAAGTCGCTCTATTGGTGAGCCTATGGTGACAGATGTCAGTGGAAGGATTCAGGTTAGAGCCATGCAGCTTTACTAAGCCCTTGCTATTGAGTACTGAGCTACAATCTGGGAATCATTCACTGTGAGACCTTTCAAATGCGTTTACTTTCCATTTTTGAACAAAATTTTCACAAACTCTAATTAAGGATTCAGTTCTCATGAGTCATAGTGACAGATTCAACTTGAACTGTGATGTAGCTTGTGCATCATGGGTTTTCCTGATTGAGACGGCCTTTTTATGAACACAACAGCATTGTGCAATAGTGCAACCTCAGCTTGCGGCTGTATTGCATGAATGCCTTTGCTGAAGTGCACAGATATCCTATTTTATCCCAGATTAAGTGCTCTTGTCTCCCCTTGTAATTTAAAATTACAGAGGAGGCTAAACTTGAAGTTTCACTTGCTTAGATCTCTGGCTCAAAGGCCTACATCTGTTTGGGGTGTGAAAGTTGTAATTGGATGCCATTGCGAAGTTTGTTTTTTTTTTTTGTCAGATTCACATTTCCACTGTTTTGTTACGATTATAGGTGGAATTTAATTTTTTTTTCTTTGAAAATTAGGCATTACATTTGAGTTTTTTTTTTTTTTTTGTTTTTGTTTTTTGTTTGTGTTTTGGTTCATCTGTCATCTGCATTTGCATGCCCGATATTTTCGATTGCTGTGCAAATTTCAAGAATTTCGCCTAAATTCTGACCGTAATGAAGTAATCCTCTTTATTTCACCTTCTCTGTGCTTTCCTTATGGTAAGGACCAGTAATTTAGATGCTAGGCATTCTTGGGAGGTGCAGGGCTGGTGATGTTAATTTGCCTATTTTGCATTATCTCACCAGTCTCCCTGCAAGAGTCAGGACTGTCATGGTCTGTTGTGTGTGCCATCACAGACTCTGATGCAGGTCACTGCACCAAGGGTGAGACCTTCATCAGAATGATCTGAGAGACCTTCATCAGAATGCTCTGCAGAGGCAGATCATAATGATCACAATGATTGAAAAAGCTTGTAATTTGCCAGCAGGGGGGACTTGGGAAAGAGTGGAATGTTTATCTTGTTTTCAGTGATTATTTGAGCCTTGAAAACAACTTTGAGGAAAACTGTTAATTCATTTTTTTTTTAATTCACGCCTGGAAGTACATTAAAAAATAGCCTCATTTCAGCTGTAAGAATGCAACTTCACATTCGGAGTTTGGAGGTGGTGGGAACATCTAACAGCAGGTACAGACAATGCACCCAGCGAATCATTTTAGTTACGCGAGTCATTTTGATAGTAGAGGGGCCCATCTCTATTGTACTGAGTGGCAGTACAGAATACTTCCCCGTCCTGCTCTATTTATTGATTCAGTATGTTTCCTCAAAAACAAGGCGCATGTAGTATCTAAACTCGACGACTTTTCTTCTGGTGAATTTGTTCCTCTTTCACTGCAGTCAAATCCTATCGATGGCAGTGGAGTTGTACGGCGTGGGGCCTTGGGCTCGCAGCCAAAAGGTTGAAGGTTTTATTCCTCTGGTAAGACATTGTGTTGTTCCCTGAAGCAAGGAAATGTACCCGAGTTGCTTCAATATATCAGATATTCAGCTATGTTGATGGATGCTGTGTGTGAAAGCAGTTTTCCTTTGGATTAGAGTGTCTACTATGAAGATTCATAAATGAATTGATTTACGTTCAATGACCCCATTTCTGACTGACCACACAATAGTTGTATCCCAGCAACAATTTATATGACAATATGATACTCACCTGGTTGAAAAACTATCGAGGCATTTAGAAAAATAATTTGCCACGCCTATGTAATTGGCATCAGTTAGTCCCCCGACCACCCAAAGTGTAGGTCAGTGGACTTTTTATTTTGGCGTGTTCTGTTTGTGCGTGTGGGCATCGGTCATAGGCGGGGCACTTTGGTGGTCTGTTTTCATTTATTTATTTATTTATTTTTTGCACAAAGTTTCAGAGTATATAGTTTATCAGTTCGTATGTGGGTTTTTGGAGATGTGTTTGTTCAAACGTAATGATTTCATATTTTACCATTCCTGCTCTAAGATCTTGCCATTTTGTTGTTGTTATTGCAATTTGAAGCATCAGTCTTGGAACTGTAATCTGTTCAAAGTAAAACAGGAATTTTTGCTGGCTAGATTAAGCTAGCATAATTCTTCTTAAAATTTTGGGTTGGCAAACCTTTCATTTTAACACACTTTTCATTATTCTAAATATGCCCTTATGTACATCTACTTATGTACCTGTTTTCTGAAAGTATTCAGACCCCTTCACTTTTTTTCTCATTTGTTTTGTTGCAGTCTTACGCCCAAAATCATTTAAAGGGGACCTATTATGCTGATCCTTCTTTTAATACATATTAGTAATGTTATAATGTTAATTGTCCATACTCAACCTCTAAAAAGTTTCTAAGCATAAGATGCAGAGGTTTTGTCTTAATCCAAGAACGTGATTTCGTGAACGTGATTTCCTCTCTAAACAGCTCCTCCCGGGATCTTCGCGAGATCTGGGCAAAACCTGATGTCAGGTTGTGCCGTCCAATTAGTCCAGACCTAGCCAGAGCCAATCACGGCGCTGGACCTGCCCACACCGGAAACTATTCTAGCAGGCACTAACAACGGCAGATCATACTATGCCTTAGTAGCGTCTACACTTTTGGAAATGCAAAAGAAGAACCGCAGATCATTTGAGGTGCAGTTTTGTCAGTATCTCTCCCAAAGCTGCTTGTCCGTTTACTTTTGGACGCGAAGAAAGACAACTATTTATCTTCCAAAAAAGGAAGCCACCAGAAATCAGTGAGTAGCTTTTTTTGTTTGCTGGCAGCAAACAGCCACGGCCAAAGGGAACGTTAGCTGTTTGTGCTCAGCATTTCACCAAAGACGGCTTTGTTAATAAAGGATAATTCGACACAGGATAAGCGTTTCAGCTGCTTCTCAAACCTGAAGCAGTTGCATTGATCAAGCGCTCGGAGCCACATGCTGTAAGTAACGATATAACAGCAAATAATGTATGTGAAGCTAACGTGTTACGGGTGGCTAGCAGGACCGCCAGCGATAGTTGGCACTAACAACTGGCCTCAAACACAGGCTTTGTAAAATATCTGAAGATAAAGCCTGTATTGGTCGCGACTGTCTGTGACTCACAGACACAAAAGCTGTAAGTTGCTTTTACTGCATAAGCCAACCTGACGTGAAAGCCAGTTGATTGTGGCTGTAGCACAGCGGCTAACGTAGCCAAGTTACTGTTGCTAATGTTTGTGTCCTAAATATGCAAGAGTAATATCAGGGGGAATTCTACAGAAGGGTAGTGAACATAAACCTCATTTGAAGCTAACTTTTTATACTTTTTTGTAATTTAGATGCTTGGTACAACTGTCCACGGTAACGGAACTTGCAGTCTGTAAAACCTCTATTGCAAGGGTTTGTCTCTGTGGTTATGACCACTCGATTACCAGCTACTGCATGTTAGTTTGCGTGCCGCCGTGCTAATTAAAAATGCTCCTAGTTAACTTATAGGCAGTAATTCTGATCGGTATGCTTGTGTTACTTTGGTAAGCATCAGTGTGGCAGTTTCCGATTGTAGCCACTACAGTTGAAGCGGCTGCTCGTGATCACTTCACTTATCCATGACTGGGATCAGCCGGATCCCTATCACAAATATCTGGACTAGCTCTGATTCTACCATGAAAGCAATGCGAAACGCAGAAGCTCTACCGTGTCTGGTATAACAAAGGATTTCTCTGCACTACCGTGACATAATTTCATCCCCCTTTAGAAATTATTGTGGGTAATAAAAAGCCGAAAAAGGCGGAGATTAAATCGGTAATTCTTTCCTGTAGAAGTGATTGATTCGCTAGCTCCACATAAGCAACTTGTTCACGCTAACAGAGCTTACGGTCTGCAAAACCTGTATTATGTTCATAACATAACCGAGCGCTCTCTAGCTGTCGCGTACTATCCATAAAGCTGCTTTCACATCGGACGCGAAACGAATTTTTTGAGGGACAGATTACATTCAAAGTCAATACAAAGACTTGAATATACGCGTTATGGGCGTGTTAAGCAGCTTTCACACCGGACGCGAAACTAATTTTTCGCGCGACAGATTGGCTACATTCAAACTCAATTCAAAGACGTGAATACACGTTATGGGCGCGTTAAGCAGCTTTCACACCAGACGCGAAACTAATTTTTTGCGCAACAGATTAGCTACATTCAAAGTCAATGCAAAGACTCGAATACACGCGTTATGGGCATGTCAAGCCGCTTTCACACCGGACGCGAAACGAATTTTTCGCGCGACAGATTAGCTACATTTAAACTCAATGCAAAGACGTGAATATGCGCGTTATGGGCGCGTTAAGCAGCTTTCACACAGGACGTGAAACGACTTTTTTGCGTGACAGATTAGCTACATTCAAAGTCAATGCAAAGACGCGAATACACGCGTTATGGGCGCATTAAGCAGCTTTCACATCGGATACGAAACTAATTTTTCGCGCAACAGATTAGCTACATTCAAACTCAATGCAAAGATGTGAATACATGTTATGGGCGCGTTAAGCAGCTTTCACACCGGACGCCAAACAAATTTTTCGCACGAGAGATTACATTCAAAGTAAACGCAAAGACAATGCATTGACTTTGAATATGATCTGTCGCACGAAAAATTCTTTTCGCGTCCGGTGTGAAAGCGGCTTATCGCACCCATTTTTTGCGAGAAAACCTTGGTCATTCCGACGCAATAAGTAACCATTACCACGGGCGATTTCCGAAAAGGCCGTTTAGCCTGGAGCTTTCGTCCCTTCGTCATACACCAGCGCAGAAGCTGTTCGTTACTCCACGCTAACGACACACCACAGCTATGCACACGAACCAGCAGGTCCTTATATACACACCAAAGCAGTCCATAAGCTGTTGGTCCACTTTTAGCTGCTCCTCACTGTCCATGTTTCCCTCTAAATTCAGACCCACCGGATTTCTATGGTCTCCGGTCTACACTTGGGTTTGTCAACCCGTTCTACAAATGTGTCTATATGGGGTGGATTCTAGCTTTCCCTCAATCCTAGCTACAGAGTAGAAACACCGGTGTACTCACCATAGTAGCCGGCGTAGGTAGACAGCAAATTCGAGTTGAGCTGCCAGACATTCGCACTGCATCCTCCACTTTCGCCGTTGCGTTTATTAGAACAAGTTAATTTCATTAGATCTATACACATGTACTGCGTTTGATTGCGGGGTATGCCCGTCGATTCCTTCGGGAGACGCGTCTCAGTTTCACTCTGAAGAGGCGGACACGGAAAACTGCGCTCTACTGCCTCGTCCCGCCTAGATCCGCCCTCCACAGAGCTGGCCAGTCAGAAGAAAGTGGGCACACGGGGAGTGGGGGCCATAGCAGAAGAGCCACCCCAATGAGGCGTTTCAGGCAGAGACTACAATGGACTACAAATGGGGTTTTTTGAGGATGGCAGTATGAGCTAAATAAGGACCCTGTTTAGGACTTTGAACGATCAGGAGTACTCTAGGGGAGTCCAAGATCAAAATATAAACTTGGAAATGTAGCATAATTGGTCCCCTTTAAATTCATTTTTTTCCCTCATCAGTCTGTTCTCAGTACCTAATAATGATGAAGCAAAAAAGGAATTTTCAGAAAATTTTGTAAATTTATTGGGAAAAACTGAAATATCACATTGAAATAAGTATTCAGACCCTTTTCTATGACATTTGAAATTCAGCCCAGGTGCCCTCTGTTTCTCTTCAATACATATCAGAGCAAAAAACCAAGCCATGAGCTCGAAGAAACTGCTTACAGAGCTCAGAGACAGGATTGTGTTGAGGCACAGATCTAGGGAAGCCTCCAAAAAATTTCTGCTGCATTGAAGGTTCCCAATGGCACAGTTGCCTGCATAATTCTTAAATGGAAGTAGTTTGGAACCACCAGGACTCTTCCGAGAGCTGGCTGCCTGGCCGAACTGAGCACTCGGGGGAGAAGGACCTTAGTACGACAGGTGACCAAGAACCGGATGATCATTCTGCCTGAGCTCCAGAGATCCTTTATGGGGATTGGAGAAACTTGCAGAAGGACAACCATCTCTGCAGCACTGCACTTATCTGGCCTTTGTGGCTGAGTGGCCAGACGAAGTATGCCTCTTATCAGTGAAATGCACATGAAAGTCCGCTTGGATTTTGCAAAACAAGCATTTGAAGGACTCTAAGACCGTAAGAAACAAGATTCTCTGGTCTGATGAAACTAAGCTTGAACTGCTTGGCCTCAATACTAAGCATCATGTTTGGATGAAACCAGGATCTGCTCATCACCTGCCCTGTATGCCATTCCAATGGTGAAGCATGGTGTTGGCAGCATCATACTATGGGGAGTGTTTTTCAGCTGCAGGGACTGGTTAGGGTTGAGGGAAAGCTAAATGGAGCAAAGTACAGAGCTATCCTTAATGAGAACCTGAGTGCTCAAGACCTCAGATGGGGCCGAAGGTTCAACTTCTAACTGGACGATGACTCTAACCACACAGCGAGGGCACTGTAAGAGTGGCTTTGGGGCAATTCTGTGAATGTTTTTGAGTGGCCCAGCTGGAGCCCTGACTTGAACCCAACTGAACACCTCTAGAGAGACCTGAAAATGGCTGTCCACTGATGGTCCCCATCCAGCTTGACAGAGCTTGAAAGGATCTGTAGAGAAGAATGGCAGAAAATCCCCAAATCCAGATGTGTAAAGCTTGTTGCGTCATACACCAGAAGACTCGAGGCTGTAATTACTGCCAAAGGTGTTTCAACTAAGTACTGAGTAAAAGATCTGAAAACTTATGTTAATGTAATATTACAGTTTTCCTCTTCCTTAAATTTGCAAAAAAAATTCTAAAATTCTGTTTTCGCTTTGTTTTTGTGAGATATTGAGTGCTGATTGATGGGAGGAAAAAATGAATTTAAATGATTTTAAGCATAAGGCTGCAACATAAAAATTGTGAAGAAAGTGAAGGGGTCCGAATACTCTCTGAATGCACTGTAATTATATACTTCTGATGTTTAGGCCAACCATAGTCTTAAGAGCCCATTTATGACTTGAGATCTTTTTTGGATATCATGATGAATAAATATTCATATGTTCACATGGTAAGCTTTCAATCTGTCTCACCAACGTGAATTTACTATGACTCTGAATGTGTTGTATTTAAAATTTCTTTTTGGCTAATCTTTTTCAGGGTTGGCTAATGGATTAATTTATTACCTGAAGTGAAAGGTGTGGGATCTTGCGTGCTGTGTGGGTCTTTGGTCACTGTGTAATTTTGAAAATATGGAAAATGCAAAAATTAAAAAAATGGCTTAGTCAGATGTACTGTGTGTTGCTATGTTTTGGGGGAAAAAAACTTCAGCGAAATGCAATTTGGTTTTCAACATTAATACGTAAATGAAAATTGAACGAACAATAAATGGTGGGACTGTGAGACTTTGCGTAGAGCTGAGGTTCTCAGACTATCAATTGCTTGGTTTGCCTTGGAACAGATGATGCTTTTCCTGTGTTCACACAGCTATAGATTAATATCAATAAACAAAGGTGCCAGCAAAAGTGTGACTAAATCCCACCATCAATGCGATTTTTTTTTTTTTTTTTTTTGACCCTTCACGAGATGTGTGGGTCTTGCATCCAATCCTGCCACACTTGAGAAGACTTTGAAATAATTACACAAGTAGGCCTTATCTTTGTAATAAGAGGAGATCGTTACCCAGTGTGTAGCATATATTTGGAATTGTTCTTTTTATCCTGTCACACTGCATGTTGTTGGCCATTTGGTGGTATTGGGGATTGACCCAAAGAGTCCTTATCCATCTCATATCTTTAATGTTTTTTACACTGTGTTTTTATTAATTGGCAATCTTATAATACTGTGGTTGCTATGAATTACACTTTTTCAAAGCAACTACAGCATATGTAGAGTTGCAATCAAAATTATTCAACCCCCATTGCAAATTGGGTTTAATAGCAAAATTTACAAAATTTTCAGCTGTTTGTGATTAACAAATTAAACAAGAACATTTTGAATAGCTCAACACAACTAATATTACGAGTGGTTTCTCCAAATTTAACACAAAATGCCATTTTTAATGACTACTGCAGTCTCAAAATTATTCAACCCCACGAATAGAATCCGTCATGAGAGCATATTTGCAAATCAGGTGTTGTCTAAAGCATACTTAATGCAGCTAATCAAGAGCTTAATTAGTTGTATCGGCTTTGCTTGAGATCGAACACATCAAATACTTGCACTGGCTAGGGGTTTGTTGAAAGTGACATTTGATTGCATATGAGAAATATGGCTGTCAAAAGAATTGTCCAAAAAGCTAATAAAGGAGATCATTGCCTGGCACAAACAAGGAAAAGGATACGAAAAGGTAGCACAGGCACTGAATTTTAGTAGAGATACAGTTGGAAACATAGTTTGCAAGTTCAGAGTTAAAGGAAGAGTGGCTGCAGTGCCAGGATGTGCCAGAAAGAGGAAGCTATCAATGGCTTTCGCCAGATTCCTGAGGAGATGGGTGGTCAAAAACCCTCAAGTGACTGCAGGAGACCCGCAGCAAGATATGGAGGCAGGAGGCACTGACGTTTCAGTTTACACAGTAGGGCACATGCTAAACGTTGAAGGTCCCCATGCCCGAACTCCAAGACATGCACCACAACTGATTCAAAAGCACAAGCTTCAATTTGCTCAAGACCATATAAATAAGCCACAGATGTTTGGGGATATTGTTCTGTGGAATGATGAAACAAAACTGGAATATTTCAGGCTTATGAATCAGTGGTATGTCTGCAGGAGGAATAAAGAAGAATATGCTGAAAAGTAAACTCTGCCTACAGTGAAGAATTGTGGGGGGTTTTGATGCTCTGCGGCTGCCTTGCTTCCTCTGGCACTGGAAATCTGCAAAGTGTGGAGGGCAAGATGGATTCAGTCAAATACCAGGATATCCAAGGAGAAAATGTCATGCCGTCTGTAGGTATGCTGCTGACGCTTGGGCATCATTGGACCTTTCAAAAGGACAATGATCCTAAGCATACCTCAACATTCACCAAGGCTTGTTTTCAGAAGAAGTCTGGGAAGATTCTAGAGAGCCCATCACAGTCACCTCACTTGAACCCCATAAAAAAATCTCTGGTAGGATTTAAAGGAGATAGTTGCTGCATGCAAACCCTAGAATATTGGTGAACTGGAGGCCATTGTCCATGAGGACTGGCCTAAGATTCCTTGGGAATGCTGCCAAAAGCTGACATCTGCTTTTGCATTACATCTCCAGCAGGTCATAGCGGCAAAAGGGTGCTCTACTAAGTATTAAAGATGCTTGTCATGAAGGGGTTGAATAATTCTGAGCATGCAGTAGTCATTAAAAGTGGCATTTTGTGTTGAATTTAGAGAAGCCACTTGTAATACTTGTTGTGCTGAGCCATTTAAATTGTTCTTGTTTGATTTGTTCATTGCAAACAGCTGAAAGTTTGTAAATTTTGCCAGTAAACCTAATTTGCAACGGGGGTTGAATAATTTTTATTGCAATTGTAAGTCCTTGACTGGAGCCTCAAAGTATTTAAATGGATTTTGAACCCACATTTCACTTCGCTTCTGATAAAAAGAAGATTCAGCTCCCAGCATTTTAATCTGTAAAGATGCAGTTAATAATCTCTAAATCTTTCTGCACGGGAGGATTATTGCGCAATAGAAAATGATGAGACCCTTTTCAGTGCCTCTGATTGAAACTGATAAACCATTACCATTTACCATTACCATTTTACTCACCTCCATAACCAATATTGGTAACGGAGTTGAGGTTATGGAGTTGAGTGTTTTTCAGAAAAGTGGAATTTTCCATGCACCAGTGCAGTAACTTTTGATGCTTCCTACCATACCATGGAGGGTTTTGCACAAGCATTGTCAAAAGTATGATTAGAAATTAGTCCTATCGCTACCTTGGATTTTAATGAAGGTAACGGCGTGGAGTTTAAAAGGTATTCTAACCAGAGGATGCCAAAATTTTGAGAAATATTGAAATAATCATAGAGCCATTTTGAAAAAAGTCCACATGGCCGCTACGGGGTCCCACAAAGGTTCTGTTTGCATGGGCCATATACTGTGATTTCAGCTTCTGTCTCCAGGGGGAGTCTGTGGCCACGGTTGCATGATGTTTTTTAATTCGGAATTAATTATTCGGAATTAAGTGCAACCCCAATTCCGAAAAAGTTGGGATGAAGTGTAAATTGTGAATAAAATCAAAATGCAATGACTTTCAGATCACATGAGCCAATATGTTATTTACAATAGAACACAGATAACATTTCAAATATTGAAACTGAGACATTTTACATTTTTATCCACAAAATGAGCTTATTTCAAATTTTCTGGCTGCAATAGGTCTCAAAAAAGTTGGGACACAGGCAAAAAAGGGCTGAAAAGGCAATTAATATATAAGAGAATCAGCTGAAAGAACATTTAGCAAGTAATTAAGTTAACTGGCATCGGGTGTGTAACATGATTGGCTATAAAAGGGATGTCTTAGAGAGGCTGAGTCTCTCAGAAGTAAAGATGGCCAGAGGCTCTCCAACCTGTGAAGGCTTGCGTAAAAAAATTGTGGAATACTTTAAAAACAATGTTCCTCAGCGTCAAATTGCAAAGGCCTCATCATCGACAGTGCATAACATCATCAAAAGATTCAGAGACACTGGAAAAATCTCTGTGCGTAAGGGACAAGGCCGAAGACCTTTACTGGATGCCCGTGATCTTTGGGCCCTCCGACACCACTGCATCACTCACCGGCATGATTCTGTCATTGACATTACTAAATGGGCCCAGGAATACTTCAAGAAACCACTGTCTGTAAACACAGTCCGCCGTGCCATCCGCAGATGCCACCTAAAACTCTATCATGCGAAAAGGAAGCCATTGTTGAGCATGATCCAGAAGCACCGCCGTGTTCTGTGGGCCAAGGCTCATTTAAAATGGACTGTAGCAAAGTGGCAAAGCGTCCTGTGGTCAGATGAGTCCAAATTTGACATTCTTTTTGGAAATCAGGAAACCAGGCTAAAGAGGAGAAAGGCCACCCCTCCTGTTATCAGCGTTCAGTTCAAAAGCCAGCATCTCTGATGGTATGGGGATGCATTAGTGCATATGGTGTGGGACACTTGCATGTTTTAAAAAGCACCATGAATGCTGAAAGGTGTATAAAGATTATAGAGCAACATATGCTCCCCTCCAGACGACATCTATTCCAGGGAAGGCCTTGTGTATTTCAGCAGGACAATGCAAAACCACATACTGCAGCTATTACAACAGCATGGCTTCATAGTGGAAGAGTCCATGTGCTGAACTGACCTGCCTGCAGTCCTGATCTTTCACCGATTGAGAACATTTGGCGCATAATTAAACGAAAAGTCCTTTAAAGGAGACCCAAAACTTTCCAGCAGCTGGAAGCCTGTATTAAACAAGAGTGGGATCAAATTCCAATGGCTGAACTCAAGAAACTTGTCTCCTCAATGCCCAGACGCCTCCACTCTGTGTTAAAAAGAAGAGGGGATGCTACACCATGGTAAACAGGCCCCTGTCCCAACTTTTTTGAGACCTGTAGCAGCCATCAAATTTGAAATGAGCTCATTTTGTGGATAAAATTGTATAATTTCTCAGTTTCAACATTTGCTATGTTATCTCTGTTCTATTGTGAATAAAATACTGGCTGGTGTGATTTGAAAGTCATTGCGTTTTGATTTTATTCACAATTTACACTTTGTCCCAACTATTTCGGAATTATGGTTGTAGTTCGGAATTAAAATATTCTTCCTCGAGTTTACATGGAAATAGTAATTCGGAATTGAGGTTTACATGGAAAACACGTTTAATCGTCTTTATTTAATTCCGCTTAACGTCCGGGGGTCGGGAAGGGTTCAGATTGGACAGGGGGCGCACGTGTTTACGTATTTACGTATTACGTATTTTCTTCACAAAGGGAAGCTGAACTTAGTTAGCTGGTTCAGTTTAGCTTGGCATGGGCTAAAGTATTGGCTATGAGAAGGCGCGGCGCCTATTTATTGATTACCAGCTCGTTTTTTAAGTGCAAAACTTTCACCAAAAATTTCTGATTGCTTTGATTTGATATTGCTGGCAAATGACCATGGTATAAGCAGGACAATCAACTCGTAGGTGTGCATGCGCAGAACGACAGGAATTAATTTTAAAAGGAATAAACGTTTACATGATCGAGGAATTAATTAATTCGGATTTAAGATCGGAATAAACCAGCCACTTACTTCGGAATTAAGTTTAATTCCGAATAATATTTTTATTTGGAATTAGGTGTTTACATGGTCTTTTTAAAGTGGAATTTTTATTCGGAATTAAATTATTTTTATTCGGAATTAAAGCTCTTATGTAAACATGGCCTGTGTATTCATGGCTATGGAGTTGAGTGGGTTTTTTGGACACCCCTATTTTTGGTGATTTTTCTCAGAAAACCACCACCTTTGATTTTTTTTTTTTTTTTTGCATAGGATATTTATCTCACTGTGTCTTTTAATGTATGCATACAGTTTCCAGCCAAAGGAAATTGAAATCATTAGAGTATTGCAAGTTTCAAAAATATCATCCAGATTTGGGACACTCCCAAAATGCCCCAAAATCCACTTTTTTGACCCCAAAAATAATGGATAGAATGAAAATACACCCATGATACTTTATTTTCAATTAGTAAGGACACACACCTATAGTTTAATGGGTAAAAAACTAACTTTGTGTGATTATTTAAAAAATAAGGGACCCGGACTCTGCATTTCACTAATAGTGCCCAAATTGAGAAAAATACCCACATATGCTATTCCTTCTGGTCTGAACCAATGAAAGGGCTACTGTGGCACAGGGTGCAGAAAATCAAAATTTTGGACATGGGAGGTATGTCTCACAACACACGTTGCATCACGTGCTGCATATGGAGCATAGACTGCATAAAAAGATGGACGAAACAACCATCACCCATTGGTTTCAGCATACCATTTAGGAAGCCTTGATTTTGGCAATTTGAACAGCGCCATTTTGTCATTTTGAAACCGGACGTGATACCTATTGGACGAGAGCGTGCATTGAAGATCCAGGGAGGAGCGAGGGGTGGATATACGGGTGGATCTGACCATATCTGACGAGGATCAGAGGATAGCCATGCCCCTAAAGCATATTCTGGCTTTATCCTTTATTCTAGTCTATTTAGGGCCTTAATTTACAAAACTGAACAACATGATATATCGAAGGAGACTTGAAACTTGGGATAGATACCATAAAATAATGTGGAAAATCATTATTGAAATAGTAAGTCAGGTGGGAAAGTAGGGTCATTTTCTCATAGACTTCTATAGCAATGGACTTCTTTCCGCAACCACCAATGTTCCCATCTGCTGGCCATTAAATAGAACGCAGTTTTAAGAGATTTTTGCATTAGCTTCACTTTTCAGACCCGTCCATCTCTTTATACAGTCTATGATATGGAGCTGTGCAGCTGCTGACAGGTCAGAGTACCCCATCTAATCCTTTCCTTCCTTCAAAAGCTTCCTAAACTGGGCATGTAATCATCAACTTGTGTGCTTAGGAGCAACAGAAGAAGGTTTCCTGGTGCGATGAGTCCCCTTTTCTTTTAAATTATGTTTATTGGCGGGGTTTGTATGGGGAAATAATGGCACAAGGATGCGCTATGGGAAGGAAAAAAAGCTGGTGGAGGGTGCATGACGCTCAAAGAACTGTACTGTTGGGAAACGTTCGCTCTGGGCATTCATGTGGGCGACAATTTGACACTGCCATTTTAGCGGCAAGTAGAGGGACAACATTGTATTTGGCTGGTAGTCTTAATGTTCTGACAAATCAATGTATGTTCTATATTGAAATAATGCACGCCAATTAAATTTATCCAGATTGGGTAGTGATAGTGTAAGCATCACATTAATTGGAAGCCTGCTTCTGTTCAGATTAAAAGAGATACATGATCCTGTCATTTGAAGTACTCAACCATGGTCCTGTATGTTCATCTTTGACTCGTTTTTTTCTGTCTTCCCTTCTTTTTTCAACTATGATAGGCTGTTCTCCTCACTATGAGTCTTCAGTCCCGGAGAATCCGGCTAAAGCCCTGGTTGGTTGCCCAGGTGAACAGTGGGAAGTACCCGGGCCTGCACTGGATAAACTCGGAGCACAAACTCTTTCAGATACCCTGGCGCCATGCCACCCGTCAACTGCCTGCACTGGAGGATGAGAATACCATATTTAGGGTGAGCGTAACTGCACTCCATCCCCCATAGGATTGCATGCTGAGATACTTGGGGTGTAAATATGGTGACCAGTACTGGAATATGTGCTACTGTTTTGTTACCCCTGCAAAGGAGGGTATGTTTTTGCTCGTTTTATCGGTTTGTCTTTCTGTCTGTCTGTAACTTTACTTAAAAAGATATGAACGGATTTTGATGAAATTTTATTTGGAGGGATAGTGCATTGCCCAAGGAGAAATCCATTTGATTTTGGTGGTGATCTGGATCACCATCCAGATCCAGGAATTTTTTTTGAAGGATTCTTCACCATTACAGGATTGCAAGATGGGGCCATAAATGCCATACATCTTAAAATCCTGTAGATGGTAGTAAAGTTCAATGTGACAAAACTTGGCCGATTGTACAAATATGATGGTTGCCCTCAATCATTTGTGTATCATAGAAGAGTAGAGTATAGGAATTGGTAGAGGTCTGCTCTCTCTGAGTGCCACTCTATAATGTTCCACTCTGTGACAAGATTATATGGGCTCATTAGTCGTGCTCAGGCAGAATATGGTATCTGTAGAGAGGGCAGCTGCTTCCGCTCAGTGGCCTTCTTATCAGTGGGTTGAGGTCACAGACCAGACTGGACTGTGGTATTGATGCATAGGCTGGTGTGCCTTGTTCCTGGATTGCCTTTGTTGACTGATCCTTGGAGGGCCCGATGAGAAGCTTGTGCAAATGCTTCAGCCCCTATCTCCTGACAGGCCTGGGCTCTGGAGACTGGGAAGTACCAAGAAGGAGTAGACGAACCTGACCCGGCAAAGTGGAAGGCAAATCTACGCTGCGCCCTCAACAAAAGTCGCGAGTTCAAACTCAAGTACGACGGCACCAAGGAGACTCCTGTGCAACCGTACAAAATTTACGAGGTGTGCGACCAACCGTTTAATGGAGGTAACGGCCACAACAGAACCAGTTCAGTCACGAGGGGCTTATTGGATTCGAATTACCACTAATATGCGGCACTCAACTCCAGTCTATCCTGCTGACTGCAAGGAGATATGAAAGTCCATCTCAATAATATGTCCCTGGCTTCTATAGTTGATAAAATGCTGTTTTTGTGAGTGCGGATTTAATAATACCCCAACTCCAAAAAAGTTGGCACATGATGGACAATGCAAATAGAATAAAAAGGAGTGATTGAAAAGTCCATTCACTCTGTACTATTGAAAACACTACAACAACACATTATTAAATGCTTTAACTTGTTAATCAGTTGTTTTTTTGAAAATATATGCTGATTAAATCTGATGACTGCAGCTGGCCCTTAAGTTGAAAGAATAAGGATATTTGAAACGGTTGATACTAAAAAGGTAAGATAATCATGTTCTAGTGTAAAGAGACCCTCCAAAAAAGGCCCAGTCCCTCAAGAGCAAAGATGGGTCGAGGCTCACCAATTTTCCAACAGTTTGAGAATAATATTCCTCAAAGACAAATCTGTAGGATCATGGGCATTTAACCCTCTACAGTGTACAACATAACTGACTGATGGAAGGAATCGAATCTTGAGGCGTAAAAAGCGAGGCTGAAAATGTCTTCTGAATGCCCATAATCTATGATCCTTTCAAAGTCATCGTCTTAAGAACCGTCATGTGGCTGTAATGGATATCATGACATGAGCCCGAAAATGCTTTGGTTAATCTCTGTCAGTTTTCACCGTTCGCCACTGCATTCACTGATGGGTCATTCCATACTAAACTGTACTAATGTGTTACAATGGTGATGAAAATTCAAATACACCTTTTCCAAAGTTTTTCATTGCAGTGGTGAAACCCCATCCATGGGCATCACAAAGAAGCGAGCAAGAGGATAAACCGAGTGCTCACTTCATTTCAGTGACCCCATAATGTACTATGGTGGCAGGCGTTGTGGGTGTAACGAGGACACAAAACTGATATTGAATTCCTGAAAATCAGATACATTTCGAAGTCAATTCTTTTGTATGATAAATGGCCTCAGTCTATCAGTAACATTTCTAGAAAATTACGGCCAGTCAATGTTTTTCATGTCCATTGTCCTCAGTGTTTGTATTCCGTTCACCTGGCTTCAGTGCAAAGCATTGTTAAAATTTTGTAACTGATTACCTGTTGCTCTAAATCACCAAAGGAATATATTATTTTATTCACAAGAAGGCATTTCAAAGAATAAGAATGAAATAATTAATCAGGTGGCAAAGTAGGGTCATTTTCTCATAGACTTCAGTAACATTGAACTTCTTTCTGCAACCACCGACGTCGCCATCTGCTGGCCATTAAATATAATGCTAATTTTTGAGATTTCCGCATCGGCCTCACTTTTTAGATCCGGGTGCTGCGTCCATCTTTTTATACAGTCTATGCGCAGGACACGATCTACGCATATTTCTTGATGTTGTTATGGACGTAACACGATATTAGGACACGGAAAATTTTTCTTTTTTCAATCATTATTTTTAAAAGCATGGTATATATGATTGTCTGACGCCTTGTGAAATTTTGATGCAGGAAGTGAGTACCTTAGTTTGCCGCGGTCATCTTTACGCTATTTGCATACATTATGCAAATTAACCTACAGGTCTGGGACGTAACACGTGAGGATGCGACTGGTTCGCCTAACGACGGTCATTCAAATTGCATTTCTGATCAGACGAGTCCCCGTAATTTAGTGCAGACAATTGAAACCGTTATTATGGGTATTTCTCTGCGATATTTCATTTTACTTTGTTTCGAAGTATCAACAGACATGTCATGAGCATTTCATGAAGTTGGCTGCCAAATTTTGTAACAAAATATGTCCTTCACAATGCCTTGGCTGACATCAGGACACCACTTTTTCTGCTGTGTTGTTGGACCGATGACTCTGTTTTTTCCTTATGTATATCTACAATCCGGGAGTGAATAAATATGAACAATGCAAATCATTTAATTCTCTCCAAAAAAATTTTATTGATCATTCTTATGCAACACAGTGAATTGTACAGTTTAGTAAGGAATGACCCTGATGCAAGTGTAAGGTTTACTTTGCTAAGCCCAAGCCATACATTATCCTGCCCGAAAGACATCTGAAATGGACATTTGCACAATGGAAGTGTGTTTTTATGGTTCAGTGAGTCAACATTTTAAGTGGTTTTTGGAAAAAACAGTTGCTGTATTCACTGGCCCAAAGACGACAGGGACAACCCAGGCTGTTATCAGCGTCTGGTCCAAGAAGCTTGTGTCTGTCATGATATGGGGGAGTATCCGTGCACACGGTATGGGCGACTCGCACTTTTGCGATTGCACTTTTGATGGAGAATGATGTCTATTAATTTTCAAGCACCATCTAGATGTTGTTTTGTTGATGTTTCTGCATTTTCCAGCTAAACAACCCCAAACCACATTCTGTGCAGATTACATGTGGATGGCTGGGAGTGTGGGTTCTAGAGGAGCCTGTCTGCAGTCCTGATCTGAGAATGTGTGGTGCATTATGAAGCAAAATGATACAAAGACCCCCGTACCATTCCACAGCTCAAGACTTGCTCAGTGGAGGGATCGGGCGAAATTTGGCCAGACTTGACCAACTGATGTCTTCAGCGCCCCAAAGTTTTGCGAATGTGATTATAAAACATGATGTTTCACAGTGGTAAACCGTTGACTATACAAACTTCTTTGAACTCAGTTGCAGTCATCTTGTCTATTTTAAAAAAGCAGTCAAATTCACGTTTGAATGTCAAATGATATTGCTTGGTTTTCTATGGAAGCCCATAGCGGACAATAGTCAAATGAAAATGTAATCCCACTATTGCATTATAATTTTCCACTTATGAATGAGTTATTTGAGACAATATTAAATTGAAAATGCATTAATCCAATTATCACTTTCATTTTCACATACACATGTGGGAAATCTATGACTATATTCAAATGATAATGAAATGCTGATTGACATTTAATTTTCAAAGTCATGCTCTGCAATACAGTGGACAATATTCAAATGCAATAAGCAAAACGGCACCCCCAGCCTATTGCATTTACATTTACATATCATCACGCTCTTTCAGGGTCAACATGATAATGAAAATGCTGTTTTCTAATCACTTGGAAATAATAATGATATAATAATGATGACGACATTTGACTTTTCATTTTCAAAGACTTATCCTGCAATACATGGGACAATATTCAAACGCAGTAAGGGAAACAGCGCCTCCCAGTCCATTGCATTTTCAAATACATCTCACCACGCTCTTTTTGGGACACAATGAAAATTAAAATGCAATCTGTCAGCGTCTCATCAAAGCGGGTCTTCCGCTAGGGCGTCACTCATTAGGGGCGCGGCGAAACCATGTTCCTTATTTGCATACCAACCAATCAGCTTCTGGGTAGCGCTTATGCGCCGGAGGCTTACTGATAATGTCATGATGGCTAGGCTGCTATGTATCGTGTGCCATCGCGCATTAGGCTATGTTGCGCTTTGGATGTAGCCATCTTGGCAGCTAGTATGCTAGCTAACGTTAACTAAGGAAAATATTTGTAAATGATCATCACATTAAAGCGATATGATTTGATTTTTGCCCCAACTCTGTTAACTGAGCTAGCTGTAATATGCATGAACTTATCCGAGGCTTCGCGGCAGTGTTGTGCAACTGCAACCCAAGTGTGCTTGCAGATTTCAGAGACGTTAGCTAGCTTGCTAGTGAGTCTAAAAGCAATCGCTTAGGTACAGCTGGCTAGCTATGATGCCCACTGGAGAAGCTCTTACAGCCCTGATTTGTCACTTTAAACGCCATCTCATCTCGCACACACGACCTCTTTCACCATTGATTAGCAGCTTCTTTTACCTAAAGAACAAACTGACAGTTCAGCCTGAGACATGTTATTTCATAGCTAGTTAAAGCAGCATTATCCTTCCATGCGTGCTATAGCGTATTACATTACTCCAGATAAAACGCTATCCGTCTTCCGACCCTGCTGATGCTAGTTAGGGGATATGTTAGTCATCATTTTTATACTTAATCACTGTGATTCGGTTTTTGCTAGCTGACGATTGCTCTTGTGCTTGCCGAGTTGCAAGTTCGCCACTCCTGAAACATGCACGATGTATGCATCATACAGAACGGTCCGATAAACGGCCAGCAGTCAGGCTGCCGCTGTTCCTAGTTTAATCGCGATTCCCAAGCCACGTAGCAATGGGAGAAGTTTTGATGACTCTGGCTGAAAACAATGTTCCTCACTTGCTAACTTAACCTGCTGAAATATGAACTTCTTTGACATGTCTGGCAGCACTTTTGTACGTCCCAAGAGTACTATCAGATTTCTGGGAGATTTAAATGGATAGCTCATTACCTGGCTAGCTCAAGAACAATCTGCAAGCACAAGAGCAATCGCTGTCGGCTAGCTAGCTTGTGAAGCTAGGGCAAAAACCGAATCACAGTGATTAAGTATAAAAATGATGACTAACATATCCCCTAACTAGCGTCAGCAGGGTCGGAAGACGGATAGCGTTTTATCTGGAGTAATGTAATACGCTATGGCACGCATGGAAGGATAATGCTGCTTTAACTAGCTATGAAATAACATGTCTCAGGCTGAACTGTCAGTTTGTTCTTTAGGTAAAAGAAGCTGCTAATCAATGGTGAAAGAGGTCGTGTGTGCGAGATGACATGGCGTTTAAAGTGACAAATCAGGGCTGTAAGAGCTTCTCCAGTGGGCATCATAGCTAGCTAGCTGTACCTAAGCGATTGCTTTCAGACTCCCTAGCAAGCTAGCTAACGTCTCTGAAATCTGCAAGCACACTTGGGTTGCAGTTGCACAACACTGCCGCGAAGCCTCGGATAAGTTCATGCATATTACAGCTAGCTCAGTTAATAGAGTTGGGGCAAAAATCAAATCATATCGCTTTAATGTGATGATCATTTACAAATATTTTCCTTAGTTAACGTTAGCTAGCATACTAGCTGCCAAGATGGCTACATCCAAAGCACAACATAGCCTAATGCGCGATGGCACACGATACATTGCAGCCTAGCCATCATGACATTATCAGTAAGCCTCCGTGCGTACAAGCGCTACCCAGAAGCTGATTGGTTGGTATGCAAATAAGGAACATGGTTTCGCCGCGCCCCTAATGAGTGACGCCCTAGCGGAAGACCCGCCTTGATGAGACGCTGACAGATTGCATTTTAATTTTCATTGTGTCCCAAAAAGAGCGTGGTGAGATGTATTTGAAAATGCAATGGACTGGGAGGCGCTGTTTCCCTTACTGCGTTTGAATATTGTCCCATGTATTGCAGGATAAGTCTTTGAAAATGAAATGTCAAATGTCGTCATCATTATTATATCATTATTATTTCCAAGTGATTAGAAAACAGCATTTTCATTATCATGTTGACCCTAAAAGAGCGTGATGATATGTAAATGTAAATGCAATAGGCTGGGGGTGCCGTTTTGCTTATTGCATTTGAATATTGTCCACTGTATTGCAGAGCATGACTTTGAAAATTAAATGTCAATCAGCATTTCATTATCATTTGAATATAGTCATAGATTTCCCATATGTGTATGTGAAAATGAAAGTGATAATTGGATTAATGCATTTTCAATTTAATATTGTCTCAAATAACTCATTCATAAGTGGAAAATAATAATGCAATAGTGGGATTACATTTTCATTTGAATATTTTCCACTATGGGCTTCCATAGTTTTCAATATTGTAGAAGGTGAATGGTCTTTTCAAATCAGTCCTCTTTGATTTTAGCTGAATTTTGTAGTACTGAATTTTATGTTTAGTTCTGCATAAGTGTATACATAGTAAAGATGCATTGCAATTATTATTGGCTGTGTTTCAGATGCTGGTGATGATGAAGATGATGAGGTATGGTGAAATTTTTAATGCGAGTAGCAGTGATCAGAATACAAACATATTCCCCAATATAAACAACAATTGAAGATCTTGTCTCTAAAATGCAATAAGGGCCAAAATGACAAAAATTGAGATAATACCATTGAGCAATAGCCCTAAACATGCTTCTTACACATGGTGCAAAAGTCTGTTTTTAGAAATTCATACTATAAGGTGTATTTTTTCATGGTCAGAGTTTGTGTTTTTCTATAAAATGCAATAGGCGCCAACATAGAGAAAGCTGATTTACTCAAAATAAGTAAAATGGATATATTGTGTTTTGGAAACGAACTCTTCAGTTGCATACATTGCATATGGGAGTTCCATATGTATTGTCAAATTTCTTTCCAGACAATCGTCCATCTTAAAACCACTTGACACTCAGCTTTTACAAAACCAAACCTGACTGCTCTGCAAAAGTTAAGACCAGATATCAGATATGCTCTGAGTTTTTATGAATTTCAGGGTTGACCATAGTAGGGCTGTCAGAATGGGCCTAAAATGCCGTTCGAACATTCGCGACAATTGAACACATGATATCGATATAATATTGAATATTTTACTTTCTGTATTTCCCACACAAAATAAAGACATACCATACTAACATAAGATTCATCAACATACACATATATTTGATGGATAATAAGCACAGATTAAGACCTGAAGTTTCCTATGTCTGTAACGAGCCCCGACACAGTGAGTCTGAACTCAGGACCCTGACGCATTTCAGAGCTTATGAAATAACAACACACCAGGCTCATCCAAGTTCGAACGAGATGCCAACCTTTCAGTATTATTCCGTGAAACAGTAATTGCTGTAATTAATTACAGTACAGTACACAATATCATTAGCTCCCTCACCCCAGCAGGGGCGGCGTTAGACCTGAAAATTCGGGGGCTAATATCCATCCCTTTATTGACAACAATTAGTCCTGGCTAATTCAAGATGGTTTTCCTTTATTAACACGTTTTCCAATTCAAGAATAATCAAGTGGCAATTGAAGACACTGTTTCTCTCCCCCATGCGATCTAAAAGCGACAAAATAATGGGCTACATTCAGTACAGAAAAATAATTTAATTATAATTAGGTCTATGCACCGTACGTACACCTGTTTTTGCAGCACGGTCACGCAACTTGCTGTAAAAAATTGACAGCTGTCTGATTGGAAAATGTAAGCGGACGAAGCCACGCACTAGTCACCAAAATTACCTTCATTCGCTAACGTTAGGGGCTGTTGAACGCAAGGCCGGTCTCTCTATACATACCTGGTATGCCTACTCGGGTGGAAATCGAGGGCTGACTGCAATAAACAGTTATGTCCAATATATAACATCTGGACATAACTGTTTATTGCAGTCAGCCCTCGAAATATGCCTCCACAAAGTCGCCTTCCTCCCTTGATCCCTATATGACTTTGAAGACGTATCGTATAGCTCCGAGAATTCGCTGACAGTAATCACAAGGTTTTCCTCCATGTTGGCAGTTCGTTTTGGTCACACAACCAGACGTAACCGCGGCACCGCGGCAAGCGCAAGAGCGGCAGAGCGGCGAGTTTGCCGCGCCCTTGCGCCAACTTCGGCGCAGCGAGAAAACCGTTCTTGCCGCCCGCGAGCCATTGACAATAATGGGTTTCAGGGCGCAGCGCTGCCGCTGCCACGATCAGTGTGAAAGGCCCTTCACGCATTCGGCGTCAGTTTTGAGTGGCATATTTACGTTCCCCTGCTGTAGTCAGCAAATATTCAATCAACGCATATGTAAGAGATTCTCGCGCGCAATTGAAGTCCTTGTGCATGGAGGTTTATCAGTTTCACATGCGTTACGGTGATTGTGACTCCGGACTTCTTACGCTTTTCTATACTCAGGGGTTGGAAAAAATGGAATTGCATATAAACGTTTCAGATGATCTTATTTCATTTAAACAATTTAAACGATAATGAAACACATGCATTGCTTCCAAGCCCTGAGTAAAGAAAAGCGTGAGAAGTCTGGAGTCATAATCACCGTAACATGTGTGAACCTGATAAACCTCCACGCACAAGGACTTCAGTTCCGCGCAAGAATCTCTTACATATGCGTTGATTGAAGCAGGGAGCGTAATTATTCCACTCAAAACTCACGGCGAATGCTGGCTGTCAAACCGGCATGCACTGCGCACGCCCGGCACAAAGATGTAACAGTTTCAAGACAGTGAGCCGTCTCTGCAGTAGGCTATAGCGCGTTGGTAGCCACCCGCTATACACTGCACACA
Organism: Gymnothorax javanicus; assembly: GCA_029692085.1. Taxonomy (NCBI): domain Eukaryota; kingdom Metazoa; phylum Chordata; class Actinopteri; order Anguilliformes; family Muraenidae; genus Gymnothorax; species Gymnothorax javanicus. The sequence continues at coordinate 36,964,041 of CM056201.1, forward strand.
CTGACAGTGGGTTAATTATCTTGACGTGACTTCTTAAATATTCGATAATTTTCACGTTCGGTGGTTCATTTTATTGATAGAAAATCGATATGTATTTGAATATGGAATATTCATTGACAGCCCTAGACCATAGCATTTCATGGTTGGAAATAGTAAAATTAAATGTTGCTTGTATATTTCAGCACAAGTTGGATGCATTTATTTACAGCATAATGTAGCAGATTTTGCATATCGAGAACAAATATTCAGAGATACATGATCAGTTTGAATTTGAATCTTTGCTAAAGCCCTTGATTAGTAGAATTTGGTATGTAACTGCTTAGTTGGAATGAAAGCCTGCACCCACACCGGCCCTGTCTGGATAAAATTGAGGACCCCAAGACAGTCAAAAACACATAAAAAATGTTTTTGGGGAGAGGAGTCAATTGGTATAATACAGAAATTTCTGTTGGCTGGCGCAAAAAGGTTAACTTTTTGACTTCATGATCTTGCATACCATTTAAATATGGACTAACATTCAGTTTTTGTTAATTTTTTGTTATCTTTGCATTCATTTAAATTATGTTATCTTATTTTCAGCTACCAGACATTGTAGGTCTTTCAATAGGTAAGACATTACTTTATTTTTGAATTTTTTATGAAGCAATTGTAAAATTCATGGTTATTGTGAAACTGATCATTCATGAGCCTGGTTGAGTGTTCTGTGAAGTGTTCTCTGATGTTTGATGTCACAGTTCTTGAAATGTTTGGAGTGATACCGAATTGATATTTGATTATGTATTTGGGTGATTCTGAGGTATTTGAACAACATGTCCCCTCCGTGACAAGACACTAAACCGTCCACCAAACAAAATTCTGTAGATGAATTGAGAAGAATTTTTTTACAATTTATGGGTATAATGGTGCACTACTATATTCAGGAGGAAAAAGCTCCATTTTACTCTCCACTTCCATTGGGGATCATTTTTGTGTCTGTCACGGAGAGGAGATTTGGTTGACAATAGCTCGGAATTGCCTATTTAGAGCTGCATGCAATAATGTCTCAGCACGCACTCACTGGTGTATGATGTGTTGCTTGATCAGAGTTCTGTTTCTATGAGTAACGCTGTGTGTGTTCATATCTTTGTCATGTAGTGGCACAGAGATTGACTGCATCTTGATTAGTGTCAGCGATGGCGGTTGATCATGGCTTTGAAAACGTGTCTGAATGTGTGTTTGCAGACAGCAGGATGGCAGAGTTCCCCAGTTTTCGAGGAGACGGTCCCTTTATCAGCTCCCCCATGGCTGACGGTTACCTCACGCATATGGCGGTCCCGCAGGGCGGCGTACCCGTGGCCCAGTCGGGGGGCATCCCCCTGGTCAGCATGTCCCTGGCCAAGTTTCAGAACCCAGGCCCGCTGGTGGGAGAGGTGGGGCGCGGCGGCTTCGCCCAAGGTGGCAGTCTCCCGGGTGTGCATGCGGAGATGGTCCCGCCCCCTGGCCCGACGGTCATTCAGGACAGCCCTATGCCTGAGTTACAGGCACGGGAGGAGGGGCCAGTTCAGCCCTGTATTTATGACCTGCTTAGCAGCCCGCATATGCTACCGTGTAAGTACGCTTAACTCTGTCTGGGCACATACACCCCTTTCACATACCAGCTCTGTCCCTGTGCTCTTCCGCCTGCGGCCATTATCCTAGAATACACCCACCTTCTTCAGCACACACTTCTTTCCTACTCATACTCACTCTGTATATGGGTCAGTGACGTGACATTGTCCGAGTGCACTACTTTGGTTTAAAATAATTTTAAATGATTCATAATAAGGATCATTTTATTCGATAAAACCTGTTTAATTTCAAAATATTTCCAGTTCATCATAAAAATGATATATATTTTATGTTTTGCCATCTCAAACCCTCAAAATGTCAGGTGGCACAACCGTCTGAGCAAGTTAACACTATGTGAAATGTATTAAATATGTCATTTAAAATATGTATTAATATTAATATGGGGGCATAATTTTATATTGAAAACCTTTCAAATAAACAAAGTTTAATTGTTCTTAAATTGTTTGGAAAACCAAAATACCCGCCCCCTACAATAAAGAATCCATAAGTTACTTTTAATACCTGGCTCAACTACAAAATAGCAATGTTTTAGACAGAGTAGACACTCTCAGGTATACTTACTAAAAAAAATCACTTTGAAAAAAAAGAGGGAAGTGTGTTTTTTTTTTTTTTTTTTTTTTTTTTTTTTTAAAGAAACTTTTGGTTGCGCCACCTGACATTTTTTGGCTGGTGAAATTGCAAATACAGTCTAAAACTGTACTAAAACCCTGTAAATGTTGTGCAACCATTAAGACTTGTTTAAACTTACTCTTCCAACTTCAAATAAATGTATTCTGTACATTTTGAAAGATTTATTACGAAAACATTTTTAAAAGGCTTATTTGTCATTGACCCATATTCCCTTTTCCCCTTTGCATGACCCTCCATTCCAACTCCATGCCTCTAATTATTTTACATTTGGGCTGGCCAACTTTGTTCCTTGAGGTGACCTGTCTTAGGTTGTTCATTTCAACCCCAGTTTGACGTATCGCATTCCACTCATTAGCGGCTCGATGACGGCTGTAGTTATTGAATGGGGTGCGCTTTGTTTGAGGCGGAGAGAACTCTGACAAACTGTAGATCTCCCAGTGCAAAGCTGGACTGTCGTGGTTCAGATGGCAATTTTATTTCTCTGACACTGTACTATGGCAAAGCTGTTACACCTTTTTATTATATTGAAACAGGCTCTATCCGTTCGTCTGTGCGTCCATGCATCCGTCCAGATTAGTAGTAGACTTCATTTCCGGAGCAGAACTCTGAAAGTATGAAAGTTACTGCCTTGAAACTTGGCACGCAAGTTCTCCAGGGAATGTAGTTGTGCCTTTTCATACTAGACAGTTCGACAAATATTATTTTTTCCAGTTACAATGGAAACAAATTGGGACTGAGTTTCTCATGTAATCTGGAGGGGGTAGGCTATATTTCCGGAGCAGAACCCGGAAAGTATCGACACTATTGTCTTGAAACTTAGCATGCATGGTCTCCAGGGAATGTAATTGCGCCTTTTTATGGTAGGAAATTTGAAAAAAAAAAAACTTTTCCAATTATCATGGAAACAAATTGCGACTTAGTATCTCCCGTAACTGATAAGGTGTATGCCTTGTTTTCCAGAGCAGAACTTGGAAAGTATCCAAGATATTGTCTTGGAACTTGGTACGCATTTTCTCTAGGCGATGTAGTTGCAAGGGACAAATATATATATTTTTGGTTACCGTGGAAACAAATTAGCTATTAAGTGGCGGGGGATATAGATGACTTTGTCTTTTTGTTAGTTTTGTTGTAGTGTTTGAAATATTATAAGGACATCTTGTGGCCTAGAGTGGTTACGATGTGATGGATTAATATGTGCTTTAATCACGTAAACTTCATTTTACGGAAAAAATGTTGTATTTGCCAAAAGCCGCAAATGACTGGATATTCGTTTTGTCCCAATGCTCTTACTAGCCCATCTTCTGCAGCTTTACATGTGTCTGCTGTATTTCAAACAAACATGCACAGGCACATTATTGGCTCCTGTAGTTTGATGGACGCATTATCTCTGTGTTCCCCCTTATGACAGTGACTGATCTGGATATTAAATTCCAGTACCGAGGCCGAGCAGCCGGATCTCAGACGGTCAGTAATCCTCAGGGTTGCCGGCTGTACTATGGGAACCTGGGGCCCACGCCGGAGCAGGTGGACCTGTTCGGCCCGGTTAGCCTGCAGCAGGTCCTGTTCCCGGGAACGCAGGAGATCCCCAACGACAAGCAGCGCTTCTACACCAACCAGCTGCTCGACGTGATGGACCGCGGCCTCATCCTGGAGATCGAGGGCCAGGACATCTACGCCGTGCGCTTGTGCCAGTGCAAAGTGTTCTGGTCTGGCCCGGGCATTTCGGAGCAGGCCCCACCCAACCCCATGGAGCGGGAGAGGAAGATCCGAGTATTCAGTCTGAACAGCTTCCTGCACGGTGAGGATCAGCGGGGACAGAGGATCAGCAGCTGGGATGTGTGGCTTTGCTGATCCTTAAACAAAGTAATGTAGAGTGCAGATGCTGGAATGTTTTTTCTAGCTAGCGATGAATTTTCCCTATATATCTTGTAATACTGTACAATCACTATTACTATTCAGGCAATGTTATCACTATTACTAGAATATAGCTTTCACTCGATGAACTGATGAACATGGTGGACTGAAACTCGAGTCCAGCTGAAAGGGTGAGAATTGGAAGGAATATGAAGAGTGAAAATAGCCAGAGCCTTAAGGTCTGGTATAGCAGACCTCAAAACGTGCTCTTGCGAATTGCAGACATAGTCGAGTGCTTGGGTGTTGTCAGTTATACTCAATTTTGGTGTCTCTGGCCAGGAGTTCACGCAGATGTATTCAAAACAGTGCACACCTTTCACGACCTTGATCCGCACAGTCAGAAATTCTAGGCTGAACGCAGGCTCCGTAAAATTTACGTCAGATGCACTGTCCATGAGCAATAGGACGCACACTCGATAGGCATACCCGGTGATGTTAAATAGCGCAGTACACAAGGGTCAAGTCACATTTCATGTGAAACTGGGAGGCACTCTGAGAGCGCTTTAACACCGCCTTTTTGAAATTCTTGACGGAGGAATTATTGTTGAACGTGAGCGCGTCGTCTTTACGTGCATAGGAATTCTTTCTGATCCTGGATCAACAGTGTGGGATCTTAATCTAAATTTAATCACTTAGTGATTACGTGATACTCTATAATGCAGTATCTATCAACACACAAAATATCATTGACACCCATGCATAACTTTTTGAGATATACCCTTAACTGACGAATGAACGATTAGACAAACAAATGACTGTGCTGCAAAAATATATTACCTTCAGGCGGAAGTATAATTGTAAAGGGCTGCAGTGCACCAGAAGGTGGGATTTGAAATTGTATAATGAATTTGAGGTTAATTTGCGGACTGTCAGTCTTAATGTCAAGGCATTAGCATACATATCAGGGGGAAACTTTGGTTGGTGCCTTATAGCCCTTAATTTCAGCTGGATTCTAGTCTTGAAAACTGTGCTTGTAAACTCATCACTGTCCTTCTCTCATCAGTAAGGTACTGGCTCTTTTCTTTCTTCGTATTTCTCTCTCACTCTCCAATTTTCGTCGGGACTCAGGTTTCACTGCTTTTTCATACGACTTAGAATTTCTAGAACTACTAAATTTGCACCTTTTATGAGGCAAAGAAAAAAAATATTTTACATTTCGTGCCACTTCTGTTTTGCTATGGCATTGATGGCCTGTTATCTGGATATGAACACAGTTGGGAGTCACAGGAATGGTAAGTAATTATGGGATGTTTGTGTTGCCGCGTCATTGAAGATTGAGGTGATCTCTCGTACGCTAGGGTTGATCCTCTACCAGAAAGGAGAAGCTGCAGCCCCACCTCCCTTTGAAATCTACTTCTGTTTTGGAGAGGACTGGCCTGACAAGAAACCCAAGGAGAAGAAGCTAATCATCGTCCAGGTGTTTAACGGCACTCCTCCGACTGTATTGAGCACGGCAAATGCATGCTGTACCACGTTACACTGTACTGCAATTACACTATACCACATTGTCCTTCACCAGTGGTAACAAACCCTGTTCCTAAAGATGTCCCGTAGATTTCTATTCCAACCCAAACGAAGCACCCCTCATGTGGGAGCACCCTCTTTTCGAGCTACAAATTAGTAGAATCTGGCACCAAATTAGGGTTGGAGTGAAAAGCTACAGGGTGGTGGATTATACAGTATCCTATATAGCATGGTATGACTGTACATCACAGCTTCTAACACTACAGCAAAGTGTTCTACCACACCATCCTAAACTTCACAACACTGTTCCATTTAACACACTGCCCCCTCCTGCTCCAGAGCACATTGTAATCACATTGCACTACACTACCCAGAGTGCACTGTTTCATTATACCGTGCAATACTACATAGCTTCCCACTGTACAGCACCACACTGTGCTGTGCTTTACCTCAGTGTCTTGCACATTGACAGGGTGACACAGTACTGCAACATTGTGCGCTTCTCACACTGGTTCTCACTGTATGATAATTTATAGTCTATTGCTCTGTTGTGGACCTTACATAATGAGCATTACATGTATGAATGAACAGCCTCACCTAAGGTAAATTACAGTTTGAGTAAATAATTTTGAAACAAACTCTGGGTTTATTAGATTAAATCAGTTTTGTCATTTGCTGAATTTATGAGCCCACTTGCAGACGGTGTACTTTTTCCTCACGATACACAAGGAAAACTAAATTGTCTCATGCCCCCGTCAGGTGATTCCCGTTGTGGCCCGAATTCTTACGGAGATGTTTTCTGGCGAGCTCTCCTGGTCAACCGACAGCATCCGCCTGCAGATCTCCAACCCGGACCTCAAGGACCAGACTGTGGAGCAGTTCAAGGAGCTGCACAGACTGTTACAGAGCCAGCACGCTCAGGGTCAGTGGGGCTAGACCATGCCGTGAACTCGCCGCTCTTGCCTGCGCCATTTAATCCCACTCTGGGATTGGAACCAAAGCCATACCAGGCCAGACTGCTAATGTGCACAACCCTGTTTCATGGGATAAGGACCTGCTCTTACCGCTCTGCCTGGGCGGTCATGTCCCACTTTGTGACTGTATTCCCCTGAAATATCTCCGCTATTTTGCTATAAGGAACAGCTGTGCTGACATCACCCTGGATTCCTGGGGAACACGTTATGGCAGTCATCTAACCAACAGAATATTCTGCCTGTCATAAATTTGATAAATTGTAAGGTTTCGCTTGATTGTCAGACTTCAAAACATCAGAGATTTCGGTATTTTTATTTAAATGGCAAACCATACCAGTATGACTAAGTTTTACAGATTTTTTTGTTTTTTAACTTATTCCCTACGGAATACTTTTATATAAAATTGTTGCGTTTGTACAGAATACTTTTCCCGAAAATGACACAATATAAAGTATTGAAGTACAGGTGGCCCATCACGATCGTCAACTAATTTGGTGTTTTCATCGGACTGCGAATGGTCATCCATGCCGTTGGCAGCGGCTTGCCGTAGGGAATGAGTTAAAAGGCTTTTGATAATTCTTGTTTGCAACAGCATTTCACTCTCCATTGTTAGTTGCTATGAGTACATTAAAATGTAGAAGAAAACTTATGCATTTGGGTGCTGAAAGCACTCCCCATGAATGTAGTTTCCCTTCAATAAAGATTTTCTTTTCTGTATTTCTTTGATTTAAAAAAAAAAAAAAAAAAAGAAATAGCAATGGTTTGCTACAACTTTTTTGTTTGGACATGATGTGATGCAGGATATTATCCAAATTATATTTTTCTTTTTTTTTTTCCCCCAATTTGCCGTCTGCGATAGTGAAGTCCCTCAGAAATGACTGCTGGCGCTGCTGATGAAGTAATAACTTGGCTATAACCCAAATAGTTAAGCTGACTACTTGAGGAAGTGATGCGCGTGTTTAATGTGCTTCCATTATTAAATTTGCTTTGTAATGCTGACTTTCACTCGCCTCTGCAGCAGTGACCCAGGACTAATAATTCATCTGGCAGTTCTCCCGGACCGCAGTGCCGAATTTCAGCTCAGCGGTATCATCGCTTACATGAATGGCGCACCAGTATTTTTTTTCACTGGACAGCAATTTATCCTCTCTTGACAAACAGTATTTTGACAGATATGCATATGCAACGGTGAGGAATAAATTCCGCATCCACATTACAAGATATGAGTAACAACTGCGTAAAAAGAGGGAAAAAATGTACCCAATCAAAGGAAAAAAATCAATGGGTTCCTAATTGGTGAAACTGTGGGCACATGGTTGCAAAAACTAACAAATTACTAAACAAGCAAATGACAGTCAAACCTGTTTTTTGATGTTTTTGTGATTGAGTGCAAGCAAATTACTTGGAAAGAATTCTAATCACCTGTCTTCAGCAACCTGATTTGGAGGTTACTGATTTTCTCAGTATCTGATTTGATCTGTTTAAAAATGTTATTACCTGAAATTGCTTGCCACACAGAAAAAAAAAAACAACCAAAAAAAACCCAAAACTTTATATGCAAGGGTCTTTTATTCGGTCTTTTATTTTTCATGGCACAAATGGATATTTCTATCAAAATTTGGCTTAAAACAGCAAATAACATATTTAAACACAAAATGCACCCAATTTGGACAAATTAACAGCTTGTTGAAGTCCTATGATGGCAGTTATGGTTGGGACAAAAACCAGCATACACAGGGAGACCCCAGGACCGGGTTTGGGAACCCCTGGTCTATATTATACACAATTGTGTATAATTGTGTATTAGGTCCTGCTGACCTGACCTTGAGGTGAATGAATCCCTCCTCTTTGCGGACAGTGCAGATAAGAGCCATGGGTGGGTATGATGGGAGAACCATTCACAATATTGTTCTGCAGTGGCACACAGCTCTGTTCTTGAGATCTCTTGTTGGCTGCCAATTAAATGCAAATTCGGCTCTCATTTTATGGCTCAATGCAGATCTTTGCCTGTTGAATAACGTTTGGTTTCTGTTTGAAGTGAAAACTTAAAGAGGATGGTAAATCTCCAGGAACGGTTTCTTGCACTCTTTCTAGATTTGCCACAGAAGTTTGGTGGCTCTTATGGGTAAAATGCTGAGGGACTTGGATTTTACCCTACAGTTGGGTCATTCAAAAAGCAGGTTCATACAGAGTATATGGAAAAAATATTTTTAAAAGCCTCAAATGTTTATACCAGGATGGCACGATTGTCTTTTTTTTTTTTTTTTTAAGCCACAGTGGCTACTTCATACATCCGGTATATTATTACATTTTCATTGGGTGGTGTCAACATAAGGCAGGACCCATGACTGAATCCCTAAACCCATGCCCCAACTGTGGCCTCTTCCTCCATGCTGAAGGTCATTTGATGATGACATAGACCTTTCTGCAGGTAGCCATATGATGCCAACTCTTCATGATAGACTTCCCCTTTCTCACTTCCACATCATGCTGTTCACTGGAAAAAAGAAAACCATACCAAAAAACATGTCCGAATAGTAATGAAATGAAACCCGTTACCCACAGTGCTAGACTCAAAATCTGAATTCACATCATTATAGTCTCGCACTTTTGGCACTGGGTTCCATTGAAATGCACATGTGCACGTGAAATGAGGAGTGAATGAACAAAGTTTGATATTCACACTGCACATGGAATGTACTAATATGAATCCCTTCAGTAACATGTTGGGTTATTCACCTGTACTGTGATATTCCATATTCAAGACACCATACATGAACGCATCAAGTAAAAATTGACTTTTCATGACACCTTGTGATTTTGAGATCAAGGCTGTGAAAGTTGGGCACTTTTAACTTGATCTGCAATAGCAGTATACCTGTTACATGATTCCATTGAAACTATTCGGTGAATCGCTTACATTTCTTACATGAAATACTTTATAGGTACTTACAACATACTATAGCAAAAAGTACGAAAAATCTAAATGTCATGAAAAGTCCATTTTTACTTGATTTAATCACATGTATCTGAATTTGCTTTGATGTAAGCTGTGTTAGCTTAATGATTGCTCTTCAGCTGATTTTTTCAGGTCTTCTAGAAAGTAGACTGCTGCTAAAGCAGTGAAACAGTCCATAAAAATCATGTATCTTCCAGCACAATTGTGGAAATGTTGGTCATGAGCAAATGCTTGGTATGTGGGTGGTTCAATTGTAATGTTATGAGTAGCATGGTTGGTAAGGAATGTGTTTGTGATTGGCAATTGGACAGCGCATTGGACTGCTGTACTGGAAAGATAGACCCGAGTATTTGATATTTTCCCAGGGAAACAGTTTGTGCATATTCTTCTGGTTTATTTACCGCTATCAATGACTGGACATATTACAGAACTTACTTTTCTATAAAACAGCCGTCATTAAAAAAAAAACCCAATCAGAGCTTTAGTTGTCGTATGGGCACAGAGCTCACAACTCCTTTCAGAACTCAGTAGATTTACCCATAGTGCCTCAGGGCACTGAGGACAAGGACGATGACTGGATTTTCCACAGCTGTAGGGTTCAGGGTCATGGATTGTCCATACTGAGAATAAAAAAAAAAAAAAAAAAAAAAAATTTAATATTTCACTGAAAAACTGAGAGTCAAACTTTAAGTGTCATTTTGTGAAGTGTGCATCCATTCATCAGTTGTGTTGCTGGAGACTGACCTTGTCGGCTGGGGTGAAGTTTTGGTTATGCGCTGAATAACTGCAAATCTATCCTGAAAGGTAGACTATATTTGAAAAGGGAACGGTTGTCACACTCGAGTTCAGACATGCCCAGGAATGTGTCTTACTCCTCCATGCAGGTCCTCTGTCATCACAGAGACCAGTCTGAGCAGGTCCTTTCCAGCTAATGTTTTCATAAAGGTAATAAACAAACAGTGGTCTCTCCATGACCCTGAACCCTACAGCTGTGGAAAATCCAGTCATTGTCCTGTCCTCAGTGCCCTGAAGCACTATGGGTAAATCTACTGAGTTCTGAAAGGAGTCGTGAGCTCTGTGCCTTTATGACAACTAAAGCTCTGATTGGGGTTTTTTTTTAACGACGGCTGCAACAGATATTTGAGCCACAGCTTATCATGAGACAATCATAAGGGTATGGCCAAATAGAAGGATACCAACCGTCCAGATCTTCGCTTTATGGATTTAAGTTGACCTTTTGCCTGAGGTCCAGAGAAAGATGACGAATCAGTGAGATTGTCACAATTGCGCCGTAAATGGCACTGTAAAATGCAGTCCTGGTGATTAAGCCAAGTTGTGCTTTGTTGGTTTCAAAGGCACAGCAATGGCTGCTGTATCATAACTGGTGATTCCAAAATGGTGAGAAAAATATGAGCTGAATTCTCAGGAGAGTGTGCGAGAGCTTACTTTGTCAAAGGTTTTATCGTCAGATTGTTGGAGCTTACTCCTTTCAAGAAAGTGTCAAGTTGCCCTTGTGCAAGTCCATGAGTGTTCCTCAAAACCTGTTGACTGTTTTTAGAATTTGGTACTGAAAAAATATTGCAACAATCAACAGCTTATTTTGTTTTTTTGAAATGTATCACCTTGTGGTACTCAAACCTATGAAAATCATGAGTGATGGACTGTGTGTATCCAGGAAGTATGTCTTTCTCCTCATTTCACCAATTAATTTTGAAATTGGTAGAATACTCCGATGTACAATTTGATAAATAGGCCTCTGCCTGAAATTTCTTTAACACTGAATGGTGTAATTCAGTAATCAAAAACTTGCCAGACTGGCTAACAGCGCCATCATGTGGTTCTACAGTATTATGCAAAAAAGGCAATGATAAATGATAAAATGGTATCAATGAGAATGAAAAAACATTTCGTTTAATTTTGCAAAAAAAAGTCACATAATTTTTTCAATAATTTCAGAACAAAAAAAAAATAGAAGTACATCTGCACAATCATTCATAATTTCCTATTAAGTGCAAATGTTTATCAATTGAAAACAATCTCCAACTTTATTCACATTAGAAATGACTATTTTATAATCACAGCCTGAGCTTTATCATGAATTAAAAGTATCAAATGTGTTTCTTCTCAGGCCTTTAATGTGCAAATAACATTTTTTCACACTTCAATGTAAAGGAAGTACAAGAATAGTCTGCTGACAGTTACAAATTAACACTTTAGTGACTATTTGCACCCCCGGTTAACTACTTTGTGCGAACGCCCGAGATGAAAGTGGAGTCTTTTCCCTAAAAATGTCAAAATTTGTATAACAAAATCTTGCCGTTTGTGTATACCTTCAGAGAACACATTAGAAATTTTTTTTACCATTCCATCATTCAGAAGTTTTTTGAAAATCATTGATATCATTGGGTTTGCACTTAAAGACTGTTTTCTCCAGTTCAGAGTACAGGATTTTGATGAAATTTAAGTCTGGAGACTGTGATAGCCATTTCACAACATGAATTTTATCTTTATTTAACCAATTATGTGTAGATTTCATTGCAACGTTGCAGTTATTGCCCTGCTGAAAAAAACACAAACCAGTAAGTCTCACCCCTCTGGCAGAATGTAGGATTTCTTGCCCATATTTCCCACAGTATGTGGTAGAGGTCATACTGCCATTAACTTGCTCTCCTGAACTGTCAAACAAGCAAAACCATCAATGATTCACCTTCATGTTTGACTGTAGATATCAGATATTTCTACTAGTTTGCATTCCTTTTTTTGCAAAAAAAAAAAAACCATTCTGTTTGCATAAAAATTCTAAATTTGGTCTCATCTGTCTGTGGCACTCTTCTAGTTATACGTACAATGGTAATGTATAGACACTTGGTTTTGTTTCTTGCAATCAGTACAAACTTTCTTCAAAAATTTAAATTTTAATCTTTCAAAAAATTTACAGCTATTGAGGATGTATACTACTGTTTTTAGGCTTGGTAACATGATGCAAAGAACCACAGTAACTTTGAACTATGATCCTTGGGTTGTTGATTGACATCTTCCCTAACCCCTGTGGAGACAAAATACCGTGCCCAGCAACACAATACACTTGCATCCTTCTCACAGTTTTTTTGGCCAGTTTGCTTCAATTCTACATGTTTTACTTTACCACAATTGCTCTAACAATTCTTTCTTTCCACTATTGCCATTGCCAAGACAGTGCTGAGCAGAATTTTCTACAGTTTAGGTATTTTTTTTAACCAGTTACTTTGCCGATCTATCTATTACACCACTCTGCATACTGAAAAAAAAAATTGGCTGATTTCCCAAAAAAAAAAAAAAAAAAAGCGCCTCACATTACCTGATTTGAGGCTACTGAGTTTAAAAAAACGCAAGTGAAAAGTTTGTATCACATACTATTTTTTCACAGAATGAGAATGAATATTTTCCTCATATCATATTTATCAGCTTCTATGCACTGATCAAAACAGCAACAAATGCTGTTTGGGTGGAGTGAAACACCAACAGATGTAGCAGAAAACATCTGGATCACGTTTGCACTTTCTTCTATCAGTGGCCATATTACTAAGCCTGAAATGACTATTAGGCATAAAATAATGTCTTCAAAATCATTCATACAAGTGGAAATCAGCTGAGAATTGAACAAATAGTTCTCACCTGGCTCAGAACAATAAGGAAATCATGTCTTTGAGCCAGATTTTCTGGTGATTCAGGAATGATACAAGACTTTTTAACCTTACAAGTGGTTGTTGAAAGTGACAATGCCATGAAATACACATAAATTATGAGAAAATGTGATGTGCTAAAGCAAGACAGACACTATTTTTGAAATCAGCACGCCAAGATTATTAAGAAACAAGTACTGGATTGTATGCAGCAAAAATGATGCAGGGTATTGTTATTCAAACTAGTTCTTTCTCATCGAGGTCACGGCTGGAGTAGAAACACACCCTGGACAGCCTGCCAATCGTTGCAGGGATCAAACACCATTGACTTACTCACATACCTACAGGCAATTTAGAGAGAGAGGAAACCACGCAGAAACCCACTCGAATGCAGGGAGAACACTCAAACTCTGTACAGAAAGACCCCAGGGTGAACTCTGATTTGAACCCAAATTCTAGCCACGAAGCAACAGCGTTACCCATTACACCACAGTGCCACCCATTACTTCACTCGTGAGGGCCAATTATCATCGGTCTCCTTTGAATTCAGCTATTTTGATTTTTCCATGATGGACAGTGGTTCAGACAGCATTTTAATTTCTATAGCTCAGTATCAATGAATAAAAAGTTGACCAGGGGATATAAGAGTTTAATGCAAAAGGAACAAACTGATTGGACTCTGAATACAGAAACAAAGGAAAATCAGAAATTTAATTTAGACCTCAAATGGGATGAGAGCTGAAAGAGAAGTAAAAGGAGGAGAAACAGGCCTACCAAAGAAAACGGTGAAGCTGTAACAAAAGTTTGTCAGATGTCTACCTTTTTCACATAACCAGCAACACAATATCAAAAACATGCCACATTACTGCAAAACTTTGCACCACAACACTTTAAAGTTGATACATTTTCACCAGAAGCAAACAAAAAATAAATGAATATTGCACAGCCTGTAACAAACCCGGAGACGAACCAAATGAGTTTTAAGTTGTGTTTTACTGGTTCTTCGAAAAAGGTAGACATCTGACAAACTTTTGTTACAGCTTGGCCGTTTTCTTTGGAAGGCCTGAGAAGGGCAAAATATGAATTAACTGAGGATTGAGGTAAGAGCGAGCAGGTTTAACTATGCACTGATGAAGCGTAGGAGACGATACTGGTTGAAAATATCGTGTTCAACCCGCGTGATCAGTCTTCAGCATACATGAGCCCATGGATCATACCCCTAGATAATACCCTGTTTATAGCTAATACCACCATGAAACCCTTGTGTTTCTAGGGTTTCCTGAGATTTGTTGATTAATCTTTCGCATTGAAGTGGTCTCTACCATTATTTTTTCCCCCTCTTTTCCAGTGTGTGTTCATTTAGCATATTTACAGAGTGTTGAAGTGATTGTACTTTTGTTACCACTGTGTATCCATTAGTTGTTTACAGAACAGCTTTAGATGGATCAGCATACAATTAAAGAGAGGTTATGAATTCCACAATGACATTCACAAATATACACAATGTATACAAATTATGCTCACACTCTCAATTGCTTCAGTAATAAAATGTGATAGAATTCAATACAGTAGAAGAATCTATTTGCATCTAATTGAGGACACTGGGGCAAGTCTGCACAGCACTGATAGGCAGGATCTTCTTGCCCTCAATCCATCATTAACAAGTTCATGACTAATTGTGCAACTGGTAGATTTTTCACTGCACGGTTGTTGCATTACCTTTTTTTGTAAAACAAGAATCCCATTGTGCAACTTTTATAGTCTCAGTGAATCATCAAACAGCCATGAGCTAAAAAATGTACACCTTTGCTCAGGCAATTCTTAAAACAATTTTACAATGAAGAGATATAAATGAATAATTAAAAAAAACACACACACACACACACACACACACACACACACACACACACACACACACACACACACACACACACACACACACAACAAATTTAACATTTTTAAGTTGAGAAACAGGTTGTGCGGTAATCACAAAACAAAATTCAAACCTTTAATGTTCAGGGATTCATCGTATAAACCATAAAGTATCATTTCAAGTGTCATTTTTACATTCCATTTCTATGTATGTACAGTAACTATTCACAACTGAGACTTCAGGTAAAAGTTGGACTCGGAGTATTGTTTAAAAAAAAAAAAAAAAAAAAAGGAAAACTGCCATAACAGGGGGTTTAGGGGAAGGGGAAAGGAAAAAAACCAGCAAAATCCTGTTTATTTGTGAACTTGACATCAAGGGAGCAATCGTTTCCTGCTCCTCCAACGTACTTGCATCCAAAGTCTTAGGCCATGTTCGAAACCGCGCACCAACGTACTACTCGCACTACCCACGACATCAGAGTTAGGGGGTAGGGTGTTCACTTATGCGTGGGGAGTGAGTTTGTGCCTGCGAGAAGTTCCCGGATGTATACTATGTCGGGTAGATATTTTGTGGGTGCATCGTAAGCTCACTATTCATACTTAAATTGCCCAAGATGCAACGCGACGTAAACCACCAGAAAAACTCACTGAGGAATAACAAGAAGCAGCAACAGGAAGAGTTCATTCATAGTGAGTAGCGTGCAGTGCGACTAGTGTGTAGTGAGAATAGTGTAGGTAGACCATAGGCCGTGTTCGAAACCGCGCTCTAACATACAGTATTACACATACTTTACTTGCTTGTCCTTCATTTGTTCCTTCAAGTTAAAATTCTACACACACAAAATCACTGAACATAAAAAAAACAATAAAAGAGGTGGAAGAGGAATGTGCCGATAATGGAAGGTGATCATTGTCCGATTAGAGCACCAGCTTCCAGAACTTCATATAACACGGAGCGACTGTGGAACAATCGCAGCTCCAGGAATCCTTTCACATGGGAAAAGAGATTCAGGCCAATCCTGCTTCCACTGGTGAAACATACCACCATTATAACTTGGCACAGACTCCCCTCGTGTTTGTTAGGAGTTCAATGGATCCAGTGCCAAAAAGTCCTTTCGTTCAGCAACTCCTGATGATAACCAGTCCATTGCTGGCGTTTGTTATAAAATACATATGCATAGGCCGTGCCCTCCTGTCGTGCACATGCCAAATATACATTGATAAAAATGAGACTACGTGTGAAAAACAAACACTGCCAAAGTTAACATTACAAAATAAAAAAAAAACAAAAATAAAACCTTACAAACGAAAAAAAAAAAAAAAAAAAAAACCCATAAAAAACCCAAAAAAGTGTCCTATAGCAATCTCAACGGTAAAAGACATTTTTATAAAATAAATTAGTTAACATATTGAAATTCAAAATCGCTCCTATCTATAATGGTTTAAAATTCGTCGTGTCGTACTAAGGCCTCTCCAAAATCAGTTGCTTGGCTTCCAACAAACAGGTCATACTTGTCGATTATTTCTTCTTTCGTGAGTTGCCCATCCTGAAATTAGTATTATATGGACATTAGATGCAACATGGCCACAGTTAGGCTTTGGAACATAATTGCAATAGAGGCTGATAAAATTGAGGCTTGGTCCAACCTAACCCAGGTACTGACCTTGTCTGCATCGGACTCATACACAAGGTGTTTGGCCTCTGCTTCAGCATGGTCATAATCAGAGGGTAGGATCCAGTCCCTGGTTTCATCTTTGTCCATCTTACCATCCTTGTTCTTGTCTCGGAATTCGATGAACTGCTCACGCTCAGACCTGACCCACTCTGGCTCCTCTGGGTCACTCTCATGATTGTACATGTCCCCTAGTAAGAAGTGAGAAGATGCTTAACATAAAGGCTATCACTTTTAAACCCAAAAATCACACAATCATTCAAACTTGGTTAAAAAAATAAATTAAAATCTAAATTTGAGCCATTAATGGTAGGTTTGAATTTAAAATTTACAGTCTGCAAACACTGATGACAACCTGGCATAGTGCGCCTTAATCGGCGATCCTCAAATTTACTCTCCCGTTGAGCTGCGTTCTTTCCCCTTACGTCTTCTCACAAAACCTGGCTAATGTTTGTCCTTTAAGTAAATAACAAAGAAGACAAGAGTCATCAGAAGATGACATATCCCCCCGGCCCCTGATTATTTGCGAAAGTCATGTCAATCCTACACCTTCAAAGAAATTCAAACAAGAATGTTGAGGTGATTTTCCTCTGGAATGATCTGGAAGTATGTACTTGCAACATCTACCAAAGACTATGAAGTACACGTTGACAAAGGCAATAAAAAACAAGGGTCATTAATGAGCAGTGTTTTAGTTCTGCTCCGGAAACAAACCCAGCCCTGCGACTGAGTCCAAATCCATGTTGCTTCCATGGAAAAAAAAAAAAAAAAGAATTTCAGAAATTTGAAAATATGAAAAGGCACCACTTCAGTACTTGGGTAATGCACATACAAAGTTTCAGAAAGACAATGAATGATTTGAGTTCTGCTCCGGAAACAAACCCATCTCTGTACAGAGTCCAAATCCAACTCATTTCCATGGAAAGGAAAAAAAAATTTTTCAGACATCTGAAAATATCAAAAGGCACCACTTCAGTACGTGGGTAATACACATGCAAAATTTCAGAAAGATATAATGAACGGTTTTTGAGTTATGCTCCGGAGATGAACCTATCTCTGTACAGAGTCCAAATGCAACTGGTTTGCATGGAAACAAAAAAGAAGATTTTCAGAAATCTGAAAATATTAAAAGGCACCACTTCAGTATGTGGGTAATACACATGCAAAGTATCAGAAAGATATAATGCACAGTTTTTGAGTTGTGCTCCGGAAACGAACTAGGCCTGATAAGTACCAAGTCCAGATTTGTTTCCATGGAAACGACAAAAATAGGAATACCGAAATCTCCAAAGTAGCAAAAGGCACATCTAGACTATACATAGAATACATGTACCGAGTTTGGTGCTGATATCTTGCATGGTTTCCGAGTTCTGCTCCGGAAACAAAATGATTACGGACGGACGGACAGACGGACGGAAGGACAAGGCGATGCCTATATGCCCCCGCATTCTATGCCGGGGGGATAATAAAAATGGATGAAACCAAAAAGTCAAGCAGTGCCAAAAAGGGCGACAACACCAACGCATCTGAGAAGCAATGCGTGTAAATATTTTGAGTTACACACTGTACCAACCCAATATGGGTTAGGTTGTTTGTCAACTCTGTCAGAAAACAGTTGATTGTGTAATCCTTTTTGAAAACCAATGACATGCTGCTTTTGCAGACAACAGAATTAAAAGGGAAGCTAAATCAGTTTTTTTTTTGTAATATTGCTCACTGATTTGATAAAACCAACAGTGACAATGTTCTAGAAACTTAAGTGCGAATATGTACGGCCAGTTACACAGGATGTATTGCATTATGAAAATTGCTCATTGAAAATAACCAAATTAAGTAAGCAAATATGTATAGTGGCCATTTTAGCAGAGATATCTTGGTGGGGTGAGGGTTAGCGTCATTAGGCTTGCATGTTGAGTTTAAATTTATTTGAATGAGTTACTTATTAGTTTGATCTTGCTTGAACTTGATTTAGCTAGAAGTGAAAGCCCTACTTCACTCAAGGTCAAGACAAGCATTTTTATGCATTTACTTTCACCTGCAGACCATTGACGTAAGGTCTACACCAACAGCCTAGATTTAGAACAAGGTGCACCAATATGAAAAAAAAAAAATCCTAGTAGATGCAAATCTCCAACAGACACTTAATTTGCATTGTAAGAGGCAATTAAAGGAGCTGTGTCACGATTACTGCGCATGCTCACAACTTTGAACAAAGTAAATCTGCTCAACTGCAAACCAAAATCTAGACAGTATTTTACTTCTTCCTTGATTACTGGCGATGGCAACCAGCTTACATTTTTTGCACCTCTTGGCGAAAGCTTAAAATAGCGCTTGGAATTCTTGAATGGAATCAGAATGACTTGCAGTCAGGCAGATTTGCTTTCTCAGGAAGTGAATTCTGAGCATGCGCAGTAATCCTGGCACAGCTCCTTGAAGTACAATCTGAAGTTTTAAACTCCTTGAATTCCACCAGAAATTTCTCTCACAACACTGCTTCCCTTGCACTCTTACCAATATACTCTTCCAAGTCGATAAAGCCATCTCCATTTTTGTCAATGTCTTCCATTGTTTCCTGTGAAGAAAGGAATTGCTGTCAAATGGAGCATCATCACTTCCCATCATCCTTATTTAATACCATATGTGCTGAAACAATACGCAACTGTAGAAGGTCATTCACAAGCAACACCTCCTCTTTAATTTCTCAGTTATTTTTGCGGGAATCCTGGACATACCACAACTACAATGTCTTTCATGTAGTCAAACTCCTCTGGGTGCAGAAAGGCAGTGAACTCCTCCTTGTTTGCGATGAGGTCCCCGTCTTTGTCGGCCATTTTGAAGCGCCTCTCGTCTCTTGACATCATCTGCTTGTAGTTGTAACTGTCATCAGATTCTTGGTCATCTGAGGGCAGAGGAGAAAATGGTCCGATTACAAACAAGAGCACAGAAAGGAACACAGGGGAGAGCACAGTGGCATTAAAGTTGAGGGCGCAGATGAGAGCACAGTGACATTGCAGACAGGAGCGCAGATAACAGAAAAACTGAAAAGAGCACAATGTCATTACAAAGGAGAGCCTAGTGTAGAGCAATGACACTGCAGACGAGATTACAGGGGGGAGCACAGGGGAGAGCACAGCGATGTTTCAAGAAAACAACAGAAAAGAGCACAATGGCATTACAAAAGAGCACAGGGGAGAGCTCAGTGTCATAACGGAGAAGGACAGTGAAAACACAACGGCCTTACAAATGAGAACAGTGGAAAGCACTGTTATCACAGACAAGTGCGTAGAGAGGAATACAAGCAAGAGCACAATGGTAAAACAGAGAAGAACTCAAAAGAGCACAAGGTAGAGGAGAGAGGCATTAAAGAAGAGATCAGAGAGGAGAGCTGAGGCATTACAGACAAATGTGCAGAGAAAAGCACACTGGCACACTGACATAACAGGTGAGCAGGGCTCTAGACTGCGACCAAAATGGCTGCATACAGAGGATCTTACACAATTGGGCATGTCTTTAGAAAGTTATGAAATGAGTAGAGTAAATTTTGCGTTTGTTACGAGCTTTAGCGAGCAACAAATCCAAAATTTACTCAACGAGTTTCATAACTTTTTCATGACACGATCAAGAGTATAAGATTTTGTTTATTGCATAACTGAATTGCATAATGTAACGGAAATTTCTGTTAGCGCCTATTGCATGTTAGCACTGCTCTAAATACATCGCTCTGCTTAGTCAGTCACTGAGTCACAGACATTTGCGACTGAACGAGCAACGGTTCGTAAATTCAGCCAACTGAGTCACTAGCTAATGTTAGCTCGCTAGCTGACAAACTAATGTTACATAATGGTTTTGAAAAAGTATTGTGTGCACACTAACTACCTAATTAACGTGAACTTAGTGACTTGAGTGGTGCTTAACTAGCTTGCTACAGTGCTGAGCCATGCCAATTTAACCAACATCACACTCCGTATTCAGTTTGGCTAAGTATTAACAGCGTGACGTAATGCAAAGCGATTTTTCCCCCTCCCACGCTCTCAGCCAATGAAATTTAGCCAAAGTGATATTACCCTAGGGTAATATCACAATTATGTCATGAGCTGGGTTATGGGAAAAAAACAGCAGTTATGTGAAGAAAAACCACTACTTGAAAATGCGCCTGCACCTGCACATGTTCCAGTTAAATGAGGTTGCAGAAACATTACCCTGCAGAAATGAAAAGCTCTCGTACTTCAGGATGTAGCAGCTCCAGATCTACTGTTTTAGACATACGCATGAGCGAGTCTAAATGACAGATGAAAATGGCTCATGCCAATACTGGAATTCATAGTAAGACTATCAGGTGTAATCAACACACAAAAATTGTTATTTCAGACTATCCAAAGATATATCAAAGAAAATAGTTTGATGTCAATGCCAATCATATTTATACAGCTCAGGGAAGAATCCTTGCAAAGATCCTAGCAGGATCATTTGCGAGATTCTGACAGGATCATTGCAAAGATCGCTTAAGATCCTGAATTATCCTTTGAGAGGATCCTTCAAGATCCTTAGGGACCCCGAAGGATCCGGTGATGGGATCCCTGAGGACCCGAGGAAAATCCTTGAGGATCATCAAAAATCATGCAAAAAAAAAAAAAAACATTGGCGATCCTCAGGGATCCTGGCAAAATCCTTTGGGATCCTCACGGATCCGGGGAAAACACATTGTTTATTTATGCTTTCTTTAACCAGGGAAGTCCCACTGAGATCGAAATCTCTTTTTCAAGGGAGCCCTAGGGCTTGAGGTGGAGAGGGAGAGGACAAATTGCACAGCTCATTAGATCAGGGGATGATTAAGTGGCAGATTGAGAGAGCCAGGTTGGGAATGTAGCCATGACACCAGGGAACCCCCTATTCTGGTTGAAGCGTGCCATAGGTTCTTTAATGATCACGGTGAGTTAGGACCTTGGTTTAACATCTCATCTGAAAGACTGTCTCCTTCAGTATAGTATCCATCCCTGCACTGGGGCATAACCCACCAGAGGGAAGATCACCACCTACTGCCCCACTGATACCTCTTCCAGCAGGAACTTAGTTTTCCAGGTGTTCACCCATCCAAGTACTAACCAAGCCCACACCTGCTTAGCTTCAGCCACAACAGCGGGAGCAGATGGAGAAAAGTGGTATGGTTGCAGTCCTGGAAAGTTGAAATATTTGACTGAAAAACCTCCACTCACAAACTGTAGCACTGATGAAGAGCTCACATTACAAACATGCAAGAATTTGAAGCAGACATCAATTAGGGGAGAAAACGAGTAGGCCCACTCTTCAAATAGATCATAACTGGTAACAAAAAAGCATGATGATTGATCATCATGTTTTAGTCCTATATTTATTCTTTATGTCATCCTACTAAGTTCACTGTGTTGTGCTATTGCTTATTTTAAAAAGTTATCATGCATATTGCTTTGGGTGTTTCAAAAACTCCTAAATCCCAACTCCTGGTGATGCAGGCATGACATGATTTTCAGTTGCGTGCCGTAAGCCTTTTACGCATGATCAACATCTTCTCATTTTAGATCGCCGGATAAACAATTGATTCACCAAATACACAAGCAGTGATGTTGACAGGTTTTCATTTTAGTGAGTCCCCGGGACCCACAAGTGGTGATTTGAGTGGGTCCCTGGAAAATTCAATGGGTCCCCATTGGAAAAAAAAAAATATTTCTTTCCATTTCTTATATTCGTCTATTTCTTAAATTGTAGTGTTAAACTCCTTTGATGGTGGTATGGCACGATATAATTAACGGATATATTCATGTATGTTCAAAATCTGCCATTGCATAATAGGCATTTCCAATTGTCGTTACCGGTTAAAACCCCTTTCTGCAGATGTAGACGCTCGCGTCTATGGAACTGCAAATTTAAGCACGTAGTTACTGTACTCGATCACTAGATGGTACTCCCGGATCAGTTATTGAATATTCACAAGCAAGCAGACCTCGAACGCGGTTTTGAATATGGGGAAGTTCACTCCACTCCCTGTTTTTCAAGAGTTGCATGAATTAAACTCCTCAGCTAAGCCCAATGTGCAAACTGGTCAATATCCTTGCCCATAGTATCGATCCAGCAGTTAAAAAAAATGATCTCTTGCGACAGAAAAAAATCGTTGCACTCTGTAGCAACCACTTTAGCTACAGCGAGCCAACGGTATTCCAATTAGTGGTTCAGAAAAATCAGTTTTCTGAAGCAAAAAAATCGACATGGTATTGATTCTCTCACATTCTACTGTCAATTAGTCATACAAAAAATTCGTAGTTCCCTACCGTGGATTTACTTGTAGATTCCTTCATTTACAAATTCAGCGCTTCCATATATCCTCCCAAGTACTGGTGTTGATAACCAATCACTCAATTATACACTCAGGCTCTTCTGCGTAACTGCACAGTTACAGTTCACGCCCTCGTGAAACTCCCCCGGTAACAATGTATTGATTGGCTCGTTTCTTATCCAATTCCCGAGTGTTTAAACGTTCCACAGTAAGTGAAACACATTGATTGGACAAACATAAGAGGGCCATTCTTTGAGAAGTGAACCAAAATGTCACACACATGACCAGATGTCATCAAATAAAGAAATACTTTGAAAATTAATGAAAGGTATCAAATTTATTCCTTGCTATTCTCCATACCCCAAAACTATGAAAATTCTAGATTTTTCAACTGCAGAGTTTTTAGTCAAATAGAGTTATGAAAAACCTGTTTCCATGTGAAGTCACACACGTGACCAGTCGTATTTGACCTCTGACCTTAAGTAGTTAAAGTTAATGTAACAAATAACATTTTTACTTGATAGACTTGGATAAGTAGTACTCTTATACAAGGTCCACAATCATGAACCTCCAATGCTTTTGTAATTGGAGGAGATTTTTTCTACTATTTGTTACATTTTTGGTCACACACGTGACTAAGAATGGCCCAAGAGCATACAAGCTTCTGTGTATCAGCAAGCCCGGTTGTATCCTGTCTACATTGCACACATTGCGCGGCTGAAATAGACGCGATTTATAGAAAAAAAGACTCGCAAAACTGGCCTTAAAGTGTTCAGTTACATTTTCAGGATTTAAATAAGATAAGGACATGGTCAATGGGAATTATTTTGAATGAAACCGGACCGGAGGGTGCCTTCTACTGGACACATCGGTCTCTGGAGGAGGGATTCATTGAAAAAGGTTAGGCTGCTACTTTTGCTTTTTGTTTTGGAATGTATACCGTATTCACCAAAGTTGAATGCCGAGGTTTTTTTTCCTGTTTAAAACGTGAACTGCCTATGCATTTGGGTGGACCCCCTGGTACGTTCATTGCACCGTTCTGTTGAATCTAGGGAGGCATATATATTGTTAGATCTTCCCTGAAAGTGGAATGTCTGTTTTGTTAAAATAAGGTATATTTCAGAATTCAGATATTACTGAGTTAGTGAGTTGTACTTGATCCTTATAAGTGTTGAAATAAGGTTGTGAGCTTAGAAGTGGGAACTGCTAGCTTCCATTGCAGGGTGAATGTTCTGACCGTTTAATCAGCAGTTTATTTCATGAGTATGTGTTTTGGCTTGGGGGACTTTGAAGAAAAATGGACAAAACTCTAAACTTTATTATGGAGAAAAGGCATGTTTTGTGTTTGGAGAGGTTACTGGTGACCACTGATGTTCAACTGCACTGATATTGATAAATTCATGCCAATCTCAACCAGAAAATCATTAGTTCATACTAAATTTCATGCCTCAAAACTTTGTGTTAAATACATGATTATTTTATGATTTGACAGTGCACTATTTTGAGGGATCTCAGACTTTGGGGAGCCACTTGGATAGCTGTATAATTTGGCTAATAGCATGTAGGTAAGCTAGAATATAATGTTGAAGATGAATTCTACTTGTGGTCAAGGAGTTTATGATCCCAGAAATGTATAGATTTAAGCCCCAGCAGTTTTTCAATTCTCAATATTATTATTATTTTTTTTTTTGCAATTTCAATGGTGAATTCTCATGAAGATTTTTTATGTTTGCAGCCCATTTTCTCTACCAAAATCATGAAAATTAACTGAAATACAATGTAATTCTAAATGCTGTAAGTGTCTTTTCTGAGTTGAGCCACACTATTCCTCTTTATGAAGCTTAAATCTTGAATTATAAAGCATTAAATTGGGTAACCCATAAATAGTCAAATTTGGCTTCTGCGCAAAGGGGTTAATAACCCCGTATGTAAGGGTAGTTGCGTTGTGGACAAGCATTTCGCACAGAGATGTCGGCAAAGAAAACGTGGCGAGAATTTCACTTCGCTTCAAAGACTGTCGAACTTTCTTTGCGTGTCCTGTGGACGTGAGCAAGATGCTGAGGTCAGACGCATCCTTCACCAAAACTGTTTCATCCTCGGCATTGGAGATGATTTCACACTCTCATTTGTGCTTTCATTATCGGTGATGAGTAAAAATGCAGTTCGGACTTCACTCACGGTAGCCTTATTAGAAAATGTAAACTTAGATGTAAACAAAAAACGTGGCCTTGCAAAACCCCTCTATTAAGTGAATAAGAAACTGAAGAGAGCAACTAATTTATGCATTCATTTCATTGACTTTATTTATGCATTTCTGTTCCAGAAAAGGCGCAAGTCTTGCTCAAAATCTGCCAGGCAACCAGATGAAGGCAGGTCGGCGTCACTTAGGTGCAAATCAATCCGTGGTAGTAGTTTTCGCGAGTTAAACATACCTTCACGAGCGTTTAAGTTTTCTTTTGTTATTTGACCGCAGGCGTTTAAAATATTTAGACACAGGCGGAAAGTTGCTCCTCGTGAAACGGTGATTAAAATTAAACTCATGCTAAACGCGCAATTAAGAAAGTTATCCGCGTGTAAACCTTAAAACGCTTTTGTGAAATCGGCCCAATGTATCATTTTTCATGGTAAAAACGACGTGCGCCCCTGGGACGCATGGATAGTGAGTTTACTGGGTCCTTTCAGATTTCAATGCATCAGGGACGCAGGACACGTACCTAGCAACATCACTGCACAAGACCAGTACAGAAGTCTGTGATGATTAGTAAATAATAGGGTTAGGACCAGTTGAACGAAAGTACCGGTACATACCCTGGAAACCGCAAAATATTGTAATTTGATATATCAATATCACCATGACCCCGATATCTGCAATCTCAATCAATGATCTCATCGTGTAGCTGGGGTCATAAAGCCTAGGACCAACTTCCAGGACTCCAGCTGTTACAGGAGCTGATTTATGGCCCGAATAGAGTCATAACAAAACCTGTCATGCTCACAACAAAGACGGTAGAAAAGGGTTAAAAGAGCTGAACCCCAAAGTGATCATGATGATAATGAACAACATAATTAAGAAACCTGCATAAAAACCTGTCAAGGGCGCATGGAGATATTTCAACACAAAGTTAGGCAACAACTGTGTTGCGACCATAAAGCGCGCCCTCCATATCCATGCGCTCGAAACAGCCCAACCCCAATTTATGTTAATTAGGTACAGGGGTAACTAAACGGTCATATGATGTGTAAAACATGTTGGGCTGCTGAGGGCGCAGCCTGTAAATCCCTGATGAAAAATGGGTTGTATTGGCTTTGGTAGCTGATTGAAGCGCCCCAATCAGCCATGCCCCTTAACTCCCCATTTAAATTGTAACATTTTCTAAAAGACCTTTAATTGTAGATACACATCCATGAAAATGAGTCTGGGCAGTCGCGGGCACACTGAGATATAGGCTCCTAAAAAGTTGGTTCCCTTTCCAGGGCTGTTTAACCCCCAAATTTTTTGAGGGTCCTAGAAAGAAAAGTAATCGGTCTTGAGACCTAAAAATCTGGATTTTGCCATTTGAGACATGTACCTGCAACATATCAAAGAATCAAAAAAATCCATGACTAAGATGCATCATGAACTGGGTGAATCTTAGGAAAATTGGCTCTTAAACAAACGCACAGAAAGGAGCATGTGGAGAGCTTAGTGACATAACAGTTAAATGCACAGAAGAGATCGCAGTGATATTACAGACAAGTGTGCTGAGAGGAGCACAGGGGAGAGAGCCCTGCCATTAAAGAGCAGAACATGGAGAAGAACAAGTGACAGCATAATAGCATTATAGGGTCATTCCATATGAACTCAACCAAAGTACGAGAATCTTCCATGGTCACCCACTCAGATTTAGCCCAAATTTATTTTGGGAGTACCTCTATACTCATAATAAACACATGCAATTTTAGGCTGCTACTCCAAGGGGTTTCCGAGATATGGCCCCCCCCAAATCGGGGGGCCATGCTCCAAGCGAATAGCGAACGTTAATTTATAGGGATTTTGGAGCCCAATATCTTTGGAACAAATCATAGGTATGGGCTGAATCCAGGGTAATTTGGGTGCAGGCTTTCAGAATCTCTTGTCAAAATTTCTCTCTCCCTTTTCATTTTTGAGATCTTGGCCTCTAAAATTTGAAAATTTTTATTGGTGGAAATCAAAAATTCAGTTTTCAAAGTTTTCAAGGGCCCCCTATGAGGCCAGGATCCCTTACAGAGGCTAAATTGTGCTGTACTCCTCCTATTTGAGGACAGGTATGTCTGTACAAGGAAGATTGACTGCACCCAAGGCATAATAGTATAGTTAGGAGACCCTGAAAAGGGTCCTAGCTGAAAAAGTCACTTTTTTGTCAATTTTGGATTGGCAAATTCACCATGTGTGCAGTTACCCATGGTAATGAAACTTG
This sequence comes from Gymnothorax javanicus, assembly GCA_029692085.1. Taxonomy (NCBI): domain Eukaryota; kingdom Metazoa; phylum Chordata; class Actinopteri; order Anguilliformes; family Muraenidae; genus Gymnothorax; species Gymnothorax javanicus. The sequence continues at coordinate 36,991,540 of CM056201.1, forward strand.
TTCTACGTAAATATATACATCATGACTTTATTTGTTCAAAATTACAACTTGTTTTCTCGTCTCCTTCACCATTTAATCATTTTATCAAATATAGGAGTTTTGGGGGTAAAAACGCGTGTTATTATCCCCTTTGTTCTGCAACTAGAAGTTATAAATAGACAGTGCCGACTCATAAAAAAGTTACATCGTTTCCTAAGATAATCTGATATCTGACATGATGTTGCATTCCCTCCCTAGGATCTCCCAGGTATCGCATCATCTTCCACGCATATTGCATCAGATTGCCCATCTATTGGATCATCTTCCATGGGTATTGCATCACCTCTGGTTAAAACAATAGGGTAGCTAATTAATGAATTCATTGAAGCTTCAGCAGGGCTTCTGACAGGTGCAAAACTGGGATTTCCTTGGATGAGCAATGCGACAAACATACATACTGCAGAAAGACAGGACGAATTTCATTCGGTGACCTTAAACCAGCCGACAGACAACTTTTGACTTGGTGGTGCAGTGTCATATTCAACAAGAGCACTCAGAAAGCGCAGCACCTCCGCCACGCCAAGGCAACTCTGTGCATTAGTTATTTTCGTTGGCTGATGTAGGGTATTGTTGCATCCCACCGCCAGGTGGTCGCAAAACCCAAAAGCACGCTGATTGGAAATCCGGCCCATTGGGAAGACTTCAAATCTCTGCCAGCATAGCTGGATTTGAACTTTGGCCTATATCTCAGCAGTACTTTGGCATAGATATGCCAAAATTTAACCACTTGTTCCTCTTGTGCTACTCTAACATCCTGCTAAGTTTGGTTAAAATCTATTTGGCCATTTTTGAGATATACTGCTGACAGACAGAAAAACAAACCAACCAACGCCGGCAAAAACATACAACTCCCTTGGCGGAGGTGAATGAAGATGACCGAATCGGTTTCCAATCAAGAAAAAGTGTATTTGTCACGCTTTGAAAGTCTGTAGCGGTCCTGTGCCGATCCATTTTACCATCATAAGAAGCACATCACAAGTAAGTTCATGATGGCATCATCCTGCATTCCTTTTTGCATAACAGAGAACGGATGTTATTAATTTACTGGAAGGAAGTTCACTTAACCAATAAGGTGAATCTTAAGATGGTACTAAAAACAACAGCATACAACTTATGAGCTTCACCTTATGGCATTTTATGGGGGAGTTGCAAACAAAAAAACCCTATATTTCATAGCATGACTAAATAGTGAAGGAGATGAGAGAACAAGTTGTAATTTTGATCAAATAAAGCCAAGATATATACATTCATATAGAACAAGTTTCATTACTGTGGGTAACTGCCCACATGGTGAACTTGCCAATCCAAAATTGGCAAAAAAGTGACTTTTTCAGCTAGGACCCATTTCAGGATCTCCTAACTCCACTATTATGCCTTGGATGCAGTCAATCTTCCTTATACAGATAGACCTGTCCTCAAATAGAAAGAATCCAGCACAATTTAGCCTCTGTAAGGGATCCTGGCCTCATGGGGGGCCCTTGAAAAGTGAATTTTTGATTTCCACCCATAAAAACTTTCATATTTGAGAGGCCAATATCTTAAAAATTAAAAGAGATATACATTTTGACAAGAGATTCTGAAAGCCTGCATCCAAAATACCCAAAAATTGGATAGCAATTTTCAGCCCATACCTATGATTGGTTCCAAAAACATTGGCCTCCAAATTCCCTATAAATTAACGTTCGCGATTAGCTTGGTGCATGGCCCCTGATTTTTGGGGGATCATATCTCAGAAACCCCTTGGAGTAGCAGCCTAAAATTTTGCATGTGGTCATTATGAATATAGAGGTACTCCCAAAATAAATCTGAGCCAAATCTGAGTTGGTGACCCAGGGATCTCTGGTTGACTTCATATGGAATGACCCTATAGAGGAGAGAACAGAGGACAGCAGTGACATTTCAGACTAGAGCACACAGGAGAGCACAGAGACATAACATAACTAGAAGACTGCCATGGTATTGCAGAGGAGAGCACAAGGGAGTGCAGTGACATTACAGACAGAAGCACAAAGGAGAGCACAGCGACATAACAGGTAAGAGGGCAGAAAAGAGCACAGTGAAATTACAGACACATGCAGAGAAGAGCAGAAAGGAGAGCACAATGACATAACGGGTAAGAGCACAGAAAAGAGCACAGTGAAATTACAGACATGTGAAGAGAAGATCACAAAGGAGAGCAAAGTGAAATAATGGGTAAGAGCACAGAAAAGAGCACAGTGAAATTACAGACATGTGCAGAGAAGATCACAAAGGAGAGCAAAGTGACATAATGGGTAAGAGCACAGAAAAGAGCACAGTGAAATTACAGACACATGTAGAGAAGAGCACAATGGAGAGCACAATGACACAACGGGTAAGAGCACAGAAAAGAGCACAGTGAAATTACAGACATGTGCAGAGAAGAGCACAAAGGAGAGTACAGTGACATTGCAGAGCAGAACACAGAACAATAGACAGTATAATGGCATTATAAAAGACAGCACAGAGAAGACAGCAGTGACATCACAGACAAGAGCACAGGGGAAAATAGTAACATAACAGAGGAACTGAGAGGAGCACTAAGGCATTACAGGGGAGAGCAGAGCAGAGAGCAGTGACATTACTGACAAATGAATGGAGAACAGCACAGGGGACAGCACTGTGACAGAGTGGAGCAGAACCCGAGAGCGGTGGTATTGTAGTCCAGAACACAGCTGTGAAGTTACACAGAGCAAAGAGCACAGAGGCAAGCAAAACAGCATTAAAGGACAGCACTGTGAAGGGCAGAGCAATATTAAAAGGGCATAATGACAAAGACGGTGACAATCAAAGGAGACTTCCATTTGAAGTTTATATATTATATATTCTGGATTTGCTTGTTATATTGAGAGAAATATTTAAACCCAGGATGTCATGTTTCATGGCCACAGCATTACATCAAATGGAAAATATCTACAGATTCTTTACACACATTTCCCTATAATTCTGCAGGGCATATTTGGGATAGTTGGAAAGCATGGGATCTCCACTAAAACTTAAAATAGGCCCAAAGTTCCGCAGGTTTGAATACAATACCGGCATTTTTACGGGGTTAAACAAAAACCTTTTCATAGAGAAATTAAATGCATTCATATTTGTGTCATTGAATATTTAAAATGAAAAATTCTACCTGTATGGCACATTAAATGCTTGTACATGCAAGACGTACTTCACAGATTAAACTTGCCAGACTGACCCAAGATGTAGCCATATGTAGCATTCTTGTACTCCTCCCATGTGACCAATCCGTCCTCGTTAAGGTCATGCGCCCTCCACTGCTGGTCCACATCATAATATATCCAACGTTTCTGTGCAAACTTGATCCATTTCTGCATCTCATCCGTTGTAACAAATCCATCTTTGTCTTCATCTATTTTATCAACAATTTTCCTGCATAGGAGGGGAATGGAGACACAGAAGTCAGCAGGACAGGCATGGAATATATTCTCAATGGAGGATAATGCATCTGGTCTTACAGTCGCTAGTGACTCCAGGAGCACCAACATGGACATGTGGAACAAGATTAACCAGAATGTGTTTTTACTCATAAAAAGAGACGTCTCCTCCCCGGCCCCCTTCCCTGCCGAACCCACCGGACGGATGAACAGTCAGACAGACAGACACATACCAAAAGGCACCACTGCAGGACCTTATAAGAAGTATGCAAAGTTTCCTTGAGATCATGCAAACGGTTTTGGAGTTGTGCTCCGGACGAAAATTGATTACATACAGATGGAGAGACAAACGGACGGACAAACAGACCGGCACATACCAAATGGCACCACTTCAGGACCTGAGTAGTAAGTATGCAAAATTTCGTTCAGATCATGCAAACGATTTTGGAGTTATACTCCGAACCTGAGCAGGAACCGAGCCTAAAACTATGCTCGGTACGGCGGGGGGGGGTTGGAGGGGAGAGACATAAATACACCAACAAAGATATGCATGTGAACATATTACATGTTGACCTCAAATACGTCCTTTAAGAGGCAATTCCATCTAGAGCTTCCACTATGCACACGCAGAGACAAGACGTCAGATCAGTAAAGTCCACACACCTCTTCGGGTACAGTTTGCTGAGCAGATCTCAGATCAGCACAGTTTGTGCAGCTCTCTTTAAGAGCACTTGGCAAGAGGCACCTCAGGTCAGCTTCCTTACCCTAGCCGCTCCTTGCTCTCCTCAGGAGTAAGCTGATCAAAGGTCTTGGCTTCCTCCTGACCAAGAAAAGCATCATGGTCATAATCGAAGTTCTCATCATCATCGTGTTCCTTGTCACTTAGCAATGGGTCATGATGAACGCGGTCTTTCTTCTCCGTTGGCTTGCTGGTGGCACAGACAACGCACAGTGCAACACACACCGCCAGTGGCCTGAGTTCCATCTTCTTTCTAGCTGGAGAAACGTGCACTGTTAAAAAAAAGATGCTAATGAAAACATGTACTACTGCTGACCAAGATCAACTTCAGTTCAGCATTCAGAATGATATGGGACAATGCATCCAACTCTGCAGCAATACATTGTTTTTGAGAACCTCTGTCATAAGAATGCTGATGTTGAAAAATACCTATAAATTAATCACATATTCAGAACTTGTTAAGGCTGAGAGTGAGAACTGGAGGGCAATTCCAGCTGAAGTGCAACATGACCACTGAAAATTCAAACATGAAATAGCAAAACAATTTATGTAAGGCTATATTGTTAGAATATCCAGGTGTATAGTTCAGAAGAAATTGAAGGTCTGAGGCAAACCAAATATTTTTGGTATGCATATTACATACGGGTGTAACATTTGTCTGGGGGGGACTAAGAGGGGGGACTAAGAGGGGGGAGGATGTACTTACAGATTGGGGACTCTTGGATAGAAACGGCTGACGAGGCTAAAACAGTCATTACGTTTACATGCAGTTAAATTGAGCTACGGTAATAACCTCCAAATACTTAAAACCTTCTTGTAACGTCAGTAAGGTAACACAAGTAACTGGACTTTTTTTTGTTTTAAGGGCCCGTTGCAGAAAATAACTGTTGCATCAAGTTGAAATCCTGGTTGTGGTTGGAATTTCCAGTAGTAAGGGTTCAAACATATATAATCCAATTTATTCTGTAATGCATGATTGATCAAGAAGATTGGGCCAAACTTATGTGAAAAAAAGCCATGTTACTTTTGAGTAACGTAAGTAACGCTTGAAAAATCCAGTCTGCCAGCATAACCATTGAGGGGTTCATTCCAGGTTCTCAGTAAGTTGATTATGGTCAGAGGTTGCCACAATGTATAAGTTTTGAAGTTATGTCCATTGAATTGAATTCCAGTGAAACAATTTTATACCATAGCCTTATGCAGCTATGTAACATGAGTAACGCCGGAATTGTCCTGAAGTTAAAAAAAAAAAAAAAAAACTTGTATCAAGATAATAGAATGCAAAGGCTCGTCACAAAGCTGCAACATTTGTGAGGCTGCTTTATCAGTAGCTTAAAATGATAATTACTCAAAAAACAATATCTTATGCCATTAGTAATGAAAAGCTATAATTTTAAAACAATTTCTCTAAATTGAAAAAATGAGAACATCTTAAGAACATTTGAGGCTGAAATCCCCCAAAAAATGTATGAAGATTTAGGCTTAGCCCCTGAAAAAGACATCCATATAAAAAAAATGTTCATCAAGTCATCTGCTTAAGGTGACCTTCAAAACCTCCCGAGATGGAAAATCCGGAGGTAAAGACACTGTAGTCCCAATGCCATCAGCTCCTTTAATGTAAGTATGGAATGATGGGGGAACTGAACTCCTGAACATTTGAAAGTGAAACCAAATATAATACGTTTACATACAATCCAAGGACAATAAATGGATCGCGCAATTATTTCTTCTAGTCCATGAAATCAAACCACGAGGCCCTCTCCCATAAAGAAGACACTGGTTCATGAACACTTCGTTAATCACCTGACGTTGTGCAACAGACAGCCAGCACTGGACAAAATCGTCAATGATGGAACATGCCAGGTTTATGAACCAAAAAGCTTGCGTCAATTAATTCGCTTAATATCAGTAAATAGCATCCCTTTAAACTCCAACCAGTCTAGTTTCCAGGCATGAAGTCACCGCATTTTCTTTGAAATAAAAGGGACATCGTTTTGGATTTCAGTAGCAAACATTAATCGACTAGATCCAAATATAGTACCAGCGTGTTCGAAATTCAATAGTGCAAGTTGTTCCTTGAGAAAGGAACAAAATACACGCAGTCTTGCTAATCTGTGAAGTCGATTTGATGTTGTCCTGAAAACTGAAGGTAAGTTACTTAGTTGAGGAACGGGCACGTCTTAATTTTAAAATTTGGAGATACCTTTCTGCTACTTCTGGCATTTAATCAAGTAAAATATCTGTAGAGTCTACAGGCTAGCTAATAGGCTAACTGCATTGGCAAGCAAGATTGACTTTCGAGCCTAATACACTTTCCGTTACCAGTCTTGAAACCCGATGTCATCAAATAACTGCGACAAAGAGGTCTCAACAACACATAACGTTAAGGTCATGCAAGTTGAACTGGTAAAGGCTACTGACGTTTCCAATAAAAAAGTAATAGCAACTTAATGGGATCACTGAGGGCAGCTAGCAAACATGATCTAAAAAGCGGTTTTCTGAGATGATCATAGCCATCTTGTTAGGCAGTTGAGCAGGACTGATAAAGACAGCAAACAAGTGATAAAGAGAAAGGGGAAAAAAAAAAGAAACAGTAGATATCTACACATCAAGCAGCATCGCCTCATAAGCATAACAAGCTAAATAACATAAGGAATGCACAACCGCATTACTGCTTTCTTACCCGGTGTTTGCAGTCAGCTCCAGAATAACCTTTCACCACTCTACACCGCGTAACCACACCCACAAAACAACACCGGATGTACTGCCTTCTCCTATCCCACTTTCCGACTATGATAAAATGATACAGGAATTGACCAATCAAGTTAATATGGCAGCCTTGCGCTCCTCAATCCAAACCCAGTGTTACTTTTGGATTGGTCACTTCATGCAATACAGACAATACGATTGGCCAACAAGCGCCACGTCCGCATGCCATTGAAGAACCACCGCATTTCAGTGGGGACTACATCATTCTATTTGCTATTAAAGCAAGGTAACTGTCTTGAACTTCAAGCATGTACGCCTAGTGTGAGGTATAATTGGCAAAATCACTTGAACATTAATTTCAGGGCAGTACACGTGCTCCTGAATAGCTACCATCATGCTTGTACAGTGATGATACAAGCACAGCTTATCAGAAGGTTACAAGAAAATGCAAAATATTTTATTTTTGTATGATTAGAAAGTTTTCCATTAAATTAAACGATTGTTAGGTAAAATCAAATGTTTGGTATGCCTGGTATGTCTCAAACGAAATAAGTACTTTTGACTTGATGTTGGGAAGACAAGATGTTTGAAAGTCATGACAAATAGTCAAACTTTTGCATGTACATAACTGATCAGAAGTATATGCAATAATTGAGTTTTTTTTTTTTGTTGCAATTTTTCTGACATTTGTTAGTTCTGACATAAAAAAAAGAAAATAATGGATGAAACTAAATAATTATATTGAGGATGTGACAAGCGCATCAGATAACTGATGCTTGATTCATGTGAATTGAGCAGCTTCTAAAAGTCTATTCCTCTCATACAACATAGTCTCATCATGCATTTTATGGAACAGACAAACTTTTCAATTCTAACTAAAAGTTTGTGTTTGTTATTTGGTATGGTTGTAGTAGTAATGAATCATGCATTCATTTTAATGCGGGATGGTATGGTATTTTTTTAATCAAACCCAGAAGTACCATCAAAACTGTGCAATATCCCTTTCAGGCTGACTGATATTCCTTGTTAAAGGCATAGTTCAGGTTTTCAGGGGTAGGGTTGTATGGGCTAATTCTCCCAAGTATGAGCATTACCTGCAGTAGATAGCAGTCCCATTATTTACAGTTAAGAATATGCATTGCCAAACTAAACGGCTGCCTAACGGCAAGGGAACGTGGTGAAAATATTCTAAATATGGCAAACACTGAAACAGAGTGATTTTTTTTAAAGGATCAGTGTGTAAGATTTAGAGCCATCTAGTGGTCAGATTATAGATTGCAACCAACTGACCATTCCTTTTCTCAGAAAACCTACGGTGGCCGCAAAACTTGCGAAAACTCTCGTGTCAGTGCTTTATTCATTTACTTTTTTCCCGTTCTGGGCTACTGTAGAAAAAATGGCGGCGCAACATAGCGGCCTCCACGGAGGTGGACCCGCTCCCATGTAGGTTTAAAGGGCTTATTCTAAGCAAAATGAAACTCAAAGATTATTGTTTTCATGTGATTATACACTACTAAAAAAGTAGTTATGAATGTTATATTCCATTTCTGCCAAAATATCAATCTAAATTCTACACACTGCTCCTTTAAGGTAGCCCTTATTTTAGGCAGTTAATGTATGGTATGCTTCTGTCTCCATTCACAACCGGGCACTATGCTCTGCTTCTACAAACTGGGAGCTTGCTGGTCACTATTTACAGCAGGTAATACTCCCACTAGGGATAGGTAGGTACCTCATGCAATCCCATATAAAAAAACCCCAGAACTATCCCTTTAAATTGCGCATATGCTGGGAAATCTTTGTTTTCACCCTTGGGGGTTGTATGAATGTACAGTGCTGAATTTGTTTCCTGCTGTGCTACCTGAGCTGGTGGAGTGGGGCAGTATTGAAGAAGTAAAGTCAGGAATATTTTGTGTTAAAGTAACTTTAGCTTCTTGAATGATGGCTTTGCAATCTAAGTTTACTCCACATTAGCTTATTTAAAAATATTCTGGCCTTTGGCAGTCAGACCTCAGGCTTGACTTTTTTGTGACATTTGCATTCAGAAATAGATGTAGAATTTCATGCCAGCCTGTGTACTACATTGTTTTTAGGACAACTTAATAGATTGAAATACAGGGTGTATCAGAAAAAATGATACTCTCAGAAAAATCATCATAAAATTAACATAGATAATAGTTCTGTAAATGTGGGCGTAAACCTTGGTAGAGGGGGTCATTCTGCTTTGAATGATACCAGTATCTTGGTTTACGCTTCATGCTCCAGTGAGCGCGGACGCTTTGAATTTTGCAAAGTTCAAGTCTTTTGCACACGGGAATGCGAGGGTTAAAATTGGATTCGTCACATTAAATTAGAAGTTTAGACAGGGTTTTACCAGTATGCCAAGGCGTTTTTTGAATAATTAACCCTTTCACCCCCGAACCTCGGCATAAAATGATCTCTTTTATGAGTGGATCGTAACCAAAGGGTTAACACATGCAATTGAAGTGGCCGTGAACAAGTGAATCAAGCTAACAAGCATCATTCAGTGGGTATGTCATTTAATTATTCCATAATCACATCATGTCTTGTCAGCATGTTGGTCTTCGAGGAGGGTCCTGACTGCTTCGATGTTGACTGGTGTACGTCGGGTCTTGCGTTGGCCTGACCTCCCTTTGTTGAGATTGTGGCTGGTGCAAGAGGCACGGTACTTGTTGACATTCCTGAAGACAGTGAGATGACTCGGAACCCTTACATTTGGCAATTGATGTTGGAACCGCTGAAGGACAGTGCGAACACTTTTCGTTTGGAGGTATTCCGTTACCAGAAAAGACCTCTGCTGAGCTGTGAACTGTGGTCTGACCATTTTACACCACACAGTTACAAGGCAAAAAGTGGGGCCAATGCACAGGTGCTCACCGATTTTATGTCCATGAATTAAATTGCCTGCATAACATAACGCATTTGTGATCATTGGCTGTGTGATGAAAGGAAGAAACTGACAAGATATGATGTGATTATGGAATAATTAAATGACATACCCACTGAATGATGCTTGTTAGCTTGATTCACTTGTTCACGGCCACTTCAATTGCATGTGTTAACCCTTTGGTTACGATCCACTCATAAAAGAGATCATTTTGTGCCGAGGTTAGGGGGTGAAAGGGTTAATTATTCAAAAAACGCCTTGGCATACTGGTAAAACCCTGTCTAAACTTTTAATTTAATGTGACGAATCCAATTTTAACCCTCACATTCCCGTGCGCAAAAGACTTGAATTTTGCAAAATTCAAAGCGTCCGTGCTCACTGGAGCATGAAGCGTAAACCAAGATACTGGTATCATTCTAAGCAGAATGACCCCCTCTACCAAGGTTTACGCCCACATTTACAGAACTATTATGTATTTTAATTTTATGATGATTTTTCCGAGAGTATCATTTTTTCTGATACACCCGTAGTAACTCATCAATGACTGAATAATTTGCAAAACATCTCACGGTGGTGATGGGAGTGTGAGACACTCTGACGCATCAAAGCTTTTTGGCCAATTGCATCGCAAATAGATTCATTTCATGAGGCCTAATTCTGCACAATGTGCACTAGGGATACCTGCTGGTAAAAATAATTAACAGCAACTAAATCTTCATAGATCACACACCATCTGGAGTAGCACAGAAAAATAATATTCTCTGACCAAACTCAACATTAAAACCTTAATTGGTGAAGTGAAAAACATTGATTATTATCTTATTACAATGATGCCTGTCAAGGGTAGTATAAATTTGGCAGCACGTGAACAGTCAGCTGATGTGTTGGGAGGAACAGTGGAAAATGTAAGGACCTGGGCAACTTTGACAAGGGCGAAATTCTGGCGTCTAGACAACCGGGTCAGAGCTTCTTCAAAAAAGGAGGTTTGTGGGATGTTCCCAATATACATTGATTAGCACCTACCAAAAGTGGTCCTAGTAAGGAAAACTGGTGAACTGTTGATTGGGTCATGGGTGCCAAAGGCTCATTGATGCGAGTGGGGTGTGAAGGCTAGAATATCTGGTTCAGTCCCTCAGAGGAGCTCCTGTCGCACAAATTGCTGAAAAAGCTGAAGCTGTTTATGATAGAGAGGTGACAGAACACACACTGTATTACAGCTTGATGTGCATGGGGCTGCATATCTACAGACCAGTCAGGATACCCATGCTGACCCCTGTCCATGGCCAAAAGCGCCTACAATGGGCACGTGCATGTCAGAACTCAGGAACCAAGAAAGAAGGTGGCCTGGTTTGATGAATCAGGTTTTATTTTACATTGTGGATGATAGGGTGCATTTGCCTTGTTAATCTGGGGAAGAGATGGCACCAGGATGCACCATGGGAAGGAAGGCAAGGCGGTGGAGGCAGTGTGATGCTCCGGGTAATGTTCTTATTGGACATATAGTGAACTGGCCTTCATGTAGAAGTTACTTTGACACATACCACCTATCAGACATTGTTGCAGACCAAATACTCCCATTCATGGCAATGGAATTCTGTGATGGCAGTGGCCTATTTCTGCACGATTACGCACCCTGCCATTCTGCAAATATTGTTCAGGAATGATTTGAGGAACATAACAAATTATTAAATGTGTTGACTTGCCCTCCAAATCACCTAGATTTCAATCCAATCCAGCATTCGCGGGATGTGCCTGAAAAAGAAGTCCAATCCACGGAGACCCGTCCTCGCATATACATATACATATGGGCAAGGCTCATGAAAATGACTCCAACCCAGACCTCATTTGAAAAAATATTGCTTTGCTAGTATCAAATAATTAGTTTCTATGTGTAAATTAGAGATGTTTACAGTTTATGTGCAAAAAAAATTATCATCAAATCACCAATACTTATCCTGCAGTGCATCATGAAAGAACGGCATGTCTGAATCCATTTTAAAGGCGCAGTTGTGTATGTTATTCACTGACACACCTCTCTTCAGAGTAGTCTGGTACATACTAAATCTCTTTTTAATCAATTCTAGCTCCTTTTTTTATACTTTATGATGTTTTGAGAAAGGAATTCATACCTCAAAAAAGGATGTCCACCTATTTTTTTGACCTTTGGCAGGCTTGTGAAAAAAAGTCTTGAAAATGAGCATCAGGATTTTAAGTGAAACATGGATTAAATGTATACTATCACTTCATGTGGCAGTTCCCACTCAGTTTAAATTAATTTTCTAATATTTTGCCACACTCGTCATTATTTTCTGCACATTTTGGTGTATAATGATCCATGTAATAATAAAAAATGGTGGGAGCAGGAGTCCAATTTGCAAAGGCTGTCAGCGGATAACGTACACAACACAAAATGCTGTCTTAATGAATCTGCATAAACAAAGCTTTTTCTGATAATTCCAAGTGTCCAGAGGCCAAAGCCAGTGGCATCGCCAAGGGGCGGACATCTCATGCCCCACATGTGCCCCCCCATTTAGGATACGTAAATAAATAAATAACGCAGTGTCTACGTGTCCGAAAGTCGGACGGGGTTTTAATATAACTCCATGTCCGACAGTCGGATGGTTTCAATTTAACTCCGCGTCCGACAGTCTATTATTGTTTTTAATTTCTTCGAATCTACTGAATCTTTTAGATATTAAACGTGAATGTTTTGATAAGAGGGCTCAGTTCTTCAAGATGAGTACCGAGAATTTCAATCAATGGCTGCGTTTACATGGATTGTTTTCCTCAATCTGATTGAAATCAAACTGATTAAATGAATCTGATTCGATCTGTATACTTGAACGCGAAGGAAAGCGATCCACATTCAATCCGCGTATACATGGCCCCAGCTGAGACCAATTACAGTTTCTTTGACATGCGCAAAAGGTCCCACTACCTGAACGCGAACATCATTACGTCATTACATGACTACTACGTACTAGGGAGCGCATGCGCAGAATGAATAATCCAATCCATCAACCGAATCCACTCTGTTCAGCCGTTTATATGCGGCATCAAGCTGATTATCAATCGGCGTAGACTACCTCTTTCAATCCGATCGAAAATTTAAACCGATCTGGGTGAATCGGATCAGCTAAGGTGGTTACGAGACATTTTGAATCTGACTAAGCTGTCAATCCGATTATAAGTAGGATTTTTGGACCCATGTAAACGCAGCCACTGTTTCTGTTTAAGCTCTGCTCAATAAAGTGAAGCGACATTGGCGCGGGACTTTGCGCATTTATGAAGAATTAGCGACTGTCGGACAGAGATCCTAAAATACTCTGCATCCAAAAGTCATAAAAGTTCTAATTTTTTGAGTATTCCAGCAATTGTTAGACGTAAAAACTTGGCCATGTTTTTGTTCGACCTTCACAAAATGCAAATTGATAGCTATCGACTTTTCTTGGTCTTTTATTCGTCTGTTTTCTTCCGTTGAAGATAGACAACAGTCTTTATTCGATCTCTCTTGAAAATTAGTCAGATGGATCGAACAGATTCACGCTTTATTTCCACACCAGAGATAAAATAGTGCTTGGAGTCAGTGAGCAAATAAATTCCATGACCATTGACATTGTGAATTAAACATTGCATGGACGATCAAGACTGTCGAACGCGAAATGCAAAATACTCCATGCCCGGCAGCCAGCAGAAAGTAAAAGTATTGATATGAGAGCAGATTTATAACGAAATAAAGACTAAAATATATCACCAACAATCAGAACATCCAATGGGCACTGCAATCAATTTATTTGGGCCATGTTTATAGATACAACGAAGTCCGTTCAATGCCGGTCGGACATTAAATGCTCCGTGTCCGGCCGCCAAAAAAAAAAAAAAAAAAAAAAAGAGGACGATTAGAACAAATCTATAACGAAATAAAGAATTTAAAAAAAAAGTTTTAACAACAAACAGAACATCCAATGAACACAGTGATTTATTTATTTTCGGGCCATCTTTTTTGGATGTTCTGTTTGTGCCCCCCTTGTGCACCCCCAGAATAAAAAGTCTGGTGACGCCACTGGCCCAAGCTATAGGTTTTTCTCCTCCGCACAAATTATTTCATTGACAGGTACCCCTACCTTTATCTTCCCAGCCTCCATATATTATTTTCCAACCTTAAATCTAAGAAATCAAAGAAAAAACAGCTTGGATTTCATGATAAGCAACACCTAATTTATTATTAAGCAGTAAATCCCCCCAGAATTATCACAAATACCTGAAAAGAAGAGATATCAGTGAAAATAAATCTTTAGTTTAAATAATAAATAAGTTTAAATAAGTTAAATAAGGGAAAAACAGAGTGGATAACGTACACAACATCGATAACGCACACAACGCATGCCGCATAAAACAACACAAAATGGAGATTTCACGTAATAATTTCAAAAAGGGTTCATATAATTATGTCTTTCACACTTTTTTCAAACTAGTTTGGACGTATTTTTGAGGATTTTATAAACTAGAAGTGCGCGATTCATTGAGTCTCGCCATGACACCGATAACGGACACAACAAGCTTAAACCATACGGCAAGGAAGTTGATGTTTGTGTGAGTGTGAAGGTCAGGGAGCCAACAATACATGAAAAATGGTTTCATTTTGTCAAAATATGAATATTTTCGGGTGGTGTGGACCCTTAATAGTTCCCTAGATGCTAATTAATTATTTATTTATGACTGGTCGTAATCGGATCACGTACACAACGGTTTTTTTGGGACAAGTTGTTGATGCCTGTATGACATGGATCAAGTGAGATGCACACAATGACTTGGCTCCCAAATAATAGTTCAATGTGTGTTTTATACATTTAAAAGTAGTTTAGACTTTTAGATTTTAATTTATTCTATGAAACATTATTCAAAATTCATATATCTGTTTTGGACATACCAAAATGTGGGAAATTTTAAGGTTTGCAAGATTTTAGGTGCCCATAATGTGTCAAAAAATGGTAAGAGACCCATAAAAGTATACATTCCTGTGTAGCTCTCATCATGCTCTTTATGATGAGACTGTAATAATAAAAAAAAAAAACTCCCAATATAAAAAAATATTATAGGCATTGGACAAACAAAAAGGGGTTGAAGTCATTTTCGTGAGCCTTGCCTATATATATACACACGCATACCAGTGAAGGCTGCCTGGCTGGAAGAAAGAATCCCTTGAAACCAATAAATAGCCTTTTTTTTAACTACTTAGAAGACTAAGACTGATTGAAAAACAAATTCGATTCAGAAAAAGTATTTTTTTTTTTCTTTACTAGACAACAAAAGGTAAACTACTGAGTTAAGTTTCATGTTTGCTTTTAGAACATCTACCCTGCTGCCTGCTGGCTATCTACCCTGCATATCACGATTGCTCAAATTAAAAAGAAAATCAGGATTAACAAGAATCAAAAATTAAATAATTTTGATTGAAATGCAATCTAGCATGGAAATGGCACGTTTCATTTCTCTTCGACCACACATGATAGTGTTGAATGTTTTTGAAGGTCACGTGATGTTAATTTAAAAAAACAAAGAAAAAAGGTTGAGAGTAATCATTAATTTAAAGAGTTGTTTTGTGCCTCCTTTATTTCCAGCTCACCACCCACAACTGATATGTATACGTACACACAGAAGAGGTTGTGTTGATAGTGTGTTGATATCCTTACACCTCATTGAAACAATGCTTCAAGTGTCCTGAAAGGCTCCTTTGTTATTCATACCTGCATTGGTTTTCCATAGAATAATAATAAAGAGCGAAAAAACAGAGTTGTGGCAGGACATGATCGCCACGTCTCCGGATGTGGCACCTAGAGAGAGAATAATAAAATAAACTGTGATAAGAGCCAAATTCTTGCTTATTCTTCACAGATTTTTAAAAATGGCCTGGAAAAAAAAATTGTTGAAACCCCTATGAAATAATAAAAGATAACTTATAACACACTATTTCCTTTCATGAATTTCATATGTGTCCTCAGTCTTGCACTCAGTCATTCAGGCTATTTTAATTGAGAAAAGAAAGTTGTGTTTAGTATTGTCATGTCTTTGTCTTAGGTGCAGCAAAGGATACAAGCTGCTGGAGCGACACAGGAGTGCAGACCACTGGATCTGGGAGCCATAGGGGAGACAAGTCGTTAAACGGGGTATGCAGACCACTGGAGGCTCTGGAGCGGCAGGGGGTGCAGAATACTAGAACCGCTATAGCAGCAGGGGATGGAGACCACTGGAACTGCTGGAACAGCAGGGGGTGCAAAACGAGAACTGCTGGAGCAGCAGGGGGTGCAGAATACGAGAACCGCTAGAGCAGCAGGGGGTGCAGAATACTAGAACCGCTAAAGCAGCAGGGGGTGCAGAATACTAGAACTGCTGGAGCAGCAAGGGGTGCACACGGTTTCCTGAATGATGCTTGTTAGCTTGATTCACTTGTTCACGGCCACTTCAATTGCATGTGTTAACCCTTTGGTTACGATCCACTCATAAAAGAGATCATTTTGTGCGAGGTTAGGGGGTGAAAGGGTTAATTATTTAAAAAACGCCTTGGCATACTGGTAAAAACCCTGTCTAAACTTTTTAATTTAATGTGACGAATCCAATTTTAACCCTCACATTCCCGTGCGCAAAAGACTTGAATTTTGCAAAATTCAAAGCGTCCGTGCTCACTGGAGCATGAAGCGTAAACCAAGATACTGGTATCATTCTAAGCAGAATGACCCCCTCTACCAAGGTTTACGCCCACATTTACAGAACTATTATGTATTTTAATTTTATGATGATTTTTCCGAGAGTATCATTTTTTCTGATACACCCGTAGTAACTCATCAATGACTGAATAATTTGCAAAACATCTCACGGTGGTGATGGGAGTGTGAGACACTCTGACGCATCAAAGTTTTTTTTTGGCCAATTGCATCATAAATAGATTCATTTCATGAGGCCTAATTCTGCACAATGTGCACTAGGGATACCTGCTGGTAAAAATAATTAACAGCAACTAAATCTTCATAGATCACACACCATCTGGAGTAGCACAGAAAAATAATATTCTCTGACCAAACTCAACATTAAAACCTTAATTGGTGAAGTGAAAAACATTGATTATTATCTTATTACAATGATGCCTGTCAAGGGTAGTATAAATTTGGCAGCACGTGAACAGTCAGCTGATGTGTTGGGAGGAACAGTGGAAAATGTAAGGACCTGGGCAACTTTGACAAGGGCGAAATTCTGGCGTCTAGACAACCGGGTCAGAGCTTCTTCAAAAAAGGAGGTTTGTGGGATGTTCCCAATATACATTGATTAGCACCTACCAAAAGTGGTCCTAGTAAGGAAAACTGGTGAACTGTTGATTGGGTCATGGGTGCCAAAGGCTCATTGATGCGAGTGGGGTGTGAAGGCTAGAATATCTGGTTCAGTCCCTCAGAGGAGCTCCTGTCGCACAAATTGCTGAAAAAGCTGAAGCTGTTTATGATAGAGAGGTGACAGAACACACACTGTATTACAGCTTGATGTGCATGGGGCTGCATATCTACAGACCAGTCAGGATACCCATGCTGACCCCTGTCCATGGCCAAAAGCGCCTACAATGGGCACGTGCATGTCAGAACTCAGGAACCAAGAAAGAAGGTGGCCTGGTTTGATGAATCAGGTTTTATTTTACATTGTGGATGATAGGGTGCATTTGCCTTGTTAATCTGGGGAAGAGATGGCACCAGGATGCACCATGGGAAGGAAGGCAAGGCGGTGGAGGCAGTGTGATGCTCCGGGTAATGTTCTTATTGGACATATAGTGAACTGGCCTTCATGTAGAAGTTACTTTGACACATACCACCTATCAGACATTGTTGCAGACCAAATACTCCCATTCATGGCAATGGAATTCTGTGATGGCAGTGGCCTATTTCTGCACGATTACGCACCCTGCCATTCTGCAAATATTGTTCAGGAATGATTTGAGGAACATAACAAATTATTAAATGTGTTGACTTGCCCTCCAAATCACCTAGATTTCAATCCAATCCAGCATTCGCGGGATGTGCCTGAAAAAGAAGTCCAATCCACGGAGACCCGTCCTCGCATATACATATACATATGGGCAAGGCTCATGAAAATGACTCCAACCCAGACCTCATTTGAAAAAATATTGCTTTGCTAGTATCAAATAATTAGTTTCTATGTGTAAATTAGAGATGTTTACAGTTTATGTGCAAAAAAAATTATCATCAAATCACCAATACTTATCCTGCAGTGCATCATGAAAGAACGGCATGTCTGAATCCATTTTCGGCGCAGTTGTGTATGTTATTCACTGACACACCTCTCTTCAGAGTAGTCTGGTACATACTAAATCTCTTTTTAATCAATTCTAGCTCCTTTTTTTATACTTTATGATGTTTTGAGAAAGGAATTCATACCTCAAAAAGGATGTCCACCTATTTTTTGACCTTTGGCAGGCTTGTGAAAAAAGTCTTGAAAATGAGCATCAGGATTTTAAGTGAAACATGGATTAAATGTATACTATCACTTCATGTGGCAGTTCCCCACTCAGTTTAAATTAATTTTCTAATATTTTGCCACACTCGTCATTATTTTCTGCACATTTTGGTGTATAATGATCCATGTAATAATAAAAAATGGTGGGAGCAGGAGTCCAATTTGCAAAGGCTGTCAGCGGATAACGTACACAACACAAAATGCTGTCTTAATGAATCTGCATAAACAAAGCTTTTTCTGATAATTCCAAGTGTCCAGAGGCCAAAGCCAGTGGCATCGCCAAGGGGCGGACATCTCGTGCCCCCACATGTGCCCCCCCCCCATTTAGGATACGTAAATAAATAAATAACGCAGTGTCTACGTGTCCGAAAGTCGGACGGGGTTTTAATATAACTCCATGTCCGACAGTCGGATGGTTTCAATTTAACTCCGCGTCCGACAGTCTATTATTGTTTTTAATTTCTTCGAATCTACTGAATCTTTTAGATATTAAACGTGAATGTTTTGATAAGAGGGCTCAGTTCTTCAAGATGAGTACCGAGAATTTCAATCAATGGCTGCGTTTACATGGATTGTTTTCCTCAATCTGATTGAAATCAAACTGATTAAATGAATCTGATTCGATCTGTATACTTGAACGCGAAGGAAAGCGATCCACATTCAATCGGCGTATACATGGCCCCAGCTGAGACCAATTACAGTTTCTTTGACATGCGCAAAAGGTCCCACTACCTGAACGCGAACATCATTACGTCATTACATGACTACTACATTACTAGGAGCGATGCGCAGAATGAATAATCCAATCCATCAACCGAATCCACTCTGTTCAGCCGTTTATATGCGGCATCAAGCTGATTATCAATCGGCGTAGACTACCTCTTTCAATCCGATCGAAAATTTAAACCGATCTGGGTGAATCGGATCAGCTAAGGTGGTTACGAGACATTTTGAATCTGACTAAGCTGTCAATCCGATTATAAGTAGGATTTTTGGACCCATGTAAACGCAGCCACTGTTTCTGTTTAAGCTCTGCTCAATAAAGTGAAGCGACATTGGCGCGGGACTTTTGCGCATTTATGAAGAATTAGCGACTGTCGGACAGAGATCCTAAAATACTCTGCATCCAAAAGTCATAAAAGTTCTAATTTTTTGAGTATTCCAGCAATTGTTAGACGTAAAAACTTGGCCATGTTTTTGTTCGACCTTCACAAAATGCAAATTGATAGCTATCGACTTTTCTTGGTCTTTTATTCGCCTGTTTTCTTCCGTTGAAGATAGACAACAGTCTTTATTCGATCTCTCTTGAAAATTAGTCAGATGGATCGAACAGATTCACGCTTTATTTCCACACCAGAGATAAAATAGTGCTTGGAGTCAGTGAGCAAATAAATTCCATGACCATTGACATTGTGAATTAAACATTGCATGGACGATCAAGACTGTCGAACGCGAAATGCAAAATACTCCATGCCCGGCAGCCAGCAGAAAGTAAAAGTATTGATATGAGAGCAGATTTATAACGAAATAAAGACTAAAATATATCACCAACAATCAGAACATCCAATGGGCACTGCAATCAATTTATTTGGGCCATGTTTATAGATACAACGAAGTCCGTTCAATGCCGGTCGGACATTAAATGCTCCGTGTCCGGCCGCCAAAAAAAAAAAAAGAGGACGATTAGAACAAATCTATAACGAAATAAAGAATTTAAAAAAAAAAAAAAGTTTTAACAACAAACAGAACATCCAATGAACACAGTGATTTATTTATTTTCGGGCCATCTTTTTTGGATGTTCTGTTTGTGCCCCCTTGTGCACCCCCAGAATAAAAAGTCTGGTGACGCCACTGGCCCAAGCTATAGGTTTTCTCCTCCGCACAAATTATTTCATTGACAGGTACCCCTACCTTTATCTTCCCAGCCTCCATATATTATTTTCCAACCTTAAATCTAAGAAATCAAAGAAAAAAACAGCTTGGATTTCATGATAAGCAACACCTAATTTATTATTAAGCAGTAAATCCCCCAGAATTATCACAAATACCTGAAAAGAAGAGATATCAGTGAAAATAAATCTTTAGTTTAAATAATAAATAAGTTTAAATAAGTTAAATAAGGGAAAAAAACAGAGTGGATAACGAGTACACAACATCGATAACGCACACAACGCATGCCGCATAAAACAACACAAAATGGAGATTTCACGTAATAATTTCAAAAAGGGTTCATATAATTATGTCTTTCACACTTTTTTCAAACTAGTTTGGACGTATTTTTGAGGATTTTATAAACTAGAAGTGCGCGATTCATTGAGTCTCGCCATGACACCGATAACGGACACAACAAGCTTAAACCATACGGCAAGGAAGTTGATGTTTGTGTGAGTGTGAAGGTCAGGGAGCCAACAATACATGAAAAATGGTTTCATTTTGTCAAAATATGAATATTTTCGGGTGGTGTGGACCCTTAATAGTTCCCTAGATGCTAATTAATTATTTATTTATGACTGGTCGTAATCGGATCACGTACACAATGGTTTTTTTGGGACAAGTTGTTGATGCCTGTATGACATGGATCAAGTGAGATGCACACAATGACTTGGCTCCCAAATAATAGTTCAATGTGTGTTTTATACATTTAAAAGTAGTTTAGACTTTTAGATTTTAATTTATTCTATGAAACATTATTCAAAATTCATATATCTGTTTTGGACATACCAAAATGTGGGAAATTTTAAGGTTTGCAAGATTTTAGGTGCCCATAATGTGGTCAAAAAATGGTAAGAGACCCATAAAAGTATACATTCCTGTGTAGCTCTCATCATGCTCTTTATGATGAGACTGTAATAATAAAAAAAAACTCCCAATATTAAAAATATTATAGGCATTGGACAAACAAAAAGGGGGTTGAAGTCATTTTCGTGAGCCTTGCCCATATACACACGCATACCAGTGAAGGCTGCCTGGCTGGAAGAAAGAATCCCTTGAAACCAATAAATAGCCTTTTTTTTAACTACTTAGAAGACTAAGACTGATTGAAAAACAAATTCGATTCAGAAAAGTATTTTCTTTTTTCTTTACTAGACAACAAAGGTAAACTACTGAGTTAAGTTTCATGTTTGCTTTTAGAACATCTACCCTGCTGCCTGCTGGCTATCTACCCTGCATATCACGATTGCTCAAATTAAAAAGAAAATCAGGATTAACAAGAATCAAAAATTAAATAATTTTGATTGAAATGCAATCTAGCATGGAAATGGCACGTTTCATTTCTCTTCGACCACACATGATAGTGTTGAATGTTTTTGAAGGTCACGTGATGTTAATTTAAAAAAACAAAGAAAAAAGGTTGAGAGTAATCATTAATTTAAAGAGTTGTTTTGTGCCTCCTTTATTTCCAGCTCACCACCCACAACTGATATGTATACGTACACACAGAAGAGGTTGTGTTGATAGTGTGTTGATATCCTTACACCTCATTGAAACAATGCTTCAAGTGTCCTGAAAGGCTCCTTTGTTATTCATACCTGCATTGGTTTTCCATAGAATAATAATAAAGAGCGAAAAACAGAGTTGTGGCAGGACATGATCGCCTACGTCTCCGGATGTGGCACCTAGAGAGAGAGAGAATAATAAAATAAACTGTGATAAGAGCCAAATTCTTGCTTATTCTTCACAGATTTTTTAAAAATGGCCTGGAAAAAAATTGTTGAAACCCCTATGAAATAATAAAAGATAACTTATAACACACTATTTCCTTTCATGAATTTCATATGTGTCCTCAGTCTTGCACTCAGTCATTCAGGCTATTTTAATTGAGAAAAGAAAGTTGTGTTTAGTATTGTCATGTCTTTGTCTTAGGTGCAGCAAAGGATACAAGCTGCTGGAGCGACACAGGGAGTGCAGACCACTGGATCTGGGAGCCATAGGGGAGACAAGTCGTTAAGCAACGGGGTATGCAGACCACTGGAGGCTCTGGAGCGGCAGGGGGTGCAGAATACTAGAACCGCTATAGCAGCAGGGGGATGGAGACCACTGGAACTGCTGGAACAGCAGGGGGTGCAAAATACGAGAACTGCTGGAGCAGCAGGGGGTGCAGAATACGAGAACCGCTAGAGCAGCAGGGGGTGCAGAATACTAGAACCGCTAAAGCAGCAGGGGGTGCAGAATACTAGAACTGCTGGAGCAGCAAGGGGTGCACACCACTAGAAGTGCTTGAGCAACAGGGGGTGCAGACCACTGGATCAGCAGGGGATACGAGCTGCTGGAGCCTTGGAGTGACCAAAGATGCAGGCTGAAGGACCTCTAGGGCGGCAGGGGAAGCGATCCGCCAGGGTTTTTGACGATGCTGAACACTGGAGCTACATTTTAAGGTTCATGGAACTGTAGCCAACCTCCATGGATGTAGCCCCAAGAGGACAATTGACCCCAGACTGAACAGAAGGATAGTTCAGATAGTGGATAGCGGAAAACTTCTAAACAGTTACGAGCTAACCTCCATGATTAAGGTACAATAGCTTCTGGTTGTACTTTCCTTCGCTGTTGGAATGAAAGTGGGATCCAGGGAAGAAGACAAGGCAAAACAAGAAATGACAGACTGGAGTTTGCTACAAGGTTCAATAATTCTGGTAGCATGTCCTTGGGAGAAATAGGACAAAATTAGAGCTTTTTCATCAGTCCCCTTTGCTTCATGCTCACACAAGAAAAAAATGAAACTTTCAAAGAGAAGAACACCATGTCTGCTGTGAAACATGGAGGAGGGTCCGTTATGTTATGCATAACTCTAAACTAAGCGTAACTCTGAGCAACAAAAATCGCTATATTTGTTACAACCTGCCATAGGCGTCCTTATCTATGTTTCAACAGTTTCAGTTGAAACGGGTCCTGCTCTCCCCGGGCCCCCAACTGCCAGGCAAGAATTAACATCCTAAACCTTGACTGTATGAAAACATGCAGACACGCACCGCCAGGAGAGGCAAACCGGGCAAATATTTAAGGCCCCCAAAAAAGGCAAATGTTTGGGATCCCTGATAGCCACTCAAATGAGTACATTTTGTAATGACTTCTAAAAACCGCATTAAGCCTTCTATGAAGGCATTATAGCACACCCCCAGCCGATACTCCTTCTCGGAGTTGTGGCGAATAGGGAGAATACACGGCTTTCCTTGGTCGGAGTTGCTGGTTTTCTCTGTCAGATATATTTGTGAGGATTCGTTCTGGAACCAGTTTCGAGAACACAGGATTGCAGTAAAAAGAGGCTTTATTGAATGGGGGGGGGGGGGCGAGGGCCAAGGTACAGAGTCCACAAGACAAAAATCACAATCCAGGAGGGCGAAATCCAAATTTAACCAGGGCACCAATCACAAAACTGCCAAAAAAGGGTTCAAAAAACAGATACAGGCAAAAGTACAAAAGAGCAGATCCAAAAATCATTAGGTCGGGCGATCCAGTCAGAAGATAAACACTACACAAATAAATGAAAGCAGCACAGGTCTTGGGAAAACATTCTGACGGGAACTGCAGTGAGAAGACAGCTTAAAACATTCAAGGGAAGTCACATGCTATGATTAGGATCGGGTGAAGGGGATCAGACTACAAAGGAGGGAACATGAGGGAGAACCCACATGTTGGCAAAAGCCAAAACGCGGACAGGGAACACGAGACAACCTATGACAAAACATACAGCTAGGGAGTTCTGCACAGATAATGAGAGGTTGAGTGGAGCAGGTGTGAATTGCAGGAAGACAAAAAAAAGGCGGAGACTAGAACAATGCTTAGTTAATCAATTAGTAAGTCCTATTCCCTAGTGGTTAGTAAGTTAGTATTATATACAATGTTAGTTTGGGTTAGTAACTTTAACAAAAACAACAAACTGTTAGTATTGGTTAGTAATATAGAAAAGAGAGGCGAAAAGCAAACGAGATTGGAAGGAATGTTTGAAACCCAGAAACCATGAAATCACCTAAGCATGTGACACGCAGGACTAGGGGAGAAGCTGTAACTTAACAAGAGACCAGACAGGGGAGACAAAGTGCAATGCTGGGCATTAAAACATGGACCGAATCTAACAGAAAAGTGGAAGGGGATGGCAAAAACGAAAAACATGGCAAAATGCAAAAACTAAACAAAACATGACAAAACCTAACAAACATAATCATAAACATAAAGGGACTGAAAATCATAATAAACATGGCATACAAGGCAGAAACAAGACAGAACAGATTAGAATCATAACAATATTAGTTGCACGAAGACTGAGCTGGCTAAGAAGTGCGGTATTTTTTCGTCTGCAAATGATGGTAGCAAAAGAGCTTTGGTAGCTGATACTCTGAAAATTTCGGAAAAACAGTCGTCACCTTAGCCAATGTTGCTAGCGCCTCGGACGCTAGTTAGTTGGTATGTGAACGAAACAAAAAAAAAGTAATTTGCTTGCTCCATTCTGGAGGTATTTAATAATTAAAATAATGGTTAGCTTAAATGTAAACATTTCAAAGCATCATCTAGCAATTGTATGCATTTTTTTACGCATTAAATTATCAATGAACATTGTAGAGATTTCTGGATTCGGGCCAGGTCACGGTCAGATAGCCTACGGAGCGGGCCCAGTCAAAATAGTTTCTGATCGATAAGATGCGTTGATAATTCGCTAAATTTTAGTTGCAGAAAAAAAAAAAAAAAAAACTCGTCTACTTAGCTTTTATTGGTGTCTGATCAGTAGCCTATTTGACGGAAATTGGGCACCTTGAAAACGAACGTATGCTTCCAACCTTTCATCGAAATGCATAATGTGAGCAGATTTCTAAAATTAGAAGTCATGGCTATAAGTCAACTTCCAGCTACTCAATACCCAAGAAGTTTCGGGACATAAGTCAACCAAAGCTAACGAGAAGCATGTTTTCTGGGACAAGTCGCAGTTAAGGCATCTCCGCGCGGATGGGGCAGAAAATTACAGGTGCGGACCTGTTAGATTTTCACATATCTGTTATCAGACCATAACATTCGTTACACACTGTGCTGCGTTTTAATATAGGGGAGACCAGGGTTACTTCGGCCACGGGGTTAGGTTTGTCACCCCAATTTTTTTCATTGCAAACGCACTGACGAGAAAACGAAAATGTACAAATTATGTGACATGCCAGCGACGTCATCTCTTGGAAAGAAGAAGGACTTGTAGTGTCATGTTAGTGTTTTCTGCCTAAATAACTGAATTTTGACCCAAATTGTAAATTTTAAGTTTCTGAAAGAAATGTGTCTAGCTTCTTTGAAGACAAAGATTTCCACCGTGTTTTACTGTTTCATAAATATATGTAACTAGAGTTATTAACAACACATAAGATAAAGGCCTGCTGCGATCATGATATGAGAAATGCGGCCTGATTTCCAAAATGGGAGCACGGGGCTACACTGGCCAAGCAGCATGGGGTTAGTTAGTCAGAGTGCTGAGGTTGCCCCGCTTGTAGGTCCTGTGTTAGGCCCGTATTAAAATATTCCAAAGTCAAATATAGGAGCCGATTTATTGTTTTTCAGACACCTATAGCGTCTTAATAATTATAATATTTGCATTTATGTTATGTTTATGATGGAGGACCTATTAGGGCCTTTGGTTGGAGGACACAAGTATGAATGTGTAAGGGTTTGCTCCTTGCAGCCTTTCCCCTTTCTCATTCTTTCACCTCCACCTTAATGGGCCAGAGGTGGGGCCCATTAAAGTGGAGGTGTTGGCAGAGTATTTAGGGTTAGCAGGTGCCAGCCCTGGGGCCTCTGCATTGCATTCCATTCCTTTGTCAGTGGGAATGTTTGATGCTCCTCTTTGGTGCCTTGGTCCTTATTCATCATCCTAAGGTGGAGAGGAGTGGGTCCAATGCTTCTCATGCAAAGGGTGGGCACATGAGGACTGTGCAAATGTCAGTGAGATCACCTACATATGTCATAACTGCAACTCTGATGGTGATTATGCATAAATCGTAGCTTGTTTTGGTTTATTGTAAAAATAAAACAATTCTCGCCATTTCTGTTATGAGAATATTGGACTGTCTTTTTCAGCTTCAGCTGATTGCCAACTATGACAATTTTACCCGCACCCATCTGACGAAGTAACCCCAGGTATGGGGTTACTTCGGCATGTTTGTGATATATCGATGATTGAATATTGTGACGTAAATATATGTTATACTGAGATTGTATCAATGTAAGTTTTGTAGGCGACATTCTGCACTACACATATACCATAAAGGTATTTCTCTAAGTTTTAACAACAAAACGTTATGTAGCCAAATACAAAATCATGACAAGGTAACCTCGGTCTCCCCTAACGTAAGCTAAATGTACTTTGGGCGAAAAAACATGCTCTTTCATTCACATGGCATCGCAACTGAATGAAAACATTAATACGGTGAACAAGCTGAAAAAGTGTTGATGGTTTTGTATACATCATTATAATGGCTATGGCAAAGGCAGCCTCGTTCTCTGACAAAGTGGAGGTATATCCCATCACCTAGTGTTGCGTAATGTTTAAAGCTACAATGCAAATTTGAATTAAACTCAGGCAATACGAGTTGTCTAGTAGAGTGTTTCCCAGACCTCTCCTGGAGGCCCACCTGTCCTGCATGTTTTAGATTTCTCCCTGCTTCAGCGCAGGTGATTCAAATGATCAGCTCGTTAATCACCCCCTAAAGCTGATTGATTACAACCTGATCATTTGAATCACCTGTGCTGGAGCAGGGAGAGATCTAAAACATGCAGGACAGGTGGGCCTCGAGGAGAGGTTTGGGAAGCACTGGTCTAGTGCTTCTAAACCTAGTCCACTCAAGCAACATTAAATTATACTGGTGGGATGTCAAAGTTTGAATTACATCCACATTTTACTGTATCATTATCCCAGTGATTATGTTATAGAGCTATCCAGTAACCCCGTCCTCTAAGAAGAAAAGAAAGAATAAGTTTGCTGTGCAGTTAGCAATGCAGCTAGCTTGTTGGGCTGAGTTGCACATTTCAGTTTTTGAGAAATATATCACATTCACATACGCATTTATTTTCATTGCCAATATTTTAATAAATAATTACAAATAAACATCAAGTTTCAGCCAAAAAGTTGAAATTTCACTGGATAGGCTGAGGTGTAAGATTTCATCCAGCAAAATGATGAAGTTCTTATGTTTTATAGGGCCCCACATTTGCTTTCGAAACGGGCCCCTAGATGCTTAAGGCCGCCACTGCAACCTGCTCTAGGTAAAGGGGCAACAGTTAAATGAAGAAGGGAAGAATGGGTGGAGGGGGAAGACTGTGCACACTGTATTGTAGCTCCGGACCTTCACACTGCCAAACCAAAACCAACCTAATCCTGCTGCAAGTCTTCGAAGGTTTGCCAGGCATGGGGCAGCGGGCAGCTTTAAACACCTAACTCCTGAACACTCAATCCACAAGTGAAGATTGAGAGAATGAATAGTGTACCCCCAAAGGAAAGAAGTATCCACACAGGATCGCCTTCAAAAAAAATAAGGGTGTTTGTGATTAGCATGGTCAAAAATAACAAAAACCAGTCCCTTGGAAGGATTGGGTGATCCAGCAGGAAACGCTCTCTCCACAATTACTAAACAGCATCCAGAGAGGCAGGATGAGAGAGGAAGTCAGATTCACAAACCGTGGTCAAACACAGAGAATTTACCAAGAAACCAGACCGAAGGGCAAAGGCAAGAATCCAATTCAAAATAGGACAATCCCAGGGTCAACCAAAAAAATCCAATCAACCAGAAAAAAGGGGGACGGTGAAAGTCATAGGTCAAAGGGAAACCAATCCAACACCAAAAGCAACGCAATGTTCGCAAATCACAAATGCTAAGCATAAAATCTTTGAGCTAGTCTGAATTTGAAGAGAAAAAAAAAAAAAGTTGTCCTATCATTCAATTCCTATCCACTTTTTTTTAACTTTGAAGGAAATGTCATGAGGTTAAGGGAAGATGTGAGGGGCAATTCATTACAGCTCTGGAAAACACAAATGTGCCACTAAGAGAATTCAAATGCCCTTACAAGGCAAAGTGATCATGCATCACTTGCCTGTCATGTTCATTTGTGTTTGTGATTGGCTGGATGGATGGTCGTCCCTTCAAATATTGCTGCCACATGGTATTGTGGGATGGCATTATATCCTTTCATTTCATAGAGAATGGCTGAGAGTAGCCTATGCTAAAGATGATTAGTTTGGTAGCATTGAAGCGCCTTTGTTTAACATTTCGAGCAGGGGCTCCCAAACTCGGGTCCTGGGGCCTCCCTGTGTATGCTGGTTTTTGTTTCAATCATAATTGCTATCATAGGATTTTAATAAGCAGTTAATTTGTCCTAATTAGGTGCATTTTGTGTTTAAGGAAGTTATTTGCTACCTCAAGCCAAATTTAATAGAAATATCCATGAGCGCCATGAAGAATAAAAGACCCTTGAATATACTGTTTTTTAATGTTGCAAGTAATTTCAGGTAATAACATTTTAAACAAATCAAGTCAGGCAGAAAATCAGTAACCACCAAATCAGGTTGCTGAAGACACGGGATTAGAATTCTTTCAAAATAATTTGCTTGCACTCAATAACAAAAACATAACATAAAGCAGATTCGACTCTGTTATTTGCTTGTGTAGTAAATTGTAAGTTTTTGCAACCATGTGGCCACAGTTTCTCCTATTAGGTGAAAACCATTGATTGTTTCCTTTGATAGCGTACATTTTTTCCCTCTTTTTATGCAGTTGTTACTCATATCACAATGTGAATGTGGAATTTATTCCTCGCTGTATGTATGCATATCTGTTGAAATACTGTATGTCAAGAGAGGATAAATTGCTGCTCTAAATTTAAATGCACCTAATTAAGACAAAATGACAGCCTGTTTAAATCCTATGATTGCAATTTAGCTGAAGGATATGAGAAATGTAAGCTAGTTTTCCAACCGCCAATAATCAAAAAGAAGAAGAAGGATCTTTTATTATTATTGGCGGTTGGCAAACCAGTTTACATTATTCACATCCTTCGGCCAAAGTGCTAAAATAGTGCACTGAATCCTCCCATTTCCGTAGAAAACAGCGGTCATCAGTATACCAGAACATTTCCAGATTTTTAGTTACCATTTCATCAAATATAGAAATTCTCAGTTCATCATAATAAGGACAATAGAAAAGAAAATGTGATGCATTCTCACCCTCTTTCACCTCGCATAGTTCACACATCCTATATTCCTCCCGAATGTTTTAAAATCTGCCAACCTCAAGGGCGAGAGGAAGGATTCCTGTCCCCAGCAATGCTACTGAAGACCCTTGTCTCCTTGATAAATTTGCTGTAAGATTCAGTACCATAATTATGCTTTTCTTGGATATATGTTTGTAATTTTGGTTTTAACAGAATATCTTTTAACCAATTTTCTCCAAATTTTGTGAATAACTTTTGTCTAATTGTGCTCACTCTGCATAAAAAAATGTTTCTATACATAATCCAACAGTAATAAAATATGCATTGATGTTTTCAAGATGGCTAGAATTTATATGGCCTCCTTGATGTAAAGCCAGGCCTCCAGCCGTCCAGCTTACCGGTCTACTAAATCCCGGAGCGCAGTCCAGTCATTATCCAATTATTATCAACTCTTGTTTCTCATTTTCACTGTGTGGTAGCAGTGTGTATTTTAGGGTGTATTCACACTTCGCTCGTTTGGAGCAATTGTTCCGACACAGGGAGCGTTTTCCCTCAGAGATCGGTTCGTTTGGGCTGGTGTGAACACAGCAAACGCACTCTGATGCGGAACAAAACAAGCGGGCCAAGATCGCCAAAAAAGGGTGGTCTCGGCTCGCTTCCATTCGAACCCTGGAGCGGTTCGTTTGCAGTGAGAACACAATCGTCTCAGCAACCGGCACAACTGGCTCATAGCTGTAGTTTGGGTTGTTGTTGTTTCCCGGGGAAAGAAGAAGAAACGCCCCTTCCTTTCCGGGTAAGATTTCTGACCAATGAGAGAACAGTTTGTTCGCGCAGGGCATTTGTTTACAACTTTGGACAGGTAGAGACTGTTGCCGTGTGAACACAAACGAGCCAAAGGACAAATGCAGCAATTGTATCATTTCTGCCCCTGAATCGGAACAAAGCGAGCGAGCCACATGTGTGAATACACCCTAAGACTGCGCTTTCCTCAGTCTCTTTGTGAAGTCTGTGTAACCTCATGCCTGTTTGACACTGTAGTCTTGTATAGGCTTATTCTACGAATTTGCAAATTTATTCTAAAACCTAGAATCCATGCTTTGTATTGTTTTACCAGTGCGTTTATTTTTAAGGAAACTTGTTTCCTATTTTCTTTCCTATTTGTAATATAATCTATTCTAGTGTAGCCCAGACTTTGTATTACTCATAGTGTGCAAATTTAGGAACCTCAGTTCCTTGTTGTTTTGTATTTCTACATTTGTGCCCTCTGCCGTGCAGTTGGTTATTAAATACAACCAAATCCATCCTTGCACCAGTCCTCCGTGCATCTGCACAATGTACAAAACGTTACACTTGATTTCAATGTTAAGTTATTTTCAGGAAAAATCTTGCAAACAATCAGGTTGGCATAATTTTGCCTTCAGCAGGAAAAATAAACTGTTTTTTCACTGCCAGAGCAATAATGTTGCTATATGTTTTAATGTTGTACAATTGCAAGTGAGTCCAGATGTCAATTTTGTTTTATACTTCTCTGTGGAACTCCTATCATGTTTATGTTGCAGCCATACTGTTAAACCTCTCTGGCTACAGTTAAAATTCTAGCCTCAGATCCGCATTCTTGGGCTTGGCTAGCGTTTTGAGTCACCATTATTAGGAAAAACTCAGTACTAAATTTTGTTAGACTTGGTAATTGAGTTCTTGTTCCTTTTCCTGTTTCAAACTACAGTCCAAGAGGGCTGCAGTGTCTGCAGTTTTTCATGCTCTCCTTTAAATGACTAACTAAATAGTGCCTTAAGAACAAATTATGCAAAATATTAAACCTATCAGTGACAAATGAATTATCCTTCAAGTGCAGAAATACAGTTAAAACTAACAAACACAGTGGCCACCCAGGACTGAAGTTTGACACCTTTGCTCTACATCCAAAAAAGGAAAAAATAAACAAATTTGCGCCAACCAACTTAGCATATTATCTTTCAGACATCAATTTCTGCGTGAACTTTTCATTTACTAAAGTATCAAGCCTCAGACCAGTATTGCAACTCATATTTAATATCAAATCACATAAATAACACTGTCCATTACAGCAAAGAAAATGCAATTCCAAACAGTGGACAACCTGACAACAGTATAATGCAGTGAATAGACTAAAATGTCTTCAGTAGCTCTTCATTCAGACTCAGGCTTTGTCTGAAATACTTTGACTCCATTCTGATCTTTACTGGGGGTCTCATTCAGATGATCTCCAAAGGTTACAGAGGGTGCAGAGTAGATATTTTTCAGGCTGAGACATTTTACCCTTTTCCTGATCAAGTCCAGTGCTTTTTGTACTTGCTGCTTTGCCTGATGAGAGCAACATATAATAAAATTAAATTAACTGAAGCTAAAACTGAGAAAATGAGAAACCAGCATCAATCAAGTGTTCAGATCATAGACTGTATATAAAGAAAGACAACGCATCTCCAGTTCCTAACGCTGTAGAAAAATGGAGCCAAAATATCCATCATATGGACGGTGCCATCTTGCACAGAGTCTGTGCAGTAGTGATCAGGGGGTTGAGCCACGGTATCGAGATCCTGGCCATACACCCACCCAACTCAGTCGCAAGCACATACCTGAACTTTTTTGTGGCCTGGCTTCTTAATGTTTGTTCCAACTACCTTGCAAGTTAGCTAGCTAACTAGGTAACCTGTTACTGGATCTCAATTCATTAGTTAGCAAGCTACCAAGAATTGGTAATAGGTCACTTACATTAGCAACAAAATCAATGGTTAAAAAAAACTCTTTGCACTGAACATAGCATAGCTGCTACGAGAACATTACGCTATGTTCTGAGTTAAAAGATTTTTTTACCATCGATTGCCGTTGCTACTTAACTTACCTGCTATGGAATCTTGCTAAACTGGCTTGCTAGCTAGCTAGCGAACTGGCTTTACTTATAAGTGATAGCATCACTGCAAGCAGTACAATATGCTATGTTCAGAGCAAAGTAAATTCTCTGATCAATTTTCATTGGACTTTCACTGTCACTGTCAGTTATATTCAGTTAGTGGGACCTAGCAACTTATGCATGTGTTATGTTAAAGTTATAACTCTTCTCGACAGTCACACTCTAGTGCCAAAGAATTATGGGAAATAAGCCAGCAGGCAACTACTTCTCAAAGAGAAGCTGTCAATCACAGCTCTCATTCATGATTTTACACCCCCTTTTAATAGTATGAAATAGCTAAATAAAGCCGAACTTATCAGAAAAAATAAACATGAACATACATCAGCATGATAAGAACCACTTAAAATTACAGAAATCATCTTAAGAAAAAAGTTATTTTACAGTTACTTTAATTTTTAGTATGGCCCATGTTCCATCCACTAACATAGAGGGGGTGGGCTTATAACCTATACTGCAGCCAGCCATTAGACAGCAATCAAGATGTTTTGGCCTCACTTATGGGGAGCTGTTAGGTTGTCTATCTTTATGAACAGTTAATGCTTTAGACCAATCAGGAACTTTCTCTTCATATGCAGACTAAATTAGACTCACCCATAAGGTTACAGAGCATATAGTGCTGGATACGAGGATGTTGGGACATGTAGACCAGTCCACCACAATGCTGCATCACAAACTTTAAATACCGTTGTTCTTTTCCAATAAATTCCTCTGCAATAGGCTATCAGATAGAAGAAATAATGAATGAAAATCAGTCATTATAAGTTTTAATATCAATGAAGTGTAATATGTCAGTAGTGTGAAACCTTTTGTTTGACTGAGGTAGGACATTATGCAAAGCAATCGTATTAACAACAACAAAACTTTAAAATTATGGCGTGCCGAAGTTGCCATTTTCATTCCTCTTGCACTCATTCAGGTATATGGAACATTACCAAGTATCTGAGGCTTGAACGGAATGTCTTAAAATATGTTTAAGGTGATATCACCTTTGGCATTTCTATCTCCCAAATAATGATGACTCCATCATGTTGGCAAATGGTCTTCTCAGATAATGGCTTGCTGGGCCTCTCTTCCTGGATATTTCTTGGATCAGGGTCCTCTATCTGTAGACCCCAAAGAAATAACTCCCATCAGGCCAAAAACATTCAGATAGGTCTATTTCAGTGTCTTAAAATGTTGCTTACAAAATTACTTTACCATTCTCAAGCTTAAATTTCAATCTCAAACTTGTTTTCATAAGCATAACCAAAAAATTATCTGCAACTCCAACTTATATTTTTATTTTATTCTTATATTTCATCTTTTATTTCAGACAGTAAAAATACAAGATATTTAATGTTCTCTGTGGTCAACTTCATATCTCTTGTAAATATACCTCTATTCCTGCCAATATGGTCTGCAACAGGGGTCACCAACTCTGTTCCTGGAGGGCTACCATCCAGCAGGTTTCTACTCCAACCCTAATTCAACACACCTGATTCAGCTCATTAGCTACTTAACAAGATCACGAGCTGGGCAATTAAATAGCTAATTACTTGAATCAGGTGTGTTGAATTAGGGTTGGAGTGGAAACCAACAGGCTGGTAGCCCTCCAGGAACAGAGTTGGTGACCCCTGGTCTGCAATATTCCAGAAAATTTGGGATGGGGGAAAATTTGGACTAAAAATTCAGTAAAAAAATTTTTGAATTCTGATGTGATTTGGTACTCGTGATGTCCCCTGGAAACTGTCATCATGATTTGATAAAAAACCAGCAACCAGAAAGGCCTGGTCCTTCAGGAGTTAGGATGAAACAAGGATTGCCAATTACCCCCAAATATAAAACAAAATCATTGATAGGTTTAAAAGCAATGTTGCTCAATGTAAGATAAGAGAGGATTTGGATATTTCACCCTCTACGGTGGATAACATATAGTGGGCTCCAAAATGGCTGACACCCCTGACTGGCAATGCACAAAAAATACTGTAAAAATTGAAAAAAATTGAAAAAAAAAAAAAAATAGTATATATACAAACCCCAATTCCAATGAAGTTGGGACGTTGTGTAAAACGTGAATAAAAACAGAGTGCAATGATTTGCAAATCTCATAAACCCACATTTTATTCACCACAAAGCAGGGGTAGGGAACCTTCTCCAGAAAGAGCCACTGTGGGTGCAGGCTTTCATACCAACCAAGCTGCTACACACCTGATTCTACTAATCAACCTCTGGAATGTTTGTTAAGGGCCTTGATTAGTAGAATCAGGTGTGTAGCAGGCTGGTTGGTATGAAAGCCTGCACCCACAGTGGCTCTTTCTGGAGAAGGTTCCCCACCCCTGCCATAGAGCATAGACAACATATCTGATGTTGAAAGTGAGACATTTTTCCATTTCATGAAAAATATTAGCACATTTTGAATTTGATGGCAGCAACACATCTCAAAAAAGTTGGGACAGGGCCATGTTTACCATTGTGTAGAATCCTCTCTGAACAACAGTTTGTAAATGTCTGGGAAGTCTTGGGCATATCGGCTATAGCTAAAATCACATTTTCGGGATGATATACCTGTCATCTGCTCAGCATCTGATATAGACCGATAAGTAGCAGAAGCAAACTGGAAATAGTTAAGCTAGCCAGCGTATTTCTGAATGTACTCAGCGCCATCTTGTGCACACAGACAATTCTTGCTACAGCAAATTAGCACACGCTATTCTCTTCTTCTTCCTCTTCTGCTGAAATTTGGCCCTCTAACTCCTCCTATACCGTTTAAGCTATTGATACCGTTCAAACTTTAAAAAATTCAGCTTGTTCTGAAGTATGTTGCAGCTGAAAAGATTTTTGATTTATTTTTAGTTTTTGGGATATTAATTTTAAATTTCATTTATTGGGGTCCTATTAAATTAAGCCATTTTTGTGCTGATTCAATAGAGTCAGCACAGGGGAACAGCAATATGCCTTTGCTGTGTCGTGCCTGCCAAATCAAGAGAAGAAGAAGAAGAGCCTGCTGGCATTACTCAGAAGTGTTTGGCCTACTTAAAACCATATCTATGCTTAAAACACTGTTAAAGGCTAATGTTAAGGTTGGCTAATGTAAGGCTAACAAAGTTAGCAATAGCCAGTCACTAATGCTGCCTTGCGGCCGTTGGTTCATCATAATATATGCCTATTGCCATTGTTTGGAAGGGTTGACGTTTGCTAATATAGTAGCATTAGGGTTGGTCAATCACTCTGCTACCATGACGACTAGTTGGTTAGCTGTCAGGCTAACAGCTAACTGCCAGCTCGTGGTTATAGCAAGCCTAATCAGTTTTCAAGCATGGTTAGTTTATTCAAGAAATATGCTTCGTAACTGTTTTGAATGGTTAGCGGATAACATCTAGTGTTTTAAGCGAGCTCGCGACTCAATTGACCTTGAATCTCGTACAAATGTGAATAGGAGAGCAATGCTAGCACCGCATAATGGGAAAAATTAGCATCACAATAATATTTAGAGCCAAGCCGGTCAAGCCATATACTAGCTAACAGTTAGGCTTTGACCTGCCTAGTCTTGTTTGGCCTCAGTCAATGAAGGAGACACTTTGATAAGAACAAATTGAGTTCAGTTTGGGAGAAAGGTGCAGCTATTACCAACACATTGAATGTTAGGCAACGGTTGCTACAATGCCCACACTAGCCACAAATCAAGTTTTTAAGACCGTAACTGACATTCTTGCTAAGCCAGCAGACATAACTTTGCCATACTTATTGAGTAGTCTAATAGTTAATGTTAGCTAGCTATAGACTATATCATCTGCAGGGATGGCAATTTGAACACTCAAGTTTGACCCATTTCGAACACGTTCTGTGCACTGTGCTTGCTGGCTAACTAGCTAATAATAGCACAGAAATAAAAAGGGAGCCATGAATAATATCACAACATGTTTTAACGATATCTTGCAGCTTGCTATTATGAGCTAGTTAGCTAGCGAACACACTGCACAGAAATGAACAGAGAGCTGCGAATAGTAGCATTTCACTGCTTGGCCAGGTCAGCGTTGTACAGTTCGGGACTGGTGGAGACACTGACAATGAGCTATAGGCAACAACAGCTGCAGCAGTCTGCCAATGTGGCCTGCCATGTTTGCTCCACCATAAAGCTAATTTCTCAGCATGCAGTGTGTTGACCTAGATACGCAGAGAGCCATAGAGAGAGAGATGCGACAACTTCATTGGCTCCAATTGACCATTTTTTTTTACGGCTGGGTTAAAGCGGAGTAGACTTGGTCATGCTGCAGCTGAAAAGTCAGAATTCCTTAAACAATTACTTTCAGCTTTTAAAGTCCTGTGTTTACATTTCAGCAGTTTTTCAACATTTCTTCAGCAATTTCCTTTGCCTTTCAGTGTCCAAGCACCTTCATTTTATAAAACAGCCTATTCAACTTTTCACGCTGAAGCAAGCACACAAATTTTCTTCAGAAAATTTAGCCTTTCTAGTTTTAATTTAACATACTGGCTCAAATTTTTCCTAATTTGGTGTAGTTGTGTCAAAGGTTAACTCCAATGCATGCAGCACTACATTTAGAATAATGTGGCTGTGGCTGCTCAGGGGGGCCAGGCTGTTGTCAAGGTGAATTAAATTTCAAAATGTTTATGCATCCCTCCCCTCCCACAGACCTTAATATTGTCAAAATTCATATTTTCTGCAGTGACATCCAGCTGCTCCACACTACAGGCAGGAATTTCTTGGCAGTGTGGGGGAGCAAGTTCTGCTTCACAGGTCTCTGTGAATAAATCTGTTGATAGAGCAGGAGTGTTTTACGAAAAAAATTCATAGCATCATCCATGTCCTCTCACATCGAGTTTATGCTCTCAAGACCAATGCACACAGAAATATAAACACTTGGTAACTTCTGCATTGAATGTAAATTCAGTACTTTAAAATT
Source organism: Gymnothorax javanicus (assembly GCA_029692085.1). Lineage (NCBI taxonomy): Eukaryota > Metazoa > Chordata > Actinopteri > Anguilliformes > Muraenidae > Gymnothorax > Gymnothorax javanicus. Next base: position 37,028,882 of record CM056201.1, read on the forward strand.
CCATTTACTGCAGCAGTGCATCTAATAATTTGTGCCTTAAACATTTGGATCTTTTTTTTTTGTGATGAAGTTTGTCCTGTGCTCTCCTTGTTCACTCACATGGCTCTACGTTGTTATTGCTCAGACAATGTTCAGATGCGTCTGTTAGATAATCAGTTGTGCTTTCATCAGGTGGACAACTGGATGTCAAGTTCTGCCCTCCTGAAAAATTATTCAGGTGGTGCTGCTGAAGAATTAGAGAACAAAGATATCATGAGACAGAGCAAAACCTTTGAGCTGGGATATCTTACTCCGCTCTGAAAAAATAAATTATCTACACAATAGGTTGCATAAAAGAGAGCTTTCTGGGCTCTGAGACCTTTGTGGGCCAGCTCATCTTTACAGAGTTTTACCTATTCCCAAAATGAATACATGCATACTTATTCACACACAGACATACAACTGTGAATTTATTTGCTAGAGTATGCACATTCCCACACTTGTGCAGAATTTATGTGTCAAAGGTGCAGCCATGCAGAACATTACCATGTTGAAAGGCACTGGACCACTGTTATGCCCAGGAGGAATGAATATGTTGTGGGATTCATGAGGGATGAAGCATGTCTGGCCAGGCTCAAAGAAGTGCTCCATGTCCAATTGCCCCATTGGAGAGGGAGGGCCTTCCAGTGTGCTCGGCCACATTAGATGACAAGACTGAAGGATAATATAAAGGAAAAGATGGGTCAGATTAACATTTTGTTTGAAAAAATCCTAATGGCCCCATTTTTCTTGGCTATCTGATGCATACATGTTCAACTGCAATGTTCTGCACAGAGAGAAAAGAGGTTGGGTTTACTTAAATACCAAAACAGCCACTCTCTCAGGTGGTTCAGAATTAGTGGATAGGACGTAATTTTTCTGACTATTCGGACGCAGCCATGGTCTGAATAGATGTAGCCTACAGTGGATTTGTCCAATCACAGATGACTCTTTGTTGTCTTAATGCCTTTTCGTTATCTGTATGAACAAGATGTGCTGCCAATGCCATTTTTCATTCCTAGTTGTGTAACTACAATAATTGATTTTCCCCTTATTTTTACCATGTTACATAAAACTTGCATGGAATCCATAAATGCTGCCATTGTTATTCATACACACAATAACATCAATGACATTTTCAATAGGTGTCACCAACTGGAAGTGCCAGCATAGTTTCAGTGGACAATGTCCACTATGTTTCATTTCATAAAGGGCTCTATTTTGAAAACTGTGTCCTTTTTCCTCAAAGTTTTGTTATTATTAATCCCTTTACGCAGAATACAAATAATGCCAATTTTTCCTGTTATGTTTGAGCCTATTTAGGCTTTATAACTCAGTATTTGTGTCAGAGACTCTGAAAAATTATCCCAGTGAAGCAAGACATTTGAAAATTCAATTACACAATTATTTAGGAATGAAATTTTGGAATTTATGGACGTCGGCGTCTAAGCTACGTCTGAATAGTTTTTTTGCCAAGGAAAGTTCCTAACTCCTAAAAAATGATCCAGAAATAATTACGTGGCAGCCATAATAAGTGCATTTGAATTCTTTAAATGTTAAGGAAAGGTGTCTCAGTGCTTCCTAATTTCCCTCCTTTAGTATAGGGTACACAGAACCATCCTTTATGAAAAGAAAGGAGATACCACCATCCCACAATTCCACGCGGCAGCAATATTTAAAGCGATGACCAACGTACATGAGGGACTGGGGACAAATGATCACGTTGCCTCGAGTAAGTGCATTGGGATTCTCTTTGCAGTGCGGTTGTCTTTCCTAGCCCTTAGGAATTCCGTTTTACACCTTTCCTTTATCTTGTCAGGTTTTCCATAAACATGAAAGGAGAGTGGTTGGGAATTAGTGGACTAGATGTAATTTTTGACTATTCGGACGTAGCCTTAGAGTATACATTTGAAACACTTTCACTAGGAAAATTAGTTACAATATCTAAAACCTTAGCATGTGACCTTTAAGTACGTATACCCCTATAATGACCCAATCAAATTCATATTCCCTGAAACGGACTTATTGCAATGAGAAAAGTTGAAGTCACAAATATAAAACCTCTCCTTTATACAGTTAATTAACAAAGCTTATCACCACACACAAGATATGCCTTGGCAGGTCAGTATTAAACAAGGCAACATTGTCACCAGTATCCCACGCCACGGTAAGAATGGTCACGGGAGATTCCATATTCATACAAAAAATTTTGTTTATCTTGTTCAGTAATGTGTTTATGCAGCAATGTTTATGTTAACATAGCAAGCTGTTTTTATCAGAGGTTAGCTATGTGTTTTAAAAGGGAGTGTTTTTGAAGGCACACAGGTCTATTCATACTCTGAATGTGTTTTACACAGTCATCATCATGGGATTTCTTTGTTCCATCTAGTGTTTTTTTCTAATGTTTCATAATATATGAATTTTGAGGAGAACATGTAAATAATCTTTTCTATTTGTGTAGAATATGTGGATTACGGGCCAAAATGCTTCATGGAAATCAGAACCAAAATTGTGTTCTTCTTATTCTGGTGATATTTTGTGCGTCTATGATATCGTCATTACAAATGATATTCCAGAATACTATCCATCACATTTGTGTGAACTTTTTTATCAGAGAATAATCAACTTCAAAAGGCGAAACAGTGGAAAGTTAGTAAATGTACAGAGGAGAGAGAATGTTGGGTGTGCACAAGTGTTTCATATATCCCCTCAAATCCAGGAAAAAAAAACACTTCCACATAAAAGGTGAAGAACATGATTTGCAGTGAAACAATTGATGTGAATTTTGCAACAAAATCCATTTCACAGGAAATAATTTTAGGTTCATAATTAGAAAATTAAAGAAACGCAGTATACTAAATCCAAAAGTCAATGGAACCTTCCATACACCCATGCCGAGAAAACTTGTCCCCATTGCAAATCCCGTGCACCCAAGTCAACGAACAGAGTCAAGGGCCATAACTCCATGAAAATAAACTTCTCTGAATCAGTTTTCAAATGCATTCAATAGGGTCATTACACTACTGGCAACACACACAACATTTCATCCACGTAGATGCAATAGTTGCCGAGAAAACTTGTCCCCATTGCAACATCCATACACCAAGTTCAGAGTCAAGGGCCATAACTCCGCAAAAATAAATTTCTTGGAATCAATTGTCAAACTCATTCAATAGGGTCCTGTGTACTGGCCACCCACAAAATTTCATCCACGTTGCCGAGAAAACTTGTCCCCATTAAACACCCATACACCAAGTTCAGAGTCAAGGGCCATAACTCCGTAAAAATAAATTTCTCGGAATCAACTGTCGAGCCCATTCAATAAGGTCATTAGTACTGGCCACACACAAAATTTCACCCACGAAGGTGCAATAGTTGCTGAGAAAACTTGTCCCCATTGCAAATCCCATACACCAAGTCGACGAACAGAAACAAGGACCATAACTCCGTAAAAATAAATTTCTCGGAATCAACTGTTGAACTCATTCAATTGGATCATTAGTACTGGTCACCCACAAAATTTCATCCACGTAGGTGCAATAGTTGCTGAGAGAACTTGTCCACATTGCAACACACTTAAGTCCACGGACAGAGTCAAGGGCCATAACTCTGTAAAAACAAATTTCTCGGAATCAACTGTCAAACTCATTCAGTAGGGTCATCAGTACTGGCCACATACAAAATTTCATTCACGTGGGTGCAATAGTTTCCGAGAAAACTTTCCCCATTGAACCCGGACGGATGGACGGACGGACGGACAAGCTCCATTCCAATATCCCCCGATCCACTTTGTGGCGGGGGATAATAATTATCTTTTTTTAAGCTTGTTTGATTATTATATATTTATTTCTTATAATACAGTGTGCACATGGTATAATGGATGACAAATATTTTTGCCATGTACCGTATGAGATGATGGTGAGTAGCTGTCATATGTCGGAGGGATGAAGAGGCCACCATTGTGTCCAGATGATGAGAAGCAGCTGGATCCAGGCAGTGATGGGAAATGCAGAGGGGAAACATGTGATCCTCCCACTGGCTCATTTGGCCAGGTAGGTTGGTTCTGTTACAGAGAGTCAAGACATCAAACAGGGTTAAATTACACTTCATTTCTCACACACAAACTACCTCTGAGGTTTTATTGAAAATGTTTAGATCTGTAAAATGTATAATACTGTTTTGCTAAATTAAAAGAGTCAAGAACCAAAAAAATGATCTACAACCCCAATTCAGAAAAAGTTGAGATGGCATAGAAAATGCACATAAGAGCAGACAGCAGTGATTTTGAAATTAACTTTATTTTATATTTTATCTTATATTTCAGACAGTAGAAATACAAGTTATTCAATGTTTTGTCTGTTCAACTTCATTTTACTTGTGAATATACTTCTATTCCTGCCAATAAGGCCTGCAGTATATTCTAAAATACTTTGGGACGGGAGCAATTTTAGACTTACGATGAGGTAAAAAAAATTTGAATTATGACGTGATTTCATACAGCGGATGTCACCAGGAGACTGTCATCATGATTTGGTAAAAAAAAAAAAAACATCATCCAGGAAAGATCCAGTCCTTCAGGAGTTAGGATGAGACCAATTTGCTCCAAATGTATAAGAAAATCAGATCAAGGTTTAAAACCAACTTTGCTCAAAGTAAGATAGGAAATGAAATGGCTATTTCATCCTCTTCAGTGCATAACAATTAAAAAAAAGTTTCAATAAATATGAAGGATTTTCTGTGTAAAGGGCAAGGCTGTAAGCCTATGCTGAATACCCATGATCTATGATAACTCACATGGCACTTCATCAAGAACTGCCATTTATCTATCAGTGATATACATGGGCTCAGGGTTTCTTTGGCAAACCTATGTCAAGAACCACAATATGTAGTGTGATGGCCCCAGCAGGGCCTGCTTTGTGTGTGTGTGTGTTTGTCTGTGTGTGTGTGTGAGTGTGTGTTTGTGTGTGTGTGTTTCCCCCTGTCTTGTTTGTGCTATTTTGCAGGTCCTGGGGGGGCAGAGTCCATTTAGTACAACTGGGAGCACCTGGCCAGTCTCCCAGGGGTATTTAAACCCTGGCCGTCCCAGTCCGTGGTTCCCTCTACATCTCTACAGCAGCATGTTATTGTTTGGTTGGCTTTGGCCGTGTTATTTTCAGGTTTACACTCCTCAGCACTTTATACTCACCATTCAATTACTCATCCGACAGCTGACACACTGATCTACTGATTACCGCACCCCATACCATTGGTATGTTTTTGGGTTCTTGTATTGTTTTTAGACAATAAATTTGTACACTTTTCAGTTTGATAACTGTGTCTGTCCCATTTGTCCCATGGCTCACGAGCCGGGTCGTGACAGTAGTTACATCCACAAAAGCCAGTTAAAACTTTACTATGCCAAAAGGAAGCCCTTTGTCAACAGTGTCCAATGGAACAATGACTTTGACTTTTCTGGGCGCGGAGGAGGTAACTGTGATGGACCATCACACAGTGGAAACATGTATTGTGGTTCGACAAATCAATATTTCAGGTCTTTTTGGGAAGAAATGGACTGCATGCTCCGGACCAAAGAAGAAAAGGGCCGTGCTGGTTGTTATGAGCAATAAGTCTAAAAGCCATGCACAGCCATGGTATGGAGTTTTCAGAGTGTTTATCAAGGGTAACTTGCTCTTCTGTGAAGGCACCGTTAATGATGGTGTACAGTGATTTGAGTACCTTCGAGATGCCATATTTTCCAGGGAAGCCCATGCATAATTCAAAAAATGTAAAACTGCATTCTGCATAAATATCCAAGGTATGGCTGCATAAGAAGAGAGTGCGGGTGCTGGACAAGCCCTCCAGCAGTCCTGACCCATATAGCAATAATGGCCTGGCCCAGGTCTGGCCCACATATTGCACTTCACACGGCCCAGTTCTGGCCCACATACAGCAAGAACAATGGCCCTTTAGTAGCCCAGATCTGGTTTGCCGGAGCTGGCCCACACATGGGCCAGCAGAGGGCCTGCTGCGGACGCAAACGGCTCACATGTGGCATGCCATCATATAAACGGTGCCATCATTGCCAGACCTGGCCCACATCCGGTCAATATACCACTTGCCATGCCAGCAGTCGCCCAGCAGCGCCGACTTGAAGCCGGATCTGGGCCAGACCCGACTGCTATGTGGGGACATGTTCACTGTGGAGAACGTGTAGTGCATTTAGGAACACAAAGTGCGACAACGAAGATCCTATACTGTTGCAAACCATGACTTGTTTGCAGGAAGAATGAGACAAAATTACACCTAAAACACTTATTCACTTGGTGTTTTTCCAGCATTAAGTGTTGTGAGACGGAATGGCACCACTACGATGTGGGAAATACTTTACTGTCCCAACTCTTTTGAAATATGTTGCAAGAATCAAAATTGAAATCCATGTTTATTTTGAAAAATCAACATAATTCATCAGGTGAAACATTAAATAATGTTGTTTGTATTGTTTTCAAAGTAATGTAATTCAAGGTTAATTTACTAGTGACTGGTTTAGTTTTATTGTTAATAAATGTCCCAACTTTTTCTGATTTGGGGTTGTGATTTCAAAGGTTCACTCTAATGCATGCAACGCTTAATAATTTTGCTATGGCTGTTCAGGGGGGCCAGGCTGTTGTCAAAGTGAATTAAATTTCAAAATGTTTAGGCATCCCTCCCCTCCCACGGACCTGAATATTGTCAAAATGCATATTTTCGGCAGTGACATCCAGCTGCTCCACACTACAGGCAGGCATTTCCTGGCAGTGTGGGGAGCAAGTTCTGCTTCACAGGTCTCTGTGAGTAAATCTGTTGATAGAGCAGGAATGTTTTACCAAAAAAATATTCAGAGCATCATCCATGTCCTCTCACATCAAGTTTATGCTCTCAAGACCAATACACACGGAGATATATACACTTGGTAACTTCTACATTGAATTTAAATTCAGTACATTAAAATTCCATTTACTGCAGCGGTGAATCTAATAATTTGTGCCTTTAACATATGGATAATTATTTTTTGTGATGAAGTTTGTCCTGTGTTCCCCTTGTTCACTCACATGGCTCTACGCTGTTATTGCTGAGACAATATTCAGTTGCATCTGTTTGATAATCAGTTGTGCTTTCATCAGGTGAACTAATGGATGGGAAGTTCTGCTCTCCTGAATAATTATTCCAGTGGTGCTGCTGAAAGATTAGAGCAAAGATACTATCAGACAGAACATAAATTTTGAGCTGGGATATCTCACCAAAAAAAATTATCTACACAACTTAATAGGTTGCATAAAAGAGAGCTTTCTGGGCTCTGAGACCTTTGTGGGCCTGCTGATCTTTACAGAGTTTAACCTATTCCCAAAATGAATACATGCATACTTGTTCACACACAGAAATACAACTGCAAATTTATTTGCTAGTGTGTGCACATTTACACACTTGTACAGTATTTATGTGTCAACGGTGCTGCCATGTAGAACATTACCATGTTGAATGGTGCTGGACCGCTGCTATACCCAGGAGGAATGAACATGTAGTGGGATTCATGAGGGATGAAGCCAGGCTCAAAGAATTGCACCATGTCCAATTGCCCCGTCGGATAGGCATGGCCTCCTGGTGTGCTCTGCCACATTAGGTGACATGGCTGAAGGGTAATAAAAAGGAAAGGATGAGTCAGATCAACATTTTGGTTTGAACAAACCCTATTGGCCCCATTTTCCTCGACGATCTGATACATACAAGTGGAATCGCAACTGCTTAACACAGAGATAAGCAGTTGGGTCTACTTAAATACCAAAACAGCCACTCTCTCAGGTGGTTTGGAATTAGCGGATAGGACGTCATTTTTTGACTATTCGGACTTAGCCACGGTCTGAATAAAAGTAGCCTACAGAGGATTTGTCCAATTCTGGACGACTCTTTGTCTTCTTAATGCCTTTCGTTATTTGGTATAAACAAGATGTGTTGCCAACATTTTTTTTCCTGGTTGTGTCACTACAATCATTAATTTTCTCCTTATTTTTACCATGATACCTAAAACTCACTTGGAATCCATAGTTGCTGTCAATGTTATTCATGCACACGATAACATCAATAAAGTTTTCAATAGGTATCACCTACTGGAAGTGCCAGCATAGTTTCAGTGGACAACGTCCACTATTTTTCATTTCATACAGGGCTATATTTTTACAATGGCATCCTTTCCCACAAAGGTTTTGTTATTATAAAACTGCATCTCAATAGTTTTTTTTTTTTTTTTTTTGCCAAGGAAAGTTCCTAACTCCTAAAAAATGATGCAGAAAAAATTACGTGGCAGCCATAATAAGTGCAATCGAATTCTTTTGATGTTATGGAAAGGTTAATGTTATCACCACACACAAGATGTGCCAAGGCAGCTCAGTCTTATCTTTTTTTTAGCTTGTTTGATTAATTATATATTTATTTTTTACTTTGCACATAGCATTATGGATGACAAATATTTTTGCCATGTACCGTATGAGATGATGATGAGTAGCTGTCATATGTTGGAGGGATGAAGAGGCCACCATTGTGTCCAGATGATGAGAAGCAGTTGGAATCAGGCAGTGATGAGAAATGCAGAGGGGAAACGTGTGATGCTCCCACTGGCTCATTTGGCCAGGCCGGTTGGTTCTGTAACAGAGAGTCAAGACATCAAACAGGGTTAAATTACACTTCATTTCTCACATGCAAACTACCTCTGAGGTTTTATTGAAAATGTTTAGATCTATAATAGTGTTTAATACTGTTTTTGCAAAATTAAAAGAGTCAAGAACCAAAAAAAATTATCTCCAACCCCTATTCAGAAAAAGTTGAGATGGCATAGAAAATGCACATAAAAGCAGACAGCAGCGATTTTGAAATTAATTTCATTTTATATTTCATCATATATTTCAGACAGTAGAAATATAAGATATTCAATATTTTGTTTGGTCATCTTCAATTTACTTGTAAATATACATCTATTCCTGCCTATAAGGCCTGTAACATATTCCAAAAAATTGGGAAGGAGCAGTTTTAGACTAAAAAAATGAGGTAAAAATTATGAATTATGATGTGATTTGATACAGCGGATGTCACCAGGAGACTGTCATCATGATTTGGTAAAAAAAAAAAAAAAAACCAGCATCCAAGAAAGGCTGAGTCCTTCAGGAGTTACGATGAGACAAGGATTACCAATTTGCCCCAAATGTATAAGAAAATCATTGTAAGCTTTCTAAACCAATGTTGCTTAAAGTATGATAGGCCAGAATGTGACTATTTCACCCTGTACAGTGTAGAACATAATTCAAAGCTTCAATGAATATGAAGGATTTTGTGAGTATAAAGGGCAAGGCCGCAAGCCTACGCTGAATACCCATGGTCTCTGATCACTCAGATGGCACTGCATCAAGTACTGTCATTTATCTATCAGTGATATACATGGGCTCAGGGTTTCTTTGGCAAACCTATGTAAAGTACTACAATATGTAGTTACATTGACAAATCCCAATTAAAAATTTATTATTCCAAAAGGAAGACCTATGTCAACAGAGTCCAGTGGACTCTGGGCTTCTCTGGGCTCGAAGGTAACTGTGATGGACCATCACACAGTGCAAATATGTATTGTGGTTAGACAAATCTCTTTTTTGGAATAAATGGACTCTGCATGCTCCGGACCAAAGAAGAAAAGGACCATGCTGGCTGTTATGAGCAATAAGTCCAAATGCCATGCACAGCCATGGTATAGATTTTCAGAGCGCTTATCCAGGGTAACTTGCTCTTCTGTGAAGGCACCAATAATAATGGTACACTGTGATTTTGGAGTAACATATGCTACCTTCAAGATTGTGTTGTTTGTTATTTATTATTTATTGTGTGCTTGTTGCTTGCCGTACAAAAATTTGCCCTTCAGGTTTCTAAGGTAAAGCTGCATAAGAAGAGAGTGCGGGTGCTGGTCAGGCCCTCCAGCAGTCCTAACCTGTTCACTTTGGAGAACGTGTGGTGAATTTTGTAACACAAAGTGCAACAACAAAAATCCTATACTGTTGCACACCATGACTTGTTTGCAGGCAGAATGAGACAAATTTACACCTAAAACACTTATTCTCTTGGTGTTTTTATAGTATTAAGTTTTGTGAGACGGAATGGCATCATTATAATGTGGGAAATGCTTTTCTGTCCCAACTCTTTTGTAATATGTTGCAAGAATCAAAATTGAAATCAATGTTTATTTTGAAAAATCAACATAATTCATCTGGTGGAACATCAAATAATGTGCATTTGTATTGTTTTCAAAGTAATGTAGTTCAAGGTTAATTTACTAGTGACTGGTTTAGTTCTAATTTTAATTTAACTAACTGCCCCAGCTTTTTCTAATTTGGGGTAGTAATATCTGAGGTTAATTCTAATGCGTGCAGTACTTAATAATTTTGCTGTGGCTGTTCAGGGGGGCCAGGCTGTTGTCAAAGTGCATTAAATTTCAAAATGTTTCGGCATCCCTCCCCTCCCACAGACCGTAATATTGTCGAAAAGCATATTTTCGGCAGTGACATCCAGCTGCTCCACACAACAGGCAGGCATTTCTTGGCAGTGTGGGGGAGCAAATCCTGCTTCACAGGTCTCTGGGAATAAATCTGTTGATAGAGCAGGAATTTTCACTTAAAAAATTCAGAGCATCATCCATGTCCTCTCGCATCAAGTTTATGCTCTCAAGAACAATGCACACGGATATATAAACACTTGGTGACTTCTTCATTGAATTTAAATTCAGGACTTTAAAATTCCTTTCACTGCAATGGTGCATCTAATAATTTGTGCCATTAACATGTGGATCTTTTTTTTTTTTTTTTTTGTGATGAAGTTTGTCCTGCGCTCCCCTTGTTCACTCACATGGCTCTGCATTGTTATTGCTGAGACAATATTCAGTTGCATCTGTCTGATAATCAGTTGTGCTTTCATCTGAAGGACTACTGGATGTGAAGTTCTGCTCTCCTGAACGATTATTCCAGTGGTGCTGCTGAAAGATTAGAGCAAAGATGCTATGAGACTGAACAAAAATTTTGAGCTGGGATATCTTACTCCACTCTGTAAAAATAAATTATCCTTACAACTTAATATGCTGCAAAAAAGAGAGGTTTCAGGGCTCTGGGATCTTTGTGGCCCTGCTAATCTTTACGGAGGTATACCTATTCCCAAAATGAATACATTCATACTTGTTCACACACAGACATACAACTGTGAATTTATTTCCAAGTGTGTGCACATTTGCACAGATGTACAGCATGTAAGTGTCAAAGGTGCAGGCATGTAGAACATTACCATGTTGAATGGTGCTGGACCGCTGCTATACCCAGGAGGAATGAACATGTACTGGGATTCATGAGGCATGAAGCATGTCTGGCCAGGCTCAAAGAATTGCCCCACTGGATAGGCATGGCCTCCCGGTGTGCTCTGCCACATTAGGTGACATGACTGAAGGGTAACAAAAAGGAAATGATCAGTAAGATCAACACTTTAGTTTGAACAAACCCTATTCACTCCATTTTTCTCAACTATCTGATAAATACAAATGCAACTGTTTAGCACAGAGAGATAAGAGGTTGGGTCTACTTAAAAACCAAAACAACCACTCTCTCGGGTGGTTCAGAATTAGAGGATAGGGTTGTGATTATTTTACTATTCGGACGTAGCCATGGTCTGAATAGAAGTAGCCTACAGTGGATTTGTCCAATCATTGACGACTCTTTGTCGTCTTAATGCCTTTTAGTTATCTGGTATAAACAAGATGTGCTGCCAACGCCATTTTCCTTTCCTCGTTGTGTGACTACAATAATTGATTTTTCCCTTATTTTTACCATGTTACAAAAACTCGCATTGAATCCGTTGACGCTGCCATTGGTATTCATACATACAATAACATCAATGACATTTTCAATAGGTATCACCGACTGGAAGTGCCACCATAGTTTCATCGGACAACATCCGCTACGTTTCATTTCATGAAGGGCTCTATTTTGAAAATGGCATCCTTCTGCCCAAAAGTTTTGTTGGTATTAGGCTGCTTCCGAATAGTTTTATTTTGTCAAGGAAAGTTCATCACTCCAAAAAATGATCCGAAAATAATTACTAGGCAGCCATGATAAGTGCATTCTGATCTTTAAATGTTAAGCAAAGGTGTCTCAGTGCTTCCTAATTTTGCTCATTTAGCATAGGGTACACAGAACCATCCTTTTCGAAAAGGAGATAACGCTAACCCATAACTCCCACGGCAGAAATATTTAAAATTGACGACCATTCATCCGCCAAAAAAAAAAAAAAAAAAAAAAAAAACTTACATAAGGAACAGGGGACACATGATTACATTGCCTAAAGTAAGTGCATTTGGATTCTCTTTGCAGTGCGGTTGTCTTTCTTAGCCGTTAAGAATTCTGTTTTTCAACTTTCCTTTACCTTGTCAGGTTTTCCACAAAGGTGAAAGAAAAGAGGTTGGGAATTAGTGGACTGGATGCAATTTTTTGACTAGTCGGACGCAACCTTATTGTATGCATATGGAACACTTTCACAAGGAAAATTAGTGACAATATCTAAAACCTTAGCTTGTGAACTTTAAGTATGTATACTCCTATAATGACCCAATTAAATTCATATTCCCTAAAACTGATTTATTGCAATGTGCAAAGTCGAAGCCACAAATATAAAACCCATCCTTTATACAGTTAATTTACAAAGCTTATCTCCACATACAAGATGTTCCAAGGCAGGTCAATTTTAAATTCCCTTATTTTTTTGCTTGTTCAATTTGTTATATATTTTTTTTTTTACAATGCACATTTGACAAATATTTTTGCCATGTACCGTGTGAGATGATGGTGAGTAACTGTCATATGTTGGAGGGATGAAGAGGCCACCATTGTGTTCAGATGATGAGAGGTAGTCGGATCCAGGCAGTGATGGGAAATGCACAGGGAAAACGTTTGAAGCTCCCACTGGCCCATTTGGCCAGGTAGGATGGTGCTATTACAGAGAGTCAAGACATCAAACAGGGATAAATGACACTTCATTTCTCACACGCAAACTACCTCTGAGGTTTTATTGAAAATGTTTAGATTTATAAAAGTTTAATACTGTTTTAGCTAAATTAAGTAAGGCTTTATGGGTAGATGGACTTCTTTCAGCATCCTTAACCATGCCATTAGATATGTATAATACGTGTTTGACAATTATTTTTGATGAAAGTAATTTCTAAATTATTAATAAACATATTAAAAATTTAATAAACATATTAAAATATGTTGAAGTAAAATATTCAGGTAGAATGAGGAGCTCAGTTACCTGAGGTTTTTCGCACGGAAACATTCTTCTCTATGGCATTTTATGAATAGAGGAGATATTAAAGTAAATATTTGACTTGGAAAACACCTGTATGAGGTGATCTATATCTATTGTGATGTGACACAAAGGGGCGTGTCTCAATGGTAGTAAAGCTAGTTGTTAAGGCAACTACCTAAACAAATGCAATGGAACTATGTCACAAGACGGCGACATCTCTCGGAAGCGTAATTTTTTTTTCAGGCGAGTACAGGCAGGGCTAATTACCATTATGCGAGTCTATCCAGCCCAGGTTCTGATCCAGCCGACACTTGTCGCGCGGGGCCGCAAACTTGCGAGAAGTTTTGACGACTTTGATTGGCTGAAAAACGATGTTCCTCATTTGCATACCAACCAATCAGCTTCTGGGTAGCCCAGACACGCACTAGGGAGGTTTACAGATGATGTCATGATGGCTAGGCTGCTATCGCATATGAAGTTACGTTGCTCTTTGGATGTAGCGTTAACTAAAGAAAATAATCATCACATTAAAGCGATAAGATTTAGTTCTTGCCCCAGCTTTACTAACTTAGCTAGCTGCAATATGCATGAACTTACTGGAGGCTTCGCGGCAGTGTTGTGCAACCCAAGTGTACGTGCAGATTTTTGAGACGTTAGCTAGCCTGTTAGGAAGTTCAAAAGCAATCGCTTTGGTACAGCTAGCTAGCTAATGAACCCATGATGCCTATTGAGGACATTCTTACAGCTCTTACTTGTCACATTCAACGCTATGGTATACACACGACCTCTTTCAACATTGATTACCAGCTTTTTTTCACCTAAGGAGCAAGCAAACAGTCCGGCCTGAGACATGTTATTTATTGCTAGTTATAGCCGCATTATCCTTCTATGCTATCGCGTATTACGTTACTCTTCAGATTGAAGCTAAAGCTAGCCATCTTCCAACCCAGATGACGGTAGTTAAGATAAATCTTTGCGATCATGTTATATTAAAGCGATGTGACTCGGTTTTTGCCCTAAATTCACAAACTCGCTCGCTGACAGCGATTGCTCTCGGCTAGCCAAGTAGCAAGCTAGCCAAGTCGCAAGTTCGCCACCGGCCTCTCTCGAAGCATACGCAATGAATACCCATGATGCAGACCATGAACGGTCCGATAAACGGCCAACAGGCAGGCTACCGCTAGTCAATTTAAGCGCGACTCCCAAACTGCAGAGCAATGGGAGACGTGATGGCATGAATTGGTTGAACACGATGTTCCTCATTAGCTAAATTCACCTGCTGTGCTCGGCATGAACGTCTTTGATATGTTTCGCAGCACTTACGTTACGTCCCAACTATACTTTCAGATTTTGCGTTGGCGCTTGGTTCTGTTATTTCTTCCGTTTTTTAAGACCTATTGTTTGTGAGGTTTAATTCACTGCTAAGCATTGGTTACAGAGGATGAAAATTTAATTTATAATTGTTCAAATGCCGTTAAATTGATTTGTTACTTCAAATACTACAATAGAGCGTCTTTTTTTCCTGTTCATTTATTTCACCCACTTACCTTTAGGCATTTTTAAGGTTTGAGAAATTGTTGTTGCGTTATTTTATTGTCTGGAAAAACTTACTGGGTCTTTTCTAATGAAATATCGCATTTATTTTTTTTCTTTATTTCTAAACATTCATTGCCGTTTGAAAAAATTATTTCGATTATTTTATTACCTTTTGGATAAGTGAATTGTTTTGTTCTATTTAATTTGACATTGCAGTCGATTTCGCTTGCAATTTTTTTTCTCTTTCTTTTTTCCTGACTCAGAATGTTCTTGCAAAGGGGAAAAGTAATGACATGAGTTTTGAACAAAATTTACTCATGACGTTGGCGATTTTAATTTACAACTTTAACCACTAGAAATCACGCGGCTTTATGAAACTGAACAAGCGGATTATAACATAGGGACGGAAAAACATTAGGGATTCCAATTGGCGTCCTCTTGGGCTAGTGTCTGAGGGTTGTGTTGCGATGATTTTTCCGCAGATTTGGCGGCTGCATGGGTGAAGCTGTAGCACCAGTCACTTTTAAATTGTCGTGTTCATCAGGCATATGATGTCGGCATATGAAACTCAGAATAGTGCCGCACAAAACCAGTGCAAGATTGCATTTGTGAGTAATACCCAAGAGACGTAAACAAAAATGAACTAATGGCAAATTTTTTTGGGGAAAAAAAAACATTTTAAGGCGATCAAGTTTTGATGATTATGATAATGGGAATCGTATGAATTGAAAAAATTGGAAAATGAATTGAATCGAGTTTCAAAAGACCCAACTCTGATGAATTAGACATCTATATATCTTAGAACAATAAGGGAAACTTTCTTGTAATTTCAGCCAAATGTATCCCAATGACACCGTCTTGTAAAGAAAGAAACTAAAAATAGGCTATATGAGTCATAACGTGGGCAAAAAAATAAATCAATTTTTCCCGTTCTTGAAAAAGAGTGTTCCTTGGAGTTGGGCCCTTTGGAAACTCAAGGATTGAAGTGAAGTCCGTCTTAAAGGTTGTCATAAATGTTAATGAGAACACCGAGAAAATATATGGTGTGAGAACCTGGAGAGGATTCGGGAAATAGATCAGAAACACGAGTACACGACATGTAGCTCAATGTCCTTTAAAATAATGAAATTTCATGCATTTAGTTCTTCACATGAGAAAAGACATAAAATGGACATGGACCATAATATAAGATGGAGAATTAAACAAAAATGCTCAACTTGATGCAGTAACACAGCATGGTGGGGGCTGGTGATTTGTCAGTATGTGTCCCAATAAAATGCATGAGAAACAGATTGGAGAGCACTTACAACATTTGGAAAGGGTAATAAATTGGACAGAAAACCTCCAGTTACGTATATCCTTCCAGAAACTAATATGGTAAAGCGTTGGGCTTTGACTCCTTTTTATTGCACCGCTTGAACTTGTAAAATACTTAGTGCTAGAAATCTAAAGCATTTTTTGTAGTTATTTTGTGTGAAATTAGTGTGCAAGAAGCATATCTCTCAAAAGTAAATGAAGAGAAATTAATGCTTAGATACAAGGAAAATAATATGAATGTAAGGCCATGCCTCCAGCCTTCAAACTCACCAGTCTATTTAGACTTGGTATGCATTCTCAGCCCCGCAATCATTGTATGCAGCTGCTGTTCATTTCCACTGTGGTAGTGTTGGGCTATATAAGACTGAGCTTCGCACTTAGTCTTTGAGAAGTCTCGGAAGCCTGTGCTGTCTTTCTAGTCTTGTGTAGGTCATTCTCTGCGTATCATGTGTATATATTCTAACTCTTGAACTTAATGCTGTTTATTGTTGATATCAGCGCTTTAACTTAATTATAAAGGAACCTCGTTTCCTATTTGTTTTGTGTTGCTTCTTGTGTGCCTCCCTGCTGTACAGAAGGCATAATAAATTCAATCAAGTCCATCCTTGCACCTGAGTCCAGTCCTCAACTTCCTGTCCTCTGTGCACATCACCAGTGTGATTTAAAAAAAAAAAAAAAAATCTACTCTAAAATGCATTGGCAGCCAGAGCAAAGGTGCTAAAATTGGAGTAATATGGGCTCTTCGATTTGTTTTGGTGAGCAATCTTGCTGCTGAATTTTGAACTACTTGTAGTTTGGTCAAAGATTTCATATAAGGGTAGGTGAATAAGGAGTTACAGTAGTCTAACACTGATGAAATAAAAACATTTTTTTTTTCAGTTATCTTCGTAAAACAAAACAGATTTAATTTTAGCTTTGTTTCGCCATTGTATATAGCATGACTGTACAAGCCTGTTAATGTGTCGCTCAAATTTGACTTTGGTATCAAAAATCACACTAATTTTGAGAGAAGGGCCTAATTTTTGAAGCAAGAGGTCCTAGAGATCATTCGATTTTATCCAAGACTAACTTTGGACCAAATTTCTTGAATCTTCCTGATGTGACACACCCAGTTCAGCTCATCAAGTGCGCTACTAATGAGCTGATCAGCTGATTGTGAATGTTAAAGCAGGGATACCATTGAAATATGCAGGGCAGGGGTACTCCGGAAGCAGGGTTATGAGACACTGCTCTACGGTACACAAAGTACCTGGTTGAAGATACATATACTGACGCAACACGTGTTAAAAGTGCACACGCATATCAATACACAGGCGCAAACACATAAACATACATCTGGTCAAATGCCTTGGTCACCCACACTGATGCCTACACGAAGAATGAAGAAGATCAACAAGGGGAAGAATCCCCTGATACACAGGCCTATCCAGGCACATAGTATAAGGCCATGAAAAGATGACTACGACTCAGGGAAGTGCTAGTAACCTCTCCTCATTTCAACAGTCCAACGGACCAAGAATGTGGAGCCTCGTCTAACAGATGAAGATATTTACTCGCATTTGCTCAATTAGCTTTATTTACTCACTTAAATCTAAATGCAGTTTTTATTATTTTATGTACTTAATCACAAGTAATATTTACCATTTTGTGTAACCTAGTTAATGTAAGCTTCACATTATCTATTTCACCACAAGTAACTTTCACTACTCTGTGAAACTAAGTTAGCAGAAGCTCTGTATTAAAAACTAAACCGCTTGTAAACTATTATTTTCCACAACTAAATTACATAAGTTGTGTATTTTGTACCTAAAACTCGTGGCTGATCTTATTTTCAATGTATCTATGTTTAACCAAAAGTTATTTATGTTTGCATATGTCTGCTGGGAGTTATAGTCAGACCGTGTTAAGTTTTGCTGTAGAAACGTTGGCCACGATTTGTCCAGTAGGAGAAACTCAAGAAAATCCAGTCATGAAAGCAACCTTCCTGAGCAACACAACCGCCGAAAACACACATGTGGAGGGGGGCCACATGGCACATGCATGAAATAACTGAGCCTGATGGGCAGTGGGACGTGCTGTGCCAATAGTCAAAAGACTCAGGGCTCTAAATTCGTTGACCAGGCGCAGGCGCGGCGAATGGGGGGAGTGCCACGCCAATGGGGTGTATCCAGGCGTATTTTGCAATTTTGTGCCTGGCGCAGCCTGACGCAAGTACTCCTCTGTCCCGCCTCTGTCCTTCCTGCCGGTGCAAGTGGCAAAGAGGGAGGAGAGAAGGCGTGAGTGGGTTTAACACAGCCGAATCAAATCTTCACCAATCAAATGAGCTCCTCTCCTCACCTTTAAAATGTTGAAATAAAGAAGCCTCTGTCCTATATCTGCACGATGCGTTAATGTTGCATTTTACTTTGCTGCTTCAGGCATGTTTTCTGCACCGCTTACGTCTATATTAAGCATTACGAATATGAGTTAGCTGGCTAGCTGGGGCATTTGCGAATTATTACCATAAGCGAACTTGAATGGAATTTCAAAACGGAACTACGTCAGATCATTCAAACTTATGACGCTGGAATGAAATACAATGGTTCCTCATTTATTTCTTCTGCCTGCATCATTGGGAAGAGAAACGATGGATAGCATGTTCCTATTATTACACCCTGTTGCTGCTTAAAGGGATAGTTCACTTTTTTGAAGTGGGGCTGTATGAGCTACAAATTGCCACTACTTACATTAGATGCAGTAGAAAGCTCTCTGATCTCCTCCAGGTAGCCGCACCAGGGCATAGTGCTGGGTGGAAATTTAGGCGATACACTGTTGTGAACGGAAACACAGAAACAGCGTATTTTCGCGGCCTAAAAGAGGTTCTACCTGAAAATAATGCACCATTTCAATTGTACGCTATATTTAAAAAATTACAAAACGGTGACTTTTTTTTTTTGGCCGGGCAGTGTATGACCTATACATTGGCTTTGTTAAAGTTGAACTCAGATGACTTTGAAAGGTCAAACTTGAGGTCAAGGGCTGAGAAATTTCAAAAAATATTTTCTCAAAAACCGCGTGATAATTTTTTTTCTAAATCAATCAATCAACTTCCCTTGGTACCATCAATGTACAGTGCGAGTGCTATTTTGATTGAATCGACGGAAGTGGGTCTAGTGGGGGCGCTGTACTTTATGAATAAGCAAGATGGCCTGTGGAGGCCACATGGTTGCAGATGGAGATGAAGTTTGTATTATCGACATACAGGAAGTCATATATGACCTATACAATGGCTATGTTAAAGTTGACCTCAGATGACCTTGAAAGGCCAAACTTGAGGTCAAAGCAAAATGTTACAATTTCCAAAGGCTTCTAGGCTTGAAAATATTGAAGATTGGGAACGTGTATTAAACACTTATAGGGGCATATATGAAATTTCTTTTGGTGGCCTTGAACTTGACCGTGGGTGATCTTTCAAGGTCAAACTTCACATAGCAAAATTATAATGACTTCTATCACCAAAACTATTATAGATAGAGCTTTGTATTGTGGACGTATAGGAAGTCATGTATGAAGTTTCATTTGATGAACTTGAACTTGACCTTCAGTGACCTTCAACGGCCAAACTTTACAGTGAAATTTCTATGACTTATATCATCAAAATCGTTACACATAGAGTGTAGGTTTTTATTGGAGACAGATAGGAAGTCAAATATGAACTTTCATTTGGTGACCTTCATATTGACCTTTGAAGGTCAGACTTGACCGAGTGAAAATTCTATGACTTCTATCACTAAAAAGGTCACCAATGGAGCCTAAGCTTGTATCACAGACTTAAAGGAAGTCACGCATGAACTTTCATTTGGTGACATTCAACTTGACTTGGTGATCTTTGAAGGTCAAACTTGACATAATACAATTACAATGGCTTGTATTTCCAAAACGGTCACAGATGGAGCCTAGGTTTGTATTAGAGATGTATAGGAAGTCATATATATGCTTTCATTTGGTGACCTTCATATTGACCTTCGAAGGTCAAATGTGACCAAGGGAAGATTCAGTGACTTGTGCAAGAGCCAATGTTAACTAAAGATAATTTGGAATTGTGTTTATACCTAATAACAGCTAATGTTTACCTTTTTTATACTATATTATTACAGTTTGGTGGTAATGTGCATTATGTTTGAACAAAGTACTGGTTATCATTAGATTTTATTATGTGAGAGATCTAGTTTGCTCTGCTTCTGTGGTACCTAGCTACTGCGCATGTCAGCTAAAAATCATGTGGAAGGTGGGGATGGAAGAAGAAGAAGGTGGGGATGCGGAGCTAAAAAGGTTTTTTTGACCGTAAAGTCATAACGTAAACCAGAACGTAGAACACCCAAGTTAGATATTTTCAATTTGGATTCCTGTTGAGAGAAGCTCGGAGAATTGTTTTTGGATGGAAATAGAAGACTTGGATGTACGGGAAAGTTTTCAATAAATCATCAAGACGCAACTACCTGATGTTTCTTCCCTGATTCCGTGAGTGCAAACTAATTAATGACAAGATGTGGATGTAAATGCTGGATACAAGTCAAGACCAATTCTGTCTACTGCTAGCTAGTTAAGTGGCTTTGGTATTAAGTTAAATTTCGCCACTACAACTTGTATCACTAAAATGGTCACAGATGGAGCCTAGATTTGTGTTACTGACATCAAGGAAGTCACATATGAACTTTCATTTGGTGACATTCAACTTGACTGTCAGTGACCTTAAAGGTTCAAACTCATCAGTGAAATTACAATGACTTCTATCACCAAAATGGTCACAGATTGAGCCAAGGTTTGTGTAGAGACATTTAGAAAGTCGTATATGAAGTCCATTTACTGACCTATACTTTACCTTCTGTGACCTTTAAAGTTCACAATTGACATATTGAATTTTCAATGACTTGTATCACCAAAACTGATTCAGAGCTTAGGATTATATTTAGGTCTTATAAATGTTGTGAACTTTTATTTGGTGACCTTGGCATTGACTTTTAATAATTCGAATGTCAAACTTCACATGAAATTGTCATAACTTGTATCGTCACCATAAGATTACTTGCCAGTAAGCTACAGGACACTTGGTCCTATTTTTCTCTTTTCTTTTGCATTTTTTGAGATGAGAGAAGCCGGATATATACGCACTACCTGATGCCGAGGCAGTTTGTGGTTAGCTGAGAAAGATGTGAAGTCGTTAGTTTGCATCACAGATTCAGCTGCGTTGATTAAACCAGGTTGAGTTTCCATTACGCGTGCCAACCGCCTTTGATCTGACATCAGGACAATCGATATAGATACTATAATTTATGTGCTGATTCAGATAGTTACATTAAATAGTGGTTGCTGTAATTATTTATTGCATTGAAATATGCCTGACATTCTGGAAATCTGCCTGTGAAGTTTCGGTGACGTGTGCGCATTGTGCGCCGGTCAGCCAAATTACCACTGCACAGAAAGTAAACCAGGTTGGAGCTGGCAAGCTCTCTGCGCACTTTTGGCGGAGCCTTTTGCCACGAAATTGTCACTGCGTCATGATGAATATGTGACACCTCCCCCTACTACGCCGCCACACCCATCTCGGCGCATGTCTGTCTACCAAATTGCCAAAGTGGCTGCGTACGGTGTTGCATCACATGAAATTACCACTGCGTGGGCTGCACCGAATGAAATTACCACTGTGTGGGCTGCGCCTCCCTGCGGTGCGCCAAGAAATTAGAGCCCCTAGAGTACAACTTCTGGCTGAATTTCATGGTTGACAGCAAATGTATGGGTGAGTACTGAATGACCATTGCTGGACAAATCAGTGCACTCCTGGCAACAATAATGCAAGAGAAAAGCCGACCAGGAGTCCATTAGGTTAATAATAATAATAATAATAATAAAAATGCATTTTTTTTGTATAATGTGCCTTTCAAGAAACCCAAGGACGCAGTACGGAGAAGTAACAAATAAACTAAACAACATAGGGCAAACATAAAAAGACAGAAGAAAGAACAGTACATGACAATGCAAAATAGGATAAAATACATAAAATGAAATAAAAATAAAGAGATAATGGTGAATTGAGCTGAGAGAGCGTGAAGGACAGAGGTGTTGTCCAGGTCAGGAATTTGAAGAAGGGCAGGGGCTATGTGTATGCAATTTTGAACAGGTGAATCTTGAGTTGTGCTTTGAATGTAGAGATGGAATCTAGCTGTTTGAGGTGTGATGGCAGGGAGTTCCAGAGGCGCGGGGCGAAATGACTAAATGAGCGTGCTCCAACAGAAGACAGGCGGGCATGGGGGTGATTAGGAGGCTGGCGGAGGAAGAGCGCAGTGAATGGTGGGGTGTGCAAACATGAAGGAGTTCAGAAAGGTAGGAGCAAGTCCATGGAGAGACTTGAAGGTGAGCAGGAGGATTTTGAAGTCAATGCAGTGTTTAATTGGGAGCCAGTGGAGTTCACGGAGGATAGGTGTGATGTGGTCTTTGGAACGGGAGAGTGTGATTGTTATTGTTTACTTCTGAACGTGCTTGACACAAACTGACTGTAGTGCATACTGTTTTCTTGATAAAGTTAGTAGTATACCTATAGTATACTATTATGAACTGAAATGTAATCTTTTGTGGAATGTTGTGAGGGGACAGGAGCAGTGGGTGGCTTTTACCCACTCCCTGCAAAAAAGGGAGTGGATGTTTTCCATGCACAGCTCAGATTCTGCCGTTAGGTCTCACCCCAGGTGATAGTTATCGTTTTGATGATCGCGATTGTCCTCAGACAGTGTTTTACTCTCTGACCGGACTGAGACTGACAGCAGATTGTAGGGATAGTCGGTGATTTTAATTTTTGTGACTTATAAGTCACAGAGGAGGGACATGTCGTGAAAAAATAAGCTTGTACACTTTTCACCGTATTCTTGTTCACATAATTAGATAATCATTTACATACCCAAATATTTGTTATATTCCCATATGGGTTACAGTACAGCTGAATGAGCAAAATGAAAGTGATATACAGTATGTCCAGCTCTTGCATCTGGAGGGATTCCAAGTGCCAAAATCACATCTGTTTGGCGATGGGCCCAAAGTTTAGAAAATAATTGTACACAACCCTTGGAAGCTGGCATGTTATTAAAATATAATCAGAAGATGCAGCTGTGTAATTATCCTGACCCTGATCTCCCTTATTAAATTGAAATAAGTGTGTTTGTGAGTGTTCTGTTTAAGGTTCTGGGGAGAGGGGGGCTACGTGAAGTAGCAGGAACTTCAGGTGCTGGGAGTCAAATTAAGTGAACACACAGAACATAAGGGTAATTAGCTGTAGAAGTGGCAGACGACAAAATCTATGTAATGTCCTGAGTTTCAGATGGAAGGGAGATGAGGGGTGATTGATGGCGTTGGGTCATAATTGTATCAACCAATTACACAGGTGTGAGTTAAAATAAATGGGGAGAGAAAGTATCATTGAAGGGAAAAATAAAAATACAGGACACACGTAAGGTGAGATGTGTTATTTCATTAAAAAATGACAAGAAACGTTTATGAAATGGGAGAACATTTTGGGGAAAATCAGTGCCTTTTGCCATTTCTAGGTATTAGGTGCTCACTGTCTTTTTGTGTGTGGTGTGTGTGATTCTTTTATGATCTGCAAAGATCAGTCTGGGTTTTTGTATGTTATTTTTGAGTTAGATACAAAAGTACTTTAAACCCAAATCATAGTGGACTCTTTTTGGTTTGTTTTCTGCTATTTAGGTAAATTCTTATTTGGTGTGGGGGAAACTCCCAGTCAACTGGCCCTGACTGAGGTGAGCAAAAAGAACAAAAATATATTTTTTCCGCAACACACAGCTGAATCTGCTGCCAGTGTATATTATTGTCTGACCTCATGATTTTTAGCTCAAAGTCTCCCAGGAAGACTGTCCTTGTGAATCCTCGCTCATGGCTCCTCAGAGCCCTCTCTTTGCAACAGAAATATGAGGGCCATTCTTCGAAAAGTGAACCAAATTTGAAAAAATCATGCTCTTTTTTGGAATTTTCAGTTGTATATTCACAAACAGCATTGTCTTACGTTTTATGAAAAGTATTTTTTTTTTTTCTTGAATTAAGATCACTTTTCTAGTCATTTGCATTGCTTTATGTCAGTGTAAGTAATAATAAAAACAAGAGGATTTTTTTCTTATTTTCATCAACTGTTAAATTATATGTCACATTACATTTTTTTTGTTTAAGTGTTGCAGTATGCATGTTCACTCTTTTTCTCAAATTAATCAATTAAAAATGATCACCACCTTTCATTCTCAATGAAATAATTAACAAATTAATTTATTTAACTTTACAATGTCACGCACGTGACCAAATACATGAAAATTTTTATGCCACATGAAAAGTTAACCTTTTATGACAATTATTTTTTTTATGTCCAAAGCAAACTCTATTTGACCTTGCTTCTGACCAAATATCAAGTCACCAGACTATTCTACTTAATTATTACGGCGCATAATGAATTGGTCACACACGTGAAAACAAGTGGTCAAATGTGTGATGTATATGGTTACGCACTGGCCTAAGGGTTGACGGGGCCCAACAGGTATAAGGGGCCCGGTGAAGCGGTTTATCTTGTAAGTTTAGAAAGTTTTTTTCTCTATCAGACTTAGATATTCAAGGTTGGACACCAAATTGTCAACTTATCATTATCTTGTGCGTATTTAATATATATACTCAGCGCCATTAAAAACGCACAGGTGAGGAATGTACTGTATTTGCGGCAAACTGAAGAATCGATTGATTTTTATTGCTTTTCCAGTGAGGCACGAGAGGAAATAAAGAAAAGCACGTGGTATTGTAATTCTGACGCTTAACATGTGCACGCGCCAAGCACTTCAGTAATAACAAACATTGAGCTATTCGTGATGTGTACAGTGACACTTGACTTGTTCTTTTTGGTGTGGTCAATAGCCTACATCGAAAAAAGCTACTGCATCAAGAAAATGGAACGGTGACACAGGAGAGAGAAAAAGAGCCTCTGACATGTTACGGGCAGATCTCAGCCGCCGAGAGATGGTGTGTCATTTGCACTGTCACCGTTCAACAATCAGCGGCTGTCTATCCGAGAATGGAACACAGGCACTGTCACTGACCGATCCCGCTTGTGACGATGGCAGCTCAAGAGCGCCACATCTGGTTACAGCCTGTACGTGAGAGATTCCGGACAGCAACCAAAACTGATCATGAGATGAGGGGTCCGAGACGATTGAGGGTGAGCGCAAGTACTGTTTGACGCCGTCTATGTGAGCAACACATGCGTGCACACGGGCCCTACAGAAAACCCAGTTTTAATGTATAATTACGAGACAGAGTTATTTTCAAGGCAAATGCATAACCAGAACTACATTCCAGACATACCGGCTGGGCGGAGTGATTTCAAAAGCGTATGTTTACTGCAGCTACTCGCAAGTCGCAATGTCTGAGGTGCGCACTGTGTTAATCCGCCCAGCGGGTTACTCAAGAAAGTAGTAACGAGTATTTGCTTCATGTGTCGTAATGTTTCGTAATTATACATTATTATTTTATAGCGTGGTGAATGTGCAGGTCACAAGTTGTCCACGAGAGCGTTTTGGAGCTGCTGGATTGCGTATTTGAAGAGTTTTGAAGAAGCGAGGGACCTGTACCGTTCACTTTCATTATGTTCGCTGAGCAGCTCGCATCTTTCCTCCCCGAATCTCAAAACAACGGGCACGGATAACTAAGGGTAATGTACCTACTCATATAACTGTAGGGATTATGGCAATAGGACAATTTGCCAAAATGTTGAAATATCCCTTTAAAAGCGCAGTGTGTGAGAATTACTCCCATCTAGTGGTGTGCTAATAGAATGCAAACAACCGAGTAGTACTCATGGAGGTAATATAGAACTGGAGAGAGTGAGAAAGTACCCCTCCTATTACTTTCAATGGGAGATGCTAGGCTAGTAACTTCAGCCCAGAGTATTTTATTTATTTCTTTTATTAATGAAAATGGCATTTTACAGAAAAAGACACAGACACACATATGAACGTTTGCACAGGGGTTCAGAGAGTTACATTGGCAAAACAAGGATTTATAGGCAGGGAGAGGAAAAAGAAAAGAGAGAAAAAAATTACAAGAGAGTTATTTTTTATACAAAAGAGTTGTTCTTTTGGCTTTAGAATTGTTAGAATATTGTTATTGACTCAAAGCAATTTTGGAGTTCAATTAGGAATCCTGGGAAGTAGGGTTTACTGTGGTCGAATTTGCATTTGTGAATGTAAAACTTGGCAAATAAGAACACAAGGTTCATAATGAAAAATTTATCTTCATTTTCTTTTCCATAGTCATAAAAGCCAAAGAAAACATCTTTAAAACAAAAAGAAAGATTCATGTCTATACCAGTGTGGATAAATTTTTGGATGTCTGACCAGAATTCTTCAGTATATGAGCAGTTCCAAAACAGATGTGAGGTGTTTTCCAATGATATACAGCAAGAAGAACAAGTAGTATCAATGTCTTGCTTGTATCTCATGAGAAAAGATTTGATAGGATAGATTCTATGAATTAATTTAAATGTAGCTTTTCTTACTTTGTTAATAACAAAGTATTTGAATGGTAATGACCATGGTATATTCTCTATGATGCCATTCCAAAACGGAATTATATGAGGAGCAGTGAGAGTGTCACTTTGGAATAAAGCTCTTATTATCTTATTAATGTTGTGATGCTTGGAAGACATGCATAAGACATCAATTACAGTGTGAGAAACAGTGTGAGATAATGGGATCTGGGTAGTTGGTTGTGGTGGTAACAGGTTACCCTTAAAGGAGAAGTACCCTTTTTACAGTTTTGACATTATTTGTGGCATAAAATACGATCATTTACTCACCCATATAACTTTTGTGTTACTAGAAGTCCTTCAGAAGATATTTAGATCCAAAGAGAGCCGCGTATATCCGTATAATGGGAGAGAACGGGGCACCGAGAGCGCAGCCTCTAATGCCACATTATCTGTCGCGCAACTCATTCATTTCACCAGCGACGGTCGGCTGCTGTACATGCTGGTAAAACATCATAGTTCGTGTTTGCGTTTTTCCAAGTTGTTGCAACAAAATGAACAGTTAGACAACATTTAGCTTCCATAGGCTACCTTTACGGAATTTGGAATTGCTAAAGCTCTGGCTAGTTGCACTGAAAATAGACCCGAATACTTAAGTGGAAGCATTAAGGCGTGCGGATCTTCGGGTTTGCAGTGCTCACTTCGCTACGGAAGACTTTTTTCCCGCAAGGCCACAAAAAGAGGGACAGAAAGTGCAACGCCTGAATCTGAGGAAGAATGCCATCCCAATGGTTGCAGCGGGCACAACAGACACAATGGAGGTAATGCATTTCTAATGAAGCTTTGTGTAATGATGTTATTAGGCTATACAGTAACCTGTGCACGTGGATCAGAGGTTAGTAGGTCAAGCTACAGACACCAGATGACGATAACAGGCAACCCCGGACTCAAAAGGGGAACAACACTAGCGAATCATTACAAAATATTGGTGAAATGAATGAGTTTTGCGACAGATAACGCGGCATTAGAGGCTGCGCTCTCGGTGCCCTGTTCAATCCCATTATACGGATATACGCGGCTCTCTTTGGATCTAAATATCTTCCGAAGGACTTCTAGTGACACGAAAATTATATGGGTGAGTAAATGATTGTATTTTATGTCACAAATAATGTCAGAACTGTAAAAACAGTACTTCTCCTTTAAAGAGCATCATGACTCCAGTAGGGATGGCATCAAAGACAATGGCATATTCTTTTGTAGTTACAGGTATACCATATCTACTTAAAAAGTCAGAGTAATTGTATAGTCTACCGTTAGAGTCAACTAGTTGACTAACAAGGATTATATCATTTTTTAACCAGTTTTAAAAAAATAAAGACTGATTTTTGTCGAGAATATCCTTGTTATTCCAAATGTGATATTTGTGAGGTGAGAAGCCATGTTAAAAATTGAGAGACAAAGCTAAGAGCATCTGCTTATGGAAATTTGATAACTTAATTGGAAGTTAACTAACTCTGAAGTTACACCTAAGTAAGAACTCCAGGCCACCAATTTTGGAAAATATATAGTTGGGTATGGCTCTGGGTAGTACTCTGACACCTCGTCCTCTAAGCGCGTCATTACCACTACGGAAGCCGCGAAGAGTCAAGGAAGTGTCAATATGTCTATAACTACACTGTTCACAGAAGAGTCCATGCTTCTTACTGATGTCCAGGTTTACATTTAAGCCACTTTCACACCGGACGCAGACAAATTTTTAGCACGACAGATTACATTCAAAGTCAATGCAAAGACGCAAATACGCGTGTATTCGCGTCTTTGCATTGACTTTGAATGTAATCTATCGTGCGAAAAATTTGTTCCGCGTCCGGTGTGAAAGCAGCTTTATTGTTCCAAGTGAGTTACATGAAGCACCGTGAAAACTATAAGAAAAACAAAACGGTTTCAATCGCACAGCTCAAAAGCGGCAATTAAAATACTCTACGTGTTTCTTTGCGTTATACAACCAAGTGCAACATTGCACAAAAACAGGAAATTTAAGGGGGAACTCAGGGATAAATCAAAGTGCTGTTCTATACAAACATAATTAGTAAATACATATGTAAAATACAAAAATGTGGAATTAATGTTTTCAAAGACAAGATAAATGAGGTTTTATTCCCCCTAATTAGTTGTCGCCTGCTTCAACGGTCGCGTGATAATGACTTAACGTCGCCCGAGAATGACGAACCATCGCCCTTCGCCCGGGGGTATGTGCTGTTATTGTGTTGGATAGTGTGATTGTTCCAGTCCATTATTTTATGACAAAAGATCATTCAATACGGCCCATTGGCTAGTTGCACAAGATGGTGTTAAGTTCTTTCTGAAATATGCAGGGTTGCTTCAACATAAACGGTTTGCTTCTGTCACTTATCAGTCTATATCAGATGCTGAGCAGATGACAGGTGTATCATCCCAGATATGTGATTTTAGCTATCGCCGATATCCCCAGGATTTGGCTTAATTGCGTCGGTTTTATAGTGAATTTACTTCGACATTTTCTGATGCAACTACCTAGCTAATGCTGCTACATCGTTATGGTTTTCTTAGATGTACTCAGCTAACCATAGCTACAGAATTGATGGTCCTGAGAGTGCAACTGACGCCGAGTGGGAAGGTAAACGAAGTATCGACAATATTAAAATATGCGTTGATCAAATGTTAGATTTATGAAACGGCATTTCGACGTTATGGAATATTTACACATTAATTACCAGATATTTTCACATTTATTGTCTGTCGCTTAAAGCCAGTTCATCACTCGTCAGTGAGAATGGCTGGAAATGTGATGCTAGTTAAAAAATCGTCTCGTTTCTCGGTGGAGCAGCTAATGTCTCATTAAGAGTGCCAACGAACAAACATCAGTCACGAGTAATCGAGACAAATCTTGCGAACATCATTCGTGGTTACTTAAGCCAAATCCTGGGAATATCGGCGACAGCTAAAATCACATATGCGGGATGATATACCTGTCATCTGCTCAGCATCTGATATAGACTGATAAGTGACAGAAGCAAACCGTTAATGTTGAAGCAACCCTGCGTATTTCAGAAAGTACTTAACACCATCTCGTGCAACTAGCCAATGGGCCATATTGAACGATCTTTTGTCACAAAATAATGGACTGGGACAATCACACTATCCAACACAATAAGAGCGCATACCTCTGGGCGAAGGGCGACGGTTCGTCATTCTTGGGCGATGTTAAGTCATTATCACGCAACCGTTGAAGCAGATGACAACTAATTAGGGGTAATAAAACCTCATTTATCTCATCTTTAAAAACAAAAATTCCACATTTTTGTATTTTACAATATTTATTTGCTAATTATGTTTGTATAAAACAGCATTATGATTTAGCCCTGAGTTCCCCTTTAAGCAATCATTACTGTGTTCGCCTGGAAGACCAGCTGTAGAATAATTGACGGGAGCATATTAATCCACTGTTTACATTCACCATATCTCTTACTTTCTGTTTGAAAGTTAGTTTTCTTGGGGGGGTTGGGAGACGTGGCGATTCAAAATAATTATTACCTGGAGATACTTAAAGCGATAGAATGCTTGCGGTTCTAGTGATTAATTCACTTAGTCACTAAGATGATAAACTGGTATCACTTTGGTCTATTCTGTCTGACTAGAGGGAAAATCCGGTTGAAAGAGTTACATCACGCACGGTCACCCACTACTGTGACTTAGTTGCGGAGTAACAGCAACTGAAAACTGTTGCAATGGAGCTTTTCCAATGTAAGCGAACTAACAAACCAGCCATCTCGGCTGTTTTATATTGCAAGTAACAGCAAATTATCTTACTTAAACGGGAGGATAAAGTAGTTGCTGGACTATACTGCCCTGGTTCTAACATTACACCAAAATAAACTTCACTGTTAGATTTACTTACCTGTCTAGCAGAAAGGTTGCAACCTCCGCGTTCGTTTTCAAGTCCTTCTCGCTCATGAGTTGTCTCCACCTGGGAAAAACTGCGCCGATGTAGACTCTCGTTTTATCCCGGTCATGTTTTCTTTTTCTTTTCTTGGGTGGTTTTCCTTCCCTCTCATGGGTCAAAGAGTATCCATGGCCCGCCATTTCAAGGGAAAGGGCAAGTATATGTACCGCCGGGTGCTTTCAACAATACGGTCGTTTTTTGCTTGCTTCTCCTCCCTGCCCCCGACAACACACGGGGATTTAAAGGTAAACCGCGAAAGGCAAACTAAGTTTGTCCCCTTTTGGCTACCGCATTCAACGATGGTGATGCAACATGGCAGCCTCTGGTGGGCGCACCGCCACCTATGTATTTGTAAACAACTCATTCTAAGCTACGAGAAAGCTTTCATTTGTATGCGATTGTTATTAGACTTCGGTAAATACCTATTTATGAAAGCAATATTTGATTTTTTGCTAATAAAAAGCCAAATAAGTTACACACTGTACCTTTAAGAGAATGTTGCTGCATGAGGCCCAATGTTTTCTTTCAGACAGATATGATTTCATCCATAGCATTGAGCGTTCTGAAAAATTAAATGAGGTTAATTTAGAAAGGAGGACCTGGTGGTTGACGGTATGAAAAGCCTTCTTTAAATCCAGCAAGGGAATTTTGAAATGCAGCAACGGAGATTTTTGAAATCACCGATATTAAGGGAGAAAAAATTCAACGGGTGTTAGAAAAGGGTTTCGTGGGAACCAGACTCCGTGTAGCAAGTAGTAAATAGTTGGCGGGGTGCACCATCTCCCCCTTGGCCTTTACGGTGGCAATGGAGATCATCATCAGAGCCTCGAAATGGGTGGTGGGAGGAGCACGACTACAGAGTGGTCAGAAGCTACCACTAATACGAGCCTACATGGATGACTTAACAACACTGACAACAACTGTCCCCAGCACCAAGAGACTCCTGGAGAAAACATCACATGGGCAAGGATGAAGTTAAAGCCCATCAAGTGCAGAAGCATCTCCATTGTAAAAGGCCAAGTTACAGACCAGAGATTTTATATCGGCAGAACACCTGTACCAACGGTTTCAGAAATGCCAGTGAAGAGCTTGGGACGATGGTATGACACAAAGCTCAAAGACACCAAGCAGTTCGAACAACTAAAGAAGGATACCATCACCTACATGGATCGCATCAATAAGACCTCGTTGCCAAGAAAACTCAAGTTGTGGTGCTTTCAGTTTGGCATCCTCCCAAAACCCTTGTGGCCTTTAACTTTGTACGAGATCCCCATCACCAAGGTGGAAAAGTTGGAACGGGTGATAAGCACAGAGCTGAAACAGTGGCTTGGTGTTCTACGGTGCCTAAGTTCCATCGGACTATACGGGAATGGCAAATTGGAATTACCAATCGCAGGTCTCGTGGAAGAATTCAAATGCATCAAAGCAAGGCTGGTCATGACCCTTTCTGAATCTGAGGACACAGTAATTCGAACAGCGGCCCCCCAGGTGGCAACGGCAAGGAAGTGGACTCCATCAGAAGCTATTCAGAGTGCAAAGTCTGCTATTCATTTCGGAGATGTGGTTGGCCAAGTCAAACATGAGAGAGCAGGTCTCGGGCTCATCCCAAAAGCTCCTCTACGGCACAAGGCAACATCAGTGCAGAAGAGACGGCTTGTGGTAGTGGAAGTCAGGAGGCAGGAGGAGGCAGAGCAAAATGCCAAAGCTGGCTCAATAGCTAGGCAGGGGAGATGGACCAACTGGGAGAGCCTGAAGAAGAAAAGGCTCAGCTGGTGTGACATCTGGCGGATGGAGGGAGCGCGGCTGAGTTTTTCCATCAGAGTCACATATGACCTGCTACCTTCCCCGGAAAACCTGAACTGTGGTACGGGGAAGATCCCGCCTGTTCCCTGTGTCGAGCACCTGCATCCCTTAAGCACATTCTGTCAGGGTGCACTACAGGTCTCACCCAAGGGCGCTATACTTGGCTATACTTTATACTTGAATAAAAGGTCCACTTCCTACAGTTTTTACCAGCAGGCCAACCTCAAGAGCACCATACAAAATCAAAGGATGCAAGCATCCTGCAGTCTGCTCAAGATTGGAAATTGGAAGTGGACGTTGATAAAAAGCTTGTGTTTCCCCCAGAAATAGTCGCTACAACACTCTGGCCAGTCATGGTCCTGTGGTCTCCAACAGCAAAGCTGGCTTATGTCATGGAGCTGACAGTTCCATGGGGAGATGGGGTTGAAGAGGCTTATGAGAGGAAGAAAAACAAATATTCTGACCTGGCAGCAGAAGCATCCCAGAACGGCTGAAAGACCAACATCTTCCCAGTAGAGGTGGGATGCAGGGGATTCATTGCAACATCTACGCACCAGTCTGTTGAGGAAAATGGGGGTGAGGGGCCGCTCCCTCCAACAGGCTATCAAGACTGTGTCAAGTGCTGCCGAAAAAGGCAGCAACTGGCTCTGGATCAAACGGAATGACAACAACTGGGCACCAAGATAAAGACAGATGGTATGCGGCCAGGTGTACACCTGTCTCAGGGAGAAGGACGCCCCTGCCATGCAGAGTCCATCGGGGGACATAGAGGGTATGGCTTGGAGTGGAGTGTATCCGGGATGCTGGGTACACTGTTGAGCCCTCTGGAGACGTTGTGGGCTTCAATCAATGAAACGTCGATGAAGCAGGGTGCCCACCTGATGACCCCAATGATATACATTCCCTCACTTTCACCACTCCACACCGATCGCTACGTTCATGAGTTACCTACTTACCAAAGGGATTAAAACATCTAGTCCTATTAGCTTTTCCTGTGACGGTGCGTTCAGGAACCACAAGCGAGAGAGGGAAATCCAAGAATCGTATGCCTTTATTGATTGCCGGGTCAGGACCAGTAGACACAAGAATTGCCAAGCCACAAAACGAAATCCAAAACCAGAAAAGCAGAGGTGCGACGGTACATAGACAGTAGGCAAAAAATCAAAGTTGAAATCCAAATCAGTGAGTCATACACAGGGCATCCAAACACAGAAGACGTGGTCGTACAGAAATGGGTCAAAAATCCAGAAAGACAAAACAAGACGAAAAGGGCTATGGCAAAAATCAAGGTCGGACGAAACAGTCGAAGAGAAACAATAATCAATTGGCATACACGAGACTCTGCACAAAGGAATATTGATCAACGTTCTGACAAAGTCAGAACAGCAGTGAGGACTCTAAATAGACAGAAGGGAAGTCACATGCTATGCAGGGAACAGGTGAATTGGATGAGAACTAATTACAAAGGAAGGTACACATGGGGAAGTCCTAAACCACAACAATTGGCAAAAGCCAAGACATGGACAGGATTCACGCAGACATCCTATGACAAATAAACAGCTCCGGTCAAGGAGTTCTAAGTGCACAGACAATGAGTGCAGGAAAGCAATTAAGCACGTGCGAGAGATCTCGCAGAAACGTAGGGAGAGACAGGGAAAGCCAAGCAAGGGGCGGAGACTAGAACAGGGCGATTGCTGAGATTGAATTGGTAACAATTAGTAGAGGTGCAGCTTTACAAGTTAACCAAAGTGCTCATTAGTAAGTTAGTAATATATACATGGATTAGTTGGGTTTGTCGATTATGATACATAATATAAATGTTAGTCTTGTTAGTAATCTAGAAAAGCAAGGCGAAGGAAGTAAACGAGAATTGAAGTAATAATATGAAACACCAGAAACCATTGAAATCACCCGAAGCAGGTAAGCACACAGACTGGGGAGACGGACTGAACCAACTAGATCACAAGACAGGGGAGGCAAGTGCAATGAAACCTAAAATGGCAGGAACAGAAAACTGGAGAATACAAAAACCAAAAAGAATAAAGAAAAGACATGATCATGAACATAAAGCATGAACTCAAAACACAGAACCATGACAGTACTCCCCCCTCAAGGAAACGCCTCCTGGCGTTTAATGGCTGGGTCTGGGGTGTTGGGCATGAAAGTCTCTGATAAGCTGTTTATCCAGGACGAAGCGTGAAGGAATCCAACTCCTATGCTCGGGACCGTAGCCTTCCCAGTCGATGAGGTACTGGAGGCCACGACCCCGACGAGGACAATCCAGGATGGCGCGAACCGTGTAGGTCTCGCCACCGTCAATAACACGGGGGGGGGTGGAGGGGGATCAGGGCCAGAACACAGGGGGTGGGTAACAACAGGCTTAACTTGAGACACATGGAAAGTGGGATGAATTCTACGCATAGACAAGGGCAATCTAAGATGAACAGCAGTAGGGCTAATGACACGATCAATGGTAAAGGGACTAATAAATCTGCGAAACAGTTTACGGTTACCCCCCCCCCCCCCTTACAGGAATGTCTTTGGATGATAACCATACCCTCTGTCCCGCCCGGTAGTTTGGGGCCGTAGTATGCCTCCTGTCTGCTAACCTCTTCATCCTGGCTGCTGACTTCAGCAGGGCGATGCATGTGGTCTTCCAGGTTTGTTTGCATCGACGGATGAAGGCCTGGGCTGAAGGGACGGCCACCTCCTCCTCCTGACTGGGGAACAGTGGCGGTAGGTATCCCATGCAGCATTCAAATCGAGACAACTTGGAGGAGGAGGTGGTGTGGCTGTTGATGGCGTACTCGGCCCATGGCAGTTGGTGACTCCAGGAAGCTGGGTTCTTAGAGCAGAGACATCTGAGCACAGTGTCAATGCATTGATTAGCCCGCTCGGTCTAGCCATTAGATTGGGGATGGAAACCTGATGTGAGGCTGACTGAAATGCCAAGTGAAGTGCAGAAGGCTTTCCAAAATCTGGCAGTGAATTGTGGACCACGATCAGAAACTATGTCAGTGGGGATGCCATGGAGTCGGACGACGTGCTGAATGAGTAAAGTGGCGGTTTCTTGTGCAGTGGGGAGTTTGGTGAGGGGGATGAAGTGAACTGCTTTAGAAAATCGATCAACAATTGTGAGAATGGTGTTGTGGTGATTGGAGGAGGGTAAGCCTGTGATGAAATCTAATGATGTATGTGACCAGGGGCGATGGGGTGTGTGCAAGGGTTGAAGTAGGCTGTGAGGGGGTTAGTGAGATACCTTAGACTGAGCACAGACCGAGCAGGCAGAGATGTAGTCCCGGATATCCTTTCTCATATCTGGCCACCAGAAACGATGTGCAATGAAGTCTAGGGTTCAGTTAACTCCTGGGTGACAGGACAGATTAGAGGCATGTCCCCATTCCAAAACTTGGGGACGTTTGGAGATGGGGACAAACAGACAATTGGTGGGACAAGAACTGGGAGCAGCAGAGTCACTTTGAGCATCTCTCACCTCCTTTTCAATGTCCAAAGATATAGCATTAGCAAAAATTTCTTGTGGAAGGATGGTGTCTGTGCAGGGTTCCTTGTCGGGGGACTCGAAAAGTCGAGATAGTGCATCTGGTTTGATGTTCTTATTGCCTGGGCGATATGCAAGATGAAAATTAAATCTAGAAAAGAACAAAGCCCACCTGGCCTGGCGAGGGTTCAGTCTCTAAGCCGTTTGCAGGTACTCGAGATTCTTATGATCAGTCCAGATGAGAAACGGGAGTTTGGCGCCCTCTAGCCACTGTCTCCACTCCTCCAGTGCCAGTTTGACAGCCAACAACTCCCCATTGCCAATGTCATAATTGTGTTCTGTGGGACTCAAACGGTGAGAATAAAAGGCACATGGGTGAACCATGCTATTTTTCTCAGATCTCTGGGACAGAATGGCTCCAACGCCAACATTAGAAGCGTCTACTTCGACAATGAATTAGGCGTCCGGGTTAGGGATAGTTAGAATGGGGGCTGTTGTAAAATGGATCTTAAGATCTTTAAAGGTGTTCTCTGCTTCACCGTTCCATTGGAATTTAAGTTTACTAGATGTTAGGGCTGTGAGTGGGGCAGCAACAGCACTATAGTTACGGATGAATCTTCGGTAAAAATTGGCAAAGCCCAAAAAACGCTGTAAGGACTTACAATCCATGGGTCTGGGCCATTCTGTGACAGCATTAACTTTGGAGGGGTCCATGCTTATGGCACCGGCTGAGATGATGAAACTCAGGAAGGCTGTGGTGGTTACGGAGAATTCGTACTTCTCGGCCTTCACGAAGAGGCGGTTCTCCAGAAGGCGCTTCAGGACTTGTCAGACCTGCTTGACATGTTCCTCCTGGGTTTTGGAAAAAATGAGTATGTCATCAAGGTAAACAAACACAAACTTGTTTATCATGTCCCTCAACACATCATTAACAAGGTCCTGGAAGACTGCTGGGGCGTTAGTCAACCCGAAAGGTAAGACCAAATATTCCCAGTACCCCGTGGGGGTGTTAAATGCTGTTTTCCATTCATCCCCCTCTCGGATGCGGACCAGGTGGTAGGCGTTACGCAGGTCCAGCTTGGTAAACACGGTGGCTCCCTGGAGAAGTTCAAAGACAGTGGTCATGAGTGGTAACGGATAACGATTCTTAATGGTAATGTCATTGAGGCCTCTATAGTCAATATAAGGGCATAATGTCCCGTCCTTCTTACCCACGAAGAAGAAACCCGCCCCAGCAGGAGAGGAGGAAGGTTGGATGATTCCTGCAGCGAGGGACTCACTTGGGTATTTCTCCATAGCTTGGGTTTCTGTACGGGACAGGGAAAACAGACGGCCTATAGGGGGCATGGCACCTGGCTTGAGATCTATGGCGCATTCATAAGGGCGATGAGGGGGTAAACACATGGCACGAGACTTGGAAAACACCTCCCTGAGGTCATGATACACTTGAGGAACTTTCTCCAGGTTAGGGATCTCTGCAGGAGAGGGAACATGAACATGAACATGAGCATTAACAAGGCATCCGTGAACAGTTAGGGCTCCAGCCCTTAATCTCATGGCTTTTCCAATCTATATCAGGGTTGTGTTTGGCCATCCAAGGATGGTCCAGGATAACATGAGAGTGAGGGGAGTCAATGAGGTTTAACTTGATTGTTTCCTGGTGGTTGCCAGAAATGAGTAACTTGATGGGGGCAGTGGAGTGGGTGATACGGCCGATCCTCTGACTGTTAAGGGAGTTAGCCACACGTGGGCAAGAAACTTCTTCCAGCGGAATTCCCCACTTCCGCGCCGTTTTGCATCCATGAAACTGACCTCGGTTCCGGAATCCACCAGGGCCGTGGTTTGCTTGAACCCCTGTTTCCACTCCAAACAGATGGGTAGACAGGTACGACTGCATGAGGAGGTTTCCCCTGGAATTACGCCCACTAGTGGTCCTTTCCCCATAGGTGGGCGTTGGCCTTTAGCTGGACACTGGGAGACGACATGCCCAGCTTCGCCACAGTAAAAGCAGGCCCGCTCCTTGAATCTGCGTTCCTGCTCCTCTCTGGTCAGCCTGGTACGATCCATCTGCATGGGCTTCCCCTCAAGTGCAGTCTTGGGTACCACAGGGGATTGGGGAGGAGACTGCCATCTCACCTGGGTCAAGGTGGGGAGATCGGGGGAAACACTGGAATGCTTCGACCGTCTTCGCTCCTCTAACCGTGCATCTATACGGATGGCCAGGTCAATAAGGGCCTCCAGCTCTTCAGGCAATTCACGGGTAAGGAGTTCATCCTTAATCCTCTCCGCCAGACCATTCAGAAATGCATCGTATAAAGCTCTCTTCTGCCACCCGCTGTTTGTAGCCAGGGTCTGAAAGTCGATGGCATAATCAGAAACTGAGCGGTTTCCTTGACGGATGCGCAGGATTTCTCGACCAGCCGCGTGCCCGTGTCTGGACCGGTCAAAGATGCGCCTCATCTCTTCCTCCAACAAGGTGGATGACTGCACACAGGGCAGTCCTGCTTCCCAGGCAGCGGTCGCCCACTGCTTGGCTCTTCCGTTGAGCAGGGTGATGATATAAGCCACTCGGGCTTGCTCAGTGGGGAAGGTGGCTGGTTGGAGGCTAAAGATTAGCTTGCATTGAGTTAGAAAAGCACGACACGTGCCGGGCTCACCGTCGTACATCTCCGGGGGTGGAAGGCATGGCTCATGGACAGGCGCAGGAGCGGGTACAGCGGGTGCAGGTGCAGGAGCAGGGACAGCTGAAGAATGGGTGGCGGGTGCGGGCTGACTAGCTTTCACAGCGGAAGCCAGGTTCGACATCTGGTGCATCATGGTCTGTAGATGTTGCATGACAGCTAACAGTTGTTGCTGTTGGGATTCCAGCATGACGGCCTGATTCACCACCGTATCTTGCCGCTGCGTGTCTCTCGCTGGTTCCATGGTGGTCAGAACATACTGTGACAGTGCGTTCAGGAACCACAAGCGAGAGAGGGAAATCCAAAAATCGTATGCCTTTATTGATTGCCGGGTCAGGACCAGTAAACACAAGAATTGCCAAGCCACAAAACGAAATCCAAAAACAAAGTCGACCAGACAGGCCGGGGTCTGAACCAGAAAAGCAGAGGTGCGACGGTACATAGACAGTAGGCAAAAAATCGTAGTCGAAATCCAAAGCAGTGAGTCGTACACAGGGCATCCAAACACAGAAGACATGGTCATACAGAAATGGATCAAAAATCCAGAAAGACAAAACAAGACGAAAAGGGCTATGGCAAAAATCGAGGTTGGACGAAACAGTCGAAGAGAAACAATAATCAATTGGCATACACGAGACTCTGCACAAAGGAATATTGATCAACGTTCTGACAAAGTTAGAACAGCAGTGAGGACTCTAAATAGACAGAAGGGAAGTCACATGCTATGCAGGGAACAGGTGAATTGGATGAGAACTAATTACAAAGGAAGGTACACATGGGGAAGTCCTAAACCACAACAATTGGCAAAAGCTAAGACATGGACGGGATTCACGCAGACATCCTATGACAAATAAACAGCTCCGGTCAAGGAGTTCTAAGTGCACAGACAAATGAGTGCAGGAAAGCAATTAAGCAAGTGCGAGAGATCTCGCAGAAACGTAGGGAGAGACAGGGAAAGCCAAGCAAGGGGCGGAGACTAGAACAGGGCGATTGCTGAGATTGAATTGGTAACAATTAGTAGAGGTGCAGCTTTACAAGTTATCCAAAGTGCTCGTTAGTGAGTTAGTAATATATACATGGATTAGTTGGGTTTGTAGACTATGATACAAAATATAAATTTTAGTCTTGTTGGTAATCTAGGAAAGCAAGGCGAAGGAAGTAAACGAGAATTGAAGTAATAATATGAAACACCAGAAACATTGAAATCACCCGAAGCAGGTAAGCACACAGACTGGGGAGACGGACTGAACCAACTAGATCACAAGACAGGGGAGACAAGTGCAATGAAACTTAAAATGGCAGGAACAGAAAACTGGAGAATACAAAAACCAAAAAGAATAAAGAAAAGACATGACCATGAACATAAAGCATGAACTCAAAACACAGAACCATGACATTTCCTTCTTTCTCGATATTCAAGAATCGGGGGCAGTGGTGTAACATAATTGTGATTGGCCCCGGTGCAAATTTTTCCCCCCCCCACACCACCACCACCACCACCACCACCAAACACAAGCGCACGCACGTGCACGTACACAAGCAGACAATGGCAATGTCACCATGCAGAGGCTCACCATGCAAATCTCATTCTGCAAACCTGCCTTCAATTAGCACCAGGGACAGC
Source organism: Gymnothorax javanicus (assembly GCA_029692085.1). Lineage (NCBI taxonomy): Eukaryota > Metazoa > Chordata > Actinopteri > Anguilliformes > Muraenidae > Gymnothorax > Gymnothorax javanicus. The sequence goes on from CM056201.1 coordinate 37,069,217, forward strand.
AGTGGAAGTGCCAAAATAATCAACGCTAATCTAACATCCTGCATTGGACTCAAAAGAAAAGGCCATAGCCTGATTTCTCCAACTACCACACATCCGAAATAGCTTTAGACACAGTATGTCGATAAGCATAGAACAAATAGCCACCGAGAAAAAGCATGGTGGCTCATTATATGCCGATAATAATTAATGAGGAAAATATTAATTACATACTCTTCAATATGAGCATATTTTATGCTTAAATACTTGCAGCGATCCCCCAGCAGGTTTCACGGAGAGACACCAGTTCGTAATTACGCACGAGACCCAGGAGTGTAACTTAACTGATGATTTAAATCTCCAGACACCCAACAGGATCGGTCAAGACCTACTGTCAATTAATGTTCTATGTTGAGAGGTAACAATTGCATGACCATACATTTAAGTGATGGTGAGCTTACGTTAGCCTCCCGTTACACATTAAGACTGCAAGCATTCAATGAAGCAGAAGCATGCGTAAAAAAAGATCTAATTTATTCAGCTTAGCACTATACTCATCCTTTTCCCGTTTTTCCTTTCTCATTTGGCTGCCGCTTTTTTGTTTGGGCTTACTGAACATTATGCTGCTAAGTTTATCATTTACTCAGCATGGAACACTTGCGTCTTGCTAAGAGGTTGAGGAGAAATTGACGTGACGTCAATGCAAGTTATTACAAATGACAGGGAACAAGGTTATTGGACAAATTAGCTTTTCACAGCAAGCTCTCTTCCTTCAAAACTCCAGAAGACAGCAAGCAAAGCAATTTAGTGGTGGATAAAATAATATTTATTTTTAATAAAACATACAGTTTTATAAAATTTCAGTAAGACAAAGGGGGGGGGGGCACTCAAGTCAAAACGTGACAGAGGCCTACATTAAAGGGATAGTTCACTTTTTTTGAAGTGGGATTGTATGAGCTACAAATTGCCCCTACTTACATTAGTTGCAGCAGAAAGCTCTCTGATCTCCTCCAGGTAGCCGCACCAGTGCATAGTGCTGGGTGGAGATTTAGGCGATACACTGTTGTGAATGGGACCACAGAAACAGCGTATTTTCGCGGCCTAAAAGAGGTCCTGCCTGAAAATAATACACCATTTCAATTGTACTCTATATTTAAAAAATTTACAGCGCTTCAACTGCTCGGAAAAAAACACAGTTGCTCTTGAACTAACCAACTGATGTATTCCTCTGCGTGCGCATCTTAGTAAACTGTGCGCTGTAGCGATCAGCTGTTTGGATGGGTTTGAGAGAACGATAAGGGCAAATAAGTTTTGAAGGTAGCATTAATGCAACTTCTTGGATGCCGACTGCCGTAAATCCTCAACGAAGAAGAAGATCAGCTGTTTGGGTCACAGTAAGTGCAGTTGCGACGTCGGACGGTCCTTAAGCTTGTGCAAACATTTCGAAAATGCCCTGTGCATGTTGCTTTCCTGGATGTGAAAGCACACCTGCATCCTGGTGCACTTACAGCTTTCACCGCATTCCTCTGCGGGATATTGGACTTCGGCAGCTGTGGCTAGTTGCGCTCAAAATGGATATTGATACGCTACCCGGATCCCTAAAAACGCTCTGTGTTTGCAGTATTCATTTTTCCAAGGAGGATTTTGTGAGGCCACATTTAGGGAAATCTCAACGGTGCACGTGGAAGAGCACTGCTGTTCCCATGCATCAGGTAAGAGAGTGAAACACCTGTGGAAAAAGTCTAATGTAACATTTAGAATGCAGGGCTGCCAACTCTCATGCATTTGGCGTGAGAAATGCGTGAGATTCAGTGGCATATTCACATTCCCGTGCTGTAGTCAGCAATTACTCAATCAACGCAATGCATGTGTTTCACAGTTGTTCAAATTGTTTAAATGAAATAAGACCATTTGAAACATTTTTATGTAATTCCATTGCATTCCAAAGTGAATGGCACTTCATCGTCGCTGTCATAATCACTCATTTTTCAATCTTTTATACTGTCTCTGCCACAAGAGTCTGACCTAAGCAGCTGATTGCTACAGCGCACAGTTTACTACGATGCGTGCGCGGAGGAATACATCAGTTGGTTAGTTCAAGAGCAACTGTGTTTTTTTCTGAGCAGTTGAAGTGCTGTAATTTTTTTAAATATAGCGTACAATTGAAATGGTGTATTATTTTCAGGCAGGACCTCTTTTAGGCCGCGAAAATACGCTGTTACTGTGGTCCCATTCACAACAGTGTATCGCCTAAATCTTCACCCAGCTTTATGCGCTGATGCGGCTACCTGGAGGAGATCAGAGAGCTTTCTACTGCAACTAATGTAAGTAATGGCAATTTGTAGCTCATACAACCCCACTTCAAAAAAAGTGAACTATCCCTTTAAGTATGAGCGGTATATATACTGAGCAACAAATGCAGGGCAAACTAGCTAGTTAGGAAATGTACTCTTATGTTTACTCAGTTAATGTGACCGCAAAATGAAGAAAAGTTGGATGAAACGAGTGTAATTTGCACGCGCTTGTAATAAATTTGATTTTCTATCATAAATACGAGCAAACTTATTTTCCGATATGTCTTTAACTTGCGTTTCGTTTGTTGCTCAGTATATAGGCTATTGAACGTACATGTGATGAACTCTGTTGTTAAATGATGTTAAAAGTTTTGAGAATGATCAATACGGAGAGCAGTAAGTTCTAGTGTTTCGTTATATAACATTTTGTCGGGCCCCTTATACTTGCTGGGCCCCGGTGCAATGCACCGCTTGCACAGTCGACAGTTGGCCACTGATGGGGGGTTGGATCACTCAATGCAAGTATTTTAATTCAACTAGGCCTAGGTGGCGATAATGCACTAATCCTTTTTTTATCCATGAAACCTCAAAGAAGAAGAAGAAGAAGCCCGGGCAATGCCGGTGGAAAACTGGGTTGCGCAGTTCCATGTTTCAAACTTGGTCAGGACAGCATCAACACGTTGAAAGATGACTTACGACCACCTTTAAAAATGTGTCTGGCGTTCTATTACTGATGGGGAAATAATGCCACAGAACATAAGCAAGGCACTGTGTGTGTTCGATGGGACATTAGCAACGCTGAAAGAAGTCGCTCATATGTGTGGGTCTATTAACGCTTTTTAACACCTTTTTTTTCCGGAAAAATGAGTTCATTCGGTGGTCGCATGAAAGAATATCCTAATATATCTTTGGACCGTTTCGATCGGGATAATTTACACGCCAGAGCCTACTTTCTCTCTCACTGTCACAAAGGTAAGATGGTGCATGTTGGCCAGATTGCTGTGAATTAGGCAACAGCAAACAATTATTTGCGATTTAGCTTGCCAGTCGCTATCGCATCCAATTTGTTGCTGACATGAACAAACATTGGTCGCGTAGAAGATAATATTATCTAGCGAACGTTAACTAGTTTTAGCTTATCGCACGTAGCTAATAATGTCCATCAGTTAAAAGGTTTATGTAGTCATTCTAGCTGGCCAGGTCAAGATTTGAGTTCTTGGAAAAAGACTCATGGTCCCGTAAACTCTCAACCTTTCTTTCCACAGATCACATGAAAGGATTAAAAGGACCTTTACTCAAAAGGAAGCTGAAGTTCAGGTATCCCACAGACTAACGTACAGTATGTTTAATGAGTAAATATAACTAGCTTGATTTGGTCGTCAGTTCGGTCGTGATTCTTTTTCTTTGACTTCTGTTGGTAGCTAGCGAGTCATTTGCTCACCAGTTTTGGGCAGCGTTTAGATAAACAGTGATGACCGAGCTTTGTGCTTTGCATTCGCCGCTGAAACCCGGGTCGACCCAATAGTAGTTTCACACGCTCCTGCGCTGCAGCTAAATCATGATTGCAGTATCCAAATAGGCATAGGCTAAGCTGATTCGGGGCTAATACAGCGTTCACGCCATATTATATTTGGGTAAGAGTACCAATTTCAGGCTTGTCAATAGCTGTGAACTCGAAAGTACTCCATGCAATCTCGTGAATTTCGGAAAGCTCCCATATTCAACAAGGAAGTAACTAACACGGAAGTACTGGAAAAGCATCCTCAGATCAGTTGCACTCCATGGTTGAAGGTAGCCGAAATATGCCCCACTGTATTTTGTCGTGCATGCTATTTTGACCACAAACAAACTTCCGATCATAGAACGCAGCATATTTTGCAGTATTAAGCTATGTTTCCATTTATACGGCTGAAGTCAGGCGCCGGTGCAGACACGGGTACGTCAAAAATCGCATATCATTGTCTTTATATGAAGTGTTTCCATCCATGCGATTTTCACCCAACTCCTGGGGCCTCATTTATCAACCGTGCGTACGCACAGATGTGTGCATAAGAACATTCCCACGCAAAGTACGGGATTTATCAACTTGTACTTGTGCGTAGGAACGTGTATATTTGAGCACAACTTATACCATGCGTACACACAAAACCTAGCGGTAGAACAGTTAAACTACAAATAGAACACCCTAGTCACAGTGTTCAGCAATCTCAAACTTCACACGTTCCCCGTTTCCTCTTATTAATAAAAATTCTTAATTAGTAATTTTGCAGACAATTGAATAATTTGTGTAACAAGTTATAAAAGACTGCTGTGACAGGGCAACCTGAAAAGAAAACTTGAAATGCAAGTCCCATGGCTTATCTTGCACTATTGGAGGATTTGGAGAACCGTGCCCTCCGCAGGGAGCGCGTTTTCAAAGAACGGGCTGATCTGTTCAGTGAGAGCACAGAGTGGCTTCTCAGCAGGTACCGCTTCCCCAAAAACATACTGATGGGTTTATGCCGTGATTTACAACCCATGTTGGAGCGAGAGACAAAACGCCCCAAAGCCATCCCAGTGCACATCCAGCTCCTGTCCGCCCTGGGATTTTTGGCCACCGGAACATTTCAGCGAGAGATTGGAGACATATGCGGCATTTCGCAGCCGACACTAAGCAGAATCATGCCGGCAGTGTTGGATGCAATAATTTCTCTGGCCCCAACTTACATCCAGTTCCCAAACAGACATCACCAACAAGCTGAAATTAAACGAGGATTTCACGCCATCGCCGGATTCCCAAACATAATTGGAGCCATAGATTGCACTCACATCGCAATAAAAGCACCATCACACAATGAATTCAGTTACTTGGACAGGAAAGGATTTCTTTCAATCAATGCACAAATAATCTGCGGTACAAATATGTCTCTGTTAAACTTTGTTGCCCGGTGGCCTGGAGGAACGCACACATTCTGCAGAACAGCTCTGTGGGTGTGCGCCTCCAAGCAGGAGCTGTTGAGGATGGCTGGCTTATTGGTGACTGTTACAACATTTCGAAAATTATTTTCTGGGCTTCGTATGGTTTATTATAACATCTCTATAGGTGATCGGGGATATCCACTGAAGCCGTGGCTAATGACTGAGACTGCTCTTTCCGCTGACCCAACAGAATTAACAGCAGTCGTTACCTTCTCCCACGCAGCATTTTTTCTTTTGTTGATCACACCTGCATTGAGTGTTCCAAACAGTATTTTTTGGTTTGTTTCAACTTCTCCTACAAGCACCTCAATCTCTGTGTCGGAGAAATTCCTCTTCATCGCCCTCTTTGCCATGATTTGGGTGAGGGAAAAAAAATCCATTCACGCATTCTTAAAGGGATTGCTGCTACCATATATGGTCAATTGGAGGCGTTTCTGAATGCAAATGAGCCTAACCATGCACGAGCATCGTAGTTTAGAACAGGTGGGATATATCATCACATATTTCTTACTGGTGTGCGTATGACCCGTGTCCGCACGTTTGATAAATACGGATTTTTTTGTACTTACACCCATTCTAAGTTTCATTCCTATGAAAGAATTTAGAACACTTTCTACGCACAGGTTGATAAATGAGGCCCCTGGAGCGGAGCTGCATGCGTGTTTGTCCGATCGGACCAGGGAGCGATTCCAGCTCTGGCGCACATGAATCGCACGAGGAATTCCCTATAGATTAAAGGGGTTTCCCCACTTTATTTTGTTAACAAATGAGTACCTTTGAAGCAATGTGTATTTATTGCCCTGTTCAGAGCAGAGCCGAGGTTTCTGCAGCAACATGCATGTATTTACCATTCTCAGTGAATCAAAAGCATAGGGTAAGTGTACCCATTAATCTCACCAAAATCTAAGTTCAGGTATTTTTCATAGACAATGAGATGAATTATAAACATGATCCTTGGTTGAATTGAAAGATTAATCTCTCATTTGAAAATACATACATTCACTTATTCATATTTTACAGAATAAATTTAAGAAATTTTGTGGATAAAGTCAAAAGTCTGGCATGGGCTTAATTGGTACCGCAGTGCCATTTAAGCCCATGTGTGTCTCAAATAAGCCCGCAACCAAATTTATTGACAAAAATGTAAAAATGTATTATTATTTTTCAGGTAGAAAGAAAACCAATTAATTCAGTAACATATTTTACACATTTTATATTTTGAACTTGCATTTAATCTTTGGCTTCATACTGAGCCAACTACACTACCCAGACCCAACAAACTAGATTACACTGACCCTTGCAACGAACCTAACCAACCACATTATGCAAACTCTACCAATTCATCTAACCAACTACATTACCCAGACCCCACCAGTAAACCAAACTACATCACTCAGTTTCCATCAATAATGCCAAACAATTACAAAATCAGGAAGCAATCTGTAAACCTTGCCAACTACATTACTCAGACTCCTTCCGTAAACTCCAACCAGAAACTACACCACCCAGAATTCAACAGCGAACCTCACCAACAGCATTACTAAGATCCCATCAATAAATCTAATGTTAATGTATGTCTAGTCTAATTAATGATATGTTTCGTAGTGCAATTAATGATGTCAGGGAGACATAAAACAGCAAAGTCACTAGATTACAGGAGAAAATGTACCAAATCTCCCAATTTCAGTGATTTCCTATTGAAATGCATTAGGTGGGCTTAAATGAAACATACTGGGCTTAAATGGTTCTACAGTGATTACTGAGGAAATGAAGATGATATGTTCACCAAAATAAAAAAAATTATATTTTATTATGTCTAGAGTCTAAAAATGCTTTTAACTTGGTGTTGTAGTTATTCCTGTTATGACATCTTCAGAATTATTGAAGGTGTTCTCATACAAAGTTAGCATACACTAGCAGCTTTTTGACTCACTTTACCATTTAAGCCCACCTTGAATAAAACACATTTTTTGAAAATATGTAGCTCACCTAAACCATTTATTGTATTTTTATTGATATATTTATGTAAAATGCATCAGAAAATATCCAGTTCATACACACGCCATTTCCAATGTTCCAGCAGCATCACACATATCATGACTACTGATTTAACCTTGTGATTGGCTCCCTATGCTAACTAGCAAAACTCATCTTTCCAGATTAAACAAAATGGTGCAAATTAACTAAAAGCAACTTCATAATACATAAAAATTAAATCATTAATCTCTCAATTTACATAATATGGATGTACTTGGCAAGTTACTGGCTGAAAATAGTTGAGATGATTTTTTTGGACGGATCCCGAAACACCAAAGTTTTGAGGTGGCTTAATGTGAGCCTCCTTTAGACTGCCTGGATATGGGTGGGCTTAACTCAACAATGACAAATGTGATTGATGTTCAACAAAAACTGACATGTTAGTAGGAAATTGTTGGATTGGATGAAATAATGAGTAACACAAGGGAAGATCCTTTTTTATCATTTAAAGTCAAAGTTCCAAGTGGGCTTAAATGGTGCCTGAGCTTAATGGGTACACTTACCCTACTACCGCTTTAAATTATGATCTGAGCTTTGTAATGCCACGATACCTTTGTGATTTCTGTATATCAGAAGTGTTCCTGTGCATCACACGCTTAAGTTTGGTACAAGATGATAACAGAGTAGTGGTTTTCATGCGACATTTGTATGGAGTTTCAACATAATTTCATCTAATTCTTGCAATTCAGAGGATGAAGCAGAATCTTCAGAATATCAGACTTTATTATTCAACAGAACAAAATTCCAGCCATCTTTATCTTTTTATCATCTTTAACGGTGCTTTCTTTTCGTTCGTTTCTTCTTCTGTATTAAAATGTAGCTTTTAATTATTATGATATGAGCTCTTCGTCCACCATGAGGTGCTGTTTAAGTAGTGCTGTGTTGGGTCCTGCCATGAGGTCGAAAACGGATGAACAGCGTAGTTCAGCCGTTCATATGGAAACACTGAGGACGCACCATGGGACGCATGCGATGTCCCGTGTCTGCCCCGCATCCTGTCGCAGCGGGACTTCAGCTGTATTAATGGAAACGTAGCTTTAAGGGTTTAACAGCCTTACGGTTTGATGCGTCTCTCCGGTCCATTCAAATATGGACTACATTTACACCACTCCCCGGGGCACTGACGTCCTATTCAGCTTTCAAATTACATGAACACTTTCCGACTTCACCGTCAGATTTCCGATTATTTTAGGAAATTATGTATTTTGAGTACATGAGTAGGCACTGCGTATTTGAAACTTATAGTTGCAGAACAAAGGGGATGATATTTGGCGTTTCACCCCAAAACGCCTATATTTGATAACATGATTAAATAGTGAAGGAGATGAGAAAACAAGTTGTCAGTTTGAACAAAAAATTCAAAAAAGTTTCTGTACTATGGGTAAGTGCCCACATGCTGAACTTGCCAATCCAAAATTGGCAAAAAAGGTGACTTTTTTAAGCTGGGACCCTTTTCAGGGTCTCCTAACTCCTCTCTTATGCCTTGGGTGCGGTCAATTGTCCTTGTACAGACAGACCTGTCCTCAAATAGAAGGAATCCAGCACAATATAGCCTCTGTAAGGGATCCTGGCCTTGTCGGGGCCCTTGAAGATGAATTTTTGATTTCCGCCCATAAATAAATTAATTTTTGAGAGGCCAATATCTTGAAAATGAAAAGTGATGGATAAATTAAGACAAGAGATTATGAAAGCCTTGTCAAAATGAAAGATATTGGCCTCCGAAATACCTATAAATTAACGTTTGCGACTTGTGGGGGCAAAAAGGGGGCATGGCCCCCAGTTTTTGGGGGGCCATATCTTGGAAACCCCTTGAAGTAGAACCCTAAAATTCGGCATGTGTTCATTTTGAATATAGAAGTACTCCCAAAATAAATTTGAGCCAAATCTGAGTTGGTGACCTGGGGACCTCTGGTTCACCTCATATGTTATAGCCCCATAAAACGTGAGCGGCAATGTGGTTTCCCCATTTCCAAGCCATAGGCTACATTTGCAAGTGTTAACTTTCAAATATAGTCATTTATTATTTTGACAGAAGGAGTCATGGCTTGAAGGATCTGCTGCTAACATGTTGGTACCCGGTGCCATAGGTTACCTGCATGAGGTTTTGTAGAGTCCATGCTTTGGTGGGTCAGTGCTGTTATTGTGGCACGAGAAGGATCCACATCATATTAGACTGGTGGTCATAATGTTCTGGTTACATCAGCTTATACAGCCATGAAAATTAGCACTTAAAAGTGTTTGCTTTCAGAATTGGCTAAACTTGATGAAATGTTTGATCATGGAAATATTTCATTTTTTAAATTAAATTTATGGTCATTTTGTCTAATGTTGGGGATGATTGTGGTGCTAACTTGCTTCTTTGACTCTTTTTAGCTTAACAGTCAAATTGTACTGTTCGCCCGTGACAAAAGAGATTTTACTGAACAATCCAAAATATGGCTTCTGGGAAGACCATATTGTAAGTAACAATTACCAGTATAATGGCACTCAGTTTGATTTACCACCTGTTTTGCATGTTTGTGTCACTATGTTTGGTTACCCTCTGTAGGTTGCTCTTGAAGTTGATAATCCGACTCAGATCTCCTTGGTGGATGAAATTTTAGGGGAGGTAAATTGCCGGACATTTTACTGATAAAAACAAATTTAACGAGTTATGACTGGCATCTTTCTAATGTTGTTTTGTTGTTTTGTCTTAGACAGAAGAGATTGTGGTGACTCTGCTTCCTGCTGGCCACTGTCCTGGCTCTGTGATGTATGTGCACTATTGTTATCCTAAATTCAGAAATAAAGCCCACTTTTTCCTTTTCGAGCAGTGTAAATTACCTGCAGACTTTTTGCTGATACTTGTTCTGTGAAGTTTAAATGTATTTGTCCTATTTGGCTTGGCAGGTTTCTTATAGAAGGGAACCAAGGGACCGTACTCTACACTGGGGATTTTAGACTTGCAAAAGGCGAAGTGGCCCGTATGGAGTTCTTGCACTCAGGGGGGAGGTAAAGTGGCCAATGAAATCTGGTCGAGCACTTATGCGCAATTTAATACAATGTAATAACTAGAGAAAATTTTTTTCTCTGCCCATATGCTAACCTGATTCTAGGGTAAAGGACATTCAGAGCGTTTATGTGGATTCTACTTTTTGTGATCCCGGTTTCTTTCAGATCCCCAGCAGGGTGAGTCTCCTACTCGAAATAACTGCCAAAATTCTATTTTTTATTTTCTCGTGCAGAAATCTACGATTACGGCATGTCTATTGATCGGTTCAGTTTGTGTATCTGTTAGTTAGTTTGCAATTTCAAGCAAAAACAGCTGGCCACATTTCATTCCAATTTTGCTCATTTTGTCGGCCCTGGCATCTAGTTTAGGCCTACTGAAAATGATGACTCTAGCCTCAAGGTCAGGGTCCCAAATTATTGGCAACATGACCTTTGACCTTGAAGATTTTGGCATGTTCTCACTCTATGAGCCATTTCATCTGTTTGTCTGGTAGTTTGCAATTTCTAGCAAAAACAACTGGCCGGATTTCATTCCGTTAGTCCATGTTGTTGGCACTGGCATCTTGTTAAGGCCTGTTGAAAACGACGACTCTAGCCTTCAAGGGTAAGGCAAGGTCACCAATTAATGGCACCATGACCTTTGACCTTAAAGATTTCAGTATGCTCTTGCTCTATGAGCGATTTTATTCTTTTTGTTAATTAAATGATAATTGATGATACAGTCCTGCATTTTGGGTCACTGCAGGAGGCTTGTTTGAGTGGGATAATGGAGCTTGTCCGAGACTGGATCATCCGCAGCCCGTATCACGTTGTTTGGCTTAACTGCAAGGCTGCATATGGCTATGAGTATCTCTTTACTAATCTTAGTGAAGAGTTCGGCCAACAGGTGAATTTGCATTCTGCTGCGATTGTTACTTTACCTCAGATGAGCTTGACTACTGTATCATAATTCTTTCCCAAATTTGTGTGGTTGAAAATGCATTTTGTATCGAATAATATCTTAAATATCATGTGCAGTGAGATGATACAAACCCCATTTCCAATGATGATTATTGCCATTGAAAACCTTTTCTCTGTTAAAAGCGCAGTAGCTGTGGAATAGTTTTTTTCCTGTTTGCTGTACATCTTCAGATCCATGTGAACAATATGGACATGTTCAGAAGGATGCCAGAGATTTTGTGTCATTTGACAACCAATCGCATGACGCAAATCCATGCCTGTAGACATCCTAAGGTAATGTCTACTTCGTCTACTGCTGTATCTATTGCTTGAAGTCAGATGGTTCAAGTTTGGTTCTGTGTATGATTATCTATTGCTATTATATATTGTTGGAGTTCAGTCTTTTCAGGTGTAACATCTGACATAACAATATCCTAGCATCTATGGGAAAGCTTTCCAGAAAAGTACAGACCATTACAGCTGTAAAGGGAGGACTATTCTCGTGTTAATGCATTGTTTTAGAATTAAATGTTGGATGAGTACATAATTTGGCTATGTAGCATGTGACAGGCATTCCCAGTTACATACAAAATTTTCAGGTGGAAAGCAATTGGAGGATATAAGATCCATAAGCACACGGCTATCGGTATAAATGATTTTTTCAATCTATTGCCTCCTGCCCTTGGAACAATAAAGGCCTTTCAGTATGGATATTTCAGGATATTTAGATTGTAACTACCGTTTTCCAGCTGGCTGTTGATTTTTGTTTGTGATTTGCCAGGATGAGGAGTTCTACAAAGGCAGCAGGCTGCCATGTGGATGTACAGCCCCTAATGGGACCCCACTGAATATCATCAGCATCAAACCCTCCACCATGTGGTTCGGAGAGAGAACACGGAAGACCAGTGTGGTTGTCAAGTGAGTAGGCTGCTGGCTCATTAAATTCTTAAACCAGTTCGGGCTCAAGTGAAGAAAAGAGAAGAAAATTAAATTTGAACTCTGGAGGGTTTCTGATTGCAGTTAATTTGCAGTATTGGAGTGTAATACAATCAGTACGTTTACAAGCACAATTAAGTCGAGCTATGCTTATCGGCCGATTAGGCCATTTAATTGGACTACTGTCCTTGTCCCAGTATACATGCATGACAGGAATCGATTTATTGACTGAAGCATGTCCATCTCCACTACGATGGGTGGCGATATGCTCCCTTTCACCTTGGTTGTGTTGGACCTTCTTCAGGTTGACATATTATGTCGCAGACCAAACAATCGACAAACAAGTTAGCGGAAGACAGACTGGTAGCATGTCGAGTGGTGAAAACATGGACAACTTAACAGCTCTGTACATTATATACGTGCTGTACGCTGTGTTTTTGGTACAGTTGAAATGCACTCTACCCCTAGTGGTTATGGTGTTAGCCAAAGGCAGGCAGCAACGCCGTGTGCTCCTGGAGCGCTCCAACTATGCAACCTCCGCTATGCCCCACTTTGTGCCCTTTCTGCTACCCCGTGGTGTGTTTTCCAAAAGTGTAGCTGCTAACAAAGTTAGCAACTTACATAGTTCGTCCATTCACCATCAGGAGTTCCAACTATGTAAGTTAGTTTCTGTGTTTTGGGGAAACACACTCCAGGCTTCCTGTGCATGCTGGATGCAGGTCAGGAGTAAAGGCTGGGGGTAGAGAGTCGTTCTGAAAGAGTTTTCCAATGGCGAGTGGAAGGAAAATTTCCAGATGGCACAAGTCATTCGATAAATTGTGCAGATTAATGGAAGAAGTCATGAGCCCCCAGGACCTCACTGTTTGAGTACCAATACCATTGCAGATGAGGATTGCTACTGTTCTGTACAAACTTGGTAGTTGTGCAGATTAGAGGTGTTGCTAATCAGTTTGGTGTTCACAAGTCCACAAGACTTCTGGGTCAAAGCCCCGAACGGTGAACTGTGAAGCATGCGCAGAGCGCGCAGTCCAGTTCGGATTGGGTGGTATGAACAAAATCTTATATCACGGAATAAGTAATTTTATATCACGGTAACAGTATATATTTGGCATTTTTTCTGTAAATTCAATTAATGGCTTCTTTCATTTTTGAACTGCTTTTCCAAGTTTCAAATAACACCACAACAAACCAACCCCCCCCCCACACACACACACACACACACACAGATACATACACACACCCAACACAGCAAATGTCTGGTAAACATTGAACTCCAGTTCTTACTCAAACTTCAGTATGTGTGCAATGTAAACACAGACCTCCAGCTTCAAAACAAATAAGAAAAAATATTTTCAAGAGGTTGTGTAGAATTAATTGAATTGCCGCTACTTGCATGTGGTATACTGAAGGCTTATGAGCAAGAAAGCTGGCTAGCTGACTGCCCTGGTGTGCTAGCTCATCATTAAACAGTTCCTCATCACTTTACCTAGCTAGCTAGCTAGCGATTATTATAGTAGAAGCGAGCTGTTACCTTATTAGCAAGTTAGCTGGCTAGCCCGCTACACTGGTGTGCTAGTTAATCATTAAACAGTTCGTTATCACTTCAGCTAGCAGGCTAGCTAGCGATTATTACAGAAGAAGGGAACTGTTGCCTTATGCTGAATGACTAGCAAGCTAGCTAGCTCGTTACTTCAGCACAAGCGAACCGTCCGCTAACATCTGTACTAATCATTGCGGTTAAATGATATGAATTGGCTTATTTCCATGAATACTTCATTACTACACAAATCACTTAGATGACTGAATATGCAGCGAAAGTCAAGTGGGGGGACCAGATTTTTAGACACCGGTGAAGCTGCTTTCCTTCTGAAGGTGGTCAGTCTGTCATGCAAGCACATTACTGCAGTGCTGACTCCCCTGTGCATTGCGGCGGCGTAACTACAGTGACTCAGAGAGAGATCTACCACCCTCAGCAGAAACTGTTCACCCCGGTATAAACGTTATTGCCAAATCTGTAACCGGTAGATGCTTTTCTCCCATCACACGGTATATACCGACATACCGCCCAGCCCTAATGTCGGGTAAACACACTCGGTGATGAGCTCCTGGCCTTTATTTCAGTGATTTTGCGCTCCCTTGCGTGGCATTGCTGATCACGATGCCTGTTATGTCTAGTTCAAATAAATGAGCTTTGCATCAAATTGTATTTGACAAGATTTACAGTATTCCACATTTTTGGTGAAAAGATCATTTTATTTGTCCTGTTATTCTCCCCAGAACAGGTGCAAGTTCCTACAGAGCCTGTTTCTCTTTTCATTCATCCTATTCTGAGGTGAGGTTGGTCCACTGTTGAACCATTCTGGTAAATTATGCACTCAGCCAACAAACTCATTGTATTCTGTAGCATTCATTTATTGATTTGACCCTTTAACTCTTTGATTATTCCCTAAACAGTCCTGTCCTCAATGTTGTACAATGTTCTTATTGAAAACCTGATCTGAACAAGTTTACTTTGTTTATACTTGGCACACATTTTCATGTCAGTTTTGTTTTATAGATTGAAGATTTCCTGTCCTACATCTGTCCTGTGAACATATATCCCAATGTTATCCCCCTTGGCGGCACATTGGACAATGTCACTGAGATGTAAGTTGTTCATTGAAGTGATGTGACATGCAATAGGCCACCCCTTGTTTCAGTCATAATACTCCTTTCAATGCAAACCATAGAAATTCCTGATAATGCTCCAGGTGTTGGCTTATATGCGTGCAAGTGTTAGCTCGATTGGGAAAGCCAGTATTATTTAAAATGGTATTTTTATCAATGGTGACTGATTCCACAATTTACCTCAAATATAACAAACAAGGCCAGCTTTGCCACAAAGTGGAGCTGTGGATACTGCAATGGAGCTCCACCGTCTGTCCATCTGTCCAGATAAGCAGGAGCAAGAAACTAGTTTCTTACGAGGGGAATACTGTGTGTATGTATGTTACTAGTAATTACCTTGATGGGGTTCAAAAACAGGATTCCATGCTGGCAGGGGATATTGATGACAATGTCTTCTTGTTTTTCCTATTATTTTTTTGTTGTTGTCTTTGATTCTCCTCTTCAAGGAACAAATAATTGCTTGAATTTGTGCCAGACATCTTGAAGAGCATGAAAACTTCGTCAGGGACAGATGGCTATTTAAAATTTCACAATTTTACTGAAGAGTACTGAAGAACATTACTGAAGAGTAATGTTCCTGCATAATGATAAGGGATCCCCTTCGTAGTGATCTCCCTTAGCTGTTACGCTTTTATCAAAATTCCTTTCAGCTAAATTTTGATTTTTGGGAACAGAAAAAATAGCTGAAGGCAGGATTAAAATAGTAAGGATGTTAATTAAGGAGTCTTTTTGCCTTTTTTTGTCAAAATTTGAAAAACGATTATATATATTTTTATTTATTTATTTATTACAACACGAGCAAGAGATGTGCATGTTTTTGGGCACATTTTTCCCAAAGATGGGTTCAAGGTCCAGATTGTTTGTGGTGTAGAAAACTGTTTTTTAATTGCTGAAACCTTAGTGAATCAGCCTCATTAAGTCAGACCTTTTTGGTCAGTCCTCGTAAATGTTTTGATATGACCTCATATCAATGTGTGTATATACCACCACCTGTAAAATTGTGTGCCCAATGTTTATTAATTATGACTGATAACTTCATTAGCATTTAATGTTATTGTTTGTATCACCAAAAATCTGATAACTAGTGTTATGTGATTATGAAGCCATATTGTAGTCAACATCAGGATCATTTTCAGCATCTCCAATGCCAATTTTAATTAATTTGCCTATTAAAAGAAATTATTTTTAATGATTTCAGATTGAAGCCCTTGCGTAGAGAACATTCCAAAAGGGGGACAATCATCTACAAACCACTGGGGACTCTGAAAAGGTCCAAGGTAGAAAACACTACAGCGGGTAAGATTCCCAGTTGAACAGCAGATTTACGTGCATTTTAAAGATGATTACAGTTTCTGCCCTCTCTTTTTCCCCTCACTCTATATATACATATATATATATATATTTCTCTTTAAGGTTGAAAGCTGTTTGGTTTCTGCTGTTCTCATTTGAAAATGTCGTACATTTCTCTTGTCACCCCTTAGATTCTGGCCGTGAGGATGAGCTATTTGAGGTGGAAGAGGTGACTCCCTGGAGAAGGAAAACACCACTGCCTAAAAGCCTTAAGCCCTTGAGCCCAGAGAAGGGCTTGCCCTCCATCTGCCAGGAGGAAATCTCTATTGAATATAAACCCGTTCAACCACATGGGAACTATATTGACTGCACTGAATCAAACGATGATGATGATGATGATGAGGAAGAAGTTGAGTGCACAACAGAGAAGACCAACAGTGGCCATATTACAAAATCCATTGGCAGACAAAAGATAGCTTGCAGCCCTTGCCGTGAGCCAGCTGAGGGAACTGTGGACAAGCCAAAAATGGTGAGTTCTGCTAGTTCCAAGTCTGAGACTCCAAAGTGGGAGGACTTTTTCACTTCTGAACCTGCGCTGACTGACGAGGGCTCAGAGCTGGAGAGTAGCCAGAACAGCCGGGCCCTGTCAGTTGAGAGGCCAGGCCATTGGTCCCCAACCCTTTTCAGCGACTCTGACGACTCCACCCACATCTCCTCCCAGTCTACCCACATCTCAGAACCTGGAACTGACGGACTGAGTCAGGTCGACACAGTCATACTTTCTACAAATGAACGGGAAGCGGAGCTATGGAGAAGCCAGCAAAAAGATGCTCACACGGCTGACCCTCAGTTTGTCCACTCCAAATGTAACAGAGATGAAGAAAGCCTTCGCGATGGAAACGACTTTTCGCCACAAGCCGTTTCCCCCCAGAAGTCAGAGTCACAAATGTCTTCAGATTTCGAGATATCGTCAACACCTGACTCTCACATCCCAACAACAGAGGAGCTGAAACATTTGTATAAGAAGCTGGCTGCAGGAGAGGCCATAGTGCTCAAGAAAGGTGGTCAGGGAACAGTCTGAAGTCAGCACCAACCCTGCTTTGCGTGCTTCACTTTAGCTTGTCATATTCTGTCTATATTTGATCACATGACATTTGGGACATTGCTCCAGTGCCATAATGTTTACCCATCATCCTTAGCACCACACAACCATCTCTTTTCTCTTCGTGCACTTGATTTCCCACCAAAAGGCAGCTGGTCATGTTGAAACAAAGGATTCACAATTATCTGGGGTATTGAACATTTTACTGCCTCATTCATGATGTTGATTAAAACGATATTTGGACACTACCAGTTAGTTTTGTTTTAGCTGTCTACCACAATATATAGGAGCTGAAATCAAATAGTGAGAGCTCACACTGCTGACTTGCAGCTTTGAGGGTATTTACATGAAAATCAGGAGGATGATGTACAAATTATAGCGCTGTTCACAAGTGGTGCCCTCTTTTTAAGGGATCAAAAAGAATTGTACTCTTGGTTGTTAACATGTTCCATGGCCAGGTTTGTTTTCTCCTCATTATTTAGTTTACTAGGAAGCAGATAAAAGGTTTGGAATTGATTTTAAGCGTGGAAGTTCCAACTGGAATCTGAGGCTGACACTGTCAGTTAAGTAAGCCATCATCATGCTGAAAAAATCAAAACAAACCAACAAGAGATGGCAAAAATCATTCGGTCCGGTCAAATCATCTGTTGCATTTTTAACAAGGAGAAAATGCACTGGTTCGCTCAGGAGCACCAGAGGGCCCAGATGAGCACAAATAATAGTAGTATATGACCAAACAATTCTTTCCTTCTTGAAGAAAAACCCCTAACAGTGGAGCCAAAATGATGAAAATTGTCTCGCCGTCCAAATAGTTTAAGGACCGGAGTCTAAGCAATCGAAAGTGAAGTCCGCACTTAGAATCATTTTCATTATTTTAGCTTCAACATACAACCCCAATTCCGAAATAGTTGGGACAATCCAATCCAAAGTGTAAATTGTGAATAAAATCAAAATGCAATGACTTTCAGATCACATGAGCCAATGTTATTTACAATAGAACATGGATAACATTTCAAATGTTGAAACTGAGACATTTTACATTTTATCCACAAAATGAGCTCATTTGAAATTTTCTGGCTGCAACAGGTCTCAAAAAAGTTGGGACACTGGCAAAAAAAGGGCTGAAAAAGCAATTAATATATAAGAGAATCGGCTAAAAGAACATTTAGCAAGTAATTACGTTAACTAGCATCAGGTGTGTGACATGATTGGCTATAAAAGGGATGTCTTAGAGAGGCTGAGTCTCAGAAGTAAAGATGGCCTGAGGCTCTCCAACCTGTGAAGGCTTGCGTAAAAAAAACTGTGGAATACTTTAAAAACAATGTTCCTCAACATCAAATTGCAAAGGCTTTGAAGGTCTCATCATCGACAGTGCATAACATCATCAAAAGATTCAGAGAAACTGGAAAAATCTCTATGCATAAGGGACAAGGCCAAAGACCTTTACTGGATGCCCGTGATCTTCAGGCCCTCAGACACCACTGCATCACTCACCGGCATGATTTTGTCATTGACATTACTAAATGGGCCCAGGAATACATAAAGAAACCACTCTGTAAACACAGTCTGCCAAGCCATACACAGATGTCACCTAAAACTCTCTCATGCAAAAAGGAAGCCATTTTTCAGCATGACCCAGAAGCACCGCCGTGTTCTGTGGGCCAAGGCTCATTTAAAATGGACTGTAACAAAGTGTCCTGTGGGCAGATGAGTCCAAATTTGACATTCTTGTTGGAAATCATGGGCATCGTGTCCTCTGGGCTAAAGAGGAAAAAGACCACCCCTCCTGTTATCAGCGTTCAGTTCCAAAGCCAGCATCTCTGGTGGTATGGGGGAACATTAGTGCATATGGTGTGGGACACTTGCATGTTTTAAGAAGCACCATGAATGCTGAAAGGTACATAAAGGTTTTAGAGCAACATATGCTCCCCTCCAGACGACATCTATTCCAAGCAAGGCCTTGTGTATTTCAGCAGGACAATGCAAAACCACATACTGCAGCTATTACAACAGCATGACTTCATAGTAGAAGAGTCCGTGTGCTGAACTGGCCTGCCTGCAGGCCTGATTTTTCACTGATTGAGAACATTTGGCGCATAATTAAATGAAATGTCCGTCAAAGGAGACCCAAAACTCTCCAGCAGCTGGAAGCCTGTATTAGACAAGAGTGGGATCAAATTCCAATGGCTAAACTCAAGAAACTTGTCTCCTCAATGCCCAGACGCCTCCACTCTGTGTTAAAAAAGAAGAAGGGATGCTACACCATGGTAAGCAGCCCCTGTCCCAACTTTTTTGAGACCTGTAGCAGCCATCAAATTTGAAATGAGCTCATTTTGTGGATAACATTGTAAAATTTCTCAGTTTCAACATTTGCTATGTTATCTCTGTTCTCTTGTGAATAAAATACTAGCTGGTGTGATTTGGAAGTCATTGCGTTTTGATTTTATTCACAAATTACACTTTGTCCCAACTATTTCGGAATTGGGGTTGTACTTGTGGTAAACTACTAAAAGAGTAACTTTGTCAATGTCAAAGTATTTCTGTACCTCACTGGATATCCCGTGTGGGTCTTCCTAAATTTTGCTCAAACATAATCATCATTGATCTGGATCAGGGGATCCCAAACTCGGTCCTGTGGCCTCCCTGTGTATGCTGGTTTTTGCTCCACCCTGGTTTGCAATCATAGGATTTTAACAAGCTGTTAATTTGTCTTAATTAGATGCATTTTTGTTCAGAGCAGCAATTTATCCTCTCTTGACAAACAGTATTTTGACAGATACGCATACAAACAGTGAAGAATAAATTCTGCATCCACATTGCAATATATGAGTAACAACTGCATGAAAAGAGGGAAAAAATGTACCCAATCAAAGGAAAAAAATCAATGGGTTCCTAATTGCTGAAACTGTGGGCACATGGTTGCAAAAACTAACAAATTACTAAACAAGCAAATGACAGAGTCAAACCTGTTTTATGATGTTTTTGTGATTGAGTGCAAGCAAATTATTTTGAAAGAATTCTAATCACCTGTCTTCAGCAACCTAATTGGGAGGTTACGGATTTTCTCAGTACCTGATTTGATCTGTTTAAAAATGTTATCACCTGAAATTGCTCGCCACACAGGGGAAAAAAAAAAAATTCTTTATATGCAAGGGTCTTTTATTCTTCATGGCACAAATGGATATTTCTATTAAAATTTGGCTTAAAACAGCAAATAACATATTTAAACACAAAATGCGCCCAATTTGGACAAATTAACCACTCGTTAAAGTCCTATGATGGCAATTATGGTTGGGAAAAAAAACCAGCATACACAGGGAAGCCCCAGGACCGAGTTTGGGAACCCCTTATCTAGATTATTATTTTATCATTACCTCCAAATTCAAATCTAATACCCGTTTACCTCCTGTTCAACCAGATACACAAATCCATGATGTTTCATTGGGACCTTCAGGTTGCATTTGTTTCCAATGGGTCTTGCTTTGTTCTTAGTTGGGACCAATTGTTTTTAAGATCAGGTACTTCAATAGAAAATAAAAGCAATTCTGCTCAAGTTTGAAGTGTTTCAATACCCAATTGTACTGCTAACTTCCAGTGAGAGAAAATAACAATTTTGTGTTCTGAAAAACCTGTTTTTTTTTTTTTACCATGACAACATGAAGTGCTTAAACATGTTCCAAATGTAGATAACAGGCTTGACATCATGTCCTTGAAGTTGTCTTCACTACAGTTGTAGCATAGTTTGCAGCTGGTTGCCCTGGCCCCATTCTCCATTTTTCACAAAGCCACACAGATTGTGGCTGTGGTTGAAACCGTTTTCAACACAGGTGTTTCACAAAGTGGTACATTTAAGCAATGTCAGCCAGCATTTTAGAATGAAGACCGGCTCTGTAACTTGCCAGTAACTGTGCTGTCAGAGGCATATTGGAACAAAATATTCAAAATTACAAGCATTTTCTGTATTTTGGAGTGAGGATTAACATGGAGGACTGTCCTGTCTGGTTCAATTTAATGTAAGTTATATTGAGGCACACCCAAAACAAGAGTGAGCACAACGGGTTGAGGGAAACAAAAAGCAAGTTACGTAAAAGTAACATCAGGCATTCTTTTAAAAAATTTGTGATTAGAAAAAAAACAAACCAATGTAATGTTTGAAATAAGTTCAAACTCATCTATGACACTGTTCTGAACTTAGGATGTGTTTTTTTTTTTTAAATGCCCCCGGAATCGAAGGTTCGGGGGCATGTCGTTTTGCACCTGTCCGTCCGTCTGTTTGTCTGCAGCAGCAAAAAAACTTTAACCTTGGCCATAACTTTTGATTGGTCAGAGATAGGCCTTTGATACTTGACATGTGTATCCCTTGTCACGAGATCTTTTGGATGAGGTCATCATTTTTGACCTTGTGACCTTGACCTTGGCGTAGGACGCATTTTCCGAAAATGTTAACCTTGCCCATAACTTATCATTGGTCAGAGATAGGCCTTTGATACTTGACATGTGTATCCCTTGTCACAAGACCTTTCGGATGAGGTCATCATTTTTGACCTTGACCTTGGCGTAGGACGCATTTTCCGAAAACATTAACCTTGGCCATAACTTTCGATTGGTCAGAGATAGGCCATTGATACTTCACATGTGTATCCCTTTACACGAGACCTTTCTGATGAGGTCATCATTTTTGACCTTTACCTTGGCGTAGGACGCGTTTTCCGAAAACGTTAACCTTGCCTCATAACTTTTGATTGGTCAGATAGGCCTTTGATACTTGACATGTGTATCCCGTCACAAGACCTTTCGGATGAGGTCATCATTTTTGACCTCGTGACCTTGACGTAGGACGCATTTTCCGAAAACATTAACCTTGGCCATAACTTATCATTGGTCAGTGATAGACCTTTGATACTTCACCTGTATCCCTTGACACGAGACCTTTCGGATGAGGTCATCATTTTTGACCTTGACCTTGGTGTAGGACGCATTTTCCGAAAACATTAACCTTGGCCATAACTTATCATTGGTCAGTGATAGACCTTTGATACTTGACGTGTATCCCTTGACACAAGACCTTTTGGATGGGGTCATCATTTTTCACCTTGTGACCTTCACCTTGGCGTCATTTTGATTTCACAATAGTTTCCTGGAAAAGTTTTAAACACTTTATTCGTTTATTTAACCCTTTGCAACTCCAAGCGATTCCATCTGGTCCTTTTCCATATTCTAAATCCAAACTATGCTTATATCCGGGGGCATCATAGTTTCACAAACACATCTTGTTTTTTTTATTAAATGGTAGGCTTAACGAATCACTATAGTTGTGTTTTCAACACCTGTTCTCAGTGGTTTGAAATTCAGGTCCATAAATTAGTCTTAACCATGTGGCTCAGGAGAAAAAAGACCATTTGTAAAAGTCCAGGGGTGGTAGCTTAACAGGTCGTTATATGACCTTGTTCTAGTTAGTCTTATTGTATAGTTCCAATATCATCTCAACGCTTAAAAAAATTGCAGGCACAAATGCTGAAGTCATTCACTTTTGTTAAATATTTAATTTTGAATGCCAGTTTCAATGTAAACTCCTGGAACACAAAGCTTGGTACAATTCCAGCTGAATACAAAACATTGAATGTCGAGTGTGTCGTTAGGAACATTTTACATGTGAACATAAAAAACATGCATACAGACAAGTTTTACTGAAACTTTCAATTGATCCAATGAAGGTTCAGGATGCAACAGCTACAGTGACTGCTTCAGACTTTCCACTGCCTTGCTCCGTGCAAGTGACATGCAAGGATCCATCCCTGGAGAACAAAAAAAAAAAAAAAAAAAATCCATCTTGATTCATACTCGAGAAAAATCTGTTACAATTACCTCTCACCAGATGCAATCAACTCTATGCAATGCAAAAAAGTTGTACCTTTTCATTGTGACAACTGTGACAATGTCATGGTTCACTTCTTTCGGTTCCAGGTTATTGAGGACAATCTGCAAAAGGATTCAGAAAGTCACACACTCCAATTCTTCATTGCAATGTTTTATTCTGCAGTGCCAACATTTCCACATTTATGCTCCATTGGCTAGCAGTTCGAGCACCTTTGAATCGAGGCTATGATTGGTCTAAAGGGTTCTCCATCTCTGAACAGTGCCCGCCCCCTGCTCAAGAGATAGAAATCACTTCTGCACCACATTAACTGAGATAAATGGTGCAAAAGTGAGCACGCAGAACTTGTATTTTAGACTCACGGCAGTAGATCCAAACAGTCGTACACATTGACTGATGCTGGTGCCTAAGAATTTGAGCAAGTGTAACTACAGAGTTGTGTTTGAGGGAGAAAAATATACAACTTATAAATTATGCCCTTTAATACAGGCGAACAAAACAGTTTTGCACCATATTCTCTGCAAAAACTGGTGCAAAACATGAGCGTGAGTAGCTGAATTTGTGACTCGAAGATTAGGATTTGTGCACGTGCAGTAAGGATTTGAGGTGTAAATTGTGCGTTATGTTTGCGGGGTAAAAAAAAATTCTGCAAGTTTGACACCTTTAATTTGTGATTTCATATTCACTGATATGCATGTACAACTATATTCCAGTCAGGTCCACTTTGACAAAATCTCAAAATTATATCATTTGCAGCAAATTTACTTGCATCATTTGATTTTGGCGGGATGGCTCTGTTCTGGGGCCTCTCCGCCCTACCACGCGTATGCATGAAAAGCCAGTAGGCAGGGACAGCCAAAAACCTAACCTTCCATGCATGCGCATGAAAGCCATGCAGGGAGAGAGCAGCAGCAAACCCCCCCAAAAGGACCATTCCAGGCAAGTCACCACTCCAGGCGACCTCTCTGCCCTTCCACGTGCATGCATGAAAAGCTAAAAGCAAGGAGAGCCAAATAAAATCCTCCCTGCTCTTCCACGCATACGAAGGCAGAGAGAGCAGCAGCAAGAAGCCCCTACGTAAAACCCAAGCCACCATGCTAAGCAACCTCCCTGCCCTTCCACCTGCATGCATGAAAAGCCAAAAGGCAGGGAGAGTCGAAAACCTCCCTGCCCTTCCATGCGTATGTGAAAAGCCAAAGGCAGAAAGAGCAGCAGCAAAGCCCCCCCAAAAACAATCATAGCAGCCGAAAAGCCAAAAAGCCATGACTGGCGACCTCCCGCCCTTCCATGTGCACGAATGAAAAGCCAATAGGCAGGGAGAGCTAAAAACCTCCCTGCCCTCTAGGGCTGTAGTCATCCCAAAAAAAAAAAAAAATCTAGGTCGACTTTCAATCGTTCAAATCTTCGACCGTCCGATTGGTCGGTGGGGGGGGGAATCGGCCCATTATCTCTAGATTAATTAAATCGGCTACAGTGCACTACGTGCTCTCTACCCGACTGGTCCCCTTAATGAATTTAAACAAGCTGAACATTTTTAACCTAATGTTTTACACTGAGATAGTATTAATATTCATTTAATATCAACTGATGCAGAGCCGACAGCGTGCAACTGCCCTATAGAATTTCCAAAAATAATGGAACTACATCAACTGACAATAAATCAATTAAGACAATAAAGCTGAGGAATATATACAAAATAATTATGAGATTAGGGGAAAAAAGATAAAACAACGTTCGGCGGATAAACACCCGATAATTTGATTGTCATTCGGTTTAGGAACGTCTTTTCTACATTGAAAATTAATGTAGACGATAACATGAAAGCGCACCATTGTAAAGATGGTCATTGTATGGCAGAAGAGTTGCGAGGATTTCTCTATGGGTTGCGTCGCATCACCTCGGAAATGTCAGAAATAATTTGTGACATAATAATCTATAATCTATAACTTTTATAGATGAACGTCTTGTGAAGCTAACCAGCCTAGTTTGAAGACATGTCAGGCCACCTTGGTCAATATTAGAGATATCGGTTAGATTTTTTTTACAGAATATTCCTCACGTGATGTAGAATGACTTTGTTTAAAAAAAAAAAAAAAACTGTACATCGCCAAAAACAGACTTTCCCCGGGTTTTCACGGGGGGGGTCACATTTGATCTATGCTGCGTCAGTCAGTCAACGGCAAACTTTCTGCAGAGAGATTTGATTACGTTTTCGGAACTTTGCTACAACATAGCATCGGTACAGAAAGGTTAGAGTTTGTGAACTTTCTTTTCACGTTCCGCGCGGCCTGCAGAAGGCGCAGGGCAGCGGCTAAGTGTATTTTATTGGCGATTTTTTTGGAAACATGTCAGCATCCAAGTGTGGGAATATTGCAGCGTATTTCGCCCTAGCGCCTGAATGTGACACTTTAGCAAAATGTTACAATAGGTAATGATGTAAAGTAAAGATAAAAGGGCATTAGTGCAGTTGTACATTTGTCACAATTTGTAATAGTAATACTTTGGGTTATTATTCTTATTATTTTAATTTATGATCAATTGTACAGCCTGCTTATGCCCCTCCCGCCCCCATAAAAATGGATTAATCCTGAAGTCATTTCCTTCCGGTGTGAAACTGATGTCAGCCATTGCTCGACCAATTAGAATTTGGTCAGACAAGGGCTTGTCGACCAACCATCCGACCAATCGATGTCAGCCCTACTGCCCTCCATGCATTCGCGTGAAAAGCTGTTGGCGGAGAGAGCAGCAGCAAAAATCAACACTTGCCAGAGTAGCTGATCTGTTAGCATCGAGTATTCCCCATGAGCGCAGATGGTGAATATTTGGTTCAGCGTTCACCTGACTAGATTTAAGGCTGCTAAGCCTCCTGTAGTGATCATTTCTTAGCCACACACAGCATGTAGGTTCATGGAATGTAGTATTAACAACAATTACCTCGGTTCACCTGGAAGTTGTGCCAAGAGGACAACCATTAAGGGCAACGTAATGATGTTGATCATGGCAAAAAGGCTTTTTTTTTTTTTTAATAATTTAGTTAACCTTTAATAACATAGGTAAACCCACTGAGACAGTTTCATTTGCAATGGTGCCCTGTTAACAGAAAAATACATCATACAATATAGACAATTAACAAAAATCTTAAAACAATCACAGAAAATCTCTGAATCCTTCACCTTTTTGAATTTCAATGAAATTAATTTGAGCAGTTTAAAGGACTCTTGAAACCTGATCCATGTCCCTGGAGCACTGTAGCAAAAGCAGTTTTTTTTGGTTCGTTTTTTTTTTTTTTTGTTTAAACAAGCTCAGTTTTAATGCACGCAACCTCGAGAATCGACCAGCCCTAAGACCAGGCTTGGTAATGGCTACAGCGCCATTTGATGAAGGATGAAAGAATTTGGTAACCATGTAGGATTGCTTCAAAATGAAAATAAGCCAATGCTGCTTCCCCATAGGGATGGCCAACCCACCGCCTTACAAAGAACAATGATGGGTTCTCAAATGATGCCCAGTAGTAGACCGAAGTGCGGCATGACAGACAGTGTTAAGCTTTTCAAGGTGGTAGGGCCAGGATGCATGTAGATGACATCTCCATAATCAAGCACAGGCAAGAAGGTAGACTGAATTGTAATCACGCAGTACGCGATCTAATCCTTTAAAAGAACACAATTTTTAGCTTACCGGCCCCACGGGCTGATAAGCTATTGTCGTGGTGTGGCATCCGTCGTCCGGAACGTTTATCTTTTTTTTCGTGTAAATTCGCGATAACGTACTACTAGACCGTATCTCCTGACCTTTTTCTCGGATTTTTGATTGAATCATTTTTGTCCATTTTATGGGCCCTAGAAATTTTGGCCCCAATGTTAAAGATAGGACTGAGAAATTTTTTTTAATTATTTCTCAGAAATTGCGTGATAAATTTTTTTCTAAATCAGGCAATCAACTTACCTTAGTCCTTAGTACCGTCAATGGGCAGTGCGAGCGCCATTTTGATTGAATCGACGGAAGTGGGTTTAGTGGGGGCGCTGTACTTTATGAATATGCAAGATGGCCTGTGGAGGCCAAATGGTCACAGATAGAGCTTAAGTTTGTATTATTGACAAATAGGAAGTCATATATGACCTATATTTTGGCAATACTAAATTTGACCACCGATGACTTTGAAAGGTCAAACTTGAGGTCAGGGAAAATATTAACAATGTTAAAAGATGTGACTTGAAATTTCAAAAAATTATTTCTCAAAAACTGTCTGATAACTTTTTTTCTAAATCTGGCAATCAACTCACCATGATACACTTTATGTACAGTGCGAGTGCCATTTGATTGAATTGCTGGAAGTGGGTCTAGTGGGGGCGCTGCACTTTAATGTTGGGTCTTATGGAGAATGGGCAAAATCGCCTGTGGAAGCCAAATGGTTGCAGATCGAGATTAAGTTTGTATTACTGACATATAGGAAGTTATATATGACCTATATTTTGGCTCTGTTAAAGTTGACGTCAGATCACCTTGAAAGGTCAAACTTGAGGTCAAGCAAAATGTTACAATTTTCAAAGGCTTCTAGGCTTGAAAATATTGAGGATTGGGAACATATGTGTATTGAACACTTATAGGAAGTCATATATGAACTTTCATTTGGTGGCCTTGGACTTGACCTTCGGCGACCTTCGAAGGTCAAACTTCACATAGTAAAATTTCAATGACTATTACAGATAGAGGTTAGGTTTGTATTGTGGGCATATAGGAAGTCATGTACGAAGTTTCATTAGGTGACCTTGAATTTGACCTTCAGTGACCTTAAACGGCCAAACTATACAGTGAAATTTCAATGACTTGTATCAGCAAAATGGTTACAGATAGAGCCAAGGTTTGTATAGAGACATTTAGAAAGTCATACATGAACAGTGATGATTCTAGAAAATTTCAGAAGTGGGCCAACTCCCCCCCCCGACTTAAAAAAAAGTGGGCCAATGGGGGAAAAAAAGTGGGCCAACTGGGTATACCTGGTAAAACGCCATTTATATCAAGTTTTTAAACAGTACCTTGACTGGCTCACTTATTTGTATGTACACACATTCAGTTTTTACACCTTATTGACAAAACGAAGACATGAATGACAGTTTGAGTTTTAAGTTTTAATAGAAAACCTTCATAACAATCATAACAATTATAAAGTCAATGACAAAATAGCGCATAAAATAATAATTCCTAACGCCTGATTTGGTGCATAACTTAAAGCCCGCCTCCAAACCGAAGTCCTACTGCTAAAGTTGTAAGTACGGATACTTCACCACCCAGTGACGCCATTCTCTGCATCGGTGTACGTTGAGCAGTGCGCAGAGACTCGCAATTTTACCTACATTTCGTTTCATTCATTAAAACGAGTTCTGAGCCATGTATCGTTTTTTTAAAACCTAATTGCAAGCCTTGTGCTGCTTCAACCTCAAGCGATGCCGTAGCTTGCGCACCAGAACCTATGACTATGGCTATGGCTCCGGCTCCAGTGCCCTCCACAAGCACTGCCCCAAACCAGTTCCCCCTCTCTGCTGCCTCAGCCCTACCTCACGCGGTTAGCGACTTGAATGCTCCATTCCAGCCAATAGGCATATCTCACAATATGGCGCTCATAACCAGATGTGGGCTACTTGTTTTTCTGGTTAGCTTCTGTGGCTGTAGGTAAACGGCTTCTCAGCATGGAACTGGTATATTTCATAAAAAGCCCTCTTTTGCTCTTAAAGTTTTGGAATTATTGAACACAATTTAAAGACCAAAAGTTCGGTTAAGGGACACTAGTTCTTCGAAAATGTAATTTATGATTGCGATAGTTAATGATCCTGAAACAGATGTGGCGCTGAGTCCAAGCTAACAGGTAGCAGCCACATGGCTGTGTAGCTAGCAGGTTTGATTACAATTAAAATTTAAATGAACATTATAATCTTGACTAAAGCAAAGTTATTCGGATTTTGTTTTGGTCGTATTTACAGCAAGTTGTTTGTGGTGTCATGTAGTAGGCTACTGTGAAACTTTTGTTGCTAGCTGGCCGTTAGCATGTACCTTCCCAATTTTGTAAATGGACCTAATTTCCTTAGTCGGTAAGATTTCAGGTCCAGCGGGACCTACGACCTGAAATCTTACTGACTAGCGAAATTATGGCAATTTACAAAATTATGAAGGTACATGCTAAACTTACATTAGCTACCACTGGTAGCTACACCGGTCTGGCTTGATGTAGTATGCTGGCTTGGCTAACTAACCATAACTTCAGACAACGAGCGTAATGCGGCAAGCTGCAAGTTAGAAGTACAAATTTTGTGTTGGCTAGGTCGCAAAGCGAACATTTTTCCCCGGTCATCTTCAATCGTGAAACCTTGCTTTACTTATTGCCAATAAAACTTACATTTTCTGTCAAATGTGTTTGTGTGTCTCTGTTTGCCATTGTATACCGGCTTAGTCTAAACATTGTAACTGGTAAAGTGTTCGTAATAACCAGGTGCTGTAGATCTGAGGAAAAGCAAGGAACTTCATAAACTCGAGGTCAATAAGTCTGCAAAGTGGCACGTTTTACCGACATGTAAGTACTACTGAACGGAATGCTTTGCTTATGTTTAGCTGTAGTAAAATCTGAGTATGTAAACGAGGCAAACCATTAATGTTGCGCTTCATTCGTCCATCATTGCATAGGCTACGTGTTCTGACTGCGATAAAGCGAATTTACTGTGCTCCATATTTTTTCTTTTGTTTGGGGGTCAAATTCGAGAAGAATTAAAGATTTCTCAGTTATCATATTGTCGCTGAACACATTGGGGTAAAATTGTTTTCGTTTAAAGTTTGTTCGAAACATGCCAGGGACTGCAAGCAAAATGATGACACAGTTTGAGATATGACTGCCGTCCTGCATAAATTCTTACTTGTTTCTACCATAAATGTTTTATTGCCCAAGCTTAATGACAATGCTCTGAAGCCATAATTTGTTAATAACGTACCGCTTCCCGCTTTTCACTCGAGTCGTTTCCTGAATCGACAAATTTTAATTTAAACAATCGTTATAGCCTCGTACCATAATTGCCCATCTCATTTTTAAGGTTTTGAGAAAAAAAGGGGGGGGAGAAAGACGCATTTTTTAGGCTGCACGAAAGAACAGGCAGCCGATGTCGCAATTGGACGCAGCTATTCGCACAGCCGCTGTGCGAATAATGTTACAGCCCATCCTTATGGGCACAGCTGCTCTGCACTGTGCACTGGCACAGCTGTGCGAATAAAATAACTTGATCCACTATTGGCACAGCGACTGTGCGAATAGCCACTCCAGCGGCAGAGCGAATGAAATAACTTGACCCACTATTGACACAGCGGCTGTGCGAATAGCCACTCCGATTGCAATTTGGCAAAAAAAGAAAAAATGACTTGGCAATTGTGCTAAGTGGCTAACGAAATAATGCTCGGAACAGATGCAATACTTGGTCATATGCACAGCTCCGCATTGTTTCACAGTGAAGACTAATGTCCAGCTTTCTGTCCAAATTTTGGATTAATACTCAGAAGAGCCATCAGTATTGAGGCATAAAGCTTGGGCGTTGAGTGAATACAACGTTTGTCTAGTCGTCAAGCTATCCGATTATGGTTTATGGTCATTGCGGTGCAGAATTAGCCTGTTTAATTATGCTGACAGCCATCGTGTGACTCTCATCATTGATCACGTAATACGAGGTATTGTACTTATTCATAGCTTGGGCTGCGCTTTCTCCCTAATTTCTGATTAAATAAATGGAGCAAGGTAAATTTCCTTGATTGCGGAGAGTCAGAAAGCGCAAATGTATGTAATTATGCGTGAATGACAAGCAACGTTGCTGGTTTGCCTCGCTTACATAGTCCAACATTAAACATAAATCGAAGCATTACATTCCTATTGTGAGACTTAAATGTCAGCAATACGTACCTTATCACAGGCTTTATTGACCTCGAGTCCGTGTCGGCGCCAGAACTGGAATTTGGGGGAGCACAGGCACATCGTTTTTTATTTTCACAACAATTAGTCCTGTCTAGTTGTCAATAAGGAAAATGATTGACAAGTTTTTCAATCATAGTGATGATCCACTGGCAATTGAAGACACACCTTCTCTCCCTATGCAATCTAACAGCGGCGAAATGAGCCGACTTCAGTACTGAAAAATAAAAACAGACCTAAACAGACAGGGAGAACTAGCCACGCCTGATACTGTGGAGGGTTTTCAGAGTGAATGTATTGCTAATTAAGAAAATGATTGAGCACAAGTCAGGGCTAATAATTGTTTTAACGGGATGCTGTGTCCCCCAAAATTCCAGTTCTGGCGTCGACACTGCCTCGAGTTGACGTGCTTCCTCGCTCTTCCCAAGAGATCTTTAGCACCTGGCTCTTACGAACACCTTGCCTGCTACAATGTTGAGACTAGCCAGTAATGCGATGGCAAACAGAAACACACAAACACATTTGTCAGAAAATACACGTTTTATTGGCAGTAAATAAAGCAAGGTTTCACAACTGAAGATGAAAGACGGAATGTTAGCTATGTGACCCGGCCACGCTTACCACAGCTTTCTACACTATGCCCGTTGTTGGGAAGTTATAGCTATCGGTAAGCTTAGTCAAGCCAGCGCACCCTTCTTTGGCAGGCAACAAACCAGACAGGCATAGCTACCAAGATCTCCCATAGCTGCATAATGGACATTCTGGCAGGAAACGTTCATGTAAAGAAACGCAGGTTAAACGGACAGCCAGCAATAGACGTTTCACAGGATCAAACGACACAGTAGACAAACAACTTACGGTAAGTTTAAGAATAAAACTAAATCCGAAAAAACTTAACGTCGACTGAAGTTATAATGTTCTAAATAAATTAGGATCAAAGTTACTCGCTAGTGACTTTGCAATGTAGCTGCTACCTATTAGCCACCACTATTTTACCATCATTAACCATCGGAATCATAAAAGAACTGCGCAAAAATAATTTGCATCACTTGTCCACGTACTGGACTTCTAAGAAACAATTTTCACCACATTAGTGAAGTGAACTAATGCATTTAGACAAATGTACCAGCTCAATGCAGACCAGTCCTATACTCTAACAGCAGCAACAGATGCTAACCGGAAATGAAAGGCGCCCACATCCGTTTTACAGACCTGGAAATGTGAGATAGGCCTATATTAGCTTGCTACCCAAAGCGTGCATTCGGTGCTTTATGGCGATCATTCAATCCAACCTGGTATCGTACACGACCGCGGACGGAGTACTCAGTTCAGCGGGATGTATGCTTTTGCTTTCCCTGCAGGAGATATTTTACTGCCAGTGAGAGGGATGCTGTTTTTACCTCGCGTGGTTTTACCAAGTGGAAAGCAGCACTCGAGTGTGAGAGGGGGTTACAGAAACATGCATCCAGCCACAGTCATATACAGACATATACAGAGGTCTCTTGCTGCTGACATTTTGTCAACAATCTTTGCAGTAGGTTTATAAATTTGTTGAATAAATGCACGGAAGTTTGTTATGGACAATGTTTTCATATCAATCTATGCACTAGAACAAAAGATTCGCGCCAAATTATGTAATAAGTAGTTGCCGGCGCACTGAAATCTTCGTTTAGCGCCAAGTCTGTCAAACTTGCGGGATCCCGCAAATTCCGCGTCCTAGAATCATCACTGTATGAAGTCAGTTTGCTGACCACAACTTGACATTCTGTGACCTTTAATTTCACAATTGACATATTGAATTTTCAATTACTTGTATCGCCAAAACTGCTTCAGAGCTTAAGATTGTGTTTGTATAACAGGGGGTCCTATAAACAGATGTGAACTTTTGTTTAGTGGCCTTGACATTGATTTTCATTGATTCAAATGTCAAACTTCACATGCAATTTTCATAACTTGTATCATCACTAAAAGACTACTTGCCGGTAAGCTACAGGACCCTTGGTCCTATTTTTCACTCCTTAACCTCCTTGCCGGTTCATCAATGTGTATTTTAGAAGACAGCTTTCACTGATAAATATTCCGAGGTACTTGTAAAACAGCACTTGCTCGATTTCAGAGTCATCAAGTGCAATTTTTTTTTCTGCCAATGTATGTGACCTAACAAAGAATCATTTAGTTTTTGCCACAATTGAAACCAGTTTAAGCACCAAGAGTGCTGAAAGGAATCAAAGCATTCTGCAAGGCAGAGAACACCTCATCCGATAAAAAAGCAGCAGAGTAAAATCCTGTACTGTCTGCATGCATGAAAGTGCGCCTTAAGGCCATTTCCAAAAGAGACCAAATTATTGACATATAAGGTCAAAATAAACAGCACTCTCGTATGAATTACGATAAGATGCAGATTGCTTTCCTAATCATAGTAGTAGCCTACACTTGTTCTGCAGCTGCCTGAACAAAACCCATTCAGGAAGAATTTTAAACTCCCGGATAAGCGAAGCTCAGGAAGGAGTGTTGTGTTGAGACCTGAGCGTCACTCACTAATCAATCAATTAATTTGCCATTAGCACAACCGTGGGTGGTGAGATTCACAAGTAGCTTATCCGGGTGATAAAATAGTGTCACAGATTTAGCTTTAGCCCATGCCGAATTCCTTTCGATCAATATTTCTAATACATGGAAAGACACACAGTGCTTCCATCTCTAATCCATAATCTCCAAAAGGGAGCGCGGTTGTCAGCAACAGCATAAAAATATGAGCCAGAACTGGATTGAAGAAGGGACACCCAGTCTACGTCACTCATCTCTGAACCACGCAGGAACCCCGATTGCCAAAGTTCCGTAACTTATTTTAGAAAGAACACGCAGATTGACCTTGGTAATTTCACATTTCTAATACAAACAGTCGGGTAATGATCGCTAAATTCTTGAGGGAAAACACCACTTGAGTATCTTTGAGGCATATTATTCAGAATGATGACAGCCAAGGAAGATTTGGAGCCATTTTTGGTTTAGGCCGTGTAGGTTGAGTAATTAATTGCGCTAGGCTTAGATTAGTTTAAAGCACATGATGTGAGATTCCAGTAGATACAAGCTGCATGGTGCCAATTAATGAAAATATTACAATGCGACCACGATTAGGAGCAGCCATTTAAAGCACGTTCACGTGTCCTGAAACACGAAGCCCAAAGGAGTGACAGTGATCCAAATTATGGCATAATCATTAGTGACCGTAAGCAATTCTCAATCACCAACCATAACACTGCCTCATACAGCCGCAGAACCGCAACTCCAATAACCACTTTCCCCTTTTCATTCAAGCAAAAGCATATTCCTGAACAAGCCATATCACAAACACAATCGTTTTCATTTAGAATGAAAAAAGCAACAATTTCGGGAACATCAAGAGCAATTTAATTATTGCCTTGGAAATGTTTGATTGCCATTTTCACCCAGTGCAGAGCAAAGACCGAGTATCACCGAACATCAGATGAAATAACCCACGGCAACCAATTTCCTTAGAAAACGGAAGTCATTCAGGTGCAATAAGCTGATCGTTTAAGTTGTTGAGCCATATGAAGCAATTTTCTCTCCGCTTTAAATTTCTTTGGGACCTAGTGCAAAAAACACAAGCCATTTTAATTGCAGTCCAGCCCAATCGTCATGTATAGGCTACATAGCACGTCGCCCAATTAGCATACAGCAGTTGAACCTCAGCATTGAAATGCAAGCATGCACCATTTAACACCTCTGGGCAACATTTACTGCTTGACATCGGCAGATTCCTATGGAAGCATATAGTTAAAATTAAAATTAAAATGCAACGTCAGAAATGCCTTTTCATTTTCAAGATACAAGCACATTATTTGTATCATAATGAACATGCAAATGTAATCCTCCACTTCGCATTTTCATTTTCAAGTCCATGTATGCAATTTTTATAACAAATGGAAAATTAAAATACATTCTTCATTTGCATTTTCGAGAAGTGCCCCGCAATATCACTAACAAAATGAAAATGAAAACGCTAATAGTATAAAGCAAATACATTCTTGGAAATGCTTTTTCCTTTTCGAGGAGCACTCGCATTATTTGTACCATCACGAAAACGCTAAAGTGATCCTCCACTGTGTGTTAGCATTTTCAAGTCCATGTAGGCACTGTATTCATTTGCAAGAAGTGCCCCGCAATATCACTAACAAAACAAAATGGAAAACGCTAATCTCATAAAGCAAATACATTCTCGGAAATGCTTTTCCTTCTCTTTTTCTAAAGATTATTTTTTTGGGAATTTTTCCTTTATTTGACAGTTATACAGCGTAGAGAGACAGGAAAGTTGGGGAGAGGAATGGGGGAAGACATGCAGCAAATGACCTGAGCCGGAGTCGAACCCAGGTTGCTGCGGGAAGGTCACAGCCTTTATGGTACGCGCGCTTAGACCAATGAGCCACCAGGGCGCCCCTGCTTTTCTTTTTCAAGAAACAGACGCGATATCTGTCTTGTAATTAAATCGCTAACGCAGTTCGCCACTTCCCTTTTTCATCTTCATGAGAGACTGTAGTGCCTGGCGTTGCATTTTCGATTTCGAGGTCCCACACGCTTTTCCTAACGTAATTCAAATGTTAATGCAATCTGTTGTTGGCTGTGTGAGAAGGCGGGACTTCCCTTCTCAATTTGGTACAGATTGGATATTATGCTGCGTTCCATTTACCTTGGAAGTCGGGAGGTCGGAGCTGGGAATTACGTCACAGCCGAGTTATCAGCGTTCCAGTTACAAAGTCGGAAAAAAGTTGCCAACCGCCATAAACCGGGAAGAAGAGTAGTAAAACAAGATGGTCACGTCCACGAAAGCTATTCTCGCGTTTGCCTTGTCCGAATATAAGCAACTTCTGGACAAATATGCGGTCCTTCTGCAACCTTCAAACACGGTGGATTTCCATATGTATACGTCGAACAATGTATACGGCTGATTTAGTGCGACAAACACGAGTCAGATGTAATAAATGGAATATTACAG
Organism: Gymnothorax javanicus; assembly: GCA_029692085.1. NCBI lineage: Eukaryota > Metazoa > Chordata > Actinopteri > Anguilliformes > Muraenidae > Gymnothorax > Gymnothorax javanicus. The sequence continues at coordinate 37,105,235 of CM056201.1, forward strand.
GAGCTTCTAATTACTGTTTCCACCTGGGGCAGCCATCTTTAAATGTTAAGTCGGGGGTAGTGAAGATTCTCCAACTTTCCGAGTTGGAAATCTGACCTCGGGGGGCGTTCCAGTTGAAACTTCCGACTCGGAACTCGGAAATTCCGACTTCCGAGTACAAATGGAACGCAGCATTACAAATACAAGCGATCTCACTGGATATCAATCAGAAGGAAATACCTGCTATACGAGCTTGTTTGCCAAAGCACAAATGCTAACTTACATGGTTGGAGCCACTGACTGCATGGACGCACCCCTGGACATTACGGAGTTTCATTGGGAGTATAGCTAAAGTTTTCCCCCAAAAGATTCTGCTCTCGCACTGAATTAGCCCCTGCGTGCGCTTGGATTAGCGCTGCTTCCACTGAAACTGTGTGCGTACACTCAGATCTGTCATCTTTGGACGGGTTATCTGCGCATCATCTGTTTTGCAGTTCTGTTGGTTATAAAGCAAGTTCATACGCTCCTGCCTCTTGGGCTTCATGTACTTCCATTGCTTTCTTCACGAATTTGGAGTGAAAGGACAGTTCATATTAATACACCAGTGCCTACATGTCTCTTTACCTTAATAGCTGGCTACATACAATGGTAGCCGTACAACACGTCGACCTCCAGTTTTCTATATGCGAGTCTGGATGAATCGCAGAGGTGGACTGAGCTAAGAAACAGACAGATTCATCCTGTTCGCTTGCATCCTGCTACTGCAGAAGAAAGACTTGCAAAATCCATAGATCTATGATTTTCCTTATTATACTGTAAAGTCGCTTGTTATAATAGGTTGTTGCTGGCCATAGCCAGATGTCGACACAGTGATATGTTTCGGCCAATCGATGTGTTTTTCATGAACACAGCCAGATCGTTATCTAATTAACATTGCGTTAGTCTAACTACTTTCCTGCAAGATGACGAACATTACGAACTACTACTGCATAAAACTCGTTTCCAGTCCATTAAACTTGAGCAGATTGCGGTCAGTTTCTCACGTCTGTTTTATGAAGCAACACTGCTTGCAGCAGGATGCGTTTCTCTCCCGCAGCTCAGTGCACGCCAACTGGAAGCCGATGTGTTTGTTACCCAGCAACTATTATGTGTAGCAGCTATTACGGTAGAAGAAAAGTATGGGCACTGATGTATTAATATATAAGCAGTCCTTTTATTCCCAAGTCCTGAAGAAAGCCACGGAAGTAGCTACATATGCAGCCCTGGTGGGCAGGACCGTATGAACCTGCTTGTAAAACAGATCGCGTGCCGATCATCCATCCAACCATTGATTGATCTGAGTGTAAGCACACGGTGTTGAGTGGAAGCAGGTCTAATCCAAGCACACGCAGTTGAGTGCGAGAGCAGGATCTTTTGGGGAAAACTTCAGCTATAGTCTCAATTAAACTCTGTAATATCCAGGGGTGTGTTTATCCAGAAGTGCGTCCATGCATGGTCAGTGGTTCCAACTATGTAAGTTAGCACCCGTGCTTTGACATACAAGCTCGTACAGCAGGAATTTCCCTCTGATTGATGACCAATGAGATCGCTTGTATTTGTCAATATCCAATCTGTACCAAACTGAGAAGGAAAGTCCCCCCTTCTCACACACCCAACAACAGATTGCATTAACATTTGAATTGTGTTAGGAAAAGCGCGTGGGATCTCGAAATCGAAAATGCAAAGCCAGGCACGACAGTCTCTCATGAAGATGAAAAAGAAAAGTGGCGAACTGCATTAGCGATTTAATTATGAGACAGATATCGTGTCTGCTTCTTGAAAAAGGAAAAGCATTTCCGAGAATGTATTTGCTGTATGAGACTAACGTTTTCAATTTCCTTTTATTAGTGAAATTGCGGGGCACTTCTTGCAAATGAACACAGTGCCTATATGGACTTGAAAATGCAAACGCAAAGTGGAGGATTACTTTAGCATTTTTGTGATACAAAAAACGCGCGTGCTCCTCGAAAAGGAAAAAGCATTTCCGAGAATGTATTTGCTTTATACGATTAGCGTTTTCGTTTTGTTAGTGATATTGCGGGGCACTTCTCGAAAATGCAAATGAGGAATGTATTTTAATTTTCCATTTGTTATAAAAATTGCAAACATGGACTTGAAAATGAAAATGCAAAGTGAAGGATTACATTTGCATTTTCATTATGATACAAATAATGCACTTGTATCTTGAAAATGAAAAGGCACTTCTGACATTGCATTTTCATTTTAATTTTGTTAACTATATGCTTCCATAGATTCCAGCCTCCTGGAGGGTAGCTTTAGGATAGCAATGCGGACCATAGCATTTCTTCACGAAGACAGATTGCTGCCGTGCTAGCGTGACATACAGGAAGCTTGATAAAATGATCAAACCAGTTACAGCAGCTTTAAATAATCAATCAGATGCTTATTGCTATGTTTCCTTAGTTCTTGAGGCGTGACTACAAATTTCACACACACGCCTGTTACCAAAGCATCTGATTAGGTTGTGTGCAGGTAGCTATTCCCCTTCTAATAACCGGAGTTTACTCAAAAGGTGCACATTACTTACGATTAGGAGGAGACCCTAAAAATGTGTTTTGGACTTGAGCTCAGAATCCCCGTTTGCTGGTTGTAAGACGAAACAACTTAATGAGACATTAAATGAATACCGCTCCTTCAAGCGGTCACACTTCTGCATTTAGTAGACCTGAAGTGAGTGTGCAAGCATAAAATTAATCAATATCTTCATCAGCCAAATGAACTTCCGCCAAATTGCGGCACGTGAATGAGACAAACCAATATTTCTATTGTGAATATTATGATAATTGCTTCCGCGAGAGTGAAAAACCACTAACTCTGTAGCAGGAGGGCCAAATTAGCTTGAAATAGGAAAAAGTGGGAAAGCATCTCTGTCCCCTAATGGCACCAAAGCTTTACCTTGGGAGCAATTAACCTCACAAAAACCAAATAAATTGTCATGCTGCTTAGAGATGAGTACCAGAACCTTAGTAACTCGGTGTAGCGGGCACGCTGCCTTGCAAAATTAGCAGAGAAAGCGGTGATAGAGGGCAGGCAAAGCATCTTTAAATAGGGCGCCTTGTTTATGATTTGCCAATTGAGTGCCTGAAAGGAATCAGCTGAGCTGTCAGCTGATGTGGGCTTGGCTTGCGATCTGTACCATCACTCATGAAGGCTGGGTTGCGAGCTGGGCACGACTCCGTGGCCTGCCTGAACTACCGCTGTGCTCAATTTTCACAACTACAAATTCCACTTTCGCAGGTTCTCAGAAGTTGCACTCTCGATTTTCTGCAACAACTGTGGAAAACATTTTTTGTTTTTAAATTTGTGACTTGCACAGTAGGATTTGTGCACCTGCAATAAGAATTTGAGAGGGTTGCATTTGCCGGGTGAAAAAAAATTCTACAAGTTTGAAACTTTCGCTGTGACTTCTGATTTACTGAAGCACAAGTACAAAAATTTGTTACTAGTATAAATTCCACTTTCACAGGTGCTCAGTAGTTTTGCACCAGATTTACATTCATAGTGTTCAGGTTGCTGTGTAGTTGAGCCATACCTGTGCCAGTTTCTCCTGGGGTGTGCTAGTTGTACCCTGTGACTGGTACAACTCCAGACATATGGAGGATAGGTTACCAGGGCCCTGCAAAGTGTGCTGCCGCCGAGCCGGGAGAGGCGTTCCCGATGGGAACAGCACTGTGTACATGTCTGCTCCAGAGTCATCTGCTTCCTAAGGGTTAGATTAAAAATGAAAAAAAGAGACCAAAGGGATTGAGATGCTATTGGCGCTTACCCTGCAAAAAGTCAAAGATGATTGGAGGTAATCCTTCTAGCCTACTTCACTAGGTATATTTGAGCTTCCACTTGTCCAAGCTAGTGAGCAGATCAGCGGATGAAATATTTCACTCTCACTGCAATGCAATGTGTTCACAGTTCTGAATCAGCTCATGCAACTCAGATACACTAGATACTTCCTATTTGGAAGAGGACAAATGGTTTACCTCCACATAACAAAATATGGACTAAATTTCAAGAACCAAAAAAGTACCTACATATCACTCTGAAGATCTGGTCAAAACCACATTATAAAATCCAACCATTCTGAGGAAAATGAGGTTTCTCATTAAAGTATGAATACTGAAGAACTTAAAACTGAGTATTTTATAAATGGGCAGTTTGGGTAACAAGTATGACCACTACTTTCCAAAGCACCATGCTCCCATATCTGCTGTTCACAAGAGGTAATTTACTATTCATCAGTTATTCTCTTTCTTTGTTTTTGGACAGTGCAATACCACATCCATTCATCCATTTTCAGCAGCTTATCTGGGGCCTGACTGCAAGGGTAGTAGACTCCGCGAAGTAGGTCAGGCCAGCTCTTCAAGGGGGATAGCAAGCCATTTCCAGGCCAGCAGGGGGATATAATCCTCCAACGTGTCCAGGGTCTGCCTCAGGGCCTCCTCCCAGTTGGAAATGCCCAGATACCCACAGCAAACGGGCATTTTTAAATTACTAGAATGTTCATTGGAGTGAGATGTACGTGCCAATGTGAACTACACATACGTGCATAAAGACTTCTGTATGCTGTGGAGAACTAGCCTTAGAATTAGTGCTGCAATTCCAAGGTGATTGCAAAATGGCACCCGTGTATCCCGTGGTGCCCGAATTTTGGTTCCCCCCGTTGTTGCAACTCTCTCAATACGTACATGGCTTGGGGCTGAGAGAGCGAGGTGAGTGGGAGATCTTCCTACAATCTGTTAAGTATTCCCCTCCAAAAAAAAAACGTCATTGATGGTCTATGAGGGGGGTAGGAATTAATATTTTTCCCGAAAAGGAGACATTTTCTATCCCGGGAAAATAAGCACATTTTCTCGGGAATCCCGGGAAATTAACTTGTTTTTAAGGTATAATTTTGGCTACCATTATATAACATTGGTCATAGTTCAGGCAACACCATACTTAACAAAGAGATATGTGGGTCCCAAACATGACTGATTTAATGTATTATCTGGTGGTATATATAATTATTGAGGCACAAAAACGTAATTTCAACATTAAACAATATTATAACAATATAAACTGCGCAAGCCGCATGCAGCTTGACGTTCGCTGCAGATGAGAGGGAGAAAATGCCTGTGATCTGTCGCTGTCTGACTGAACAGCCTCATGGAAATAATATTTTACAATTCTTCATATTATAAACCAACAAAATTCGTTAAGGCAAGTAGTTTGGTGTTTTCAAAGTCATGGTTTTGAGCTCAGATTCCATAATCTGCTCGAATTCAGATGCTGCGGGTGCGTCTACAGGAGGCTGGCACGGTCTGTGCTGCGGTGTCAGACTTAATAAAGTCAGCGATCACTCAAAGTTAAAAGGCAAAGCTATAAAACGCATCCACTCACTGGGTGGGAGGTTTCAGTAATCAGTTCTCACACTAATCAGTTTCTTTAATGTAACAACTCACGATTAACTGCATTCCTTTTTAACAATATTGATGTTCTTAAGCCCGCTCCGCTTCAAGGAGAGGAATTCGAATTGAATTGGCTGCCTCGCAAGCGGATTGGTTGTACTCTAGCTCGCAATCTGATTGGTTGTACTTGGGGAGGGCGTTTACGCAGCCTGACAGGCTGAGCAGCCTGGAAGTCGACGGCTGAAGGCAACTTCACTTTGCAGCTTCATGATGGCTGCTGTGGCGGCAATATTGTTTGACAATTACGGTGAAAATCAATAGGGTCCATCCCTGATGTAATAGCGACCCACCCACAAAGTTTCAGACATATCCATTCACTACTTCTTGACTTATCTTGTTCACAAACAGACAAACGGCACCAATCGCATAACCTCCTGCCAACTTTGTTTGGCAGATGTAATAATCTGATAGTTGACTGTATCAACGGCACTGATGTGTTGTGCGTTGAATAAAAAGTGTTATGTCACTGCTTGATGCAAATTTCCCAGCGGATTACTGTATGCAGCATGACTGGGAGGCCAGAAAGGTTGCACTAACACTATATGATAGGAAATTCTGAATCGCTAAAGATGGTGGCACGTCAAAGAAAATGGAGCTAGCAGTCAGTAAAACACCTTTTCAGATTTTCTACACAGAATTCATAACTGACTCAAGGCTACTGGTAGGGAGCTCAGCTAAAAAATAAAACCACTAAGTTTGGTTTTATGTGAGATATTAGTCGCATGGAGACTGGGCAAACTAAGAAGTGTTGCGTTTATTCGTACTCTATAGAAAGGGGTAATATCAGCCAAATAAGATCGAGACTCAGAATTTGTCCTTCAAATGGCATGTTGATATACACACACACACACACACACACACACACACACGTATACATAGTGCTTCACAAATTTATTAGACCAACTGTCATAAAAATGAGAACACACAAATATTTCAAAAACTTTTTTAAAACTAAAAATTATATTATTTCTTTGGCAAATAACAAACCGAAACAACTAAATAGTCCTTATTCACATAAAAAAAAAAAAAAAAAAAAAAAACGTAATATTTTCCATGGCCTCCTCTGGCCTTGATAAGAGCTTTCATTCTAGCATTCAACCACTAAAACCAATTTTTATGTTCAGGAATGCAAGTAAAAAACTTATTTGGCAGCTTTATCAGAAAAATAGCGCATTATTTTTTTCTGTTTTTTTGTAAAACAGTAAATTTGAAAATTCATGGATAACAAGAATTATATTTTACCATCAAAAATATCATTTAAGAGCTTATGCATACTGGTGGATTAACCATTACAAAAAATAAAAAATTATTTTGGTAATTACAAATACTGTTAATTTAGGGCAGCTGAGGCATAAACCATACATTGGGTGATGGTCCAATAAATTTGTTAAGTACTGTATATTATATACACGCAGTGCTTTGAAAAAGTATTTGCCCCCTCTCTAATTTCTTTCATTCTTTTTTTTTTTTGCATACTTGTCATACTTAAATGTTTCAGATCAAACTAATTTTAATATTAGACAAAGATAAACCGAGTAAATACAAACTGCAGTTTTTAAATGATGATTTCATTTATTAAGGGAAAAAAACTACCCAAACCTACCTGGCCCAAATAAATATAAATTGATCATCCAACCCTAGTTCATATCACTTAACAGTACAGGTGTGGCCACCATTCTTACCTTCACCAAGATATCCCTAGCACAGCAGTCTACTGTGATAGAATCCTCATCCAGGGAAGAGCTGTCCCTGCCAAGCAGGATCCCTGCCTCGATGGCTGCACCCACAGGGATGACCTCATCAGGGGGAATGGAGCTGAGGAGCTCCACATCAGGGAAGAGATCCTGGATCATCTGCTGAAGCTTGGGAATGCGGGCAGAGCCTCCACAAAGCACCACCTATCAAGGGTGCCAAGTGAATTTGAGAGCAATGCATTAACATTGTATCGGACGACTAAGCGAATTCTGCAAAATGGCTGTCATTCATCACTCAAAGGCAACTGCAGATCGCAATGGTCCAGGTGAGCTACACTCCCTGAAATCCTTGATAGGAATCAATGTACTTCATTCCCATTACTGTCATTTTACATAGCAGCTTTGCCTGAATGACTTTCGCCTCACCTTGCTGACATCACTGCTTGAAAGGCCAACTTTGTCCAGGAGGACTTTGATTGGCTGTATGCTCTTGTTAAAAAGTGAGGCACACAGAAGTTCAAACCTTGCCCTGAAATGGAGATGAACAGAATAACTCCAGTCCATTATTTCCTCAAAATACTGCTGAGCACAGCCAAAATTCCACACAATGAATACATTTTCCAAAACCCACCTAGAGACATTGCAGTCGAAGTCCATTCCATCATAAAGCGAGTCTACAAAACAGTTGGAACTGCCCAGAGTGGACAGTGTGTGCTTGGCAACATCTGCACTGTTCATCAATTTCATCATGGCTCTGGCATTTCCTGTGACATCATGTTTAAAGGACCTAGTCAAAGGGTCAACTTCAGATTAATAAAGCATGCAAGGGTCACTATGGGTCTTCAATCTAAAGTGCCATCTACTCCATCTAATGTACAAGGAGAAATATACAATGATCTATGCTCATTATTTGAGCAAAAAAAAAAAAACACAAGCACACACTCCGTATGATAAATCTCCAAATTGCTTCATTTCACGGCCCAAAGTACCCACTTCTCCTTGACAGATAGTTTACCATGACCTTTTTGTTCAATACAGATATGCTGAATACATGAAGCTTTGTACAAACACTGCTCTCTCACCTTTTAAACTCTGATGCAAGATACTGGGCCAGAGCATGTGTGAAGCTCTCTCCACCGGTGCTGTGATCAGTGTGCGTAGCCAGAACTCGATACATCCCGCTATTAACCTCCATAATCGTAACTGTGAGTGATGTTCCCCCAAGCTTGTACACCAACACATAGCTGTGAAGGGAAATAGTTGGTTTGGCAACCAATTGACAGCCAAGCGTTCATCATGGCCACTAATAAATTAAATGCTAAGTGATTAACAGTCCAATATTCCACTGCCAGCGAGTGAAATTGCCAATCAAAACAATCAGCCCATTCACGTAAAGTTACCATGTAATGGCCTTGTCATCGACAATCACTGGATATGTGAATTGTCTATATGTAGTCACATCTCTGACACAATGCAGAATTTACCGATAGCAAATATCTATTATCAGTTATTTACCACCAGAATATGGGGAAAAAAGGCTCACTGAATTACCTCTTTCCAGTGGGTGTGTCCTGGCCAATACCATAGGCTAGCAATGCTGCTGAGGGTTCATGAATCAATCTTAACACACTGAAGCCAGCTCCTTCAGCTGCTTGCCTACGGAAAGAGTTTCTCCCTCACATATCCATCTACAGTTGCAAATTTTGCATGACTCATTCCTTTATGAAATTTTAAGATCCAATTATGAAATCTTGTTTTCATCTTACCTAAGTGCATTCTTTTGCATCTCTCCAAATTCAAAAGGCACAGTGATGACGGCATCAGTGACGTCTGAGCCCAAAGCTGACTGAGCAGTTTCTGAAAATATTAAGTGCAGAAAACCAATAAACGAATGACAAATATTGGTCCATAGAACTTCATTCATGCAATTGTCACAGTACATAAAATATCATGGTTGTTATCATTGTTCATTACAGAAAGCACAACCGTGTCAATTTTATAAAACCACCGGTAAATCTATAATATAATTTCTAACCAATCAGCAGATATGCATACCTTTCATTTTATGGAAGACTAATTTTGCCACTTCTTCAGGTGATACAAATTTGGTCATTTCTCCCGTATCAATTTCATACCTTGGCTTGTTGTCCTTGTCAACCACCTTGAAAATGATATAACAAAAATGACAAAGATGAATGGGTTATTCAATTATTTCTAAACTCGAATACAACATTGACAAACAAGCCCACTTACCGTACATTTACTTTCAGCAACGTGTTTCTGAGCTTCTGGGTCATCAAAACTAAATAAAGGAAAATATGAGAAAGAGCAACAGAGTTAATTCCTCGCTACCCTGCGACACTGCTAGTGTCATAAAGGCAACCCGACAATGACAGTAGTAAAACAGCGAACTTAAATCCACAGACATAACTTACAGAAAACACCAATTTCAACTTACAGTCTTCCAAGAATCTGTTTCACTTTGACCACGGTGTTAGCTGCATTCCTTATTCGACCCTGCTTCGCAGCTATACCTACAATCTGAAAGATGATTCGGTAAAGTACCACGAGTATTAAACTGCCAGTGAAGCACAAAAGGCAACCTTTATAGTGAGTTTTATATCGCCATTAAATCAGTTAACGTTACCTGTTCGGTGTCTCTGTAAGCGACAACTACCGGCGTGACTCGATCCCCAGCATCATTTGCCACAACATCGGCTCTGCCATCCTGAAGGAAAGTCAGAGTACTCAATATTTTCAGACAGAATTATCGATTAATGGCGTTCGCTAGTACTAGTCTGGCACACAAAATCAGGATAAACCTCCAATGATATAATCTCAGGCGCTTGTCTTTTCATATTGCACCTTTCCAGCTAGATAGGTTAGCTTGGTCGCTTCATGAGAGTACCTAATAAAATAACTTGACTCGTTGTCACTTAAAAATATTCTAGCTACATAGCTAGACATCAATCACAATTTAAAATCAATTTAGCTAATTTTCATGAGCACGACACGGGAAAAATCACCTTAAAAATTGCCACACAGGCACATGTGTACCCAAAGTGCACTCCTATGGCAGCCATGCTTGTTAGTCTTGAACTGAAGGCGTGGAAAGAAAGAGGACGCGTAAGCCAATTAAAAACAGGTCCTGCAATTTAGCCAATGAAAAAAAATCTAAATCCTTGACGGATGGAGCCGTTGACAAATAAAAAGTCAAATTACAAAAATTGTCCAATGAACAGTATTCTCGATGACTCATTGAAAAATTAACCAATAGATCAAAGATATAGTTTTGACTAATGAAACGTCAGAGTCAATCACATGTCCCACCCCTTCAACTTGTGTTACAAAGTCAGCGCTGTTAAAGCGATATGCCAGGTTATTTCAGTTCGTAAGACTGTCGCTCCAAATATTAGGAATGGCGTGTTCTAATTTTCTCGCAATGTTTGTGTTTTTGTGTATTGTTCTTGAAATTGCCAAAGCGGATGAATGTGAAGGTGAGACAAGACTACCGTTTGCAAAATTGCAGTGCTTAGGTGAGACTGCATGTAAAAATAGCAGTTCGCTTAGTATGGGGACACCATGGGAATGGTGTTTAAATTTGGATTATTCTCTATTGACAGTAAAACTGGCATGCGCACGGAAACTTGAAAGCGTGGTGTATGTCACACTTTTGCGGTGAAAAACGTTTGGCCAAAAGATTGAAGATAAGAATAATAACATTTTTAAAGCCTGTCTTGCAGCCAATTATTATTATTATTATTATTATTATTATTATTATTATTATTATTATTTCTAGTGGCGGGCTATCTCAATTACATAGTTCAAGAATACTTTAATTTTTCATGCGTACGTACTAGGGAGACAACACCAATACAAACAGAATAATACATTCAAATGTCCACAAGAAACCGCAACATGCCACAAAGTTGGAGGTACACGCACAGATGAAAATGGATTTTCCTTTCCCAATGAGGAATTATGCCGCATTTTCTACTTGTCAATTTTTGTTGAAAATGTTGCAAATTAGTTGTAGGAGTTTGAGACATATTTCATGTCTTCAGTATATAAACTTAGTCATTTTACGTCCTTCCCCTAGCACTTGTCAAACGACGATTCATGAGAGCACATTTTTGAAAATGAGATAATTGCTCAAGAATCAAATATTCACAAATCTTAGTATTTTCTGCATTTGCCTTTATTTATTAACGTTTCTTGAAATATATTTTCAAAGCAAACTTGGAATAGTAATTGTTCCTTCTCCAGTTTGTGTTGGGTTCCTGGAGAGGTTGTACCAAGGCCTGAAGACTAGTCATAAGGACCTTACCCCTGTTGTTGTGGAGATGGGTCTTCATAAGGCCTGTGAAGAGGCAAAGGGAAAAGAGAGCAGATTGGTGGGTGTTACACATTCTCTGCAAACACACACTCACCAGCTTCAGGGTAAAACACACTGTACGAGTATAGATCTGTCGGCCCCAGAGTATGGAGCTCTACTTTTAGTATTCAGAAATTTAAATCCAGCCCATGTATGCATATGAGTTTGTTTTCCATCTTTGTATTGGTATGCCTGTTTGAAAATACTGTAATCTCACAAAACCTCAATTTAATAAAGCAACTAAGTTATGTGACCATGTTTGCGAGCATCCTGTAAGATACTAATTGAAGATTTGAATGCAAGAAATACTGATCCCACAAAATAAAATTTTTTGAGATTTGGATGGTCAAAGTTTTCAAAACATCAATTTTTGTACTGGGAGCATTCTATGTAGCCTGTTGCTCTTTCCTTGGGAAATACAGCGCCAACAAACTTTTCTTGAGAAAAAATACTCATATGTTACAAATAAATTCAGAAATTTAGGTTTTTGCAGCAAAGTACCTGAATTTCAGTGCATTTTTACCATTAAATGGCTGGACTAAACTGTCACTTGCTGAATTTCCTCACCTTTATTGATTTAATTATATGCAATAATACTCGGTGAACTTACTCAGTCCAAAAAAACTCAGTTAGGTCGGAATTACATGTCCAAAATAAAAGAAAAAATACCAACATTTTGATTGGACAGTCTTAGACTTAGATATCTCTTGCTCAAACATTATGGACTTGGGTATTTCTTGAGCTGAATTTTAATAAGTTCCACAGTGGCAGTACCACCAATGTGCACAACCTGAGAAATCTTTTGTATCAGTTAATAATCTGGCCATTGTGGCTTATAATTTTGTTGTCAGCTCATTGTCTGCAAACTGTGACTTAATTACTTCTTGCATGCGAGTGTTTAATTGCTGTGTCATAGTTACATTCTGAACACTCACTCAAGTTACAGGGATCGCAGCAAATGATGCCGCACTTCCTCATAGAAATTCATATCCGGGATGAGCCCTCATGATGGTATTGTCCATTTACGTCCCCCGGCTATTGCAAGTTGGACTGAAATTTTGGAGCACAGCATAAACAAACAGCATAGGGTAGTGAAATGTTGTGGTTCTGCTTTTGGATTTGCGCTTTTCCTCACTCTAAATCTCTCTGCTTTTTCCTCAGTGTTACTATTTGGGTGCCTCCAGAGACGCAGCAACAAAGATCACTGGGGAAGTAGCCCGTCCTATGAGTTTTCACCTGCCTGTGGAGAAGATCTGCGAGAGACTTCAGAAGAAGGACAGCCAGATCTGTGAACTGACATACGGTAAGTTTATGATGCTGCCTCAACAATGTCAATCCCACAAGCTGACTAAACCAAGTGATTCCATGGTGGGGTACTGGTTGACAGTTGTAGTTCGGGGGCTTAGAAGGAAAGAGTGAAGGCTTTTATTTTATTTTATACATTTTGCATTATGTTGGCTTGAAAGGATGTTCTGTATTTCTCTCTCTCCCTCTCTCTGTCCCTCTGTTCATCATGCTTTATGAATATTGTTTTTACAGAAAAGCAGAGAATTGACTTCAGCACAGAAGCCTTGTTCAAACTAAGGGTTGCAGAACTGAAAAACATCCTTAACTCGTGGGGGGAGGAGTGCAGAGCTTGCTTTGAGAAAACTGACTTTGTGACCCTCATCCAGGAGGTGGCGCCAAAGTACTCAAAAAACCACGGACGTCAAGCAGCAGATTTGTGAAACAGGTTGATCTCCATCACTGAAGTGACCTTATTTCCATAGATAAGCCTGCTGACATGAAATTATCTCATACATTAGCCACTACATTTTCAAAAAAGATGGACATTTATATTATTCATGCAGAGAGCAAACACTGAAATGAATAGATTATTGCAGATTTGGAATTTAACATGCCACCCATACATATATACCTTACTGCATACATAGTCTTCATATTTAATAGTACCTCTTTGGCAGGATTTACCAAAAGGAAGTCTGTGAATGTAATATTGGAATTTCATACAAAATGTCCTGAGTGTCATGTTTTTTTGTGAATAACACATTTTTATGATCACACTGTATTTTTGTAATCTTGTTTATGTCTGTTCACAATGATGAGAACGACTATTTAACTTAACCATTTGTTAGTCTGGCAAAGCACTTTGTGGTTACTGTGTGACTGTTTCTGTCTCCTCTTGACTTAAAAACACTGAGTGCCGATCATTCCTAAATACAGTTTCTGACACTGATTTTGCTCTGAGGAGTTTTATTTCCTGTGAGAAAACTATGCCAATGTGTTTCATTATATGACCATAAAACATGTTGTCTGGCCCTTATTTTCATGTAGAGTGCAGACCTTAAAAATCTCTATCATCGTTTCTCAATTATATTATCTTGATCGATGGAGGCCAGTCATATTTGTAAAATGAACCCCTGAGAACAAAAATGGTCCAACTCCATATTAGTCTTTTTTGAGTTCTAATCTTAGAATGATTCCTAAGTGATTATCTTAAATAATTCCTAAGTGGCCAATTTGTCTAATGCAATAATGGAATGGATTAACTCAGTGTAGCCCCAGTACTATACAATAGGTGGGGCATAGCCTATGTTCCGCACTATAAGAATGCATAAAGTGCTCAGTGTAATCATGGTCCAAAATGAAAAATGAAAATAAATGAATAAATAATACACTGAACAAAAATATAAATGCCCCATGCCAAATATTGATGCCACATGGAGTTAACAACTCTAAGTGAGCATATGCTGACTTTTACTTGTACAATAGGGATATTTCTCTTGATTTGTGTACCATTTTTTAATCCACCTCTCTGTCAGTGAGCATTTGCTCAGTGATGCAGTGATTTCACTCAGTACATGGGTGTGGCATTTCCAGACGGTGATCAGACAGAATGAGCAGTACCCAGACACTCCTTATACTGGGGACAATAAAAGGCCTCCCCAAAATGTCAAATTTTGTCAAAAGTCATCATGTCTCAGGTCATGCGGGAACGTGCCATTGGCATGTTGGATGCAGGGATGTCCACCAGAGCGGTCTGCATGCAGTTCCTTGAAGCAGAGCACATTCCAGTTCTGGACTGGCCTGCGTATTCGCCGGACATGTTGCCCATAGAGCATCTTTGGGATGTTCTGGATCGACGTATCCGCGACCGTGTTCCAGTTCCGGATAATGTGCGCCAGCTCCGTGTGGCCCTCTGGGAAGAATGGAATAACATTCCACAGGCCACAACAGACAACCTGATCAACTCCATGCGAAGGAGATGTGTTGTTCTGAGAGACGCAAATGGTGGACACACAAGATATTGAACATTCAATTTCTTCAACCTGACCCCCAACGTATTCAAAGGATTGTCACTCCTTTGAAGATGCCAATATCAAGATGTAATGGACGGTGATCTGAAGATTAGTCATTAACAAAAATGAATTTTGATTCGCTTCATATATTGCATAACCCTAATGTAAATAAAAACTCAAAAATTTGACATGGGGCGTTTATATTTTTGTTCAGTGTAAATTAGTTGGACCACTCTTGTTCTAAGGGGCATATGTAGGCATTTATTCCATTATCTTTAAAGATGATGACTTTATTTAATCTATCATCACAAACCTCTTTATCCATAATGGAAGTAGCTTAAAATACATGAATAGCTATTTCATTTTTCTTTCTGTATAAGATTGCCAAAATGGTACTTTTTCATGTGGTGAAAAGTTAAATCAAAGTAAGGTGTAATTCAATACCCTTGTTGCTCTGAATACGATATATTTGTCTTTGACCATTCAATAAAATAATTGCCAAAAAGTCCAATACTATCAGGGAGTCTAATAAATCTAAATTGAAAATGGAATGATTATTATGCACCTGGGCAAAAGTTAAGCACCACCCAATTCTTAAAACAAGTTCCACTTTACTGAAGGACTAAATTAATAACAACAAACATTGCCCAATTCTTCGAAAGATGGCTTGGACATACAGTGCTGTGAAAAAGTATTTGACCCCTTCCTGATTTCTTACTTGTTTGCGTATTTGTCACACTTAAATGTTTCAGATCATCAAACAAATTTTAATATTAGACAAAGATAATCCGAGTAAATCAAAAATGCAGTTTTTAAATGATGATTTCATTTATTAAAGGAAAAAAGCTATCCAAACCTGCCTGGCCCTATGTGAAAAAGTAATTATTATTAAAGCCATTATCCACAAATGGGGAAAACTCGGGACAGTAGTGAACCTTCCCAGGAGTGGCCGGCCTACCAAAATTACTCCAAGAGCGCATTGACGATTCATCCAGGTGGTCACTAAAGAAGCCAGAACAACATCTAAAGAACTGCAAGCCTCACTTGCCTCAGTTAAAGTCAGTGTTCATGATTCAACAATAAGAAATACACTGGGCAAAAATGGCATCCATGGGAGAGTTCCAAGGCGAAAACCACTGCTGACCAAAAAGAATACAAATGCTTGTCTCACTTTTGCCAAAAAAACATCTTGATGATCCCCAAGACTTTTGGGAAAATATTCTGTGGACTGACGAGACAAAAGTTGAACTTTTTGGAAGGTGTGCATCCTGTTACATCTGGTGTAAGTTTAACACAGCATTTCATGAAAAGAACATCATGCCAACAGTCAAAGATGGTGGTGGTAGTGTGATGGTCTGGGGCTGCTTTGCTGCTTAAGGACCTGGATGACTTGCCATAGTTGATGGAACCACGAATTCTGCTCTCTACCAGAAAATCCTGAAGGAGAATGTCCAACCATCAGTTTATGATCTCAGGCTGAAGCGCACTTGGGTTATGCAGCAGGACAATGATCCAAAACACACCAGCAAGTCCACCTCTGAATGGCATAAAAAAAAACAAAATGAAGGTTTTGGAGTGGCGTATAGTCTGGACTTACATCCGATTGAGATGCTGTGGCATGACCTTAAACAGGCTGTTCATGCTCAAAAACCCTCCAATGTGGCTGAATTAAAAGAATTCTGCAAAGAAGAGTGGGCCAAAATTCCTCCACAGAGATGGGAAAGACACATTGCCAGTTATCTCAAACGCTTGATTGCAGTTGTCATCGCCGAGAATGGCACAACCCGTCATTAGGTTTAAGGGGCAATTACTTTTTCGCATAGGTTCAGGTAGGTTTGGATAGCTTTTTCCCTCAATAAATGAAATCATCATTTAAAAACTGCATTTTGTATTTACGTGGCTTATGTTTGTCTAATATTAAAATTTGTTTGATGATCTGAAACATTTAAGTGTGACAAATATGCAAAAAATAAGAAATCAGGAAGGGGGCAAATACTTTTTCACAGCATGGCACCTTTCCTGGCGTACAAAATCAGTTTGAAAAGAATTTGATCTTTACTTCCCAATTTATTAGCTTTTGAAGAAAGGGTACGTTTTCAACATATTTAACACTGTTAAAAGGATGGATTGACCGTCCTTAAGAGATGGCATGGATATCTGTGCTCACCTAAAAATTGTCCCCTGAAGTCTGAAGTTTAATTGGAAGAAACAGAATCCATATCTGACTAAGATGAAACCTAAGTCTTCAGAAGTGCCACCCAACTGCTAACATTCAGCACATGCAGTGAAGTATGGGTCATGGCAAAGCCGTTGAAAAGTGAAATGCACAATTTTGCTTCATGCAAAACCTTCACACAAATTTTCAGTACTTGCCAATTTTCAGGAAATTTCTTTTTGAATTCGACATTGCTTGACTTTGGCCCGGGTGTATATATAGTGCTGTATGAATTGCTGCATTTGCAAGCCATTATAAGTCAATTATTTCAGGAATGCACATTGTAAAAGTTGGTAGAAATGTCACTTAATTGCTCTCAAAAATATACTGGAAGCTTTCTAGTTTTGCATTTTGCTCTACCATCCTTGCTATGAAAAGTGCATGCATATGAACGGTGCCTCAAAGAATTATAGGAACTGCATGGAAACTATAGAGCGATTTACATTTTCCAACAAAAAGGAACATCAATATTTAATCAGCAAACCTTTGTTTGATTTATACATGCAATCAGGCTATTCAACAGGCCAATTTTGAATGCTGAATATAACATTCTGTCTCAGCTTTTCCATAAACAACTGCGCTTACTATTTCCATTGGTCCCTTTAAGAAGTGGCCTTTAGACAAAGAAAATTGTTGTCAACTAATCAGGCTTTAAAGCATTATTGTGTTTGAATGATCCATTTCTGTTTACGAATGAAGACGGTTGGTTTATCAAGCTCCTTAAGTAATACAGACCTATAAGGACCCTGAAAACAAGGAACTGGGATGTCTTCAAGTCTATATGTGCAGTTATAGCCCAAGTCAGAGTGACATATGAAAGAGCTTCTCTGAAATGGCAGGGTGTGTCAAAACATACAGAGTGGTAGACTGTTAAATATCCTCCTCTATTTTGGGATATGAATATTTTAAAATGAGTAACTGGAGAACAATTGGCTCTGCTATTTTGTTTTTCATTCTAGCAACTGAAGAGACAGGCTGGACCCAAATGCTATCTAATCAGCTTCAGTCAGTGGCCTATCCTTTACACTGTGGCTGGTAACTTGAAGCCTGAGGGCTTTCATATTCATTCACCAGCATCTGAACTATATGGCAGATCCCTTGCCGTGAAAGACCCATGCAAGTAACTGGAAACCCCCATGTGGCACAGAAACTCTAATCTTGCCAGAACAGTCAACTGGGAGAAGAAACCTTTTCAACTGGCAGGACTATGCGTAAATGACCGCCACTTTCTAAAGTCATATGCTGGAAAGAATGGGATTACACTGAACAATGTAGTTGTCTCGATCAATTGGCTGTGCATGCGTCGGACAGACAGGGAAATGGTTTGGAGGCCGTGGGTGCTCTTAAAATTAATGCGTGGATGATACAAAAATATTTTTCTTCACAGAGAGCAAGTATTTAAGCGACCTGTACGCTCTATAGGCCTATCACCACATCCAAACGACTCTGCCACGTTTAGTTAGTATGCACGGTTTTCCATGCGGTGCCTTGCTGCACTGTTTCGGAAGGCCCACGGACGTCGCGGACTCAGGCTCGTCGCCGGTGACTGAGGACAAGGAAGGTGAGGATGACAGAGCAGTGGCAACCGTCATTGTGCTACCAGAATCAAAGGAAAACCCTGCTTCAAAGGAACAACATGCGGCAAACTGCAGCCCCAAACTAGTCAAGCGTGTGCTTAATGGCACAAACTCGAACGGCTTCCGAGGGGACAATGCCAGCAGTGACGGATCCTCGCATATTTCCATCATCTGCCACTGCGAAGATGATTTCCAGGACGGGATTCCTGACCTGGCCAACCGTTTCTCACACATTCCCCGACCATCCATTATTAAACAACCAAAGGTATGTGACTTGCATTATAAGTAAGGTACTATGAATAAATGGCATTCTGACGAAGATAAACACAATGCCAAGCCGTGTCTATAAAGTCATATTTTTACTCCAGTAGACAAACCCATTCCATTTTCTAAAAATTTCTGAGGAGAAACGTATGACCACTACAGCATTTTGATCTTGGCTGATCAGTTGTTTGTGAGAATAATGGCTGCAGCCTAATGTATAAAATCATATAGGCAGTTGCTACGGGTACGGCAGTTTTCCAATGCATTTTTACAATGTTTAGAGGTACGACAGTCCCCATTTCAAACCCTGCCCTGACCCTAACCCTAACCCTAACCCTGACCCCTAACCTAATCCCTAACCCTTCCCCTAACCATAATCCCTAATCCTTATCCTAATTCCTTCAAATCGACTGCCATACCAAGAAAAACTGCCGTATCTGTAGACACTGCGAATCATATAAGGGTCATTAATATTTTGAGGTTTTAAAAAAAATATTTGTTGCCATAGAATTATTTTGTGCATGTGTGAAAAAGTTTAGTACTCAGATGTAATTTGCACGAGACAGAAGTTTTGTAGCTGTAGAGGTATTTGTGCATCTGTGAAAAAGATTTGTTCATGCATTTCCACATGTGAAAAAAAAGTTTTGTCGCTGTAGAAATATTTTATGCATGTTATAAAACCTTTTGTGCACTGAAATATAATTTACATGTGTAAAAAGTTTTGTAGCTGTAGAAATATTTTGTTTATGTGTAATAAATATTTGTGCGGGAATATTTCAGCAGTGAGGTTTCACAAAGTCTGAGAATTGGACACAAATATATGGGAATGCAAGATTGAGGTTAAGAAGCAGGGCTGGCCTGGGACAAAAAAACGGCACTGGCATTTTCGGCCATGGTGGCCCAGCCTGATTGTGACGTGACGGCCCGCCATACACGCACACTTTGCTGTTACTGAAAGTTAAAATTAAGCTCAGTCGTAGACTACATGCCCTGGAACTCTGCGCAGAAAGGCCCCAGGCAGGAATCGAACCCACAACCTTCTTGCTGTGTGGTGGTAGTGCTAATCCCTGCACCACCATGACAAAAAAGAAGTTATTATTCTTCTTCTTATTATTATTATTATTTATTATTATTATTATTAATAATAATAATAATATATAATGTGAAAAAGAAATGTGACTTTGGGGCCATTTATAATTTTTCAATAAGACCATTGCACTATTTGGATTGATTCATACATAACCTTTTAAAATAACGTTAAATATCTTACAGACTCAACAGGCCATAGAATAGCTCACTAGCTTCAGAACCACAGTGCTCGCTGGTGGCAAGTTTACTGGCAGGTGATTCTTAACGTCAAGACAGGGTTTTAAATAGGAAAATTTTAATGCAGTGTCTAGAGATACGGCAGTTTTCTGTGTACGGCAGTCGATTTGAAGGGATTAGGATAAGGATTAGGGATTCTGGTTAGGGGAAGGGTTAGGTTAGGGGTCAGGGTTAGGGTTAGGGTCAGGGTTAGGTTAGGGCAGGGTTTGAAATTGGGACTGCCATACCTCTCTACATCGAAATGCATTGGATAACTGCCGTATCCGTAGCAACTGCCAAATTTCAAAGTCTTCCTTGCTGTATTCCAGGACAAATTTTATTTGCCACCGTAAAACAACTAATCAATCTGCATCAAATAGTAGGTTATTAACAACTGGTCAATCAGTGGGGGCCTTTTGTAAGCTCAAGCAAATTTTAACCGAATACATACTTGCGATAGCCTATTAATTTAACGTCAGTCTTACCGCTTTCCGTGTCCCCCTCCAAATGAAAACTGCTTGCTACATGAGGATCATCGTAGCCAAACAGCTGGTCAAATTTTTTAGCGTTTGAAAGCCTGAGGCTTCAATGTCTGTTTACTTATTCTCGAAGCTTTTCCGCCTCTCCACTGCTTTCTGACAGAAATGCATTTTTAGACTGTTAACGCAACTGGGGACAAGCAAGGCCATTGGTCAAACTAATTTCCCAGCTAGCCTGCCTTCTTAAACTTTTAGGACGAAAACAACAACATTAAATAAACTGTACATGGCTTAAGCCTTTGCATCTTTTTTTTTGTTATCTGCAAGAATACAGTTTTTTCGGTAATTCCTATATCATAAAACAAATATCTAAATAGATACTGAAAAATGGCCAAGATGCAAGATAACCGGAATAGTGAAGTAGAAGAGTAAAAAGTGTGTCAGTTCCATGGTACAATGTGGAAGATATCAGGGAGAGTTCATACTATAAACTACTGCAGAACTTAGCATGCACTAATTCCACAGTGAAATAGCTAAGTTCAACCGGCTGTTTGCTCGCCGTAATGTGGGCCGCTAGCTGTACGCAGTCATCCAATTTTTCAAGTGATGAAAAACTCAGGGAAAGCTCTTGAAGTAACATAGAGTAAGAAGATATATACATGAATTTAATTAAATATATTTCATCTCTATTTGATATTCCACTACGAAGTAGCTAGAATCATACTGCTGTTTGCTCGCTTTAATGTGGGCCAGTGACTACCAACGTGCCGCACGCAATCGCGTTTTTCTTCTCCTGAGGAGGGAAGGCTCAAAGATTTCATTGGGTCAGCCCTTTGCCAGTGAAGAAAATGAACCAATGGGCCGCTTTCCGTGTTTTAAAGGCCAGTGTGGTCGTTCAAAATTATCGATGTTATTACAATTTTATAAACTATGATTTCATAGGCCCAAAATGTGCGTCAGCCCACCGGGCATTGCCCGGTAAGCCAGAATATCAGTCCAGCCTTGTTAAGAAGCTCTCAAATTATAAATTACTAGTGCAAATTTTGATTTAAATCTGACCCCTGAGACTCTTTAGTCAGTCAGCATGTTGCCCTCTGACGAGCCTATCAGCATGTTGCCCACTAATAATCCAATCAGAGGAAGTCAAATTGTTCAATCAGGGGGCAAAGGGTTCTAGGGAGTGTAAGGGAGAAAACTAGCCTTGCTGGTACCATCTTGTCTTTTTGGACTGCCAGCTGAAACAACAAAAATGTGAGATTATAAGATTCCATTCCGCAAAAACCATGCATGGCACTGGAGCAGCCTGTTGAGGGTTATATTGCTGGGAGTGATTGTAGCCTGCCTTCTCTTCCTTTAGTAAGCAAAGTTACTCTCAAGTCTGTAATTTTGTGAATGAAGAATACAGTAAGGCCAGGATCCTCTTCGTGGCACTGGCAGGTTGTGCCACCGCTGTGCAGTCACTGGCACCAGCATGATTACCAGAACTGAAACTGTTGTTGGAGAGGGCTACTCAATGTTTTCTCTAACATGGTGAATTGCACGTGGACAATGGTCTGAGTTTCTTAGCTATATATGATTACAAAAGTGAGTTAATTGGCTCATTTAAATTAGACATGTTACATGTTAGCTTGTACTTGCCATAAGGAAGTAGAAGTAAATGGTAGCTACCCATACTTGTTGCCTAAATTTCAAAGGCAATAACAGTGAGCAAGCCATCCAATAATTTTAAATGGTTGTGCTCTACACTATATAATGGATGATAATGCTGCTTAAATTGAATACGTACAATTAAAACGTGTTTTAACATGCAATGTTTGCATTAACTCCATAGGTGTCTTGCTGAAAATGCCTTTTTAATGTTACATACCGAATTGTGTGCAACTGAGTGAGTGTAAAGGTGTAAAGTAGAAGCAACATGTATTATAGGTCTACTCTAAATGCACAGTGTTATGTATGAGTATTTTGTGTACAGCACTGTATATCATTTGTAAATGGAGATTTGTTAGACACTATTTAAATGGCCATTATGACTGGTCAGCGATTTGTTTATTTTGGTTATCATTTAGCATCCTCTAGTGGTATGTCTGTAGAAAAACATGATCTGATGCAATACCACTTCTTTGTGATGAAATAGACTAGTGCTTTCTAGAAGCTTCTGGCTTCTTCTTGCCTGGAGGGGGAGGGATCACCCAGGAATCCTGTAGATCTTTCCAGAATGTTGCTAGTCTATATAAATGCTGTGATTTTGGTCAGTGGAGGCAGAGTTTTTGTTTTGGCAACAGAGTTACATAGTGGCATTAGAGTGTTATTATAAGATTAAACAGTGGATTATTTGTAGAAGTTTTTTTTTTATCAGTGAAGAATAAATTTGTTTAAGTTGTCATTGCTGGTTTTCTTTGTTGTGATTTTCAAGTCATAACAATAGAAATGAATGATAGACCATATGGCCTCTTTAAATTGACAGAAAGAAACATTTTGTCATTGTTCGGCATTTTCATTTACGGGCGTTGACATCACAAAGTGAGTCAAGGAATGAGCCAGTTAGCTGGCTAACTTTTGCAAACATACAATGTTATAGCCAAGAAACTAAAAACATGATGCGCTCTTGGAAAGATTTTTGTAGGCCGGGCTCTCTTGGGGAGGTTCACCTCTGTTCTAAGTTTTCTCCATTTGTACATAATGGCTCTTACCTTGATTTTCTGGATTCTCAAAATGACTTTGTAGCCCTTTCTAACCTTACAGATTTTAATTACATTGTTTCTCATCTGTCTTTGAATTTGTTTAGATCACAGCATCATGAGCTGTTTTGTGCCTACCTCACATTGCCAGGGCAGACAGTTATCATGTAATCTAACGAAATTGAACCAAATTATCAAGTGAATTTATTGAACTGAAATCAGTTCATTTGAAATGCCTTTATGCAATTTCATTGCTTCCAATGATCTTATTTCATTTAAACAAATTTAAACGATCATGAAACACATGCATTGCTTTCAACCCCCAAGTAAACAAAAGCGTAGCTAAATACGCTAGTGTTTGTTATCTGTGGCCACTGCTTCAGGTCGTCCTCCCATTCCTCGATAGTATAAGGCAGCGGTACGGCGCCGTTATCGTGTCTGAGGTGTAGAAGTTGATGTTCCCACATATTTTATTTACCGATCCCTTCAAAAAAAAAAAAAAAAGAGGATTGCCATTACCATGGTAAATGCCGGTTCATGTTTAGTGACAAGATGCAGTGGAAGTTGAGCCAAAAATGTTTGCGCAAGGTTGGAATAAGGCGGATAGAAGTCTACGAGAAAATGACCCCACTTTCCCACCTGGTTTATCATTTCAATAATGATTTTCTACATTTTTTTATGGTATCTATCGCAAGTTTCAAGTCTCCTTCGATATATCATGATGTTCATTTTTGTAAATTATGGTCCCAAATAGACTAGAATAAAGGATAAAGCCAGACATGCTTTGGGGGCGTGGCTATCCTCTGGTTCTCGGTCAGATCCACCCCTCGCTCCTCCCTGGGTCTTCAATTCACGCTCTCGGCCAATAGGAATCACATCCGGTTTCAAAATGACAAAATGGCGCTGTTCAAATTGCCAAACATCAAGGCTGTGTCCAAAATCACACACTACTCACTATACTGTATAGTGCACTATAAAGCAGGTTTGCCATTTTGTAGGGCTGTCTGAATTATTTGTAAGAATTTTTATCCCCTATATAGTGAACTCATCACATCCCACAATCCACCGCGAAATGTCGTGAACATCCGATGGTCACTAACCCAGCTATACGACCCATCATGCACTGCACACAAACCGAAAAGCTCCTACAGGCTGCGTTTAGTCACTGGAGTTTAAAAACAGGCACGAGACATTTCTTAGCTTCAGGCGCGAAAATGGTTTTTTTTTTTTCTTTTTAATGGGAAACTAAGAAGCACAGGAGACCCGTTTGTTTATACAGGATATAAACGGACATTTAGGTACAATTAAAACGAATAATGATGAGTTAGAGGACAAAAAGTAGATGACGATATTAAAAATTTAAGGCAAATTTTATTATTTAAACGATAATGGTAAACACAAACACGGTGGGAAATATAATCCGTTCGGTTATTAAAAAAATACGTCCAAATCCTTCAACTGAAGTTGAACAGGTACGATTTAATTTTGCGACAGCAATGAGGCTATTAACAGCTGCAACAAAACGAGCCAGGTAGTGTCCGAAAGCATTTCTTCCCTCTGCCAATGAGCTCACTATATAGTTACCTACATAGTGAGTCCCTTTATAGTGAGTGGGGAATAGTGAATGAGTGAGTGATTTTCAGACACAGCCCATGTCTTCCTAAATTCTATGCGGAAACCAGTGGATGACCTAACAGTTGCTTCGTCCATCTTTTTATACAGTCTATGCCCAGGTCTGAGACCAGAATACCAGAACCCTTTTACTCAACGCAACCTGCTCTGTCTTTTAAGCAACCTTGTTTTTGGCATGTGGGGTGTTTCAGTGTGCCTCTTTTGGACCTCTGAAGGAAATCAGACCATTTACTGTGCTGTAAAGCAGGTCTGACCATAAGGGTCTGACAAGGAGACAATGCTTGTCTCTTCAGCACTATTGCTCCATAATTGTGTTGCCTTTCTGGATGTTGGGTGAGTTCAGTTTGCTTTATGCAAAATTTTGCACTGTGTGTCAGGATTTCCTCACATACTGTCATCATGTTTTGTCTTGTTGATAAGTCGATGCCATGGAAGACTAGTTCATGTCATTGTGTCTGCAATACCGCGGTTTATCTGCCGTGGTGGACAAGCACAGTGACATGAAGAGGATAATTGACACTTTTTGTGATTTTTATTTTTGATGATTGAGCTTTCTTCTTTGATATTTCAATTTAAAATGGAAAGTGCTGTTGTTCCGGGATATACGTCTGTCTTCTGAGCGGTTTTCATTGAATGTAGTCATTGCATGCAGTCAGATTTAGCATCAGTGCATGCTGCTTATTTCATGCACATTCATACAATAAATTGTGGTCATTCTAACCTGGTATTCCTTTTTTCAGTACACATAGGGTTTTAAGGGTCCTACACAAATAGTTTCAGGTTCATAAATATTTTGACATCGACAAATTTATTGTTATTTTAGCTGTCCACCACAGTATATTGGATGTGTAATAAGCAAATTCAATTTACAGCATTAATTTGAGGATATTTGCATCCAAATCAGTCACAGTATATGGTGTAGGAATGACAGCACTTTGTATGTGGTCCCCCTTTTCAAGGAACCAAAACTAAGTGGACAGTTAGCTGCACATCTGCTACATGGCCAGGTGTGTATTATTCTCTAGTAAGAGTTAAAGGCTGTATCAGCGATATGACGTCACTATTGTTGACAGTTGAAACATTCTCAAAACACAACAGAGCCGCTCGCCCCTCCTCTTCAGAAGCTTGGAACATGAACGCGCTTTTCTTAAAGTGAAACTTCTGAGTAAAGCTGCTTTCACACCAGACGCGAAATGAATTTTTCGCGCGACAGATTACATTCAAAGTCAATGCAAAGCCGCGAACCACTTGGGTCTTGAAATCTCGGGGTTCGCTCGACATTGATATCACATCCTTGATACCTCGACCATACCGCACCATTGCGACAGGCATTTCTTGAGTCGCAGCAGCCATTCCACGCTCCTTCGCCAATTCTACCACGGCGAACAGGTCATTCCTCTTGCGGGGCTTGCTCAGTTCTCCAACTCTGTGCACGACGTCCCCTCCTTTCGGACAGTAGTCGTCGTTCTGCTGGTCATTTCCCCTTGCCTTCTCCACATGCGCTCGAGGGTGAATCAAATTCTTCACTCGATGAAATTGCGTCACCTTGTGGAGGTTCACATACCCCTGCAAATGCGGGGTCCCCTGGTCCTCGACTTCTTTGCCGATCACGCAAAATTTCACACAGTCCTCTTGTAATTTCATCTTCAAACTCTCTATGTCATCTTCTGTGTAGTTGTTCAGTGTAAAACACCATCTCATCCCATTGACCGCCATTGTAAAAGGTTCACAATTTGATTCTCCCTCGAGCGCATGTGGAGAAGGCAAGGGGAAATGACCAGCAGGACGAAGACGTCTGTTCAAAAGGAGGGGACATCGTGCACAGAGTTGGAGAACTGAGAAAGCCCGGCAAGAGGAATGACCTGCTCACCGCGGTGGAATTGACAAAGGAGCGTTGAATGGCTGCTATGGCTCAAGAAATGCCTGTTGCAATGGTGCGGTATGGTCGAGGTATCAAGGATGAGATATCGATGTCGAGCGAACCCCGAAATTTCAAGACCCAAGTGGTTGTGTTGGCCTGGCCTCCTGGATGTGGAAAGAGTTGGCTCGCCACAATACATTTGAAGGAAAGACTGTATGTTCCCCTTGCCTTCTCCACATGCGCTCGAGGGTGAATCAAATTCTTCACTCGATTAAATCGCGTCACCTTGTGGAGGTTCACATACCCCTGCAAATGCGGGGTCCCTTGGTCCCCGACTTCTTTGCTGATCATGCAAAATTTCACACAATCCTCTTGTAATTTCATCTTCAAACTCTCTGTCATCTTCTGTGTAGTTCTTCAGTGTAAAACACCATCTCATCCCACTAACCCTAACCCTAACCCTAACCCGCCCATACGACTCAGCATATAAAAAAGGCATGTCATGGCAAAACACCTCAGACGCTAGATGGCGTACAACGGGGGGAGAAGGCAAGGCATCCCCTCCTTTCAAACAGTCCTCTTGTAATTTCATCATCAAACTCTCTATGTCATCTTCTGTGTAGTTGTTCAGTGTAAAACACCATCTCATCCCATTGACCGCCATTGTAAAATGCAAAAGGTGAAGGGTAATACTAGACCTTCACCTCCTCTTTACGCTGACGTCATCTAAAACCTGATTGGTCAGTTCAAGTCACACCATATCAGCTCCGCCCACATGACTCAGCATATAAAAAGGGCATGTCAGGGCAAAGCACCTCAGACGCTAAGATGGCGTACAACGGGGGGAGAAGGCGAGGCTTCAGGCTCAGGAGACCTTTTTGTCGGCCAATCAGGAGAAGGAGATTCTTCAGAAAGCAAGGATACGGAAGAAGGAAAAGGTTCAACAACCTAGGCCTATATCACCTCCAGCTAATACAATTTGATCTCATAAATGTTCCAAAAGATGGACTTTCTCTGGCAACAGCATTTAACCTAAAAATGTTTATCAGCGATCAACAATGGGACTATTACAGGATAAACAAAATTGTTGTTAAAACGGTACCAGAACAAACTCCTACATTCAACAGAATGGTAGATGACAAGGCAACAAAATACCTGAACTACAAAAGGCCCATGAACTTCAGCTGGATTGACTATGACGATTCTGAAAAAACAGCATATAATTACAATCACAACTACCAAAATGCAAGACAATGGTTCGCTGACCAACAACATACAAGAATCTTCACACCAACTTGTCTAATGAATGTCAGCAACTGTCAAATTCTTCACTCGATTAAATAGCGGCATGTATTCGCATCTTTGCATTGACTTTGAAAGTAATCTGTCCCGCGAAAAATTGGTTTCGTGTCTGTTGTAAAAGCAACTTAAAGTCGAGCTGAAACGGCATTTCGAGAGTATCTAACTTCCGTATCGTGATGTATTTCCGAGCGAAACAGCATAGACAGGCGGGACATAACGTTGGGCGGAATTTGATTTGATTGTTGAAAAATGGGTGTACACCGACGGGACAGCAGTATCTGTCAGGGAGAGAGAGGCGAAGCCCATCCTATGCTCCATGTAGTTGGTGAAGCAGTCCACTGTAAAATGCCTTGCGCATAATCTGGAGCTGTCACAGATACCACTTTCCTCAAAGTGAATAAATTCTAGCCAGCGGGTCCATAGCCACGGTATTTTGGGGAAATGAAACAAAGTTTGAGGTGGCGAACACCAAAAGACACACCGACAACCATGCTAGCTAGCTAACGAATGAATCTTAGCTCTGTGCCGCTAAAAGTTTAAGATTGATTGACGGGTGGATGTCGTGATATTATTGGTTGAAATTGGTTGGTACTAGCTTACGTAAGCACAAGGCAAAGGTTGCAAAGGTTGCTAACTCGCTCCAAAGAGGAAATATCGATCTCTCTACTGTTTGATTCATTCTGACCAGCATGGTCTATGCAAGATAGCCTTACAAAAACAAAAGCTTCCCTCAATTTTGCTTGAGACAACAATTTACAATTCCCATCAAAGTGAGTTAGCACCAGCTCTACTGGCCTCAAGTAGAAACAAGGCGACCTGGGCATCAGAATTAAAACCATTCAACTCCCGGAATTCTCTCCAACGTTGGCATGCTTTCCCTATGTTTATTCGGGACTTTGCATAGCTGCGATTGCGTTCCTTTTTCCTCGACATGCACTCGTTCGAGCGTCTCTTTTTCGGTTTAGCTTCCACCATGCTTCACTCTGCCGCATTGGTAGTGCCAAGTTCCTTTTATTGCTCAGTCCCACCCACTTGTCGTGTATGAGCACGGAACTGGCGCAGAAGACCCACCCCTGCCCTCCGATTCGTTGGAATACTTTTGTTAATGTTTGGGGACGCGGGTAGGTCCCCACGAATTTGTGTATCTTTCTCAGTGTCTACCTGGCTTTAGGTGGCCTACAGAGACTGGAGTTTTTCACCGCCCACTCATGAGAGGAGCTGCTAACAGTTCGTGGGGAAAAATCTCCTGTATGTGGCAAATTATGTTTTGGCTCAGAATCGCTGATACAACCTTTAATTTATTGGCAGTTCAGATAAAAGGTGTTGAGATGATTTTAAAGTTTGCTTTCATATTTGGAATCTACAGCTCTTATCTCTCAATATGAAGTCCAATGAGCTGCAAAGATGACGATCAGCATAATGGTATTTGGAGCGTATACGCATACATACATGTGTTTTTGACTGAAACATAGCTGTCATGGTCTTTATTTAAGCATCTGAAGCGTGACTATGTTTTTTTATTGCGTTTCATGTTTTATTATTTTTCATTATGGTTTATTCATTCATAATGTTTATTCTTTTGATTTCTCTCACCTGTCACTTTCCATATGCTTTCATTTAGTTTAATTTTTCTGCACTCACCCTCCCTACTCTGTTTATCTATTAGCATACCTCATGTCCTCGTTAGTAGTCATTCCTTGTGTACGATTGATTCCTTGTGAATGATCTTTTCTGGCTTCATCAACTTACAATACCCTTAAACTCAGTGTGCCTATTGTTTGGCATTGGGACTGTAGACTGTTATTGGATTTTGATTCGGATTAACCCTCTACATTCTACCTGTGTGTTACTGAACCGGATTGTCTGAAGTGAGCATTCGTCTGAGTTCTGACCCCGCCTTCCGTCAACAACAAAGTGGGGGGTCAGCGCTACAAATGCGAAAGTCTGTGACTGAGTGACTTAGTTAATTGTTGAAGTTTCCCCATTGGCCATTACTTTTTCAAGATGAATAGCTGCAAAATGGATCAGTCGCATACTAGGTTTTGACCTAGTTTTTCTTGGAAAACAAAGCCAATGCCTAAAAATGGGGTCAACTTGAAATATTTATAATGAGGATGAGTAAGGGCCTGTGAGTGGGCAGATTTTCATAATTGGGCTCAGAGAATAAGCCTTGTGGCCAGTCCTCAGGAGCCTGGAGATGAGCATGAAGGAACACAGACTCCAAACCCTCAAGGATGGCACCTCTTCCTTAGATTGGAGTCAGGCAAAATGGATTTCAGTAAAAGGAGAAAGCTTTTTCAGCAAGCACCTTGGTCAGACAACTGCACTCACAAACAAAGACATGCACACAGGAAGGCATGAACGCACTCAAACACATAACTCTTAATCGCCCGCCTTTTCTATACTCATAAACAGTCAGAGATTATTTTCATTTGTGGCTTGTTGCCAAAATCCCATTGTTAAGGATTTAATACAAAAAGGCATGGAAGGTGTTTCTATTTTATGTCCATCTGATAGACATATTTACCACCACACCCTGTACTTGGATATTGGATGCTACAGGAATGGAACAACAAATAAATTTGAATCAGATCCAATTGTTGCATCTGTGCAAAACACCCCATAGGCTGCCAGGAGAAGAAGGTTTGTTTTGCTTGTCTCCTGATTATTCTACATGCAGTAATAATCACTCCAGCTACGGGAAATATGATTTGACTGTAAGGAATTCTCACTGCTGAACGCAGGGCAATCCGAACAAAGGTACTTGGACAAGTCATTCTCTGAGCAGACAATTAATTTGATCATTTTGATAATGTAAGTACATTGTGTTCCTGCTGTACAAACATTATGTATAATTGATTATGTGTGGTTCAGAGGCTCTTGAATTAGCTTGAAATCATATTATTGCCAAATACAATGACATTAGGGAAATGGAACCATTTATTGCTCAGCCTGAGCTGAAGCCCAGGTCTTTTTATTCTCTCTTTCTGTTGTGGTTAGACTTTACCATCAGTAATATCTCACCATAGCTTTCATGTATTCTGGAGCTGTAGGCCTGAGTGTAGATGAGGATGGAGCCCTTGAAGAACTGATGAAGAAAGGAGTTCAGGTTTCTCTGGACCAAGTCTAATGGATTAAATCAAGAGTGACACTCAAATCTAAACTTGCATAGACACTCAGCTATATTGTGATTAAAATTCTTCATGATGTTCACAACTCTTTATTATCTTATGTTGTGGCGCTTAAATCGTAGTGTAAATGGGCGCTCAGCTCTGTTGTGATTTATGAATCTCTATGATATCTTAACCATAATCAAACTGTTTTTCTGGAAGTTGGGGGCGGGACTTTGACAAGCGATCTCGCTTCTCCCGCGACCCTTTCAGTTATGATACATGTTGTATTGAAATTGTCATGAAATGAGTATAAAATCATGCCGAAATAAAAACAAAACAAAAAAAAAGAACCAAAATTGTCTGTGGGTTGTCTTTTTGTGTAACATTGCCTGTTTTGTTCATGTGCGCTGCACCACTTTGTTAGAAATAACACTCTATTAACTAAAGAAATGGCATAGTTTCAAAGTACTTGCTATATTAGACAATATTTCATGTCCAGTCTTTGTCTTTTAACCATAAATGACTGTTGGCTGTTGGCAATGGAAGAATAAGAACAGTACTGGCAGATTTCTGGGTGGATGCTGAAGTACTCAATGAAGAGACCACCGGTTGAGAAGATAAAAATGGCTCATTGCATTAGTGTAGAAGAGTTCTGTGTTTATATTCTTGTGCACTTTATATGGGAGAGTTCTGCAAAAGAGCAGTATCACCATTGCTGCTTGAAGCAGCCAAATGTACTGCAACCTGGCAAAATCACAGCCCTCAATCGTTATCACCGAGTAAGATTTCAATGTAGCAGGAACCACTGAAATATGCATGGGATTTCAAGGCTACAGCTCCTGCCCCAACAACTGTTTCTCAAATACTCTTTTTGAAAAGTATGAAGTGAGCTATTTGGGAGATTTTACTATCAGTAAAATTGTACGCATTAATTTAAAAGACCTCTGCAGTCTTGGGTTTTGTAACCTCAGAGGCAGGCAGTTTGGAGCTGAATAATTCAACCCCTGGCAATAGTGCTCTCTCTGCAGGAGAGCAGCTGTGACACCCTCACCAGTTGAATCCCCACCCTCCACGTGCGCACACAGAGAGAGAGAGAGAGAGAGAGATCCATGTGTTGAAGACCTAAATCTACAAATTTATTGCATTTGCATGGACCGTTATCATTGCGGCACCTACATTGTCCACTAGATGTCGCTATTAGGATGTCGCTATTGCTCCAGTGGCAGTGCTCATAATAATTGTGATAAATTTGCGTATTTAATTTTCCTGACAAGAAAAAAATAACCATCACAATATTCAATGAGGACAATCTATTAAGTTTACAGAAATAATTTGAGAAGTTCAGCTTCATAATTCATGTCACACATAGCACAATTGTATAGTGCAGTTAAATATTCAAACTGTGGAGGGGGTTCAGAAGCTTAATGAGGGGTGTTGGGCTGTTGTTTTGGGTTCCACGTACCTTAATTAGTAGTACTGCTAAAGCTGGACTGAATCTGAGTCATAATTTTAAAGTAATTTAGAGTTTAAAAAACATCTGCAGTCAAATAGCTGATGTAAATTAACTATTATTTATCAAACCAATAAATTTTTTTTTGTCAAAAAAAGTTTAAAAAACAGTTCTCTCATGAGTGTACACCATTGGAGCTTCAGCAACATCTGACATGGTGGGTGCCAAAAGCTTGTTTCATCAGGTGACTTGACTGAGAAAGTGTGGTTTCTTAAATTTGCTTAGTTTTGCTGTAAAATATGATTTGTCTTTATGCTTTTGTTATGAAAAAATTCATTGATCTTGTTTGTGCTCTCTGATTTGATATATTTTGCTCATAAGATTCCTTCATGAATTTTTCATCTGCATGAAATCAATAAACATGTTGCATGGACTGATGGAATGATGGAAACAATAAAGCTCTTGTAAAAATGAAGTAAAGAGAACCTCTGGAATAAAACTGAGAGATGCAATGGTTCATCGTTGTCACCAGTGTTGTTCATCATTGAGAATAGCAGCAGCAAAGCTTGTCTTATTCAGTGCCAGCTTGAGGTCATTTACCAGTGCACAACAATTACAATGGCAAAAAACAGCGAAAACATTTTTTGTAAAAGAATAACATATATGACGTTTGGCTCCTTTGAAACAAAGTTGCTTGCTGTTTGTGGAATTTTATCAGACAAGAGCTGACTAAGAGGGGACTGAGCAGCTGAACTACGCATTGTTGTCACATGGTGAAAGAAAATGATTAGCTTGGTTAAGGAGAGCTTGCTGTTAGGGAATGGAGGTGAATCAAGCAAAAGTGCATGGCACAATGGAGGTGAGGTGTAGCTGAGTTGACCTAACTAAACAGCATGCTGTGGATCTGCTTGAATGAGACTAAAATGGGGGGTGGGCGGTCAAGTTGCAGACTTGTAACTAACTCTGGAAGGGTGACCCGAGGAGGGCTGGAGGTCAGCGATTTAATTGTCGCTTTGCAATGGACACCAGTGCCTGGCTTACCATGACTGAATGCGTACTGTGATAGAATTTATAGGAACCACTGAGTTTATGTGCCGGATGGACAGGTCTTTTTGGCTGTCTGGCTCAGTACCCGACTGTGTACTTTTGACTTGGGTGGTTTGAATCACACGTGCCGTGGTTTGCATGAAGGCCAAAAAGACAAAAAAGATCCACACACCAAAAAGCGCTCCCATAGAAAAGTTTTAATAGCGGTAACGTTTCAAGCCCGTAGGCTCTTCTTCAGACTCACACAATAAAAAGGATATCCACGTCAGTGACCAATCAGTGTAATTAACGGCTGCACAAATGACATCACAATATTGCAACAAATATAAAAAAAGAAGCATAAAATTAAGTATATAGAGGAAGACCTCAAGCATGTACATGCATAAAATACATACATATGAAAGATATCCCAATTAGAATTAAATTTAATTAAAAAAAAAGAGTGTTCTAAATGTAGGTATATCATATTGTATATGCACTTGTAGATTGTGAGCTGTTGTGTATGGAGGGGGGATATCTTTCATATATATGTATTTTATGCGTGTGTACATGCTTGAGGTCTTCCTCTATATACTTAATTTTGCACAAAAATCTTCTTTTTATATTTGATTGCAATATTGTGATGTCTTTGATTACTTTGTGCAGCCGTTGTTAATTACACTGATCGCTGTGGCACTGACGTGGATATTTAAGAGGATATCCTCATTTGTATTGTGAGAGTCTGAAGAAGAGCCTGCGGGCTCGAAACGTTACCGCAATTAAAACTTTTCTATGGGAGCGCTTTTTGGTTTGCGGATCTTTTTTGTCTTTTTGTATTTCTCTTTTGGATCCAGCACCCTATACCAAGAGGTTTTTTGGGATGTGCATATCATACTATGTTCTTTTTCAGTTTTGCATGAAGGCCCCCAGTGATGTATAGCAGTGAATTTTTGGCTGGGAGTAAGTTGGGGCGATGCATCATAGCATATTGGACACAGTCTATCCTTATGGGCTTCTGCACTGGTAAAAAATTAAATTCCACTGTTTTTGGGCACCCTGGCCTGGAGTATTAGATCAAAAATCCATTTTTCATCGAAATGCCATATGGATTTGCTCCTGTATGTAATTACAGCTCCATAGGATTAACAGAAATAATACCTTATATCTTGCAGAAGATGTCTTTTGAGTATGATCATCAAGGATGGAGTTTCATGTCCCAAACCCAGTTCCCCTTACTGTAAAATTTGTAAAAGAACGGTATTTCCGGCCACACACTTTCTCAATGGTTGGTTTTCTCAAAAACAACTTAAGAGGTGTTTTATGCAGGAGAATTATGATCCAGGAAATGCATACTGTCACGGTCACTAATACATAAAGAAATCATGTATGTACAACTCAGTACACAATGGTGCATGTTCATTCATGACTCATTAATGCAGACAACTTGGTTGGTTTGTTTAAAAGGCAGGAGAGGATGTCAGGCTGAGGTGCACTCTCATTGAAAGTATCATGTCACAGCAGTCTGGAATCATGTAAGTCGCGCTCTCTTTCGAAAAAAGATCCTCTTTAACTGTGTGTGTCCTGTGAAACAGATAAGGGTCAGATGAAAATAAAGACAAGCAGGTGGAGAAGTAAAGTGTACCTAATAGTTGTCTAGTTATCCTTGCACTTTCTATATGTGGTTGCTTAGAAACCTCAGGCAGTCCAGTCTGCGGTGTTATGATAGAGGAACAGTTTTAATGGGCTTTAACGTGCTCCACGGCTCACTGTTTGAATGTAAGAACATACAAATTAAAGCTGACAGACACTACATCCATATGGAGCAAACCTTTTTAGGTATAATGGCAGCTTTAAATTTCTTTTGCAGTGTCCAAGCACAGAATGCAAGTTTTGGTACGTGTCCCTTAAATTGGAAATCATCTATTGGCTTGACTGAACTCATGAGACTTTTCTATTTTTTCTGTCTTACTGAGTTCAACACAAATAAGGGATCTCAGAATTATTGACCAAATGAAAATGAATGAAGGGGAAAGTGAACAGAAAATCTAATAATGGATTGCTTTTCTGAGCAATGGCAGTATAAGTGAAAACAGGATGGGTTTTACTGATATGGGCAAGTTATTTGATTAGCGGGAGTCAGGACTCCTGCAGTTGAGTGTAATTTT
The DNA here is from genome assembly GCA_029692085.1 of Gymnothorax javanicus. Lineage (NCBI taxonomy): Eukaryota > Metazoa > Chordata > Actinopteri > Anguilliformes > Muraenidae > Gymnothorax > Gymnothorax javanicus. The sequence continues at coordinate 37,141,150 of CM056201.1, forward strand.
CTAGAGATAGGTTTGCTCCCTATTTTTAACAACCCTTTCACAGATATATTCATAATACTTAAAATGTCCATTCAAACACAATCGGAAACTCTCGGATTTCAGGCCTATTGCAGCTTTATAATGCTCTTTTCTAAAAAAATTTAGATATACAGGAATAACCTAGCAGCACAGGAGTGTGAGAGTTGTGTGCAATGCTAAAATTCCCTAATATTGTGCTACTTACAATATAACTGAGACTTTTCAGAGGCCTGAGTCGCAGAATTCAGACTCAAACGTGTATTGAACCCACCAACCTGGATCTGATAACAATTGAAATATAGTGTAACAGTTAGATGAACAGTACATGAGGAGTTATGAGGAGAGGATAAACTATTAATCTCCTCTCAGTGAAAACCTCAGGACCAATATTCATTATTACTCTAGGAGTGAAAAAAATGCTCCGCTTTAGTTAAATAAAAAAAGGAAGCAATGCAGGATGTGTTTTGGGAGTTTAATTTTGGTCTCTACCCTTCATAAGGATATATTTTTAAGTGTTCATAGCTTTGGTTTTCCTTCTGCTTCATTTTGGTGCTAGATTTGTTCAGGTTTTGTATATCTCCACCAGTGTAATGCAGCGTAGGGTGAGCCAACAAAAAAAAGGTAGTATTCTGTCACACAAGCTGTGAGATTCAGTTTTCAACAGACTGCATGTTCAAAACTGCCACACAACAGAGTTATCACTGTCTTCACTTCTTAGAGATATCTAACCATAATGACTGTCAGCATCTCATTTATTTGAAATCATTATACTGAAAAAGCTTACATACAGTATATGATTCCTAACTTTCCTTACTGAGTATATCACAGATTTAAGCTGTCATTCTTATTATAGTTCATTGCCCCTGGAAGTCACTAATATTCTTATTTTGAAGCTGAAGATATAGAAACAAGCAATGAATATGTGGACCACAATAAGCAAATGTGCAAAACAGATAAAAATCAAGCATGCTATGTCATCAGGAGCTCATGATCACACCATTAATCCATTGCATTCCCTCAATCTGACTTCCACTTCTGCACTTCAGGAATAATACTGTGCAGATTATTGTCACAATGAGGGATATTGCAGCTTTTACTTTTTTATAATTATTTTTTGTTATAATTTATTTTGTAAAATTATGCTATGATGTCTGATGTTTTTCTAAGTCAAATTTCTCATTTGGGTTGTCATCTTGTGGCATTAAAGGATTTAATTTCAATCTTGAAAGTGTAATACAGTTAGATGAAGTACTCATGCTGAAAAAAATTCTGCCAGTTTAAAAGGAAGTGAAGGTACTTCCTGTTTGTCTCAACATTATGTGTTCTCATGTGAACTCAAACATTGTTCTGCAAAACTGTTTTTTTGTTGAATATTATCTGCTAACATATGTATGTACCTTTTCTGCACTTCTGCCTTTTGTTCATAGTTCTTATTCCAGGAACACCTAGTTTAGAAAAAAAATAATTAACTGAATTTAGACAAGTGTCTGTTACTGCCTCGCTATTATCCCCTGCTGAGAACATGATGTGAAGCAGGGGAAATTGCATTGGAGCTTCTCTGTCCATCTGTCCATCCATGCATCCGTCCTGTCCGTCCGGATAACTAGGGACATGTTTTATCAGGGACTGCTTCTCCGAGATTAATCAAATTTTGGTTGTGTTGTTATGACCTTCATTGGGTTCGAAAACAGGATCCCGTGGTGGCGGGGGATATTGACGACACTGTCTTCTTGTTTCATCTACAAGTGAGCAGATAAAATGTCAAGAGTGAAATTCCAGTGTTGCATTTGCACTTGGATTTTATTGCTGTAAACACTAAATATGAAGGTCAAAGTGCTGTCACCACTGAGTGACGTACAAGTGAACAGATCAACAGTTGCGGGTTGTTGTAAAATTTTGTATTTGGCATTTGTTTCTCTAAAGCTATATTGCGTAACTTCTGTCGCCCCCTAGAGGAATTTTGCGTTATTAGAACAATACAGCCGGCACTTCCATATGACGTATGCCCATGTTATCGATTCGCTAGCTCCACATAAGCAACTGTTCACGCTAACGGAACTTACGGTCTGTAAAACCTGTATTATGTTCATAACATAACCGGAGCTCTCTCTTGCTGTCGCATACTACCCATAACGCGCCCTTTTTCCGCAAGCAAACCATTACCACGGGCAATTTCCGAAAAGACTGGAGCATTCGCCCCTTCGTCATATACCAGCGCAGAAGCTGTTCGTTACTCCACGCTAATGACACACCACAGTTCTGCACACGGACCAGCAAGTCCTTATAGTACACACCTAAGCAGTCCATAAGTTGTTGGTCCACTCCTCACTGTCCATGTTTCCCTCTAAACTCAGCCCCACCGGATTTCTATGGTCTCCGGTCTACACTTGGGTATGTCGACCCGTTCTAAATAATGTGTCTATATGGGGTGGATTCTAGCTTTCCCTGAAGCCTATAGAGTAGAAACATCGCTATACTCACCACAGCAGCCATAGGCAGATAGCAAATTCGACCCACTTGAATCAGAAGGATGCAGCACCGGATCACACCGCTGGAGGCCCATGACGACTGACGACAGTGTTCGCACTGTTATAATGCTTGTGTTATTTTGGTTAGTAGGGCCATTCTCAGTCACGTGTGTGACCAAAAATGTAACAAATAGTAGAAAAAATCTCCTCCAATTACAAAAGCATTGGAGGTTCATGATTAATGGACCTTGTATAAGAGTACTACTTATCCAAGTCTATCAAGTAAAAATGTTATTTGTTACATTAACTTTAACTACTTAAGGTCAGAGGTCAAATACGACTGGTCACGTGTAGGACTTCACACGGAAACAGGTTTTTCATAACTCAATTTGACTTCAAAAACTCTGTGAAGTTGAAAAATCTAGAATTTTCATAGTTTTGGGGTATGGAGAATAGCAAGGAATAAATTTGATACCTTTCATTAATTTTCAAAGTATTTCTTTATTTGATGACATCTGGTCATGTGTGTGACATTTTGGTTCACTTCTCAGAGAATGGCCCAGTATCATGGTGGTAGTTTATCATAATGATACATGACCGTAGCCGCAACAGTTGATGGAGATTGAAAACAGAATACTTTCACCCTTGCGTTTTTGGCCGATTATGCTGTCCGCTGCCTATACCACAAAAATTTATTTTTCTCATAGCTTGATCTGCCAGACTTTCACACTGCATCCTCCACTTTGAAATATCGCAGCCGCAGTTTCTTTAGTTTGTCCCGGCACTGTTCTACTGTTCTGTGGTAACTACGCAAATGCAAGTACTCACAAATTATTCCATAAATCTCTGAGTCCGTAATATTTAACCAATTTAGTTTTTCGACATAAAGTCCAACGTCATTCGAATTAAAGTGAGTTGTGAACTCAGAAGGCTTGAAATCTGCGGCGCTGGTCTTAACAAAACAAGTCACGTGGGGTCCGGAGCTCTCTTGCTAGGAGACTCTCCACTCTACCTCCCCCTCCCTTCTTGTTTTGAATGTATAATGCCGCATACCAAACTGGAGCTATTCTCTATCATGAAGATATGATGTAATGTCACCACAGCTCTGTATAGCAACAATTAAATGAATCTAATTCATTCATAATCATTCAAAACAAATGTCATTGATGGTTAGGCTTTAGGTAAGTGCTCTTCTAATGGTCTTGTGTACAGAAAACAGCAACAAAATATTGAATTTATGCAAGTTCATGGTAGAAGACCAAATGTGCCAACAGGAGAGTAATGAAGAGTGGAGATTCCTTGAGCATATGTGACATCACGCATTGCCTTTCCGGGAGGCAAAATGGCAGCTCAGTAGTGGCCTTCGGACTGCCACACAAAAACGCTCACAACTTTTTCATAAATGGTCAAGTATGCCTGAAATTTTTCTCATGGGCTCTCAATGTTATAAGCTATCAACCTATGCATATACTTAAATTCTGTTGTCTATTCCTTGAAGGCCAAAATGCTGTCTCTGTCTGTGAAGCAAAGCATAATTAGGCTGAAAAGTCAAAACAAAATTATTTAAGAAATGGTAAAAATCAACTGTTTGGTGTATTCTTAAAAAGACAGTTGACACAGGTAGACTCAAGAATGCTAAGAACTAAGAAGCTGAAAAGGCCAACAGTTTTTTTGCCTAAAAAGACCTGTACAGTTCTGGAACATCATCTAATGAACAGATGAGAGGAACATCAACTTGTACCATAATGAGGGTAATAGAACAGTACGAATAGGGGAAGGAACTGCTCAAGTTCCTGAGCATGCCACCTCATCTGTGAAACATGATGGAGGAACTGCTATGTTGATGGAACTGGTTGTGTTTATTGATGATGTGATTGCTGACAAAATGGATGAATTATGCATTGTTAAAGATTACTTCCTCTGCCCTGATTTACAAACCCCAATTCCAGTGAAGTTGGGACGTTGAGTAAAAAGTGAATAAAAACAGAATACTATGATTTGCAAATCTTTTTTGACCGATATTCAATTGAGCACACTCCAAAGACAAGATATTTAACATTCAAACTGAAAAACTTTAATGGTTTTTTTTTTTTGGAAATATTCACTTATTTTGGATTTGATGCCTGCAACACATTCCAAAAAATCTGGGACAGGGGCAATAAAAGACTGGGAAAGTTGAGGAATGCTCAAAAAAAAACCTGTTTGGTACATTCCACAGGTGAACAGGTTAATTGGAAACAGGTGAGTGTTATGATTAGGTATAAAAGGAGCATCACCGAAAGGCTCAGTCGTTCACAAGCAAGGATGGGGCGAGGTTCACCACTTTGTGAAGAACTACGTGAGCAAATAGTCCAACAGTTTAAGAACAACGTTTCTTAGCGTGCAATTGCAAGGAATTTAGGGATTTCATCATCTACAGTGCATAATATCATCAAAAGATTCAGAGAATCCGGAGAAATCTCTATACATAAGTGGCATGGCTGAAAACCAACATTGAATGCTCATGACCGTCAGTCCCTCAGGCGGCACTGCATAAAAAATCGACATTATTCTCTAAAGGATATTATCATGTGGGCTCAGGAACACTTCAGAAAACCATTGTCAGTTAACACAGTTTGTCGCTACATCTAAAAGACCAAGTTAAAACTCTACCATGCAAAGCGAAAACCATATATCAACTTCTCTGGGCGAGCTCATCAGGATGGGCTCCGAAAAGTGTGTGCGGTGGTCTGAGGAGTCCACATTTCAAATTGTTTTTGGAAATCATGGACGTCGTGTCCTCCGGGCAAAAGAGGAAAAGGACCATCCAGATTGTTACCAGCGCAAATCCAAAAGCCAGCATCTGTGATAGTATGGGGATGTATTAGTGCCCATCAGTGAAGACACCATTAATGCTGAAAGGTACATACAGGTTTTGGAGCAACATATGCTGCCATCCAAGCAACGTCTTTTTCAGGGACGTCCCTACTAATTTCAGCTAGATAATTCCAAGCCACATTCTGCACGTTACAACAGCGAGGTTTCATAGTAAAAGAGTGTGGGTAATAGACTGGCCTGCCTGCGGTCCAGACCTGTCTCTCATTGAAAATGTGTGGCGGATTATGAAGCGCAAAATACGACAATGGAGACCCCGGACTGTTGAGCAACTGAAGTCCTACATCAAGCAAGAATGAGAAAGAATTCCACCCACAAAGCTTCTACAATTAGTGTCCTCAGTTCCCAAACGCTTACTGAGTGTTGTTAAAAGGAAAGGTGATGTAACACAGTGGTAAACGTGCCCCTATCCCAGCTTTTTTGGAACTTGTTGCAGGCATCAAATTCAAAATGAGTTAATATTTCCAAAAAAAAAAAAACAATAAAGTTTATCATTTTGAACATTAAATATTTATATCCCCGAAATACGAGTTTCGGGGATATCATGGTTTCGCCCCACCTGCCGCCACCGCTGCATCCGCCATTGTGTCCGCAGATTTTAGCCGTTAGCGCGATAACTCACAAAATGCTTTACAGTGGCTTTTCATTTTTAGCATATGGGTAGATATGGTAGAGAGGATGCACTGGTTAGATTTTGGGCAAGTATGCACTCCTAGGTTTGCCACCAGGTGGCGCTATATATTGAAATAATCAGTTTTTTAACCATATCTCTAGAACAATTACTTACATAGACCTCAAATTTGCATCATATTGTAGGTCTAGTAAAGGGAAATCTAATAAAGGGGGCTTCGAGGATTTGGGAATTTCCAGGATATATCCCTTGCTGTCGGCCGCCGACAGCGTAGGCCTAGTTTGTCTTTGTAGTGTATTCAGGTGGATATAGGTCGAAAAGGATTTGTAAATCTTTGCATTGTATTTTTATTCACATTTTACACAACGTCCTATCTTCATTGGAGTTGGGGTTTGTACTTAATTCAGCCACTAAAGCTGGGGGCTATGTTTAAAATGGTTTTGTCTCCTTTGCAGTTCGGTCAATTTAAAAAAAAAATAAAACCCTCGACTCAAAGCTGAAAATGCATACTGTCAGCGTATTGCGACCTCAGTGCTGTCGCGTTATATCTCCATATTACTGGTTTTGATTAATAAGTGTCCAATATTCAACATGATGGAATTTGTCTCTGCTTCATCAACCACATCTAATATTTGGCAGTTTACTGTGAATGTGTCAATACTTCACTATGAACATTCAACTTTGGTGAAACTGATTGAGAAGTTTTTAAGGGCAATGAAAATGGTCACTTGGAGATAGCACTCTCTGAAACTTTCGAGGACTTTGTTTTGTGCTATTTCGTCCAATGTCCAAGGAGTGCACAACTTCTAGGCCTTCTTTTTGATTCTTAACTTGAATAATGCACTTCTGTGGATGGACGGATTTTCAGGGACAATAATTTAATGCCTTGGGGTAAATTTAATGTTACTTTGATATTCACTGACCATTAAATTGGAGAAAACGCATCAATAAAGAGGTTTTAGCATGAGTTTTATTTTGTACTCTGTCCTGTAAAACCTCAAATCCTGGTTCTTCTAGGGATTGGATATGGTAGATTTTCCTTCATGGTCTTTTTTTTTTTCCTTGCCTTGTATTCAGCATGGTGCTCACACAAGAACATTTGTGAATCTCATCTATCGTGCGAGCAAGACCTGGGAGGTCAGGTAAAGCCGTTATTACCTTTCCCAGCAGGCTTGGCGGACTTCTCATTTGAAGCCTAAATACACATCCATGCAGCGGCAGATAAGTTTGAGCTTGTTACTTCATTCATGGAAAGAGGAGATACGTCAGTCAAACAAGGGAGTCAGTTACGTCCATAATTAGTGTTTAAGATATTTGACTCGACAAAACCAAGAAATGAATGAATGACTGCTTGATTGATGTTTTTTGCCATGATCAGCAATATTTCAGCAATACCAGGAATGAATTTGGTCCCTCAGCACACAATGTTTATTTATTTGCAAGGTTTTTAAACCGTGTTCAAGAATAATTATTCACTTATTGGACGGCTTCCAGAATTAACTTGGGAGGAAAAACCGAGTAGAACTCAGAAAACCCACAATGCGAGAACTTTAGCTAGAACTTCACTTGCGTCAACTTGATTGGAGAGAATGGAGTTAGACCGGGGCATGTCCTGGACCAAATCCGTCCTTTTTTGTCTAAAAGATTGTGCCTTTATACATCAAATCCTAAGGGTTATTTTGCCAAGGGTGGTCCGTGTATAGAACAATTTTTGAAAATTACCTGAAGCATCTGGAAAAATTCCCAGGGAGTGCTTATGCTACCCTGACACTTGCACGATTTTTGTCCCTGCAATGCCGCGCAATGCATCGTGGCAAGGAATGCCATTTCGGTGGTACGCAGCCGAGCCTTGTTTGCGCTCTGTTTGCGCACTTATGCGCATAAGTTACGCACTGTCTACGCAATGCGTGGCCAAAAATTTGAACTATGCACAAACAATGTGTAAACACTCTGTGAGAAGTTCCTGCCATTCGCGAGTGGTTCGTGACGTACGCGAACTATGCGTGAGCTGGGCGTGCCATGATCACGTGAACAACTCGTGACAACACCCTAACACGGCACGCATTGACACGCACCGTCGGCAGTGTTCGCGCCGAGTTCACATATTGTTCACGCATGGTTCAAGCAAGTGGAATGCACATGGCACGAACATTGCGTGCCGAATTTTTGAACATTTCAAAATTCTCTCTATGGCATGGCACACACCCCTGCACCCTTCACACACTCCTCTTGCTCGTTCCCGAAGACTTTAATCAGTGCCAGGACGCATTGCGGGAACAAAAATCGTGCAAGTGTCAGGGTGGCAATAGCCACATTGATCCAGATTCGTGATTTCACCTGCCATTCCCCCATATCCAGGGCGCTTAGAGACCCAGTGCCTGCATGGATAATTTTTCCCTCACAGTCTTGTCTTTGGGGAATCTGTGGGTACTAACACCATCATGATTGGTGTTACTGCATCCTCCCACAACACACCTGTTGACCATTCCGGCCAAATACTTCAAATGATGCCCAAATCGCAAAAATAAACACCATAAACAATAACACAACCTCTGAGTATATCCACTATCAACAGAATGACCAGCTTCGCCTATGGGCTGCGGGAACCACACGTGACGTCAGAGACAGTCATTTTCCCCGGGAGATTCAAATCGCAGGCTTTTTCCGCGCCAGACGAATTCTGCCTAAAATACTGATATTAAACCAGGTATATTTGACACTGACCGATGTATTGGTTAATATGGGTAAAGTGATTAAAAATCCTATATAGTATCTCAAAACTGGGTGCATTTTACGTTTTAAATCAGCAAGGATATGCACTTTAAAATCATCTGGTGATAGAAAGAGATGGACCTGAAATGCGCCGAAATAGAGGTTGTAATCCTGATAGACATAATTTCAAAATAAAGACTAATTACCCCCCTTCCAACTGTATAAATATTATTGAAATTGTAAAAAATTGAGATAAAAAAGATAGCACTGAGGTGATGGTATATCAGTCAATTCATTTCAAATCGATTGTGAGTGTATAGAGCCAAAATAATGAAAATTTTGTAAATGTCCGCATACTTATGGACCTGATCGTACATTATTATAGATACATTACAAATTATTACACATGTTCATTCTTTATAAAATTGATTAGCCTATACTAGTCAATGATTAGTCATTCGCATTGTCTGATTGTAATAGCAGATCTTTGCTCGGCAGACACAGAGATGAAATATTCAAAGAAAAGAAACAAAAGATCACTAGCATTTATTTTACATTATCAACCCACCATTTTAAAAACAGTCATTCATGTGAGACAGAGACTGTCACTCTGTGTTTGTGCAAAGGTTTTTTCTGCAGCTCGTATTTCTCCGTGTAACGTTCCTGGAATGTCAAGGTATTATTTCCATTCCAGCTCAGGAAAGGCACATTGATGAGTAAAACATTGATGCAACTTAAGAGGAATGTTGTCCTCATTCAGTATTTTCGGGGAAAAAAAAAAGGTCAGGTTTGTCTTACCCATCATGCAGCAGTGAACAGCATGTAAATGCCCTTATGAGAATGAGGCTGCCTTTGATCTTGCTGCTCTGTCGCACCATTAATCACCTAATTGGCTGATGTGTCGAACCAAATTAAACTATTCAGTATTTTTCCTGGATTTTTCAGAGAATTTCAACTAAGTCCCGAAAATTGATTTAATTCTGTAATGGTTCACTGAGTCCATTTGTCAGGAGAGAAATTTCAGTATTTTGTGTGGCAAGTATCTTACAATTTAAACAGGTTGCATCTTGACAAATATTGACAAAACATGATTTCTGCTGGCCAATGTTATGTCCCGTCTGCCATGGAAATTCCCATTAATTGACATGCCCTGTGTTTCTCCCCCCTCTCCCCACCTGCATCTTGGTTTTGGAGAAGGACTCCATGCTCCGGGTGGGTCTATCTGAGGAGATGGATCAAACAGAGGCAGAGGACAGAACATTATCAGGTAGAGAAATCGACTGAACCTGTATGTTCCTCTTCTCTCCCCCTTTGTCCCCCTTTCACATGTTCTCACGCTTTATATCTTTTTGCAAAGGCAGGAGTGCTGTAAAATTAATTGCACTGGTGTAATATTGCTTAGAGTAAGACAATAATGCTCAGCATTAAAATGTACGAATTTGATAACCTGAATAGATGTGTCACAGACTGGTATTCAGTCGCACATGTGACCTAAATTATGTGTACCTATCTATAATTGGTATACAGATATTGGAAAATTTAAATAACCGTTCTGGCTTACCTTGTGATTTACAACTTAAATGAGGTAATAACGGCAAATAATAAGATACGTATTCCCGGCTCTGCATCGATAAACATAGCTAATTGGGATATCACATTTTCCCCCAAATTAGTGTTTATGTCTTTATGAAGAACCACATGCTTAAAAACAAAATGCGAGTTAAACCAACGCAACGTGATCTCAGGTGTGATCTTTATTTTGCAATTGGACGCACTGATCAATCGAATCGACAGTTTTGATTGATCATTGAAAAAGCTCCAGTCAATATCAGTAAGTGTAGCATGAGGTGGTTCGGTGACCCGGTCGTTACACATCAATAAATTTGAGGGAATGGCAGAGTAACAACTTACATGCTTGATGGGCTCTGATCCCTCTATAGGCTTCCCCTTTCATCTGGTGTCAGGCACAGACAGGGTAGGATGATGGAGAATAATGGAAAGATTTGCATGCAGCACCTGCAGTGTGACAGAGAGGGCCAGTGAGAGGTTATGCTCAATGCAGACTGATGTGCCATATTGACCATTGACATATTAGCAGTGTTTGTGCCCTACACCTGTGCCAAAGGACTCTGTCAATCAGAGACAAGTAGATAACAATGGCCCTGCTGGCTCAGTGTAGTTCATCAAAGAGAGGAACATCTCTAGAGAGGTCAGTGTGTGTGTGTGTGTGTGTGTGTGTGTGTGCCTGCGAGCGTTTGTGTGTGAGCATGTGTGTGCGTTCCTTAGTCTCTGTTTTCATATGAGCAAAACCCATCCACAAGCTGATGGAAGAAAACTGTTGCAGTTTTGTTAAGTGAATGTCAATAGCAGGGCATTGATGCATCAAGATTTTCTGTTGCTGCTTTTTTATTTTCATATTAAACAGTCCTTGTTGTTTATTGTTTAATTTGACTCCTTTTACCTATTAATTTGTTTAAAAAACACTACTCCAGCACATTCTTTTTTATTTTGTTTTTTTCTGTACTCCTCTCAGCTGATTGTGATCCCTTTCTAACTGCCATTCATCAGCAGATTGACTACGATGGTTGAAGGCCCTCAATATAAATTTGAGATTAACATTTCATGTTCGAAAAATTATACCACTGCTAGATAACTTAATTAACTACGCAATAGTCATTTTCCTTGCTCGGTGAAAAATCCAATAACAGTTGATAACTGAATATCTGTTTTAATGTACATATTGATTTGTCATTACAAAGCTATTAAAAAGACACTAGAGACCCAGAATATTCAGCTTTTTCAGTCATGTTTATGACTATAGTGAATTTTGTTGCTGAAGTAAATATTTTTTCTGAATTAATTGATTTACAAAGCAACTGGTTATTGTAAGTCATGTACATATAATATTAAAGCTCTTGCTGGGATAAAATATTTTTTAGTAAACTAATGGCTGTGCACTTCAAGAAAAACCATAACTGATTACTTGATTACGGTATTTGTCGGTGACCAACTATGCCAAAAAACTTATATCAAGCAAGGGGTAAATAGCCTCCACTTGGTTTAATGATTGAAAATAGAGAGAGTTCACCGGCAATTGTTATCAACTTCAATTGTGACTTCCACTTCCTGTCACTTAGATCCTGGTTTTTACCATTGTATTCCTTCCTGTTCTGAAGTAAAAGTCCTGCTTAATCAGTGTATTTATAGAGCTTTCTCCCTCTTTCCACCTATCACGGATCAACAAACATTATCATGCACTATATTGTATCAAGGTATACTCCTCTACAACACAGGGGTTTCATAATCTCAGAGGGAACACAGATATTGTCATTCCTCTAAAATTTTAACAAGGTTACATGCAGCCTGTCAGAAACCGCTACACCAAGGCCACCAGCACGTATTGGTGTTGCAAGAGTGTTCAGTGATTAGAGCTTTGACGTAGACTGTGGTCATATGAGCAGGCAATGCATCTGAGAAAATAACAGGACAAAGTGAGTAAGTATAGAGATGCAGCAAGTGGAGTGCCGCATGGAACCTACAGAGCTCATACTCTGTTTTGTGTATTTAGATTGTGCTGTTTGAGGATTGATGAAGAACATTTTTTGTTTCTATGTCTCACTGGGCTATCCATATGTCACCTTAATTGCACTTGAGTGATTTCCAATGACGCTGTGGTTCTCAGCTTGTCTCCTCCATTACTTTTATGGGATTTTCAATGAGTGCCCTATTTTAATAATGTGGTAGTACACAAGCTCATTCAGTGTGATCTGAATTTTATCTGATGTTGTGCTGTACTGTTCACACACCCTGACACCTCTCTGGGAATCAAGAATGAGCATGATCCCCTATGTTGTTTTTTTAAACGTACAGTAGTGTGCTGTGATGATTATATGCCTCCACTTTCGTCTTAAAGGGGTCCTAATATATTATTTCTCTATAATTTTTTTGGTGAAAATGTATTGAAAAATATTATTGTAGGCAATGAGGACAAAAAAAAAATAATTCCCAAAGGCATACTGATGTAAAAATATGGGTAATAAACAAAAACACTGACAACATCAATTTTTATAACAATTGAAAGGTGTTGCAAATTGTTTTTTTTTTGACTCTTGCATAGCCTGAATGCATCTTTGAGGGCTCATTCCATGATTATTGATGCTAAAAAAAAATTTGTTTAAACTGGATTGAGGCAACATTATTCTGAAAAATTACTTCTGATAGCCAGTTGTTCCAGTACAGAAGATGACATGAATTTTGAGCAGTGTTACATGCGATGGCACAACAGAAGTAGCTCTCTGAGATTTTTTGTTGCCGCAATGTGGACTTACATGATGCTGAAGACATTAAATGCTGCCATGGCACTGTAGGAAACACCATCAACCATTTCAAAAAGACCAGTTCGCAGAAAAATAGTGGCAATAGAGGTGCAAAACGGAAGTTAAAGGTATAACTGAATTTAATTTGAGTCAACTATTTTTCCTTCCAATTATGGTTTGTTTAATTCTTGAAAAAGGTTAACCCTAAATATCAACTTGATTCAAACAGCAGATTGAGCATAATCATCTGGAGAAAGTTGATTTCCCGAGAGTTGGTGAAAACGAAAATAATTTGCCAGCTTCACAGGAAGTAACGTCATCTCAGGAACCATGCATGTATTGCATTGTACAGTGGGGTGCAAAAATTTGGGCACCCCTGGTTTAAATGTCTGTTACAATTAATCTCCAAATGATTAAAAGCAAACCTGAACACTAAATGCAACAAAGTTAAACATGACACATTTCAGCACATTTAAAGCAAGAATAATTTTTATTTTTAACTTTTTACAGTTTTAAAATGATAAAACAAGGGAAAAAGCCTTGTGCAAAAGTTTGGGAACCCTGTCAGCCTAAGTACTTTGTAACTCCTCCTTGGGCAGCTATAACAGCTTGCAAACGCTTCCTGTAGCCAGCTAAGTCTTTCAATTCTTGTGTTTGGAATTTTTTCCCCATTCTTCCTGACAGAACACCTCTAGCTCAGAAACATTCTTTAGCCTTCTTGCATGCACGGCATGTTTGAGGTCTCTCTGCAGATTTTCAATAATATACAAGTCTGGGGACTGTGATATCCATTCCAAAACCTTCATCCATCTTTCCTGGAGGCTCTTCATGGTGGATTTTGAGGTATGCTTCGGGTCATTGTCTTGCTGGAATACCCAACGTCTCTTCAACTTCAATTTCTGGACTGAGCTTTGAACATTAGCTTCTAGAATGTCTTGATATTTGGTGGAATCCATTCTTCCTTTTACCCACACAATATTGCCTGTGCCCCCAGCTGCTACACAACCCCAAAGCATAATGGATCCACCTCCATGCTTAACAGTTGGCAACGTGTTCTTCCCTACAAATGCTTCACCCTTTTTTCTCCAAACATACCTTCTTTGGTTGTGGCTAAAAAGTTCAATTTTGGTTTCGTCAGTCCAAAGCACATTGTTCCAATAGGTTTGATGTTTCTCAAGGTTCTCTTTTGCATACTTCAGATGCTTCATTTTGTGTTGAGGTCGTAGGAAAGGCTTCTCTCTTGCAACTCTGCCATGTACTGTACGTCTTTGTTGTTTAAGGTACGCGGTTTTGTTGTCCTGTGAACAACTAGACCTGGGTCTGCTACTCTTTTTTGCAGCTCTTTTGCAGTGATGTGTGGGTTCTTCTGAGCATTTCTCACCAGATCTCGGGCCATTCTGTCTGAAATTTTTCTTGGTCTTCCAGATCTTGCCTTGACTTCAATTGTTCCATTTATTTTACATTTTCTTACGATGTTTCTAACAGTAGAAATGGGTTGTTTGAAATGTTGCGAGAGTTTTTTGCAGCCCTCTCCTTGGTGGAAGTGAATTATCTCAATTTTGACATCCTTGGACAACTGTTTAGAGAAACACATGGTTAAAACACCAGACACAACAGCCACCACAGTTGGATAGTTTAGAAGGCATGGAGTCACTCCAGAATATATAGTTCAACCCTGGAATTATATTCACCTGACTCACTGAAGCCTTAACGAGTAAATCACCTGGTCTGGGCCTTAGTCATCATCTTCTTAAAAGGTAACAAAGAATAATCCAAAAGGGTTCCCAAACTTTTGTACAAGGCCCTTTTTCCTTTCTTATCATTTAAAGACTCAGAAAAATTCAAATAAAAAGAAACCTTGCTTTTAAATTTGCAGAAGGGTGTCATGCTTAACTTCGTAGCATTTAGTGTTCAGGTTTGCTTTCAATCACTTGGAGATTAATTGTAACAGACATTTAAACCAGGGGTGCCCAAATTTTTGCATCCCACTGTATTTCATCAATGGAAGACTCCTAAGATTCTTCAAGTTCAACTAGCAATTTTAGTTGTTCTTAATAAAACCCCCCCAAAAAATACAACCCCAATTCTGAAATAGTTGGGACGAAGTGTAAATTGTGAATAAAATCAAAATGCAATGACTTTCAGATCACATGAGCCAATATGTTTTTTACAATAGAACATAAATAACATTTCAAATGTTGAAACTGAGACATTTTACATTTTTATCCACAAAATGAGCTTATTTCAAATTTTCTGGCTGCAACAGATCTCGGAAAAGTTGGAACACAGGCAGAAAAGGGCTAAAAAAGCAATTAATATATAAGAGAATCAGCTGAAAGAACATTTAGCAAGTAATCAAGTTAAGTGGCATCAGGCATGTAACATGATTGGCTATGAAAGGGATGTCTTAGAGAGGCTGAGTCTCTCAGAATTAAAGATGGCCAGAGGTTCTGCAACCTGTGAAGGCTTGTGTAAAAAAATTGTGGAATACTTTAAAAACAATGTTCCTCAATGTCAAGTTACAAAGGCTTTTAAGATCTCATCATCGACAGTGCATAACATCATCAAAAGATTCAGAGAAACTGGAAAAATCTCTGTGCGTAAGGGACAAGGCCGAAGACCTTTTCTGGATGCCCGTGATCTTCAGGCCCTCAGATGCCACTGCATCACTCACCAGCATGATTCTGTCATTGACATTACTAAATGGGCCCTGGAATACTTCAAGAAACAACTGTCAGTAAGCACAGTCTGCCGTACCATCCACAGATGCCACCTAAAACTCTATCATGCAAAAGGAAGCCATTGTTGAGCATGATCCAGAAGTGCCGCCGTATTCTGTGGGCCAAGGCTCATTTAAAATGGACTGTAGTAAAGTGGCAAAGTGTCCTGTGGTCAAACGAGTCCAAATTTGACATTCTTGTTGGAAATCATGGGCGTCGTGTCCTCCGGGCTATAGAGGAGAAAGACCACCCCTCTTGTTATCAGCGTTCAGTTCAAAAGCCAGCATCTCTGATGGTATGGGGATGCATTAGTGCACATGGTGTGGGACACTTGCATGTTTTAAAAAGCACCATGAATGCTGAAAGGTATATAAAGGTTTTAGAGCAACATATGCTCCCCTCCCGTCGACATCTATTCCAGGGAAGGCCTTGTGTATTTCAGCAGGACAATGCAAAACCACATACTGCAGCTATTATAACAGCATGGGTTCGTAGTAGAAGAGTCCGTGTGCTGAACTGGCCTGCCTGCAGTCCTCATCTTTCACCGATTGAGAACATTTGACGCATAATTAAACAAAAAGTCAGTCAAAGGAGACCCAAAACTCTCCAGTAGCTGGAAGCCTGTATTAAACAAGAGTGGAATCAAATTCCAATGGCTAAACTCAAGAAACTTGTCTCCTCAATGTCCAGATGCCTCCACTCTGTTTTAAAAAGATGAGGGAATGCTACACCATGGCAAACTGGTCCCTGTCCCAACTTTTTCAAGACCTGTAGCAGCCATCAAATTTGAAATGAGCTCATTTTTTGGATAAAATTGTAAAATGTCTCAGTTTCAACATTTGCTATGTTATCTCTGTTCTATTGTGAATAAAATACTGGCTGGTGTGATTTGAAAGTCATTGCGTTTTGATTTTATTCACAATTTACACTTTGTCAAAACTATTTCAGAATTGGGGTTTTATTTGTGCCCCTTTTTAAAATTGTTCTGGCTAAAAAAAAAAAAAAAAAAAAAAAAATCCAAAAAATGGGGGTTGTGTGTGGTACTCTTGCCCCATGTTGAAAAAGTCCGATTGTAGCGAAGATGTATCTGGTTTTCCAAATGCCAAGTGTCTGGACATTCTAAATTACCTGGTGCTTCAGACCTCGTGGAAGTAATAAAATATGAGAACAGATTCCGTGCAGAGTAATTTGTTTGCAATAAAGCAGGCATGATAGGAGAAAACAATGTCAATTACTGACATACAAGTGCCAGATTCTGCTTAAGGACTTAACACCGAACAGTTGAACAACCTCCTCATTTTGTTGTATAGGGTAGACCAGGGTAAGATGCCCTGAGGATAAGATGCCCTTTGCTAATAATTCAATATCAGCTGTGCCCAGTATGTGGCTCTTGACTTAGACAAATGCACTTCCACCTGGAGGGAAATGGTCAGCAACAGATGAGTCAACAAAGCAAGTGACATGTGAGAACTCATAGTATTTGTGTTTTTACTGTCTTTCTTATAAAAAATGACCAAATGAATTATTATGCCACAAGTATTTGAATGCTCCAGAAGTCTGCAGGACATGTCAGTGTAACTCTCTGATGCCTTCTCTATGTATAAAAGGGGGTCCTGTGTGGTGATAATAGGAGAAATTGGGATTAATGAGCCAAAACCAATATGGTAGTGCTGGGGGTAAGATGCCCTTTTTGGTTTGGGGTAAGATGCCCCTAGGGAAGGAAGGCATCTTACCCCATTTTAAGTACACTACTGCTCAAAGGTTTGGGATCACTTGCAAATTTCTTTGTTTTCCAAAGAAAAATACATGTTCATGCATTTCACAAACATTTTTTCCATTTCACAAACGATTAAAATTAATCAGATGATTTTCAAAGAATGATCTACATTTTTGCACAGAGGCCTATTATCAGCAACTGTCAGTCCTCTGCATCAATCTCCTGGTATGGCTGCTAATCCAAGTTAAGCATTTTATAAGGCTAATTGATTATTAGAAAACCGTCTGCAAATGTGTTGCACAGCTGAAAACCGTTGAACTAATAAGGAGGCGCAAGGACAAAAGGGAGCATGGCATTCTTGAGGTTGGTTTAGTACCTGAAGTATCAGCAGTTGTTTGTTTGTTTACAGGCTCAAAATGGCCAGAAAGAACTTCCTTTAGAGACCCGTCAGTCTATTGTTGTGCTTAGAAAAGAAGGCTATTAAATGCAAGAAATTGAAAACTTAAAATCTCTTACCATGCTGTCAACTACTCCCTTCAGAGAGCAGCACAAACTGGCACTAAAAAGGACAGAAAAAAGGAGTGGGAGGCCCCGATGCACAACTGTGCAAGAAGACAAATATCTGAGAGTATGTAGTTTAAGACAAAGATGGCTCCCAGGTTGTCAACTAGCAGCTGCGCTAAATAACACTGGTCAAACACCAGTTTCAGTGTCAACAGTGAAGGTGGTTTTTCTTTTTTGATGAAGGCAAAGTTTGAAGTACATATTCATCATTTTCCATTAAAATCATTATTTGTAACTCAGACAATGTCAGCATGTTCTGTTCATTTGCTATATTTCCTATTCAGACTAATTTCATGTGTGTTTCCATGGAAAACAAGAAAATTTCCAAGTGATCCCAAACCTTTGAGCCGTAGTGTAGTATTATCAAGAAGTGGTCGGGGGGGACACCAGATGCAGGAACAATGCGTTTATTTGAACACCAAACACTAAATGAGAAAAGCAGGCAATTAGGCCAGAAAAAAAAACACCGTTACATGCACTGTAATGGGAAAAATTACACTGCCCAAGGCAGGGGAAACAAAGGTACACACTCAATGAGTGGCTAAACTAGAAAACAAAAACTTAACCTAACTAACTGACGGAAACCCTGGGAGACTTAGACAAAAGGGAGACAAGATGTGGGCGCAGCAAAAACACAAGGCTCGGGAATCGCACAAAGGAAATACTCGGGAAGGCACAGAAGCTGAGATTTCACAATGTAGCGCAAAGCCGACAAAGTTCCGTCTGAAGATCTCTTCACTCCTGCCCACTGAAATACACATGGGAGGAGGCAGGGACTCGGAAGGCAATCTCAGAGGGAAACAGAAACACATGGGATTAATAAACAAATTCACAAGAACCGGGTTAACAACCATGACTCGAGACGAGACACTGAAACAATCAAACTAGACGGTTTAGATCAAGGTAACCTAAACGTGACAAGTATAAAAACACCACGAGAGAAGCGAAGGAAAGCATAGCTTAAACGTAGTTAAACAGGGAAAGCTTAGGAAGAAATTACAAAATCTAGAAACGCTCACACGCGCTAATGAGTTAATTAAGGTTAATACTACGTGACAAAATATTTACAATCACCCTCAAATAAGTGCTGGTTAGTACGGGTTAATAATGATCCTATCAGAGAACACATTCACTCAGAGTTTAGCAAGACCCAGAATTAAGCACAGGTGGAAGTAATGAATGAAATACCACAGCCGATTCCGAATGCGGAAACGTGATTGGACAACGAGAAGCAGGCATGCTCAAGGCTGTCAACCGACATCACAGGAGTTTTGGCAAGAGTGAATCAATCCTCAGATGGGGCGGAAATAAAGCTGGGAGAGTAAGGCTGCGGGAGAAAAAGGCACAAGCACAAAAATAAAAGTAATAAGCACAAATGACAAAACAGCACACATGAGGCAGAACCATAACAAGTATTCATTCTGTTTTATGAGTTTTTTTCTAAAAATAATGTTCTATTTATAGGAAATATATTTCAGGCATGATGATTTTTATCAAGAACTGGGGAATGAAAAGTTTAGTGTATCCATACATGTTAAAAGTAGGGCCATATGGCGTTACACAATAATGCATCATATATGCATCAATAAGGGCCTAAAACAAAATATATTGAGTGAAATGCATTATGGTCACTCTAAATTTAAAGACTTTTCATGGATACTCATATACGTTCCATACCGCTACATGTTTATCTAATGTGGTGCCTCATATTTTTTAGTGGTCCACAAGATATAACCATCTATTCCTTGATGCATTTCATGCCAACAGTACCTTACCATCACTTGAGCCTTAGTGTCTAGTCAGTTAATAAAAAGTTAAGTTTATGAGATTTCTCCATTTCTTCAGCAAGGAAATTTCTAAAAAGATGTTGATCTTTTGTATGACGTGTACCTGCCAATTAGGACAACTATAATATGATAATTACTCATGTGAAATGCTGTAAAACCAGTATGTATTAGGCCTTACAAGTTATTCTAGATAACATAAAACATGGGGAGCATCTTACCCCATCCAGAAGGGCATCTTACCCCAGGGGTGGGGTAAGATGACCTTTTTAAAAAAAAAATAAAAAAAAAAAAAAAAAAAAGTAATTAAACATTTAAAAATATTTCTATAGTGACTATGTCATAAATCTTTCGAGATGTGGTGGCCAACTTTACATACTATCCATTCAAGCAAAAAAAAAAAAAAATTTATTCATGTTGTTTACCTTCAGTTATGAAAATTCCTGCTTAAGGGGGGCATCTTACCCCACTCTACCCTATGGCCTCGTCTATAGCTCTTTGTGTAAAAGTGGTCAAGGCTGTTTGATGATTTTGTTTTTTCAGTTTCTGGCTTCAGAAAGAGAATTTCGTTCAATTGAGACTGATTCTTTATATTTCCATGACCGAGGTGTAAAGTTGGTGCCCAGTCAGGATTCATTGTGTCAGCTGATTTCCCTGCATGTAAAAATACCTCCAGAGCTGGCTTAACAATATTAAGTTTCAAATTAAAATTGTGCTAGTTCTTGCAATTATGTTTGAAGTACTGTAGGAACTTGACAAAATTTTATACGTGTTAGCAGGGGCGATCGATCGACTGATTATCTTTAAGTGGAGCGGTCATCAGTTAGAATTGCAAATTACTTGTGCTGCATCTTCACGATCAGCCTAGCCATCAAATCACGTTCCGATTTAAAGGTTTGATATTAGCTTGTTCGCGGTAAACAGACCATTTATTTAAGCCCTAAAATTACAGTTTTAATGACGTATTCATGAAAATGAAAATACTGTTAAAGACCAAGTGATGGGCTACTTCTGATTAATTACCTCTTTGTGTACTGTAATAGGAACTGTTTTGGCCATCTGCGTAGCCCTGAATAGTTTCTTCATATGTGTTATGAAATGCATAGTAGTATAGACACGGGTGTAATCGGCCTTTCTGCCATCTAGCCCCTTTCAGTATGTATTCTATCACCGTCTTTGACGATATTCACTCAGCCAGTGAGATTTCTCTCCTCTGTTTTTTATTACACCTGGAATTCGATGGAACATACCCCTTTGTTTTCAGTGCAGAATCGCTACATCTCTTCACTGCACAAATATAAGCCATGGCAGTTCAGGTTAAAAAGCAAAGAAACGTCGTAAGCCGAGAGTGAATTCCCCATCGAACTGTACTGTGAGTACATGAGCAACTTATGTTTATACCAGTGCTCATAAAACCACTTTCAGTCTGAGAAATCAAAGGAGGTACTTCAAAACAAAACAGTCATCTTTGAAGTGCTGGGAACATATCACAACCGATGTGCTGGAAGGTTTCGAGTACACAAAGTCAGCCCTCATTTAATTCACCCACTGTCGCATTATGCCACGGACCTTGGGGAACGAATGAGTTGACACACCACTGGCTGCGTTCGCAGTGGCATTACAGCCAAACACAACGCATCTATTCACCATTTCCAACGATATTCAGCACAATATAAAAGCGTGTATTCAGATTTACAGTACAGAAGCACTCTCTAGGGTCCTTAGTTCGAGAAATGCTTCCACACCTAAATATCAGTTCCTCCGACAGTAAATGCTTCCACACCTAAGATATAAGTACTTTTAAAATAAGTCAGCACGTTCCTGCCGTTCTCTTTGTAGTAAGTGTCTGTTAAACTGGTGAAAATGACTGAAACAACACCTTATCAGGCTCCATTCAAAAAATGTGTCTAAACTTGCCTAGCACAAACAGTACATGTCAATTGCAGTGTCGCAGAAGTAATGGAAGGTTTCGTCAAAATTGAGTATGAACCATCGTGCGTTGACGTTAACCCTTTGTGCAGAAGCCAAATCTGGCTATTTATGTGTCACCTTATTTAAGGCTTAATAATTCAAGATTTCAGCTTCACGAAGAGGAAGGGTATGGCTCAACTGAGTCAAGACACTTGTAGCATCTAGAATTCCATCGTATTTCAGTTTATTTTCATGATTTTGGTAAAGAAAAAGGGCTGCAAACATAAAAAATCTTAATGAAAATTCAGCATTGAAATTGTAAAAAAAAAAAAACACTAAGAATTGAAAAATGGCTGGGGGTTAAAACTATACATTTCTAGGATCATAAACTCCTTGACCACAAGTATAATGAATCTCAGCATTAAATTCTAAATTACCAACTCTTAGGGATGTAACAGTTACCAATATAGTGAAATATCACGGTATAAATTCCTGGCGGTTATCATACCCTTTTAATGATTTAATATTGTAAAAACCAATTTTGTATCCACAGTTTGAAAAACTAAAAAAAAAACTCACTGTCCTTTTCGCATCTCTGCACTAGAAATGTAGAATCCTTTTGTGATCTGAAGTCTCGGCTGGAGTGCAACAGGCAAGTTGAGTTTAGTTTGTTTTTAGACATGAATGCAAGATGATCTAAAAGTGCCCATGTAGGGCTAATCAGCTCTGTGGGTTTGGTCTCAGGTATATGGCAAGCAGCTAACTTTGTCGACTGTATTTAGGAAAACCGCTGTTTTTCATAACAGTATAATTTTATGCATGAAGTGATGCCTTTCATTCAAACCGTCAAACGTAGTAAATAGTTAAAAGACCGTTTTCATGGATACTGACATTATTCTTCCCTGTTGCTAATGTTTATTTAATGAGATGAAGAGACACTAAACCTTTCCAGTGGTCAACGCTGTTTTTAGCTGATAAATCCAAAGCTGAATATTCATGATGAAGCCGGATTGCGTCCATTTGTGTTCCTCTAGGCTCTTGTCGGCTTTGACACTCTCTGGAGTTGGACGAGGAAAAGTTGAAACATGACCATACATACAAACATTGACAGCAAAACTATTATAAAATAAGCTCAAAATATGTGTTTTATTGCAGTGCTTACTTAAGTGAGTCGGCCTCCTTCTCTGTGTTCACCCCCCGTCAGAGCTCTGTCTCTATGGCTCCCTTCCTCTTCCAACGGGTGAAAATACCTGACCGCCCAGATATGTCTGGCAACCCATTTTAGCATTTTTTTATTTTTATTGTTTCGTTTTTCATTTCATTTTTTCGACGTCATCCGCGATCAAGTAAATGGTAGACAATCTCCCCTCGCTCCCGTCCCACACACCTGCTCTGCAGGAGAGAGAGAGAGAGCCACTATCTGGCCTTCAGTTCAAAGACGCGGACATTGTGGATATAATATGACTCATATATGTATTTATATCGACTAGGCTCATTGCGATTTCTATCGCTGTCATAAAATTAATTTGGTGTAGTTTAAATTGTGCATGGAGTCTTTGCTTAGGCTATAGAAACAGTGGAATTGCTCTGTCTGTGCAAGTTTCATGTCAGACATGACGAGTGTTCCAAACCTGTAAAAGACTAGGCCTATATCTCAATAATGGTGAAGAATTTGAATGCCTTTTTGGTTGCTGTTTTCTCATTTGCAATGTGCAGTCACCTCTCATGGCCACATAGTCCCATTTGTAATACACAGTTGTATGTTTTTTGGATGTTTATGTAATGTTATTTGCTGTTCTTATTATTTAATTTATATTGTGTTTATGTTCACAAAACATTTATTTCCAATGTGCGGTTACTTCTCGGGGCCACTTAGTGCTCTTCACTGCACAGATGTATGTTTTTGTATTTTTACATACAGAAAGTTATTTATTGTTCTTATTATTGACAATGATTATGCATGTAAAAAGTTTATTTCCAATGTGCAGTTACCTCTCAGGGCGACAGATTTGTATGTTTAACACACAGAATGTTATTTATACTTGTTATTTTTTGTTATGAATGCAAAAAGTGGATAATGCTGCTAATTTTACATATTGGTTTCTAAATAAAACTTGATGAAATGATTTTAACAATTATATCAATACTTTTTGAAACTTTTATGCACATTTCAATAATACCGTGATAATTTCGAAAACCGTGATATTTTTGTTCACAAAAACCGTGAAATTTTCATACCATTATATCCCTTCCAACTTTCTAGGAGCCAAATAAGACAGCTCTCCAGGTGGCTTCCCAAACTCTAAAATCCCCCAAAATGGTGCATATATATTTAACACAAATCAACTTTTGACGCATGAAATTCAATATGAAATAATGATTTTCTCATTGAATTTAGCACAAGTTTATCAATATAAGTGCAGTTGGACATCAATGGTCACCAGTAACCTCTCCAAACACAACACATGCCTTTTCTGCATGATGAAGTTTAGAATTTTGTAAATTTTTCTTCAGAGTCCCACTAGCCAGGACACATACTCATTAAAGGAACTGCTTATTTAATGGTAAGAACATTCACCCAGCAATAAAAAGCTAGCAGTTCCCACTTCCAAGCTCGGGACCTTATATAAACCCTTACCACACCTTAGAAGGAACAAGTATAACTCACTAACTCAGAAATATCTGAAATATTCCTCATTTCAACAGAATAAACATTCCATTATCAGGAATAATCAGGTTTTTCTACCCCAAATTGAATAGAATGGTGCAATGAACATACCAGGGGTCTACTGAAGTTTGAGCTTTGCATTTTGAAGAAACCAAAACCTTGCATACGATTTTTGTTGAACACGGTATAAATTCTAAAACAAAAAGCCACGTTGAGCAAAATGCAAACAGAGTAGCAGTATAACCTTTCTTCATTGAATCCCTCCTCCAGAAACAGATGTATCGGGTAGAAGGAACCCTCCAGTCCTGTTACATTCGGAATAATTCCCATTGACCATGTCCATCCCTCATTTAAATCCCGTAAATGTAACTGAACACTTCAGGCCGGTTTTGGATGTCTTTTTTTCTGTGAAATCGCGTCATTTTCAACGGCGCAACCATGCCCAACATTGGGAGAATACAACCTACCTTACTTTCACACAGGTTTGTATACTATTCTGAATGTCCAATCAATGTCTTTCAGTTACTGTGGAAAGTTTAAACTCTCTGGAATTGGATAAGAAACTAGTCAATCAATATATTATTACCTCGGAAGTTTCACGTGGGCGTGAACTATAAGTGTGCCACTACGCAGATGAGCCAAGTCATTGGCTATCAACATGAGTACTTACGAGGATATAAGGGAGTGCTGAATTCGTTGATGGAGGAGTCTATGCATAAATCCATTGTAGGGAACTACGCATTTTTCATATGTGATGACTATAATTGATAGTAGAATGACACAGTATCAATACCATGTTGAATTTCTGCTTCAGAAAACTGATTTTTCTTAACTACTAATTGGGATACCATTGGCTCACTGTAGCTGAAGTGGTTGCTACAGAGGACAACGATTATTTCTGTAGCAAGAGATCATTTTTTATAAACTGCTGGATAGATACTATGGGCAAGTATATTGAGCAGCTTGCACATCAGGCTTAGCTGAGGAGTTTAATTCAGGCAACCCCTGAAAAAAAGGGATTGGAATGAACTTGTTCATATTCTAAACCGTGTTCGAACTCGGCTTGCTTGTGAATATTCAATAACGGATCCGGGCGTGCCATTTAGTGATAGAATATTGTAACTGTGTGCATAAATTTGCAGCTCCATGTCCGTGGGTGGACACATCTGCACAAAGGGGTTAATGTTTGGTGCCGAATGGAAGAAGGAATGTCAGGGATTACTGGCGTCTCCAACAATGATGCCACAACCTGTAGATTCTCCTTTAAAGTTTCCATTCTGTTAAGGACCCTTTGTTTATGTTTTGGCCTGTGTGATCTTGCCCATTTTGACACACTGGGTCACCAGATAAAACTGGGCAGGCACAGCCATGTAAGCATGCAAACGAACTAGTTCAACGGAGCTAACATTCGATTCTACCTGATCCAAAAAGCCTCGGTATGCTACTAAAAAGCTCCATGAACTGAAACTTAATAAAATGTGGTTAAATATTAGAGATACATTTGAAAGATGGAGACAGCCTCGAGCCCAGAATGATTTTAAGATGGATCCAGAGTTTGCTAGCTAATGTTCTCCTGAACAGGTGTGCATTGAGCCTCAGCATACAACATGTCTCGTTAGGTTTATCTCAAGCCCTGCTTTTCTTTGTCGTTGGACTGGTGGCTCATTTTGTCCAGTGACAATATTTACTGCTGACTGGCTGAATGTTGAAAAGAAACATTAAGAGGGGTAAAGCTTCTTGCAAAGCACAGTTTAACTTATGCAGCCAACTAGCTAAGTGGTATACTATAGGTTAGAAACACAGATGAATATATATTGATTACTATAAAATTAATGAGGCTATCATTTGACCGTATTGGGTCAGTGTCCTCAGGCTGGCAATCGCGTGAGCTTCTAGTCTGGAGAGGAGGGGTCAAGGGGAGACATTTAGAATTTAGACTGCAGTTCCTATTTTAAACACTTGCAGTCAGTGTTACATATTACTCCTTTAAATATAGAGTTAAAATGATTTGCAAATCATTCTATTCTGTTTTAATTTACCTTTTACCTAAAAGTTTCCCAACTTTTTTGAAAATGAGGTTGTATAATGGGGAATATTTTGTCTGTTTTTATGATTGAATATTGCAATCAACACCTGGAGCAATGAATTTTACTGAACATCACTTCATTCAGCATGGATTTGTTTACCGATTCCTGCTCTTTTGTTTAAATAGGGCAAAGGTCAAGGTCATCCACAAGGTGAAAATCACATTTTTGTTGATATCACATGAATGAGACTAGCTAGAGACATGGGACCAATGCCTAAACGTTCTGGGAGGTTCGCCCTTTCTAGCAGTAGTGGGTCAGTTTTACCAATGAGGACAACTTCTAGCAGAAAATTGACATATACATTTCAAAACTCAAGATCAAATTTTGACTTTTTTAAGTAGCCAGTTTTGAAAGATGATTGATATTAGGGCGTTGTGTAATTTGAAAAATTTTGTTAAAATTGGCCCAGCTGTTTTGACGCCATGACCATTTCCATGACAATGGAAATCCCTCTCTCCTATAATGGCGCAGGGAATTACTTGGTGAAATCGAACCCTCCTCAATGAAATGCGGTGTGAGTGTCATTCAATGGTTTGTCCATCAAATGATTGGTCCAACAGTCAGATGCTGAAATTATGATGATCAAACTATTAGGTGCCATCGGAAATAATCGTTGACGATTTGAGTATCTTCTATCTTGTCTTGTGTTTTCCAGTTTTCACAAGTGTCGCTCAATGAGTGATATCCGTTGATTGTTAATTAGGCAAACTTAAACGGAAACTGCTTGAGAACAATCAAATTGTAAAAAGGTGAGTTTATTGAAGGCCCTTTGCACAACTGATGGCAGGGCACTGCTTTGACTTCATCTGCACAAGTGATAATACGAAATTGTCTTGGAAAAATTGTATGTATTGGAAACCTAATTCTCCTGCAAGGTCAACATAATGACATAATGGTGGCTTAACAAATCTTGCTTTATGATTTAAGTTTATACAGTGGGCTCAAAAATTACTGGCACCCCCTGAATGGCAATGCACAAACAATACTTAAAAAAAGTCTAAAAAATATGTTTATAGAGAAGATCTAAAAGATAAAATGTGAGAAGTACTGTACAATATTAATTTTCCAATGGAACCAACCAAAATAATTTACTGATTTAATTAAAAATCTATTTCCTCCAAATCATGGTTTCACAATTAATGGCACCCTTAAAGATTATTGTTAATAACATCTACCAAAATTACGCCAGGTATGAAATTCCTCTTACTTAAGTTTTATCTAAGTGTTAAGGAACTACATTTAGGCATTATCACTTCCTATTTCACTAAGATAGAAAAATGAGGTAACACACATGCAATATCCCTTTATCATCCAACACCATGAAAAAAACAAAACAACTGTCAGTTCAAAAGAGGCAGATGGTCATGGACCTTCATAAATCTGGTAATGGCTACAAGAAGATTCACAAACAATTGATTACGCCATTGAGCACTGTCAGGGCAATTATTAAAAAATTCCAAAGAAATGGAACTGTTGAAAACCTCAAGGGCTGAGGACGCACCTGCATTTTGCCTCCCAGGATCCTGAGGAGGATGGTGAGAGAAGCAACAAAATCCCCAAGAATCACTGTGAAGGAATTGCAGGCCTTGGTGGCACCTTGGAGTCACCAGGTTTCAAAAAGCAACATCAGGCCCCACCTCCACAACCACAGACTCTTTGGAAGGGTTGCCAAGAGAAAGCCTTTTCTGACCGGAGGACACAGAAACAAGCGCTTGGAGTTTGCCAAACATAATTTTAAATTTGCGCAGCAATGGGTGGGGTCGGGCAATTTTAGGCAAAATTAGGCAATTCTGAGCAACAAGCAGAGTGTAGGAAGATGAAAAAAAGGTGGCATTCTAATGTGCATTTTACATCAGTTGAGGCTTGAACTCACAATTTCTGGCACAAGAGACTATGCTCTATCTCACTGAGCTAATTAGCAAATGGAAATGTCACATGTACCTTCACAAATTGACTAATTTCACCTGTGTGCAAGACAGCAGCTGTTAGCGTGTATAGGCAGATTTCAAACGGCTGTCAAAAATTCAGTTATTAAGACAAAAATCCAAAAATACACAAATTGCATCTAGACAGCATGGAGATGTTGGTAATTTTTTTTAACAATGATTTATCGGCTCCATAAATGAAAACCTGATGTTTAAAAATGCCATTTTTGCATTGACTCCAATTGTTTGCATGAGAGCGAAATTCAAAATGCTGTAAAAAAAATTCAGTTTTTGAGAAAAAATTCTGATATTTTCCAAACATCGTCTAGCATGACTTCCAAATTTTGTCATTTTTTTAATGAAAATTGAAAATGTATTTAGCAAGAATTTGCAAGTATATGTTTACAATACCGTTTACAGTCAAACATTTTGATGCACTGCAGGCTCAATTTTCGATAAATCAAAAATCTGTGGGGATTGTTTGTGTAGGACAGTCTGAAGAAGCTCTGTAGCAAGTTTGGCGTCAATTGAGCAAAAATTGTGGGAAGGGATAGGTTTAAAAAGTTTTACAGTTTTTGAAAAAAACAGTGATGGCCTTCATAATTTGCAAAAGGTTTAAATTTACAAAAGTTTCTTCAGTATTGGGGCTACGTTATGGTGAAAGTTGCAAATCTGTAGCATACATGGTTGATTTTTTGTGAATTTTCAAAATTTTGAACTTTAGAGGCTTGCTGTAGCGCCACTATCTGGACTATTGGCCTGTTTTTGCAGCTGAGGCAATCTGTTATGGGACTGGACCTTTGTACAAAGTTTGGTGATTTTTCGCGCATGGGAAGTAGGATTTCCTCAGAAGAAGAAGAAGAAGAAGAACATCCAGGATAACAATAGGGTCCTGGCAGCTTAGGCTGCCCGGCCCCTAATTATGGCTGGAACAAGGTACCTCGGTCAGATGCGACCAAAATTGCATGTTTTGGTCAGATACAGCATCGGCATGTTTGGAGTCGAAACAGATGCATACAAGGAGAAGCACCTCATACCCACGGTGAAATATTATGGTGGGTCAGTCATGTTTTGGGGCTGTTTTAATACTAGAGGTCTAGGGGCACTGGTAAAGATTAATGGCATAATGAATTCAATCAAGTATCAGGATATTTTTGCTGACAATTTGGTTGCCTCCGTCCAGAAGGCTGGGACTTGCCTGTAGGTGGACTTTCCAACAAGACAATGACCCAAAGCATACTTCAAGATCTACATAGAAATGGTTCTGTGGCAACAAAATCAACATTCTGCAATGGCCATCTCAGTCGCTAGACCTCAATCCAATTGAAAACCTGTGGGCTGAGTTGAAGAGAGCAGTTGACAAATGCAAACCCAAGATTGTGAAGGATCTTGAAAGGATTTGCTCAGAGGAATGGTCCAAAATCCCCCCCAAATGCATATCTTAACCTTGTCAAAAATTACATGAAAAGACTCCAAGCTGTTATCCTTGCCAGAGGTGGTTGCACTAAGTACTAAATGATGGGTGGCAATAATTACGAAACCTTGATTTTGTTTAAATTAATTTTGTATTAAATGATTGTTATGACTTTGGTTGTTTCCATCCAAACATCTGTAATGATATTGTTTATATTTTTTTGTATTGTTTGTGCATTGCCAGTCAGGGGTGTCAGTAATTTTGGAGCCCACAGTGCATGAAAACAACCCTTTGTTATCCAAAGGTATGAAATATTCTTGTTCATGAATACTGCGCTCTACTTTACGGCTTGCGTCAATCGTGCAGTATGGTGAGCATCATTTGATTTGTGATTTAGAGGTAAACAGTTGATATCAGTTACATGCACTCCTCCGTTAGCGGTGGGATCCAATTTGGTGATGATGTCATTGTTTATGGAGCCTAAAGACTGATTAAAAACTACTCCCTTCTGCTGATCATGTCCTTTGAAATCACGAGTTTGAGTAGAGGCATTACACGATTTCCATCCCCTCTCACACACCCATGCACGCAAACACACACATAAGCAAAACTGCTGTCAGCGCGCAGCGTGTGCAAACCTGGCAGTGAGCGCAGAACACTGAACATGACTGGACTAAACTGGATCCCAGGTTTTCCGATCATGGAAACAATAGTACATGTCATTCGTGGGCCATGGGGAATGGAGCTGTGGTGAGGTCATTGTTGGATGGGCCAGGATCTCGGAATCCTGGAGGAACTGGCTGTGGTGGGAGGAAAAAGAGATTCTGGACTGTGTTCACAGGGCGAGTGTGGAAACAGATACAGAAAGGTGGGTGGAGGAATGCTGCAGCGCCTCCCATGACCAGAGATAGCGACAGCATATCAAGACAAGCAGGGGGAAACTCAACTGAGAACTTTCCACTGTTAGTTCACTTATCTTTTTCTCATGGGCTGAAACATATGTTCATTCTGTTTTCCTGCCATCACAATACCACTTTTGTTTTTAAACCACCTCCAATGCTGGTTCTGTGAAATACAGTGAAAGTGGGCCCTGCAAGAACACACTGTGGCAAGCACTTTTCATGAGTGTTATTTATGGATTCCATCTTTAAATATTTTTTGTTTTATAAGGGATTAATGCTGTGTAGAAGAGTCACTCTTTCACTCCCCGTGGATACATTAATGATGACGGGAGGATGTAGCATTGACGTTCTTTTAGCAAGCATCATCAGAAACTTTTCAATGGACATCCTGTACTCTGCAAGTATATTACTGTATCAATTCCACTGCAGAACTTAAAAAGAAAAAAACAGAAGATGTTGGAGATTTGTATCTTGTCATGTATCATCGGTCTTGTTTCCCTCTGGAAATGTAGAATCAAATGTGTAATCTTTATTTCAGCCCACTGTGCTTATATTTTGATGGATGGACTTGCATTAGTTGCAAGAAGAACATATTTTACTAATATGAGTACTCCCTTTGCTCCATAAGAATCAGGAAGATTTTTTTTTCAATGTGAATTTAAAGTACATGCATTTTCAAGCCATCAGAAGATATAGTGCATTCAGTGGCTTGTTTTTTTTTTTATCTTAATACAAACCCAAAACCAGTGAAGTTGGCACGTTGTGTAAATCGTAAATAAAAACAGAATACAATGATTTGCAAATCCTTTTCAACCTATATTCAATTGAATACACTGCAAAGACGAGTTACTTAATGTTCGAACAGGTAAACTTTGTAATTTTTTGCAAATATTAGCTCATTTGGAATTTGATGCCTGCAACATCTTTCAAAAAAGCTGGCACAAGTGGCAAAAAAGACTGAGAGAGTTGAGGAATGCTCATCAAACACTTATTTGGAACATCCCACAGGTGAACGGGCTAATTGGGAACAGGTGGGTGCCATGATTGGGTATAAAAGCAGCTTCCTGAAATGCTCAGTCATTCACAAACAAGGATGGGGCGAGGGTCACCACTTAGTGAACAAATGCGTGAGCTGATTGTTGAACAGTTTAAAAACAACATTCCTCAACGAGCTATTGCAAGAAATTTAGGGATTTCATCATCTTAATATCATCAAAAGGTTCAGAGAATCTGGAGAAATCACAAACGTGAAGCGACAAGGCGAAAACCAACATTGAATGCCCGTGACCTTCGATCCCTCAGAAGCGGTACTGCATCAAAACCGACATCAGTGTGTAAAGGACATCACCCATGGGCTCAGGAACACTTCAGAAAACCACTGTCAAAACTCTACAATGCAAATTTAAAGCCATTTATCAACAGCACCCAGAAAGCCCGCCCGGTTTCGCTGGGCCCAAGCTCATCTAAGATGGACTGATGCAAAGTGGAAAAGTGTTCTGTGGTCTGGCGAGTCCACATTTCAAATTGTTTTTGCAAACTGTGGACGTCGTGTCCTCCGGACCAAAAGGAAAAGAACCATCCAGACTGTTACAGGCGCAAAGTTCAAAAGCCAGCATCTGTGATGGTATGGGGTGTATTAGTGCCCAAGGCATGGGCAACTTACACATATGTGAAGGCACCATTAATGCTGAAAAGGTACACACAGGTTTTGGAGCAACATATGTTGCCATCAAGCAACGTCTTTTTCATGGACGCCCTGCTTATTTCAGCAAGACAATGCCAAGCCACATTCTGCACGTGTTACAACAGCATGGCTCCGTAGTAAAAGAGTGCGGGTACTAGACTGGCCTGCCTGTAGTCCAGACCTGTCTCCCCATTGAAAATGTGTGGCGCATTATGAAGGCGTAAAATACGACAACGGAGACCCCGGACTGTTGAACAACTTAAGCTGTATATCAAGCAAGAATGGGAAAGAGTTCCACCTGAAAAGCTTCAAAAATTGGTCTCCTCAGTTCCCAAACGTTTACTGAGTGTCGTTAAAAGGAAAGGTGATGTAACACAGTGGTAAAAAGGCCCCTGTGCCAACTTTTTTGCAATGTGTGTCTGAGTGTCGTTAAAAGGAAAGGTGATGTAACACAGTGGTAAAAAGGCCCCTGTGCCAACTTTTTTGCAATGTGTTGCTGCCTTTAAATTCTAAGTTAATGATTATTTGCAAAAAAAAATAAAGTTTCTCAGTTTGAACATTAAACATCTTGTCTTTGCAGTGTATTCAATTGAATATAAGTTGAAAAGGATTTGCAAATCATTGTATTCTGTTTTTATCTACGATTTACATAACGTGCCAACTTCACTGGATTTGGGTTTTGTATAATGTTCCGCATTTAAGAACACCTGAAGAGTGTTCTTAAAATCCGTATATGAACTCCTTAACATTATTTTGGTTGGATACACAAAGCAAGCAGAGTAAGCGCTATGTTATCTTTGTGTACTTTGTGAGGCCGAACGCTCTCCCCAGAGTCCATTTTGGAAAATGCGAGTTAAATAGCTATTTATTCCAGTTGTGGTGTGATGAATATAGGGTGAAACATAATGTAGTAAAGGAGCAAGCAAAGTAAGTATCCTGCAGTTAACCCTAACCCTAAGAGCTGTTAGTTTTTTACCAAG
This sequence comes from Gymnothorax javanicus, assembly GCA_029692085.1. Lineage (NCBI taxonomy): Eukaryota > Metazoa > Chordata > Actinopteri > Anguilliformes > Muraenidae > Gymnothorax > Gymnothorax javanicus. The sequence continues at coordinate 37,174,525 of CM056201.1, forward strand.
ACTGAGCTGGATGCACTTTTGACCTTGTGAGGTTAAAAGATTTTTTGTCAGTTCTGTCCCTTTTAGCCTGAGAGGCTGCTCCTCCCACAGGAAATCAGCTGTGTTGCCATGGCTTCAGTGGACAGCCACTTTCTGTGTGAAAGTTGAGAGGCCAGCAATGGTGTAGGACCCTTGGGTCAGGGGGGTCTTTGTTGATCATGGGAACGCTGCTCTTGTATGATGATGGAAGCAGCTGTCTTAACTTGAAGGGGGAAGGACAGTCTAGGATCTCTCTGAGCTGGAATAAAAACAGCAATTCCTCAAGTACACTGTGAAAAAAAAGTTGTCTTAAAAAGTTAGTGTCCAGACTGCCTTAAAATTTTAAGCTCATTGAACTCGAGATAACAAGTTGAGGTAATATTCAACTTATGATCTTAAATTCAGTTATCTAAATTTTAAGGCTGCTAGGACACTAACTTTTTAAAGACAACTTTTTTTTTTTTTTTTTTTTTTTTTTTACAGTGCACCACAACAGGTGTAATGCTGCTCTTGGTGTACACAGCATATAGAACAAACAAGAACACCTTTTAAGGCATTTTTAAAATTAACATTAATCCATAATCAAATTTACCCCCATAGTTGCTATACAACCTTTACTCTTCTGGGGTGGCTTTCCATTAGATGTTAGAATGCTGCTATGGGACTTTTCTTCCATCCAGGTGGAAAAACATAATTGAGGTATGCAGGGTTGTTGGACAATTAAGCCAGGCATGACGATGGCTTTCAAGTTGATACCTACAGTGTTTGATCAGGTTGAGATTGGGGCTCTTTGCAGCCAGTCTTACGTTGATCCATGCTCTGTGAATGGGTGCACTGTCATGATGAAATAGCAAAAGACTTGCCCAAACATTTGGAAGCACAAAATCATCTGGAATGTCATTTTATACTCTAGCGTCAAGATTTAGGTCTAGACTAAACCATGAAAAACACCCCCAGGTCGAGAAGTGTCCACATATTTTGTGTGGATTGATGCACAATGGGCTTTAATACATGAAGAGTCTAACTGCAATGCCTCTTTTAAAATCAAATCCCAAAAATTGAGATTGCTGAATGGAAAATCATAATGCTGCATAGTCATTCACTTTTGCATAATTTCAGTACTAGCTTCAATGTGCCACAGAGCTAGTCAGGCTTTTGTAGCGCATGCTGTTCCATTTCACATTGCCTCATGAGTTCAGCTACATTCTTTATAAGCAAGAATAAATTGCTAACTGGAATTCCTTGGCATTCTGTTTCCCTGCTTAGAAATGACTAAACCACCAAACTCTTGAACTGTGGCTGTTCTGTAAAATGGAAAATTCTGACAGATGTTAAATAAAATGACTATTTTTTGTTGCTGAACAGATCATAGAGAGTCTTTTGAGACTATGTGCTCTCAATGGAAAATTGAATCTGCTAAAATGTGACATTTTTATGTCAGAGGCATGCTGTCTATTGGTAGCAATGGTGTGGATATTTCAGAGTTAAGATGGTGCCTCTAAGCCAGGGGTGTCAAACTGACCTGTAAAAGGGCCAAGAGGCTGCAGGTTTTCACTTCAACAATGCAGAAGCACACCTGATACAACTAATCAGTTGTGCAGGCCTAGATCAGTTGATTAAATCAGTGGTTTCAGGTGTGCTTCTGCTTAGTGGGTTTGAAAACCTGCAGCCTCTTGGCCCTTTTACGGGTCATTTTTGACACCCCTGCACTAAACCAATGATTGCAAATCAGTAAGAACAGTGGGACAATCATGGGCATAATACTGCAATGCATTTCTGAAAAGTAACATTTACTGCATTATCACATAAGTAAACACAAAGGTTAATCAAGGAATCTTTCCCAAGTGAGGTAGAGATGTTTCACTTATCTTTGTTTAAACGAATTAATGATGCATTTTTTATGTAGTAATTTTTTTTGGAGTCAGACTGATAATTAGCCCATTGCCTGATGATATGCACGCGAGGCATTATGGGATTTAAGTGGGGCCTCGCTATCTCGCTTTGCACTAGAACAGATATTTTGTAGCCGACGAGGTGATTAAAATTTGATTGAATCTGTGAGTATGCATAGTATTATATTACTAAGTATGCATTAAGGCACCACATTGCACGGATTTAAATGATCCAGTGGGAATACATGTTGCTACTGTCATTGAACTTGCTAATCAAACTATTTAGCGCAATAAAGTTATTTGTGGCTCAGTCAAAGCCTTATAAAGCCACGGTTTTCATGTAGCTCCATAGCTAGCTAGCTGGCTATTGCAGACATGAAGCTGGGGTATGTGCAAGTTACAATGGTGCACTGCACTTCAACTGGGCCAGAAACACAAAACTAACATTGCTAGTGTAACAGTTGGTGAAATCACGCCTTTATAAGGCTTTGCCTGAATCACTAATAATTTTAATGCGCTAGCTAGCCAGCACTCATCTCATCTGCTACAGCGAGACCCCACTCCAATCATGTAATGCCTAACCTGCACATCATCATGCTATGGGGTAATTCAAAGTTCTCAGTGATGTATCTCTCGGTATAAATGCATGCTTCAAAGCACCGTATGGAAATGTACATTGTTATGTTCCTACACAGACATGTTAACTCCGTAGAGGTGTGAAGGCTAAGCAGGGTAACCAGTGTCTTAACGGCTGTTCAGGGTCACAGCTGTGAGCAAAACTACTAACCTTTTAGAGTATCTGCTCAGCTGAGTACTTGAGAGTCAAACTTAAGTGTAAAGGAAACCACTGGTTTGGAAACAGTTCAGAGGAGGTAAGAAAATATTTCCTGTGTGCTGCTGTATTGCACAATTTCAGGAGAGAGTGTGATCGGCGTATGTGAAGTGTGGATGATGTAACGCAGCTGAATGTCTCTGTTTTTCAACAGAATCACAGAGCTCTGTAACCACAATCCAATGACTCCCCAGCCCCCCAGCCCCCCACCCCCACAGAAACACAAACATACACACACCCACATGGGCAATTGGACTCAAACAGCCCTGTTCTCAACCAGCGGGGGGCCAGGGGGACAAACCAACATCAAGCCCTGTGGGAGTGGCAGTGAAAGTAGGCCTCTATCACTGTTTTGTGCTGATGCTAATCGGCTCGGAGCAGTGCAGGGCAGTCATTTCCCCCCTTCCGTGAGTCAGTGCGCGGGAAGTTATGAGGCATCTGTAATGGCAAGTGCACAGAGACTACAGCACCAGTAATAGTGTGTCTCATGTCGTTAGACCTTGATCATTTCCTGTGAGAGCATATGAACATGAGAGGTTGCGCAATTTCACTCTAATGAAATACAGCCTGAATGGAAATTGTGCGGACCACCAAACATAGCAAACTTTCAATTGCGCCTACTGAATAAACATTTTCTTGCAAGTGCAAACCTGCTGCAAGGGCAAATTCTTAACAGTCTTTCTAGCGGGGTTGATTTTGGGGCCTCCTTGTTCTGTTTCAACTGGTTGGAGGGCCTTGTTTGCATAAGAATGACTGCGACACGGTGAGAGAGAACTGAGCGAGTATTCGGGGTAATCAATGGGGAAGGAGTTTATCGGGATTGGTTGGGGCATTCCATGTCCCTGTGTGGGACAAGCCAAGACAAGCTCTCACTGTTCCCCTGCCCAGTTGTCCTGAGGAGGAGACCTTTTCCTGAACAGTGCTGTAATTGAAGCGAGGCTGTGATGGGAGCAAAGCCTGAAGCTCAGAATGTGCAGGGACTGCTGGCTGACTGCAAACGCAACAGCAACTATACCTCATCGTCTGTTTTTTCATAAAATATACAGTGCTTAACAAATTTATTAGACCACCTGTCTTTAAAAAAAATTGAGAAAACACGTATGTTTAAGAAATTTGTCAAAAACTTTTTTAAAACTAATAATTATTTTGTTATTTCTTTGGCAAATGATGAACTGAAACCACTAAATAGTCCTCATTCACACATAAAAACCAAAAAAAAAAAAAACTATATTTTGTATGGTCTCCTTTGGCCTTGATAACAGCTTCCATTCTTGCTTTCAACCACAAACTAATTTTTATGTTCAGGAATGGAAGAAAATAACTGTTATTTGGCATCTTAATCAAAAAATTATAATGTGCTTAACTATTTTTTCTGCTTTTTTGTAAAACGGTACATTCAAAAATTCATGGATAACAACAATAATTATATTTTAGCATTGAAAATATCATTTCAGTTAAAGAGCTTGCGCATACTGGTGGATTAACCATTGCGGAAACATAAAAATTATTTTGGTAATTACCAACACTGTTAATTTAGGGCAGCTGTGGCATTAACCTTACATTGGGTGGTGGTCTAATAAATTTGTTAAGCACTGTATCGCCATAGCACCGTTGCAGAGAACAGCACATATATGGGTGAGGGACTTGCTTGATGCTTACACTAGAGTTGCAAGTTTGAGCTCAATTCTAATCCTTCAGCTGAGAGAGTCACATATTTTTCACTGTCCACCAGTGTGTAAATATCCAGTACAATTGCCTTGTAATTCCATGTGCAGGGAAAACACATGGAATTTCTGGTTTTAAAGCCCAGTGACACAAACTTTTTATGAATAAAATGGACATAGTGTGTCCTGAAAAGCTTTAAATAAATAAGATGACCTTTTGGGGAGAAGTCAGTCATTCACATCTGTGATATGGGTGGATTCGTAGCAAGCTTTTTAATCATTTTTTTTTATATTAGAATCTCAAGCATAATGTTTCAGAGATTCAAAACCAAATGACTTTGTTGCATTTATATTTTTGAAAGAAAAACTTATATTTTTGAGACCAAAACAAACAAGTGGTGCCAGGCACAACAAACCCCGGCCCTCGCACATACTTTCACCTACTTGTACGAAATTCAATGGGGATCTATTCTGGGTCAGTGGCAATCCCTGTACTGAATTTGGGTTGAATCTGGCCATTAGTTTTGCTGCTAGAGTTTTAACAAACAAACACACAAACACAGAAACAAACCGAACCGAAAACAATACCCCTTCCCTCACCCTTTGGGTGGGGCGAGGTAATAAAAAAAAAAAATTTGAAATGATTTCATGTACAATCCAAATGCACAGAAACTCTCGTAGAAACACGCCCTTAACTGCCTGCGTGAATATTAGTTCTGTGGCCTTGAGATTTAAACTTAAGATTGGCACAATGCAATTGAGCACAGATTATTTTTCTTTATAATTATTTTTATTATTGTTATTATTATTATTACTATTATTATTATTACAACCTCGTTTCCAGAAAAGTTGGGACGTTGGGTAAAATGTAAATAAAAATAGACAGCAATGATTGGCGAATTGAAAAAAGTACAAAGATAACATATCAAATGTTGAAACAGAAATTTTATTGTTTTTGAAAAGTATCTGCTCATTTTGAATTTGATGTGGCAACATGTTTCAAAAAAGTTGGAACTGGGCCTTGTTTACCACTTTGTTAAATCCTCTCTTCTTTTAACAACACCCTGTCAGTGTTTTGGAACTGAGGAGACCAATCACTGTAGATTTGACACCAAAATATTTTCTCATTCTTGCTTGATTTTAGATTTTAACTTCTCAACACTTTTGCAGACTCTTTTGTCACATTTTTCATTTCATAATGCACCATATTTTTCCATGAGTGACCTGTCTGGACTGCAAGCAGGCCAGTTTAGCACCCGTACTCTTTTACAATGGATCCATTATATTGTAACATAACATAACATAACATGAGTGGCGAGAACAGGCCGTTCAGCCCAACGAGGCTCGCCAGTTTCTTTTAACTATTGTGAATATATCACTTCAGATACTCAATGACTCAATGGTATCTAGCTTTAAGTCAAGCCTGCTCTTGAAAATTCCCAAGGTTTCCGCCTCAACAATATGGTCAGGCAAGCTGTTCCACATCGAAATTACTCTTTGGGTGAAAAAATATTTCCTAATATCAGTGCTAAATTTACCCTTGGTCAACTTCCATTTGTGACCCCGAGTCCTACTAACAGAACTTGGCTGAAGGAATCCTAGATAATTCACTTTGTTAATCCCTTTAACATATTTAAAGACCTGTAATACACCCATAATGTGGTTTTGCATTCTCTTGCTGAAATAAGCAAAGCCTTACCAGAAAAAGATGTCTGGATGGCTGGATATGTTGCTCCATAATCTGTGTATATTGCTCAGCATTAATGCTGTCTTCACAGATGTGCAAGTTACCCATGTCGCGTGCACTAATGCACCCCCATACCATCATGGATTCTGGCTTTTGAACTGTGCACTGATAAAAAGCCGGATGTCCCCTGTCTTTCTTAGCCTAGAGGACTAAATCCTTGATTTCAAAAAAAAATTTTACAGATTTTTATTGGTCAGACCACAGGATAGTTTTCTCATCTCAGGCTATCATAAATGAGCTTAGGCCCAGAGGAGGCAGCAGTGTTTTTGGATCTTGCTTATATATGTTCTTTTTTCAAAGTTGTAACTTGCATTTGTGGATGTAGTAACAAATTGTGCTCACGGCGAATGGTTCTCAGAAGTGTTCCGGAGCATTGATTTCAACTATGGAATCCTGTTTGTTTTTAGTGCAGTGCCACCTGAGGGCCTGAAGATCACAGCCATTCAATATTGGTTTTTGGCCTTGTCCCTTGTATACAGAGGTTTGTCCGGATTCTCTGAATAACTTTTATGACATTACTTACCATAGATGATTAAATCCCCAGTTTCTTTGCCGTTTCATTGCTTAATTGTTGAACAATTTTCCCATGCAGTCTGTCACAGAGTGATGAAGCCCTCACCATCTTCTGAAAGACTCAGCCTCTCTGAGATGCTCTTTTCATACCCATTCATGTCACTGACCTATTGCAATTAATCTAATTGGCAGTGTTCCACCAGGTGCATTTTTTTTTTTTTGCATTATGAAATATTTCCAATCTTTTGTTGCCCGTGTCCCAACTTTTTAGAAACATGTTGCTGACATCAAATTCAAAATGAGCAAATATTTTTCTAAAAACAATATATTTCTCAGTTTCAACATTTTAAATATTGTCTTTGAACCATTTTTGATTAAATACAGGGTTAAAATGATGTGAAAATCATTGCATTCTGTTTTTATTTACATATTAAACAGCGTCCCAACTTTTCTGGAAATGGGCTTGTACAATTGAACTGAAATTTGGCCATGGAGTTACATATTTTAAGAAATGTGCAGTAATATGGTAATCACAAATTTCGAGTCCATAACCATCATGAAAAATAATAGTTTAAATTATTTGAAAGTCTTACAATGTATTTTTTTTTTAGCTTATTGTTCTAAAGTCTAAACAGCTTATTACTGTTTTGAAAAGAAAGATAATATATGGTCAGAAGGAAGATGTCAACGAAGACATTTTAAATTAATAGCTTATTTATTAAATACTGAGCCCATATACCTCCTGTCCTTTCTATATGACCACGCCTAGAAGACCCACACAACGGCTTGGTTGGATTTTTCCCAGTTATGAACAAAAAACAGTCCGGAGGGAGGAGCTTACTCTGTGACTCAAGCATTGAGATATATCAGCCACCCCCACTCAGGCAGTAATTTACATTCCGGACTGATCTCATCTGCCTTTGAGCTTCCTCCAAGAAAGAGAAGTATATCTGGAGACTAACCTCAACGAAGTAGTCGGAGAATGCGCAAATGGCGCGCCAAATGCTTCTTGCATTCTTTTAGTAAAAAAGCAAAGTGAGGGGACCAAACGCCTGAGAGAGAAAAAGGTAAGATTGCCCTTTCTCTGTTGTCACTCAACTGTGTTGTTGCCTGTTTGTATTATCCCGCGTGTAGCGTTAACGGTGACAACATCTGCTTACTTGTTTTCACGAATCACAGCAAAGGATCGCATCATAAAGAAAGAACGGTGATAAACGCCATGAACAATGAAATTAGAAAGTTTCAGCTCTCCTTCGGAGCATATGGTATCCTCATGCGTAGAGATGCTGAAACGGGACACTCGGACGCCGTCAATCGTTGCGTTTTTTTTTTTTTTCGATTGTTGCGCGAACAAAAGCCCATGGAATGACTTGCGTTTTTACTCCCTTGATGTAGTAAACAGTGAACAGTGTGATGGCCTTAAGTTTCGCGCGTCCAGCTGACCAAATTCAGGTTTTGGTTCTGCATTTCTACCCTGATTCAGTTAATATAAGTAATGGCTTGGCAGTAATTGGGCAGTGACCTCACCACACATGAGGCTGGGAGCTCCTGTCATCAGGGATTTCATTCAGGTGCCACACCCCCGTCATTTTCCAGATGTATGAGATAAGTAATTTATTAGAAATGAGAAGAATATTATGAAATGTAAATGATTTACTCTGTGATTAGATTGAATATAACCACACAGTTAATACCTGAATTACATATCTTCTGTATCCAAAACCAAATAGAGCTGCAAAACTCATGGACAACTCGAGACAGAACAAACATGACCAGATCTCGTGGAGCAGGGAATAGCAAATGCTCTTTGTTGTCATTGTAAAACTTCAACAGTCCGGTAAACTGACAAAGCTGCTGCCTCTTTGTTTCTACTCCTTCAGTGGCTCTGTGCTCTCAGACAAAACATAAATATCACCAGATTTGGTAGGCATGACTGAAGCCCGTTAGCTGGATTTAATCTTATGACGGTGTTTTCAATGTGAAGAATCTAGGTTGCTGTCAGGCAGTGGGGGGTTGGGGTTTCCCTACTTTAACTCTGCAGCCTGGTTGTGGAACACGTGTTTGCAATTTTGCGCCTGCCAAATGCTTTACATATGTTTTTTGATGTTTGAACTGATACTACAAAAAAGATCCCCCCTGTATTAGGTGCTCCTTTCCGCCAGGCTGAATGACTGGGGCTTATTGACCAGACACCTCCTTTCTCCTGGCGAGACCCTTCTCCTCAAATTGCTCTGATGTAACGATCTTTCCACTCCGTGTACAAAACTGTGTGCCCGCTTATTCAGTCAGAGCAGCATGCAGTCTGACTGGTTTGTCTTTTTCTGTAGCTTTGAGCTCAAGCCTCTTGTCTCTCGGCGGTTTTAGCCTAAAGCTGACTATTGCATATTTTAGGACTCCCCTTCGAATGTCACAGTCGTTAAAAACTTAGCTTTGTTCCTGTTCTCTTCTTTTTGTTATCGGCAAATCGTGTTACGCAAAGATATTTCTCTTCTCTGAAAAAGTCAAGTTCCTGTCCTTGTGGCTCGTGAGGCAAAATCAGAATCAGCGCTGCTACAGTGCGCTTTGCAATTTTCTTTGAAAAAAGTATTTTTTTAGTTTTGTGTATTCCATTGGCCGCTACAGTTTGCAAGTCTATTGATGACTAAAACTCAGAGCCACTTGCTAGTTAGGGAAAAATGCTTAATTTGTTCTGATAATAAACACTGCAGCTGTAATGAACTTGTATAGTCATGCATGCGTAAATGAAATAATGTATTAATCTCTGGAACAGTTACAAGTCTGCGTCTGCTGATTTAAAACTGTTTGAAATAGCAACAGTTGCCTTAGGACGTCCAGGAAGCTGAATCGTGAAGAAAAGCTTGTTGACTTCAGCTGTTTTTGTGTTGAGACCCAGTAACACTCAACCTAATGACTGTTGCCTGTTTTCCCACATCTCAGGCTGTCATAAGTGACATGTCTTGACAGGACAGCGAGTGCATGCGTGTAGGCCTGGGGGAGCATGTCCCAGGGCCATGGGAACAGTGTTCCCCAGTGAGCTAACAGGCTCAGAGTGGGGCTCTCCCATTGGCAGTTGTTCACCAATTGGATGTAATAAAAGTATCTAGAGAACACAGCCACCATGACAAATGGCTCTGTGCCTGCTTTTATCAATATGACGGGTGCTGGAAAGCAGAACCTAATATGGCATGGTATGGAATACTGGTTTGGCAATAAAGACGGGGGTACAACTAAAACTGAGATAATTTATTTTTGCTGCCCTACCTGTTCTGCCTCATGATGTACTAATAAACTTTTTTTTAGTGCTTGAAATGGACTTTGGGTAAAAAGTTTTGCCTAGCATTTTCATGCTGACCACCCTCTTCTTCATATATTTCAATTCTGATTCTGTGGTTAGTGTTAAATCTGCTTTGGTAAAGAAAGCAAGTCCCTGCTATTTAAACCCATGAATTTTCATTTTTTGGAGTTTTTGATTTCCGGGACTGTACACCTAGTCATGGGAAGATCTCTACAAAGCCAGGCTCTCTACCTGGTTTTGACTGTTTGATTGACAGTGATTTGTGTTCATGCTCCTGTCCACAGTGCTGGGTTTGTGGGGATATTGTTCTACTAGTCAGTGGCTCAGTAAGTTTTCCTCTGTCTGGCTTTGGTAAGTAGGTGGGGGACGTCTGGTCGGCTGATTAGATCATGGTCAGTTGTTTCCCTCCTGGTTAGTGCTGACACAGCATTAGACGAAGGTTTTGAAACTACAGTTGTTCTGAGAAAGGTGTCCATCAACAAATGGGGAGGGGGGGGTCTCTTCATAATTCTTTTTTTAATATGCCAAAGGCCCAGTATTTGGTTATAAGGGGGTGCAAATCAGTCAGCTATCACAGTATTTCAGAATGGAATAGCATAAAATGTCCATTGATATCCTTTTGTTCAAACAGGCGGAGAGAAAAAAAAACAAAAAAACAAAGACATCACATGCTTGGTCCTATGTGGGATATTCCCAGACATAGAAATCAATATTACTAGGGCTAGTAAGGTCTACTTTGTGGACTGTGTGAAGGTAAGAGATTTCTGCATCATCCATTTTCTATGTCGTTTCAAAGTTCTGACCGTATTCATGCTGGGTTCCCTGAGCCCCCTTCCAGATCCACGCACAAGTGTCTTTGCGTTCCCACGCCACTGAGCAGGCAGTCCTTCCTGCGGACGGTCCCTCTGCAGCAGAAACGTGGGCACTGATGGGAGCCCGCGTGTCCCTAAGGCTATGCTCAGCCTCACTAGTTGTTAACTGGAGGGGATGCTACGGTTAAGGGGCCTTCCTAGGTTCATTTGATTTACCTTGTTCCAGCACAGATATGCGTGTAATAACACTACAGCTTATCAGTTCAACACAAAAATGCATAATTCCATTGGTTTTTATTTACATTGTTACCATGGAATTGACGATGATGAGCAAAATCACGGTCCGTATTGTGGCAAGCCTTACTCCCTAACCACCCAACCAAATCACTTAATTTTTTTGTCCCTGTTAGCTATACATCATATCTCTGCAATCACTTGAGGATATTTCTATATATTTTTTTCTGGTGGTTTTTCTGAAAAAAATCCTCAAATGGGTCTGTTGGATGACGAATACACTCCTTTATTAGAAAAAGTCAATGTAATTGAATGCAGAAATAACCAACAAGTCTACAGTCAAAATTTGAGGCAATTTCGTTGAAAAATAAAAAAAGTAATCTGTGCCGCAAGTATTGAAAGTCACCAGATTTTAGCTGACTTATAAAATTATTTGAGGTGGAAGAGCTTAAAAAAAAGTCATTTTTTAACAAAATTGATAAAATTAATGACAAAATGTTTTGATTTTATTTAAGTACACATCTTGGCGAACCTTAAAGGGGAAAAAAGAGGAAAATAGATTAAAATAAATAAATAAATAATTTTGAACCTGGGAAGACCCCTTAAACTGAAACCTAGTGTGGGTCAATGCAATCCCTCCTGGTATCATCATTCTCTTGACTGTCAGCCTACAGTTCATGCTGAAATCAGGACAGTGTGTCAAGCATCATATTTGAGCATGTCACTAATTAGGTGGTGTCAAAAGTGCACTACAAAATAAATGGGACAGGCTGCCTTTAGTATGGCATGAATATCGAATGGTCTCGGTCATCCAGCATTACAAATAGGAACACATGTATCCAATTGGTTTCATCTGCATACCTCTACTGCCTTGTCGGCCCATATGTAAAGGTCAGTGAATGTGTAAATTTCCCTGAGGCATTGTCATGCACATATGTATGCCATGGACTGTATTTACATGTGGGGAACCCAGCTGTAGAAACAGTCAGCTACAGCCACATGCTGTAATCAGAGAGCAGGCACAGGTGACCCTGAGGAACAGCTGTGCCTCAGCCCAGCCTAGCCCCTTACTATAGAGAGGTTGCTATGTTCACGTGGTGTCGGAATTTATCATATGTGTGAGTTGTGTGCGCATGTGCGGCCCAGCAAAGTCATAATTACCTTCGGGAAACTTTCTGTAATTTCCAAATTCCCAAGACATAGTGTTATAGAGGCGTGATGTCAAAGCACAAGGGCAGAAAATTTTGTAGTTCATAGGATATTCATTTATACCATTATTTTATAGCAGAAGGATTTGATAGTATTTAGTATGTGAGTATTTTACATTTATTTTTAGTTTTCAAATGTGTTTCTGCATATTTGTGAGATCTTGCAACCAAACATATTTTTGAATTTGCTAGCCAGGAAAAATTAACTTTCATCAGAACATCCATTTTACTTATTTATATCCAACCATAAGCATTTGAATGCTTAACATGTCGTTATTACGATTTCCCAAACTCTGAATTGGGAGCTTTCCATGAGGACATGGAGATGGCATCGGTATGAGGATAGAGGAAGGGACTTTGAGAAAAGATCCCTAGGGACCTGTCTCGCTGTTCACCCAAAACCACTCCTCTGGAGAAACCCTTCCTTGCAGACAGGTCGTAATTTATTGCTTTCTCCATTGACTCTCTGTCTCTTCCCTTCCACTCCGTCTCTACTACAGTCAGCCTATTTTTCATTGAAGCGTCCCCTGCTTTCTTCAACACCGAGGTGTGCAAACGTGGCTGACAATCACTGAAACCCCAATGGTATAATGGTTCTTTCTTGCAATTAAAAGGCTTTATCAATGGGCTTCATTCACGCCTGCCTGCTTTGTTTGTTTTGGCAAAGATTTCAAAAGCCGTCTTGACAGCGGCAGTGTGTGTTTGGATGTGGAAGTCCTCATCTTTAACGCACACTTGTAAAATCAGTTTCATTAACGACCTGAGGTTTGGTCTGAGTACAGTTATTTTTTTAAATTTTATTTTGAAATGCTTTCTGCAGTATGTCAGTGTTAGCCTCAACTTGGTGCCGCGCCTTTTGTTATTGAGTAACCCATAATTATATTTAGCTTAAATTTTACTTTGGGGACTACCTTCCTAACCTATATTCCTATATGTTAATATGTAAAAAGTGTTATTTTTCACTGGTGACCTCAATCCTGGATTTCTGCCTTGGGTGCACTCTGAACTTAAAGAATTAAAGGATGGTATCTGGTTTTTGCTCAGCACTTTGAGGGACAACAGAAGTTGGGGGTTTTTGTTTAGCATATCAAGCCTGATGGGTGTTTTCCATGATGTTCTAATACATCATAAAAATAACCTTGTCTGTTTTTGTGAAGTACCCTGCACTGAAGTGTTAGTGAGCCAAACCTATTTTATGCAAAGTAATCATGAACAGAAAAAGACAGCTGCTGGTTTTCTTGATAGTTTTCTGTCAAAGTGATTACTCAGCTAGCACATAGGTCTAACAAACAAGAAAATGTTGTGATTTTCATTCTGCAGAGCATTGTGTCCTAGCAGCTTGAACCCATTCCTTTCTGTGTGATAACATGGGATCTTCCCTGTAGCATGAGTCACAGTCACTCACTGCTGTTGGCTGCCTGCGCCACAACAAGCTCCATTCAGGTTTGATAGTGTTGACTGAACCTGGTCTTTGCTGTTGCACAATTGCATATCACATGTTGTACTGCAGCGTAGTCTGTAGCCATTTGGATAGTCACAGTGTTTGTGGTTTTGGTTCTGCTCTCACATTGGTTTTGAAATTCAAAGATATAGGCGTGGAAAGGAAGAGAGAGAGGACTTACTGTGTTTTAAGTTACGCTGGTGTAAGGTTATAGTTCAGTTTGCAAGTTTTTTTTTTTTTTTTTCCCCCAGATTGACCTTGATGGTCCTTATGCAGCCAAGCCTTTTATACTCAATTTGTGCTCAATGACCCCTCATTCATAGGAAATGCATATATATGAAGAGGTTACTAGCATACATTTTTCAAAATAAACATTTCAAACGATGAGGATCAAGTAGGCAAACTAAAATAACTGAAAATTTTACAAAGAAAAGAAACGAAACAAGTTTTTTTCCCCACTATTTTATTACTTTTTGGAGTTCGAGTGCTAGGCAATGCTCTTTTTTATGTTTGTTAAAAGCTTAAGAATGTAAATTACATCTCACTCTGAGAAATGCTGAACTACTGTTTTTCTGCTTCCAGCAGGGGTGTCCAATTTAATCAACGAAGGGCTGGTGTCGGTGCTGGTTTTCCTAGGGGCCAACCATAATACACCTCATTCTACTTAATCAAAGTCTTGATTGAATCCCGGGATTAGTTAAGTAGTACAATCAGGTGTGGTAGTATCGGGCCAAAGCAAAAACTTGCACTCATGCTGGCCCTTTATGGCCAAGATTGGACACCCTTGGCCTATAGAAGCTATAATGATAACTTTTTACTGTGTTACACCAAGGGGAAAGAGCAGGGTGTGAAGGCGTGGTTGAAAATGGCTCCCTCTGCAGATCTCGGAGGTGAACATTGCTGTCGCCTCTCTAAGTGGGCCCACCCATTATGTCAGAGGACATGAACTTCCTGTACCAGGGCGATTGTCTCTAATTTGGATAAAAACCTGTCTGATGAAGTTTGCACACTTTTAAAGGTGTTTTACCCTTTAGTGGCCTTTATTTAAGGCCTATTTAGTTTCATCACATCCGCAATGCATTTAAGGCTGAAACATGGTTTGCAGCTTAATTCCTCAGCTTAAATATTCGGTAGCTTACTTGATAATGATCATTTATCATTTCTAACCGAAGATGAGACTTTTAGACGGGCACACCGACCATGTACAGTTCTCCTTTTCTCTTCGCTAAGAATATAGTATTTTATCAAAAATCAAAAGTCAAAAAATGCATTCACTTGATACATTCAACCAAATGTTTTTCTTGATGCTTCTCATCGGTAGTAGAGTGATGGACGTGGCTGGCAGGTATGTTTTCGTATTTTTCAGACTTATGGTGCATAGGCAAACCCACTCGCAAAGAGGATATAGGCATGTTGCATCTATCAAGAGATAATCTGGCACACCATAGTTGTAGAAACCCTTTAGAACTTCACAGATAGCTTGTGTTAATTTCACATGCAGAAAGCTAGCTTCATAATAACAGCATTCATCTAAAAGATGTTGGTAGCAATTAGATTCACTTCCATTCTCTGCTAGACTAAATCCTTTTAAAGGGTTCTCGCAACTCGATTATTTTTGCTGCGGAACTCCCTTGCAATCAAGTGGGGAGTGTTTGTGGAGAGAGAGAGAGGGTGTCTGAAGAATCTGTTGTTGCTTAAGTGTTTGAGTTGAAAAAACAGGGTGGACAAATGTATTGATGCAGCAAGAGGAAATGGGACGTCTCTGAAATGTTTTCTAAATTGTCTTCCGGCTGTTAGTTTCCTTCGAATGCATTTTTTCACTTTACACAAATGCAAGAGGTAGCTTGGTAAGGAAACTGACTTTCTATTCTAATTATTTTTCCTATAGTCAGCCTTGTAGTTGCAATACTACTTTGCGGGCTGTTTAGTCAGTAGCCTGGGACACTCTTCAGACCTCATTTTGCGTGCTGCGCTGTGTTCTTCCTCACATACTTGTTTGTCACAAAAAACATTCATGAAGTTTGGTTCTTTTATGAATTTATGATGGGTGTACTGAAAATGTGACCAAATCTGCTGGGTCAAAAATATACATACAGCAACATGAATTATCAATTTTGGTGATGTAGAAAGTTGTGTCAATCAAATTAGCCTCGTGGCATGGCCTCTTAACTTCTTGCGAGTGATTATGATTGACTACAGCTGGTGAATTCTCTGAGCCCATTTAAATAGGGCTCATTTGATGCAATCATTAGACTCGGCCTCAAACGCTACAATGGGAAAGTCAAAGGAGCTCAGCACGGATCTGAAAAAGCGAATCATTTACTTGAAGAAGTCAGGAAAGTCACTTGGAGCTATTTCAAAGCAGCTACAGGTCCCAAGAGCAGCTGTGCAAACAATTGTTTGTAAGTATTAAGTGCATGGGACAGTTGTGTCACTGCCACGATCAGGATAAAAGCGCAAGCTATCACCTGCTGCTGAGAGAAATTTGGTCAGGATGGTCAAGAGTCAACCGAGAACCACCAAAAAGCAGGTCTGCAATGAATTAGAAGCTGCTGGAACACAGGTGTCAGTGTCCACAGTCAAGCGTGTTTTACATCGTCATGGACTGAGAGGCTGCTGTGCAAGAAGGAAGCCCTTGCTCCAGAAGCGGCACCTTAAGGCTCGACTGAAGTTTGCTGCTGATCACATGGACAAAGATGAGGCCTTCTGGAGGAAAGTTCTGTGGTCAGATGAAACAAAAATTGAGCTGTTTGGCCGCAATGCCCAGCAATATGTTTGGAGGAGAAAAGGTGAGGCCTTTAACCCCAAGAACACCATGCCTACCGTCAAGCATGGTGGTGGTAGTATTATGCTCTGGGCCTGTTTTGCTGCCAATTGAACTGGTGCTTTACAGAGAGTAAATGGAGGAGGATTACCTCCAAATTCTTCAGGATAACCTGAAATCATCAGCCCGAAGGTTGGGTCTTGGGCGCAGTTGGGTGTTCCAACAGGACAATGACCCCAAACACGCATCAAAAGTGGTAATGGAATGGCTAAATCAGGCTAGAATTAAGGTTTTAGAATGGCCTTGCCAAAGTCCTGACTTAAACCCCATCGAGAACATGTGGACAATGCTGAAGAAACAAGTCCATGTCAGAAGGCCAACAAATTTAGCTGAACTGCACCGATTCTGTCAAGAGGAGTGGTCAAAGATTCAACCAGAAGCTTGTCAGAAGCTTGTGGATGGCTGCCAAAAGCGCCTAATTGAAGTGAAAATGGCCAAGGGACATGTAATAAAATATTAGCAGGGCTCGCGCTACCCGTTCGTCAATTCGCAATTGACGATCTCTCCTGCAGTTTGACGATCTGTAAGTCACATTTGACGATAAATTTGACGAAGACCTTTCAAAAGTGGGGTCACGAGATTTGCGCAAATCTGCAATAATATTTGGGGGTTAATATATAATATAGGGTCGGCCAAGAAAACACAACTCAAAAGCCGACTCTGGCTCTCCGACTCCGCGAACCGCACTCCGTCTCCCGTCCGGGGCGCAAGCTCCAGGAACGTCATGAAGAAGCGCAAAACGAACCGCGTGTAGCCTACTGTACCCTTATGCTGCGTTCAAAACAACTCGGAAGTAGGAAAAAAACGAGCTCCGAGTTGTCAAAAATGAATTGAACGGCGTCGAACTCGGAAATTACAGGTCGGAAACTCGGGTATCATTTCAGAGCTCCGATTTTCCGACTTGACGACACATTCACCGAAAAATGGCGGATGTGTAGTTTACTTTTAAGCAAATATGGAAGTTTTTCTGATTAAAATACATATGTATGAAATCAATCATATTTCATGGATCACCTGATCGGTTTTGGTTGTTCTTCTGTGTCACGAAAAAAACTGGAAACGGCTGTCAGTGTTTTTCTTTAAACGCCCGAGCATTTAAATACAACTCAGCGTCTTTGCAGCATCCATGTTTTTCCCACATTACGACTTCAAAGCACATGAACACATCGAAGTCGGAAGAACGATTTGCCGACTTGGGAACTCCGACCTTCCGACATCACATGAATGCAGCATTATTAGGACGGAATACTCCACCCACCAGCTCACGCTCGAGCCAATAGACTACGCAGCTGTTAGTGGTACTGATTACAGTTGTTGTTCCTTGAAGCTCAATGGACAGTAAATAATGTTTGAAAGTACTTTGTTATCAATATTTGGTGGTTTGTACTGAATAAAAAGCAAGTTGATGTGGTTGAATTTATGCAACATTGTGATGTTGCACATGTAGTCCATGTTAATGTAATTTTTTCAAGTCCAAGTGTTCAGTTCTCACTCAGCATAACACTACAGTTGTTCCTTGAAGCTCAATGGTCAGTAAAGAACATTTGAAAGTACTTTGTTATCAGTATTTGGTCCTTTGTACTGAATAAAAAGCAAGTTGTTTTTTTGCATAAATCTTTTTTTATTTGCATTTCTTTCATAGGCAGTAGCTTCTTCTGTTTTGCCAAAGCCTTCTGACCCCCTTCCTCTTCTTCTGGACTTGGGACCAGCTTCTTTAACCTGTGTCAGTAACTTGCAGATTAAAAAAATAATTCATGCAAAAAGCAGACTGGGAATGAAGCAAGCTAAGGGAGAAAGTCCCAAGTGAGGTGGGGTTAATACTAAAAAAACCATGCTACTAGCACAGGAAACAAGGAAGGCGAGGCTAAGTCAGAAAGGACAGAGGAAAGCACACGGTCAGATAGGACATTTAACAGCACATGGTTGTAAGTAAAAACATGATAAAAATAATACAATGACGGTGCAACAAAACCTACAAGAAATTGATTGGTATTAGAGACCCTCACGACTGGACATCAGATAAAAAAAAGTGACTAGGGGTAAAGTTATTTGACTAATTGACATTGCTTTTTGGCTAATCATTTGACTAATAGGTTTCAGAAGCCAGCTCTAGCCCTGTATTAGCATTGCTGTATGTATATTTTTGACCCAGCAGATTTGGTCACATTTTCAGTCTACCCATAATAAATTCATAAAAGAACCAAACTTCATGAATGTTTTCTGTGACAAACAAGTGCGTGCTACAATCACACTATCACAGAAAAAAAAGAGGTGTAGAAATTATTTGAAACTCAAGACAGCCATGATATTATGTTCTTTACAAGTTTATGTAAACTTTTGACCACAACTGCAATTGTGAAAAGTTATACTTCAATGCTAGATTGCAGGGATGGAAATCTGAATAATTAGTTTGAAAAAAATCTCAGCTTTTTCGGTAATTCTGTGTTCTGTTGTAGCATTTGTTCGTTGGATTATGAAAGAAGAACAGAAACTCCACTTAATTTTTAACTCCTTTCTGCAGATGTAGACGCTCGTGGACATGGAACTGCAAATTTAAGCACGCAGTTACTGTACTCGATCACTAGATCGCACCCCCGGATCCGTTATTGAATATTCACAAGCAAGCAGAGTTCGAACACAGTTTTGAATATGGGGAGGTTCACTCCACTCCCTGTTTTTCAAGAGTTGCATGAATTAAACTCCTCAGCTAAGCCTGATGTGCAAACTGGTCAATATCCTTGCCCATAGTATCGATCCAGCAGTTTAAAAAAATGATCTCTTGTGACAGAAAAAATCGTTGTCCTCTGTAGCAACCACTTTAGCTACAGTGTGCCAACAGTATTCCAATTAGTGGTTCAGAAAAATCAGTTTTCTGAAGCAAAAAATTCGACATGGTATTGATTCTCTTACATTCTACTGTCAATTACAGCCATCACATACAAAAAAAGCATAGTTCACTACCATGGATTTACGAGTAGATTCCTTCATTGACAAATTCAGCACTTCCTTATATCCACTCAAGTACTGGTGTTGATAGCCAATCACTCCATTATACACTCAGGCTCTTCTGCGAAACTGCACAGTTACAGTTCACACCCTCGTGAAACTTCCTAGGTAACAATGTATTGATTGGCTCGCTTCTTATCCAATTCCCGAGTGTTTAAACTTTCCACAGTAACTGAAAGACATTGATTGGACAAACATAAGAGCATACAAGCCTATTTGTATCAGCAAGCTCGATTGTATGCTGTCTACGTTGCGCACATTACGCGGCTGAAATAAACGCGATTTATAGAAAAAAAGACTTGCAAAACCGGCCTTGAAGTGTTTAGTTACATTTACAGGATTTAAATGAGATAAGGACATGGTCAATGGGAATTATTTCGAATGAAACGGGACCGGAGGGTTCCTTCTACTGGATACATCGGTCTGTGGAGGAGGGATTCAGTGAAAAGTGTTAGGCTTCTACGTTTGCTTTTTGCTTTGGAATGTTTACCATATTCAACAAAATCGAATGCCGAGGTTTTTTTCCTGTTTAAAACGTGAACTGCCCATGCCTTTCGGTGGACCCCCTGGTACGTTCATTGTACCATTCTGTTGAATCTAGGGAGGCATATATTGTTTGATTGTCCCTGAAAGTGGAATGTCTGTACTGTTAATATAAGGCATATTTCAGAATTCAGATATTACTGAGTTAGTGAGTTGTATTTGTTCCTTATAAGTGTTGAAATGAGGTTGTGAGCTCGGAAGTGGGAACTGGTAGCTTTCATTGCAGGGTGAATGTTCTGACCGTTTAATCAGCAGTTTATTTCATGAGTATGTGTGCTGGCTTGGGGGACTTTGAAGAAAAATGGACAAAACTCTAAACTTTATTATGAAGAAAAGGCATGTTTTTTGTTTGGAGAGGTTACTGGTGACCACTGATGTTCAATTGCACTGATATTGATAAATTCTTGCTAAACTCAACCAGAAAATCATTAGTTCATATTAAATTTCATGCCTCAAAACTTTATTTGTGTTAAATACATGATTATTTTGTGATCTGACAGTGCACCATTTTGAGGGATCTCATACTTTAGCTAGTCACTTGGATAGCTGTATAATTTGGCTAATAGCATTTAGGTAATCTAGAATGTAATGTTGAAGATGAATTCTACTTGTGGTCAAGGAGTTTATGATCCTAGAAATGTATAGATTTAAGCCCCAGCAGTTTTTCAATTCTCACTATTATTATCCCCCGCCACACGAAGTGGCCGGGGGATATTGATTTGACCTCCGTCCGTCCGTCCGGGATAAAGGGGAACAACTTTTCACAAGAAATATTCGCGATAGGATAACCAAATTTGGTGTGTAGCTTAAGACCATAAAGACCATGATCGAGTTCGAAAATGAGACACGCGTGATTATTTTTCCCTGAGTTATTGCCCTTGATTAACTTTTTTTAACTCTGTTCACGGTATATGTAAAGGGGAACAACTTTTCACGGGAAATATTCCAGATAGGACAACCACATTTGGTGTGTAGCTTAGGACCATAAAGACCTTGATCGAGTTCGAAAATGTGACACGCGTGATTATTTTTCCTGGAGTTATTGCCCTTGATTCACTTTTTTTAACTCTGTTCACGGTATATGTAAAGGGGAACAACTTTTCACGGGAAATATTCCAGATAGGACAACCAAATTTGGTGTGTAGCTTAAGACCATAAAGACCTTGATCGAGTTCGAAAATGAGACACGCGTGATTATTTCTCCCGGAGTTATTGCCCTTGATTCACTTTTTTCAACTCTGTTCACGGTATATGTAAAGGGGAACTACTTTTCACGGGAAATATTCCAGATAGGATAACCAAATTTGGTGTGTAGCTTAAGACCATAAAGACCCTGATGGAGTTCGAAAATAAGAAGCACGCTATTATTTTTCCCACAGTTATTGCCCTTGTGGCACTTCTGGGAGCCTCTGTTCATAGTATCTTTAAAGAAGACATTTTGGCGGGGTATGTTGTTGACCATGTCTACTTGTTTTTTTTTGCAATTTCAATGGTGAATTCTCATGAAGATTTTTTATGTTTGCAGCCCATTTTCTCTCTACCAAAATCATGAAAATAAACTGAAATATGATGTAATTCTAAATGCTGTAAGTGTCTTTTCTGAGTTGAGCCACACTTTTCGCCTGTATGAAGCTTAAATATTGAATTATAAAGCATTAAATTGGGTAACCCATAAATAGCCAAATTTGGCTTCTGCGAAAAGGGGTTAAAATGGTTGTAGAAAACATCTTAAACACTGATCAGGCATTGAACACAGCATATAAAGGGTTTAAGCTCGCTAGCTAAAATTTGTTTGAAATGGCATCGGGTTGGCCTCCTGTGAGTCTATAGCTAAAATGATAATTGTTTAGATCCAGAAAAATCGCTATAATGGAAATGTGGCCTCATAACTTCAATACTCCATTCTTGTGTCAGAATTCAGCAAAACAGAGTTAAGCGCTTTCTTTACATTCCCACATTGTGCATATGTAACCGCATCCCCACTTGAGAAATGGCAGTCATTTAGCCCCATTTGACATAGTTTTATGGGTGGCACCATTTGTTGAATGAGTATTGGCAGACTAGAGCAGCCCTGAGTGCCTTATTGTTTTACCTCTGTTTTTTAAAATTGTTAGTGCTTCATGAATTAACGTTTCACGTAACTAATGTTCTGCTAGAATTGTTTAGCTAAATTGGCCTACAACCAATATCAAGAAAAAGACAAGTGTTTTGTATCTCATTAATTATTAATGATTAATGGATTTATTGATTGACAACTTGTTCAACTATTGGTCAAGTCAAATGCGCAAAATTTGCAACCCTGGTGGGAGGAAACCGGAGTACCCCAAGGAAACCCACAAGAACACGGGGAAAGCATGCAAACTCCAAACAGAAAGGCCCTGGGCCAAATTAGAACCCATGACCTTCTTCCTGTTTGGCGGCAGTGCTAGCCCTTGCGCCACCATGCCGTTGGGACAATATGTAAAATGTAAATAAAAGTTCACCTCATGAACTACTCTAATTTTTGTAAATATTTGCGTATTCTGAATTTGAGGCCAGCAACATATTCTAAAACAATTTGGGGAGGGGAATAGGAATATTGGAAAAGTTGTGGAATCTTCAGAAAAACACCCTTTTGGAACATTCAAGAGGCAAACAGGTGAATAGGTAACAGATGATCAATAATAATTAGGAATAAAATGAGTAGTCTCTCATTTACCTGCAAGATAGTATTTTTTTTATTTTGAGGTTTGTTCGTTTAGCAAAGCTGCTTGAGCAAATAAACAAAGTTTATCAGCATGTGGTTGCTCAGAATTTAGTGGTCTCACCATTGACAGTCCATAATATCATGAAAAGATACAGAGAATCTGGAAAAACAAGCAATTTCATGCAAATGGTGAGGTTGAATACCAGTATTGGATGTGTGTGACCTAAAAGCTCTCGGACAGCTCCACCGAGAAAATCAGGTGTTTTTATTTATAATACAAAGCCCAAAATCAATCCAGTTCTCCGTCTTGATGAGATCTGAAGGCATGTAAAATTTGAAAAAGAATCTGTTAAATAGATTTTGAGTAAATGCGTTAACACAAAGGATCTGTGGTGGTCAAGGATACGAATGCGGATGTGGCAACAACTATGAGTCCACAATACGGACTTGTGTGACTGAGAGAATCAAATGGCAAAATTTCAAGGTGATATTGCTGACATATCAGGCAATATGATGGGACTCTGGTGTTCCAGAAAATAAATTAGTTCATTATTTATTATTGATGTATTATCAATGATACAAGTCCAAAATCAATCCAGTTCTCCATCTTGATAAGATCTAAAGGCAAATAAAATTTGAAAAGGATCTTTAAAATAGTTTATGAGTTTTCGCGTTTAGCGAAGGATTAGCGGTGGATACGGATGCAGACACTGCGGCGATGATTCCATTGTATCATGGCAATAAACCATTTCGCCAATACAATTAAAATAGTCCTGAAGTTCCCCAGGTTTGAATACAGCAGCTGCGTATGTAGAACCCTTAAATGAGCCCCTGAGAACAAAAGTGATCTAACTCCAGATTTGTCTTTTTTTTAAGCTCTAATCTTTAAATGATTCCTTAGCGGTCTAACTGTTCAATACAATAACGGATTAACTTGGTGTAGTTGTGGTACTTTACAATAGGCCTAAATGAAAAATGAAAAAACATTAGTTGGACCACGCTTGTTCTAAGGGGCTCAGATGGGCATGTAGGTTTAATGGGGTTAAAACAATATTTATTTTGTCTTTGTACTTCCTTAAATTGAATACAAATTAAAAGATATTTGCACATTTCTGCACGCGTTGTCCCAATTCTTCTGGAATTGAGGTTATATTTAAAAAAACTTTCTCAGCTAGGCGCCATGGGTCAGCCAGATGGAAGACTGTGATTCCCAGGTTTCCACCCATTCTCCACGGAATAGGGTCTGCAGTAGAGGCCCCCAACCCCGGAATCCCGAGTGCCCTCCGATTGCTTATTGGACGCAGATGTCCAGTGGGCCACGTGGTTTGTCCCCTCCTTGCAGGGTCAGTCAGCAGCCATGGACTGTAGGACAAACTTATGCTGCTGGCTTAGCTCACTCGGTTAAGGCACCGCATTGCGGAGCAGTAGTGACAACCACGGTGCAGGTTCAATCCCCAGTCTTTCCAGCTGGCAGTGGTCAGCAGCTTTTTCAGAGCAGCGTGCAATTGGCTTTTGCACTGTAGGGATGCAAATTGGGAAGGGACTGCTGGGTTGGGATATTAAAAATAGACGCTCTGTTTGTCGCTCAAATGCCTCCTGTTGGCCGGCTGGGCGCTTGTCAGTAAGATTCTAAGCTTGCTCATGTTCGGGTGTCCTCCGCCCTCGTTCTGACCTTGCGAAGTTTCGACCAATGAATTTAAAGAAGCAGTAGTTGACGGGCGCGTGCTTCAGAGGAGAGCCGCGAACTGTCCCTCTCTCCCGAGTTGGCAACAAGGGGTCGCATACGAGCAAGACTTGTACATAGTTCTCGAATTGGGCATTCCAGATTTGGGTGGGATTGGAGATGCCAAATGTATATTTAAAAAAAAAGAACAAACTTATTTCGGGAAGAGGACCTGTTGTTATTATTTAGGTTCCCAGAACTATGAGTAAGTGACCCCCTCTGTGTGCTGGCTGGTGGCCTACACATCCTCTGCAGCTTACCGTCAGTAAGAACATCCCTCCCTGTACAATTCTCATGTAGGCTGAAAATGGCAGGGCACTGCATTAGGAATGAAGAGCTGCCAGTGAGCAAGTTGGTCTTGTGGCAGTCTAAACATGGGCAAGCTTTGCAAGGGCGTAGTCAGTAACTTTCACTGACCTCCAACCCATTCGTACAGAGACGCCAGGGTCTGTGAATTCCAAAATTTAATTGCTAAATAATTCTGTAATTGAATTTCCAAAAGTCTTGCTTCACTGGACTCATTTTCCACAGTCTCTGTGACACAAATACAGAGTTTCAAAGCTGTAAATAGGCTCTTGCACAACAAGAAAGATTGGCTTCATTTGTTTTCTGTGCAAAGGGGTTAAAAGGGTCAAAGCCTTCATCTCCACCGCAGAAATAAGCACGTGTTGTTGGACAGTTGTGTACGGTGTGCAGCGATTGCTCGAGGAGACAAAAATGGATGAATTCACATGTTGTCTGTATGGCTCTTAATTGCTTGATTAAAAGAAAAGACAGCAGATGAAATTGTACTCTTTTAGAAAGAGTATAACCTGCAGTTTTAAAACTATTCATTTCAGAGATTTCCCCACCAGCTTACGAGGATCAGATATGCCATAGCAAGCTTAGGTCATCAACGTCGCCATTTTGGCTGCTTGCAGCCACTACCATGATGTAGTTTGGGCCCAGTCGCTCTCCAATGCTGGCGACGGATATGTCAATGATGCTCGCCAAAGTACAAATGACAGCCATCTGCTCTTGTGAGCATTTCTGCATCATAACAGTTTATTAAAAATGATGGCTGTGCTGACTTAAGACCACTTGTCAAATTCGCTCAAGTAAAAACAAAACTTTTTACAACCAGAGACAATACCTTTTAATGCAGGATAACTCTTGACCTGCTCTCATTCAGGAATGACAGTCAATTTACTGAATTATGGGCTGAATGCCAATATGTTGCCAATAATGATTAAGATGTGACTGCTACAGAGACGAAGGCTACAGTATGAGATTATAAGGACGGCTACTATCAGAGTAGTTGGAAACAAAATCTAAACTTTCTCTGAATAGCATCTACCGTAGTTACATTTACTATGAAAAATTCTACTATTTGGTCGAGACAATTCTGAGAAATATCAGATGATTCAATGTCATATTTCATATTGTTTTGAAACTCAAGGTCAAACTGCTCCAACAGCATGATTTCAAAATCTGCTGTTTTCTCTTATAAATTAGGGCAAATGAACAAATCTGCTTAATACTGTTATGCAGACCTGAAATCTCCAATTGCAGAGATGTGTGACATGGTTTAAATAGAACCCCCAGATAATTTTTCAGCTCCCACTGACCTGCTTCTGCCGTTGAGCATTTAAATGGGACTTTAATGGCTCAGTACAGGAAAAATCAAGCAGTGCTCAGATGAAAATTTTACACTGCAGATGTTTACGAGCATCTCAAAATCCTACCATTTGCTGCCTCTCTCTGGTGGCTTAGAAGGGTTGTTAGTATAAAATGGAAAATCGCTATGTCAAGAAAAGGTTATGTGATCTGGAGCTGTAGCCTTTTTGAGAATATGCTATTTCAATTGAACAATGGAAGGCTTTGAGGAGTCATTATTTCACTTCACTCCCTTTATCTCTGTTTGACATTAAAAATTCACTGGCATTGGCAGATTTATTGAGCAAAGAATGTATCCAACTGATTACGAAGCTCCAGTGTTAATTTTGATTCTAGTCATCTTCTTTGTAAAATCTGGTTACTTGACTTTAGTACTTGGTGTTACAGAAATATTTGTGTCCGTTCAAGCTCTTAGAGAGTTTTGAAACCCAGTCCGTTCAATGGGTATTTTATGCCAATTATGTTCGATCACTTCTTTGTATAGCACTTTTGTTGTAAAAACACCATCCTCATTGGATGTTCTCCCGATTGTGAACTCTGAAATATGAAAGTTTTTTGAGGAATGATATCTGTACATGACTGAATTAATTTCAGACAGCTCTTCACTGAAGCCACAGGTTTACATAATGGTACAAAACGATTCAATGTGGTTCCCTTTCAGTCGATTCACTTGGTACAACAATTATAGTATGGGATATCACGCCCCTGCCTGGCCTGACTGACGACACCTCTATTCACGCTTGAAGGGGGGTGACCTGTGATGACGTATACGTATACATCTACCATCGCGGTCATTGTTCAGCTATTATGCTCTTCACGTCTCTAAGAACACCTCCAGTGAGTCAGGCTAGCTAGCTACTGCTAGTTAGCGACTGAATCTCTCAATAGGCTACTGCCAGCTCAGAGTTGGCTTAACTGCCCTGTTGATGTTAGCCACCACGGTCTTAACTGGTGAGTTTGGCTACCAGCGGAGCGCTAATTTTTGAGTTTTATTTCCCTTGATCTTATGCTTCGGAATGAGCACCAAGCATAACCAGGCAAAGGAGTTGTCTACCGTTGATTCCTGTCCTCCAGGTTGCGGCTTCTCTTTGCACAAAAAGGACCAGCACGAGGCATGACCCATCTGTCTGAGGATTGTACACGCCAGAAGCACGTTAACTGAGCCCGAGGGCTGTCCATTTTGTCGCTAGCTCCATGCGCAACCCTGGGAAGATCGGTCACGTTTGTGGAAAAAGTGCTGGGAAGAACTACTGTTGTACAACATGATCCCATCCTTTCTCGAGTGGAGAGACCCAGCTTCGTCTTCGTACGACAGCGTCTACGTCCCTGCTGGAAACTGGGCTGACCACATGGAGTATGTTGAAGGGTTAGCAGAGTTTGATCCGGAGCCCTCCGAGAGCGCTAACAAGCCACAGCTTGAGCTGGCTGCTCACCATGAAGACGATGACTTGCTGGACATCAGCGTAGATGAGCATGGTTTATCGGAGGATGAACAGGAAGCTTTGTCGTTGGGCCAGTTTCCAGCCGAGCCCGTCTGTCAGAGCACAGAATGGCTGCTTTACACCGCTGCCTCTCTCAGTTTCAGTTGGGATGCAAACTGTGTTTCCGAATGATTTTACAGCTAGTAGGCATGATGGCTTCTGTGATCCCTGTAGTGCCAATCGGACATTTAAAGTTGCGAGCCTTTAAACGCTGGATATGACCTCACTGGCTGCATGCATCACATCACCTCCAGAGGAGGTTGACGATAACTCCTTACATGTTAGCTCTCTGCTCTTGGAGGGAACCCAGTTTGCTACACCAGGGCTCCCCTATAGGGAGGATGCCTCCTCACAAGCTGGTGCCCACAGATGACTCCGTCAGGGGGTGGGGAGCTCAGTGCGACAGTGCCGCGGTGACTGGGAGTCTGGACGTCGGTGCAATACAAGCTTCTTATCAACTACCTGGAGCTGCTAGCGACATTTTAATCAGAGTGTTTTAATCAGAACAGGCAATACAACAGTGGTTCCTTACATAAACAAGCATCAAAGGACCTGATCGCTCTGCCTGTTAGGGCAGTCTCACTCTGTTGACGTGGTGCAGTGTTCATTTTCTGTTTCTCAGAGCCACCCTTGTTCAAGGCTGCATGAATCTGGGGGCAGACCTTCTGTATAGGGGTGGACCCCTCGTGAGAGAGTGGAGGTTGCGCTCAGGCGTGGTGACTCAAATATGGAATTGTTTTGGCAGGGCAGAAGTGAACCTCTTTGCCTCTGAGGTAAATACCCACTGCCCCCTGTTCTTTTCCATGACAGACAGCAGTGTTCATTCCAAAGAGATTCTTTCGATGTTATAACAGATTTGCTCAATCGGATTAAGGTCTGAACTAGGGCTGGGCGGGATGGCCTAAAATTTATTTTGCGGTATATTTTGAAGCATAGATGGTAACAATATATATTGCAATATATTCTTCGGGGTATATATATATATATTTAAATATAACTGTTTCTGAACATGCTCCCACAGTGGATAGATCGCAGCAGAAAGCTGCATTCTTAACTATAAACTCACTTGAAAATAATATAGAATGTCATTTTAAGAACACCTACTGTGCAAAACTTATTTAAAAAAAATACAAAACATTTGAAGTAACTTGAAAGTGTAACAGGAGATCTTTCTCCATAACAATGTAACACAAATTTCAAAATGAAACATCACTCTGTCATGCAAAAGATACGAGACGCCACTTTTTCCTGAGCTTTCTCAAATAACAAAAATTAAGATGTAAATATTTTAAATTAATAAAATTAAAGAAAAAGATTTCTTTTACACAAAGAAGTAAGGCAAAAAAATTGGGAGCACCCCTTTCCACTTCACACATACAGTTTACAGGCCTGTGTGCATGCCTTATCAAAATACGAGTGCCCGTGGACTAACCAGCTTACTATCTAAGTAACAGCTAGGGTCAAGACTGGCTTCACATCGTATCAGTTTGATGCTTTAAAGCCACTAATTTGATTATTTGAAGCCACTAACCACTAAAGTGGTGGTGTATAATCATCACTGCACAATATTGTACGTGCAAGGGGGACCTCGCATACGTCATCACAGGTCATCTGCCTTAAGGCACGAATGGTCGTTTCTTCAGTCAGGCCACGCAGGGGCATGATATCCCATACTCTATGTGTTGTGCCCCATTCCTCTCCTTCCGGGAACAGAAGGTAGTCGTAACCTTTCATTATTTTCGTTAAGTCCACCTTGTATTGTTTGTATGATCTTTGACTAAAAAAAAAAGAGTGAGTGGCCTGACTGTTTACAGTACTGCATTTATGGAGTTATCAGGGTGGGGCTGCAGTCTTTCTAGTGTGGACTGTGGAGATTGCATCTCTTCATTAAGCACAAACCATTTATGTGGCAAGAGTGACAAGGAGGTCAGATGTAGAGAAGGGCAGCAAGCCGCTCTGTCCTATTCCTCATGGATTCTGTAACAAGAGGAGTAATGTACAAAGGACAGCCCATCGTTCTTCACTCGTTATAACCGGAGGAAGCACTGCCCAGCAGACAGCAGAGCCCCATCGGCAGACTACTGCATCCGGCCCTTTAAAGGAGAAACGGATAATGGCCAAGCCAATCTAGTCATTAAAGTCATTTGAGGTCATTTGTGTACATTGACATATTTCTTGCAGATAGGCTTTTGCGAGTTTTTCTTTATGGAGAAAAACTGGTCATTTCCCTTCTTGTTCAATTTGGTGTTGTTCTTGTTCGATCGCAGGAAATGCGTCTGCACTGTTAGAAGATGTCTTTGTTAGTTTGCAGTCTGCTGGGGCTTGTGAAATCCATTTTTTTTCTCCTGTTTGTTTTTTGACATGAGAATTGAAACCATGGCTATGATGCTGATATTTCTGGCCTGTACCATGCATTATTTTACAAATCCCAGCATTCATGGGATGACAGAACTATACCCAGTAATGAGAGGGGCTATTCAAAGAGCAAGTTTCATCGTTATTTAGTGACCTGTGCTCACACCCAGGGACAACAGATCATCAAACGTCAACAATGTCCAAGCTTAAGCAGCAAAATAATGCTATCATTGTGTTGGCCAACTCACCACTGATACAGTGAAAAGACCGGTCTGTTCAGTGGACTATGGGGTGCTAACGTAAGTATGCACATCTTTTGTCATAAACTGCTGTGCCTGCACTTTCTATTCTATCATGGCAGCTTGTCTTCCAGATAGCGGGTTTAACAGAGCTTGGTTTGCTATTCAATTAAGTCTAAGGGAGCTTTTCAGGCATGAGTGGACTGGTTTGAAAAGGCATACTTTTCTGGTAGATTGATTACTGATTAATGCATTTTGTCTTCCTCAATCCTAAATACAGAAAGGAGAAAAAACTGGGGATGGATGCTTGCCCCAAGTGGCTGTATGTTTTTTTTTTTTTTTTAAATCTAAATTTTGTATGGTTTATTTACTGGGCACTTACTGTATCAAGATAATCGATTTTTACACCTTATTAAAGTACTGTATCTTTGTTACTGGAAAGTGAGTCCAATGTGGACCAAAAGTTGTCTCCAAGCTTGGTGAGAAAAAGAGGAATTGTACTCCTTAATTTAAGGAAATATATGGTGTCCATTGGGTCCTCTAGGGGAATGCAGTGAGCAAATAGTGGCCATGTTTCATATTAGAAGGTAAAGGAGCAGAGGGTATAAATGGCCCATCTCTGTAGACTCTGTTGACCAGCCTTTATGTCCCTTGTCCAGTGCTGCTGGGCTAGAGCATTTTGGGAAAAATCGATCGGTCAGCCAAAGTGCCGTCCCCTGTCCTGATGAAGGCAGGTTGGGACTCTTTAGTGCAAGCATGTTCTTTGCTCTGGAGTACGGTGGCCACTTTGACCCTAAGGGAATCTTAAGGCCATCTTAAATCATATGCTGACATTTAGATTTCTTCCTGCACCTAGTGGCCTAAAAGTATCGTATCTTATCAGTCAGTTGCTTCAATTTCAGCAGTTGAGATTTTCAATGCAGCAACCTCGCAGAGAGGCATGTTTATTGCGATGGTATTGGACTCATTACTTCGAAACACAAGATACTTAAGATATACTTACATGTACCTTCATTTACTCATGGAAATATACCAAACTACTTAAATCGTCCTTACTTTGTGAAAGAGGCTGCTTAATTTAACCTAAAAATGTTATTTGAGGTGTGAGTGCGAAACCCCTTAAGATGTTAATTCTGTGGTTTCCTTTTTTTTCTTGCAAATTTAAGGGTAAATCTGAAAAAAATTTAGGGGAAAATTGTACTTTTATGCCATAATTGGTTGTGAATCACACATACTTCTAATTAAAATTACTTAAACTATAAGGAAATTTAGGGTCTAACTAAGTTTTTTTTAAAGGTTAAATTTAAGGGGTTTGTGTTGTCGTGCATGGTATCTGAGCATGGTCACTAGCATATGAAGTTAGTTGAATTTACAGGGGAGTAAATACAGTTGTGCTCAAAAGTTTCCATACCCTAGCTGAATTTGTGAAATGTTGCCATTTATTTTGAAAATATGACTCATCGTGCAAAAAGCTTGTCTTTTATTTAACGATAGTGATCATGTGAAGAAATTTATCATCACATATGTGTTTTAGTACTTTTTAAATGATAATGATTGCTGAAATCACCCAAACGGCCCTGGACATAAGTTAACATACCCTTGAAAGTTTGACCTTGTTATACAGACACAAGGTGACACACTCAGGTTTAAATGGCTATTAAGGGTTCCACACCTGTGGTCTTTTACATTGTAACCAGTGTCTGTGTACAGTCATTTAGTTTGTTAGCTCCCGAGTGGATCTGGCTAGCCACTGAGCCATGGGGAGCAGAAAAGAACTGTCTAAGGACCTTCATAATAAGGTAGTTCAACTTTTTAAAGATGGGAAAGGATGTAAAAAGATATCTAAAGACTTGAAAATGCCAGTCAGTGTTAAGTCCGTGATTAAGAGGTGGAAAATTAGGGGATATGTTGATACCAAACGAAGGTCAGGTAGGCCAAGAAAGATTTCAGCCCAAACTGCCCGGAGAATTGTTAGGGACACAAAGAAAAATCTAAAAGCTACCTCAAGAGACATATAGGATGCTCTGGTAAAAGATGGTGTGGTGGTTTCAAGGAGCACAATAAGGAGGTATTTAAACAACAATGAGCTGCATGGTCGAGTTGCTAGAAGGAAGCCATTATCGCGTCAATCCCACAAAACAGCCGAAGTAAAATAAACCAGACAACACCTTGGTACGCCTCACAACTTCTGGAATACTGTCATTTGGAGTGACAAGACCAAAATAGAACTTAATGGTCACAATCATAAGTGCTGTGTTTGGAGAGCAGTCAACAAGGCCCATGGTGAAAAATATTCCATTCCCACTGTAAAGCATGGTGGTGGCTCTCTGATCTTTTGAGGGTGTGTGAGCTCTAAAGGCACAGGGAATCTCGTGAAAGTGGATGGCAAGATAAATGCTGCATGCTATCAGAAAATACTGACAGACAATGTGCATTCTTCGGTATCAAAGCTGCGCATGGGACACACTTTGACTTTCCAGCATGACAATGATCCAAAGCAGAAGGCCAAGTTCACTCTCCAGTGGTTACAGAAGAGAAAGTTGTAGGTTCAGGAGTAGCCATCACTGTCTCCTGACCTCAATATCATCGAGCTGGTTTGGGGAGATCTCAAACGTGCAGTTCATGCAAGACTACCAAAGAATTTGCAGGAGCTGGATGCATTTTGCAAGGAAGGGGCCTCATTGACAATTATCACAAAAGACTGCACGCTATTATTGATGCTAAAGGGCGCAATACACAGTATTAAGAACTAAGGGTATGAACACTTTTGAACGGGGTTCTTTTAATTTGTTCCCCTTATTGCCATGTTTTAGTTGATGATTGTGACATTCTACATGACCTACAGTTGGATATGAATCCAATATGAAATGTATTTTACCTGGCCATCCATATTTTCTTTAAAAAATATTACCTATTTTGCAAATTCAGAAATGGTATGCAGACTTTTGAGCACAGCTGTAAATTACAGATTTCATGAATGCTGTTGTTGAAAAGGTTAAAAGCTTTTCAAGGCTGCCACAAGACAACCATATTGGCATACTTTTGCAAATTATGATCATTTGGTATCATGAATTTGAATAATCTGTTTTATTATGAGTTTCCATGAGCATCCAACCTCTGCCTTTAAGTGCCATTAATGGTGTTTCCTGGAATAGCAGGATATATAATCCTGAAAGGGCTGTTAATGGTTTCTCTGGGCTGCGCACAATGTTTATAGCGGAGTGGAGGTTCCTGGTGGAGAGTGACCTGGGCATTCCCTGAATGTCCGCTGAAATCACCCCTTATGCTCTGCGGCTTAGTGCACTTGCACTATCTATAAATGGCATACTGGATGGGTCTTGCTCATGAGAGCAACTATTTTTTTACATGTTTTTATAGAATCAATATCCATTCAAACTCAGTACGCAAATATGTGACACGTTGAGTGATGACCTCTTTAGAGATGTGTTTTCGGTGATTGGTCACTTTATTTAACCACAATTTTAACCCCTTCAGCATGATCTATTTGTGTAGTCTTCACTGCTACATGAGTCAGTGATAACGAAGGTTACGCGTCTTTCACAAAACTAAGTACTTGGATGATATGGTACTATAAAAACAAGGAACTGTTGATTATTGGAGGAACATTTTTTTTCTGTTTTTGTCATGCTGTCAAGGCCAATTGTGAGCAATTTGAAAATTCTTATATCGTACAAAATGCACTTTCCTGCACCAAATACAAGTGACATTGCCTTGGCACAATGTGTCATTAATACTTTAAATAATGTTGTAAGCAGCCTGTCTAGCATTCTCCTGTTCATGACTCCTTATATCCAGGTCAACACAGCTGGGGATAATCCTAGAGAAATTTTGGTGACATCTGTACACTTTTAACTCTGTGGAATTTTCTTTAATGTTGGAGGGCAAAGACTGGTAGACTACTAAGAGTGGTACTGTCACTTAAGCACCCTGCCTTTGAGGGAGGGTGGTTTATTTCCCATACAAACTTTTGACTTTTATTCAGGGTATATTTGTATCTTCTCATGGGTGATAAAGTGAAATTAAAATTTTGAAGTTAAAGTACCATCAAATATTGAATAACTTTGCCACTATAAGTTAGTAATCTTGCATTCACTTAAATTGGGATGGCGATAAACTGCAATACTGCCAATGACTGCGGGATTTGCTAGGCATCTGGTCCCCTGACAGAAACACATGAAGGATAACAATTCACTCAGCTCATTACATTTTTGTAAATGTACACTCTGGTGCAAATTACTTGGATAAAGCAGGCTGGAGTGGGAAAAACCAAATGACAAAGGTTTTTCAGGCGTTTTATTTTAATAGCATCTACATTCAGACCTCAGTACGAGATGTGTCCTCCACGGTTCTTGATGGGCTGATCCACCTGTTTTGGCATGAAGCTGACCAGGTTTTTGCAGGTTGCTTTAATTTCTTCGTAGTGATGCCACACTTGGACAACTGCATCGATGACTTTGGCTACTGTGATGCAGTCCTTTTGCTGCAGCCATGACTTGATGATGGACCAGAGATTCTCAATGGGATTGATGTCAGGTGAATTACCAGGCCAGTCCAACACAGTTACAGTATTGTGTTGATGATGCAATCACATTAGTTGCATCCTACAAGTCAAGGAAATTAATAAAATGTGGCTGAAAGGTACTATGCAGTAATCCTTGAGGTGGTTATGTAAAAAGTCCATCACTTGGCTCGGCTATTTACCCTCCATTCTGCTCATTCAATTGTCAAGCACATTTATCCAATTAATTTGCACAAGACTTGTATACTTGCATGGTAAATGTAAGTGTGCCGCGTGGTGGTGTCGGGGGCATAATTGTGATGTTACATCATGTGTGTATTCAGAGTATTGTTTTCCTCCGTGGTAAGATTTTTCTGGGAGTATGTAGCGCCCTCATGTGATGACCATGCGAGGATTGTGCTGAGGGATGAACCTCCCTAACTCGGTCCCGAGAGCCCTCTATTTATGATGGCTTGCCATCCCAGATTTTTTAAATTATTATTATTAGTTTAAAGAACGTAATTCCAACAAACATGTTATGACAAAATGGTATGCATTTCAGGAAGAATGAAAGTCCAATGGTCGTATTGTGTTTATTTTGCTATATATGCCAAACTGCATTTGCAGCGAAAACATTTTTAAATGCTCAAATTAAAGACCGCGGTGAACCACTTAGCTCTTAATATGGTTTCTGAACACGAGTAGTCCTTTCAAAATATTTCTTCCCCTTAGACCTCATCAGGCACAGCGGACTAATTTGCTGTACAAGCGCGTCCATTTTCTCGGTTTTAATCAGGCTGTAATACCATAAGTGCTTTCACAAATATTGCGTTATTGTTCCTGATAACTCAGATGACTCGAGCAAAAACTTACCAATGTACGCACATTTGCCCTTTCAGTGGGCAGATGGGTTTTCATTACAGGTAGATACAGGTCACTTGAAATTATTAATGTGGACTGCTAAGATAAGCAAATCTGATCCGATCAACAAATCGGAAATGAAGAAAGAGGATCGTTATGTGAACGTTTGACGGCAGAAATATTGTGGATAGCGCCTTTTTTCTTTTTATTTCATTTTTCATTTCACTTTCAGAAGTTGGGTTTAAAATGCAATATTATTTCCAGCTGAAACCAATTTGATAAAATCAAGGATCAGGTCTGAAGAATTATTAAATGTCGTGCTCCAAGTGATTTTAGGCTTCGTTGTCTTTTACAAATGAAATGTAATGAATGAATGAATGACCGAATATATTAATTAATTAATTAATTAATAAGACTATAACCTATCGTTATAATTTAACTAATTTGTAAAGTGAGAAAGCGTCCTGATTTATTATATCAGCCCTCTCATATGGTTTTACGCCCGAAGATCTAATTAATTTAAGGAAGTAATTAAAACGCCATCTGAGGCATTGAGCAGATTAGTTTTTCTTTCTTTTTTTTTACGCGCGCATGAAGTTCTCTCTTTCTGGAAAGACCAATGGCTTTCGTGAGCAGTAGCCCATCAGGAGAGAAGATGCCTTGCCAAATTCCAATAAGCTACCTGCAATTCGACCACGAGCATCAATTTTATTAAAATTGCCTTGACGCTTGCCAGATCTAATATGTTTGGCACAAGTTATGGACGGACCTATTGGTTCTCACGTCTCGCTACGCTTCCAAGCGACTTGAGCTTTCAGCCAGCAGTCACTGCACGCTATCAAAAGAGCTCTACGGTAAATCATTGCGGAACGGCGTGCTTTCTGCATGTCCCAGATCCGTAGCCTACATTAAGCGACATGTTTTAGCAAAAGTCGGAGGTACGTTGCTATTAAGAAATGTATGAAGCAATCAGTAGGCTAGATTAAACTTCCATTGGAAATTTGCGGAGTACGATGTAGCCGAAGAGGTGTATACTGTTAAACATGTGGTCGATGAAGAACAATATTCCTTGACACGAAGTGTCAAACCTGTGAAATGTTCACAACCGCCGTGTATGTAATCAAAACCGTTATCAAATTTAACAGTAGGCTAATTTTAACAAAATTATGAAACGTCCGCTATAACCATAATAAAGCCTATACTATCGCACAAAATTTATCCTTTTCAAAACGAATAACGTAATATATTTCTTCTTAAGGAATCAAATGGGCTAATTATTTTCCAAGAAAACATGAAGACCGAACCAAAGATGCCGATTGAATTGCTTGTAAATCTAGAATGCATTTTCTGTGAGCATTTTGGGTTAAATGGTCTCAGTTAATTGCTACATGTGTATACTTTTTTGTTTCGAAGCATCCGCAAATATGAGACTTTTTTTATTACCTCAAATAACTTTGCGAGCAGGTCTCCGTGATAGATCGTTGTTTATGATCGATCACCTATGTACTGGACCGTTCAAGTGTCATGCCTCCATATATGGAAAGTCATCCAGCTGTGCGTGTCAAGATTAACTTGTCTTTGTGCACTCTGCTCCAAGGGGAGGGATTCGTTAGATAATTAAGAATTCCTGTGAGTATCGACACAGAGACGAGTAAATGCAACCCGAACTCTTCTTCGCTGTTTCGTCGCTCGCATTTGCAGGGAAGATACACGCGCAGAAACTTCATTTCTGTATTGCACTCCCAGCTGGCAGCGAAATGGCAACAATGTTTCGATACCCCGTTTCTCCATTCTTGCAAGGTATGGAGGACACTTATCTCATGTTTATCTCAGTGAAAAAATTGGTGTTTTTTCCAAGCATGGCTATCGCATTGTCAGTCGGTTAAAAAAAAAGTTGCTAGATGTGTTCTCATGAGTAAACATTCCGTTTCTTCATTCGGATTTGGAGGATTTCTGTTGTGGCCTATTTGCACGTTTGCTTCATTAGAAGCACGCGGATTGTCTCCATGGTTTGCAAGTTGAAATGATTAGGTTAACTGGAAGGAATGTAGCGGGGAAAGTCGTAATTGATGGACGCGCTGTAATGTCTGTGGAACTGCAGGGCTCACTAAATTCCTTAAAGGTTCTATTTAATAAATGTGGAATTCCTCACGCTTTTCAATATTAGGCACAATTTTTCTGAATTCCGCACTTTCTGTTGTACATTTGATTTCGTTTATTTTCTTTATTTTTAATGGGGCGTGTGGGATTTTTTTTTTTTTTGAGTCGCGCAAAACAATCAGCTGTCTTTTTCATCTAAAGGCTTCTTTCAGGCATGGAAATTGCCATCATTGTGTTTTCTCTTTTTGTTCTCTCCTATGACTATCGCCCTCGGGCCTTTTGATCAAGAAGGGAGATGCCGGAAGCAAACTGATTACCAGACCTAAAAAGTGGCTTATTAATAGACCTTATAAATGAAGTGAAGAACATCTGGGTTGTCGTCATACCATATATTAATATTGTAATCACAATCCAGAGAAATATCTTCAGGCGTGTTTCGTTTTGGTCCTGTTTTCCATTTCGAGGTCATGGATTCCCAGCTGATGTGTAATTTAAATCTTGGCAGCCTATGAAGTTCGTAAGAATTTGACTGCTCACTAAAGGTATATCCTCAATGAATATCCTGTGTTAAGAAATCCCATTGCTCGTGTCCTCTTATTTGTTTTTTGGCGCTCGTTGGAAACTAGTTAAAAATGTGATTCTGTCGTGGTGTTCGCAGATCGGTGCCTGGATCGGGCTGAACTGAGCGAGCGGCTGCCAAGAGTAAGCAGCATCATGGCAGAGCCAGATTACATAGACGGGGATTGTGACGAGCTGATCAAACCCAAAAAACTCATCAACCCTGTGAAGACATCACGCAACCACCAAGATCTGCACAGAGAACTCCTGATGAACCAGAAACAGTAATATTTCAATATTTTTTCTCCTTCATCTGCTGGTTTTCAGTACTAGACATTTAGTAGTGGTAACAGCGGTACCAATGTGGCCTAACACTTTGTAACTTCATTGGTAGGTACTAGGTAAGAGTAAATTTACAGATAGTGGTTATAGTGATGCATTTCCAGTTCATGGATTTCAATTGATTTGTGGAGCTGCTGCCTGAAACCAATATAAATCATTAGATAACAATTTCAGTCTTATTTAGTCTTTTAGGCACCACAAACTGGTCGGCTGTGTTGATGTTTCTATATAGGAAATTGCAAATGAAGTGGGAAGTAAATGGGAAAAATTACGAGCAGCGGTTATGATTTATTCATGGATACTCCCTGATCCCCTGCTATTTCCTGATGGTGCATGAAGAAGAGCATCTCTGTTTTTGAATATAACGATGTCGGCACAGCCGTTTCTGTTATGTCATGAGCCTGACAAATCAGCTGACTGACCTGCAGAGGTCTTTTTAATTCAGCTCTGTAGAGACAGACTTCTAGCAAAGGCTACCAAGATTTACTGTATGTTGAGCACTTAATTGCTTGAATGTTTGATTCAGTGATTGATTCATGTCAATTTGAAGGCGCACTCCTCGTATGCGAGAAATGTCCATTTCTCATACAAGAAAAGCCCAATTCACACCTCTGAAAAATGTTTCATATGAACAATTCTAGAACACAAGAAACTCATACATTATACGAGAAATGTCCGTTGAACAGTGGCGGGCGGTGGACGGAAAACTGGGGGGGGGGGGTGCAGAAAACATCCCTTGAAACGGATGAGAATAGTGACCCGATTTCAATCATTGTTCTTGGTCAACATGTTAGTTTCCCTTATAATGAAATGTTTAGGCAAGTGAATAATAAATTCTATAAAATGTTTAATTCACATGCCTTAATAGGCAACTCTTCACGAAAAAAACCACTGTGGATTTTCCGCGTTAAATTTTGTCACATCCTAAGCAAGTCGTCAAACCTGTGCGTAATGATGTTTAATTGAAAAAGATTGAAATGCGCTCTTTTTTGTGTTCAACTGGTGCGTTTGACTTCTCGTCTTAACGAAGACAATTAGCTACACCTGAGAGGGAAGAGTTCAAGTGTCTTTTATCAGGGAAATTGACTGAAAACAGATCAAGCCTAATAAGCAGTTTAAAGACATGTTTATCGCCCTCCTTGTTCTCTGTCCACTGCCCGCCACTGCCGTTGAAGTCATGGGATAGATTCCACTGTTCCATTTTGTTCTTGCTCGGGGTTAGGGTTATACAGCAGAAATGTTTCGTATGACCCTAACCCCAAGCTAGAACAAAAGGAACAGTTGAATAGATCCCATGACTTCAAGGGCTGTACATTAAGAAATGACAGTTTATTTTTCATGAGTATTATCAATTCACGCATTCCAGAACTATACAACTGTGTAGTTGACAAAGAAATGACAGTTTTATGTTGTCACTTCCTGGCACCTTCTGGTATGAGGAATGGACATTGGAATGTGCCTTCAAATTGACATGATCCCAATTCTTTATTTATTTACGTGTAGATGAGTTGGATATCTCACTGGTTAAAATGCCAAGTGTAGAACTTCCCATGTGTGACTGAAGGCAAACCCCTGTCTGTGTAAAATGAAGATGACTATTAATTCCCCAAAACCTGCATGTTCCCTCATAACCACTGTCAACAGATTTTACTCAGGAAACACTCATACATATGCCTGTTAGCTGGGATAATCAATTGTAGGGCCGATTGGCTCCATAGCCTTTGCTGAATTTGTCGAACTGCTGTAACTGAGGCAGAAAAATGTACATGTTGACCTGTTATAACTTTAAGAACTTGCTAATATCCGCTGACTTTGGTTAATATTCATCCATAAAGTAGACATGATCCGCCTATGACCACTGGTGATGCTGTTTCTATATTTACTCACATAAACCACTGTTACATCACATGGTCACACTTCACTGCGCTAAGGCAAGGTCATCTGCCGATTGCATTTCAGAGGTCACAGAAGCATGATGATGTTTTGGTTTGAGGGGGGGAAAGTCATCAGTCTCTCCATTCTATGTTGTCTGAGAGGAACGGGCCGGCCCCCCGGGCTGTTCAGGATTAGAATGGGAAGATGAGGGGTTATGTAAGCGATTACATCCCTGGCTGGGCCTTGCCCACAAAATCCTGCTGCTCCTGCCCTGTTCCACTGTGCCCTGCATCTCTACACACACACATGAACCTGGTTATGACATCATAACAGTGGCCAATCAGAAATGCTGCATGGGTTATTGGATAACTCATCCCAGGTGCTCTTTACGTAACACTTATTGTCAGTGCATTTTTCCCTCTCTCAGAATGGGGGTTTGCCTTGAGCTGCTGACGGATTGTTACCGTTTTATTTGCTCATATCATTACTCAATGTGTGACTGCAATACCATTTTTTAATTGCCTCTTGAAATTATTTTAGTGAATTCTGTGTGCTGCTTCATGGATGCAGTGACGGGCTGATTTAAGTCTATTTAAATGTCCTGCATGGATGAAAAAATCCCTTACTGCAAATTAAATGCAGTGGACCAATATAGTGTACGTGTCTAGCAATGCATGATTTGTGTATACAACTGTATCAACACTCAGTCCGATATTTATTTTTTGTTTCCATTTGAACTGCCACACTTCCATGAACTCTTTGTTCCATGACACTTTGGATATATTTTTACGGATGCATGGCAAACTCTCTTTTTGGTGTGAGCTTGCATTGATGTGGGCATTGAGTCATACTTTTACCTTCCTGACCCTGCTGTGCTCTCACTGTAGATCTCTCTGAAACCATGGCTTTAATCAGCAAAGCTGAATTTGAGTTCCCAACCCAAAACTCCCAGTTTCCTTTTCTGAACCCAAATAAAGTTAAAGGTGCAGATATCCAGCCTATTTCGAAGTACCTGTCTTCACCGTTTCATGCATTCCAAAAGTTGCCTTGCATCAATGGAATTATGAATAGAGACTGGACTCCAGACTGGAGTAGACTGGTTTTTGGGTGTGGGGCCTCTTAGGGGACTGAACAGTCAGAGGGTTGGGGCACCCATGCAGAAACGGGCTCCTTGTGTGCCCGCAGACTTCCTAATTGTCGTTGTTTGTTCCCTTGTTCTTACTCTGTATATAGATTGGGGGAGGGATGCTGTTAAGTGTCCCCTCTGACCGTTTGGAGGGGGGGGGGGAGTTTTGCATAATAGTTATTCATTTGAGGCCGACCATTGTTCATTAAACCATGTAATCCTCTGACTGCATTCAGGATCCTCCATGATCCATGTGACTTTGTTGTAGATCTTGAAAATATTTTACCTGACACGATGTTTGCACCCCTGGCTTAGCACGCACGGTCACCTTGCATGTTCCTGGTGTTATCATGAAATGCTGGATGTAACTGTTGTGTTTCATAAAGGAGAAGTCCGATCCAGTGGTGTCCATGTTGTGGCTGTTGGATTGATTTGTGATGTAAGAAGGGTCCACTGCAATCTGAGTACAAATCATCCTGAATTGATGGGGTCTGGGCTGGTCTGAAATGTTCTGAGTGATGAGAAACTTAATCTGATATATCTGCTGAATAATTCCTTCCCCTGTGTTTTTGTGTTATATGTCTACATATGTGCAAATTGCAGATGATTAGGATAAAATTTGAGATCCACAGATGGGCTGTTTCAATGCTTATTTTGAAATTTGGAAATCAAGTATGAAAAGAGTTCTGAAGAATCATATGCAAATCATACGCATCAAAATTGGTTAAAGCACTGTACATGCTTTGTTTTGCCATTACCAGATGTTAAAGCCAAACTGCCAC
The DNA here is from genome assembly GCA_029692085.1 of Gymnothorax javanicus. Classification (NCBI taxonomy): domain Eukaryota; kingdom Metazoa; phylum Chordata; class Actinopteri; order Anguilliformes; family Muraenidae; genus Gymnothorax; species Gymnothorax javanicus. The sequence continues at coordinate 37,216,857 of CM056201.1, forward strand.
AAGAAAGGGGGCTTTGTGCAGTCTAGTTTTTTCTGTCGTTGGACAGAACAGAGTTGTGGTCAGAGGGATCTCATCTGACCTTGGCATGGTGGGAAGTGGAGTCCCTCAGGGATCAGTGTTGGAACCCCTGCTCTTCCTCCTCTACATTAATGACCTTCATGGGAACATTGAAAGCAAATGAGTTAAATTTGCAGATGATAATAAATTGGGTGGCTTGGTAAACAGTTTAGAGTCCACTAAAGTGATTCAGGATGATTTAGATAGAATTCAGAATTGGGCAGAAATGTTGCAAATGAAATTCAATGTAGCGAAATGTAAAGTTCTACATGTTGGTAATAAACACATTATGCTGGATTACTTCATGGTAGGTTTAAAACTGGAAGGTGCAATACATGAAAAAGATCTGGTAGTGATTGTTGATCAAACCCTTACAGGTTGTAGCCACTGTGCATACATGTTAAAAAGGTCAACAGGATGCTGGGATCAATGGCAAAAATTGAGTATTAATCTAAGGAGGATGTACTTCTCTTGTACAACACATTCGTCAGACTACACTTAAGAGTGTAGTGTACAGTTCTGGGGACCATTCTTAAAGAAAGATGTGGAGGCTTTAGAAAAAGTTCAAAGGAGAGCCACAAAGTTAATTCCTAGTATAAAAGATGAAGGCCACAAGAAGAGGCTGCAGATTCTTAATCTCTTTGGTCTTAGGAAAAGGTGACTGATTGAGGCCTTTAATACGGGATCAACAAAGTTAACTATTCAGGATTACTTAGGTCAAGTACTGTTAGCAGAACTTGGTAGTCACAAATGGAAGTTAGCCAAGGGTAAATTTAGCACTGATTTTGAGAAATATTTTTTGCATGCAGAAAGTAATCTCAGTGTAGAATAGTTTGCCTGGCCATATTGTAAAGGCAGAAACCTTTGGAGTTTTCAAGACCAGGCTTAACTCTTTCGCCCCTAAGTAAATGATACAATGTAACACCCTTCAGCCCCATGTATTACACAGTGTGCTATACCATTGAACCCTGGATATAATTAGCAAAAACAAAGAAAACGGACATATATATTGCATATATAATGCGCATGTGCATTGTTTAACTCAAATTTACGACACTGCCCGATGTGTTCTACAAATGCGCAAGAACAGTTAAACCCTTTACGGTTGGATTGGCGATTCAAGTGCTGGTTAAGCGATCGAAATAGTCAGCGTCTCAAGTCTCTTAAATTACATCCCAGTTCCCCGAGAATGCATGAAGGAAACAGGAGAGAGAACAGGTGAAACGAGGACATATGTTTCAAGAGACATGAGACGTCCTTTCCTCAGTTGCGTTAGGCTATATGAAGCAAAGCTCGTTTCTGATGACGGTCTCGGCTGGATCTGTTGGAATATGATCTGCGGGAATTGGCACACATGTAAATCGTGAATTAATCGCAAAATTTATTTATCAAAGTATGAAATACAGTTCAGCTGTCGCATGCAATAGGCTATACCACAAAAAACGGCATAGGGGAGCCTAAATTTGAACTTGGGTAGCTTTTAAAAGTGTGATCGAATTTTTTTCATAAAATATTTAAGTTCTCCGGTTATTGACTCCCCTAAAATTTTGTTGCGTTGTTGGCGACCCTATTGATAATATATGATGTAGATAAATTAATAGCCAATTTTAAACTCAGGCATTCCGGATATCTGTACCCTCATAAGAAAAAATAAATAAATCACACTCCCTCGATATAAAATCCATTTATTTTCGGACGCATCCACGAATCTCCGTTTCTTTTCCATCGTAAGCTGTAAGGGATAACTTGACATTGTTTTTCAGATCGCAATGGGAAAAAAATAAAACCTCCGCCGGATGCCTAAAAAGAGCAAGATATGTGGAAAATGCAACCTCAATGTGCTGAATGTCAGTTGAGGAACACGTATGATCACATATTCATATTGACAAAGGAGGGGTTACGTTAATATGCGGTTTTGGCCCACATGGTTTAAATTATGGATAGGAAAAATGAATTATGTATAAATACCCAAATTCCTGCAAAGCAACCCATACTGTAAACACTTCCATAAGATTTCGCTTGGTTTCCTTTTTTTGCCATGACTTGCGCTGGGAAGTAATGAACATAGGCGATTTTTGTGCAAAATGTGGCAAAAATACGCCTATTCAAAAAAAAAAAAATCTATACATGAAGGACCATGAAATAAAATATAGGCTAATCTCTCTAAAATGTCCTTTTGTTGTTGTGAATTTGTATACTACTATGTTGTTAAAGTAAAAAAGAAGTCGCTGGCTACTTGAAGGACCATGAGATAAAATATAATCTTCCTAAAATATCTTTGTGTTGTAGCTTAATTTGTATACTATTATGTTGTTAAAGTTTAAAAAAAGTCGTTGACTGCCGTCCAAGTAAAATGTTCGCGCATGTGTGGTACAAATCGGGCAGGAATTCTCTGCACTTGCGCAGTACTGGTATTGCGCATGCACAGAACCGATCAGGCAGGAGGAACAGATAGGGCACTGACACGGCATCCATCTTGAATATTAATGAGTTCTCGGTCACGCAAAATCTCACTGGTCACGTGATAGAACAGCGTGTTTACAAAATGTCAATATGACCGCTGCAGCGGCTGGCGAATCTATGGGTCGATCTGTACTTGGCCGCTGTGGCGGGCTATCGCGTTGAAAGGCATGAAATTATCAGCCCGCTGTAGCGGGCTGTCGAGTTGAAAGAGTTAATTTAATGCTACCATATAGTGATTGAGTATTCTGAAGTGTTAGATTCACTTTAGTGATAGGAAAATGGCGAGCCTAGTTGGGCTGAATGGCCTGTTCTTGCCACTCATTATGTTATATTAAGATTCTCTGGACACAACCAAATTAAGACTTTCATTGATGATGTGGTTATGGGCTTGTAGAAGAGTTGGCAGGGAAGACTGATTCCTCTGTGCTCTATCTCCAGCAAAGTCTGGAAAATGGCGGTCAGAGTGAATAGAGCCACAGCAAGCCTCTGGCGCTACCCTTGAGGTCAACCAGCCTAATAAGTTTTTTGGCTCTTTTATGACCGTCTCGAGGTAAATGGTTGGAGAAAGCTGATACTAAGCTCTCATTACGGTGTGTTCCAGCTCTTTGTTAATGTCTGCTACTGCATTAGCGTGGTAACACAGACACAGAATATTTATAGATGGTGAATTTTTCTGATTAGATTCACTAACCCAGGACCTTGGGCTTCCCCCTCCCCCCTTCCTGCAGGGGTCTGGCTCCACAGAATAAGCCAGAGCTCCAGAAGGTGATGGAAAGGAGGAAGAGGGACCAGGTGTTGAAACAGCAGAAGGAGGAGCAGGAGGCACACAAGAAGAGGTCTGACCTGGAGATAGAGCTCATGAAGAGACAGCAGAAGCTGGAGCAGGTGAGGAGCCTAGAAGATGGGGGGGGTGGAGCTTTAAAGTCCGGGGTCCAGGAAGTTAAAAAGCTTAGGACATGAAATTCAGCTCTGTTTTTAATGTGATAAAATTCTACAAAGTACCGATCTTGAGCAAGAAGTGATGGTTTTAATATCGCATACTTTACGCAATGTTTAAAAAAACGCATTTTATCTGCTAAATTATCCGCTTCAGGGAACGCCCCCTTTGCCTCAATCGAGAACATTTGCGCTGGGCCAGCTCAGCCATGTGACGTCATAAATTGTACACGGATTGTGTCTAGGTGGTTAGCTGTAGTTTACGACTCTGGTCTGGACGGAGAATATCTTGAAGAATGGACCAACAAAAATCACAGAGAGTGAACAGAAAACAATGAGTAGTGTGGGGATGCAGTGCAACGCATGCATATGGTCATGGAATGTTTCTGTGGCCGAAAGATGCAGAGATATCGAGAATATGGACAAAACAAGTGCAACGTACTAGTGCCAACTTTGCTGGCCCAGGCAAGCCCGGGTCACTGAAACCTATGATATGCGGCCAACATTTCGAGTATTTATGTTTTTATATATCGTTATTTGCGGGACCCAAATCGTTTCTCTGCACTGCCTGTTCAATAGCCAGCCAACTCGCTGTTCAGTGTGATCTAGCCAGCTAAGTAGTGCAGTGATACTATTCACAGCGCTCTATTTATTTCTGAGCACTGTTTGCTTGCTAGCTTACTACCTAATAATAGCAAGCTGCAAGATATGGTTTACACATGTTGTGATATCATTCACGGCTCTATATTTCTGCGCACTGCGTGTTCGCTCGCTAACTAGCTAATAACAGCAAGCTGGGAGGTACGTACGGCTTACTCGCATTGTTTCTAGAGCTCATGAAACAGTGCACAGAAATGAGTAGAGCCACAAACATTATCATTTCACTACTGGCTAGATCAGGCGTGAGTTCAACCACCACTTAGCCTAATATATTATGGTCTTGTTAGGTAAGGTAACCAAACGTCAGGTCTATTGAACTCACTTAAGGTTGAAAAGTGAGTAGGCTGGTTATCCAACACGCAGTGCACAGAAACAATTGTAGAACCGGAATAATAATCATTCCGCTACTTGGCTGGTAAGCGATGTACAGTTCGGGACAGGCGGAGACACTGACAATTAGCTGTCTTCATTGCTCGAGTATTCAGGCGGGAATCTGTATGGTTTTATGGTTCTGAATCCCGTGTTAAGCTGCTTTCACACCGGACGCAAAACGATTTTTTTTCGCATGACAGATTACATTCAAAGTCAATGCAAAGACGTGAATACATGCGAAACATATTCGTGTCTTTGCATTGACTTTGAATGTCATTTGTCATGCGAAAAAATTCGTTTCGCGTCCGGTGTGAAAGCAGCTTTATGTTGAGTTTCCTCATCTTCCATAAGAAAGTACTCTTCTTCATCAAAATGGACAGATTCAATTGAAAATTCTGAGGAACTGTCGGAATCTGACTCGGATACCAACGTTGTTGGACGCACTATCGCCCACAGTGTGCTACTTATGACGTGACCACACAGGGGAGAGCCAGAATCGCTTTTCTGTGTTGCTCAGAATGTTTGTTAATGAGGGGGGCGGGGAAAGTAACAAAAAATTGCGATTTTTGTTAAATCATTTTCTCCATTTTTTTTTTTTAATTTTTTAATTTTTTTTTTTTTTTTTTTAGGCAGACGATGGGAATTCTTTTAATTGTACCCCTTTATATTCATAAACTTGCTCAGTGCATGTCCTGAGCTCTTTAAAGTCCTGGCTTGCGTTTCATCCAGTCCTGAACTCCGGTGGATGATTTCACTTGAGGTGTCACTTCTGGCTGAAGAACTATAATGAGAAAATCCAGATGGTTTGGACTACATACTAAGGATGACTTTTCTTTCTTAATCTGGAATTTACACCTCTGTCACAGAAGTCTTTCAGAAAGGCAGTGTGGTGTTGTGCTTTGGTTCTCTAACTCTGTCCTGGGAGAGCACTTTGTATGTTGGCTTTTGTTCCAACCACAACTACAATCCCCAAATTTAAATGAGTTATTGTTTCTTGGTCTTTTAAGCAACAGTATAAAAAATATAAGCATACAGAAAGCGCCACATTCACATTGTGCTTTATTGGAAATTGCCATAAAATGAGAGAAATGAAAGCAAAGATTTGACCTTAAATTCTAAAGATTATTCACCCCGCCAGCAACAAATGTTGCGGAAGGGGTGTATATGGTTGTCGCGTTTATTTATCTGTGTGTCTGTTTGCACTCTACAGGCCACAATTCTGGACAGATTGTCTTCAAATTTGGTAGGGACAATCCTATGTCGGGAGGGAAGAATTGATAAGTTTTTGGTGAAGATCGGGTGGGATGATGCGGCCTTCCGGACACACCCTCTAGTTAGTTGGTATAATTGTGGACATGTTCACTAAAACTAACCATTTATTAGATGATGAAAAGTTCAAAGGCAAAGCAAAGGCAGTGACTCGTGCCTGTCTGCCTGTCCTATGTTAAAATTGTGCTATAGGTTCAAGGCAAAAAAATAAATGAATAAAAATGAAAGAAATGAGCACAAGTATGCTGCAGACTTATAGGAGCTCATTACCCTTGATATTATTTGATCTGCAGAGACTTAGGGCAATAACTTTTAAATACAGCAATATGAACACAATATGAACATGGTGCTGTCATTCTCCATGGCTGGCGTAGCTGTTTCTCTCAGTGTGGAGTCAGAGGGTAAATGCCCCTATAGGCTCAACACACCTTGCTAATCCACATCCCTCTCATCCTTGTTGTTTCTGGGTTCACCTCATCTTATGACCCATAAACAATGAGCACCATAGTTTGGATGACAAATCTTGTAACTCTAATACCAATCAAATGGCGGAATGTGCCGCTCACTACACGCTCATTTGAATAAAGTTAACATAAGTTTAACTTTTGTTCCACTCCTTTCTAGGCACCTCATGCCCATGCCTGCACATTAAGCGTACCGTGATCCTTTGCGCTACTCATGTATCGTGTCCAATACAAAGCGACGGGGGTGCATCTGTGTTTTTTGTAATATTGCGTGCAGCGCGGCCGTACTTTAAAGCGAGATGACATTTTGCTTCTCGTTTGAAAATGCACCATTAGAATGGATCCATTCATGGAACTTCAAGCCAAAATGTCTGTGACAAAGTTTGCGTTGCAGTTTCAAGATTGTGGTTTTGAATCAAAATGATGACAAGAAATTAGCTGGATTTGGATATTGAATATTAATTGGGATGGTGCACATCTGTGATGAGCCAAGATGGGTAGTGGTAACACATCACAGGCTTGGTATTTTTAATCCTGTTTTCATGGCAGACCTCATTTGATAAAAACTGGTTACTCACTGGTTGCGTGCATGTTTTCATAGCTTGAGCTGGAACAGCAGAAGGGCCAAGAGGAGCAGGAGAACACCCCCGAGTTCGTCAAGATGAAGGGGAACCTAAGGCGGACGCGGCAGGAGGAGGAGCCACAGGAACACTCTGCTTAGAGCCCATGGCGCGGAGTCCACGGCACATGCTGCTATAGCCACAGCAGCCTGGCAGGAGTTTCTGGTCTTCCCGGTCCCCTGTGTCCCTTCTAAGCAGCAAAATGACTGTGTGGAAAAAGTCCCCTGCGGCTGAAAGACTCACCAGTTTTCACCAGTGTGCTCTTTGCTCGCCTGCAGCATTGGCACCAATGGGAGGAGGAATTTGCCAGCGCTTAAAAGCAGGTTGACCACAGAGAAAGAGTGTCACCTTGACAAACCGAACTGAAAAGTTGTTTTTTTAATGTCTTTTTTAATGCTACAAAAGCTACTTTTATTTTTCCACTTACTGAATGGAAACTTGGACACTGGATGAACTCTTGAAGCCGCTTTGAAATCCTTTTGTACGCCAAAATTAGTGCTGTTATTTATGCTTTTTTTTGTTGTTGTTGTTTTCCTACATGCATAGAAGTTGAATTCCAGCTGAGCGGCGTCTCTATGATTTTGTTATATCTTGTGAGGTGAAATATGTTTTCATTGTTTTGAGGAAGTCTGAAAAAGTGGTCACCTGAGTAGTTCACTTTGCTTGAATTTTGTTTTATTCTTCATTCTCTGTAATACCCCTCATTTAAATATTAACAGAACTTTATCTGTGCGTGTGTGCGCTTTCCTCTATACATAATTTGTTTTTTAAAATAAATTCTGAAGTCAGAATTAATCTGGTATTGTTTCATGTTTCTTTTCACCGAATGGTGCCTCACTGAACTTGAAGAGATGCTAAGATCAGTTTTTTACCTTGGTTGCAAGAAAGAAACCCACTCATGTCTGCATAATTTAAATGCTAAAGTGTAAGTTTATTTTTCTTACACACAACTTTGCTTAATAAACAATTTTTTAAAAATTCTGAACATAATGGTCAACTATTGCACCATGGGGGCGCCCCAGTGGCTCATCAGTCTAGGCGCGCGTACCATAAAAGGCTGTCCTTCTCGCAGCGACCTGGGTTCGATTCCGGCTCAGGTCATTTGCTGCATGTCTTCCCCCATTCTTCTCCCCAACCTTCCTGTCTCTGAACACTGTATAACTATCAAAAATAAAGGAAAATTCCCCAAAAAAAATATCTTTAAAATAATTAAAAAAAAAACTATTGCACCATGATTCCACCTATACTTACTAAAAGCATATATAGTAAATATGACCTGTTTCTGAAAGTGCTAAACGTTGGGGGGGAAAATACTGAACTGCTATACATACACTCAATTTCTGGCATATGAGGAATGTATTTGAAATGGCACATTGCGAACGCACTGGTACCATATTAAAAGGTCTCCTATTTCAACGTCTAAATTTCAGCATGTTTGAGTGTTCAGTGTGGACAAACATTCCTAAGATTCTTCACTTCTGAAACCAATTTGTAGTTTATGGCATACTTATAAGTTAAGCAAACATTGCTATCAGTCATTGCTCTCGAAAGATTAGTCTGATTTCTGAGGCAATGGGGACAGAGAAAAAAGCTTCACAAAATTGATTTATCAGTTCTTTCTCATTATTGCCCAATTTGAAAGGCACAGTAGTGATTAGATGAACCTCTAATGGTTGCAAAGTCCACTGTCATTTTTACAGGACACAGGCTGGCACACAATGCATTTCCCCTTTTCTGGTTATATCACCGCAGTTAAATAGTTATGAAGTGAAATTCCTACAGCTGCTGAGGGAACAGCGTGTGTCCACTTACTAGGGGAACCTAGATGATAAGGACTATGCTGATTGTATGTGGGGTGTTGGGCTACAGGAGGGCATTTTGGGTGCATTCGACTGCCCTCCTCCAGTCGATAAAATTGAAGCTCCGTCCACACGCGCAGATGATGAATAATTTGAACTTTGAAAGTTACCGATCAAATGGAATAGACATGATTTGCTCAAGAACCTCTGGTGCATCACTGAAAACCACACACCTCACTGGGCCTGGCAATGAGCAAGTGATGAGGAGCTAGGCCTATTACACTGCCAATTATCCCTTCTTTTTATAAATATCTTCACCATTCTTTTTTTCTCTTCTTTTTTGCGTAGATCTATTTGTAAAATAAGTAAGACATAAGTCAACATATATTTTTACCACTTCCTATGAATAAAATCTCTGAGTTCAAGCATCACAGATAATATGCGAAGTACCAATATCATGAATTTGAAGTTACAATTAATATATAAGTACATTGATTGAATATTTTACAAATTATATACAGCAAACATTATGAACATATAGCAAAATTACAGAAAAATAACATTCGGAGATTTATTTTTCTTTTGTTTAGGGAGGATGGGAAAAACAGAAGTTGGCTGCAGACTAAATACTATGGAAATTGTAGTTTTTAGTCAATTGGAGGTTCAAGTTAAATGCAAAAAAAATGAAGACCGAGTTGAATGTTTACGTGAATTAAGTTCACAGTTGAAATTTTGAAAGAGAATTCCAGTCTATAAGGAAATGACAGGTAATTAGCTTACTGTATAGATTGATAAATTTTCATAATTAGTCCTCGTTTTTACTTTTCAGTTTGCCATTGCCAGAATTCTTTCTGATTTGAAATGGATGACGGAGCACTAACCTGCCGTCCACATCAGTCAGAAAAATATGGACTGAAGAAAAACTCAGCTCTCAGTCAAATGAAAACTCCTCATCTTCATCAATATTGTTCGGACCATAGGCGTCGATTCCGTGGGTGCTTCAGGGGCCTGAGCACCCACGGAAAAGGCCGAGTACCCACGTACGCCAGGGGCATGACCAAGATCAAAGGGTCTCACGTCTAGGTTTCGCGAGGTAGGACTCAAAAGTTTTGAACGACTCCTGGGCTGCATCCAAATGTCCGCACTTCACCGCACTCGCAGACTCGTGGACCTTCAACCTCTCCTGCTGCCTCCAGCTTTTTCTTCATGGAAAAGTAAGATGGAATCCTGAGACCCAGTATTGATTATCATGCATTCAATAAAGTAACTATTGAATATCAATATACTCCCCCCCCCAATGCCCACAGTCCTATGGCAACTTCGCAGGGCCTGAGTTTTTTAAAAGCTGGACCTCCGGAATGCCTACAATTTGATCAGGATCAGAGAGATGGATGAGCAGAAGACAGCATTTGTGACCCCTACTGGCTACTACAAGTATTGCGTTACGCCATATGGACAGGCTAATGCCCCATCTATATTCCAAAGTTTTATGAATGGGATTTTCCGTGAGTACCTAAATCAGTTTGTGGTGATTTACATTGATGATATATTAATTGATTCCCCAGACCTGTCCACCCATGTAACCCATGTCACTCTGTACTTGAGCCTCTGTGACAGTTCCACCTGTATCTGAAAGCGGAGAGGTGCAGCTTCCATCAGAACACAGTATCCTTTCTTGGGTATGTGATAAATGCCACTGGAATGCAAATGGATGATGCCAGGGTAGAAGCAGTCTGGACCTGGCCCCAACCGCAAACTGTTTAGTAACTGCAAAGGTTTTTTTTGGATTTGCTCATTTTTACTGACACTTCATTCAAAATTAATATCAGAATTCTGCACCTCTTACTTCTCCATTAAAACAGAAACCTAAGACCTTCGTCTGGACCCTGGAGGTCATCCAGGCATTTGAGTCACTCGAGAATGCATTTACTAATGCTCCTGTGTTACAGCATCCTGACCCTAGCAGGATCTTTCTGGTGGAAGTGGATGCATCCACTACAGGTGTGGGGGGCATGCTTTCCCAGCAGCAGGAAAGGAAACCTCCAAGATGCCTCCCTTGTGCCTACCTCTCTAAAAAGCTCAGTCCAGCAGAGCAGAATTAAAATCTGGGTAATAGATAACTCCTAGCTATAAAGCTAGCCCTTTCGGAGTGGCAGTGGCACCACTGGTTGGAGGGGGCTCATCGTTCATTCCTTGTACTGACAGATCATAAAAATCTGGCTTATTTACGTAAGGTGCGGAGACTGAATCCTCAGCAGGATGATGACATCTATACCAGGGTAGGCCTTGTGTATTTCAGCAGGACAATGCAAAACCACATACTGCAGCTAAAAGCATGGCTTCGTAGTAGAAGAGTCCGTGTGCTGAACTGGCCTGCCTGCAGTCCTGATCTTTCACCGATTGAGAACATTTGGCGCATTATTAAACGAAAAGTCCGTCAAAGGAGACCCAAAAACTCTCCAGCAGCTGGAAGCCTGTATTAAACAAGAGTGGGATCAAATTCCAATGGCTAAACTCAAAAAAACTTGTCTCCTCAATGCCCAGACGCCTCCACTCTGAGTTAAAAAGAAGAGGGGATGCTACAACATGGTAAACAGGCCCCTGTCCCAACTTTTTTGAGATCTGTAGCAGCCATCAAAATTTAAATTAGCTCATTTTGTGGATAAAATTGTAAAATTTCTCATTTTCAACATTTGCTATGTTACCTCAGTTCTATTGTGAAGAAAATACTGGCTGGTGTGATTTGAAAGTCATTGCATTTTGATTTTATTCACAATTTACACTATTTACAATTCCCAACTATTTCGGAATTGGTGTTGTATTATTATTATTAGTTTGTCATAGTTACCCTTGGAGAATGTCTTGCTTGTGATTACCTCCGTCCAACGAAGTTGGAGGAGATTAAGTGATCATTACCGTTTGTCTGTTGGTTGGTTTGTTGGTTTGTTTGTAAGCAGGATTACGCAAAAAGATATGAATGGATTTTCCTCAAATTTGGTGGAACGATTAAGTATTGCTCCAGGAAGAGGTGATTTGATTTTGGGAGGTAAAGGTCAAAAGTCAAGGTCAAGGGCATGCAAAAAGTCAAAAACACATTAAAAACACATTTGCGCGAGGACTACAGGACTGCATAAACACAGGGGTTGCTAGCTAATACTGGCAAAAATACATTGTACAAGTACATTGGCGGAGGTACTTGTGTTCTCTGAACGCAGCTCTAGTTATTGATGTGCTAACATCATACACCAAGATAGGGATTGACAAGTTGGCTGACTTTTATAAATCAGTGCTATTCCAGTTGCATGAGCCCTTAGAATCCACCAGAATGAATCCAATTTTACTCTAGTTTGAGTTGAATCTCATCCCAAAATAATAGTAATTTAGCTGGAACTATCAAGCGTGTCAACTGTTGTAAATCTGTTATTTTACGCGCTCTCATCTTCACTCACTCTGCACTCATCTTCAAAAAAAGTAGATGTGAAACCTTGAAATGTGAAACATTTCTCTGCTGCTGCCTGATTTTCACCCACCAGTAGAACTGGTTGCCTATATTGATCCTGGTTTTAGATCACTTGCTGTCAAGTTTTTTTTCTGTCTAGATTTTCTCGCTTATGCTGTCTGTATGGAAAGGTGACGAGTTTGCAGCCAAGAAACCTCAAGAAACTGTATCCCTTTGCGTGCCCGTCCATGTTTACAACTGCTTGGCTCCAAAATCAATCACATTCGATCTGCGTGCACGTGAGTCCTGTTGTGGTGCTGACCTCATCGCTGGGATTCCAGAAGCTTCACTTCATGGCAGTTGGGCAGCTAAAATTATCATTTGGCTGAAGGAAAGATTTTTAACTCTAATTACCTCCGCCAACGAAGTTGGGGCAGAGGTTATGTTTTCGCCCCTGTTTGTTTGTGTGTTTGTTTGTTTGTCTGTCTGTTTGTGAACAACATAACTCAAAAAGTAATGCACAGATTTGTCTGAAATTTTGTGGGTGGATTGCTCTTACATCAAGGATGGACCCTATTAATTTTCACCGCGATCAGTGAAACAATATGGCAACCACGGCAGCCATCTTGAAATCCTATGACACGCGACAAGTCAACTTTGCTCCTACTCATGAAGATTTGGATTGTGCTGCCTTGGCGGAGGTTTGCACTCTACGAGTGCCTCTAGTTTTTTAATATTATCACTTATTGATGCAGCGTATAATTTCACTGTGTTGGTGCTGGGGATGAAAGGTAGCTTTTGATTTTTTTAAGATAGCCTGTATGCACCTTTAATCTTGAAGATTTTTATTTAAATAAATGTTTGTGGAGTTAGTATCGCCAAATGAGGTAACACAGTGATGATTCTGCCTATTGTCCTCTTGAATTCGAATTATTTACCAGTATGAACTTGGTGTTGGTGGCACTCCGGGGAAAAATCTCTAGCAGTGTATAGTCAGTGAATCGTTTTCCATGACCCATCAATGGGCTGAGCGACAGAAAGGGTAGGCCGGTTAACAAAGAGACTCCTGTTTTTTTTTTTCGATTTCCATGAGTGTTGCACTTAAACTATGGCCAAACAAACAAAGCAAATGCCTGCAGACTATGAAACTTCAAAAAAAGTGCAAATCCAATGAAAAAGAAACACATTCGATGTTTGAAAATGGAAACAGTCAAAAAAGGAAAGCAACCATCAGCAAGGAAAAACCAGAACTACCATGGTTTTGCCTTGACATGATGGAGCCAGATAAAGGAAGAAAAGAGCCTGAAATACAGATACAGATGTAGCCGGGGTACTCATTTTCACCAGTAGAGCTTCATGCCTCAGAGCCGATTTTACTTCAAAACCTATGATACTGTATATAATCATAGTTTTACTGCGGAAGTCCATGATGGCACCACTATTCTCATCAACCTTGTCATTCACAGTGTTGTTTTCTCCATCATCATCATCATTGTAGCCCCCAGACGAAGTCAGGCAGCTACTATGGATTAATGCTTGTCTCCGCTGCCGCTGCGTCCGCGTCCATTGACACTTCCTTGTGGACGCTCTACGGGCTGTGATTTTTCATCAATTCCTTTTGTATATGGTATGGACATGTGTTATACTTACATGATGACACCTATCAATTTTCGTTGCCATGGCGACAGTATTGGCGAATGATGCGCAAATTTGTGCTGAAACATACACACTCACTTGTGAACGCTGTACAGGCTATAATATTTGACGACAATTTATTTGGTATGGACATGTGTTATACTAAAGGGATGACAGCAATCGATTTTGCCTGCCATGGCGACAATATTGGCCGAATAATGCTCAAAAAAGGGGAGAAGCGGGCTTTCAGTGGCTACACCTATGCGGTTGCGGCCGACCGCACTGTCTAGTTCTCTATTTTCTCTGTGTCAAAACGCTCTTTCAAATTGCCCTCCATAATTTCCCACTGTTTTGAATCTACTTTTTGATTGGCAGCGTCCAACTCTTGGCGTAAGTGCACGCTCTCATTGTGTGCTTTTTGTAATAGGGTAAGAAGCTCATTCTAAATGTTCTCCGTATTCAAAAGCTCCTGCTTGATCTTTCGCTCTTTTTCTGCTGCTCTCTGATTGGCTGCCTCCAACTCTCAGCGTAAGAGCACACTCTCATTTTCTGCTCTATGTAATAGGGAGAGCAGCTTATTCTCAATTTTCGCTGTGTTCAAACGCTCCTGCTTGATCTCTTCCTCTTTTTCTGCTGCTCTCTGATTGGCGGCTTCCACCTCCCACTCTTTTGAATCTACTTCTTGATAGGCTTCCGCCACTTCTTGACGTAAGTGCACAATCTCATAGCATGCTTTTTCTAATAGGGTAAGAAGCACATTCTCAGTTTTGTCTGTGTCCAAACGCTCCTGCTTGATCTCTTCCTCTTTTTCTGCTGCTCTCTGATTGGCAGCTTCCAACTCTTGAGACACAACTTTCAGCTTTTCTTGAAGTGCTAAAATCTCACACTTTGTACACAATACTTTCAAATTGCCCTCCATAACTTCCCTCTGTTTTGAATATGCTCTCTGTTTGGCTGCTTCCAACTGCTCTTGCTATCGCTTGATTGTTTCTCAGTTCCTTGAACGGCGAAAATTTTCTCAGTCACTATTGGACTTTATATAACCAGAGCATGATAACGTGACATCATAATGGAAATTTGTGACGTCATAATACGGTTTCTACCATAGGCGCCAATCCCGTGGATGTGAACGCTCCCAGTGCGCCAGCTGAAATGAAGAATCACTGATTTACGGTGGCTGACAGGGGGACACATACTTCACCAAGCCCAAAACATCTCCGATTGTAAAAACGCAATGCAACGGCCAAAAACAGATCCAATTTGAGAAACGCGCTGCAAAAACAGAAATGCTGCGTATCCACGTTAACAAAACGGAAGTGCTCCAAGCTTTTTAGCGAGCAAGCGAGCTAACATGAGTTTACCTGCTTAGCTAGGTAGTTCGCTGGGCTAGCTAGCTAACATTCATATTTGGTGTTTGTAATGCAAGAGAACATAAGTTGAATAGCCATTATTTCACTGACTAACTTAGCTAGAATTGAACCATGAGCATTTTGCTTGCTAGGTGGCATTAATAGGCACCAGCTAACGTTGACTAAAGAAACCAACAAACTAGCTCACATGCTAGGCTAGCAAGGTAGTTCGCCTGCTTAGTTAGCTAAGTTTGGTATATGTAACCAATAAAACAGTGAATCGTGATTATTTCGCTACTTAACTAGTGTTGGATTAGCAAGTCGTCATGAATTAGCCACGTAGCTAAGTCAATTAAACATTCGCGAGGCTGCGTTTGCAAGCTACGGAGTGTGTGTGTGTGTGCGCGCGCATGCATGTGTGCGCGCGACGTTCATGTCGGTCATAGCTGGTAATGTTCTACATTGCAAAACCACTTGCGTTTTACTGATTTTTTTTATTAACTTATTATTATTATTTTTTAAATGATATTTTTTAAATGATATTTTCTTAAAGCCCCACTAGGTAGGAATTTCACTTTAAAATATCAGTTTCAAAGTCTATCTATTGGTGGGCTGGATTATTACAGTGAGAATGGCATCTCTCCCATTACCACAGAAGGACCTGGTGGCCTGCATCTGGGACTATGTAACTTTCGACCGCGGGTCCCGTACTCTCGCGATCGTATGTTCTGCTTTACGGCACACACGAGCTTTTGGATAAGGAGCATAAGGAGAAGGCAGCTAGGGTAGCCCACTATCGTGTATCGAAAGATGGCTGAGGCAAAGAAGCGAAAAAGGACGGTGTCGGTGGAGCCAGGATAAAAAAAAGGGAGAGTGACCGTGCACGGCACAAAACCAGAGTTAATATTGGACCGGCTTTTTCACAGTGGAGAGAGCTCATGGCAAAAGAGGGCTGCAAGTCGGACGCTGAGCTGGCAATGTTGCTGATTGAGAGGTGAGTAATATGCTCATGTTCATGCATTGTAATTATCACACATTGTTTTTGTTGGCTGTGTAATCGTGTGTAGTCACAGTCACAATTTGGGTTATCAAAATGTAACTGATTGTAAGCCCATTCAAATAATGTAAACAAGGTTAGCCGAGGTAGCATTAGCATTTCACCGGCAGAGTTAGCCCCTTTTCGGAGTGTTTTTTATTGCGAACTTTATGCTTCGCGGTGAGAAAAGTTGTTGACTTACTAGCAACTATTGTTTGAAAGCAAAGACAGGCCATATCAGCTTTGTAGGCTGGCGTTGTACCGTCATTATATTGATATTGTCCTGTTTTGAGGTTACAATAGCTACTACGTCTGCTAACGTTACTCTTAGGAGCGGTGCTTGTGCAGTTGTGTTTTACAACAGCGGCGTTGCGCTTCTACTTGCTCTAGTGGCCTTTAGTGGCCGCTAGAGCGCACGAAACTGGGATTCCAACCGAGTGGGGCTTTAATAGCAAGTGTTTTTAGGTTTTGAGCACCCACCAACATAAACAGAAATCGGCGCCTATGGTTCGGACATAAGAGCGCAGTCGAATGCGCCCATTTTTCCTGCGTCATCACGGCCAAGACCCTCCCGACCCACCTGATATCGCAGCCCACTTTTGTCCCCACCAACCACCAGATAAAATTTCAAGCCCTATATAAAAGCACAGGCATAAAGTATTTCAGATGACGTGAGCAACATGTATTGCAACACCAGGACCCTGTTTTAAGGGTGCAGTGGATCCTAATGCAAAAGTTGTGTCCCAGTCAATTAATTTCTGCATGATTCATCAAGAATGGTGGATGTTTCCAGACCCCTTGTTTCTCTGAAATATCCAGACTTATTTTATTATTCCAGGCACTCTGCTCAAAAGAAAAAAAATGCCATGCAAACATCAGCAGACAAATTTGATGTTGTAGTGGGAGTGGTCTGTGTGTGCAGCTGCAGCATTTGCACTGGCAGCGGGTTGTATTGATCGCCCTTAGTCTATGCAATGCTTTCTGTGTAACAACTTGCCTCCGGGCATGGAAAAGCATCAAGTCATTCTCTTTGGGTCTCAGCAAACTTTCATGTATGAAAGCAAAACCTCGTGTTTTCTTCTGTGGTTGGTAATAGGTGGACAGGTATGGGGCCATTATTGTAGCAAAACTATTTTTGTAAATGTGCGTTGCTAGTTTGGTTTCTCTATATCAATCCGTGTGAGTGTAATCAGATTTGTGAGTGTGTGAAAGAATCTGTAAATGTGTACTAAGATTTGTAAATGTGTACAGGAATCTGCAAATGACTTAGAGTATGTGAGTGCAAAATCAGGTCGGTAAAAGTGTAATATAATCAACAAATATGTGGCCTATTCAAATTTGCAAGTGTATTGACATTTCTTAATGTGTGGACAATCTGTAAATGCGTACATAGATCTGTAAATGCAGACACAGATCTGTAAATGTGTACATACATATTCATGGAGATAATGAAGATAATTTGAATTAGTTATTAGTGTACACAGCTTTGGCCCATCGTATAACCACCAAAAAAACTAGTGTTGTCGAGGAAATACCAAGGAATTAGGTTATACTGATTATGAAGAACAATATTTACTAGACTTCATTGGACATTCGAAGGAATGTAGAGAGACAGGCTGGTAAAAATTTAAATGTGGTAATTTAAGATTGGTCAAAGTACCAGCTATGTTATGATTGAGCCCAAGCCTACACTATGAGCTCTTGATAGGAAGTGTGATTCTACTTTTTTGAAAAAAATGACATTGATGAACTGAGAGGCTATATATAACAGACACGAGCTGCAAGTTGATGCATGAGTTTGCTCAGTGACGCAGAAGATGAACAAACGTAACTTGTTCAGAAAAATTTTCTCATTTACAAAGTTTGTCAATGTGACAAACTTTGCAAAAAAAAATGATCAAGCGCTCTGCTCCAGTTCATTGCACTGGCTCAACTCAGTGGCCACGATCATTGATCTACATGGTCACAACCTCTGCCCAGCCTAACAACGTAACACTTAAAATCACAGTAACTGCTAATGCTGACTGGCCAATGCAGTTGCAAATTTAAATACATATTTTTTTAGATTTTATGAAACATTTCTAGATCTGATTATGCGAGGACGAATTCTGAATACACATTTGCAGATTCCTTTGCATATTCACAAATCTCTGTACGCATTTACACCCAAAACCAGTGAAGTTGGCACGTTGTGTAAATCGTAAATAAAAACAGAATACAATGATTTGCAAATCCTTTTCAACCTATATTCAATTGAATACACTGCAAAGACAAGTTACTTAATGTTCGAACAGGTAAACTTTTGTAATTTTTTGCAAATATTAGCTCATTTGGAATTTGATGCCTGCAACATGTTTCAAAAAAGCTGGCACAAGTGGCAAAAAAAAAGACTGAGAGAGTTGAAGAATGCTCATCAAACACTTATTTGGAACATCCCACAGGTGAGCGGGCTAATTGGGAACAGGTGGGTGCCATGATTGGGTATAAAAGCAGCTTCCTGAAATGCTCAGTCATTCACAAACAAGGAAGGGTTTAGTGAACAAATGGTGAGCTGATTGTCGAACAGTTTAAAAACAACATTCCTCAACGAGCTATTGCAAGAAATTTAGGATTTCATCATCTACGGTCCGTAATATCGTCAAAAGGTTCAGAGAATCTGGAGAAATCACTGCACGAAGCGACAAGGCCGAAAACCAACATTGAATGCCCGTGACCTTCGATCCCTCAGGCGGTACTGCATCAAAACCGACATCAGTGTGTAAAGGACATCACCACATGGGCTCAGGAACACTTCAGAAAACCACTGTCAGTAACTACAGTTTGTGCTACATCTGCAAGTGCAAGTTAAAACTCTACAATGCAAAAAGCGAAAAGCCATTTATCAACAGCACCCAGAAACGCCGCCGGCCGCTGGGCCCAAGCTCATCTAAGATGGACTGATGCAAAGTGGAAAAAGTGTTCTGTGGTCTGACGAGTCCACATTTCAAATTGTTTTTGGAAACTGTGGACGTGTCCCTCCGGACCAAAGAGGAAAAGAACCATCCGGACTGTTATACAAAGTTCAAAAGCCAGCATCTGTGATGGTATGGGGTGTAAGTGCCCAAGGCATGGGCAACTTACACATATGTGAAGGCACCATTAATGCTGAAAGGTACATACAGGTTTTGGAGCAACATATGTTGCCATCCAAGCAACGTCTTTTTCATGGACGCCCTGCTTATTTCAGCAAGACAATGCCAAGCCACATTCTGCACGTTATACAACAGCATGGCTCCGTAGTAAAAGAGTGCGGGTACTAGACTGGCCTGCCTGTAGTCCAGACCTGTCTCCCATTGAAAATGTGTGGCGATTATTAAAATACGACAACGGAACCCCGGACTGTTGAACAACTTAAGCTGTACATCAAGCAAGAATGGGAAAGAGTTCCACCTGAAAAGCTTCAAAATTGGTCTCCTCAGTTCCCAAAGCGTTTACTGAGTGTCGTTAAAAGGAAAGGTGATGTAACACAGTGGTAAAAAGGCCCCTGTGCCAACTTTTTTTGCAATGTGTTGCTGCCTTTAAATTCTAAGTTAATGATTATTTGCAAAAATAAAATAAAGTTTCTTCAGTTTGAACATTAAACATCTTGTCTTTGCAGTGTATTCAATTGAATATAAGTTGAAAAGGATTTGCAAATAATTGTATTCTGTTTTTATCTACGATTTACATAACGTACCAACTTCACTGGTTTTGGGTTTGTACAAATTCTTTGACGCATTTACAAATTGCATTACACACATTGAGAAACTTACACAACTATCAACACACATTTGCAGATAGCTTAGCTACAGTAATGGCCCCATAGACTGGTCCTTGCAGTTAAGCTAAAGTTGTCCTGGTTTCCACATAGGCTACTGTGAACGAAATGATAGGATCAATACATAGGGATCATTGGCGGCTGCTAAACTGATAACTGACTCTGCAAAAAACATCTTTTTTTAACCAATGGTTAGTCTTCGCCTATGTTTGTTAATTTTCCATTACTAACCAGTTTTCCCGATGATTTAAACGACCCACTGGCGGGTAAGCACAATTACTTCCCTCATGCAATGTTAATAATAAACTTGTTAACCCTTTGTTGCATGTTGTCCAATATTTTGGACATAAGTTAAGTGGGATTTATTTTCTCTAGGCTCATAGATACCCTAACAACACAAAATGCATATTTTACTGGACATTTCCAGATAATAATTTCCTCAATAGGTGCTTCTCTGATTAGTCACATGATTTACCACAATCTGCCCTGGGATCAGCCGATTCCAGAGCATACTATGGACGAATGGGTAAGACCTTTTCAGTGCTCTAGAGGGACTGTGACCAGCATTTACAATGCCTTGATTTCCCATCATTCTAAAAAGTTAGGTGTGGAAAAGGTATGGGAAAGGGAACTAAATACACTTGGTCCAGAACCATTATGGGAAAAAGATATGGGAAAACATGTGCTGTTCCTCAAAAAATCTGGCACATCAGCTCATACACTTCAAATTGATACACCGAGCTTATGCTACCCCATTAAAATGCTTCCAAATGAAATTAATTGCAAGTCCTGATTGCACTCTCTGCCTAGATCAGACAGTTGGTACAACACTACACATGTTTTGGGAATGCACCCCAATCAAGCGCTTTTGGACTGAAATATTCTCCTTTTTGTCACTACTGCTCGATATCAACATACAGCCCAACCCATGCCTTTGCCTTCTCAATGATGACTCTCAGCTACCCCTCACTCTTAACCAGCGTAGACTACTTATGGCAGGACTCACTGCAGCAAAAAAAGCCATCTTAAGGCGCTGGTATCACCCCAATCTGCCCTTGAAAGAATACTGGCTCACCACCTATCAGTATATAACATCACTTGAGTGCACAACTGCACGTCTCAACAAGGCTAAGCCTAAAACTATTCAGGCATGGTCACTGATGACCAAGTCCATTCAAGACCTCCTGACACAAACTAGGACCCTAGGTTAAACCCTCCCCCCCCTTTTTTTTTTTTCCCCTTCTCTTCTTCCCCCCCCCCTTTTTTTTTTTTTTAATCTTTTTCTCCTCCAAATAAGACCTAATGTACTACTAGATCATGTAACTGTTGATTTATGTACTGTATTGTTTGTGTGTATCTAAAGTAGATCGTGATTTGGATATTGTCAAAGTATGTCTCAATAAAAAGGAAAAAAGTTGATCACAAAAAATGATTTACCACAATCACAATGGCTGCATCCACAAGTAAGAGGTAAGTTGACGTAAGCCAGAAATAGTCTTATATTGTTCAAGTTTTGATCAGACTTTTTTTCTGTTGGGGGATGGAAATACATTATATAGCACAAACTGAAAACACATAACTTATGTAATGCATGTCTATTTGTTGGAATACATCTGAGTCTATGCTCTATCAAAAATATTGGACATTATGCATGCTGAGTAAATGGCTCAAATAAGCAATGTACAGAATACAGATAGATCATCATGCATATCAATGACCAGGTTTCTTCAACTTCACATTATTTCTGTCACTCCGCATGCATAATGTCCAAAATACTGGATGGCAGTGCGCATCCCACAAGCATAATGTCCAAAATAATGGACAGACAGACCACCCACTTGCACACACACACACACACACACACACACACACACACACAAAATACTGCACCAAATCCCAACAAATGGTCCAAGGCATTTGTATGTAATCTATGAATCAAAGGGTTAACTTTAATATTCATTATTCAATTTCATCTTCAATATGCTGTGGTAGACAGGTAAAAGAACAATAGCTTCATTAAAGCATTAAAGTACAAGGGGGGGGGGGGGGGGCACTACTTAAATGATTCACTTATACATAAAATCACTGACCCATGCAGAGGTTAAAAAAATGTTTATCTCAGTATTAACTTGGTATTTTAATAAAATGGCCAATGTGTGGTGCCCTTAAATGATACAAACAATTGCTCAATGTCAAGCCTATTTGTGAAACTATTAAAATAATCAAACAAAATATCAGATAATCAGATATCCCTGCTCTGTCTTTCAGAGTTTAGCAGACAGGGTTTAGCAAGGTTCTGACTATGGATGACAAAAGGATGACAAGACTTACCTAAAGTATCATTTGAGCCCTTAAGAACCATACTGGGCCAACCCATGTTGGGGAACTTTTGAGAAAATGGGACTTAAAGTTGCCAGCCTCCTGTGTCACCTAGAGTAACTGGGAACTAGAAACACTGCTTATGTTAAAAACTCATGATATGTTCAATTACGTAATGCACTTTTTTTTGCAGGTTTTGGATGCCCTTCTGTTTCGTTTAAAGTGAAAGGTACCTCCTTCTGAAGCGGAATCATCATCTTCTGATTAATTTGGGACAAACTCTGGGTCTCCATTATCTTACACTTCACCATCATCATCAATCATAGCAAGCAGTTCCTCATCAGAGATACCTAGCCGCCATGTCTGCAATGAATTATGGGAAGGTTCTGGGATGGCCTATTATGGATTGCAGTGCATATGTACAGGGGCAGAGAGGACGTTTGCTTGTATGAACAATCCATGTGGGTAGATTGGGTTGGCTCATTTAGGAAATGTAGATCTTAGTTTTCTGCACATGCTGACTACCTCAACTCTATTTCGCCAAAAGTGCGGGATGGCCCGGTATGGTTCTTAGGGGCTCATTTATATAAAGGCCAATCTTAAATAATCCCTGTAATGGATTTGCAAACAGTATCGGGTGTGTTCCTGCCAGTTGCTCAAATGCAGGAATACTCTCCAACCCCCTATAACCCTGAAAAAGAATTAGCAGGCTCAAGGTGGATGGATTTTCTTTTTTAATCAATGTCAATTCCATGTAAATCCAGCAGATGGCGAAAGTAAACCAAGGATCACAATGAATTTTACTCAAATGAATAAATAGTTTGATGCTCTCTACGTGATAAAAAGCTTTTTAATTCAGAAAACCGTTTATTTATTAATTTATTTTTTGTGACCATGAATACATTTTTGGTTTCATGTTATTTTGTGTTATTTCATGTTTTTTTTTTTCTTCATTCAATACTGTGTTCAGTTTTGCATATAACACACACGAAAAAAAAAAAAAAAACTTCATTAATTTTGCATGGTTTAGATCTTAGAAAACTTCAGGTGTCCTTGCTCCTACAGGAATAAAAACACACATCTAAAAACTGCCAAAAATTTAATTTGAGCCCTATGAACAGATAATGTGTTTTTGAAATTAATGTCAAAACCACGATGCAGCACAAAACAACACACAAATCTACGCCTAAGTTCCAATACTGTGAGTCATGGTCTCGCATTCTCTAACAACACAGGCCAATATTCCTGCTTTCTTGTCTTTCACCAGAGGGTTGCATGCAAAGCAATCATGAGAAATGGGTTTATACTTATAGTATGAGTGCTGTTTACCCAGTTGAATATTTTTACCTCCGCCTAGGAGGTTATGTTTTCACCCCTGTTCGTCTGTCTGTCTGTTTGTCTATCTGTCCGTTTGTTAACAGGAAGTCAAAATATTATGAATGGTTTGGCACAAAATTTGGTAGGATGATAGGTGGTAGTTCAAGGATGAGTTGATACAATTTTGGAAGTGATCCGAGACATATTCTGGATCCAGCAGAATTACAATCTATCTGTCTAATGTGGGTCTGTGTGATATTTCTGACCGGATAACTCAAAAAGTTATGAACGGTTTGTTAGGAAATCTGGCAGGATGATAGGTGGTAGTCCAAGGAAGAGTTTATTTAATTTTGGAAGTGATCCATAACATATTCAGTAACCAAAAGAACAGATATATGGCAAGGCAGAGGTATGCGCTCTGCCGAGTGCCCTCAAGTTTGAAATGTCATGACAAAATTTTCAGTGGCATGCCACAAATTTTATCAAGCTTAGTGAATGTTTCATGATGTTTTACTTTGTGTTTAAATAAGAATGTGATGGTTTTTTTGTCTCAAGAATATACCATAGACCAAGTCATTCATTTCGAAATCTTATGAATGCTATAAATTAAGGTGAATTTGGTGAAAATCAACAACTTTTTGGACATGCGCTTACATTGCATGAACCTCATTATTTTTTTATGAAATCATTTAATGGGAGATTAAAAATGGGAGAGAAATCATCTTCAGCAAACTACTTTCATGATTATAATACCTTTTTAATGAATGAAACATGCATTATTCTCTCAGCACAACAGATACCTATAATTGACAGCCAATTCCTCAGCCTGAAATAGACCTGCATTGTAAAATAAAGTAACTTAACTGCTGTATATCCCAGCATTTCATGTCTTTAGTCAAACTGGATTAGAGATGGCTCATCAGTTTTTACTAATATCCACATATTTGGTGTTAATCTTCCCACATATATGCGTCACACCAAACTAAAATACATGCAAACAAAGCAACAATTTTACGTTTCTTGTTCTAATCCCTAGTACCAAAACTAGAGCAGGCATACTGAAATGAACAAAGTTTGTAAAATGGGATAGATTTTGGTAGTAAATGGGTCAGCCAGATGCTGTATGCTTAGTACAAATCCGTTTTAAGTAGGTACTGAATTTTGCGCTTGAGATTCCATCTTCCCATGTAGGCTCTTTATTATGGCTCTCTTCTTCCAGAGAGAAAAAAGGTCTTAATTTATCTCTTTGAGTGCCTAGCGTTTCTGCTATTCCCCCTAGATCAGTGGTGCCCAATCCTGAGCAAAGGAGGGCTGAGAGTAAACAGGTTTTCATTCCAGCCAATCATTACAACGGCTGATTACGCTAATTAGTTCCCTCCCATCTGCAAGGAGATATGCAAATCAGAGAAATCAGACAGGTGTAGCAATAATTTAGACTGAATCTTCGCATACTCTCAGCCTTTCATGGCACATGATTAGGCAGGACTGTCCTAGATGCAAGCACAGAATGGAAAAAAAATATTCCAAGGGTACAAGAGCCCTTTCCACACTGGGATATGAACTTGCAAGCTTTTCAATTTTTTTTTTCAAATCTTCAAGTGTCCATTGTGAGTGATAATATAGGCCAACCTGGAGTTTAATGTTTCAAATTTTAAAGAGCAGAATGTTAGGCTCTTCAACTGAAATGACTCGCTATATCAGTAAACATGTTATTGTTCCCTCTGTCACTACCCCATTTACAACTTGCCTGACAGCTATCTGCTACTGCCGGATTTACCATCATTCCTTGTTACAGTGGGGTGCAAAAATTTGGGCACCCCTGGTTTAAATGGTCTGGTTACAATAAATCTCCAAGTGATTGAAAGCAAACCTGAACACTAAATGCTACAAAGTTAAACATGACACATTTCATCACATTTTAAAGCAAGAATAATTTTTATTTTTAACTTTTTACAGTTTCGAAATAATAAAACAACGAAAAAGGTCTTGTGCAAAAGTTTGGGAACCCTGTCAGCTAGTACTTTGTAACTCCTCCACGGGCAGCTATAACAGCTTGCAAATTCTTCCTGTAGCCAGCTAAGAGTCTTTCAATTCTTGTCATTTTTCCCCATTCCTCCTGATAGAACGCCTCTAGTTCAGAAATATTCCTCAGCCTTCTTGCATGCACTGCATGTTTGAGGTCTCTACACAGATTTTCAATAATATTCAAGTCTGGGGACTGTGATGGCCATTCCAAAACCTTCATCCGTCTTTCCTGGAGGTACTTCATGGTGGATTTTGAGGTATGCTTCGGGTCATTGTCTTGCTGGAATACCCAATATCTCTTAAACTTCAATTTCTGGAGTGAGCTTTGAACATTAGCTTCTAGAATGTCTTGATATTTGGTGGAATCCATTCTTCCTTCCACCCGCACAATATTGCCCGTGCCCCCAGCAGCTACACAACCCCAAAGCATAATGGATCCACCTCCATGCTTAACAGTTGGCAACGTGTTCTTCTCTACAAATGCTTCATCCTTTTTTCTCCAGAAATACCTTCTTTGGTTGTGGCCAAAAAGTTAAATTTTGGTTTCGTCAGTCCAAGGTACATTGTTCCAATAGGCTTGATGTTTCTCAAGGTTCTCTTTTGCATACTTCAGACGCTTAATTTTGTGTTGAGGTCATAGGAAAGGCTTCTTTCTTGCAACTCTGCCATGTAGGTCTTTGTTGTTTAAGGTACACTGTATTGTTGTCCTGTGAACAACTAGACCTGTGTCTGCTACTCTTTTTTTGCAGCTCTTTTACAGTGATGTGTGGGTTCTTCTGAGCATTTCTCACCAAATCTCGGGCCTTTCTATCTGGATCTACCAGATCTTGCCTTGACTTCAATTGTTCCATTTATTTTCCATGTTCTTATGATGTTTCTGACAGTAGAAATGGGTAGTTTAAAACGTTGCAAGTGTTTTTTGTAGCCCTCTCCTTGTTGGTGGAAGTGAATTATCTTGATTTTGACATCCTTGGACAACTGTTTAGAGGAACACATGGTTTTCAACACCAGACACAACAGCCACCACAGTCGGATACTTTAGAAGGCATGGAGTTATTTCAGAATATATAGTTCAACCCTGGAATTATATTCACCTGACTCACTGAAGCCCTAACAAGTAAATCACCTGGGTCTGGGCCTTAGTACTCATCTTCTTAAAAGGTAACTAAGAATAATCCAAAAGGGTTCCCAAACTTTTGCACAGGGCCCCTTTTCTTTTTTTATTCATTTAAAAACTCAGAAAAATTAAAATAAAAAGAAACCTTGCTTTTAAATGTGCAGAAAGGTGTCTTGTTTAACTTTGTTGCATTTAGTGTTCAGGTTTGCTTTTTAAACTAGGGGTGCACAAATTTTTGCACCCCCCCAACTCAACCACTGACACGAACTTGTGTGTTTTTTTTTTTAATATGTATATAAAAGAAGAGTGTGATTCTCCTTTTTTGAAGATTCAGCCTGTCAGGTGCTTTGGCATTGTGTATGGATCTTCTCAACACAAGAGCGTGTGTCTTTAGAACCTGGTCCACTATTATCTAAAAGTTTCAGCAGATGTTGTGTTGGTTGGATTATCAGCATTTCTCTAGCAGCATCTCTTGTGTTTCCAATAAACTCCTTTGATTCCTTCACAGATTTTGGGGATCCTTTGTTTTGCCCCTCCTTTTCTTCATGTGTTCAATACTTATTCCCTGTGTCATTCCACTTTATTACACATAACTTAATTTACGGACTTATTTGTTTAGATTTCCTTGTATGTGTGGATTACTTGGGTTGTTACCGACATCTAATGGAAATTTTGTGTCAATTGCCCCATTAGAATTATATTTACTGAAAAAATTTTTGATGTGCTCAATACTTATTTTCCCCACTGTATATGAGGACCACCTGTCTAAGTCACACATATTTAAATCGTGATCGTCAAAGTTCCAAAAATTTCTTTTAAAAATGACAGGCAGCTTTGACTTGTGTAATTTCACATCCCGAATACAGGCAATTGGGCAGTTATCACTAAAATCTTGAGGAAAAACACCACTGGATGGATATCTCTGAGGCCTATTAGTCAGAATAATGTCAATCAGAAAAATTGGGAGCTATGTTTTGCATTTGGTCAAGTAAGTTTAGTACACTGAACAAAAATATAAACGCCCCATGTCAAATTTTTGAGTTTTTATTAACAAAAAACTGGAACTAGGATTCGTCTGTGAATAGCACTCTTCTCCAGCGTGCCAAGGGCCATCGAACGTGTGCGTTTGCTCATGCAAGTCGGTTCCGACGCCTGACAGCGGTGAGATCCAGACCACAGTGAGGACGCCGAGTGTGCAAGTTGGCTTCTCGCAGGCGGTTACGGACTGTCTGTGGTGTGATGCGTCTGTTGTGCAGACCAACGGTCTCATCCGCTGTGTGTGCTGCTGATCTGAGCCGATCCCGCAGGTGGACAAGCCGGATGTAGCGATCTTGTGCTGGTGTGGTCACACGTGGCCGACGTGGATGAGGTCGATTTGCAGCACTGCCTGTCTGTCGGAAACAAACTCTCATACGGCCTATCGTCCGATAGTTAACATTCAGCTGCTCAGCGACCGCTCTGGTGGACATCCCTGCATCCAGCATGCCAATGGCACATTCCTGCATGACCTGAGACATCTGAGGCATGATGACTTTCGACAAAATTTGACATTTTGGGGTGGCCTTTTATTGTCCCCAGTATAAGGAGTGTCTGGGTACTGCTCATTCTGTCTGATCACCGTCTGGAAATGCCACACCCATGTACTGAGTGAAATCACTGCATCACTGAGCAAATGCTCACTGACAGAGAGATGGGTTAAAAAATGGTACACAAATCAAGAGAAATATCCCTATTGTACAAGTAAAAGTCAGCATATGCTCACTTAGAGTTGTTAACTCCATGTGGCATCAATATTTGACATGGGGCGTTAATATTTTTGTTCAGTGCAAATAATTGTGTCAAGTTTCAATTAGTACACAAGTCAAAGCAATTAGACACTGGTTTTTCCCAATGAAGATTGAAATCCCCCATAATTAACAATTAAGTTGCTGTATAAGAATAAAATTAGATCGATGTCAACTAAACTGTCAATAGCACAGGGGAGGGCTGAAGGGGGTCTATATGCCACAAAAACTGTGACCTGGTTGTTTTCCCAACTGACAGAGCCAGACATTCAAACTGCTTTGGGACAGAGGATGAAATTAGAACAGATACTGGAAAAGGACATAGATGGCTACACCACCTCCTTTCCCTCCTGTATTACACTTAGTCATTGGCCCAAAGGCATGTATATCAGATTGTTAATAGATATCCCATTTGGCCTGTAACAGGATCTATGAATTCTAAGAAGTGTACTTTATAACCGGCCTGTTATAAAAAGCACCAGGAACAGGGGAGTTTATAGAGTTGGTAGCAGACCCAAGCTTTGAATAAACAGCCAAAAAAAAGCATGTGGAATCAATTTGACTGGCAATTGGATGTGACCTTGGACTAATAATTGGCACTATGAGCACAAAGAACATCCTAGCCTAAGAGGGAGCTAGTAAGTTTGTACCTTAGAGATGCAGAATCAGTGCTGAATAGAAGCTGGCCTGCTGTTGAGGATCAGAACTGATCGGTGTGGCTGACCTTAGATTGTTTAGATGTGCTGCATGGCGTAGTCAAACTGCAGGAGTATTAAAAACTGTGTGTAAAATATACTGTATTATGTGTTAAAATATGTGCACCAGACTGCTAAGATGAGTACCATCCCTCGCATAAAGGGATGGACAATGCAAAAAGAGGCTAAAATTATCAATAAAAACCGTGCTGCGCACTGCGCAGACGGGTGCCATGTAACGTTACAAAGCCGGCTAAAGTGAGCAAAGCCTCTGCCTAGACAAGGGAAGGGACTGGAGATGAAAATGTGTTTGCCACAGTCATTAAGCAAATTTAGGAACCTGCTAAAATCCCATTTTAGGGCTTCAGCGGTGTGGTTTGAGACATCATTATTATCGACATGAACAATCACCTTCTGAGCGCAGGGATTCTGCTCCAAGTCAAGAACCTTAGTGCCTGGAAAACAGTGTGTCTCAGTTCATCCTCTCCTGACATACCTCACTGTTGGATTGGCAATGCAGGCTAGCTTTGCCAAAACAGAGCCAACGAGGAAGGACAGCCAGTGGAGAAATAATGCTCTGCAGACCTGGACTGTAGTTCAGCTGAGAGCGGCGAGGCCTAGGGTGAGAAGAGCGGCCTGGTGTGTTCAGTGGAGAGGCTGGGGGCGATGAAGGGAGGCTGGACTGACATGGATCCATTGGAGGTGTAGAAGGCAGCAGGTTCTAAGCTAAGGAAGGAAACTTCTCCAAGTTGAGAATATCATAGTGATTTTTTCACTGGATATCATAGGTTTGGGGAGAACACCAGAACGGTCTTTTAGTGGTTGTTTCAACCCATGGCTCCGGATGTAGTGGAGTAGGGTTGACTGGGGTTTTGGGCTCAGCCCCAAGCCGAAGCCGTGAGTCCTCGTGGACAGTGACTGGACCAGGAACACATGCAGTGGCTGAAGCAAATGTAGTGGTCAGAGCAAAGACTGTGGCCAGAGCTGTAGCAACGTCAGTGGAATCCGAAGCAGTGGCTCTTATCTCTTCTGCATCGGTGGCGAAAATTTTTGCAGGGTGTCCAAATGCCTCTCAGCTTCCTGAGTTTCATTGGGTGTGGGGATACTTTGCTGCAACTCCATGATCATCATGCTGTGGCAGGCACAACCCTTCCAGCCACATGGAGAGGTGAGCAGAGTTATGGTATTTCCAATAGAGTTGACGTGTCCACTTCAAATGTAGCTCTGAGCGATATTCATAACTTCAGCAGCTAGTATATTAGCTGCTAGTTAGATGTTCGATCTCTGTAGCTTGTAATCAGTTTTCCAATAAAACAATATAACAAGTTAAAATGCGAAATTCATTTTAAAAATGGGAAATTTGACCATCTTTGTTGGTATCACTGATGCCAAAGACATTTTTGCATTTTGGTTCAACATATGTCAACTCCTAATCAGTGAGGCAGCTAGACTGGTCTACCTGTGGTCCAGATTTCATTCCAGTTGCAGATATGTGGTTTTTTAAGAAGTCTGAGTGGCTTAAATAAAAAATAAATAAATAAATAAATAAATAAATAAATAAAAAGAATGAGGAGGGAATCTTTCAAACAGTTGATGTCCACAGTTAGCTAAATTATTAATTTGAGAGGAGTAAAGGAAAGGTGATGTAACACAGTGGTAAACTCACCTCTTTCGCAAAATTTCTGGAATGCGTTGCAGGCACAAAACTTGGAAAGTGTTTTTTTCCAAAAAAAAAAAATATTATAGATGGAAAAATATTAAATGCCTCATCGTTGCACTGCTTTAAATTTTATACCGGTCAATTAAAATTTACAAATCACAGTTTTATTTTTTATTTGTATTTTCTATTTCATCCTAACATTTTTAGAATATGGGTTGCTCATATTTCTTCGAAACTTACACTTTTTTCCTTTGTGGTTAATGTGAAGATATTGTAGAATTATGAAATAGCCACCGCTCTTGCAAACTGTAAGCAGCTTTTAACTGAATAATTTACAGCAACACTGGCAGTTATGATAGAGACATGCTAGGGACCTGGCAGTGTATTCAGTCTCCCAGAGGATAGTTTTGCAGTTTTATAGTTTTTATTTTGATACACTGCGTTTGCTTTCGCTGAATTCATGTCATTAGGCAAAAATTAAGATTTGTTCCAGGCTTTGCCCTGTTTCAAGGAGAGGGTTATAAACCTGTGAAAAAGACATTCATGCATAGTATTTTCAGAGCATTGATCTGAT
Source organism: Gymnothorax javanicus (assembly GCA_029692085.1). Lineage (NCBI taxonomy): Eukaryota > Metazoa > Chordata > Actinopteri > Anguilliformes > Muraenidae > Gymnothorax > Gymnothorax javanicus. The sequence continues at coordinate 37,248,243 of CM056201.1, forward strand.
GGAGAGAAAGCTATAGCAGAGATAGCTCACAAATCTTAAAAATAAAACGGACATTTCGATTTTCATGACCCATTGGATTTGCTGCACTCTCTTGTAAGCCCCTCAAGTAGCTTACTCCTCTCAAACAACAATTTATTCTCAGGGTGAATGTATACATGAATGTTAATGGGCACTTGGCATGTGAGCTGAATGGGATGACAAATGAACGTCTGCAAAGAATAGCCAAGGCCCATGGATTCTCAGCACAAACTGATAACCTCTCAGGATGAGATTTGTGAATTTTTAACTGTGCGCTGCCTGCGCTCCAACACGAATCAGGACTGTCAGAAAACCCCCACTGTGGTACAAGGTGCAAACTCTCACAATATTGAATTAAGTGTGTTTTTGTTGCAGTTGCCTGCTACAAATTTATGTTGCTTTGTGGATCAGGAGTAAGGCAAGTTAAACCTGTAAATTTATTAAGAAATTGATTTATTATAAAAGTATTTCTCTATAATTTTTAATTTGAATGCTGCTCATTTTTGAATCTCCAAAAAGTAACAGATAACAACATAAATTAAATTTATTTAGGTCATCTATATAGTATCCTGATTGTAAAGGTTACATACCCCCTTTCAGTTCCCTGGGGTCTTATTGAAATCTGCGATTGCGCTTTAGTAAAAGCACCACAAGGATCAAGCAGCATTGCACCCCTCTCACCCTTCAGTATCATCCCTGGTTTGAGTGCCTGTTTCTTTAAATGGGAGTGAGATATTGCTCACCCCACCCTCCACTTCCACAGTGTGTGTTCATACCAGTATGGTCTATCAAGACTTTGGTACAGCTTTGCGCTGGCATGGTTACTGCTGAGCATGAGGTTACAGGTTACAGCCAGAATTTTTTTTTTTCTGCTGATCCCAGTCCTGATACCGTATTTCTGATATCTGCTTGGTTATTGGAAATGAACATTTTCTTTTGACAAAGATTGGAATTTAGCCATTTCCTTACACACTGCGTAACCTTCATCTTTCCTCTCCAGAAGAGTGATGGCACCGTTCAACAGGCAACACAACTGAGCTAAATCTCTCGGGCTCATACTGGGGGTCTCACATGCACATTCACACACACAACACACAAAATAAACTTATTTGCACCGCAGTACCCTGGCTCCTGGATTAATATTTCCAGAGCATTTGCATTGCTTGTATCAGGCGGAGATTGAGGAGGAGAAGGAAATGAACAGCCCCAGCTTATCCCTCTCCAGGGCCCTGACCCATTCTCAGCCTGCGCAGCTGTCACCAATACCCCGGCTAACAAATAGCTAATATGTCAGCTTGTGCAAAGTCATAAATGCCTTATCCACGCATTGTCTCTCTGTTAACTTTCATTATTGAATGAAAAATGCCTGAAGGTTTGCTCTGACCAGTCCTTAGAATGACTTTTCTGATAGTCTTTTTCTGGAACAACCTGAAACTTCGCAACATGGTCTAATATGTATAATCACAAGTGAATATTGCGCTACCTATGACTGACAGCTTTTATGGTGTGAAATTATGTTTTTTTTTCTTTTTTCTTTTTGCTTAATCAATTCCTGCTGTCAGCCTCCCCTCATTCTGTTGAAAGGTGCAGTGTTTGGGAGAGGATCAAATCAAGCATTGCTATGTGTTTTTACCCTGCTTTTGCAATAAAATGACACAAAATTGATTGAGCATATTCTTCACATGCTGTGTACAAAAGTAAATCTATCTATCATTACTCTATGTTGTTTAATCAGCGCCAAATGGCTCTAAAAGAATGCTCTTATGCATAAAAATGTCAAGAAAACTAGAGGACTGAGAGCCTTTGTGTGAAATATCATTGACAAAATGTGTGCGTGTGCGAGTGTGTGTTATATTGATGAATTTAAAATTGGACAAGATTATGGATATTTTGAGTCACAGTTGGATTTTTGTTATAGTCTGCCACAAAAATTTCCATTGAATTGCCCCGGGATATTGCGTTATGGACATGGCAGTATTGACAAATAAAAAATAGTGGCAAAGCCACTGCGCCCGCTTGGCCAAACAGGGCCAAAATGGAACGCCCCCTATTGGCCAAAGTATCGGTCCAATTCGGCTGAAAGTCGAGCATGGTCTAGACCTTATGACCATATATACAAATATGAAATATGAAATATGAAAAGCATCAGTGAAAAACTGAAGACGCTAGAGTGCAGACAAGCCAAAAGTTTACGCACACACGCACACACGACAGACCACCACTAAAGACCCCAAGCATAGCATAAGCCCCTTGGGCCTTTTGGCCAAGCAGGCTAATATTATGTGACATAGTATTGCACTATCCTCCATATTATTGCATTACTGGGATATATGTGCCTATTTATGCAATGGCCCAAAGCACATGGGCCAGGCTCACGAAATGTGCGCCACTCCCCCCGGTACTGAAAAATAATGAAAGTACCCATAGAGCGTAGCTGTGAGTGGTTTTTTAATCTATAGGTGTTGTGTGATCATATTCCAAAGCCGTGCAACGGCGACATTTTTCATTTTTTCATGGTACCTGGTCAAAGTTGGGTCCCTCAACTCATTTTTTGGGCCGGGTTTCTGCCTTAGTTTCAAGACATGCATATCTTCTAAAGCCTCATACATGCATAGATATAGCTATATCTTCTCAAAATGCCCTGATATGTATAGAAGGATAGTACAGCTGATGGAAAAATGGTATATAGGTAATATGCTGTTGGGATTGTCAACCCTGCCATGGCCCTGAAGTCGGGGGTATGTTTTGCGCAAGCGGTTGCAAAATTGCTGCGCTTGAAGTGCAAACTGCTCTCTAACACAATGTGTAAAATTAATTCAGGCAACTCTATGCTCTCAGTGGTAATTGTATGTGATAAAGGTATATGGCTACTCTCTGAATACCAAATATCATGGTCATTGGGAATATTTGGTAAGTTATAATGATTTCCTATACCCTTGCTCGCCTAAGTCAGAAACACGAAAACCTACTGTTTGCCTATAATCCATCCAGAGGCCTATAACTAGTCATAATAAAGTTATTTAAGCCTCCAATCAGTGTTATAATTATATATAAGTGAAGTCCAGAGGTATATCACCTGAAATTAGAAATCCTACAGTGATTTTTTTTCCATCGGGATCTCGTCGCTGCTGAAAAAAAGAAATTCTGGTCTGCAAATACCTGAAAAATGTTATAAAAACCTATATCAAAACTCAAAACTCTCCTAGAAACACTCCTTATGGCTTAAAGGTATGTAGCCAAGGCAATACCAAGCCAGAACAGGTGTCTATTAGCTCAAAATATCGGTATATCGGCATAGACGTTGGAACTATATTCTGAGAGGGGGGCGGGATTTTTGATGGGGGTTTGTGCTCATATATGTACGCACAGTGTTTTTGAATAAGGATTTGATTTTAAGCAGGATACTTTGATTACCACACAGTTATTAAAGGCTGTATCGGCGATATGACGTCACTATTGTTGACAGTTGAAATGTTCTCAGAACACAACAGAGCCGCTCTCCCCTCTCCTTCAGAAGCTTGGAACATGAACGCGCTGTTCTTAAAGTGAAACTTCTGAGTAAAGCTGCTTTCACACCGGACGCGAAACGAATTTTTCGCGCGACAGATTACATTCAAAGTCAACGCAAGGCGCGTCTTTGCATTGACTTTGAATGTAATCTGTCGAGCGAAAAATTCGTTTCGCGTCCGGTGTGAAAGCAGTTTAAGAATGGCTCACTCAGCTGGGTAAATGGCCGTGTACAGCTCGTTGTGATAAACGCCCGGTATCATTCCAAGATGATACAAATAACTTATTTCAGGATAATTCCACAGACTTTAATTTTCACATTTTAAAACATTAGTTGTTCTATCTTGAGGTCTTTTGACTTGAAATGAATTGAACATACGAACTGCTGATCATTCATTACAGCAAATTAGCAGACTTTCCACCATGTAGGACCTATTGTGAAGAATTAAAAACTCCCCAGAGAGTTATTCACTAGCCTGTTTTGTACTTTGAAGAGTCCACTCGTGGTAGAAACTGACTGTGCCTTCAATGAATGAAGTCGTGGTTGTTTCTTTACGTAATAAAACAAAACGATAATGAAAACTGCCGTTTGCAACAAAAAAAAAAAAAAAATAATAATAAGAAAAAATGAAGAGCTACGCAATTTGTTTTGAACTGAGAGAATGTCCTCGGTGTGTCACACGAGCAATATGCGGGCTGAAAATTTTGTTGAAATAAATTAGGCTACAGAGAAACGGAACGGTCAAACAAATATTCGTCCGAAAATGATAAAACATCTGAACGTGGTCGGATAACTCTCTCCTAACAGAGAATTCTTCTCAGTATTTGCGCTTCAATGCCCTCTGTCTCTTCAAGGAACGGACACGCAACCGCAGTCTGCAGTTTCAGGAGGAGAAGAAACTGAGTTATTTGAAAACCTGCCAGCGAGCAGGTTAGCTTAACGGAGTATGTTGCCGCGGTAACTGACTCAGGTAACTGAACTCGCATTGTGAACCGGAAAACTCAGAGTTTCCTGCAACTCTAAGCTAATAAACTCAGAGTTACCACTAACCCCGCTCTCTGAAACGGGGCCCGGCTCTACTCACCTCAAGCAGAAACAAGGCGACCTGGGCGTCAGAATTAAAACCATTCAACTCCCGGAATTCTTCCAACGTTGGTATGCTTTCCCTATGTTTATTCGGGACTTCGTGATAGATGCGATCGCGTTCCTTTTCCTCGACATGCACTCGTTCAAGCGTCTCTTTTTTGGTTTAGCTTCGCTTAGACGCTTAGCAGACTCAGTGTGAGCTGTGGAAAAGAAATGCGAAATCCGCTTCTGTGACATTGTCTGGATCATTGCTTGAATTTACCGCCTTTGCTAGCAAACAGGAAATACACAATGCGCGCCCTTACGTATCAAAACAAAGGAGACGTTTTCCCAATTGTCTCTATAGGCTAAATCTGGCACATGTCATTAGGCTGCATACAAGATAAAGAAAGCATATATTTTTTATGATATGAAAGGCATAGGCCTAAATGTAAGTCTGACACATTTGAATTCAGATTATATTATATATATATATGTATACAGGGCTCTGAAGTTTTCAATGCAGGCTAGAGTGAGATTTTCTTGGGGGGGGTACATGATGCTCCTGTTTTCAAAGATGCATAGTAACGATGCACATGTACTTCGTTACAGTATTTAAATAGTTTTTTTGAGGATTTGTACTTTACTTAAGATTTTTTTTTAAACTGGGACTTTTACTCTCTTACATTTAAAAGATAAGTATACTTTCGCTTCGTTACTTTGACACTGGCAACTTAGCTACTCGTTTCAAATTAAAATATTAATTTAATTCATCATTTACGGATTATCTGGATTTGGCGTGTTCGAGAAGAACAGCGGTGTATCTTTGTGCAGATGTGTCTGCCAGTGGACGTGGAGCTGCAAATTTATGCACGCAGTTAAAATATTCCATCACTAGATGGCACACCAGGATCAGTTATTGAATACACAACTGCCAGTAAACTCAAATAAGAAGAAGTGACTCTTCATTGCCCCCAATATCTGTGCTTTTTTAATTTCAGTGGGACTCCCCAGTATAATAAAGGCTAAATTAAATAATTCTTTTGTGTATTTGTATCGTTTTGTCTGTCACAAACAAGAGATGTTGCGGTACCACCTCTGACACCGGATCGGAGCAGGGTTTGTTTTCAGCCAAAATACACTACATGGAGGGCAGAGAGCCCCCACCCTCCACGTAACAAGTTACAAGTCAATTCATCTAACCATAACCGTCCAAAGCTGTTACACTGAGGTAAAAAATGATCCACAAAGCAAATATCCTACACAGTTCCTCGACTTTAATAAGCAGTTATAAAAAAAAAAAAAAAAAAAATTAAGCGATGAAGTGATTACCTGATTGCGGGCTTCCACTTCCAGCTCTTCTTTGTCGTGTGCACGAAATAGCATTTGCGCGCGTGTGGAAGACGTGATTACGGCGCTGCTATTTCACCTGGCAACAAGAAATACTATTTTCTGATTGGCTGATAGGTTGCTGATTCAAGAAGAGCCGTCTGCCTTCGCCTCATCCATTCATAGATGACTAATCTCTTTTATTATATACAGTTTACGTTACTAATGCGCGGTGAGTTTTATCACTTCTCAGCGTGAGAAATGTCATGTGTGGCGTGTGAGCGTGTGAACTTATTGAAATGCGTGTGTCTCACGCTCAATGCGTGAGACTTGAGAGCCCTGTATATATAAAAAAAAAATAATAAGACTTGGGGCAGTATGGGGCTGATGGAGAGGGCGGGGAGAGAGAGGGGGCCGCCACCCCCCCGTTCCAACGTTATGTATATCGGTCAGATACCGAATCTAAGTCAGAAACCGTGACTAAGTCAGAAACCTGTCAAAGTGTACCAAACTCAACCCGACTGACTTGCTATTGCCATAATACTTAACTAATAGATAGAATAAGAGTCTCAAGTAGGTAACTGATCACTTGCCAATGGAAGATACCACTTGTAGGCTGGTGGACAGGCTGCTTGACAGTTCTTTTTTTTTATTTTGAGTCCTAGGTTCCCCTAGCCTGAGCCACGGGATTTTTTTATGATGATTGCATGTTTCTGTCTTTTAGTTATTGTTATTTTGTTGTAGGTGTTGTCTGGTGTCCCCGACCACCTATGCATGTTATTTGAACAAGTTTACGGCTGATTGGCCACCGATTGCAGCCACAGCGGCCGCCCACGCCCCGCGTCAGTTTCTGCGTGAGATCCTGGTTTCTGACTGAGAGCGTGGGCCGATCGGTCCGATGTCAGGCCTCCGACCGACGCCATCGTTATACAACCCCAATTCCGAAATAGTTGGGATGAAGTGTAAATTGTGAATAAAATCAAAATGCAATGACTTTTAGATCACATGAGCCAATATGTTATTTACAATAGAACATAGATAACATTTCAAAAGTTGAAACTGAGACATTTTACATTTTTTATGCACAAAATGAGCTCATTTTGTGGATAAGATTGTAAAATTTATCAGTTTCAACATTTGCTATGTTATCTCTGTTCTAGTGTGAATAAAATACTGGCTGGTGTGATTTGAAAGTCATTGCGTTTTGATTTTATTCACAATTTACACTTTGTCCCAACTATTTTGGAATTGGGGTTGTATTTTCGATCAAGTCGGCTAAAATACATGTTAACATGTCAAACCAACATGGAATATGATGTCCCTGACCACCTGTAACGACTGGGGCCACATTTGGCGAATCACGCGGGTTTCTGCCTGAGATGCCGGGTTTCTGACTTAGAAATCTAAGGCAGAAAACCCTAAGTCAGAAAACCTAACAAAAATGCTTTTATGGCGCTGTAGCTATGTCGTTATTCAATAAATAATTGATCTAAACAGTGATTTCCACTTTGATTTAGGCCAACAACAATACCTGAATTGCATTTGACTATATCTTTTACAGTTTTTAAAAAATACATCTAAGTCAGAAACTTTTCTTAAAAAGGTCATTTTTTTGGGGACACAAAAATCCCACTCAATCCCTGTAGGTTGGAGGTTTTTTTTTTTTTTTTTGCCCTAATGCACCATATATTTGCTTCATCCTGAAGGATTATTAGGGTGTAGGACCTTTTTTTTATTTTTCTAGAGTGCTAAATGTAAAATCTAAGTCAGAAACCAGTACCCTGTGGACAATTTATTAAATGTCACCGCAATACACAAAACGACAATAGGGACGTATGCCAACTGTCAGACATAGCCTACACGTCTATTATGCACAGAAAAAAATAAATAAATAAAATTGAACACACTCAAATATAAAAAAACAAAAAGTGAACTATTTCACTTTTTACATGGACATCAAAAAAGTGCCATTTTTGGCCACTTTTCCAACTTTAAGGGCAAAAAAGACAGGAAAATATTTATCGCAGACCAACAAAAGTGGGGTGTTCCAAGTTGCTCTTGGTGAGCTCTTTCCATTCATGGTGGTTCTGGAATGATCTAAGCAAAATATAAGATTTGCTAGCCTGTGGACACATTTAAGGGGGGGTGGCGCACATTTCGTGAGCCTGGCCCATATAACTAGGTGCCACTTTGTTGCAAAAATGAAAAAAAAAAAAAGTTCCCTGATTTTAAAAACCATTATTTAAAAAAATAACTACAACTCTCTGGAATATGTAAAGAACAAATCCGGAGCTTAAAGCTCACAAATTATTTTTATACCAAACATTTCTTGGAGGGTGGACATGTAAACAAGTGCACTTAGCAGCCAGCTCAGCATCCATCCTCAGACATTCTAAATCGAGGTAGTTGATGAATATTTGAGACACATTCAATTATAGGATTCCTGTTGAATGTTTTTAATGCATGATGTTCATGCTAGGCTTGGAAATTTGAAAAATATAAGGATTTTTGTGTAAAAATGGGAGCATTTTTTAAAAATTGCCATCATTTCTTTCCTCTAGAAAACTGTGAAACCCGTATGCTGGTTGGAAAACCTGTTCAGAATATTTGACTGGACACACCTAACCTCCAAAACAAGATTTAGCCCTTTTCTTTGAAAGGTTTCATGTCAAGGAGTGCTTGGAGTAGAACATATTCTACAAAATGTCACGTACAGCCGGAGATTTGTAGTATTTATTATTCTGTGTACTCAAAACCAACAGAGTGTGCTCTAACAACCTTTTAGTGGAAAAAGCAATGTCGGAATAGTCATTTTTATTGACATAGCTGAAGAAAGAAACATAATGATCCAAGGCCTACGTAACAACTTCGCCTGTTCATCAACATTAGAAATTAATCAGAACTTACTCTCAAGAAGGTAGCAGGTCTAAATCAGAGATCTTTATGTGTATATCAGCAGTGGAAAAAGCCCAAGCACAACAGCAAGAGTTAAACATAGGTGTCATAGGTTGCCCATATATTGACGGTAATCCATCTCATTAGGTGTGACATACAGCTGGAGGATTCAAAAACTTATAATATCGCTATTATCCTGACCAGTATTTAACTTCAAATGTTGAACAACAAGAAATTAAAAATCTTAACATAACAAGAGTAAAGTCTATAATTATAGCAACCACTACAACAGCTACATTAAAGGTAAAACAAGGGTCTGTCTCTGTAGCTTGCAAAAAATTCAAATTGCCCTGATTTGCTGACATTAGGCAGCTCAGTAACTCTTCATGAACTGTGAGATTCACTTTATACGTTGACTGCAATTCCCCTCTGATTTTTCTGATGGCTGACTCTTCCAAATCTGGACGTACTATTAGCAAAAGGCATTTCCCTGCAATGTAAACATCCTTTTTTTTTCCATCACTGAAGTAGATTGAGTCTTGCCAAGGTACAAGATCTTCAGGATCTTGTGCCCTCTTATCACCTCACCGCTGGCTTCATATCTAGAGCCAGTTGTCTTTCACGTCATTGGAAAGGATGTGAGGTGCTTTGGTCACTTTCACCAAGTAGCATGATGAAAGTTCATCTGCTCGGACCACTGCAATGCTATTGGCTTCAATCATTTCAGTCAGATCTACAGCCTAGCCAGTTGCCTAAGCATCATTGGTGACTTCATCACAATCTTCTTTGGCAACTTGTCAATTACATCTTGTGCATTGCCAGGTGTTGCCAGAAGACTGCAAGCCAGTAAAGGAACCCAGTTAGCACTTAAGCCCTCTGAAAACCTGGGGAAAACCCTGCGATGGCGTACTGTTGTAGCTACGTATGAACACAGCATACAGTGCCGTGAAGAAGTATTTACCCCCTTCCTGATTTCTTATTTTTTTCATATTTGTCACACTTAAATGTTTCAGATCAGCAAATAAATTTTAATATTAGACAAAGACAACTCCAAGTAAATACAAAATGCAGTTTTTAAATGATGATTTCATTTATTAAGGGGAAAAAGCTATCCAAACCTACCTGGCCTGGTGTGAAAAAGTAATTGCCCCCTAAACCTAATAACTGGTTGTGCCACCCTCTGCGACAACTGCAATCAAGTGTTTGTGATAACTGGCAATGAGTCTTTCACATCGCTGTGGAGGAATTGTGGCCCACTCTTCTTTTCAGAATGTTTTAATTCAGCCACATTGGAGGGTTTTTGAGCGTGAACGGCCTGTTTAAGGTCATGCCACAGCATCTCAATCGGATTTAAGTCCAGACTTTGGCTAGGCCACTCCAAAACCTTCAGTTTGTTTTTTTTTAAGCCATTCAGAGGTGGACTTGCTAGTGTGTTTTGGATCATTGTCCTGCTGCATAACCCAAGTGCACTGGAGCTTGAGGTCACCAACTGATGGTTGGACATTCTCCTTCAGGATTTTCCGGTAGAGAGCAGAATTCATAGTTCCATCAATTGCGACAAGTCGTCCAGGTCCTGAAGCAGCAAAGCAGCCCCAAGCCATCACACTATCACCACCATGTTTGACTTTTGGTATGATGTTCTACTTATGAAATGATATGTTAGTTTTACGCCTGATGTAACGGGATGCACACCTTCCAAAAAGTTCAACTTTTGTCTCGTCAGTCCACAGAATATTTTCCCAAAAGTCTTGGGATCATCAAGATGTATTTTGGAAAATGTGAGACGAGCTCTTGTGTTCTTTTTGGTCAGCAGTGGTTTTCGCCTTGGAACCCTCCCATGGATGCCATTTTTGCCCAATCTCTTTCTTATTGTTGAATCATGAATACTGACTTTAAATGAGGCAAGTGAGGCCTGCAGTTCTTTAGATGTTGTTCTGGATTCTTTTGTGACCTCCTGGATGAGTCGTCGATGCGCTTTTGGAGTAATTCTGGTAGGGCGGCCACTCCTGGGAAGGTTCACCACTGTTCCAAGTTTTCTTCATTTGTGGATAATGGCTTTCACCGTGATTCGCCGGAGTCCCAAAGCCTTAGAAATGGCTTTGCCACCCTTTCCAGACTGATAGATGTCAATTTCTTTGTTTCTCATCTGGGTCATTCCATGACAGATCATCAAATGGGTCTCACCACCACCTTCTCAATTTTGCTAATTTTTTGTATGCAGCTGTATAAATATATATTACTGACAAATCTGAAATTTCAGCTCATTCGGATCAAAAATTAATTTTTGGTGAATTATTTTCTAAGGGTACTGTCCGTCAGTTTTTTGTCAATTGACATTTTTCTTGTATTTAACATGGCAAAACTTTTTTATCATTACACCTATAGCTTTGAAACTTTGCATCTAAGCTAATGTTACACTGCTTAATCAGAAAATGCAGTCCATTTTACTTTTTCTTACTTGGTTATGGAGCTATGAGGACACCAAAAGTGCCTTTTGTTCAGGCAGTTCCATGTTTAGGTCCTCAAAGCACCCCCAATATAAACCCTAGCACAGGCTCTCTGGCATTTTTTCCATTCATTTGTGTCTGCTGAATATAAATCAGCCTGAATTCACCATGAATTAATCACCAACTGCAGTCAGTACCTTGCCAAATTTGAGAAAAACGCTAAAATGCCACCTGTTCAAACCCCCGTATCTCCAGGGGCACACCTTGGATTTTCTTCTAGTTTTTTTTTTTTTCCGATTCCTCTATTATAGTAGAAAGACCACTCCAAAAATTGTTGATGTGTTTTGAACAATATAAATTTTGCAGGTGTCTGAACAGGGGTGGGGTAATCTCAAGAATCGCGTGGCACTTTAAGCTTCTTACACATGTAACAATGCAACAAACGAAGGGCACAAACGCAGGGAAATGTCTCTGTTTGTCAAAATAACCGTGTACGTGTAAACGGGGCTCTAATCTAACACCACAGCCTGGTTAGGTCTCTCTGCTTCTCATGATCTCTTCTTAATCATTATAGGCCACATTTTGGTTTTGATTGGTCAGTTGGCTGAATAAATGGCTTGATTGCAAGTTAGGCAAAGTACATGGGAATTGATTTAAGGTAAGCTAATTATGCCAAGGCGATGGAGGCTGTCCAACCTCGCTGGTAATTAGTGGACTTCAAATCACAGTTTTCTTCCCAGAAGCATTTCAAATGACCGCATTAGGTATGTGTCATAGAAAAGGTAATAAGCAAGCTAGTCTGCCTGCCTCATAGTGGCAGTTACTTTTATTGCGCTTAAAATAATAGCGATTCGATTAATTGAGCAGCCCTACCCCCAGGTACTTGTAGCAGTTCACCATCTCGATCTCCTCCCCATAGATGTTAATTGGAGTGGGGGGCCTCTTGTTCCTCTGGTATTCAACCACCATCTCCTTGGTTTTACTGATGTTAAGCTGGAGACGGTTGGTGCCGCACCACTCCACGAAGCTCTCAATCTGTGCTCCGTACTCCTCCTCTCCATCATCAGTGATGAAGCCGACGATGGCGGAGTCATCAGAGAACTTCTGGAGATGGCATTTCTCAGAGTTGATTTGGAAATCAGAGGTATACAATGTGAACAGGAAAGGTGACAGAACAGTTCCCTGGGGGGCACAGGTGCTACTCACCAGCACGTCTGATTGGCAGCCCTGCAGTCTCACATACTGTAGTCTATCAGTGAGCGCATCAAGGATCCAGGCCACCAGGTCCTTCTCCACACGCATCGCGGTCAGCTTCTTGGCCAACAGCGATGGCTCAATGGTATTGAAAGCGCTTAAAAATCGAAAAATGTGACCCTCAGCATGCAGTTAGGCCTCTCCAGGTGTGCATATAACCTGCGGAGCATGTAGACCAGGGCATCCTCCACACCAATGCCCTCTCTGTAGGCGAACTGCAGGGGGTCTTCATAGTTCCTCACCAGGGGCTTGAGGTGTTGCAGAACCAGTCTCTCAAGGATCTTCATGATTTGAGATGTGAGGGCAACTAGCCTGAAGTCGTTAGGGGTGCTAGGGCGCCCCTTTTTGGTTACAGGGATAATGCTGGAGGTCTTCCACAGCCGCGGTGCTCTCCTCAGTCTCAAAGAGAGACAGAAGAGATGATGGAATAAGTCCGGCAGCTCCTCACCACTCGACTTGAGCACCCTGGGGTTGATGTTATCTGGTCTTCTGGCCTTATTCACATTGACCCTGGAGAGCTGCCTCCTCAGCTGTTCTACAGTGATGGAGATAGGGGATGGGCAGCTTCCGGAACCATGGTATTTCGGGGAGGGGGAGGAGGTCAGGAGGGGGGGGGGGGGGTAAGGAAGGGAACAGTGGGGGAACAGGAGGAGACAGGTCGCAGATTTGTGGTGTGGGGGGTCTCGTGCTGGGGAGGTAGGAGAGGAAGTTGACAAGGGGGCCTGGTGTGGCCTTCTGAGCTTCTGGGGGTTGTGGGTTGATCGGATCTGTTGAAAAAATGGTTTAACTCATTTGCCCGCTCCAGTGACCCTTCGGCGGCAGCGCAGTTCCGCTTGTAACCTGTTATTTTCCTAACCCCCCCCCACACACACACACACACACACTTCCTTGGAGCTATAGGCCATCAGTTCCCCTTCTAATCTCACTTTATATTCTTCCCTCACTGCTCTCAGCTCCTTCTTAAGCTCCTTTTGCACAGCCTTCGCTCTCTCCATATGGCTTTTCTTCACTTGCAAATATGGTGTTGGTGGCTTCCAAGCATAGCACGCTGAACTGTGGACTACGACAGTGTTTGTTTTTCATACAAACTCAATGAACTGAAAATTATCGCACGCTAAGACGGAAGGAAAACAAGAAATAGCGAGTGAACTGTTTAAAAAAAGTCCACAAAAAACCTGAAAATTTTTGCATGCTGAGATGGAAGGAAAACAAGAAATAGCTAGTGAACTGTTTAAAAAAAGTCCACAAAAAACTCAACGAAGCCGGGATAAACTGAAACGTCGAATGAATTCTAACCGCTGGAAAACTCTGAAGACCGGCTACTATAAGCCTAAACAGCACAACAATGAAAGTGGATTCTTTTTTCATAAATCTGCGCATGTCACACAGCTGGAAAACATCTGTTCTGATTAAAAGCGGAGGCGTATATAAACACCTGATCGGAATAGATCACCTCACATGAAAACAGTTGAGCTGAAATCTTCAATCAGAATGATTTCAATCAGAATGAAAAAAGTCTGCATGTAAACCAGGCTATTGTAACTTAGAGTACCTCAACTCGACCAAAAGACTCAATTCCCACCAAGTGAGATGGTCCTTATTCTTTCATTGTTTTAATTTCACACTCTCCTACTGCCCTAGACTGAAGAACTCCAAACCTGACACTCTATCCTGAGTCCGTGAATCCATCGCGAGAGAGGAGGCTCATGACACAATCCTGCCGTCCCACTGTTGGGCTGTGGCGGCATGGTGGGACATAGAGACGATTGTCCACAATGTGCAAGGTCTAGGTCCTTCTCCCAGGCTCTGCCTTGAGAACCATCTCTATGTGCCCCAACTGGCCCGCTCGCAAGTCCTTCAGTGAGGTCACTCCTCTCACCTCTCTCAGTAACCTGGGGCTAGAAGAAGAGTGGCCTTTATTCAGCAATGCTTCTAGTGGGATAACATGTTGAAGGATGCCAAGGAATTCATCAAGGCTTGTCTGATCTGTGCTACTTGCAAACCCTCCACTAGTCTACTTGCTGGCCTCCTTCACCCTCTACCTGTGCCAGCATCCGTAGTCCCACATTGCCCTAGATTTTGTGACTGGGGTGCCTTCTTATATAGGAAGACTTAGTTTTTACCACAGAGGACTGTTTTTCCACATTGGTTCACCTCATTGCCTTCCCAAAGCTCCCCTTGGCAAATTACACAGCCAATATTGTAATGGATTGAGTTTTCCAAGTGCACGGTCTCCCATTGGACATCATCTCTGACAGAGATCCCCAGTTCACCTCTAACTTCTGGCAAGACTTCTGCAAGTTGCCAGAGCATCTGTGAGCCTCTCTTCTGGCCATCATTCTCAGTCCAATGGCCAGACAGAGAGGGCTAACAAACTTATGGAGACCATGCTATGCTGCTGCACCTCTTCCGAGCTCACCTCCTGGAGTCAGTTTCTACCCTGGGTAGAATATGCAATTAACTTTCATCCTCATCCACAGGACTCTCACGCTTCCAGAGCAGTCTGTGCTACCAACCATCATAGTTCCCTGCCCAGGGGGAGCTGGGTGTCCCCTCGGCTGAACAGTTCATATGCTGATCACATAGGGCATGGAAGAGAACCCAAGCAGCCCTCCTGCTTGGTAGTACCTGGGCTTCACTACATGCAAGAAAAAACGCTTTGGGAATCCATCGTTTACCTTCCCCAGAAAATGTACTTGCCTAAGCTTGCCCCTCTATAGGCCCATTTCCCATAGCCAAAGTCGTTAACCCGGCGGCGGTCCACCTCCAGTTACTGTACAATCTCGGTAGAATTCATCACACATTTCTCACATAAGAAGCCTGTGTTCTGGGGCCTACTTGTCCTCGCTCTCGTTACTCCCCGACCCACGTACCCAGTCGACGGAGCCCAAGCCTACACTGTCCGCCATCCCCTAGATGTGAGGCCTCGGGGTCGTGGGCTCCAATACCTCAGTGACTGGGAGGGCAGCATCCTGTAAGAGAGAAGTTGGGTGCTGGCCAAGCACATTCTCTATCCACAACTTACAAAAAGAGACTTTAAGACAGATTTTTTCCGGCAAATTGCCTGGTCTTGGTCAGTCATCTGGTGGTGGCTGTGGAGTGGGGGGATAATGTCAGGATCTGAGTTTGTTTAGTCATGTATTGTGTGTATTTTGTATTTGTAGTTATTATTTTTCATGTTTCATTGTTGTTTTAGTAGTTCATAGTATTACACCCTTGTGCAAATTAATTGAAACAAGCTCCAATTTTTAAAATCTTTTATCCCAATTCATTTTCTTAAGTAAAAACCATTTTCCCAAGCAAAAATATTTTAGTAATTATATTTTAGCATTTTTTTCAAGAAGGCAGAATAAAATCGCACTGTCTGAGAAATTTCATAATATTGTGGGGTGGGTGACACAATAATTGCACGTGTAGTTATTACATCTGTGGATATTGCATCACGTGCTCCTTGGTTGTTTGTGGTCTTTTGTTTCCCCGGTTAGTTGGAAGTGAATCGGACGTCGTATGTGAGGGATATGACACTGAGGAACCGCACCTAGATTGTGCCTTTGCATGAGAACACCAACAAATCATGCAGGGACATGGCAAGTACAGTTGGTGTCGCTTTCAATCTTAAAAACTGATGAGGTCATATTATGTATTAATCTGTGTCAATAAATATGACTCATAATAAAATTCCAGTTGAAATTTTAAAAAAATCCTTTTTTACAGCTTGTTTCAATTAAGTTGCACAAGGATGTTCTTGTAGCCATTCCATGCATCTATCAGATTACCCCCTGTTCTCTGTTTTGACTCTTGCATCACACCTCCCCTGATTCCTTGTTAATTGTTTTATTGTTCCCTTACACCTCCCTGCACCATACTAAGCTCACCTCACCTGCAGCCAATTGTAATTAGTCACTGTTTCCCTATGTGCTCCCCATGTATACAGTTCAGTGTATGTTTATTATGCCAGTTCCTCTGTGCCTTAAACATGAGTGTTTTTTTTTATTATTCTTAACATTTCCTGGTCACAATTTGGTTTATTCCTTTGTTTATGATTTCAATCCTGTTCTCTGTGTTAGCTCGTATTACCCATGTTTGATTCTTATTGGCTTTTTGGTTTTTGACTTTCTGTTTGATATGCCTTTGGCGTACCAACCTTTAGGTTTCTTTTATTTCTGGATTTGCTCTATTGTACTGAAATCTCACTGCTTCTTACCAAACTTGATTATCTGACCACGATTACAAATAAAACCTGTGAACTGAATCTTAGTCTGTGCATGCCCACACGGAAAGAACCTATATAAACATATAGGTTTTAATATAGGGCCACATATAGGATTTGCATATATGCGACATACATAAAATTGGTCGTTTTCATATATTGTAGGTACATATATGTACATATATCTACCTATAATTCATGAAAACGGCCAATTTTATGTATGTCGCATATATACGAAACCTATATGTGGCCCTATATTAAAACCTATATGTTTATATTGGTTCTTTCCCTGTGCAAATTTAAGAATCCTTGTTATTTCATCCCTGTAGGAAAAAGTCTGGGACCTTTAGTTGCTATACAAGCATCTCAGATAAAAGACAAGTGTCTGTTCATTAAAACTGTGAACAGAAATGTAGACTTTGTCTTCAAATTCATTAACCACAGTGAAATGCTCAGATAGATGTGGGGATGAAAATGACTTTTGAAAGGCATGTTTACTTGAATATATGTTCTTCTATGAACTTTTATTTTGTTATTTTTGTTTTATTTTGCTACATTTAGACTAATGACCTCTGAGCCATATTCATCTAGAAACTGCATTACAGACAAGATAGAGAACATTGCATTTGGTGGATGTAACAGTGTAGTGTATTACCTTTCAGTGGATGTGTATGAGCTGTAATGATGTGAATCCAATTTTATCTAAAGTGGTGAATCTGGCAGTGACTTAAACTTGAAAAAATGCTTAATTGATGAAATAAACATAATCAAACCATTTTGTTTTTATACATTTCCTTCTCTTCCACAATACACAACTCAATCTTCATAGAATGGAAATAAGTGTGGTCAAGAAAGAATTGATGACCTTGTTATTGTTAATGTTTCAGAAAAAAATGTAACAAATAGTATTAGATATTTGTGTTGATATCATAGCTTTTTGTCTCCTCTCACTTGCCATAGTTAATAATGACTGGTTTACACATAACATGCCATTGTCACATGTCAACATGTACTTAGGATCAAATGTGATGCCAATTTCACATGTTCACATGCGATTAATAAGTTATTGCGTGAAATTCTTGTTATTTCTGTAAGGGACTTTGGACTAATATGCAGATACTACCTTGAGAATAAATATATGAGCTAGGCATCATGTATGACAGTTGCAAAAGTGAGATATGAGCTATACAATAGGTATGACAAACAAAACCTGCCACTGGGTATATGAGCTATATAGGAGACATATACCTTGTATGTACATATACGGCCTATATGTGGATATAAAGATGCAATATAGGAGACCTATATGCCCTGTATATGCGCATATATGTACCTGAATTTGGCCTATATGCGGCCTAAATGCGGCATATATGCTGCGGCATATAGGTTGCATATATGCGCATATATGTTCATATAGATTCTTTCCATGTGGGTGAGTTCTGATGCTTCGTTTTGAGCGAACAGTTGAGTCAAATACAAAAGAAATTTGGACATGCATAAGATTGTATTCCTTTTAATGTAGAAATATGGTTATGGTGGCTATTACTCCATGTTTAAATTCAGTGTCATTACCTGCAAAGTGAGCGAAAAGGTCACAAACTCTCAGCTATATTGGAACTATGATTCCAGTGGATGAATGTTGATGAATTTCAGTAGAGACTAGCATGGAATGTGTGAATTATGATCAAAATGGATGTGCCAAATTCTGTTAAGATAACACTGGATGAATGCCATGTGATGTAAGACCTTCAAACTATAATTTTCGTTTTCTGCTGGAAGGCATTTATCTTTGGCCTCTGCAACAGCAGCACAGTTATGGGTGGCAGATTTCCATTCCTTTAACATTCAGCCGACGTGTCAACCGTGACGTGCCTATAGATATGGTTCCCCTCTGTCTGATCAAAGCAAGATGGCCAACAGGCAAACTCCACCCACACTGATAAACTTTCCCTCCATGTATTATTCTGTCTCCACGGCTGTCATCGATAAGGCGTGCTTGGCTTTCTTGACAAGGCTGGTAACGCCATAAGAAATCAGAAGGGAGTGATAAGAAGGACATATGTTGCTGTACAATACAGGAAAATGCTGAATAAATTGGCAAATTTTACATCACCCAGCTAATGTAGGCTATATAATGTGGTAGCATTACTATGGGAGGTCTTTTTCGCATGATCAAAGCAATATTTTAATTTTCGATTATTCAATGATAGCACATTAGGAAATGGCTAATTCGATTAAAATCTATCCATATTGCCAGCATAATTGGATATTGTCTTGAGGTGTCCTATACTTTATGGCGTGCATGACACTGTGATTGGTCATGAGCAATACCTTATTAGCTAATATGAATTATATTTCATTTACAACATGTTGCGGTATTTTGCAGGCAACACAGGATCCATTATTATCATATTTGTTTGGTTTTGTGACAGTCGGGGTGTATTTAATTTTGTCACAACAAGTTGAATGCGTAGACTGATACAATAAGAAATGGAGTATAAAAATAGAATAAAATAATATTCAATAAAAACTGTAATGCTTATAAACTGAAATTTGAATGAGTCTTGTTTGAGAATATGAAACCATGTCTTCACCATTATAGAATCGAAACATAGAAGCTGAATAAAATCACATTTCAAATTCTTTATTTTGGTCTCTCTGTTTTTACAGGCATGATAATTGCTTCTACATGTACCCTATGCACAAATCATCAATTGGAACTGTCCCAAGGTCAGTTCAGAGGCAATGAAGATCCTGGGTCCACTCCCTGTTCAACCTCTAAGGTGGTCTTTGGAATGTAGTATGTTGCAGGATTGATAGGATGCATGGTCTGGAGTTATTTGTGGGATTTTGCATGTTAGAAAGCACATTAATGGTCACCAGTCTTGACATGTGGAAAAGCACTGGGATTCTCTCACCTCCCTGGATAGAGAATTTGTGCAGGATTACGTGGCACTACCATCGATTAATGGGAACGTGACTAAAGATTGCTTTTCCACAGAGGGGAAAGAAGAGTCAGCTCTTATTCAACTGTGGGAGAGACTCAAGGGCAAACTTAAAGGGCATTGCAATTTAATAACCCAAAGATTAAGAAAGGCACAATGGTACGGATAATGTACTTTTAAATCATTTTATAATGAAATCCAGACAGTGATTACCCATGTACATTTGACCTCTAATTACAATGTGTACAGTGCGTTTACTTGTATTATTATTATTATTATTATTAAATTAATAATAATAATAATAAATTATTATTATTATTATTATTATTATTATTATCGTTATTATACTCTCTTTTGGTAACATAATCATTTATTTCCAGAAAGCCACACCTTTTTATTTCTTTGCTCTGAGATTTCTCTACCTTGGAAGAGATGCAGGCATTCTCATGTTCTTGGTAAATTTTTCACTGCTCCAATATGTAATGTATTGTAATGTTTTTCCATTTCATTCTGAACACCAAGCTAAACATCTTACTGTTTTCATACATTTTACATTTTGCAAAGAGAAATGTTTTCTATGCAGGTGATCACAACACTGGGGAACATTTCTTGAAATGGATGTCTAAGACACCTTTTGGTCATGCTCTTATCACCTGGAAGAAATTTCAAGGGTACTCTGTGTGAATGACAGCCTATTTCTTTCTGGAAATAACAAATAAATACAGTTCTTTATCAACAATCGCCCAGGGATGCTTTTCCCAAAAAGATAATTGCTAACTATGTTAGCAACTTTCATAGTTCGTCCATTTACAGTCAATGGCTCCAACTATGTAAGTTAGCATTGGCGCTTTCGGGAAACGCACCCCAGAAAAGGAACTTCAAGATCAAACAAGTTTTAAGGAGAATTTTCAAGTCGTTAGCTCATTACTTCACACAAGGTACCCTTACCCTGAATTTAGGCAGTCTAATTTGGCTGCGAGTCATACGAGGCTGCCATCGTTGTAATTAATCCCGAGAGTATGCAATAGAAAAATTGGCTGAGCGCGAGTGGTTGGAGAGGGGTTCTTGAGAGGCTGAGGCCCACAGAGGTGAGAGCTGGGGGGTGGGGCCACTCTGGTGTACAACCAGTATTGTGTTTGTACACCTAGACAAACTTTGTTAGCTCCTCAAGGACCTCTGAACTCGCAACGAGTTAGGTAGTTTAATCAGCAGGGTGAGAAATTGACACTTCCTGGCATGAGGTCTGTTTCCACTCAGAGTTTGTTTTTGCTTCCTGTCAGCTGCTTTTTTTGTGAACCCTTTGGTGCATCTTTCCAACCAATTGTTTTGCATGGATATGAAAAGAATATCTGGAAATTTAAAAAAAAAAAATTACAATTATGCTCCTCCACTCTCCGATATCTTACTTATATCAGTTTGCACCTTAAAAATGAAGCCACAATCCCTTTACAACCTTGCCTCATTTGTAGAGTCTCTTTGTAGTTAAATGGTACACAAGCCACATTGAACGACACCACGTTAGTTTGAATTATTTATTACCACGTGTTCAGTCATCTTTAAAAAATAGTGTCTGGGTCGTCAGCGCAGCTGCCACACCACAGCCCTCAGAGGGTTAAAAAGCCCAATCACATACAGGTGTGTTTGCCCTGTCTCAACTGAACAACCAAGCGATGCT
Source organism: Gymnothorax javanicus (assembly GCA_029692085.1). Lineage (NCBI taxonomy): Eukaryota > Metazoa > Chordata > Actinopteri > Anguilliformes > Muraenidae > Gymnothorax > Gymnothorax javanicus. The sequence continues at coordinate 37,269,589 of CM056201.1, forward strand.
TAATACAGTTGCCTCGCCATCGCAAGTAAAAGCTGCTTCTTTCGCTCCCTGCTCTAGGGAGTATTTTTTTTCTCTGGCTTTGTAGTCGTCTTCTGTCGCTCTTTCTCTCGCTCTCCACCCCTCACTCTGCACGGCTCTCTTCTCTCCGCGCGTCATGTGCGCTTTGAGATATGAAGCCGGGATTTGCGAGAGCCCTCCTCTGAGAGCAGTCTGCGGCGCACCGCGTTCCTGGTGAGAGGAATCGGAGGTCGAGAATCCTGTGCTCTGGGGGCGGGGGGGATCTGCGACTAGAGCGGGTGCGTCTCGATTTGTGGGGCTTTTCTTCCTCCGGTCATTATTCTCAGCTGCAGCGAGCGGAGACACCATGGCCATCCAGCTCATGCCCGAGTCAGCCGTCTGCCTCCTGATGGTGAGTACTGGAGCGCTCCTTGCCGACACACTGCCCACCCTTTCCATACCCTCCACCGCCTGCTCGCTCTCTGCTCCAGTCTCCAACACCCAGCGAAGTCTTGATCAATGCAAGTGACTGTCACGCCTGTTTTGAGGCATTAGGGATAAAGCGCAAATCTGCTGCCCGATCACTTCTGATCTCCTTCGTCCACTTTCATGGTGCTTAACAACTTCTATGTATTTCCTAGTGCACCCAAGGAAAGCTGAGTGATATTTCAACGGCTGTGCATTTTATGAAAGCAAGTGCCTTCAGTTTTTCTTTTTTTGCTCTGACATTTTGTTCCAGAATTGATTTGATGTGAATCAGTGGATTAGGGGGAATGTATTAGAGCTTGCTTATCTTCCATGGAGAGCATGAACAGAATTTTCAAGTTGCATTGTGGCTCATGTGCATGGCTGCAGCATTTTGAGCAGGATGGTTCAAATTGGGCTTTGTGGTTGTTCTAGATAAAACTTCTTTCACAAACGCCATCTGGAAAACATAACCGAGGGACACCGAGAATTCCCTTATTCCCCCGTCTAATTGTCCAGGTTCATGCACCAATAGCTGCTTCCTTGCAAGATCGTTTCTACAGCCTGGACTGCTGAAGCCTGGAAGAAGTGTGTAGCATGGGTGAATGTGCGTTTTACAAACCTCAATTCCAATGAATTGGGGACGTTGTAGAAAACGTGAATAGAAACAGAATACAATGATGTGCAAATCTCATAAGCCTATATTTTATTCCCAATGGAACATAGACAACACATCAGATATTGAAAGTGAGACATTTTACCATTTCATAAAAAATATTAGCCCATTTTGAATTTGATGACAGCAACACATCTCAAAAAAGTTGGGACAAGGCTGTATTTACCATTGTGTGACATCCCCTCTTCTTTTAACAACAGTCTGTAAACGTCTGAGAAATGAGGAGACCAGTAGCTGAATTCAAAATGAGTTAATATTTTTCATAAAATGATAAAATGTCTCAGTGTTAACATCTGATGTTGTCTAAGCTCTATTGTGAAAAAAGAGTGGGTTTATGAGATTTGCAAATCATTGCATTCTGCTTTTATTCACATTTTACACAACATCCCTGCTTCATTGGAATTGGGGTTTGTGTGTTTCAGTGGCAGCTTTGGACTTTCACGCACGCTGAGGTTCTATTTGCCTCAGCCGACGGAGGCTTGTCAGGGCGGCATGCGGAAATGTGCTAGGTTTGCACTCCTTTCCCTGGGAGTATATTGTATCATCGCTCTACCTGTGTCCCACACCTGTCAGGGATGCCCGTTGCCATGGCAATCAGATCCTCTCCTTGCTGGGATGGGTGTGAGGGTGCCCTAACTGCAATCAATTACATGTGCGCACTTCATTGTCTTCGCCCAAGCCCCTGGTGGAGTCTAATGCAACAGAAAATCACATGCAGCTTCATGGACTGAAATAGAATTGGTCTCACTTTACAATAAGGGTCAAAATCATACGATTAGGGAATGCTTAACTTATGCACGACTCATGATGATTTAATGCGCAAGATAATGCAGGATCTAGGGATGATGTTTTATGGTGTGATGAGGATGGTGACCTGAGGAGCCCTTTGGCCACATTTTATAATAAGGGTAAAAATCATTTTTCCCGTGCAAAACCAATAACATTGCCCACGATTGGCCAGGGTACTTGCCTTGCACCAATCAGTGGCAATGTTATTGGTTTTGCACGGGCAAAAAGATTTTGTATGTGCTGAAGGTCTTAGTAAATCAGGCCCTATGTGACTAAATTAGCTGGATTCCTCTTACATAAAACTTTATTCCAAAATGATACATTTACACAACTTCTCTGATTTATGAGAATAAACCTAATGGTATTTTGACTGATTTACAATATAGTGGGTGGAACATTGGTCATATTTTATCGTATTCATGCCATTGAAAGCTATATTCATAGGTGGCCTTACCTATGTTTCTACCGTTTCGGTTGAAACGGGCCCCGGCCTCCAGGGGGCCCCCAACTGCCAGGCAAGAATTAACATCCTAAATGTTGACTGTATGAAAACATGCAGAGGGCACTGCCAGGAAAGGCAAAACAGGCAAATATTTGAGCCCCCCCAAAAAAGCAAATGTTTGGGATCCCTGACGGCCACTCAAATTGGCACATTTTGCAATGACTTATAAAAACCCTCTTAAGCCTTATATGAAGGCATTATAGCACACCCCCGGCCGGTGTCTCAAAAGCCCCCTAAAGGGGCCCCCTTCTCGGAGTTGTGGCAAATGTGCAGAATACACAGCTTTCTGTGGTCGGAGTTGCTGGCTTTTTCTGTCAACTTATATTAGTTGCATGGACATTGAGCTGGCTAAAAAGTGTAGTAATTATTCATCGTCTACAAATGATGGCAGCAAAACAGCATTGGTAGCTGATATTGGTAGCTGATCTGGGAATTTCGGAAATACAGTTGTCACCTTAGTCAATGTTGCTAGCGCTTCGGACTTATCAGTTAGCATGTGAACAAAAAAAAAAGTAATTTGCCTACTGCATTCTGGGGGTATTTAATATTTTATATAATGGTGAGCTTTGATGTATACAGTTTAAAGCATTATCTAGCAATTTTATGCGTTTTATGCATTAAATTATCCATGAACACTATGGAAATTTCTGGATTCGGGCCAGGTCACGGTCCGGTAGCCTACGGAACCAGCCCAGTTAAAATAGTTTCTGATCGGTAAAATGCGATGATAACTTGAAAAAATTTATGCCTCAAATGTGTGCCTCAACCTCAAAAATTACAGAAAAAGACTCCATTCTGTTATGCTTGCCAGAGGTGGTTGCACTATGTACTTAATGAAGGATGCCAATTGTTATGAAACCTTTTTTTCTTGAAATATTATTTTGTATCAAATGATTGTGGTGATTTTGGTTTTTTCCATCTAAATATGAATAAAGTATTTCACACATGTTGGTATGTTCCATTTCTCTACAATTATATTGTTTACATATTTTTTGTGCATTGCCAGTCATGGGTGCCAAGAATTTTGGAGCCCACTATACAATAAAACCAAAATAATCCAGCTGGTATCAACTGATGAATTACAGGCAAATGATCAGACATTTTTAAGGCTAACAGAAGTGCCATAGGTCCATCCAATAAACTTGACAAAGACAGATGTAGTGTCATCATTTAATCATGACTTTATTCATTACTCAGTTGATTTGTGTCTCAAACTGTCACATCATGATACTCATTTGTACATGATAATCTGCTGCATATTCACCAATATACACTAGTATGCATGCACTTTTCTGATTTCAGAAAATATGCGCTTAAAATAATCACGGTAACTTAATCCCTAGTCTATTGCAATCTATTAAGAAAATGATATGCTTGCTATAAATAAACTACAAAAAGCCATTTTGCAAAATGAATAATTTCTTATTTGGTATTTTTGTCATATACAGATAGTGATGATATCTGGGTTATATTTATGCCGTTGTCTAATGTCAAGTCTATTTGACTATATGACATGACAATACAATATAGTCTAAACACGCAAAATCTGAACATTGAGACTGTCAAGCTGGGCACATCTGCCAGCGGAGCGAGCAGTTATGCCTTTCAAACGTAAATGCGGTGTAATGAAAGGACTAGAGAAATGTACAGGAGAAGGCAGCAATGCTGCCTATATCAGATTCCTTTGGCTTTTTAATAAATTGTCACCAGCTCAAGGGTGAACCCCTCTCTAGCAGCAATGCAGCAGTTCGGCATGTGGGTAAAGCCGCTATGTGCCACCATACCAAATCATGCCTTTTTCTTAAATTATTATTATTATTATTGATGATGTATTATTATTACTACTAATGTCTTCGCTAAAGTGCTTGATTAGTAGATTCAGCTGTGTTTCTTCTTGGTTGGAATGAAAGTGTGCACCACACCCAACCTTTCTGGATAAGACTGATGACCCCTGCTTAAGAAAAATAGAATTTCTGGCACACTGAATAAGAATTTTGTATAACCTTTTCAGGAAATCTGCGTATCACCGCGCTATGCTGGTTCTGTCAAAGACTCGTGTTCTCCCTGCAGAGCATTTGACAGTCGGTTAATTGTCAATTCAATGCTTTAACTTTTATATAAGAGACCGTGAATGGCTCTATTGCTGTTGGTGTTTTCCCAGTTAAAGCCCTTCTCCATTCCCTGGCCTTTCTAGTGTTTAGTGCTATAAAAAGGGTAACTAGACTCGTGACAACTATTAATCTTCTGTATGCATGTAAATTCATATCAAAATTCATATTTTGGCTCCCTCGTCTGTGTTCTTACCCTATTACCTTTTTACATTAAAATTTCATGGTCAGTTTGTGAGAGGATTTACATTATTCCAGTTCCAGTTTTTCAGTGTTGATCCTCGAAGTGACATCATGCTGATTGTAAACTCAAAAAAACACAAAAAAAAAACCACTCAACTGAAATATTAATTTGAATTTATTCAGCATTGGCCTGCTAATGAATATTTATGACCTGATTCTGCTGTGCTCATAAATATTTCACAACTCTCATTCGGCTATTAACCGTGACTATAATTTCATTCCTTGCGCCTTGATGAAAACAGTGGCACTTCTTCTATTACTGATAGATTGTCATAAATTGCACTTCTTCTTGTCCCATTTGAAATGAAATATGATAGTATTTGTGTGTGTTTTCAACCTAGTTCTCACCCTATCTGACAAATATCAGGATGCAAACCTCTTTGCTCCCATAAACATAAAAATTTTAATTTCTTTTCATCCTGCATGTAAATAACAGCATCTGTTCACTAATTTGTGCCAAGTTCTTTGGCAACCATGGAAAGATTAATGCCCATTAGTCATTTACTTCTTGAAACAACAAACGGGTCAAGTCTATTTATCTCCCTGTGCCTCTGGGATGTCTCTTTTCTAACGTTTTCTAAATCTAGCACACCTACGCACACCTGTGATCTCTAATATATCCATAATTTCTGTACGAAAATTCTCTCATTACCATATAGCAAAACACCTTAAAAAAGCATCTGAAATAAAATTCACTTTATTGGTGTCAATGAACAAAACTGCGTCCATCTGATTACAGTTTTCCTGCCCTAACTTTTCATTTATCTGAATCCAGTCTAATGTTGAATATTTTGCGCAATAAGATTTTTAGGTCCATGAAACATTCTGCACAATTTTTGCTTAAGAATATACTGTCACGTGTGCATTTGATCAATCTTGGAATTGAGGGCATTTAGCTGTATGTGCCCCATGACTTCAAAATACATAAAAATTAAATATCAGATATGGAACAAAGACCCCCAGTTGCCAGTAATATAATGTTGTCCTTTAACATTGTCACAGTTGCGATGAATTGACGAGTGTCTTTATTTTATGATTTTTATTTAGGTTTTTAGCTTTTGTCCATGTATGGTGGAGAACCCAGTTTGTGCCTGACATCACCAGGTCTCCAGATATAGTAGTGGAATCTTCTGGAAATGTCCCTCTCCACCCAAGGCCTAGTAGGTTGAACTAATGATACTATATAACACTACAATATTGGAGCTCTATTGCTGGGTCCTGCTGGGCTTCCCATGTATCTGCTAGATTAGTCGCCATAGTAACCGGGACATCCTGCTCTTGATACCCATCAGGTTCCGCGGCCCCACAGAGACTACTCATATTGACACAATATAATTATCCTTGCGGGGAATTATTTTTCTTTTTTGATAGAGCTTTAGCTTCAAAACTCTTGCTAGCTTTGCGTTTCAATTTCAGAATGTGCTGTATTGCAATAATGTTTTCCACAATATTAATATTGGAAATCTGAGTATTAGCCCATGTGCCCAAGTTTTTTTTTTTTTTTTTTTTTTTAGCTTTCTTCATTTTATATGCCTTGTATTGCTCAAAGTTTTATGCCAGAATTAGATCTATGCTATTTGCAATTTTAAAGATAAAACTCTGTTTAGACTCGTACTGATTACACGCTCCCATTTGTCTAAACAACGAGAGAGCAGCATGTCCAATTCCTGAACTGAAATGAGATGGTATCAGGGCCAGGAATGGAATGAGTTCATGTGTTTGTACCACTAAGCAGCATCTGATAGAATGAGGCGACTGATACCTATCATGAAAAAGCATAAAGACAGGCTTTCACTTGGATAATGATCATACTCTGCTACTTAAAATAAAGGGCAAAAACCATGTTTGTGGAGAGCATGGTATGCAAGAAAATGGAAAAATACACAAAGAATTTTCAAACAAGCTTAACAAAGAGCTATTGGCCTAATTGTGCCTATTGCATGTCCACAAACGTCCCTGATCTTGACTGTCAAAATGTTTTTTCAGATCAGACAAACCAAGAGACAAGTTAAAATCTGAAATGTAGTCTTTTATATAATGATAAACTGGATTGGCATTTGTAATTGTCAGAGATATAAATGATTGACATAAGACAGTAATGGGGTCAACTTGCAAGTGTCAATCTGGACTGTGAAAATGCACTGTGAAAATCACGAAACTGTGAATCAATGCGGAACATCCCGCTCTCCAGTAGAAAAGAATGTATTACATACAAAGTTATTTATATCTGGACAGAACGCTCATCCATTTGGCTTTATTGGATTTTCTGCTATATTTTCTGCTATGCGGATACACATATGTAACAAAAATCTAAATCTATTTTAATTTGAAAGTTTTATTAAATACACTTTTTATCACGGGGTGTCTCGGTGGCTCATCGGTCTAAGTGCGCGTACCATAAAGGTTGTGTCCTTACCGCAGCGACCTGGGTTTGATTCCAGCTCCGGTCATTTGCTGCATGTCTTCCCCCATTCTTCTCCCCAACCTTCCTGTCTCTCTACACTGTATAACTGTCAAATAAAGGAAAAAGTCCCAAAAAAATAATCTTTAAAAAAAATACACTTTTTATCACAAATGCTTCATTCAGACCTTTTGTTGTTATAAGATATACGTTGTAGTGGTGCAAGTTTGTATGCATCTTTTTGCAACAAACTGCTTGAAGTCTGTTGTGGATTGCTGGGGAAAAAAAAGAGCAAATGTACCATTATATCATTTCATCATGATGTGATGTGACAAATTTTTCAAACACTGTGTCAAAATAACCAAAGACTTCAGACACCACTCTCTTTCAAATTGCATTTCATGAATAAACTTTGTCTGGAAATTAAATCAGGACCGTTTTCCAATGCTATACTGTAGGTTTTTTATGAAAAAGCCCTACATTTGGGAATCATGAGCCAGTATGACAGATGCATTATTTTACTCCTTGTCTTACTTCAATTGATTCCATCAGCAATATGCACTGTTATAAACTGGCACCTTTTTTGCCCATTATTTGAGCTGTAATTTTGCAATCAGTTTATGCCAGAGGTTCCGTGTATGTTAACTGTAAACCACAGTTAAATGCACACAGGACTCTTACAGTTAAAATAACAATGAGACAATGCGTTAATTTAACTGTTAAATTCAGTAGATTTATAACAGTGCATCATGAACTGCACTTCAGCTTTGCTATCACTCTTGGCTAAGTTACCAAGCGGATCAGGAATACTCACATTTTTAAGAATGAAAATAAAATGAGGGATCCTTGTTTGATTTCAGTCACAATATCCACATAGTTAGCATTTTCATATATTGAAGTATGACTCAATTGCGCAAAATGACTGATTTTTGCTCTCATAAGAAAACAGAGGGGGGTATTGTAAATGTCACTCTTCATTTTGTCTAATTATTTCACATACAATTCACACTGTAAGAGAACATTTATCAATACAGAGGCAATACCTTGAAGTGCTTACAATATACTTTCATTTGTGTCTGGCACTTAATTTGAGCTCCATGTCCCCATTCCGTCTTTTGAGATCATTCTTGATATTTTACGGAGCCAGGTGATGGTGATGCCATTTTTTCCCCCCTCATAGGCATTGAGATCAGTTGTCTCCTGGTGCTCTTCCCCACTGCTAGCAGCTGGGGATAAACAATAGCAAGGTGTCTCTGGGGAGAGAAAATTAGCATTCCTTTGAGAGTGCGTCGCCCAACAGAGACAGCCAAGACAATGCCGCCAATCCCTGGACAGAAAAAGACAGAGTAAGACCAGTCACTGTGGAATGGATCGCTGGCACTACCCAGCATGATCTCAAGCCTCCGAATACTCTCATTTTGGCTACTGCACTGCTCCCATGAAAGAAGCTGCTCTGAGAACAGGGTTTGAATCATATTGACGAGCTTCTACCTTTTCTGTATATTTAAATGCCACCGGTTGCTGCTGGTGACCCTGGTGTCAGAGGAAATAATGATTATAGCAAAGCACTCATGGTCACTCGCTACCACTTTGCTCTTCTTTGACCAGGCTTGTTAACATGAAGCTGCAAAGATGGTATCTCATATGATATAAGCTGGAAAGACCAAAATTGTCAAAGCCTTGGTTATATCTGGTCATATATCTTAGCTCCTGCCAAGCAATGGCACCCACATGAGCACCTTACGGGTAGGGGCTTTTAGCAAGAAGTGTGTGTGATCAAATCCAGGAAGTATTACCACTCCACCTTTGGCATGGCACTAAAGCTACTTCCCAAGCCTATACTTAGCAAAGGTTGATTTAGATAAGGCATCAACAAAAAGCAGGTAAACAGCATCCTACTGCTAAGGTGAGAAGAGTCAGTGAGGAAACTGGGGGTTGATGCTTCCTGTTCACTTAGTAGGGGGAGGTCTGTAAGCTCAGCACAGATCCACCTAATCTTTATGCCTTTCTTTTTCTGATGTGTGTGTAACTTTTCACTTAAGTTTTCCTTTAAATTGGTTAAAAGTCAGACAAAGCATTTTTTCATATTGTAGGACTATTTCACTTGCATATTCTTTAACTGCTGGTTGCAGTGCTTCATTGAAGCTACATCACACGTATATTGTAAAAAATATTCAAACCCAGGACGTCACGTTTTTATGGCCACAGCATCACATGAAATGGAAAATATTAAGATCTTGTTTATCATTTTATACACAATTCCCTGTCATTCAGTTGCACATATTTGGGACTGTTGGAAACCTTTGGATTTCCAATGGAATTTAAAATAGGCCTGAAGTTCCACAGATTTGAAAACAGCCGCTGCATTTCACTGACCTACGTATATATGGGTCCGTATGTTTCATAGTATTAAATTTTTAAGGGGACTCCACACCACTACTATCACAAACAAGCTGGCCGCAAGGCCCACAGTCTCCTGTCGCCAAAATAAATATGTACCCTGTGACATTAAAGGAGGTCAATTCTGTTCAGCGTGAAAGTGGATATTTTGTAAAAGATGGAAAGGAACTGGATCCATAGAATTTGACCATCAGGTTAAAGAGAATGCTGTAAAACACCACAGTGAACAATTCTGAGCTTGTAAATCAAGCTTGAAAAAAATAGGTCCAGCACCAACATTTGACCTGCTAATCGCAAGGTCAAATAATAGGTCAAGGTCACTGATATTAAATAGGAAACTGGTTCATAATCTAATCTTCTTATATGCAGAACATGGGGTCTGTAATCCATTTTCTTCTTGAGTTATCGTGTTAACGCCACTTTTCGGACGGACGGATGGACGGACACACACACGCACACACGCATGGGCGGGGTACGTTCCTATGTCTCCCTTTCGCCAGAGGTTACGGGAGACAATTAGACTTGACCCAAGTCACTATGATGTAACCACATACAGTACATTAAAATTTGACACAGCTTTTGTCAAGCATGGGCAGATCTGGGGGAAGGGCTGCAGGGGCACTGGCTTTAGCTGAAATTTGATTGGCCTCAGAAGTGCCCCCATCCTGCTACTAGTCATTTGATTCTCAATGAAGAACTTCAGTGGCTTACTGTTGAAAGAATGTAATCATCGCAGTTTGAAATGCAACACCCAAAATCAGCTTCAAACCAGTCTTGTACGGAAGGCGATATTTTATTTTTTGGGTTGGCAAAGGCATGACCCACCCTACTCAGCCTCTGATTGGCTTACCTTGTTATTCTAATCCTAACTCAAATCAATCTTTCTCCAAATGCCTTAATCTAATAAACCCAATAAACAAAAACAACAAGTACAAGCTACTCAGAGTAGGGCGGGCCGTACCACATCCTACAGTACTATTGTAGGATAAAACAATTAAAACGGACATATCGAAATTGCTTCTTGCTTGTGCCATGGTGTTACAGCCAGATGAATGGCAACTAGACAAAAATGTTGCTATGCGTTTGCTACAACACATCTATACATATATCATTCTGGCATGGTTTTATATGTTTATCTGTAGTAAACCAGCTTGCTAGAAATTTTGCTGCAAACTAGACAGCTTTGAACATCAATGGTCTTAGCTAATCTACCAGCAGAGCCATTAGCAGAAGCATTAATCAGCATTCAGAGTTGGCTTATTCTATCAATTAAAATAACGTTACAGTTTGCTGTAGCTGGCTAGGATCGTACAGCATTGGTTCAACAATGTAATGCACTTTAATATAATGATAACAGGCTTACTTATCCAGCGATCATAACATCCTAGTTATAGCCTCCTAACTGTGTTGCTAGCTATATCCAATTAGGGACTATTAATAAATGAAGCTCTTTGGTGAATCATAATCTTAGAAGTTAGCCCATTTCCTAAAGTTTATAAATCAAATAAAGTGCATTTTTGCTCTGGTTGGTTCAGGGAATAGAAAGACAACAGTCCCCTAAACAATTATCTCTGGTGACGCCCCTGGTTAATGTAATTGTAGTTAAATCCATCAATCCATTAGATTGTGTCAATGATTTGTTTGTCATATTCAGCAAAGATGTTTAGAATCAGTGTTCTTCCGGAGTAAAAGACAGTTCAGCACAGAGAGAGAGAAAATCTGAGCCCAAGGGCTGAGAGAGCCAGAAAACAGAAGTGGTAATGTTAGTTGAACAAGAGAGCGCAGTGAGAACACATGGACTTGTTTTGACACCTTTGACCAGTTTAGGCTAGTTAAGTATATATGGAGTAAGAGACCTCCATAAAATTTACTTCTGCAGTTATTTGTAATAATGATATCGGAATCACCTAGCGAAACATGCTTATCATGATTATATCATTCAGAACACACAAAGAAGTCACTGTCGTGATACAGATGGGAAAATGAAATGTAGATGCTCACCATTTCAGAAACTATCAAAAGTGTAAATTGATCAAAGTGACTACATCTTGCCTTAATAATGGCTTAGCCGATTCAAAGCTTTTTTTTTTTTTTTCTAAAAAAATCAGGCTCAAAGGCACTGTTTTCCCCACAGTCCAGCCATCCATGTTGGTTCCAAAGCTGTCTTCCTTAATTGATTCATTATTGCCTCATTTCTCCCCATCCCTTTGTGTGTATTTGCATGCTCCCCTTCCCATCATTAACTGCTGTACTGTGTATTTGAGTTCCCGTGTTGCATTTCCCCTTTGCTGGATTGTCTCCTTTTCTTCATTGCGCCTAAAGGCAGTTCTAGCCTATTACTCCAAGATCTTCTGTCTTCAGTATACTTACTGAAAAATTAAAAACCAGTTACTATCTATGAGCAATTAATCTCCGTGTTTAAGCGGTTCACAGATTCACATAAGATAAAAACAATAGCAACACATTCTAATAATTTTGATTGGCATAGCGTGTATATATCGCTCATTGAACAAAGAATTATGCATGAACATATGGCATACAGTATACTTGGCCCCACTGTGTAAAGTGTGGCCTCTTTGTGGCCCCTAATTTAGAAAAATCCTATACTCCCCCCTGAAGCAAAGGCATTTCATTAATTCTTCTATCACATTGGTCCACCCTAAATTTCTACATAAATACATATGATGCATGCTCAAATGTAATGTCTACTCATCATATGTACTATATGGACCTTGTTAAGGCAGTATATTTCATTAAATTATTAAAAAACAGTTTTCATATGGAAGGAGAGTCATGCATTCCAATTGCAGGAATGACTTTTAATCACTGCAACACAGCTCTTCATATTAGCATATTTTCGGCTTCAGTTGTGGCTCCATTCCGGGAAGTTAAGTAGATTGGAGATGAATGGGCTTTGGCTGCACTTATTTTTATATATTATGGATTTTCTCTCTTGTTGCTTTGAATCAGTCTGTATGGTCAGCAGTTCTTCCCCAAATGCAATGCAGCAGAAATCGGCCCCTCTTAGGTTTCAGCTTTTCATTTCTTTGTGCAGGTTACTAATTATAGCATGCATCCTCTATGCGTAATTATAGAGCTGAGGAGGCTTTGGAATTCAGGCAATAATTGGTGTACTGTACTGCAACAAATGAAGAATGGCCTGGCACACTTTATTCGCTAAGCCATTATTGTGTATCTATTTTTAGAAGAATCTCAGAAATAAAGGCCCAAAATGACAATAAAAAAATAGAATAACGCTATTTTGTTACATGCAAAATTGTAATATCTATCCAATGGCTTGGGCCACAGTTTTATGTACCAATAGGGTACAACTGATGTGACAAGCTTTTGTTCCTTTTGTAACCCTGATTTCTTGGAGGGTAGCATTCAGCAGTTACTCTGGTTGTGTGTAATAATAGGGCTACAGTTTCTGTCGAAGTGTCCTTTATTCAACATTATCGCATCATAACAGTTCACCCAACTTTTGGACTCACCTCTCTTCAGCAAATGTTATTCTGTGCGTTACAAAAACATGTCCCCTCGTGAACAAAGACCAGTGGGAACTAAAATGGCATTGTCCTTTGTCCAAAGGAACATGAATACGTACTCAAAAGTTTGGCATATAAACTTAAGAATGTGATAAAAAGCCCTGTAAATGATGAACCCATTTTATAAAATAACTAACTTAATTCTGCGTACGTCCAAAATAATTTTGTGTGACTATTCCAAAAGCAAAGCTCAATTTCGACAAAAACCAGTGTGTTAAACTTTAATTGAAATAATTTTAAAATATAGTTAGTACAGTAATTATGGTTATACACAGAACAAAAATATAAATGCACAAATGAAAAATGCTGAGTTAAATTGACATATAATGAAATATGCCCACAAATAGTGTTTATTGGTGTACTGAATGATTTATTTTGCTCAATTCTGGTGACCCACTTCTCATTGATCACTCCCTGTGAGATTACTCACTCATTGGGTATTCCGCCCCTGAGCTGCATAGAACATAACATTGAGTTCGTCAGTCAGCATGACCAATACACAGGCACTCCTTGCACCATGGTCAATAAATGGCCACTGTAAAATGTGCACTTTTGTCACAAGTCACAGTGCCACAGATCAAGTGAGGAGGAAGCGTGCCATTGGAATGCTGAATGCTGGGATATCTGTGACAGCGGTGTCAACACACTTGAATGTGCATCATTCCACCATCAGCCGGTTGAGAAGTCGATTCAGAGAGACTGGCAGCACTGTGAATCATCCACATACCCCACGACCACGTGTGACCACGCCCAGACAGATCGGCACATGTGGCTCCAGCCCCTCTGTAATCGGCTCCGACCAGCCACCAGGACAGCTGACAAGACCGTCGGACTGCACAACAGGCGGATATCAGCTCAGACTGTCCGAAACCGCCTGAGGGAGGCAGACCTCCGAGCCCGCCGACCGCACCGAGGTCTCGACCTGACCACCGTCCGTCATCGGTACAGACTGGACTGGGCCAACCGTAACCTTTGCTGGACGCTTGCACGGTGGAGGACGGTGTTATTCAGCAATGAATCGCGATTCCAACTGTACCGCGCTGATGGCAGACAATGCGTATGGCGACGTGTGGGCGAGCGTTACGCTGATGCCAGCTCCGAGTTGCACTGCAGGAGGAATGGGACAACATTCCACAGGCCACTATTGACAACCTCGTGAACTCCATATGCCGGAGAAGTACCGCTTTACATGATGCCGATGGTGCACACACTCGTTACTGAGTGCTGTGAACTCTGCCCGCTGACCCCTGCTGGGTTCAGGCTGTGATGACTCATGAATTTTGTACAGTAAATTGTTAGTCATGTTTCTGTTGCCTGAATATTAAGGCAAGAATAAAATAATAATTGTTTTATTGAAATATTTCCCGATTGATAAAAAATCATTAGAAAAAAATGACTTTGTGCGTTTATATTTTTGTTCAGTTTACTTTAATGCTCTTTTTGTTTTATTTTTTGGAGAAATACAATATGGTACTATATCATTCCAACAATTTAATTGACAAACATACCATATATGCTTGCAAATGAATTAGTTCACTTGTATCATAAACTGTAAGCTACACTGCTTGCTAAATTCTGTCATTCTGTTCTGCAGAAACTTCAGTAAATGGATGGCAAATCTGCAGTGAATTCAGGTGAAGTTTATAATAGAAGCTCAAACATTTACAGATGTCCATAAATGTTGTAATTAAGCTATTTTTTGGATGTAAGTCGACTTTACGGACATATAATCTGCCAGGCTTCTCCCTCCCTATCAGCAATGTGAAATATTGCTTAGTAGTTTGCAGAGAGGTAAAGCTTTACAAGGCAAGTTCTCAAGACAGCTGCATAACCTTCCCCTTTGAGTTAACATGTTGTTCACCTGAATTTAAATTTTAAGAATAAATTGTCCTGCTGGACAGATGAGTGATTAATACTATATATAGACCCACTGATATTGGCCTGGTTTCATCCAAAATCACGGTGAGGTCTGAAAGTCTTCATTGAGGCAGCTCAACCTCCTTTAAAAACTGGAAAAAAACTTTGGAGATCCCTATACTGCACTTGGTTTCTACAGTGCTGAAAACCCCACATTCACATTTGCAAAGGTATCCTAAACGCCCACTTTTAATGTACGACTTACCAGTGAGAAACATAAATCCTCAGCAATTTAACAAGCATCCTTTAGGCAACTGAAAACTGGGTTACTCATGTGGGCTGCTGTGATTAGGCACATGCATCACTGCTGTGTGTTTGTAGGCCAGAAATTCTCAGATGTCAAAGGAACACTTTGGCAGCACATTGAAGAACATGCTTTAGTACTAAGCTTCTAAGCTCAACCGTGGCAGTTTTCAAAACCAGAGCTGGGGCTAAGAAAATAAAAGCTAGCCTAGCTCATGATTCACATCAGGTGGTTTAATTGTAAAAATTTTATGCGATTAGGCGGGTAGAATGTCACACAGAACGCTCTCACTGCTCTCATTTTCATTTCACAGACAGACATGTTCTCAGAGAGTGCTGGGTTTTGCCTGGCAGTTAGCACTGAACCGCTAAGCTTCCACCAAAGTGGTCAGCATTTTATTCAAAAACAAAAACAAATGTTATTATGTTGAAATGCAAATGCACTTGCATTCAATATAAAATGGCTCCCACTTCACAATAAATTGAACGGCACATGCCAGATATACGGCAGCTATCTATATATCGGTAAAGCTTTGCATTTTCATGTTAATCTATTTCAGATTTTCATCCAAGCATAGCTGTAATGGCTTTGTGCGATTCATGGTTGATAGGCGGCACAGTCCATGATTATGATGGAAGAGATGTAAAAGGGAGGGGGTGGCCAAGGTTACCTCATATCAGGGTTATCGCAGCTGTCTCCATGTATTTCCGCACTGCAACTCACGAGCCATTCAAAGCCCAACAGAATTTGGATATTTGCATAAATTGGAGAATTCTGCCAAGACACCACTACCTGCTGGGGGTGTTGGGGTTGGCAGTCAGCCATGGATATCCAATGGCTGTAAGTTACCCTTGGCACTGCACTGAAGTGAATGTCTGCCATGTGCTGATATTGTGGCTGCTGTAACGTAATTTGCTCCATGATACTGTATTTCTGTGTTTGTGTGTAATTTGCTCCATGATACTGTATTTCTGTCTGTGTGTGTGTGTGTGTGTGTGTGTGTGTGTGTGTGTGTGTGTGTGCGCGTGTTTGTGTTTGTTTGTGAGGGGTGGGGGGCAGAATGGTTTATCTCTTTGGTAACAAAGGAAGCTGTCTTCCTGTCAATCTTGGGATGAAGTCAATCCATTGTGCCAAGGAAAAATCTATTTCTTGACATCGGATTGTCAGCCATGATGTCAGGTGATATTTAGATTACAAAAAAAAATTCAGCCTACATTTGCTATTGATTTATCTGCAAAAGCCTGCGTTGTTAAGGGCAGGTCATCTTGTACATATTTTAAACATAAGTCTTGTAGCCTCTAAGAGCTATCTTCGAATATGTTTACAAAATATTCTCACAATGAACTGTACGAAGACAGCACAATCTTCTCCCTCTCGCCAACCCACCTACACATGCCCACTAGCATTCATCTAAAGCCAAATGCGGGGGAGGCATCGAATGATCTGAGCGAACACTACATGAGTTACTTGTCTGATTTTGTAAAATTCTATCCCTCTGACAGATTGCACTATTTCTGCCTCACAATGAAAATTTTGAGGAAATGTGCAGTGAACATTCAAACGTAGCTGTGCATTTACAATATCATTCATTTCTGTTGAAAACTTGGGCATGTCACCATTTCTCCCCTTCCGAGTTTTAGCTAGGCCATTGCACCCGCTAAATAACTGCGGCATCACCTACTTATAAAGGTATATTAAATAGGATTTTCCTGTAAGAAAAACCCTTTCGATCATCACTTATGGCCCACTAGAAATGTAAGGCAGTGTCTGCATCTACAAAGCCCCTGTCGTCTGCCTGCATTTTCTTATTTTTCTTTGTATGGGATATTTCTGGGCATCAGCCTTTGGCATTGGGTGTGTGGCCCTTAGCCAATAACAGCTAGCATGGTGTGAACTGAAGGCAAGACATTGCATAACACTACTGCATGGCGCTTCTAGTGTTGCTGAGGCGGAGAGGTGGGGTCAATTTTGAATGTTGAGTTTAAAAACCGCAGCCAAAAAATCCAACTCAGTTCACCCTTAGCACGTGAAAGGGCTCAACCTGTACTTTTGTATCAGTCAAATAAGACTTCTTACTTTGTCTTTTAACTAATCTGGATTTGCCAGACAAACCATCCCCAAATCAGTTGTTGTCAGCTGGAAAATTATTGAATTCAACTTGTATCAAGGATATTCTGTACCATGGGAAAGTGCATAGTGAAATACACACTACCTAACACACAAAGACAAAGCTCACTGTTGCGTTATGCTTCCAACTTGGCTATTTTTATGCACAGCAGACTTAATACCACAGGTCATGCTTCATATAAATATCAACACATCGGGGCAAATGAAATACCAGCAATTTGAGTAATTTTTCATATTTTTTATATTATTTATGATCAAGACTCATGATGAGAGAAGGTTTTGAAGCACAACTTAGAGCTTATAGAGAAATATACAGCTGATATTAGCCACATGCCTGTCTGTGGGCCATCTGCTTCAGACACACAGCAGATGTATGAGGTAGTGAATGCTACCCTGCCTCCTGATCTCTACAGTGCTCACTGGGCATGCGTGCATGTGCCGACAATAGGCATGCTAATTCCCATGAGGGAATTGGCTCCTTAACATATGGCACTAGTTAAAAAGGGGAGTGTATCTGTTGTTACTGTGATAAGTGGCTTGTTGAAAACTGAAGATCCCAGCATAAATACTCAGAAGATTGGGAACGTACAGATTTTATTTGCTATGTTATTAACAAGCCAGCAGTCGCGCAAGAGGATTATAGCTGTCTACTCTTACGCACTGCAGGCTTATCTAAAGAGAGTTAAGTAGGTTTTGCACTTTCAAACATGCTTTGATTGTTCCCAGAAACATGGAATTCGCAACGTTCTTGTTCATAGTTTACCCACCTGCCACAATATGCTGAAGCACACGCACATTTTATTTTATATAATATGCACACTGATGTTTGAAATATTGTGTATGATTAATAAAACTGTGTATTGTATTGGTTATTCCCAGAAGCTTCTTTTGTGTCTGCTGTCTGCTGTACTCTGTTGTACAGTCCCATTGTTCAGAGGAAACTGAACTCCACGGCTCAGACATTGATGCACATTTTTATTCTTAGCCTGTCCCTCTCCCAGTAGGGTTTCTTATTGTCAGTGGAACAGAGACGTTGCT
The DNA here is from genome assembly GCA_029692085.1 of Gymnothorax javanicus. Taxonomy (NCBI): domain Eukaryota; kingdom Metazoa; phylum Chordata; class Actinopteri; order Anguilliformes; family Muraenidae; genus Gymnothorax; species Gymnothorax javanicus. The sequence goes on from CM056201.1 coordinate 37,288,044, forward strand.
GCTGTCAATCAAGATTATGCTCATTTCAAGCAACCGTACTGAACTGTTATCATGCGTCACTTTTCTCAATGAGGTTCTGCCGTGCAGTCAGTCCAGTGATTCTGGATGTAATTCTTGATTAAAAAACAAAAAAAAAAACCTTTAAAAAGCTTTTTGCAGCTAATTAAAATGGCTCTAAATTGCAAGGTTTCTAAAGAAGCAAAGAAAATAATGGAACACGTTTTTGTTTTTTTTATTCCCTCAATCTGGAAAGAATTGTTGGACTGTTTGACGACTGATCAGTTGCTCCAAAAAGCATTGAAAATTTGAGTGCAGATAACTAAGATAAATTAACCAATGCACCTCCAACCAAAAATCTACTCTTGGCAGCAGCAACAGGAGTTTCACTGCATTGTGGTGCCAGTGAGATAGAAAATTGATTGGACTCAAGCTGGGCGCAAAAGAAGCACAATAACTAGACAGGACCTTAAGAAAACTGTACTGCTTTTAGCTTAAAAAAAAAACCAAACTGTCACAATATGAGGATAATAAGGATCTGAAAGGGATTCTAAAGCAGAGAAAGAAGCTTATAAATTTGGTTTATCATTAACTGTTCATCGCTCATAAGACTTCTTAGCAAGTATTTTCAAAGCTCATTATAAGTCTTGGCAAAAGTATTTGAAAATCATACACTGGCAAATATCTGCCAATAATTAGTTTTGCCTCTTCTCCCCAAATGTAACACTGCATTTGCCATGCCAAGAGCGCTTCACACCAATCACCATAGTAACAGATTCTTCTCTCAAGCTCTTTATGTAAACCAATCTGATGGCATCACCAGCAGAATCTAAAATTTATTATAAGGAAATCCTCATATTTACAATTCATTCCAGTGTGTTGCCAGCCTGGTGGTAGAGAGAGATCAGAAATCAGCTTTCATTTGGAAAGCTAGGCCACCTCTGCTCATCTATAGCAGTGCGGATATCGAAATGGAGATGCAATGAAATGGGATTCATTTCTCTGCTGCTTTGGTTCTCAGATGTGTTGCCCGTGTTCAGCTGGAGGAGGTGTGTGTGCGTGTGCGTGTGTGCGTGTGTGTGTGTGTGTGTGTGCAGGGGAGGGACATAATGTAGATGGGCTGCCCTCAGGGGCTGCCAGATAGCAACAGTCACTCATGTGACCTCCGATGACAGTCTGGCTGCTGGGCTGATGTGTGACCCCCTGTCTGGGATTGTAGGGTCAAAAGGGCATGGGGGGAGCATGGAGGGAGGCTGGCTGTAGAATTACAGCTCCAGGGCCTGGAGAGGCTTGGAGCCTGGAGTGGAGGGCAGGAGTGTGGCATGTATCCTGCAATAACCTCCATATCCCCTGTATGCACAAACACACACACACACACACACACACACATACAAGCACACACAGACACTGGCACATTGCACACGCACAAATGCATGCACACTCACATGTGCACGCGCACACACTAATACACACATACGTGAGCACATACACACATACACATACACACACACACACATGCAAGCACAAACAGACAGATACATGCACATAAAAACAGATACACACACACACACACACGCTCACATATATATATACACATATATTAAATACACGCACTGCACTGTCATTAGAGTTGTTATCAAAATCCGCACACCTGCAATTTCAGCCCCCTTTTAGCTCCAAATGAAACAAATGCAGCCACATCTTTCCTCTGCGTCTTTAGCACATCAGTGAAGGATAATTTAAGATAAAGACCAGCATATGCTGCATGTCGACATCTATTATTAGAATAATTTATTGAAATTACAAATTTAGTGAAAATGAATGCTGCAATTGAATTAAATAAATTAAAATTAGCCAAATCCTGCTTTAGATTGCTGTCAGGGGTGGAGGGATGCAATCAATCGCAAGACCCAGAAATACAAAAGCCAGATCTTTATTGAAACAGTGATCAGTTCCGGGTCCAGAGCTGGGAACCAGAGCAATGCAGGAGGGATGAGACGTGGTCAGTGAACAGGCCGAGGTCAGGCAGCGGTGGTCAAGATCCGGAGGGGCAAGCAGATCCAGGTCTGAGGTCTGGTCCGAAGTCAAAGCCAATAAATCCATCCAAAGGGGGTTGGGACCATAGAGGATGCAAATCTTAGGACTGGGCAAGGCAGGGACAGAACACCAGGGTGCAAGGGTGCCGCTAGCAATTTTGGGCCCAATCACTTGAAATCGATTTGCTCCCCTCCCATATATAGCACACACACACACACACACACACACACACACACACACATATATATATATATATATATATACACACACACACACACACACACACACATATACATAGCCTACATACTGTGTGTAGTTACACAAACAATAGGCCCTGCTCCTGCTGACATTACCCTGCTGACATTACTTTTGGCCCTGACTCTAAAGCACCCATTAGAATCATATATTCAGAATCTGTCATAGGCGTTAACAGTAGGCTATAGGCTACATCGGCTACACATAGCTGTGATACAGGCTAACTATTTGATTGGAATGCGCGGGCATGGATAACCTGCAAGGAAACATCAACTTTGCATGTTGAATAAAACTAAATCACAAACCTGCCTTAAGTTAGTGTGCCAGTTTTTCAGTTCATTTCAATAATTGTACATTAAGGTAGCCTAGCAAGTTTGCAAAAATATTCAGTTTACAGAAATCTTAACCTCAAAGCCTTTTATTCTGGGTCTATTGCAGGCTATGTATCATCTTGTAGCCAGTAGTGCTCACCTTCCTCCCATTCGACTGTTTCTTGTGTATGGGGGGTTGAGGGAAGATTTCCTGGGCCTGTTGCATCTGTGCATAACGGCATTTGATATTAAAGGTGCATTTCGGAAAAATATGTTTTTTTCGATTTCCGGTCTTTTTTAAACATGGCAAATAGACCGCGCCATAGCTCCGCCCACCCCCTAACTACGCATAGCAACAGCCGGACCTAGGTCAAGCTTTGCTGAAGATGGCGCCAACGTCCCTTATAACCTCATTGGAAGCGCTTCCTGAAAACATAAATCTCGAGTTTTTAAAAACGGATTGCATCGCAAAAAAAAAAAGCAAAAGACAAGGGTTATAATTATTTTTTATCTGGGTATATTCACGAGGTGTCATTTTCTGTTATAAACGCCCGTGAAGTTGAAGCGAAATGCAAATGCTATCGCTCAATGCTGACAAGAAACAGAGAAGCATTGTTCACGGCCAGTGCTCTTGCAAAGCAGGGTACAGAGCATTCAATTTACATATGGTGTGATAAGATCATAAACCTTTTCCGGAGCACCCAAGTGTTATTGCCCAAGACAGTCTTTGATTGAAACGGAGCTCTGTGTGAAGCCTGCATTAATCGTATCAGGTGCGTTTCTGCTCTGTTTGAATGAAAACCGGCAGCCTCTTGACCCTTTTACGGCCCAGTGCAAAGCCATCAAGAGGCGTTATTGTTCGTAAACAAAGCGAGTTGAGCTTTCAGAATAATGAGTAATTATTAGCAAATAAATTGCCATATCCAGCCCTCGGCCTCCTGTAAGTAGTGCGACCCTATCTGGGTATCTCGTGTCCAATTTACACTCACCGTAACAACACCGCTTTGCCATTGTGAGATTTTATAATTACAAAAATGTGAAAACAAAGCACGAATGTACTCGTCCCAATAGAGAAAGCAGTTCGGATAAGTGTTTGTTTGTCCGAGGTTATGGCGAGCGCTAGTTGGGTGCGGTCACGTGACTGCAGCCCTGGATCTCATTGGCTGGATAGGCCTGGGTGGGCTGTACTCTGGATCGGTCTATTATCGGAACCCCCCAAAAAAACAGACTATAAATCTATAAGATCCCCGCTTTTCGCATCTTTATCGTACTCCAATGAAAATAAATCATCTTGCACTCGGACTAACCAGTCACCGATTTCATACATACTGCGTGATTAATCATGTACATGCGGAACTTCAGATCAGAGTGGAAGAGCGCATCCAGTCTAATCCATCAGGATAGAAGATTAGCGATTGATGTTGAAACGAGCTAGCTAAATAAAACCATTTGCCACTGGACGCATGCATCGATAACTGGTATCAACAAGACTCAAAATAGGAGTCCGTGTCACGAACAGTCTACAGTCACGAAGCAGACTGTGTTTTTTGGGTGAATAATGTCGGACATCGTCCTCACTCTCTAGGTGTGTTTCCATTACCCTTGGAAATGCGCAAAATTTATATAGTGAAATTAAAAAAACTGATTATGAAAACACAGTCTGATATCACGAAATTTGCTCTCCGATCTGCAGTATTAGTCACCGAAGCCAAGGCCTAAAAAGCAGACTATTGCAGCAGACCAGCTAGTGTCCTTGTACAACGGTAATTTCGCGTGTTGTGTTTTGTTATTGTCAGTCAAGCATTTACAAATTTGCCGCGTGCACAACTCAGCTGACAGTGACAAGGTCAAATGTGTTGCCATTCTCATCGATACATGAGTACAGCCGAGCTGTGATTGGCTGATGGCTCGTACAATGGTACCACAGCCGATCTGTGATTGGCTGATGTACGTAATGGTACCAACTGACCTGCAGAAAAAATTTTGCATGCAGCAAGTTCAGGAAGTAGCGTAACTTGGACCGTATAAGGTGATGAATAGTAAGAGGGGGGGCCCATGTGCTGAGATTATTCTTAAAAAGTTGAAAATTGACAAACAAACAACAAATTCATTTTAAACTGATCAAGTTATTACAAAAATTAAACTATGAAATTAAAGTGTCCATATGTTTTATTTAAAAATGTTTACAATAATTATAGTATCCTCTGTGGGGCCCCTGTGAATGCTGGGCCCCTAGAATCGTCCATGGTTACCCCCCCTTTCGGCACCCCTGCCAGGGTGACACTGACAATGTGTAACGCCACGCCTCCAGCACTCCAACTCACCAGCCTATTAAGACCCAGACCACATTCCTTAGTCTGTGATCATTACCTGCATCTGTTTCCCATTGCCTTTATGTGGTAACATTTCCTATTTAAGCCCCTGTCACACTGTGGCGACTAATGAGGGCGAATCCCCGCGAACTAGAAAAAGTGAAAAAATCTTGGCAATTCGTATTGGGCTTGTGGTGGATTCTCCCTCATTCTCCGGCATTCTTGGCCAGTCTCACAGGGGCTACGACTGTTTTGAAATGTTCAAAACATTCGCGGTCCAAGCACGATTTATTTTTCATCGTACTGCATTTCTACTGCGTTCTTGGAGCCAGTCGTGGCGATTCGCATACAGTGCCTGACAAAAGTCTTATCGCATAAGGACATAGTAACTAAAAATAGCATATAACTTTATTTCTAACCAATCAATTGTTACAATAAATAGTCCATTTTAATGTCAAGGGCTTTCACATTAATAATTTGGTGCAAAATGAAACCGTCAAAAAGTGTTCTGATGTTCACAGCTTGGCTAAACCCATAACATCTGTTTTTGCTAGGACAAAAGTCTTGTCGTTTCTTCAGATGATGCAACAAATCACAGATTAGAGTTTAACCTATGACAAATACTGTAATTAACACATCCCCAGATGTGGATAGAAATAACCCCAGCACACCAGACTTTCATATGAGGTGCGACTAGACCTCTGACAACATACCAAAGATTCAACCACAGACCAAAGTGCTGATCATCAAGAGCCTGAAGACTGAGTCTGCTGCTAAGGTGGCAGACATCTTTAATGTATCCAAATGTCAAGCGGAGGGGATGAGAAAAAGATTTGAAGAAACTGGTGACGCTCATGGCAAGCGCAGGTCAGACAGACCCCGGTATGACAACTGTTTGAAAGGACCGTTTGTTGCTTCAACTGTACAAGGCTAGCCCTTCTTCAACTACAGCGAAGCTACATGAGAAAATGTCACCAAAAACCCCGGTATCTTCAAGGAGAGTTTGTCAAATTCTCTCTCAAAGTGGTTTTCATAGCCAAATTAGTACACAGAAGTCTGCTTTAAACAGAAAACAAAAAACCTGCATTGCATTTGCCAAGGCCCACAGCTCGCAGAAAGGATTGATACTGGAAAAGTGGCTGAAAGTTTATTTTTCTGGTGAATCATCCACTGAACTGCATGCCAGTCGCCGTACAAGACCTGTTGGAACCCTCATGGACCCAAGATTCTCCCAGAAAACAATCATGTTTGGTGGAGGAAAAATCATGGTTTGTTGTTACATCCAGCATGGAGGTGTGAGAAAGATCTGCAGAGTGGATGGCAACATCAACAGCCTGAAATATCAAGAAGTTCTTGCTGCCCTACTTATACTGCTGCTCCTTCTCATTCTTCTGCCTCCATGTCACAGTTCCTGAAAACGAAGAAGGTGAAGGTACTCCAGGATTGGCCAACCCAGTCACCTGACATGAACATTATTGAGCATTTCAGGGGTAAGATGAAGGAGGAGGCTTGGAAGATGAAACCATAGAATCTTGATGAACTCGGGGAGTCCTGCAAGACTGCTTTCTATGCCATTCCAGATGATTTCATCATCAAGTTATCTCAGTCATTGCCAAGACATATGGATGCAGTCCTCCAAGCTCATGGGAGTCAGACGCAATATTAATTCTTTTTTCCAAGGCACCATGGCTTTATGTTCTGATATTATAGTGGCATATTTGTGTATTCAAAATAAAGTGTATGTATAATTTCCACATTTTTTTCAATGCGACAAGACTTTTGTCTGAGCAAAATCTGACCTTTCTGTACAAATTAAATTATAAAACTCAATCAATGACACAAAACTCTACTTTGGTATATTTCGCATAATCTAGAGGGCTTTGCCTTTCATATAAGCCATTTTTGATTACAATTGATCAACTACAAGTCAGGTTATTATTTGTTGTTCCTACAACTTGGATAAGTGACAAGACTTTTGTCAGGCACTGTATATTCTTGAACATTCGTAGGGGGTCGTAGTGAGGCGCGGGAGCAAGAATGACCCCTGTGACGTCATGATCCCATAAAAAAAGTTGTACATTTCAGTGCATCCACATTTCCTACATTCGTACTCAATCCTACTGCGTTCGTACTGCATTCTCGGTCAATCGTACTGCATTCGTACTCAAGCGTAGTGAGTTCGTACTGCAATCGTATACATTCGTGGTGATTCTTCATGATTCATACTCCAGTCTTCTAGCTTCGTACAAAGTTTGTATGTGATTCGTACTACATGCGTAATGATTCTTGTTCATTCTCACTGCAATCTTACTCCCATCGCCGACATACCTACGGCAATCTTACAAAATACCTACAGCATGCGTACCACAATCTTGGGGCATTCGTGTATAGGTCCAGGCAGGGCCCCAGACAGGCGAATGACGACGACAAAAATAATCCCCCCAGTTCGCGGGGATTCGCCACAATAGTCGCCACAGTGTGACAGGGGCTTTAAGTCTGAGCTTCGCACTCATTCGTTGCGAAGTCTCATAAGCCTCACAAGCCTGTTTACTCTCTGGTCTTGATTAAACTTATCTCCCGCATTCACGCATTCCCCGCATTCACGTGCATCAATAACTTTAACTTCTGTTACTATTTATGTTCAGTGCTGTAATTAATATCCCGGAACCTCGATTCCGTGTTTCTTTCTATTTGTAACACATATTACTGTAGCTGTAGTCCCAGTTGTATGTATCACTAATATTATTAACCCGGAACCTCGATTCCGTGTTCTTTTGTATCGAGTTTTGCTGTGCTTTCCTGCTGTGCCGCGGAGGCATAATAAACATCAGATTCATCTTTGCGCCTGAGTCCAGTCAACAATCCTCGATCTCTGTGCGCAGTATCGGTGCTCAGAGACGAACCCTTACACAATGTATTGGACTGGAAACGAGAATCGAAGAACAAGGAAGAACCTGGGCACTAAAACAAACCCGAGATGGCAGTACCTGCAGGACTAACAATCTGGCCACTAACACAGAGACAGTAAAGAGCCTAAATACAGTGAGATAACAAAGGGGGGGACAAGAAACAGGTGTGGCAATGAGTGCAAGGAATTCACAGAGACAATTAATCACTTAACAGAAAGCCACTACCCAGAAGGCCAGAAATACTGTGAAGCACAGACACAGGGCACAAAACGTAATACATTACTGAATGTTTCTTGCACTGGTGATTTTTGTGTGGGCATGAAAAGTATATCAAATGTTGTGAGTCTTGCGGCATGGAATAAAATGACTTTAAATCCTCAGGTTTTTTTTTTTTTCCAGCTACAAACAGCAAACATAAGCAGCACAATACACTCATTTTCTTAAAGAATATAAGGTTTTAGTGTTACATATTTTCACCTCAGCATAAAAAAAATCAACATCTGGAATTATATTTGAAATTTTGGACTGCTCAATCAGTGGTCTTATCATTTGATAACTAGAAAAGCACTCAGAGAGCGCAGACCTCCGCCAGGTGGCAGCAAAACCCAAAAGCACAGCGATTGGAACTCCGGCCCATTGGAAAGACTAGAAATCTTGAACTTTGGCGTATATCTCAGCTGTACTTTGGCCTAGATATGCCAAAATGTAATCACCTGTTCCTTGTCCTAATACCCACCTTCTCTGAAAATTTCATCAAAATCCGTGAATTGCTTTTTGAGTTATCTTGCAAACAAACAAACAAACAAACAGACAAACAAACAAACGCCGGTGATCACATAACCTCCTGCCAACTTCGTTTGGCGGAGGTAATAAGGTCATTGAATATACAAAAAATATTTTGCATATTTTCCCATGAATAAGCATTTACAAATTAGAGAGCAGCTAACATTATTCATTTCTCTAGGATCCTGAAATGGATATTGAATTCCCCACTGAACTAGCATTACCAAAACACATAATTGTGAAATGTGGTCAATCACAACAGAAACTGGAAAATGACAGCTCTCGACTTGATTTAATTCACAATGACGGAGCTGTGACCTGACTTTGGTTAAAAATGGGCATGGCGTGATGTCTGTTGCTGATTGTGACTTAGCGATGCGTTTTAGACCTGGCCACATGGTTTAACTTGAATTAGATCAGACTTTAAGGAGGAATAGAATCATCAATCTCTTGAAGAAAATGACTATCTCAAGCAAATGTTTGGTTCCTGGTCATGAAAAAAAGTGCATTGGGGGCTGTGCTATTTCTCATACATTTTTTTTTTTAGCTTTACTATGCTTTCATTTCAGAAAAGTGAACAAATTAGCGTCAGAAAATATCCAGCTGAGACACTGCATGCTTTGCAAAATTTCAACATTCTTCCGCTGCCTCTAGAGGGAGACACAGTGCCTTCATGCCAACTGGCTATGCAACTAATTCTCATTCTTGGCCTGTAGTTCTTTCTATTTCTGTCAGCATCACTTTCCCATGATAAACAGAGCAAACCCAATGAGCAATATTGGCTTTAAACAGTCTAATCTTTGAGTAGATAAATGCCAAGGCCATATTTTCATTTCATTTCCTCAGCTGGCTGAAAACATTTTCCTCAAACATACGCCATTTGCGCTGGTGGCTCAGCCACGAAGAAATGAGGGCTTGAGAATTCTCCCATTTGGACAAGGCACGGATTGGTGTGCCTCTGGGGTCCCCCATGGGGGATTTTAATGAACGTGTGCAATCTTGCCGACTGCTACTCTCCCAAATAATGTTCAGCAGCTAATAGCTGTCTGTTGTTCCTAAGTTTTGGGTAATGGAGAAACGGTGCCTGTCATTCTGTGCTCTACGGTTTGACTGAAGTGGCCTGACAGAGGTTAATCTCTGACCGAAAATGCCTGTCTCCCGGTAATGTCTGGTAAACTATTTTGGACAAGGTAGCCAAATCGAATCAGAATGAGGATACTTAATTCCTATCTGGGGTCACAAAGAAGCATCCCACAAATGTAAGATTAAAGAAGAGCCTTTTCATCATTATGTATTAATTTTATGGTGGCTAGTCATCATGTCATGTAATCTTGGGTCAAATCAAGGGTCATCACCACAAAAGGCAATTTTTTTCTAGTAGCAGTATAAAAATGATACCTCTGTTATTTTCCCATCCAACATCAAATTGCATTTATTAAACAATGATAGGGGAATAACCGCATTAACAGTCTGCATGCATAAGTACCATAGCTTATCTGTTTTGTGTGGCATTGGTGGCATAACTGCATCTTTAATGGTAGTACAACTGCATCAGAGAGGCTCAAGCACATATTCAGTTAAAGTTATAGACATCTCATTTTGTGTGTAACTATCCTTGATTTCTAAAGTAAATCTTTTGACTTAGGGGCGCCCCGGTGGCTCGTCGGTCTGGGTGCGCGTGCCAGGGGGGCTGTGTCCTTCCCGCGGTGGCCTGGGTTCGGGTCCGGCTTGGGTCGTTTGCTGCGTGTCGTCCCCCGTTCTTCTCCCCAGCTTTCCTGTCTCTCTGCATTGTGTGGCGGTCGAGTGGAGGAGAAGGTTCCCAGAAGAAAAAAAAAAAAAAAATCTTGAAAAAAAATCTTTTGACTTATATATTTTTAAATATATAATTAATTTGTTGATTGTTACATTCGTGCTGTCAAACTAGCACTGCACGAGTGTGGTAGTTTAATTTCTTTTAAAGCATGATTCATTTCAGCATATTCAATTCAATCATCATATTATAAGTAGAAAAGTACGCAATTTCATAACACTGTTATGACAAAAAAGTATACAGCACACTGAGTTTAGAGGATGTCCTGGCAGACGCTGGTAAATTGTAATTGTTTTACGGGAGAGAACAGACTCTTTTCCCATCGTAGCAGCAGTATTACCTGTCTTTGAGACAGGCAATAATGAAATTGAGGAGAGGCAAGCTTAGTTGCTGAGGGGAAGTGTGTTGTTTATTGCCTCTGTGTGCATTTTGTATCATGGAGCAGCCAATATAAAAGTTAATTTTCCTGAAAAAACATACAAATGGAATTGGTTTGTGAACCGTTTGTGCCCTATCAACAGTAACACACATCTGAATTCCCATGCCTATGGCTACTCTCCATGCACTTTATTGTTAAAGTCATTACTTCAGAAAATATTGTGGCAATAGAATGAAACTTATGCCCCCATCACACTTATTCAAAATCAGCAGGAATCAAGCAGAACCAGCCGGAATGAAGAATTCGCGCAACATTCGGGCGGGAATTTCAAATTGACCAAAATTCTTACAGCTTTGAAAGAATGCCGTTCGAATACTTAGAATGCGCTTCGAACCCATCTCAAATGATTCTTGCACATTCTGGGTGTATTAGCTCTCGAATGCAGCTTGAATGTAGTTGGAACGCAGTAGGAATATTTAGAATGCTGTTAGAATGCAGTCAGAATATTTAGAATGCAGTCCGAATGCTGTACGAGTGCGGTTCAATTGCTGCCTGAACACCACCCGAAGTCTGGTTGGAAGGTGCCTCGAATGCTATACGAATTCACCTCGAATGCAGTCAGAATGGTCCCGGATTGGCCGCTGAATATGGTTGGAACGTCCAAGAATTCAAGCAGAATGCAGCTTGAATACTCAGAATGTACTTAGAATGTAACACGAGTGTCCCATATGCGTTGATTGAGTAATTGCTGACTACAGCAGGGGAACGTAAATATGCCACTTAAACTGACACCGAATGCATGAGAGTTAACAGGTATGCGTTATGAATGAAAACTGGCCACACCTGATAATGTTGAGAGTTTTCAGAGTTTCTGTAATGATAATTTAAATGAATGATTGAAAACAGGTCATGCCCAATCATTATTTTTATGGGCTGGGTTTCAGCCTCCCCTATCGCCAGTTCACCAGCTACCACTGATTCCAGCGGCAATTGAAAGATTCCAACGGCATTCGAAATGCATTCCAGCTGAATTGTTTTAATATTGAAATAGACTCCTGCAGCAATCGAGATGCATTCGAGGTGCATTCTGGCTCATTCAAGGTACATTCAGGACATTCTGGCAGGATTTGACGTGGCTTGCCGTTTCGATTCTCCCTCGAATGCAATCAGAATGTTTTGAATGCTGTTGGAATGCCGTTATAATATTTATAATGCAGTCAGAGCGCAGTTAGAATACACTTCGAATGGCGTTCGATATTCCTCCACTTCGAATGCACCTGGAAAGTTTTGAGCATGAGCAAAACATTTGAGCCGGCCACAAGAATGGCCCCGAATATTTGGAATGCACTCAGAATGCAGTCAGAATTTTTAGAACGCACTTTGAATATCCAGGAATATACAAAGAATTTTCATTCCGACGCCATTCCGGCTCATTCCGCCTCTAGTGTAACTAGGGTTTTAACCACTAGATTCCACAATTAGAATTGAATATAATATTTATCATCAAACATTATCACAAATTAGTTGGTCCACAGTACCGTATAAATTCAAAATGCATGGTGTATAATGGGGCATATTAGCATGTTGAACACATTTTTGTCAATGGTTTCCTTAAATGTAGAGTCATTTCCTGAATCTTTTGGCAGCTATTTCCACCCACTCATCCATTGCCTAACCTGCAGTGGTGTGGGGGCTGAGCCTTTATTTATAAAATGAATTACAGAGTACAAGTCCTGAACAAGTACAAGTTGTACAAGTACAAGTCTTGAAGGATCAGTATAGCCATTCTGTCCAAAATGGATAAAGTTAGGATGAGGAATAGGGAAATCTGATTCCAGAACCTTACAGTCTCAGATAGTTTGTAAATGTGGGCCTTGGAGCCTATCCCAACTAGCACTGGGTGTAAAGCAGGAACAGTAGTTGCAAGTCCATTGCAGGTCTAAAGTGCTATTCACCAAACTTATACCTCTGGGCAGTTTAAACTTAATTATTTGCATGTCTTTGGACTTCAGGAGGAAAGCCATTGAGCACTGAAAGAATGTTAAAACTACATCCGACTGAACTGGAGTGTTCTTGCCCTGAAGCAACAGTGCTACAGCAACTATAGTGGACCACAATGGCACATCGATGATTTCTTGAGCAATATTACATCAGCTGTACAGTGCCAGGAAATGAGCCAGCAATCAAGTTCCTCATCAGATCAAGTATACTCTCAGTGACACACATTACAGTGTGGACAACTTGAATGAAAATAACCTGACAAAAGGCAACCAAATATCACCAGTGATAAAAATAAATACAACCCCAATTCCGAAACAGCTGGGACAAAGTGTAAATTGTGAATAAAATCAAAACGCAATGACTTTCAAATCACACCTGCCAGTATTTTATTCACAATAGAACAGAGATAACATAGCAAATGTTCAAACTGAGAAATTTTACAATTGTATCCAGAAAATGAGCTCATTTCAAATTTGATGGCTGCTATAGATCTCAAAAAAGTTGGGACAGGGGCCTGTTTACCATGGTGTAGCATCCCCTCTTCTTTTTAACACAGAGTGGAGGCGTCTGGGCATTAAGGAGACAAGTTTCTTCAGTTTAGCCATTGGAATTTTATCCCACTCTTGTTTAATACTGGCTTCCAGCTGCTGGAGAGTTTTGGGTCTCCTTTGAAGTACTTTTCCTTTAATTATGCGCCAAATGTTCTCAATCGGTGAAAGATCAGGACTGCAGGCAGGCCAGTTCAGCATACGGACTCTTCTACTATGAAGCCATGCTGTTGTAATAGCTGCAGTGTGGGGCTTTGCGTTGTCCTGCTGAAATACACACGGCCTTCCCTGGAATAGATGTCATCTGGAGGGGAGCATATGTTGCTCTAAAACCTTTATATACCTTTCAGCATTCATGGTGCTTTGTAAAACATTCAAGTGTCCCACACCATATGCACTAATGCATCCTCATACCATCAGAGATGCTGGCTTTTGAACTGAACACTGATAACAGGAGGGGTGGTCTTTCTCCTCTTTAGCCCGGAGGATAGGACGCCCATGATTTCCAACAAGAATGTCAAATTTGGACTCGTCTGACCACAGGACACTTTGTCACTTTTCTACAGTCCGTTTTAAATGATCCTTGGCCCACAGAACACAGCGGCGCTTCTGGATCATGCTCAACAATGGCTTCCTTTTTGCATGATTGAGTTTTAGGTGGCATCTGTGGATGGCACGGCGGACTGTGTTTACTGACAGTGGTTTCCTGAAGTATTCCTGGGCCCATTTAGTAATGTCAATGACTGAATCATGCCGGTGAGTGATGCAGTGGCGTCTGAGGGCCCGAAGATCACGGGCATCCAGTAAAGGTCTTCGGCCTTGTCCCTTACGCACAGAGATTTTTCCAGTTTCTCTGAATCTTTTGATGATGTTATGCACTGACGATGATAAGACCTTCAAAGCCTTTGCAATTTGATGTTGAGGAACATTGTTTTTACAGTATTCCACAATTTTTTTTTACGCAAACCTTCACAGGTTGGAGAGCCTCTGGCCATCTTTACTTCAGAGAGACTCAGCTTCTCTAAGACATCGCTTTTATAGCCAATCATGTCACACACCTGATGCCAGTCAACTCATTTACTTGCTAAATGTTCTTTCAGCTGATTATCTGATATATTAATTGCTTTTTCAGCCCTTTTCTGCCTGTGTCCCAACTTTTTTGAGACCTGTTGCAGCCAGAAAATTTTAAATAAGCTCACTTTGTGGATAAAAATCTAAAATGTCTGTTTCAACATTTAAAATGTTATCTATGTTCTATTGTAAATAACATATTGGCTCATGTGATCTGAAAGTCATTGCATTTTGATTTTATTCACAATTTACACTCTGTCCCAACTATTTCGGAATTGGGGTTGTAAATAAATGAAGTAAATAAATTTAAATTAAAAAAAATAATTTAAAAATCAAGAAGCTTCATTAATCAAAAATTTGAGAATTTGAAGAGGAGGGACATCAGCAGGGTTTGGAAAGAAGAAGGGAAATATACTTGCAGTTCAAGTAGTATAGCATAGCATTTCATGCAATCTGGTGCATTTTCACACCATACAAACAACTTCTAATTGTCAAAAAATGACCAAGTCTTGTCAGAGTGCTTACCTTATCTGTTTTTACAATCACTGGCAGGGATTGAAAAATTTCAATGTCAGAATCTCATTCAGCATTTCTCTATCTTGACAAGTCAGAGACCACATAACACTTGTGTTCATTCCATGTCAACTCACCAAGGGGTCCCATGGCAACCATCTCATATTTTCATTATTTTTTTTTCTTAAATACCTTTGGAGGCCATGCCATGTTTCAGTTGCAAAGTCTTTATAGTTTTTGAGATATAAGCCCTGAAAGTGAGGACCTATCACTCCTTTTTCTGACATCCCATTAGAGGTTTTCATTTTCGTTAAACTTTGGAGCTTCATATCCCATTAACGAATATAAACATCCTCATGAAATTTTGTGGGTAGACAATTTTCTACCCAGGCTTTCAGGAGATGACATTATAAACAATATACTTGTTGTCATGTTTTATTTGTGAATGTTTAAATATGCTACATTTGCTCATGCGATAGTTTAATTTTGGGTTTTTTCGGGGCCCACCAAAGGCCTCCAACCATACTGACTAACCCTTTTTAGTGCACTGAGGAAAGTGCACTGTAAAAATAGAAAAGGTGGAACTGTATTAAGATGCGAGGATGGAATAGGTTTTATTATGCCTTTTCTGACACTTCACAAAGGCAGAAAAGGCTAATGCAACAAGAGCTGTTGGAGAACAGCATGGCTCGCCAATTGCAACTGCTTCATGCACAATTAAAAGAAGACAATTTCCCTTACATCCAGTTGTGATTTTAAAATGCATTTAGGATATTTTCTGCATAAAAATATAAAATTTACAGATGGAATGGTACTAGTGAAGTTGAAGTGGTGTTAAACATTTGATCAACATATTATTTATTAAAAACAAAAACAACAACAGAAGTGACCAGTGAACTATTCCTTGATAATCACAAACTTTGGTCTTAATCATCATCAATGCCTGTGGTGGGTCCTGTAAAGTCCTAATAAAAGTACAATAATGTATGCAATCTCAACAAACAACAAAAACATACATCAGTTGTTTTTATTTTTATTGGACAATAACATATGCAATTATTACAGCTTCACCAACACCATCATCAGGGTAACTAAAAGAAAACACAATATTTCAACACTTGCAAAACTTTAACCAAGTCCATACGGGTAACATGGGCTTTTATAATTCGTAATTTTAGGTAGATATTCTTTAATATGACTGTCCATCCACTATACAATGGTTATAATACAACAACAGTTGTAAACGCATCATTACTTGTAAGGTATTATTAGAGTATTTCAACACTTGCACAAAAACTTTAACAAAGTCCAGACGGGCCCTATGGGCCTTTGTAATTTGTAAATTTGGGAGGACATTCTTTAATATGATTGTCCATCTACTATGCAATGGTTATAATACAACAACAGTTGCAAATTCATCATTACTTGTAAGGTATTAGAGTATTTCAACACTTGCATGAAAACTTTAACCAAGTCCAGACAGGCCCTATGGGCCTTTGTGATTCGTAAATTCCGGCAGACATTCTTTAATATGATCGTCCATTCACTATGCAATGGTTATAATACGATGACACTTGTGAATTCATCATTACTTGTAAGGTACTAGAGTATTTCAACACTTGCACCAAAACTTTAACCAAGTCCAGACGATCCAGAATTGCAGATGTCAGCAAGACAAAAAGCAGGAAGGAATCAAGACACTTAACTAGTAATTAGAGTCAGTGATGCAAAAAAAAAAAAAAATTAACCACATTTTGTTGGAGCACCTGACTATGTTGACAACTACCCAGCGCTTTAAAATTTTTTACCCCATTAAGATACATGTCAGGTCTAACTCTGTGCTAGATATTAGCTCGGTGGATCTGTTCCTTGCATTTTTAATCGTTTTCTGAATTACGTGCCCATCCGACACATTCACCCAGTGTAATGCTTCAGACATAATTAGATTGAGCAGCATAATCATTATTTAGATGAGGCATGAGCTGGATTTATACACATGTGGGACATATGTTTAAGCCTCAGAGATTTTTCTCATTTCTAATTCTGCATCAGAAGTTGGCACGAAGCTATGATGGGAGCGTATACCTGCAACCGTCTTGGCAGAGGAATAGTCTAGTTGATACACATTTATCTGCATTACGCTGAATGTCCTCTGAACTTACAAAGAAGAATGTGATACCCTCAATATTTTTGCTTGCCCACTAGAACATCTGATCAGCAGTCAGGACGTGATTATCTACAGTCGCCTGTAAACTGACCTGTGCAACCAGGCGCTTTATAGTTCCTCCGATTCCATCACAAGGACTTTTACCCTGGCTGGTGACAAAAAAAAAAAAAAAAAAAAAAAAAAACTTCGATCCAGCCTGGAGGCCATGGTCTTTCTGGTGGTGACACTGATTGGCCAGATGTTTGTACTGGCTTGCAGCTCCATCAGTAAAGTAGACAATTAAGTGGACAATTTTATTCACATTAGGCTTGAGTTCCTTGACGGGCAGGTACTTCAAAAAAAAATAATTTGACGCACAAGCAGCTGATCCACCAAGCTAATAACTGGCACACAGCTAGATCCAATATATATATTTATGGAGTAGGAATTTTAAAACATTGGGTAATTGTCAACATGGTCAGATGCCCCAACAAAAATTGACCAATTTTTTTGCAGTTTTTAAAAAATACCATTTTCATCTCACTCCTATCACTAGGTAAGTGTCTTGATTCCATACCGCTTTTTATTTCCTTTGTATACCTGCAACCAAATATTACACCTGTGCAATATACAGTCTGTCAGTATGACTGGAGGCCTGTGTTGGGCCCCGAAAAACATCAAATTATTTTATCATATGAAGAAATGGTGCATATTTACACATTCCAAAGTGGAAAATGGCAAGCCGTATACTACTTATAATGAAATATTCTGAAAGCCTGGGTAGAAATCTGGTTACCCGCCAAATTTAATGACGATATCTTGATTAGTTAGTGAGATATGAAGCTTCAACGTTGAACGACAATGAAAAAATTAACCAGCGAGTCGAAAAAAGGTGCGATAGGCCCCCGCTTTGAGAGCTTATGTCCCAAAAACTATAAAGACTTTGCAACTGAAACTTGGCATGGCTTCATGATATATCCCAAGGTATTTAATTTTTTTTTAAAAATCATGAAAATCTGAGATGATCACCATGGGAACTTTCCAAAAACCGGGTGATTTGATGAGCCCAGTCTCATCCTGACGCGTCATATATTGACGATACCGGACCAAGCGTCGATATACGAGGCAAAAGGTTGCTTTTAGCATCCTTAATTGACACCAGTTTAAAACGAACCCTACCCCCTAACCCCTAACCCTTAACCCGAACCCTAACCCTAACCCCCAAATAATGACGGCAAAAGCTTCTTTCTGCCTCATATATCGACGCTTGGTCAGGTAGCGTCAATATATGACGAGTCCGGATATGATTTGACATTTGACATGGAAATGACCCACATCAGTTCACATAAATATTTAAAAAGCCAGTTCACTCACTTAATTTGTAATTAAGTTTTCCATAAAGGACACTAACCTAGTTATTTACAAGAATTAGGCTAAGTGGTAGTTTAGCTATTATGATTGATGATATCACCCCAACATTAATTGAACTTCTTTGTTGATAGCAGGACATGCTACTAAAGCTACACCTCAGCGCAGTCAATTTATACATTAGTATCGCTGTTCAGAGCTTGCCTGGAGTTATCAATATCCAGTTTGTATTGAAATCCGGACAATTCAGCGCTCTTATTTTTGCGATAAAAATAATTTTTTGGTACGTGACAAAAACGAGAACATGACTTTTTATATGCGAAAATGAAGTTTGTAAAATGGAATTTTCAGCGTTCATGCTGACATTTAACATCCCTGGAGAAGTAAGTATTGGATCAGCTTGGTGTAGCTCTGAAAACGGCATAATTTATGTTTTTAATTTTGTTTTCACTCTGTGCTGAGGGGACGCCACTCAAAATGCCTGAGAGAGCGGCAGCTACATTCAGACTGAGCTCTTTTATATCTGCAGGATATCTTTTATGTTCTGCAGGAAATAAGACTTGAAGAGGAGGGAAAGCATCAGCAGGGGGTGGTGTAACACTGATGTAAAGAATGATACCACACGTTTGCAATGAGAGGACGACTACATTCATTGCAGTTTGCGCAGAGTGAATACTGCCATACCATCAAGCGACCGAAAAAGCATTGTGGGATTTAAAAAAACTTTTTTTGGTGTAATTTTAGAAATAATGGATAAATTTTGGTATTTTTTATGAACACACGGAGGTGCACTCGTGAACTCGCAATGCTCCTCTTCCTGTCGGGTGCATGATCAGCATAAATTCATTTAGATGAAGATCACAAAATTTCTGACGGAGGCACAGCACCTTTCATTTAGGTTCCCTTGTTGTCTCTAGTCTCATTCTGACTTGCAAATTCTGCTGCCACGAGCCATGTGTGCATGTGAGTGTGAGAGGATTGTCCCTGACAACGGTTGCTAGGAGACCATCCCCAGAGAGCCGCTGGGCCAGTCTTTCATGGCTGGAGGGTTATGACATCATTGATCAGCCCGTACCTTGTGCCCTCCATATGATATAGATACCTATAAAGCCACCACAACCCTAAATATACAGTAACATTTAATTTGATATATGTCATTATACAACCCCAATTCCGAAATAGTTGGGACAAAGTGTTCATTCTGAATAAAATGAAAATGCAATGACTTTCAGATCACATGAGCCAATATGTTATTGACAGTAGAACATAGATAACATTTCAAATGCTGAAACTGAGATATTTTACATTTTTATCCACAAAATGAGCTTATTTCAAATTTTCTGGCTGCAACAGGTCTCAAAAAAGTTGGGACACAGGCAAAAAAGGGCTGAAAAAGCAATTAATATATAAGAGAATCAGCTGAAAGAACATTTAGCAAGTAATTGAGTAAACTGGCATCAGGTGTGTAACATGATTGGCAATAAAAGGGATGTCTTTGAGAGGCTGAGCCTCTCAGAAGTAAAGATGGCCAGAGGCTTTCCAACCTGTGAAGGCTTGCTTAAAACAAATTGTGGAATACTTTAAAAACAATGTTCCTCAACGTCAAATGCAAAGGCTTTGAAGGTCTCATCATTGGCAGTGCATAACATCATCAAAAGATTCAGAGGAACTGGAAAAACCTCTGTGCGTAAGCGACAAGGCCGAAGACCTTTACTGGATGCCCATGATCTTCGAGCCCTCAGACGCCAAAAAACAATGTTCTTCAACATCAAATGCAAAGGCTTTGAAGGTCTCATCATCGACAGTGCATAACATCATCAAAAGATTCAGAGAAACTGGAAAAATCTCTGTGCGTAAGCGACAAGGCCGAAGACCTTTACTGGATGCCCATGATCTTCGAGCCCTCAGACGCCACTGCATCACTCACTGGCATGATTCTGTCCTTGACATTACTAAATGGGCCCAGGAATACTTCAAAAAACCACTGTCTGTAAACACAGCCTGCCGTGCTATCCACAGATGCCACCTAAAACTCTATCATGCAAAAAGGAAGCCATTTTTGAGCATGATCCAGAAGCGCCGCTGTGTTCTGTGGGCCAAGGCTCATTGAAAATGGACTGTAGCAAAGTGGCAAAGTGTCCTGTGGTCAGACGAGTCCAAATTTGACATTCTTGTTGGAAATCATGGGCGTTGTGTCCTCTGGGCTAAAGAGGAGAAAGACCACCCCTCCTATTATCAGCGTTCAGTTCAAAAGCCAGCATCTCTGATGGTATGGGGATGTATTAGTGTATATGGTGTGGGATACTCGCATGTTTTAAAAAGCACCATGAATGCTGAAAGGTATATAAAGGTTTTAGAGCAACATATGCTCCCCTCCAGACGACATCTATTCCAGGGAAGGCCTTGTGTATTTCAGCAAGACAATGGAAAACCACATACTGCAGCTATTACAACAGCATGGCTTCGTCATAAAAGAGTGCGTGTGCTGAACTGGCCTGCCTGCAGTCCTGATCTATCACCGATTGAGAACATTTTGTGCATAATTAAAAGAAAAGTCCATCAAAGGAGACCCAAAACTCTCCAGCAGCTGGAAGCCTGTATTAAACAAGAGTGGGATCAAATTCCAATGGCTAAACTCAAGAAACTTGTCTCCTCAATGCGCAGACGCCTCCACTCTGTGTTAAAAAGAAGAGGGGATGCTACACCATGGTAAACAGGCCCTTGTCCCAACTTTTTTGAGACCTGTAGCAGCCATGAAATTTGAAATGAGCTCATTTTGTGGATAAAATTGTAAAATTTCTCAGTTTGAACATTTGCTATGTTATCTCTGTTCTATTGTGAATAAAATACTGGCTGGTGTGATTTGAAAGTCTTTGCGTTTTGATTTTATTTACAATTTACACTTTGTCCCAACTATTTCGGAATTGTGGTTGCATATCAAATTATTAGTTATTTATATTATAAACAGACACACACACAAACAGTGCATTCCATAAGTCAAAGATTTTGGCCTTACTCTGCAGCATTTGAATTAAAAATGAAATTACGTGATATTGTTTTTTTTCCAATGTGAACAAGAGGGAAAAAAGTTTAGTCCAGACCCTTAGTTACGTTTAAATTGAAATGATGAATATGATGCTGAAATGCAGACTGTCAGCTTTAATGTGAGGTTGTTCGATGCAGGAAAGGGTCAGATGTTAATTGTCAAGGCCCCGTCCATTTTCCCACTCAACCGATATTTGATTCTTCATGGCTATTGAACCATTTCTCATAGATAGTTGGGGGGTGGGTTTTTGGACTCAGGAAAGAGTCACATGTAAATTAGCAAAGCCTCACCCCTTATCTGTCTCCCTGCATAGTTATTGAACTGTTAGTCACAGAGAGTTGGGGATTGGATTGTGTGAAATGTTAGCATAATTTTTCTGGCTTGACTTCACATTCCAGTTGGTTTTGCAAAGATTGAGCTTCAGGTCATTTTTGTTGAGCCATGTGACAAAACTATCTATCAGTTCTCTGTACTTTCACATTAAAATTGTCTCTAAGTAAAGACAGTATGTTTCTCGCTGGAAGTTATTCTCTGGAATCATATATATCAATAAAGTGATAACTTCCATTTTGCCAAAAAATTTACTTAATTCCTTTAATTAAATTCTTTCAAAGTCTTCCCAATATATGCTATATAAGTCTAAACAGTCACAGATGTAAACTGCAACTCGACTTGTTGGCAGAGGCATACAACCTCGAGGTGTTAATTTTTATGATTGACCGTTGTTACGGAGAGGTTGGTCAGTTGACTAATATTTTGAAATTTTTACTAGTCAGTATCTCAAACATTTATTCTTATGACTATTTTTAATTTAACCTCTTCCACCTTGGACTTGCCATCGGAGGGATTATAATCCTGCTCTCACCTCGGCATAAGGTACGTTACTTCTCCAAACCTATTCACATTTACGTTGCCTAATTAGCAAATAAATGTTGATTCATTCTGTTACAAGAGGCAATCAGGAGAATGATTGTCCATTTCCCCTCAGCTTGCATTGTTGTTCATTGCAATAGAAATCAAGCATTTTCCTATCCACATTAATAATGACATAAAATGTTAATGGCTTTCGAAGCTTCTGAATTCCTGTAGCTCACGAAACGGCATATATTTTTTTCTGTGTCAATGTTCGATCAGCTTGATACACCTAAGAAAACATTTTAAAAAATGCAGTTTTACCAACTCAGATCCGCTTGTTCAGTTAGCTTATGTGAAATAAAACTTTGTCCACAAAGCAGCGAAACGACCATAATGCAGGTTAACTCTCTACCTGTTTTTGATTAAGAATCAGACAATTAATTGAATTAATTTACTGAGCAAATAGGCAACCAATAAGCTTCATCGCCATTAAGGATTAAGTCATAAAGCTTTGCGTCAAAGAGTTGCTCTACCATATGCGATTGCATGGATGGCAATTAACTGAAATTTCTTAAAATTCGATCTTGAAGTTGGATGTTTTGTCGTAAATGCTGCTGAAGACGATATTTAGATAAGGTTTACATTTCATTTTTAATTAATTAAGAGTCAATTTGATTGTGTGAGGGTTGTACAGTTGCAATAAAAATTATTCAACCCCCATTGCAAATTGGGTTTGCTGCAAAATTTACGAACTTTCAGCCGTTTGTGAGAAACAGATTAAACAAGAACATTTTAAATAGCTCAACACAACTAATATTACAAGTAGTTTCTCCAATTTTAGCACAAAATGCCACTTTTAATGACTACTGCAGTCTCAAAATTATTCAATCCCCCAATAGAATCTGTCATTAGAGCATATTTGCAAATCAGGTGTTGTCTCAAGCACGCCTAATCAAGAGCTTAATTATTTGCATCAGGTTTGCCGGAGATAGAACATGTCAAATACTTGCACTCGCCAGGGGTTTGCTGACAGTGACATTTGATTGCATATTAGACATATGGCTGTCAAGAGAATTGTCCAAAAAGCTAATAGAGGAGATCATTGCCTGGCACAAACAAGGAAAAGGATGCAAAAAGAGAGCACAGGCACTGAATGTTCATAGAGATACAGTTGGAAGCATAGTTCGCAAGTTCAGAGTTAAAGGAAGAGTGGCTACAGTACCAGGATGTGGCAGAAAGAGGATGCTATCAATGGCTGTCACCAGATTCCTGAGGTGACGGGTGGTCAAAAACCCTCGAGTGACTGCAGAAGACGCGTAGCAAGACTTCGAGGCAGGAGGCACTGAGGTTTCAGTTTGCACAGAAGGGCACATACTAAACGTTGAAGGTCTCCAAGACATACACTACAACTGATCCAAAACCACAAGCTCCAATATGCTCAAAACCATATAAATTAGCCACAGAAGTTTTGGGATACTGTTCTGTGGAGTGATGAAACAAAACTGGAATATTTCGGGCTTATGAATCAGTGGAATGTCTGCAGGAGGAATAAAGAAGCATATGCTGAAAAGTACACCCTGCCTACAGTGAAGAATTGTGGGGGCTTTTTGATGCTCTGCGGCTGCCTTACTTCCTCTGGCACTGGAAACCTGCAAAGTGTGGAGGGCAAGATGGATTCAGTCAAGTACCAGGATATCCAAGGAGAAAATGTCATGCCATCTGCAGGGAAGCTAAAGCTTTGGCATCATTGGACCTTCCAACAGGACATTGATCCTAAGCATACCTCAACATCCACCAAGCCCTGGTTTCAGAAGAAGTCTGGGAAGATTCTAGAGTGCCCATCACAGTCGCCACACTTGAACCCCATAAAAAAATCGCAGGTAAGATTTGAAGAAGACAGTTGCAGCATGCAAACCCTAGAATATTAGTGAACTGGAGGCCATTGTCCATGAGCACTGGGCTAAGATTCCTTGGGAATGCTGCCAGAAGCTGTTGTCTGCCTATCCCTCACATCTCCAGCAGGTCATAGCAGCAAAAGGGTGCTCTACTAAGTATTAAAGATGCTTGTTGAATAATTATAATAGGGGTTGAATAATTTTGACCCTGCAGTAGTCATTAAAAGTGGCATTTTGTGTTGAATTTGGAGAAGCCACTTTTAATATTTGTTGTGTTGAGCTATTTAAATTGTTCTTGTTTGATTTGATCATTCCAAATAGCTGAAAGTTTGTAAATTTTGCCAGTAAACCTAATTTGCAACAGGGTTGAATAATTTTGATTGCAACCGTACAACATTGTATAAAAGTTGTATATATCATGCACAACATGCAAATAAAATCTCCTCTACAGTAAAATTAATTCTAATAGTACCTCATGGACAAGTTTTGGGTGAAAGAAGGGCAGTGTTGTGAGCAGACAGTTTTGAAGTTTGAAAATGGGTAAATTGAGGACCTTTTAAACCAGATGATCCACGCCCCCCTACCCCCATGTGCTAAGTTTTGACGTTTGTTGAAAAGCTTTGATTGAAACTAGATTTTTACTGTAAGCAATTGTGGATTTAAAAAAAAATAAAAAATCGGGTCCATTAAAAAAAGTCCTTTGAGTGTATGTCATGTAGACTGCTTCTTTTGACATACAAACACTTTATATTGCTCAGTCAAATTATAACATCAAACACAAGGAAATTAGTCTGGATGCTCAGCAGCAGGGCTTCATGACTTAAATGTTGTCCCCAGCCTTCACTTTTTATCTTCGTGCTAGCAAGCAGGCTTAAGCCGCTGCAGTTTTAGCAGGGCATAAATTGCTGACAGTTTTATGTTTGCTGTCAGCACTTTGGCTTCATGTGAATGATTACAACTGTATTTCATTTTTCTTCCAGCAAATTCCGCCAGGAGAAAATGCATTTCCTGTCCGCAGTTGTTTTCATTTACAATCAAGTAAAATTATTTGGTGCGTGTAAGGCCATTTACGGCTGTCTCTGTCACTGAGAGGAACTCTTGTGTTGCCAGCTGGAATAGTTTGTGAGATGTGTAATGTGCAAATATATTTGAATCCAGAAAACAGCCTCGGGTGAGCTCAGTAGTGAGCATTTCTAAGGTGGTCTTCCTGAGGCTGAGACCCAGATTATTATTATTATTATTATTATCACTGCCATTGACTGCCATTGAATCATGTTTGAATCATATTATCATATCCTGTGACACTTCATCAGCACTGAATGTAAAAAAAGCTGTTTATTCCATGAAATGATTTTACAAGTGCTGTAGCCATGCTGCAGAGAAAGCAGATTTCCCAGTAATTGAGTACATTAGTTTGACTCTTCTCAGAGTTGAATACTTTAATGAATGCAAGGGATGCGTCCATTCACTGTTTACATTAATAAACCTAGATGATTTGTCAGACAGTGTTGACACAAGCACTCAAGTAATTAGTCCATTGTGTACTCATTTCTCCATCCAACTGAACAGCAGAGCTCAGTGGGAATAGAGTCAGACTCAAATAGCCTGTGGTTTAAAAAAGGTATGGTCTATTCAGCCAACTCCATTCACAAAAGTCCATTTACCCTCTTCTATGTTGAAAACAAAACAAGTACTTATTATTTGATGATCTAACACGTGATTTTAGTAGCTTATTGAAAATATCCAATGTTGTGACAGCAACCGAGTTCTTACCACTGTGTAACATCACATTATCTTTAATTCACGCAAATTAAATGTTTGGACAATGAAGACACTGGTTAGTCAAGTCTAGCAAGCAGAATTTCTTTCTACGCCTCCATTATTCAGGTCTAGATGCACAATTTTAAGGGGTATTGGTTGCTGTATATTTTGCTTCATTCTCAATCAAAGACGAATCAGGACTGCAGGCTGGCCAATCTCACTCTGTTTATGCAGCCATGTACTTTAATCTATGCAGAATGCAGTTTGGCATTGTCTTGCTGAAAAATGCAAGGACGTCCTGGGAACATGTCACCTATATAGCAGCATATGTTGTTCCAAAATTCACGCAAATCTCTCTGCATTAATCATGCCTCTGCAATGTGTAAGTAACCCATGCCATAAGCACTGATACATGCCCATATCATGGCAGATGAAGGATTTTGGGTCTGACGATAACAGCACCGTTCTTTTTTTTTTCATCTTCGTCTGGAGAACACAGTTTTTTTTTTTTTTTTTGTTTGTTTGTTCGTGTTTTTTTTTTTTTTTCCAAAAACCACTGGAAACATCGACTTGTTGGACCAAAAAAAAAATGCTTCCATTGTGGTGGTGTCCATCTCAGATGACACAAGCCCAGAGAAAATGGTGGCACTTTGGGACTGTGTTGATGTATGGCCTTGGCTTTGCATAGTAAAGCTTTATCTTTCTTCTGCAGATGGAGCGGTGATTGGTGCTCACAACAATGGTTCACTGAAGTATTTCTGAGCCCATATTGCATCATCTATTATTGTCACATGACGATTCTCAGACGGTGACACTGAGTGATTGGATATTATACATATTGGGATGTGATTTGCAGCTTAGCCTTTTATAAACTGAGATTCGACTGGATTCCTTCCATTTCTTAATTATATAACCTACTGTAGAAGGTAAAATGCCCAATCTTTGGGGAAAGTTGTACTCAATTGATGGATTATAATCTTTGAGGGATAGGCTTATTTGGAGGCACCTTTTATTCTATTGCATGATTAGTTTAACATCACCTAATTGTTGGATCATTATTTCTGCTGAATTGTCCCTGCGCCAACTTTTTGTTGCAGGTATTTGATTTGAAATTAGCATATATTTTCAATAAACAATTGAATCCACAAATGAAAGCCTCACATATATATATATTATATATATATATATATATATATATATATAAGATTTATTTGTGTTCATAGTACATGATACACAACATAAAAACATTACAGCAAAAAGAAAAAAAGAAAAAAAGGGTAAAAAAGTGAAATATTACAAATTAATTTACACACATCATATGAATCATATCATCAACAATCCTTTGATCATTTGTAAAATTGCTTGGAACCTATAAGTCTCCATCACGAATTGCAAGAAGCTCATTTATATGTGTACAGATACGAACATGACATTCACTTGATTTGAAACATGTAGTAACAACAAACTGATTATTTATATCTGTGAAATCTCTTATACCATAATTATTATATAACTCAATTCTATTCACATCTAAAAAACCAATAGCGTGCGTCAACGATTGCCGGAATATAAAGCAGACATGAGAGTTACTGCTGCATAACATATTACTATAGAACTTAACAAACCTTTCAGCATGCATTTGTTTAAAACTCTAATTGCAGGATAGGATGGGTAGGTAGGCACAGTGAGTTTGATATGGCACATTTAACAGTCGTCTAATTGTCTTATTCCATGTTACTTGCATTTTATCACAGTACTTGGTATGCAAACTCCAGAGCTGACACCCATAATAAGCTGTGCAGTAAGACTTAAATAACGAGTACAGGAGAGAAGATGTAACATGTTCAAAATTAGCAATACACTTATTAACAGAACCAATAAAATCACCTTGTTTATGTATGACATCAACTTCATCAGACAAGTCACATGTCATAACATTACCAAGATGCATACCATACTGTGGTGTTTTAGCATTTTCAACATACTAGAGTTTGAAGAATGAACTTATCAAATTACTCCTTTTTGATTACCTCCACCGAGGAAGTTATGTTTTACCCTTGGTTTGTGGATAAATATGTTTGGTTGTTTTTTTAACAACATTACGGAAAAAGTTACGCAAAGATTTTCATGAAATTTTTACCAAAGGTTTGTGTCGGCTCAGCTTAGAGATGATTTTATTTTGGGAGTGATCTGGATCAAATTCTGAATCCAGGAATTTTTTTATTTACTTGTGTGGTGGTACATAATAATGCCACTTGTATGTGTCCCAGACATGCGAGGATTGTTGGGCCTTGGCAGGTGTATGTGTTCCGTGAGTGCTCCTTTATTATTTGTATTTTCCATACCAAGTCAACTTTCTCAGAATTGCCATTGTACAAAATGTCATGTTTATTACCTCCGCCAACGAAGTTGGGGTGGAGGTTATGTTTTCGCCCCTGTCTGTCTGTCTGTCTGTTTGTGAACAACATAACTCAAAAAGTAATGCATGGAGTTGTCTGAAATTTTGTTGGTGCATTGCTATTACATCAAGGATGGACCCTATTGATTTTCACCGCAATCAGTGAAACAATATGGCCGCCACGGCAGCCATCTTGAAATCGTATGACACGCGATCACTGAACTTTGCTCCCACTCACGAAGATTTGGTTTCTGCTGCCTTGGCGGAGGTTTGCACTCTACGAGTGCCTCTAGTTATTTTTGCATCATGGGTATATATTATCATGTTAAAATTATGGTGTGTAGGATATTATGCCATCTTTGCCCATATAAATGGCACAAGGTAGCATTCAAGCAGAAGTTCACAGTCCAGGTAGTCTGATAAAGTCTAGCGAAGTCCAGTTGTGTCTACCAGCATGAGTTGATGTCATTTCATCAATGTTACTGTTACAGTGATCCTCAAATTTGGCCCTCAAATGTAAATCCAGTGCTAGTATTTTTCCCTCTGGGTAATGGACTAAACAATTAGCACCGCTTATTGGCCAGACTGGTTTTATGCATTGCTCTCACTTAAGAGAGTGGGTGGGAAATAGGCCAATGCCTCAGGGGATGATGACTTCAGGAACAGGACCCTCAAAGATTTGTGCTGAGAAAAAAAAAAAAAAAAAAAAGCAAAATTGCTGTCAAGTAAGTAAGTTTGATTTACTGATCCTAAAGCTTGCTTGCTAAAAATTCTGAAGGTCAACCTTAAGCATAAATAGGAACTCTTGAATCAAACCAGGAGCACACATAATATGTAGAAGTCTCTCCAGTGATTAACTGACTATGACAGAATATCCATTTGTTTTGAGATTTCTGAGCCTGCCTTGTAGCAGGAATAACATTGGTAATCAGGGCAGCTGAAGACAAGAATATCTGGGTTAGCTGTATGAAGATGGTGTGTGACTGGAACAAGGCTATAAGTTACCATGTTCTAAGCACTGTCTTGGCAGTTTATGCCCAGAAAATGGAGCATTACAAAAACTGACCCCCACCATTGAGGAGAAATTATGTATTGAGCTACATTACAATCTAGTAGCTGGGACCATGAGCTCCATGATGAAATTCTGCGTGGATGCTCTCGCATGAATATTTTGCAGAGGGAACTGTGCTTCAACAAATTCTAACACTCCTATAGAAAGTGAAAATTAATGTGCAAATTCAGTAGATTGTGGACGACTAACTCAAGCTATAGTTTTTTGCTTGTTTATTTATTTTTGTTTTTTTATGAGGTGTTTCATCTCATCAGCAGAAAGGTTGATAAACTTGCTATAATTTCAAAAATGAGCAACAAAATAACTAACTGGAACTTACTGCAAGGTGGTCAGGGGCTTCATCCAAGTGGGTTTTTCCAGTTTTAACGTTTGTTT
Source organism: Gymnothorax javanicus (assembly GCA_029692085.1). NCBI lineage: Eukaryota > Metazoa > Chordata > Actinopteri > Anguilliformes > Muraenidae > Gymnothorax > Gymnothorax javanicus. The sequence continues at coordinate 37,317,886 of CM056201.1, forward strand.
ATTTGCCCAAGACTACTTCACAATTAAGCTGGGTGAAGAACAAACAAAACCAACAGCAGTGGGCCTCTGTCGCTTGAGATGGGTGCCTGAAACTCATTTCATCCCAGAGCGTGGGATCCACCTGCTGTGACACAATTCCCCTGAGTCATCCTCAAGGTCATCGCCATGGCAAAGTGGGAGGCACCTTTCTCTGAAAATGGGGAATATCTCAATGCTTTCTTTTTCTGCCCTAATTGATGTGAATCTGAAAACAGTGGGCGTGATAAACCAATGCTTAGAGACACTGCTGAAATATAGTTTGAAAGGCAGTTTGATTGCATTTTCTGGGCTGTGGTGAAAGAAGAGATAAAATTATTTGATGAACTCCTTCACGTCTTATCATTTGAGAGAAATCATTCCGATATCATGGATTAGAGGAATGGATTTTGGAGTATTTTGCCCCATCCGCTGTAAAAGCCATTGGCAGAAAAAAGCTAAGAATGACTAAATTTACTGAAGCAGAACACAATGAGTGGCGAACAGTCTGACCTACATTTATATTTGCATCGCTGCTGTAATGCTTACCCACCAGCAAAAATCTACCACAAGCGGCATAAAAAATACACCAGCCTATTTAAATTACAGAGCATTGTATTCATCGAAACAAGTCAAAAACATATTCAGCATGCATCACTGAGTGGACTGAAACACCGGCTGGCAGTTTACAAGCTTGTATGTAGCAATGGTGTGTCATGACCTGTCAGATGTGGCAATGCACTCTCGGGTGGGGAATGTCTTACCCTGCATCTCTCACTGCTTGTTTTGGATGTACTGTGTTTGTCCAACAGCAGATTTGATAGAGAACAGGGTCCTGCGGTGAATCTGAATTGCTCTACATTCCATCTGTTACCCGCTTCTCCTCACTTACTGTCAAGTGCAGAATTATTTGTACCCTTGATTTAAAAAAAAAAAAAAACATAGCAGCGCACAATAAACAAAGTGCATAATCCAAATGTTCAGTTTAATGAGGAAAGTATATTCCTCTATTTTATGTTATTTCGTTTTATTATTGCTTGAGGAACTGGTCATGACTGAATGACTCAGCTTAGTTCAGTTAGACTTTGATGGACGCAGTCAAGTAATAAAATACTGCTCATTTAAACTTTAATATTATTTATAATAATTTTCATGGATTTCATTAACATGCACATCTGTGCTTCTCAGAGAAAATATTACTATAATAAATACAATGAAACATGAGAATGCATGAATTTAAATAAAACTATACAGTTGTACCATATGTTTGAACTTATGGATTGTTGGCAGTGCCTTTTATTCTTCATTTTTATCAAGAGTTTTTATGATTTTTTACCCAACTGTAAGTTCTTTATGGGCAGGCTTTAATTTAGGGTATCAGGACCTACAGTACTTTAATCTGGGTACTTAGATGAATTTGAACATTAACAATGAGAAATGGCTCACCATACTGTAAACTGGGGGTTCAGAGGAGGGCACTGCATTGATTTGGAAATCAACATACACCATACCCCTCTCATTGGGAATATACAGCCAAGTGCTTAGATATCCCAAAAATTGCCTCCATCCCATGTCTCTTTTCCTGCGGACATTTACAGCATGGAGGTGACAGTCATGCTCCTGTATTCATTGCTATTGAGCGATGAGTTGCCCTCTGAACTCCATTCTTTTCACAAAAAGAGAAATGATGGAGATATTAAATTTTCCCTTGATGTGCATGAGTGACTCAAATAAGTTGTTAGACTCTTGGCACAGTTCAATCACTTATAGGAACTGTCATTGCAAATCCATTTTGAGCCATTTTTGATATACTGGACCACAGTTAGTTGTGGTTTCACACAAAATGATGACGAGTGACCAGATAACTTATCTGCTTCACATACAAGGCATCACATGACCAATCCACTTCACCCAAGGTGGGAGTATTCAGCTATCAGTTGGCTGTGGAGAAGGTGAACATGACCCCGTTAATGTCCATCCATGGTTGCCCTAAAATTGGATTTTGCTCTCCTTGGTAAACATTTAAGCAGTAAATAAAGTGAATACCAAACAGGCAAATCTTCAGGTGGTGGAGTGATTAGTAGAATGTTTCTCATGGGGATCATTTTGTCAGGCTCAAAATCTGTATAGTTAGGGTTGGGTTTGATTACTTTTTTCAATTCCAATTACAGTAACTGTAATCAATTACTTTTATAATTGTAATTTAATTTTAATAGAATTTTTTATCGAAAAGTAATTGTAATTGTAATTGAACATTCTGTCCAGAAAGTAATTGTAATTGTAATTGTAATTACAATTACAATCAATTGTAATTGAAAAAGTAATTGAACCCAACCCTGTGTATAGTTACATTTTATGTGTATTTTGTATTTGTATTTATTACTTTCCATATCCCTTGTTTATTTGAGCAATTCTGAGTATTATTCCTGCATTCCAGTTTATCTGTCATTGGCCATGTGTTTTCTGTTTTCCTTCCTGCACCACCCCTAATTCATTTTTTTTATTGTATGGTAGTTCCTCACCTTCCTGCAAGTTCCTTAGCTCCACACACCAGCATTGTATTTAATTATTCTCTCCTGAGAATACATACAACTCAGAGAACAGCTTGGTCCCGTAGGACCTCAAGGTTCAGACAGAATGGATACATAATAAACACATCTCATGGCACTTCTACTAACGCACTAGCTAGATTACAAAGGTTAGCAATCACACATGACCTAGGTCACTCAAGGATAAGCAATTAATAACTAAATAAGCAATTTATAACTATATTTATTCCACACTTTCAGCATTCATGGTGCTTTTTAAAACATGCAAGTGTCCCACACCATATGCACTAATGCATCCCCATACCATCAGAGATGCTGGCTTTTGAACTGAACACTAATAACAGGAGGGGTGGTCTTTCTCTTCTTTAGCACGAAGGGAACGACACCCATGATTTCCAACAAGAATGTTAAATTTGGACTCGTCTGACCACAGGACACTTTGCCACTTTGCTACAGTCCATTTTAAATGAGCCTTGGCCAACAGAACACGGTGGTGCTTCTGGATCATGCTCAACAATGGCTTCCTTTTTTTTTTTTTTTTGCATGATAGAGTTTTAGGTGGCATCTGTGGATGGCATGGCGAACTGTGTTTACAGACAGTGGTTTCTTGAAGTATCCCTGGGCCCATTTAGTAATGTCAATGACAGAATCATGCCGGTGAGTGATGCAGTGGCGTCTGAGGGCCCGAAGATCACGGACATCCAGTAAAGGTCTTCGGCCTTGTCCCTTAAGCACAGAGATTTTTCCAGTTTCTCTTAATCTATTGATGATGTTATGCACTGTCAATGATGAGACCTTCAAAGCCTTTGCAATTTGACGTTGAGGAACATTGTTTTTACAGTATTCCACAATTCTTTTTTACGCAAGCCTTCACAGGTTGGAGAGCCTCTGGCCATCTTTACTTCTGAAAGACTCAGCCTCTCTAAGACATCCCTTTTATAGCCAATCATGTTACACACCTGATGCCAGTTAACTTAATTACTTGCTAAATGTTCTTTCAGCTGATTCTCTTGCATATGAATTTCTTTTTCACCCCTTTTTTGCCTGTTTCCCAACTTTTCTGAGACCTGTTGCCGCCAGAAAATTTGAAATAACCTCATTTTGTGGATAAAAATGTAAAATGTCTCAGTTTCAACATTTGAAATGTTATCTATGTTCTATTGTAAATAACATATTGGCTCATGTGATCTGAAAGTCATTGCATTTTGATTTTATTCACAATTTACACTTTGTCCCAACTATTTCGGAATTGGGGTTGTACTTTTTTTTCTGTCAGTAATCCAAGTCAAGTGTAATTACTTCACATTACGAGGGTACCTTTTGTTAGCAAGAGCTAAAAGTTTGTTTTTTTTTTTTTCAGCTGTGAGAACTGCTTGAAAACTTTCTCAAGCAGTGCATAGTTGTAACAGTTAATGTTTGCTAACTAACTGTGCAGTGCAATTACAAGAGCAGAGAATGCATGAGAAATCGAAGGCTCAGAGGAATATTGATCTGATTTTCACATTCTTCAGTCCTGATGTCTTTGTAAGTCCAATGCAAAATTGATTGTTGGGCAGAGTTGTGGCATATTGCTCGGTTGTCAGCTCTAATCAATCGCTGAATGAATAGCTACTAACGGTAATTACATAGAACCTTGATCAGTGTTGCTGGATTTAGCACAGCACACAATGTATTTTTTTTGTGTTGGGGATGACGGACAATGTATATACATGTGAATTTGTGTGCATAGATGTATACTGAAGTGTCTTTGTACATGTATTTTTGATGCTCATGGTAGGTTCCGTTAAGGCATTTGTACGAGTGTTATTCCTGAGGGTGAGTTATTTTTGTATTTTTTTAGGTGAGTGTGTTTGTGTTGGCAGACACATTACAAGGCTTGAAGCACCTTATCAGCCCATTGCTCCCCTGTCTCATTGGTCTGACGTGCACATCCCAGTTTTTTACATTAATGACCTTTGTTGTCAGGAGAAACAGTCTGAGAGTAGGAGTGCACAAATCATGTTGACACATTTTGCCACCTCCTTTCCATGTGCAGAGCTTCCAATGGCCTGCACTTGACATGCTCAGATTTAATTGGTGAAACAAAGCACATTGCCATGAAAATGCATTGGCCAAAGATGGACTTGCTGCTATGGTTTGCATAAGCATCATATGCCAGGTGCACAACATAAATTTAAAATTCAATATCAGGGTTACACATCTCACTACTTTTTCACACTCAGTAGTCAATGTGCCAGCTTCCATCTTTGCATTCTGCAAACTTTGTACAAGTGTATAGTTCTGAAGGATGTCTCCAATATTTTGCTCAAGGATTTTAAAATGACAAAAATAAACTAGAATGTAAAGTTTGAGAAAAAACTTTGTTTGCTTGATAAAGCCTATGTTATGATCTAGATAAGGAACCAGATGCAGGGTCAGCGTATAATCCAATGAAGGAGTTTATTGATAGGAATACGGTAATGACAAGAAGGCATGGAGCCCAGAGTAGAATAAGCACACTTTAGTTCTGATGGTATACTGGCTTGGGTAAGGGGGCGTGTCCACACCTAGCCAGTGGTGCCCAGGGACAGAAGCCAGGTGGCGATCACCCTTGCTAGCAGAACTGTCAGATGGCTGGTCCGAAGGGTTCAGCAGGGACGCAGTCCCAATCCTGGAGACCGCTGAAGGCTGGGAAGGTGTTCCTAATGAACTGGGCAGCAGAACAAACTGGAGAGGCAGGTTGACGGGAGCACAGTCCCAAGATCAAAACTGTACCCTGCTGGTTGTTCACAAACAAACAGACAAACAAACGGCACCGATCGCATAACCTCCTGCCAACTTCGTTGGGCGGAGGTAATAATAATAATAATAATAATAATCCATCCATCCATCCATTATTTATACCACTTCTTCTTCGCTAGGGTCATAGAGGAGCTTAAGCCTATCCCAGCTGACTATGGGCAAAAGGCAAGGGCAGCTCACCCATCCATTGCAGAGTGCACACACCATTCACTCACCCACTCATACCTATAAAATGTGGAGTCTCTGATTAGTCTGTCATGCATGTCTTTGTACTATGGGAGGACATGTAGAGAGAACCCAGGAAAACGCTGTGAGAACGTGTGGACTCTACACAAAAAGACCCCAGGCCAGATTCAAACCCAAAACTTTCTTGTGGTAAGGTGGCAGTGCTACCCACCGCACCACTGTGCCACCAATAAATAAAATAATAATAGGCCTCAAAATGATAATAATAATAACAACAACAACAAGAAAAAGATCTGTAAGTTGGCTTTATTAAGGCAACTTAACCCTTTGACCCCTGTATTTTATAAAGGGGCTGTGACACCCACCGATGCCAAAACATTGCTTATTGCCATCGGGAAACTACTTGATTGTAAACAAGGTCACATGAGAACGAAAGTCAAGTGATCAAAGTCACATGTTTAGAGGCCGGTTTCCCTGCATTTCGGGTTTTTGCACGTTTTCTATGTGGCTGCTAAACCAGCCTATAGGTGTTTGCAGCTGATGTCACATCACAGAAGGAACTGCAGATGGGGGGCTGGAAGTGATTTCTCTATAGAGTAGCGCTATCAAAATGCCAATGTTTTGGGCTGTTTATGGCTGTGCCAACCAATCAAATTCGGAAAAGAACAAGTGCTACTTTTGAGTCCTGAAAGTAGTGACACATAAAGGCGAGAAATTTTAAATTTTAAATTTAAAATCTCACAGAGACGGTGGCAGGCAAGGATTAAAAACCTCCATTTAAAGTCTGGAGGAGCACAGTCAGACAACACTCGCGTATACAGTGACCAGTTCATGAAAGGTAAGGCTACAATCATTTAGCTACTAACTTTACCTGGCTAAAATCAAAAGAAATACAGACCAACAATTCCCAACCGGCGTTCTTCACGTTCTGCCCCCCATCTGGCTTTCGCGCATCGTCAGGATCACGTGGTTGCAAACAAGCTATAGGGTTCAAAGGGTTAATAAGATACAGTGAATAGGCACCTTTTCATTCCAATAACTCTAACCTGTACAGTTTCCCCTTGTATAATAGCAGCCAGCTGAATTGCACTCCAAAACAGAGACTGCCAGGATTAAATCATTATCTAAATTGTATAAATCATTAATACATTAACTGAACACTTGTAAAATACATGGGCATTTCTTATAATTAACTACTTTCTCTAAGAATCAAGCCTCTCAGATGACATACACTATCTGTACGAATATAAGCAACAACAAACATCTGTCACTTCAAAGAAGGATTTTTTAAAAATCCATCCATCCAGCCATAATCGAAACCACTTCTTTCTCTCTAGGATTGCGGGGGAGTTGGAGCCTATCCTTGCTGAATGTGGGTGAAAGGCGGGGACACACCGTGGATAGCTCGCCAATCCATGCCATCATAATCTAACGAGGCATGGGAAATGTGTTTTTGATTAAATTAAAATGAAGAGTGGGAGTGTCTTTTTGTAGCAGTATTGTTTTTCGTTAATGACTGTGAATTAAATCTTTCATCCTTTAAAGCAGTGTTGCTTCTATTAAGCCAAATGGACTGAGCTAAATTTAGAAACTATGTTAAAGAAAAACATCTTTGAATTTTTTTTAGAGAGAGAGAGAGAGAGAATGTGATCATCGATGGCAAAAGACAGAATGTGATCAGCGACGGCAAAGGACAGAAAAAAATATGAATAAAACTGTCCTCACGGCAGGTAAAAAAAACACATTTTTAGCTATTCCTAAAAAGATGAGGAGTTCAAACAGTTTGCTGTGGCTATGCTTGGTTTCTGTTTCCTGGGCAACCATGAGATGCTAGTGTGAGTAAGCGCAGAACAGAAGTGAAAAGATTGCGCAGTCTCTGGGCAGCCTACTGACTCCCTTGGACATGTAGGGGTGTCAAATCTGGTCTAAATTAGCTCAGGGACAGTCTGAGTTTATTCCAGAAAGATTATTCAGTTTGAATTAATACAATTTTCAGGGGATAGATCAAATACTTTCCCACAAAAATGTTTCCAAGTCCTCAAATTACGGTAATAAGTTAAATACAGGCTGAATAAATTGAGTACAAACGGCTTATATTAAGCAGTTTAAACTGTGCACATTTCATAATACACTGAAAAATCACACACTGCGTTGAGTATTGTACAGTGCTTCCATGTGATTGGTTTCAAGTTAATCCTTACTGACATCTACACAGCTTATCCCAACAATCCTGGTCTTGTGCTGCCCTCTCATATGCCCTGCTCTTCTTTATTGCTGTTTTTGATATTATTGCATCATAATTCTCAGCAAAAGTGGTCAAGTACAACAGTTGCCCTCAAGTTTTAGTTAAGTAAAGTAAGGTCTCTCATCTTGTACATTAGACAGAATGGATGATGACCCGTGACATCTGCTTTAATGACAAAGCAGACCTTTTGAACCAATTGCGGGCAGATGGTACCATTCAGTGGGCAGTGACAGCTGAGGAACATCCTACGTCTAGACGCTAATGTTCCCCTGATGCTTGTAATAGTGCTGGGGACTGACCCTCATAGCCAAAAAAATTACATACTAGAGTAGACGACTTAACAAAAATGGAAATGACACTGAACAAACATATCTCAATTTAGGTACAAAGTTACAGGTCATAGGAAATCAGTTATGCTTGAACAGGGTTTGAGTCCAATATTCTACTCCCACAGTATCCAAAAACATAATTTGCTGGCACTGTTCCTTGCTGTTGAAGACATCACTCTCTGTGGCTATCACTGAGTAAACAAACTAATTTTTTCTTGACAAAGAAGTTCTCTGCGATGGTCATGATATTCCTGCTGTTAGCCAACGGTTTCTATTTTCATCCTGATTTTCTCTTTTGCTCTATATTGTGTAGTATAATGTTGGACCGTCAACATAATCAATATTAATGGACAACTTCCAATGTGAGGAGGGTGGATTCGAGGCAAGTCTGGTATAGATTATGAGGCTTGTTTACAGCCATGCATCTTTACATTGCAAAGCTAGTCATTTTCAATGGCCAATAAATCATTGATCAAGTTTACGTGCAGAAATAAGGCAGCTCATGAGACAGCTGTGGAGTCATCATATACAGAATTTTTATAGTATGGCTTGATAGAAGTTGTGAAGAGGTACTGCTAATTCTGCTCTCATATGTCCGCATTGCTTTTGATTACGCTGCCATAATGTAAAGCAGGGCTGTCCAACCTTGTTCCTGAAAATCCACCATCCTGTTTGTTTTCATCTCAACCTTGATTTGGCACATTTCACTTCAGCAATTAGCAGCTCTATGCTGACCTTTGGCTGACAAATTGCCAGTGATTTGTAAGGGTTGTAATGAAACCCTACAGGCAGCGCCGTATTAATGCAGGGGCTTACCCGGGCTGCAGCCCCGGGGCCTGACGCGTGAAAGGATCACAGAATCATCGGAATAAGGTGAAATAATGCTTATACAGTGCTCTGATTGTTGTGTGTGTTGGGCCTGCCCTGGTGGCGAAATTTTTTTCTGCAGGTCGGCTGGTACCATTACGTAAATCAGCCAATCACAGCTCGGCTGTACTCGTGCATCAGTGAGAATGGCAACGCATTCGACCTTGTCACTGTCAGCTGAGTTGTGCAAATTTGTAAATGCTCGGGTGACAATAACGATGCAAGTGCCCCACAATGCGGTAAATTACAAATAAACTAGCTGGTCTGCTGCAGAAGTCCAACAGTCAATCTATTAGGCCTTGGCTTCGGTGAGTAATACTGCAGATCGGAGAGCAAATTTTGTCACTGGAGCGTTACCAGTTAGTTTCTGCACCAGTATTTTGAACATCTGCTGCATTCGACAAAATACCGTTCAACTGACCGCCAGCTAATTATCGGAACCTCAAAGAAATTTGACTACAAATCTATAAGAACCGCAGCTTTTCTCATCTTATTTTGGTTGTGTAAACTGCGCAAAACAATTGTTGTTTGTATGAATTATAATTTCTGAAATCAGAAATATATTAGATATTTTTACATGGCCCTTCCTCGGCGAGTTGCGTAGCGATGGAATGAATTTACCGTCAGATGGAGTAAACTGATGTGATACTAAATTTGATTCACTACAGTTTGACTGTAGCGCGACAGAACACTATTTTCCGAGTAGGGGAGACCAGGGTTACTTCCACCTCGGGGTTAGGTCCGTCGCCCCAGTTTTTTTCATTGCAAACGCACTGACAGGAAAACGAAAATGTACAAATTATGTGACATCCCAGCAACGTCGTTCTAGTAGTGTCATGTAGGTGTTTTCTGCCTAAATAACTGAATTTTGACCCAAATTGTAAACTTTAAGTTTCTGAAAGAAATGTGTCCAGCTTCTTTGAAGACAAAGATTTCCACGGTGCTTTTACTGTTTCATAAACGTATGTAACTAGAGTTATTAACGACAAATGTGATAAAGGCCTGCTGCGATCATGAGATGAGAGATGGGGCCTGATTTCCAAAATAGCTGCACGGGGCTACACTGGCCAAGCAGCATGGGGCTAGTTCGTCAGGGTGCCGTAGCCCCGGGTTTGCCAAAATTGCCCCGCTTGTACACAACTTAGCTGTCAGGAAGCCTCAACTAGCCTCTCTTGCCCACGCAACGGCCTTCTATGAACACTCAGTTCGTGATTTCTTCACTAAGTTGGGTAAGATGTATGACAAGCACAAATTTGAAACCACAGACATGTGGGTGAAATGAAACTGGTGTTACAACGGTACAACAGCCTGGGTACGTAACCTCGTGAACAAACTGTAATAATTTAATGTATGTAATGTAATGTAATTTTACCCCACTGTGGGTGAAACCACTTGTGGACCAAGTGTTCTCTTAACCCTTGTAAATCTACCTTCAAGGAATGGAAACATTCTCCAGAGTCTGATGCGATCGGGTTTATTGCAAGTCACTCAAAGTGAAATACAAAACCCCGGTTGGTCTGTGCAAACCACATTCATTCTTCTTCAATCACCTGACACAGACCGAACACTGACTGTCCGAACCCTCATATTTATTACCCTTTTGGCACGTTCCTCTAGGTGGGATTAAACGTGACTCTTCCCACGTTATCCAACATTATTACTTTCTGATTGGTTCATTGTCATATTGCAACACTCTACCCTTAGTTACAAGCTTGCCATTACATCATGGTGTAAATTCATTTTTGGCCACCAGGGATGCTCAAAGACCGTATTTTATCCTCCTAGACCTAGAGTTTACTTGAAGGTCAGTGTGAATGCCTAAGTTGGCTGTATTCCTGGATATTTCCAGAATAAACTGAAGTGAGCCGGCTCATATGATGAAGCTGCTTATTGGTTGACTACCAATATGGTCATTCCGGAAGATTAGCTCATCTAGCCAGCCTTGGTCGGCCTGCTAGGGCCCCTGTTATCTTGGTTTTTTGGCAGATTTATGAGTTTTTGTTTCTTCACACCTCCACATTCTTACAGCAGTTTTAAGGGGCCACAAGAACCTGGCTGAGTTCTCTCTGTTGAACTGTGATTATAGTAATACACTGAATTTAGAACATTTTGGGATATTTTTCCCACCACACCACCAATCTGACTAAGTAACCCCGGGTATGGGGTCACTTCGGCATGTTTGTGATATATCGAAAATTGAATATTGTGACATAAATATATGTTATATTGAGATTGTATCAATACAAGTTTTGTAGGCGACATTCTGCACTACACATATACCGTGAAGGTATTTCTCTAAGTTTTAGCAACAAAGAGTTATGGAGCCCAAAGAGTTATGGAGCCAAATACAAAATCATGACAAGGTAACCCCGGTCTCCCCTATATATGAAAGACTGCTCACAGTTTTGTGGTTTCACTGCACAGAAGTTTCTCATTTAGTTCTGAACAGAGTTATAAGATGGGCAGTTGAAGCCCCAAGAACGTTCTGGTGCGTCGTCATATTTCTGCAAAAAGATTGGAAGCTGTAAACCTTCAGAGAGCATCTTGAGAGCTTGTACCGTGAAATTGATACTTGTGAATGCGGTTGAATATTATGAATGCCCACTTCACGATCATGTTTATCAATTAAAGTGGGCAATAAATACTTAACAACGCTTACTCTATGTTTGTTTCCTCATCTTTTCATAATCATGAGAGCAAAACAAATTTAGCCAACTCTAAGCATTCAATTTCATGTGCTGATTATGCTGTCTCAGTAAAGTCCTGCAATATTCACATCAATGTAGGACTTTGGATTAATTTTTCAAATTATTTATTTGGCAAGGGGGGAATATTCATGCCCGGTAACGTAACAAGGGAATTTGGTGCTTCGGCAACTCTCAGAAGGAAGAAGACAGTAAGTTTTTTTTAAATATTTATTTAGAAAATAAGTGTGAGAGTGTAATGGCTTTGCAGGGATAAGTTGAGAATCCGACTTGCCAACCGAAGCGATTACAACATTAATTTTGTGACCTGCCTGGTTTGAATTGGTGTATTGCTGCTTTGATGTAATTTTACAAAGTGAATCAGTGAATTATTTTGTTACTATTATTTCATGAGTAATATGGTTGTTTGCAAATTTTATTCGGCATTAGTGAATAAAAATATATACTGAATGATCAGAGTGAAAACACGTGTTATAGAGGATAATTTGAGCTGATATAAATACAGGTGTGCCTTGAGATTTTGGCTTGCCCTTTGTGTGTCTTGGGCACAAAAAGTTTGAGAACCACCGCGCTAAACAGTAGGAGCCTATTGGCAGTGCGGGCATCTCTATCGCTGATCGGCAACGAGGACATGTCGCTGTTAGCGGAAAAACTGGCGTGGTGAAAAGCTGATGAAAGCTGTTGTCCAAGCGTGCTTAATACTGGGATACTGTGTGTTGTTAAGGCCGAATTTGGCATGTCAACCGGCCTGTCAAAATTTATCTTCTTGCAGTGGTGATTCAGAAATTTCCAAAGTGGCATTTTTTGCGTTTTGCAATACTTGTAAGTATATAGAATGATGCAGGCAAGTTGTATGTGTTGTGTATGAGTTTTCTTCTTGGAAATTCATACTCCCTTTTATTGTGACCGTTCAGAATTATTCAACAGGGCGCTTATTCTCAGCTGTTGTAGAGTGTGTGTTTGCTTGCGTGAATGAGCGCACAAATGTGTGAGTTATGTGCAAGAGAGATGTATGTCCTATACTTTTTGGCAACATAATTTCTGTAGTATTTTATTGAAAATATGTAAGCCTCTCTATGGTATATAAAAAGTATAGAAAATAAAAAATTGTGATGGTACTTGGCGTAGTGACGACGGGGGGAGAGGAGGCCTTGAGAAAGTGATAGCCCCGGGGCCCATGGTTCTTTAATGCGGCTCTGCCTACAGGACAGTATATCTTCTGAAACAGGGCTGAGCAGCCCTGATGTAAAGGATCCACACCAGCCGCACAGCAATTAAAAGAATCACACCAACTTATCTGATGATGCTACTGGTGGCAGTATTGAACCACTTGTGCAGAACTTAATTTGTGTGGCTGGTTGCCTAGTCTGAAGTATGAAACCGAAAACGGATGGCCCATTAGTTGTGGGGTTGTTTTTTGTGCAGACAGAGCAGTCAGTGACAGTAGGGACTAGGGAGGGGAGCACAAGGTGAAGCTCGGGAAAGCTCAGCACCACAGCCTATTCGGCTGAACCACACAACATCAAACATCTTCCAGTGGAGGAGTCCTCCTTATGTCCTTCCTCCCCTCCCCTTATCTCTGATACAGTCACTGCTTGCCTCTCCATATTTCATGGAATCATTACACAGCTGAATAGCTGAAAAGAATTTGAATGCAGAGCAACTGTGCCAATGACCTGGTTGCGCAGTCGGTAGACTATCCCATTGATTATTTTCTGCTGTAAGGGAGGAGAAGCTATTCCTGAGAAAAGTTTTGATTCACCTTGACAGAAAATGTACTGTCTAGGTTGTATTTAATATACTGCAGGTGCTTAATGGTTCTGGGAACAGGAGATACTCGAGTGTAAGAGTACAGCAGTGGAAATATGATACTTTTTTGAATCAGCTGAGCCTGCTTTGGTTTGTGTGAATATCTGAATATGTGTGTGCACTGCATGTGTGTGAGTGAGCGTGTGTGCACACGCGCGTTTCTGTGTGTGTGTGTGTGTGTGTGTGTGTGTGTGTGTGTTTGGCTGTGTATGTGTGTGTTTGTGTGTGTGGGATGGACAGTGAGTCATGCTCTGCGTTAGAAAAAAGACTGCGATCAGGTTGCTAAGCATCAAAGACCCCCTTTTGTTTGGACAAACAATTAAACTCAGTGGAGCACCTTCCAGTGCGTCCTCTGGGAACTACAAGAGTGGAGCAGTGTGTGTGTGTGAGAGAGAGAGAGCGAGAGAGAGAGAGAGAGAGAGGGAGGGAGGGGGGAGAGAGAGAGAGAGAGAGAGAGGGTGTGAGCCTGAGAGCAAGAGAAGGAGTGGGTGTGGAATAACACAGCCTTGTTGCAGGGCTGTTATTGTAGGAAGCTGCATGAAAAATCCAGGGATCATTTGTCTGGGAAAGTAGCAACAGACCCAGTGGGAGGCCTGTGTGCTGGGGGACAGACGCTACACACAGAGAGCGGGAGCTTAATCCGAGGTGGATGACAAGTTCATCAAATCTCTGTCCCTTTCTCGTGTGCCGAGGAGACAACACACACCTCTCTCAACTCACCCGCTCAACTGTGGCTGGAGTTTTCTCTTGTGGATATGCACGCAAAACCCTTATAAAAGGATATTATCATTTGGAATGAGAACGGTAAAATGGAAGGACTTCTCTCTCCGATGAGAACACGGGTAAGTTGGTTACCTTGCGACAAAAAGCAGAGACAAATGCGCCTTGCGGGTGAGGCGCGGGTGAGGCAGAGATGAAAACTGACAAGGGAGAACAGGGGATGATTTGCCAGCTGTCCTCGTGTTCATCAGCTATTTGTTCAGTTATTCCACTTGGTACAACACTGAAAGACTCAGAGAATTGCTGGTAGACCCTATAAAAAAATTAGATGAAAAAAATAATAATCACTTACGGTTCTGACAGTGTAGTTGCTTGAAGTTGTTTTGAGGGCACCTGCTATTCCTATGTACCTTGCACTAGGAGGACTGGCAGAATTTTGGTTGTGGTTTTCATCCAATGTTTAATTTTTGGAGTTTTGAGAAGGAAAGGGAATGTTGTCATGATGAAAGTTATTCTGCTGTAATTGGATTCGTGAAGAACGAGGTCAGGGAATGCTGGGAGGTGGTGCCTCACTTGTATGACAGAGCTGGCGCGAGGCATTGGCGTGTACTGTAAACATTTTCCAACAGTAACATGATGCTGAACATGGAGAACCTTGGAGAAATTAGGCACTTTCTCTGACACGGGAGGAAATGAGATTGAATGTTCCCCTCATGCCTCAGATGTATCTATGTTGAAACATTATAAAAAATGTGTCTATGAAATATGTGGGGCCAATTTGTATATTACCTGTAATTTTTTATTTCATGGATATACATATTGGCAAACATTTCACAACAGAATTTTAACTAATTATATAAAAACAGACCATGCATTTCCGCAACTCCATTTCCAAAACAGTTGTGACAGAGTGTAAAATGTAAATAAAATAGAATGCAACGATTTACAAGTCACTTAAATGCTATGTTTAATTGTAAATAGAACAGAGACAACTATTCAGATGTTGAAACTGAGAAATTTTATAGTTTTCTGAAAAAAAAAATGCTCATTTTGAATTTGATGCCAGCAACGTTTTAAAAAACGAGGGAATGTTTACCACTGCATTGCATTATCTCTCCTTTTAACACCACTTTGGAAGCCTTTGGGAAGTGAGGGGACCAACTGCTGTAGTTTTGAAAGCAAAATGTATGTCATTGTTGCTTGATATAGGATTTCAGTTGCTCAAAACTTTGTGGCCTCCTTTCTCATATTTTTCATTTTATAATGAGACAAATATTTTCAGTGGGCGACAGGTCTGGACTGCAGGCAGGCCAGTTTAGCACCCAGACTTGACCAAGTCATGTTGTTTTGTGCATGCAGAATGTGGTGCTTCGCATTGTCTTGTTGAAACAAGGAAGGCTTTCCCTGAAAATGTCATCTGGATGGCAGTACATGATGCTTCGAAACCTGAATATATTGTGCAGCATTAATGGTGTCTTCACAGGCGTGCAAGTGCACTTATGTATTCCCATGCGATCATGGATGCTGGCTTTTGAACTGTGCGCTGTTAACAAACTGGATGGTCCCTCTCCTCTTTAGGCTGGAGGACGCTGCTTCCATGATTTCCAGAAATAATTTAACATTTTATTGGTCAGGCTGCAGGATAGTTTTCCACTTCACCTCTGTCTATCTTAAATGAGCTCCGGCCCAGAAAAGGCCACAGTGTCTCTAGATCTTGTTTATACACGGTTTTGTCTTAGCTGGTAGAGTTTTAACTTGCATTTGTGGGTGCAGGGACGAACTATGTTCACTCAACAATGGTTTTCAGAAGTGTACCTGGGCCCATGCAGTGATTTCCACTACTGAATCCTGTCTGCTTTTGCTGCGAAGCTGCCTGAAGACCAGAAAATCATTGGTTTTCAGGCTTGTCCCTTGCATACAAAAATTTCTTCGGATTCTCTTAATCATTTAAAGGAGCAATATGTGAGAAATGTACGTTGATTAATCATGAAATGGCCCTGATATATCACCAGACATTAAGGAATGATGTTAATTTCAATTACTTATATCACTGACAACAGTAGTCCAGCCAGAATATTCTCATTACAAAAGCGAAGTTGCAGCCCACAACTAATGTTGATGTTTTCATTTTGTGTTTTGGCCTGTTGCACCGCCCTCCACCTATCTCCCAATCACGAAGTCAGTAGCATTTCGGCATCCAGGTTGCCAGTTACCACTGAGCTGCAGCTACCAGCGTTTCGGGGCACAAATGTCTGATGTTACTAAACCTAAAAGGCCTCGTTATGATTCCGAAATACGTTGTGACAAAGTCAGAAACAAAACAAGGATCTGTATAGGACATGCCTTTGAAAGATGGAGATGGCTGAAAGCGGAGAATAATTTGAAGACCGACGCCAAAGTTGCTAATTTTCTCCTGGACTGGTAAGATTCAGCTGAGTTTGGCTAATTTAATTCTATTTAATGTAGGCATGGACATTACAAGTATTCTCTACAGTCGAATAACGTTATGTGTGTTCGTTCATGGTACGTTAGTGAGTTTGCAGGTGGGTCATCGAATTGACCAGGTAACAAATTGTTTGAGAAACAAAAACCGCGACTCGTCATTGCTGACATTAACAATGCATTATTAGAGTCCGTTTCTCTGGCATTATGCTGAGACACTGTGGAGACCGTTCCAACATTAGCACAGCTATTATGGCAGTATGAAATGTAATTGAGACAGTACATCGGTCAAATGAGTCCTCATTCATTCTTTACGCATATCATAGTATGGACTTTAGTGGGGTGTCCACACAGAAGAGTGATGAGCAAGTTGACTAATATGACCATTGCTAAAGTTAGTTAGTCATTAGTCTCGATCTTTTCTGAACTGAACTGAACACAACCCTGTGAGAGCAAATCATTTGTGATATTGAAATGTAGCCATGGTAGCTCCTTGTAGTAGACGTTCTTGCTGGATCCGGCAGCCTTGCTGGCAACCTCTCGTCTGGGCGAGAGGGAGAGGGGATACTGCGCTCTGCAGTATTTTGAATGTGATTGTAGTACCAGTTTTGGTCACAAACTTACATACAGCTCCTTTAATGATATGATGTACCATAGATGATGAAATCCCCAAATCATTTGCAATACGTTATTCTTAAATTCTTTAACTATTTTCCCGTGCAGTCTTTCACAATGCGGAGATGCTGCCATCTTTACAACTGAAAGACTTTACTTCTTTGTGATGCTCTTGTTATACCCAATCATGTAATTGACCTGTTGCCAACTGACCTAGTTAGCAGTTAGTGGTTCAATCAGGTCTATTTTTTCAGCATTATACAACTTTTCCGGTCCTTTGCTGCTCTCGCCCGTTTTTTGAAGCGTGTTGCTGGCATCAAATTCAAAATGAGCAGATTTTTTTTTTTTATATTAAAATTCTCATTTTCATTTCATATAGATAAAGAAAGAACGAACTATTTTTCATATGGATGACTTCAGTACTGCCTTAGAGCTTTAATGTTTTTGGAAATATGTATGCGTAAGTGTGAAAGCCAGGCAGCCACAGCGATCAGAAAATGAGATTTTAATGTCACTATTAGAGTGCGAAAAGACCGGAGAGTTTGCGCATGATTAACGGCTCTGTGTGGACTGTGCTGTACGTGCCGACACCCGCTGTTGTCCACGGCGTCCACGTCGCAAGCGTCTCTGGAGAAAGGCTGCAATAATTGAACTCAATATGCTACAGCACTTTGTGGAATACCTCAAGTATCCGAGCCTCATCTCACTGACAGAACAGTCTATTTGGAAGTGCATCATGCTCATCTCAAGCCATCATAATGCCTGTGAAGCGATAATAAATATTTCTGCCATAAGCTACCGAGAATTTACTGGGAATTTATATTTCTGTATGGAAACAGTAATTTCCACTCTTGTATTTTTCTGCAGATAACAATACTTTTTATGAAGCCGCTTCCTTTAAGGCGCATACATGTATTCTACTCTCTTGAATTTAAAACTTTAGCTGGCATTCACATTTGAATACAACATCTCCCTCTTAATTTGTATATAATTTCCATCATCTTCATGGGAATGTATAAATGTAAAACTAAATTTTTCAATGTAACCAATTGGTACATGCTTTTCAGAAAATGGTGTTGTAAGGTGTTTGCCGACAATCTCCCACCACTGCAGACTAACTACATCTATACCTCTTGGATGTTTCCTAATTAAGCAGGGTTTGGTTTGTAACAACTGAAAGCTCACAGCATTTGTAGTGAGGCTGAATTATAAATCCTGTTAGCCATTGGAGAACATTGACAGGTGTGAGGAGGACCTTGTCCCATTTGATCTGAATGGCTCATCTAACCGCTCTGGACCTGTCGGCTGCGAACAGAGTTACCATAAACGACACGTTAGCAGCCAGAGCTGTGGGTCACTGCTGGATTAATAGTACGCTGTAATATCTGCTCAACACCTGAAACCCTCAGAGGGCTGAAATAATGGCTTGAGCCAGCATTCATGGTTACTTCTAATGCTGATGGTGCAGCCACTCATGTGATCATATGAGGTGGGGAGGGATGTCCATTAGAAAAAGTATACTTAAAATTCATTTGAAAAGTAGGCTTACTAGTAGTATACTTGAACATATACTACTTCTGCACCTCTTGGGATTAAATTGGCCCACTTTGAGTTTATAAAAATATATTTTTAAGTGTACTTTAAGTGAAAGAGTGGTAAACTTTGAGTGTATAACTAGTTTACGTAATTCAATTTTTTTAGTTTTAATAAGCTTTAATTTTGGGACGCAGCAAGCCTCTTTGTCCTAGACTGATATTATCAATATAGATTGGTGCATCTCCTCCTTTCAATGCAGGGACAATGGTAAGTAGAAAGCATTGTGAAAAGGAATGGGTAAATTGTCTGTAATTTTCCCTCTGGGTTTTCTATGTTGATTAACATTGGTCAGGGTGTTTGAATTGGGTGCATTTGAAAAAATATCTATTTTCAGGTTGTGATTTTTCATTATCTTTGATTTGAAAAATAACATAGTGATAACATTTCAAATAAGTATATCCCAGTCTACACCTGTTCACTTAGCAGGGTCACTGTTAGCTTGTTCACAATATTTTTCCATAGCTGAACAAAAAATGAGTGACACCATGTTGCTTGGCAAATCTGGGTCATCGCATTATGAAGTCAATTGCATTCTATGAATGCTTAATACAATGAATGGTTGGATTTTTTTTTTTTTTAAATATGGACGTGTATCTTCAGCTAATACGACCCAGTTTAATTACATTTGCACTAAAATGAAAAAAAATTATGAGCTTCTCTTCCTTTCATTTCTCTTTATACTGCCATTCCCATTAACACAAGTAGCAAAAAGAAAATAGACATTAAGATTATTAATGCATGAAATGATTATTGCATTTTTCTGTGTTCTGAAATAGGCTTAACAGGACAGGACCAAGAATTGTAATTTATTTTTGCTTTAGTCACTGTGTAATTACTCATTAAATACGAATGTAAAGGTAGAAAAATGAGTAATAGCTATATTGTTGTGCAAAAATAATGCAATATGCCAGTATGGGCGTGGCAATTTTCGTGTCACAGATCATTTTGACTCACCCAAACCACCTTTTAATGCAAACGCTGTCGCTCTATGGTAGTTCCATGGAACTAAATCGCAAACGAATATTGTTTCCCTCCCATTTTCATTATTGTTATGTAGCCTATAGAATAGATAATGCCTACAAAATGGTTTCGGGGTCTCGCGGGAAGGGAAAGGTAAAGGGGCATTTTAGTGCATGTGAATATTTTCTTTGTGAGGGGGAAATACAATTAATTAACTTCAGTTTCACCCTTGTTTTAGTCGCATGAGTGCCATTTTGTTTACGGGTCAAATTGCCCAAATATTCTAATACAAAACACATTACCTGGTGAATTCACCTCTGTCTTTCCAAACATCTCCACCCATTACTACACAGAGGACCAAAGGAGGCAGCAGTAATGGAAGTTAACTGCCTGTTCTCCACCTGGCAGATTTGCCAGTTTGCTATGGCATTAATGCAGTGGTTTTCAAGGAATTGATTGCAGCTAATCAGATTGGTCTTAATAGAATCAACCTTTACCCCCACCCCCCATCCCCCACCCCCAAAGGTAATTAATTTGTCTTAATTCAACTCTTTGGACAACAGCACCATAACTGTGCTGTCGCCGTCTGTCATGGTATTATCAAAATGGAGTCAGACATGCACAGTTTTGATCTGCAGTAATGTTTGCACTTGTCTTTGCAGTTTAGGTCATTTAGGTAATCAAAATAGCGCCTTTAGAGACTTTTAAAGGATTGTGTATTTTGCTTACATTAACGAGTGTAAGCCTTGAATTGATACTTGCTCTTGGGGCAATGTCATGCATTGAGTTATTCTAGGATTATAATTGTTATTATTTATTTTATCATTATTTTTGTGATTCCCAAGCGGTATTTCAGTTATGAGGTGTGGTTTTCCAGGAGGAATCTGTTGGGTAGTGGAGAGAAGTTCCGCATGCTTGGCCACTTGTGAAATAAAAGAAATTAGACTGAACCGGATGTAACCCAACACTGTTTTCCTTGCCCAACAGACTGGACATATGTCACACAGAAAATAGGGTTACATGGAGTCATTGAGGATCAGAGTGAATAAAATTAATGGGACAGTGTGTGTACATTGTGAATATGAAACATGGGAGTGATCCACACGGCACACGGCTGAATTGGGGTTGGCCTATTTTTGTGTATGTAGCTCAGAGAACATCTTGAGGATCAGCTGTCATGTATGTAGGGCAGAAGAACACCTCTGTTATTTGAAGAAATCTGTTGCCATATTCTAAAACCTGTTAAAACCCCCAACAGAACATCAATGACTCAAAGTCCTGTTTCACTTCAGATGTTCAAATCTCATAAGGTATACTTGTCAGAGCTTCTAGTTGTGAACTCAATCTCACTATTGACTCTTTTTTTTTTTTTACCAGGAGCTTATCATTCAGTTGGTGGTACTGACTAATGTATGAGTTACTTTGTGTAAAGAGTTAAATAGGCTATGTGGTTTTAAAAATGTAGTTATCTGGCATCCAGGAAATTTCTTTTTTTTAGTAAAAAATAGGCTTATCCTTCTTAGTTGCTGGGACTGGGACATTCACAACGTAGCATGTTAAGCTACCATTCTAAAGGTGCATTCAGTAATTTTGGAGTCAAAAACATTTATCAATAATGATCACAGTCACATTTTCACGTTGTGGAAAAATGATGAATTGAAAATTCAAAACAATCTTAGAAACAAAGCTCTGAAAAAATATGCAAAAAATATAAAATATATAAAATATTATAATATATAAAACATACAAAAATGCAAAGTTTGGACTCTGAACATTTTTCCTTTAAGGTCTTCATATGAAAATGAGCTTCAGTATTTATTGACTCAAAGATGTCAACTTGTATAGCTTGAAGATTCAATTTGTTTGCCCCATGCATAATAAGAATCATTATAATTATTATTGCTATTGTTATTAATAATAATGTCTGCAGGACACGCGACTATGATGTTGGCATTTTGAATCGTGATCATAATACGGATGCAGTATCTCACTATAGAAGAAGAAAATCAGCATATCAGTATCCTCAGAGGAGAGTTTGCTTTGTGCGTCCTAGTCTTCACTTGAAATCAGTAAACACAAAGCCAATGTCTAATGACCAAATAGGAATTGTTTTGCTTTTTTTAACGACTTTAGATATGGCCTGCCTGGAGTTGAAGTCAGAACGCAGGCAAATCTTCAGTTCAGGGGTTTGATTGAGAGCCTTGGTCTTGCACGTCGGTTAGTTACCAAACAGGAAGATAACAGCACAGATAGGGATAAGCAACTTGTCTACCATACAGTCCAGGGATCAAAAGCCAAACAGTGGGAACGCCAGAAGAGAAGGAGAATCCAAAAGAGCAGTAAACCAAGCAGGAGGGATCTTATACAGTGAATCACAAAACACTGAGGATAGGGCTAAATCTTAAACAAAGGACTGAGACAAAACTGCAACCAAGGATCCAGAAGTACTCAAAAAGGCTTGTAGAACAAACTCACATCTTGTGAATGGGAGAGTGGGCTATATTAAAGTTAGGAAAGGTTGATAAGGAAAGGGAAACAGGTGAGTGTGAGGAAATAGGGTTGCAGGGAGGTGTGGCTACAAATGAAGGAGAGAGTATGCTGACGAGAAAACAGAAAGGGAAGGGCGAGTGCTGGAGTGAATAAAGAAAGACAGCATGTGCACAGTGACAGGTGAGCTGAAAGCCGAGGAACTTATGCAAAATATAAACAGATAAACCCAGTGGATACATGAAATATATATAAAAAAACATGGAAATTGCATTGAAACAATAAAGAAACCGATTCAGACCCTGACATAGCCTATGATTAGGCTATCTTTGATGCCAGTGTCTAACAAGCAGTTACGACATATTGCATCCCAAAACAAGTTCTAACATCATTATTTTTCATCTAGAATGTATTCAAGTTTATTTATGTTTCATTTATATTTCTGACGGAATGCAATGAAGTTGCCTTACGAAGGGCAGATCTCTCTACCTTGGCAACAAAGTGCCAGAGTTCGGTAAGATACCTGAAGTAAATTAGCCTTGGTTATGTTGGCACAGTAGTGATTAATTCTTTTGTCCTGCACAAAGCAATACTTTTCACATCAAAGGCCAACACAGGCCAACTTAAATTGGTGTCTGACAGGTTTTTCTGAAATTAGACTCAGTTTTATGCTACTTCTCTGTTCTTGGCAGACCATATACACCCAACAATATTCTGTTAATTTGTTTTGTTACCACGTAGAAAGCTGTAGCCACTGTACTGTTCTAATGGTGGCAGCCGAGAGCAACTTCTACATCCATGCTCAAGACATTGAGCTATTCTGCTGTCAAGAATGTACAAATTCGCGGAGAATTGCTGAGTACATCTTTGCTTAAGACTCATGC
The DNA here is from genome assembly GCA_029692085.1 of Gymnothorax javanicus. Classification (NCBI taxonomy): domain Eukaryota; kingdom Metazoa; phylum Chordata; class Actinopteri; order Anguilliformes; family Muraenidae; genus Gymnothorax; species Gymnothorax javanicus. The sequence goes on from CM056201.1 coordinate 37,341,076, forward strand.
CAATAACAGTAATATCTCTTAAATTACGACTGCATAAGCATTGCTAAGAGTACGCAGTTGATGTGAGTGCACATGCGCTCCTAATATGTTAGGGACTGTCATCCACTTTTGAGGCCAGTGAAACAGAGTAGCTAGTACCAGAGAGAAAAAGAGAGAGAGGCACATACTTTATTGTACGCACAATACTGAGGTGTGTATACATCAGAGCTAATGTTGAGAAATGCCTTCTAAAATTGTATGTATTTAAGCATGATTTTAAATTGCATGCAATCAACAGCCCTCCATCATCATATGAGGATAGGCCTATTGCAATCAACTTGTGAGCAATTTAATCATTGAAAGTATGAAAATTTTCTAGGATACACTGATAAACAAAATTCAACAAATTTAATTGCTCAGTTGTGCTGTTAAACCCTATGGTCTATGTAGTCCTTGCCAGTACTGGTTGTGGGTATTAGCCCTATAGGCCACGTAAAAATTGGTCTTTGTGTGTCACCCAAATATGAGGCATTTTAATTAGTGGGATTTTGGTGTCTCGTCATGCAATAATAGTGCCCTGTGGGTAAACTGGTGGCCGCAGTCTGCCTGAATATGCAAATCATGCTTGTGCAAGCTTTACTGGTAGACAGGAGAGAGAAACCACCATGACACTGTATGTTTCAATTGACAGAGGTTGCTGCTATAACCTTGGACAGAAGCAAATTGTTCATTCCAAACAGTGAAACATTTTGAGAGGGCCATTTAGCTTTAGAAGAAACTACAATGGGCACAGTTCCCACACAGAAAGAACCTATATAAACATATAGGTTTTCATATAGGGCCACATATAGGTTTCGCATATAGCGACATACATAAAATTGGCCGTTTTCATGTATTATAGGTACATATAGGTACATATATGTACCTATAATATATGAAAATATATTACTTGAATATATGTTCTTCTATGTACTTTTATTTTGTTATTTTTGTTTTATTTTGCTACATTTAGACTAATGACCTCTGAGCCATATTAATCTAGAAACTGCATTACAGACAAAATAGAAAACACTGCATTTGGAGGATGTAACAGTGTAGTGTATTACCTTTCAGTGGATGTGTATGAGCTGTAATGATGTGAATACAATTTTATCTAATGTGGTGAATCTGGCAGTGATTTAAACTTGAAAAAATGCTTAATTGATGAAATAAACATAATCAAACCATTTTGTTCTTCTACATTTCCCTCTCCTCCACAATACACAACTCAATCTTCATAGAATGGAAATAAGTATGGTCAAGAAAGAATTGATGACCTGGTTATTGTTAATGTTTCAGAAAAAAATATAACAAATAATATTAGATATTTGTGTTGATATCATAGCTTTTTGTCTCCTCTCACTTGCCAAAGTTAATAATGACTGGTTTACACATAACATGCCGTTGTCACATGTCAGCATGTATTTGGGATCAAATGTGATGCCAATTTCACGTGTTCACATGTGATTAATAAGTTATTGCGTGAAATTCTTGTTATTTCTGTGAGGGACTTTTGACTAATGTGCAGATATTACCTTGAGAATAAAAATATGAGCTAGGCATCATGTATGACAGTTGCAAAAGTGAGATATGAGCTATACAATAGGTATGACAAACAGAACCTGCCACTGGGTACATGAGCTATATAGGAGACATATACCTTGTATGTACATATAGGGCCTATATGTGGATATAAAGAAGCGATATTGGGGACCTATATGCCCTGTATATGCACATATATGTACCTGAATTTGGCCTATATGCGGCCTAAATGCGGAATATATGCTGTATATATGCGGCATATATGTGGCATATATGCGCATATGTGCGGCATACATGCGGCATATAGGTTGCATATATGTGCATATATGTTCACATAGATTCTTTCCATGTGGGTTGACACTGAATGTTCCCACAGTGTAGCTGGAATGTTTTTTTGATATTATAACACAACCACACAAACGGCAGCAACATTGCGAGGATGTTTGGTGTTTGCTGGGACTTATGTACTGAGAGCAGGACCTTGGTGGTAGAGCCCTTGAGTAAACTAGAAGTTGGACTCCTGGTAGTCACCTTACTCATTCCTGATAATCCAGTATCAATCAATCACACTTGTTTAAATGTAGAGTGTGGAGGATTTGTGGTGAAATGGTGTTGCCTATAACGGCCAGCTGTGTGGATGGAAGAAATTCAGGTTCACCACTCTGGACATGAGCATGAAGATATGATGTCATAACAGCAAGAACCCTCTCTGGAGCAATCATCTAAATTCCATTGGCACAGTTATACTCATTTATTGAGCAGTTCTTGCATCAATGGGCCTCAAACTCACAACACACAACCCAATACGTTAGAAATATCACGACACAAATCAAGACAGGGAAGTCAATCGTGATGAAAATGTTTCAATTTCTTTTCTAAGTTTGGATAGGGTGCAAAGTAAAAAAAAGTGCACATGAACTGACAAGGATAAAGTACTGTTCCTTAAGCATACTGCTTTTCTTCACAGTGCTACAATAAACGAGAAATGAACGCAACAGATGCAGGAATTCTTTTCGGTTTATGGCATGTTGTATCACTAAATCACAGATGGTATTATTGATTTTAGTAGCCCTTTGTTTACAGAATGCCCCAGGCTTGAATATTGTAAAACAAGGAATTCCAGTTGGGAGAAGTTGAATCCATCTGGCTTCATAATGTGTTGCAGCTTAGTGTGCACAGCAGAAAATGCATTCTTTTGCATAGAACAAACCCTAGGGTAAAGGAAGCAGTCCACCTTTGTTTAGCAGTCTTGGTCTTCTACTCGGAGGCTGTATCATACCCACAGGAAAACTCATATTTCGAGGGTGTCAGTGGAAAGCCATACATTTGGCGCAGATATTTGAAGTATATGTACCGTTTTCATTTTACTCACAAGTAATTATAGCACCAGAATATGTGTGTTTCTAAGTTTCATCTTTCCAAGTTAGCCTTAAATGTATTCTCTTATGGCCTTTTTGTGAATAACTGAGCATGGCTGATCTTGAGATCATTAGCTTTAATGATATTCTGGTCATCTCTTTCGTTGAAGAAAGGAGCTCAGTGGGGAGAGAAAGAAAGACATTAACTCTGAAAACTGGGACAGTTCTGCTGGGTTTTCTAATCATTGCATATTTCAGAAGATAATGTTTGAAGCTCATTCAGTTCATACAAGCTGATTCTTCCATTATCTTTGATGTTCTCTGGGTCGTGTCATGCTTGCAGTTTAAATGCAGAAAGTTTCTCTCTCCTCTACAGCTGCCCACATTCTAGAAGCAGTACACAGTATACAATCATGTGCAGTTGCTTGTTGTTGGGGTTGTCAGGTGTTGCCCAAGTACGCTGCCTTGCAGAGACTGATGGTAATAACTGAAATTGAAGCTAATGGATCGTCATGCAAGGCCTCACCTCACAACCACCCAACTCATCCACCATTCAGACCCTCTCATTACTCATATTTCTATACAGTATTGTTGGACTTAACTGTCCAACTGCAATAAGCAGTTTACAGCTACTATTTCTTGGGTAGAGCACTATATACCATATCTTCCCAGCAGCTGAATATTCTGACTAAAGTAAGACCGGTCACAGGACAGTCTTCCACTCATGTTTATCACTTTTCCTTCTTCCCCTGTAATTCTCCTAATTTTCTACCTTGCAAGTTCTTTCACTCTCAGGTCAGGGAATTCAGTTCAATGCCCAATGTAACAATGTACTATAACAACATTTGTGCTTCCAAACAACTTATGTTCAAAACTTGAAAATCAAGTACTTCTCTAACAGGACCTGCTCAAACAATTAAATGTTTCATAATAAACTGCACCTCTGCATCTCACTAAAAACTAGAGCTGGACTCGTGAGAGCCCATACCTCCGCCAGTATAGCTGGATTTGAACTTTGGCCTATATCTCAGTTGTACTTTGGCCTAGATGTGCCAAAATATAAGCATTTGTTCCTCTTGTGCTACTTTAACATCCTGCAAAGTTTGATTAAAATCTATGCAACTGTTTTTGAGATATCCTGCTAACAGACAGACAAACAAGTAAATAAATAAATAAATATAAATAAATGACTCCCGCCTAGCGGGACCGTTGTCGAAATCGTCTGGTGTCTGATTCGAGACTTCAAATCTCGGCCAGCATAGCTGGATTTGTATTTTGGCCTATATCTCAGCTATACTTAATCTCTGCCAGCATAGCTGGATTTGTACTGTGGCCTATATCTCAGCTGTACTTTGGCCTAGATATGCCTAAATTTAATCACTTGTTCCTCTTGTGCTACTGTAACATTCTGTAAAGTTTGGTTGAAATCTATGCAGCCGATTTTTGAGATATCCTGTTTACAAACAGACAGACAGACAACTAATTGAACGAAGTCACCGACTAATACCCCCGTTCCACAGAGCTTTCTGGCTCATCAGTCACTCGTCGGAAGCAAAGTTTATTTCTTCAGGTCACCCACGGAAGACTATCGTATCACAAGCCGATGAATCCGATTCGTGTTTGTCCACTATCAGGTCAGTGTCTGACGTGTCGGGCATGATCCGATGAGGCGAAATCGTCCGATGAAGGAACTAAGCTTAGTTCATCGGACGATTTCGCCTCATCGGATCAAAGAAATAAACGTTGCTTCCGACGAGTGACCGATGAGCGAGAAAGCTCTGTGGAACGGGGGTCTTAAGGAACAAAGTGACTTGACAACCGACAAATGGAAGCAAAAACCTCCTTGGCGGAGGTAACAAAGAAATTTAACTGCGCAGTTGCTGGCATGGTTAACCATGTTTTTAAAGGGCATCCACCTGAGGAATCTTGATGAACAGCATCTTTGGTATGGGGACAAAAGAGGTCTTTAGTTCTTAGTTTAGTGCTTCCTGATTAGCCTTTTCAAATTAGGATTCAAGGTATACAGCACAATGAGGTGGAGGATATCAGTTACTTGATTGAAATTTCTATGGATTATTATGCTCTGTTGTTCCTGCACTGCCCTAGAGTAAGACCTAAATCATGAGGAGCATTTTTATGGCTGAAGTGCACGCTTTCGAAATTGCCGATGTGTGATCGTGAGTAGGGGTGGCCAATTCAAAAGCTGGTTCAACTAAGACCTTCACTGTAAGGGACCACAAGTGGGAAAAGCAATGTAAGTTAAATGCTAGAGATGGAAGGCTGTTAAGCTTTATAGGACACAGGGAGCAATAATTCTTAAAGTCAAGGGGTTTATGTGATTTTCTGCTGTCATGTGAAGTGAAAGCCAAATCACATTGGGCACAGCATTGAATCTCTGTGATCCACACAGCTTGCACATAAAGAACATGTATACAAGTTTTACTTTCATCATAATTTAAAAAAATATGCTAGGTGTGTTCGCTCTGTGCATTAAAGGAACCAACAAATCATGCTTCATTTTTTAGCTTTGTTGGTTGATAACATCTCAACTTTTCTCAGCTTTCACCCAGGGAGAATTCAAATGCTAAGGCTAATGAGAAATATGCTGATCAGGTTGACTCTGCACCTATGTTAGCTTTATGTTAGCTTTCGTTTTAGCATGGTAACATCGACAAGAGCCACACAATTCCCTGCTTGTCACATTCATGTCATTTTGGCAGTTGAGTTTTATGCCTCAAGGATATAATTTAAGGAATTATTCTTGTGCTTTCACCTCCATGAATCCTTGTGGCTTTGAAGTCTTTTCTGCATGCATATATCATGTGTCCAAAAAGATGCATTGCATGAATTTGAATAAATCTGTAATGAATGTCAGGCAGTGTCAGAGCCAATCATGAATAAAACTGGGGTTTAACATGGAAAGACATCAGTCTCCCTGCATGTCAGAGTTAGCCGTGCAGAATAGGTTTTAGCACTGTTCACACAATGACCTCTATAAACCCCTTAGACACATGGATAAATCAAAGGGGGTTCAACACCCGCAGGTTCAATACAGGAGTCAAATGGGAAAGTCATTTGGTGTTACACCAGAGACACATCCTACTTTACATTGCTATTGAAATGCAATTAAATTACCGTCTCAATGGATAATTAAATACGCCTTCACTCCTGAAATGATCAGGATTGTGTAATTCCAGGCTGAATCCTGCTTGTCCTGTTGACAACCTTGAGCACAAGCATTGTAAATCTGCAGGACTCCTTCCCTTCTCTTTTCAACAAAAACATTGGTGCTTTCGTGCTTGCATGTTAAAAATAATTGCTTTTCATTGCCTCATCAAATTGAGAGATCTGCACAAACTTTGGATTCCATAGAGGGCCTAATTACTTGTTTTTGCTCACGCATTATGCAAGAAGCTTTCTAAAACACCATATAAATTCTAAATTGCATATTTTTTTGGTTTGTAATGGAGGTGCAGTCCAGACCTTAAACATATTTTATGAATTAACTTCCATAGCCATGAAGCCAGTTCCAACGATGGATACACTGTAATATCAAAACTGCGTTTATCTGTTCAGTTACTCCTGTCACCAGGGTAGGAAGATGGCCTCAGCTGTGATCTCTAGTCTCTGTGTGGGTCTCCCTATTTGAGTCCAATCTCACAGTTGTACCACGTACTACACATATAGGAACAGAGCTTCCATTTTGAGATTAACTATGCAGATCCCTCTATGTTCACTTTTGATTTCAGTTGTAACTGTGATTCCAGGGAGTGCTGAAGGATTTTCATTCAGATATAAAGGAAACCGCAGTGCCAAAATTCACGGCAGGGAAAATAAATGAAACAAATAGTGATTCGGAAGTAAACAATTTCAGACTAGGTTACAAGTAATAAATGCAGAGGTTACGGAAAATTTCGGGGAATGCAGACATTGAAATGCAACAGACCAGACCAGACAAACAAAACTAAGTGTAATGCCACCTGCGTGATGTCTCAATTGAACTTAAATAATGAACAGTGGATTATAAATGAACAAGGACCTGATGTGAATGGTAACAGGGAAACAGGTGAAACTGTGCATTGATAGATCACATGGGGAGAGAAGCATGACGTAAGCACAATATGCATTGTATTCTACTGAATGGGCTTCAGTATGTTAGGTCTAGATATAAATACTATAAATCAATTCCATGAGAGCATTATTTCTTGTTTGATGTGAGGAGAATGTAAAGTAGGCTACTCTGGCAGCTGACAGAAGACCTGTAAACCCTGGAGTGCAATAATTGCCACTATTTATTGTTTTTACTTCTGAGCAGACCACTTTACGTTCAGGCCGTCCTTGGTGGAGAAGTGTGAGAGCAGCGAAATGACAGCTGTGATTAGTGACCTATCTTGCACCCCACCCCCTCAACCCCAATCCACGCACAAACACACACACACACGCGCACGCGCGCGCACACGCACACACACACACACACACACACACACACAGCACACGTGCACACATACACAGACACAGACACACACACACAAAAACAGCTCTAGTTAAATATAGTGTATTCATATTAAATACAGTAGTACACATATACACCTTCACCAGGTGGGGATTAAAGCGCAATTTTGTAAATATAGCCTGCAGTGTTATCTTAGCAATTTCAATGGCTATAGGATCTGGCCTGGAAGCCTTGTTGTCTGGGCACTTGAGTAATTATTTGCTATTTTGTTGTCCCATCTTTCCCTGCTATTTTATTGATAATGTGTTTTTCTGAGATTGAAACTTATTCGTTTTATCTGTTTGTGCTTTTATCTGCTCATGTCCCAACACTTACATTAATTTTTGTTACCTCAGTAAAGAGCTCTGATGCCTAATTTGCTTATTTACACGCTGGTAGGGACAGCTGTGAAATTGCACACTCTGTTTCGCCAAGCTATAACCGCCTGTGAATTCTAATGAGACACAAACTCTTTTAAGATGCCAGTAGACCATTATCCCCGACTCTAATAGGTATTGTATCATCAGAAAACTTGCAACTGTAGGACTGATCCTCGGAAAGGAAAAAGAGAAAAGGAAAGACTGGTTCTTGTAAAAATATTCCTAAAAAGAAAAAAACTTATATATGCTATGTATATATATATATATATATATATATATATATATATATATTTTTTTTTTTTGTAGAATATTACAACATGATCGTCTTGAACAAATCTCCTCTGGCAAGGACAAAAAGAAAACCTGATCTCATTTTAGTTTCTGGGAATAGCAGCTTAAATGACAAAGAGTGAGAAGCCCTTGATAAGTTGAGGCTCTAGGCTGAGCCCACTCAAACAAATCTCTCCCTCTGAAGGCACCAAATAAAGAGCCTGAGGGAAATGTGCTTGAAGAGAGAATTACTCTGCATATGATTAAGTTTCCTTTCAAGGCAATTCGGAACACAAACGACGAATAGCTTTGACTTTCTGTGTAGGATGAAGCTGGAATCTTCCTGCACTCCTTGTCACAAAAAATGCAATAATGATTAAACATATTGTGCTATTCACAGTGGCAGTTGGTGCGTAGAAAAGGCAAGGGGGACATGTTTACCTGAAATTACCCTTACAAATTTGAAACACTGACTGCTGTGCATGCTGGCATGTTTGTGTACACATAACTGTCTTTCAGCACTACGCCTGTAAGGCAGTATTATGTTTAAGGACTTGTCCCTGGCTGGGAGTTCCCCTGGCATTTTGACATTTGAGGAAACAACAGGAGAGAAAAGCACTTTTCGTCTGTCTAAAGCCTGAAGCTTCCATTTTCTATGCTCTGATGTGGATAGAGCCTTTGATGACTTGGAGGGACAATGTGCCAAATATGTTGTTGCCAGCACTTATGTTGTTATCAGGGCTGACCGGGGCGTGTTTCAATACACATCAACCATTTCAATTAGGACACTACAAAACCTAATTCTTATAAAAGTAACATGAGTCCTTGCCATTTTTTAATGAAGACACTTTGATCTAGGCTGTAATGAGTCTCAACTCAAACAATGAAGCCATTTAATTATCCCCCTTTGTAATTTCAAGATAATCATAATTACTGAGCTGGTAGAAAAGTGGGTGGGACTATGCCAGTCTTATGAAAGACAGCATATTTTAATGGCTTGTTTATTTGTTGCAAATCTTACGGTTGCTTGAAATTGTGGGTGGGCATTTGTTGCCATGGTTACTGCACTGCTGTGATTGGGGGTTGTTTTAACCCCAGGGCCAGAAGAAATTTGAGGGAGCAGGAATGTTGTGTAGATGTTCACATATAAAATGCCATATGGTCAGACATGGTCACAAACTACTTATTTTTTATTTGCACCACTGATTCATTATAGGTGTTTCAGGAGACAGATTTTAACATTTAATGATTCATAGTATATGAACTCGGAATTCAAAGGGAATTCATGGTAATTGACAGTTTACTACTGGCTTGTAAAAGAGAGGAGTCTCTTTTCTTTTGATTGTGAAGTCTACAGTTTCATCAAACTACAGCAAACAGAGGGTTCATTCTCACTGAAAAACAGATCTTGGATGTCAACATCCCCATTTCCTTGCAACATCCATTCATGGATGATACAAGAAGAGGTCAAGGCTGAGCCTCTTGACAGATTTCTCCTCTCGACCTCAACTAAACCATCAGTAATCTGGCTTGCCGGCAGGGAGTGCCATTACCAGGCACATACAGTGGTTCTGTGCTGGGTTCTGCTATGGCATGGGGAATGGGGACACTAAGGGCCCTATTTTACTGATCTAAGAACACTGCCTGAAGCACGTGGCACAACTGCAGTTAGGGAATGTCCAAATCCATTTTTGCTAGTTGAAAGGTGGGTTATCTGGGTGCAAATGTGGCAGGCTGAAGGAGGGCCCGGGTGGGGGTTTAAACACCAAACTTCTGGGTAAGAGTCACACGCGCTGACCAAATCGCCAAAGAGCCAGGCTTGATGTCAAGGTAGCCAGAGCGCGTACTTATTAGGAGGCATTTCTAGTGACAGGACCCATCAACTGTCACATCTCTCCCCCTCTTTCGGGAGCGTGTCCTCACACTCCATGGTTTACGCATGCTGCCATCCATTGGGATCCCCCGGATCCTGCCGATTACGCCAGAATGTGGCAGGCCGAAGGAGGGCCCGGGCAAGGGTTTGAACCCCAAACTCCCAGGTAAGAGTCACACACGCTGACCACATCGCCAAAGAGCCAGGCTCAAACCCCCGTCCGGGCCCTCCTTCGGCCTACCACACAAAGTAAGGTGCATAGTTCAAAGGGGTTGCACTTTATCTCTTAATTAATCATTGTCATGTTTTTGGTGTAACATGAAATAAACCAATCAGAATGTCATCTCCCATTCCCTTTTAAAGCCAGATGCCTTTGCACCTTGGTGAAATGCAATTATAAGGGTGGATTTGCCCACTAGCAGGAAAAACACTCTGTAGAAAAAAAACTGGTCTGCTTGTGCGTGAACTGTGTTTGCACACTGCAATCTCCAAAAATGTTAATATAGAAATATAAGTATTTTTTCAAATTGTTTTAATCATATTCCAGTAAAAAAGAAAAGTCATCATACACAGTGAATCTTGGGGTCGCATTTGAATGTGTGCAAAAAATGAGGAAACTACATAAAAATAAGTTTTAATTCGTGGTCATGGGTGAAAAAATAATAATTGTGTGGTTGAGGCATGACTGATAGAAATTAAAATGGCAAAAAAAAACAGCGAGGGAGAAAGAAACGAAAATTATGTTAATTTGATTACGCTACCGTAACCCCTTGAATAATATCCAGCAGGAAAGAAATAAACTTGCTTCTGCTTTATTTACAGTGAGGCTGGGAAAGAAATGGATCAACCTGGATGACATAAGAAAAACAAAATAACTGATGGTGAATACCAGATTGTTGACATCTCATCCTTGAAGGCCAAGTTAGATGTAATGAAGAAATTTGAATTAATCCTAGACAGTGTCCACAATTTCATCCAGTTTAATCAATTTCATACTTTAACTAGCACTCTGCCCGTGGGGATCCACGGGTTCTATTTTATGTAACTTTGTCTTTATATTATAGTGAACAATGCACCATTATGATGTCATCACATTGCTATGGTGTTTCCATAAACACCAAGGTGGCTGTCACGCGACCGATGTTTTTATAGTAACTAAAACTAAGTAACTATCAAGGGGAATACGGTGCGGTAACATTCCACGCTCAGTGGAACACAAAGTAGCCTGCAAGACGGAGCATAATAGCGTCGCTCACGTTATGCTGCAGATTACGCGCTATTTTGTCTTGCGGCCTGGCATCTGTTTTTTGGGATTCGGGACTCCCGTGGATGAATTGGCTTGGGTTCAAAAGGGGGAATCCCCAGGATAGGGGGATACCGGGGGATACCCCCTGTATGTCTATATTATAATAGCGTCGCTAACGTTATGCTGTAGATACGCTCTCGGCGGAGTCTATCACTGATTGGCCGTACACAATCGCCTGCAAGACGGAGCCAAACAGCGTCGCTCCCGCTATGCTGCAGATACGCGCCCGGTGGAATCTAGCACTGATATGCGCCTGGCGGAGTCTAGCACTGATTAGCCGGACACAGTCGCCTGCAAGACGGAGCCAAATAGCGTTGCTAACGCTATGCTGCAGATACGCGCTCGGTGGAATCTAGCACTGAGTGGCCAGACACACACACAGAAGCCACTCGGCTATTATAATATAGATGCTTGTTAAAAGTTCTGCTTTTAAGGATGCTTTGTCTATCAGCAAAACTGTAAGTCATAATGAATACATTTCAAATGAAATGTGGAGTTGTATGTTTCATAACAGAAGCGGGACCGCGGGGTTGCAGGTATATTTATGGATAAGGTCAAATTCATAATTGATCTTGAGATAATTGCGGGTAATGGTTTGATCCATGCTGGACTCTGACCTGACTTTTCCAAATGTCTGAAGCTCCCCAAACATTCTTTCTATACTGAGTGACAAAATAAATGCAAGTTAATACCAGACTGATCAGAAACTAAGTAAAAGGGTAATTATTCTCAAAAAATCTTATTTATTATTAGCACATGTACAGTATAATTTACACTCATCTTCAAACATTTCTTTGTTTTGCGGTCACTCTGACTGGGTGATCATGCAATTACATTTACTGTCAAGCTAACTTGCATTTCCTTTGTCACTCAGTATATTACATTACGTATTTTTGATTGAATGGAAATTCACGCAATTTTAGGCATGATATTACATGTCTTTAATGGTCCCCTGATTGCTACCCCTCCAGGAGGAATCATCTAGAAAATGCAGGAATGACAGAGTTCGCCAGCAAAAAAGAGTCATGGCCTTATCCTGAATAATTTGCTAAATCCTAAATGTGTAATCTTGCATGTTGAATCGCGAATCACTTGAATTGGGATGGACTATGTTCCCTCACAATTTAAATACATTAGAGCACTCAATGATAAGGCACTCAGTTGCATGGGTGTGCAATCAATCACACTCGCCATTCTGACATTTATTTTTTAAATATCTTGATTTGCACAATCATGTCGCCTTTCACATTGCAATCTTTTAATTTCTAATCATTTACATGTCTGTGCGCTGCTGCTCACCGATGTGCGTGAAACGAGCACAGTTGATGCGTGTTGTGCACTTGCCTACAAAGGCACATAATACTATCTTAATCTACCCTTTAAAAAAAATTCAAAAACTGACAATTGTCTTTAGACCAGGTATTTGAAGGTCAATCATGCAAATTTTTTGCTGCTTCAAGGTAGCAAGATGTCAACACTGCACCTGACCACATCTCATTTTAAGACCAACACTCCCATGGGCAGTCATTTTGGTGCTAGTACACACGCTATTTATGCAGCTTCAGTGCTGGTCGGGAAAACAACAACTGCACCGGTCATAAACAATTAAAGGCAGTTGCGTCACGCTTGGCTCCAAGTGTAAGATAGAGCCCTGAGCCTTTCATAATGAACCTCATCAACATATGCTAACTTAGCCACATAAGGCCTATGCAGGGCTTTCACAATGCACATTTGCCCCAAGGATACAAAACCAATTCGGAAATTGATTTTGATAGTTAAGCCCTTTGAATTACGAGTCATCAATCTTAATTGTGTTGGTGTGACAGGGACAAATGGCTGGCCAAGTCCCCCAGACTGTATGCATTATTAATGATATTGTCGGGACCCCCAAGCTTTTTATAGTAACTAAAACTAAGTAACTATCAAGGGGAATACGGTGCGGTAACATTCCACGCTCAGTGGAACACAAAGTAGCCTGCAAGACGGAGCATAATAGCGTCGCTCACGTTATGCTGCAGATTACGCGCTATTTTGTCTTTATGCCTGGCATCTGTTTTTGGGATTCGGGACTCCGTGGATGAATTGGCTTGGGTTCAAAAGGGGAATCCCCAGGATGGGGGGATACCGGGGATACCCCTGTATGTCTATATTATAATAGCGTCGCTAACGTTATGCTGTAGATACGCTCTCGGGCGGAGTCTATCACTGATTGGCCGTACACAATCGCCTGCAAAGCCGGAGCCAAACAGCGTCGCTCCCGCTATGCTGCAGATACGCGCCCGGTGGAATCTAGCACTGATATGCGCCCGGCGGAGTCTAGCACTGACATATGCTAACTTAGCCACATAAGGCCTATGCAGGGCTTTCACAATGCACATTTGCCCCAAGGATACAAAACCAATTCGGAAATTGATTTTGATAGTTAAGCCCTTTGAATTACGAGTCATCAATCTTAATTGTGTTGGTGTGACAGGGACAAATGGCTGGCCAAGTCCCCCAGACTGTATGCATTATTAATGATATTGTCGGGACCCCCAAGCTGTCACATTACAGAGGTCCGGGCTCTGTCTTCTAAATAGAAGGTTCACTGCTGGCCTGTAATCTCAGCAGTCAACTGCTGAAATAATGAGCGTGCTACATGCTCCCCTGTTTTGGGGTGAAGATATCAAAGGCCAGGCTTTGCACAATCAGGTGCAAAGCGATCAAAAGAACTGGCGGACAAGAGGTTCCCAGAGGTGACACCAGTGAGACCGGCTCCATTCCGCTCTCAGGTCTTAATGACAGTGTGTGCTTTGGGAACTTATTGCTGATGTAGGGCCATTTTCATGTGCGACATTCGAACCCACAAGGTTATTCTGTGGTTTCTTGTGATTATGTTTATGTTTATTGATAATGGCTTTTAATATTTTGCACAGTATTGGGGTCAAAGTCCCTTGGAATTGGTAACATGAGTACCAGTCTAAGCATCCTGTCATTTTTAATGACACTCTCATTAAATTTTGTACGGATTCTCATTAGGCTGTACCAGATGTGTACCTGGAGTTTTTCTCAGAAAGAATGAATGAATTCATATGAAATTTGAATTTTTATGTTTACAGTTGTGCATTTTCATGTTTAGTTTAAGATTAATCAATTAATTTACTCTTCTAACTTTCTGGTTTCTTTCTGTCTAATTGCGGGTTAACTTGTGGCTTCTGTCCTTCATTTGACTTTTAATGACTCTGATCCCTCAACTGGTCAGGGTCCCATTAAATATTAAGGTCTGGACTGGAACAAAGAAGAGAGGTTCAGAAGAGGAACCATTGTTGGCTAGTCCCAGGAGGAGACTTCCCAGCCTTCAAGGCTGTCAATCCCCACCACCGCCCACCCCCCCAACCAACGACCCCCCTGCCCTCAAGCACAGCTGCTACTGCGGTACAGACCCTTCAACTTTCCCATTATCTCAAAGGCTGTTGAAGTCTTGTTAGAACTGAAAGGGGAAATGTCTGGTGGTTTTAGCTGTGGCCATATATAAAACCCTTCGTTACTATAAAACGTGAAAGGTCACATTTTGTAAGGATGACAGAAAAACAATAAACGGCAGAACAGGTGGTGATTACGTGTCAATATCCAGTGAGAGAGCAGTAGTTTCTACTGATTTGCCATCACACAGCCCAGAGATTACTTTCTGAAATTTATATAAATTCAAATCTACACTGCAAAAAACTCAAATGGTGACTAAACTTGAAAAGCAAGACAGCCAGCTGCTAAGCTTTTTTGAGTTTGCTCAATATGGAGTTCAAAGCTCTCTCAAAATGAGTTTGTGCTACTACAGGATCCTGAAATTGATCAAACTCAAAAATGCTTTGCTGCTGGTTGCCTTACTTTTGTGAAGCTACAATAAGCGATTTCTGACCACTAGATGGTCCCAGAAGCACCAACTCCATCTGTAAATATACAAAGCCACTCCTCTGTCCACCTATCCCCTTGGAAACCCCCGAGGTCGGTGCCTTACATCCAGTGTTGTGCGTGAACGGGAAAAAGAACAGCGTTCATGAACATTTTTTTGACGAACGATGAACTGAACGCACGCACCTGCCGAAAATGAACGATTCCCTTAACGAGTTCATTTTTGAAGGGAATAACGGGCGTTCAATATTGTTGCCAAAAATACTTCTCCCAGTATCTTTGTGATGACGTCATCAACTGACGCCGCCGCCGCTCGGTCAATGCCAATGAACATACAGAACTGGAGAGGCTGAGAGGCTGCCGCCGCTTCCTTCTACGAGCGCAGTTGAAGAAACCAATATGGCGTTTAGTGCACCGCACTTCTGAATTTCCCATGGAGAGTGTAATGGAGAAATTCCTGCTATTTTCCGCCAAACTAAGGGGTCTTCCGAAACAATTTCAACATAGTTGTGATCGAAAAACATATAAGAGTAAAAATTAATGCGCAATTTTACATGACACTGTTCGAGACGTCGAGCATATAAAAACACGTCTTAATGGGAAGCGCAACAGTAACTAGCCACTTGTCTAGCTGGCGTGTTAGGTAATCGGGTCGCTGTAGACGGCTGTGATGGCAAACTTAATCTGTAATTTAGCTAGCTAGATAAACTTAGTTGGCACAATAAACCCAGGTTGCTTACAAAGGGTGATGGCCAGCCAGCTCTCATGCCCATGTAATGTTAGCCAAGTTGCATATCTACATAGCATTAGCCATAGCGAATGACCTGGCAGAAACGTTTGTGTAACGTTAGCGGTTCTGGATGAATTGTACAAATAGAAGCATCCTTATCAGGCATCTGCCTATCTAGGGACTATTTAGTGAGCAAGCTGTGAGTTTTTTTTTTTTTTTTTTTTATTATTATTACGATAACGCAATCCTAGCTAAGGCAGTCGACCAAACTGGCTAGCTTTCTATGATTGCCAGCAAAGATAGCGCTTCAGCAGACTGCTCGGCTGTCGGTTCCATGAGATGAAAATATAGCTCAGTAACCATGGGAGTTCAAACTACTTATGGCAATGTTCTTGCAGACTATTCCCCAATGCTATGCGAGTGACCAATCAGAGTCAGATGTGAGTCATATTGACCTACCAATGGATTAACCGTTGACTAAAACAAGCTCTTATAACTTCGTTCTCGAAAAGTGTCAAGCAAAATTGCGCCTCGATTCTTTTTTTAAAATGTAATCCAGTCCTACGCCGGAAAGATTTGCGATTGTATACTTTTTAAATAACAAAATAATAGCAGGAGTTTTTCCATTATAGTCAATGGGAAATTCAGAGGTGCGGTGCACTGGACGCCTTTTACTCAGTGTTCTTGCCTACTGTAACATTGTTGGTCTTGGCTTATGTTTTTTGAACTGCATTGGAATGTGATTCATGCAGTTGTTATGAAGGACAATTGCATCAACAGAAACTTTGCTGGACCTTACTTTCAGCATGTAGTTTGAATCTACTGACATTTTTTTCAGTACTATAACTTGTTAAATAAAAGCTGTGATTCCATTTTTGGACATTGAGGCAATGATTGGGAGCTGGGGATGAATAGATAAGAAGAGAGACTAATGAAGAAAAAAATGCTTGGATGAGTGCGTTAAAAATGAACGTAAAAAAATAACTAGTTCATTTTTTTGGACTGTGAACTTAGTTCATTTTTTAAAAAATACGAAGTATGAACTGAACTAGTTCATTTTAAAATCTGTGAACTGAACTTTGAACTAGTTCATATTAATTGTGAACTAACACAACACTGCTTACATCCTGCGTCACATGGAGTGCGGTTGATGTGCGCTCCCATTGGCTCGCATTGCTTTGGCCAAGAGATCTTAGATGGAGAGAGTTCTGACATGAGGATTCCAGAAAATCTGGTCATGGAACCAATATGTTTCCATCACATTATTGGGCACCGTCACCGTCAAGCGCATGAGTTTTATGCCCTATAATGCGACTCTCTCCATCTAAGGACTCTTGGTCACCTCACAGCATTATGGATAAGCTAGCAAAACTGTAACCTAGAAAATTAGCAACCCATTCTTTGCCTTTACCCCAAAATTAAACATACAGGAGACCTCATGCTGGATTGCAACATCAAACTAAATTCTTTTATTCTTTGTGATCTTTGAAAAAAAAAAAAAATATATATATATATATATATATATATATATATATATATATATATACATACACACTTAGATTTTTAATCCTTTTTGCTATTAGCAGCTGCAACCGTGACTAGACTTCCCTGCAGATTTTCAGAGGACTTTACCTGACTGTCGATAAATCCTCAAATCGACCATCATAACATTATGTGGGAAAATATGTTCACTTAAATACTGCTAAAATATACTGACATTCAGATGAACTAAATTAAGTGCAACAAAAATTCTGACATCAATGTAGTAATACCTTGCATCAACATATGCACAGCCCATACGGACTTGCAATGTGGACCATTGATGTTGATAGTTCAGATGCCAATTATTCAAATTGTAGGAAAACATGAATAGTATATTCTCTGTGCATTCATACTCAAGATTCATCAAATAAACTGATCTCTTATTGTGTGCAGGTATCACAGTGTAGTTTCTATAATTTTCCTAGCTTTAAGACTAAAACTTGCCCATACTTTGCAGCTCAGTCCAACTTCTCATTTTCATTTAAAGATTTTGTTATCAGTTCCTTCGATTTAACTATGCGGGTACCCAGTTCACTGTCTTCAGCCATAGTTCATACTTATTTAGCCAACATGCCAGTCATGATTGCTGATTCTACTAGGGAACGTTTGCTAGCTGATAGAAGTATGCTTGCGACCATCCATATCCAGTCACATTGATAGATATAGAATTGAACAAGACGTGAATACTGATCCTACCTGACAGGAGTCCATGTCTAACAAGTACACAGAAAGTGCACGCTCTATGCCTTTAACCGTGAAAAAATAAAAAGGAAATCTTGGTATTCTGTTTATTTGCAAGCAAGTCATGTCAGGGCTTTAAAATAATAACCAGTTAGCTTTGGGCAAAGCCTGCTGAGCACCTTAACTTGTGTGAGATAGCCAAGTTACTCTTCAAGCCAATAGTAATCTAACTGAAACGTAACTGTCAACTAAGTTTATGTGTGTCCTGATCTGTAAATCTGTTTGATTAATGGATACTTTAACTTATTTTATGTGATAGCTGGAAACCAGTTTCATGAACATTCACTAATAGTTCACTAAGAGCACGGGCTGAGACGTGCACTGCAACGTCCTGCAAAACCACGCCCATCAGGAGGAAGTAAGGAAGTTTTTAGCCAGTCCCGTTCAACAGAGGGAACAAGGGTGACATGAGGGGCTGAGAAAGAGCTTATTGTTGGGCAGGAAGAGAAATTTAGTAAACATGTGACAGGCAACTACACCAGGTTGACTATAAACTGTTTGGTGGAAAGAGACCAACATACCCTCACATTAAAAGGGACAATTTACTGAAAAATTGCACAAAGTGTTGCTTAGTGTAGCTTCATTTTTTTTCAGTATGGGAAATGTGATTTAAGAGGAATCTTCAAAACAGAACATCCAATGTAAAGAACATACGATGCTAGTCGATATTTGATGAGATTTGGATGAATTAGACTTGTCCTATGACATTGAAGCATTGTCAGGATATTTTACTTTGTTTGAAGGAGGTGAAGAGAAGTTGTTCAAATCTGTGAGATTCTCAGGGTTGTTACAGACTGAATGTGCTTTGCTAGTCTCCTTTGGGTCGGACAAACAAAATGGGATATTTTAGTTTCCATGAAAACCAAATTTACATGAGGAATGCACTGACCCCAGTCTCTGCCAAATGGACTGGGAAAAGTTGGAACGATCAACAATAAAGCACTTTGATGAGGCTAAGAGGTTGGATTAAATGGCTAACCAAAACGTTGAACTACAATTGAAAGGTGCATGTGCTTTACTTTGGGTTTGGTTTACCCACACATTATTTTCAAGTTTGTGGCATATTAGCCCAAACAGATTTTTATTTTCTTAAAGTCATGCAGTATTTATAACTGCATACATTGGGAACCTTCCAGGGGCATAACAAAATATTAGATCAGCAATAGCTTCATACGTTTAGTTGAAAGCATAGGAGCTTAGGATTTTATTAGGCAGCATGTGTTTGCATTATTACCTACTAATTCAACAATTAAAGCACTTGGCCACGATCCGCACAGAAACAAAGACCTTATGCAAATTCCTGTTTGCCACATGAACTATCCACACATGGAACATGTCCCAGATTCAGCCAAAATAAAGAAGTCATCTGTGAAAAACTAAGTCCACCCCATGATTCAGTAGCTGAACCACCTTTAGCAGCAATAACTTGAACTAGTTGTTTTATTTAGGATTTTATCAGTCTCTCACATTGTGGTGGTGGAATTTTGGCCCACTCTTCTTTACAGCATGTCTTCAGTTCATTGATGTTTGAGGGCATTTGTTTATGTACAGCTATCTTAGGTCCCACCGCAGCATTTCGATCGGATTGAGGTCTGGACTTTGACTTGACCATTGCAAGACCTTGATTTTTTTCTTTTCCACCCATTCTTTCGTAGATTTGCTGGTGTGCTTGGGATCATAGTCCCGTTGCATGACCCAAGTGCAGCCATACTTTAGCTGTAGTATAGATGGTTTCACATTTCACTCTAGAATACTTTGGTACACAGGGGCGTTCATGGTCGACTCAATGGCTCCAAGGTGCCCAGGTCCTGTGGCTGCAAAACAAGCCGAAATTGTCACCCCTCCACCATGCTTGACAGTTGGTATAAGGAATTTGTGTTGATACGCTGTGTTTGGTTTGCGCCAAACATGGTGCTGTGCATTATGGCCAAACAACTCCACTTTGGTCTCGTCTGTCCAAAGGACATTGTTCCAGAAGGCTTGTGGTTTATTCAGATGCAACTTTGCAAACCTAAGCCATGCTGGCATGTTCTTTTTGGGGAGAAGAGGTTTTCTCCTAGCATCTCTTCTGAACAAGGCATACTTGTTCAGTCTTTCGAATTGTACTTTAGTGAACTTTAACATTTTACATGCAATCTCAGGCGTGTAGAGTCCAAAATGTAGTTCTTGGGTTTTGTGTGACTTCTCTGAGCATTGCACGGTCTGACCTTGAGGTAATTTTGCTGGGATGTCCACTCCAGGGAAGATTGGCAACTGTTGTGAATGTTGTTGACTTGTGAATAATCTTCATCACCGTAGAATGATGGACTTCAAATTGTTTGGAAATGGCCTTATAACCCTTCCCGGCAGCAACAGTTACTTCTCTAGGATGATTGCTGATGTCTTTCCCTTTTGGCATTGTGTGAACACACACCTAAATGCTCAAGACCAGCAAAGCGCCAAAACGTCTGCTTTTATAGAGGTTGTCACACTTGCTGATGATCAATTAATCAAGTGCATTTGATCAGCAACGCCTGGCTACTAATTACCCTCTTAATTCCTAAGGAAGCAGTGAGGGTGTACTTAGTTTTTCACATATGGCCTCAGCATTTTGGCTGAATTTTTGTAAAATGAATAATGGTACGGTGGAATCTGTTGTGTGTTGTTTCACACCTGAGGTTAGATTTTTATAATTTTACGACCTGATTAGGACCAGCTGATTTTTTTATTATGTCCTGATAGGTAAAACCATAGAACTGAAAGAGGGTGAACTTTATTTTTCTCATGACTGTAGTTTTTATTGGTTTTGGCAAATATGGAATTTTTAAATCAAAAGCAAATGAAAGACTTGTTTCTGCCAAGGCTAAATAAACTGTGGGGACACATTAAGGAAATGTCTTGCCGACTGAGGACTCTTAAGGGGATGCAGTTAGATAGTTCTTTTTTCATAAATGCGATTTGTTTTCCTCCAGAATTTTTCTGGAAAGGTTTGTTACCTTTCCCTTTGTTGTTTTCAGCTGTTTACCATATCACCCTTCTCTGTCTGCCTGTCTGATTCAAGTCTCCTCTCTCATAATTAGCCTTTGCTGTGCCTGCTATTCCCCTGCAGTGCTCCCAGTGCCCTGCTTGGTTGCTCTTGGGAAGAGCTCTAGTCCCCAGAAGCCGAGCCAAGTTAATTAGATTATACGTGCTGTCAATCAAAGCGTTCTGTGCATTATTTTGCATATTAATTGGCCTCTTTATGTTGGAGGGCACAGCATAAGGTTTCTTTCCTGCCTGGCATGTTTGGTTTCTCAGGTCAGGTGCTGTTAGGTAATATGAAATAATAAAATTAAAACAGCATTGCGAGAAAAATGCTTTTTTTGTTCTTCTTGTCTATATTTTATGTGATATTAACTTTGGCAAGGCAAATCTTCTATATAATTTGAGTCCAGGGTTGAGTTATTGTGTTTATTTCAGAGATTGGATGCCAACCCAAATCACAATGAGACTTAATTGTATAGTTAGTGATCATTATTTGTAAACCCAAAGGTGTTTTTGTGGGGAAGAGTATAGCAGAAGTGCTACAATCGCACGGCACAGATCTTGAATGCTGAGAGCTGATGTGAACGTAAATGATCGAAAGTCAGGACTGGCAAGCCTCAGAACAGACGTCTCTCTCTGCCCTTATTAAACAAAATATATGATACCATATTCGAAAATATTGTGATATATTAAATCATACCATTCCATATATGGGAAGCATAACATCTTTTTCTGATATATTGTAATATATTAACAAAGTTCAGTATATCCAGTATATATAAAATATATATTTTCAGATAGTGTTTTTTACTCTGTTAATCATTGGTCAGTATCAATTACTGTAGCTTTGATGACTTTATTAAATCTTTGTAATTAATTTGTTAAACAGAACACAAAATAATTTGATATATTGTCAGTAAGTAGGGAAATATATTTTATTTGCATAAGGGTGTGGAGTCTCCGCAATTAAAACAGCACTGTAAACCTAGATTTGGTAGTCAGTACTTAGTCTTTCATGCTTTGTAAAAAAGCGGTTCCATAATTAAATCAAATTAGTTGTTTGAAATATTCAGCTGAAATATGCAGTGCCATTGATCATGGTAAGTAGAAATGTTACATTTTGCCAGGAGTTTGTCCACTAGCATTACCCACAATACCTAGCATGCACAATTTAAAGTTTGTGTTGTTGAATAACTGCTCATTTATGTGTTTGTTTAATCATTGGTTATAATACTGTAGTTATTTCATGTAGGTGCTTTGCTTTCACTGTTCATGTTTGTTAGGGTATGGTAGGGTGCCATCATTGCGTGGATCATGTTGCTGTTTGTTGCCCTCCTTTCCTGTTTCCCCACAGGAAAGATTATTAATTACTCATAGTGGGTCATCTCAACTTGGACTCCTCAAATTTGCATGTGACAGTGCTTGATCTTAACGAGCCATGACACTTCCCTGCTTACCACATAACTTTGAACTCAATTGTAAAATCAATATCACAATGTAACATATGGTCAGCACAAATTTCACAGTCCTTCCCTGAAAATAATTATTTACTGTATCTTATACTTTGGAAAATAACTAGTTTGAACTCATCATTTTGAGTACACACTACTAATATAAACTTAATATGGCTACCACATGCAATTAAGATTTTGTGGTAATATAATTAGACCTGTTTAGATTCACCCTGTGTAAAAACTTTAATGGTTTACGGCAATGGGTTTCCACGCAATTGTTTAGTAAAGTAAACTAATTTGGGACAAGAATGTGTGGTTGTCAGTTTGTCTTTTGTAGTTTTTCCGCATTACTAATGGACCTCCTTGTCTGATGGTGCAAACAATGCATCTGTCCTCTCAAGTGCTTGGCCAGCCATAAATTAGACTGTGTATTGTGCTGGGTCATGACTCACTCTGGTAATGTGTGTGGGTCACAGCACACAAGTTATTACGGTAGACTTAAGTCATTCTCTTGCTCAACTGAAAGGTATCTATTGTAAAAAAAATGCTGAGATCCTCATATAATCTTTCTCTTCACTGTCAAACAGTGGGAACTAGTGCAACTAACCATCAATACAATGCTTTACAGACTGGTGGATGGGACTTGTTTTAGATGCACTGCAGGGTCTATTTGCTTTTTATTTTTTATTTGAATTGCATCCCTGTAATGTATTTCTTACATTACTGGGCCTACCTTGTTCAGTCTTTCTCCCAAAATGATGGTGCTTTCCTACGGAGGCAAGTGTTCTTTACTGACTGGCAGATGGGACTGTTATTCAGATGTTATTTGCACCATACTTGAATTTTATTTTAATTGCATCCCTATAATGTATTTTTTACACTGCTGGGCCTACCTTGTTCAATCTTTCTGCCAAAATTATGGTGTCTTTCTGTAGTGGCAAGCACTAGATAATCCAAGCTACTGTCCTCTACCAGGGACTGAATCAATGATAAAAACTTGTATTTTTTTTGTATTTCAAGCCTTGCATCAGGCCTGCATGCACCCATTTCAGCTGAAAGAACATTTAGCAAGTAATTAAGTTAACTGGCATCAGGTGTGTAACATGATTGGCTATAAAAGGGATGTCTTAGAGAGGCTGAGTCTCTCAGAAGTAAAGATGGCCAGAGGCTCTCCAACCTGTGAAGGCTTGCATAAAAAAATTGTGGAATACTTTAAAAACAATGTTCCTCAGCATCGAATCGCAAAGGCTTTGAAGGTCTCATCATCGACAATGCATAACATCATCAAAAGATTCAGAGAAACTGGAAAAATCTCTGTGCGTAAGGGACAAGGCGAAAAAGACCTTTACTGGATGCCCGTGATCTTAGCAAGGGCCCTCAGATGCCACTGCATCACTCACCGGCATGATTCTGTCATTGACATAACTAAATGGGCCCAGGAATACTTCAAGAAACCACTGTCTGTAAACACAGTCCGCCGTGCCATCCACAGATGCCACCTAAAACTCTATCATGTAAAAAGGAAGCCATTGTTGAGCATGACCCAGAAGCGCCGCCGTGTTCTGTGTTCCTAGGCTCATTTAAAATGGACTGTAGCAAAGTGGCAAAGTGTCCTGTGGTCAGGCGAGTCCAAATTTGACATTCTTGTTGGAAATCATGGGCGTCCTGTCCTCTGGGCTTAAGAGGAGAAAGACCACCCCTCCTGTTATCAGCGTTCAGTTCAAAAGCCAGCATCTCTGCTGGTATGGGGATGCATTAGTGCATATGGTGTGGGACACTTGCATGTTTTAAAAAGCACCATGAATGCTGAAAGGTGTATAAAGGTTTTAGAGCAACATATGCTCCCCTCCAGAGGACATCTATTCCAGGGAAGGCCTTGTGTATTTCAGCAGGACAATGCATAAGCACATACTGCAGCTATTACAACAGCATGGCTTCGTAGTAGGAGAGTCCGTGTGCTGAACTGGACTGCCTGCAGTCCTGATCTTTCACCGATTTAGAACATTTGGCGCATAATTAAACAAAGTCTGTCAAAAGTCCGTCAAAGGAGACCCAAAACTCTCCAGCAGCTGGAAGCCTGTATTAAACAAGAGTGGGATCAAATTCCAATGGCTAAACTCAAGAAACTTGTCTCCTCAATGCCCAGACGCCTCCAGTCTGTGTTAAAAAGAAGAGGGGATGGTACCCCATGGTAATCAGGCCTCTGTCCCGACTTTTTTGAGACCTGTTGCAGCCATCAAATTTGAAATGAGCTCATTTTGTGGATAAAATTGTAAAATTTCTCAATTCCAACATTTGCTATGTTATCTCTGTTCTATTGTGAATAAAATACTGGCTGGTGTGATTTGAAAGTCATTGCGTTTTGATTTTATTCACAATTAATACTGTGTCCCAACTATTTTGGAATTGGGGTTGTATATTCTATATGGAGACTGTAAGATTTTGCTGAAATCTAAAGAAAGCTGCAATTTAGTGGCATGTGCTGGTGTAGTGCCAAAAAGTTGTTCATTGTTTTTTCTTTTTTATTAGTTTCTCACCTGAGTTTGGGGCTCCTTACATCAAAGACATCTCAACAGAATGTGAGTTCAGCTCGGGGGCAGCAATGAGCAAGACTAGAAATGGGAGGCTTAAAGTATATTGGATGGCCATCGGATGTACATTTATGCTCAATTGTTTTGGAAGGGGGTGTTATTGAAGTGAACTGGTAAGCTGGGGACAGTATTCGATGTCAATAAGGTCATTAAATGGGAGACATTTATGGGAATGAACAGCTTTAACACCCCTCTAGCAGGATGGCCATTTTAAAAAATGTAAGAAACACCAAGTCGCACTCATCAAACATTTAGCATTCCAGTGAGATTGGACAAGCGTGTCTTTGCTCTGCCTTGTCACAGAATGCTAATACAGGATTCTCCTGTGGGGAATTTCAGCAGGTGGCTTTTGCTGATGGCCTTGTCAGGAGAAAATTAGTGAGAATTCAGCAGTACAGACAGTCGTGCTATTCACACCATACCTGGGATAAAATACTGTTTGATACTGTAGAATGAATTCTGGCCCACAAGAACACCTTAACTCATTCCCTATGGCAAGCCGCTGCCAACGGCGCGGTGAATTCGACCATTCCCTACGGTAAGCCGGTGCCAGCGGTGTGGATGACCATTCGCAGTCCGATGAAAACACGAAATCAGTTGACGATTGCGGTCATGGGCCACCTGTACTTCAATACTTTATATTGTGTCATTTTTGGGAAAAGTATTCCATATAAATGCAACAATTTTATATAAAAGTAATCCATATGGGTTAAAATCCTCACAGAAACTTTCCAGTGAAGTAACAGTTAGTGGAGGTGTAGTTGGGGCGCAGTAGCACCTGGTGGAGAGCAGGGCAGGTGGCTGGAGGTACTGAAGCTGACAGAAGCAGGAGCTGACTCTGCTGACTGCAGTGCCCTTCTGCCCACCAATCAGCTACAAGTCACCTTGAACAGAGCCATGCAGAGACAAACACATAATCACACACGTGCGCACATACACACACATACACTCAAAAACACACACAGACCTGCTCACAAACATACACAAACACACACGCACACACACACACACACACACACACAAAACACACGCATACAAACACACACATGTGCGC
This sequence comes from Gymnothorax javanicus, assembly GCA_029692085.1. NCBI lineage: Eukaryota > Metazoa > Chordata > Actinopteri > Anguilliformes > Muraenidae > Gymnothorax > Gymnothorax javanicus. Next base: position 37,367,318 of record CM056201.1, read on the forward strand.
GCAAGCATACACACAAAAACACACATAGACATACTCACAATTAAACACACGCGCACGCACAAACAAATACACACAAAAAATACACACACACATCATTGTACTTATATCTTTGTGAGGACATTACATTGACTTCCATTCATTCTTTCTGTGTCTCTACAGCCTTTCTCTAATCTTAACTTTAAGCAATTTATGCCTAACCCAAACCCTTACCCTAACCTTTTATGCCTAATTCTAACCTTACCCCTAACCTCTTTAACCTTCCATTGCAATTGTTTTATTGTAATCAGGGCTCCCCGTCAAAAGAGACCTCTGTCTCAGTGGGACTTCCCTGCAACAAAGGTTATTGATTGATTGATTGATTGATTGATTGATTGATTGATTGGTTGATTGAACCTTAACTTATAAGTCACAATTTGCCTTTGAAGTTGTGAGGATATTTGAAAATGTCCACACTTCCCAGTCATGTCCCCACTTTGCAGGAAAAGAACATTTTTTGGTTCTCACTTTGTAGCATGTACAAGAACAGACATTCTCACAAACACACGAGAGCACACGCACAAACACACACATACTCACAAGCACACACACGCACACACAAACACAAAAACGCTCAAATACACACACATAAACAACCAAATACACACACACACACACACACACACATATACAAACACATACTCAGATGCCCTGCACTTCTAAAAGGACATTACTATCAGCTTTATTAACAGCCTGTCTGAGATTTCTGACATGCACTCTATGAATAAGAGTTTTAGTGGAATTGTTAACATTTTATTTGTAAATGGTGATTTGCCTCTTCACATCACGTCTTTGTTAATTCATGGGATTGTTGCAAACACAATTCAGAAATAACTTATTACTCTGGCTATGCCTAATACAATTACCTTAGCTGGGAGATAAGAGGCTTGCAGCACTGGCAAAAATAGACTAAAGTCACCAACTCATGGTGTTCACTGCACCTCTGAGGACTGCATTGCTGCCACATTACAAGGTTCAGGGCTCAGTCATTTATTTATTTGGCTTGAAAAACACAGAGAACTGTATCCTGGATCTTGACTGTGGTCATCAGTCTTAATCTGGAGACTCCTGAGTCACTCCTTTATTTAGGAATAATGGACTGGCTGTTGGAGGAGAGTCAGATAACCGATTCAAGGATTATGTTTTAATGGTGTCTGAAGTCACAAGCAAAATACCAGGACTCAGCTGATGAACGCCAGTGTCATTGGAGCAACAATTACAGTTCTGTTTCTGAATAACTGGGGAACCATGGTAAATGTTCTATCTAAGCAAATGCAGGGGAGACAATCTTTAATGTTCAGGTTTAAGCTTAGACAATTTGTCAAGAACTGTTGGACCTGTTTTGCATCCGAAGGTGATATTTTATGAGACTTGTGTATTGTTTTAACATGGGAAGTGAGAACTGCTGGATTTGTTGCGGGGGATTATCTGTGGATTGTGTGGTCACTGTTTACTCATGGTAATTTGGGAAATAAAGCCAGCTTTGTAAAGAATCAATTGTGCTATTGATGCACAGACTGAGAGGTCAGTACAATTTGCAGACATCCAGCTCAATAGCCTTTCATTCTTGTGCATCTCAATGGACTGGCACTTATTTGTCATGGGAGATATTCCCAGTTCAGTAGTCACTGCTCACATTGACAAGTTATATTCATGTTCGTTTTGAGAGCTCAACACAGAGAACTGTTTGCTGTACACTGAGTATTGTCCTGGACGTGCGTGAGTGACACTAGGATAATGCTTGCCTGTCATCTCCTGAGACTGGAGCAGTCTTCTATGACTAGTTATCACAACTTTCCCGTCACTCCAGCAACATTAGATCCTTCATTTGCAGAGGCAAGCTTGAATGCACCTGATGTACCTTTTGAGAATGAAATATTTTATCTCCAGTCCAAGATAAAACATAATTAATGGAATGTTTTGAGCGTTGTCATCATAATGAAAATGCATGTACTTCTGTAGTGCGTGAACGAAAAACGCACCGTGTATGAGATATAGAATAAGGAATTTCTGCACAGTGAAGCCTGCACACAGTATAGAAGAGCACTGCTCCTATCATATTAAAGCTTAAAGGTCCACAACTTGGTTTTTGGGTCAAGTGCACTGCAGACAGAGACAGACAGTCAGAGGTCATATTGTCCCTTACCATAGCATTGGCAAGAAGAGGAAGAGGTTATCTGTCTTAGCCATCTGTTTGCCCTCACCAGTTCATCCCGATGTCAGAGGTCAGAGGTCAGAAGCGGTGTCTAAGCTCCCATAGATTCTCTCATTCCATTCATTGTGAGCACTGAACAAGGTCTCAGTGATATACGAGGCAGTGCAAATTCAAAAACTGGGACTGAAGCTGAATCTTTCAATCATTTAAGACCCCAGAGGTTATGCAGAAACCTAAAAAGAAAAGCCCCAATAAGCTCAATTAAGCCTGTTGCTTACCAGCGTCTGCCCAGTGACCTGACAATGATCACTGGGCAGCAGGAGCCAAAATATAATCAGCATCAGGAAGCTCGAGGTTGTTGAGAGGATGATGAAGTCATTTTAGATCCATATCTTCCTGCCACTGAATTCCTCCTGAATTGTCAGTCAAGCAGACGATCTGTCAGTCGACACTTCAGCCAGTAAGCTCGCCATATCGATACGCTTGAATGAGCCACACATTCCTTTTCCAAAGTCTCTACATAATGGGTAGATATTATTTTTGTCGTGGGTTGGGAGCCAAGACAATTGTTGACTGTTACCAGAACTGTCTCCAGCAGCAGACTGGGTGATTAATTTAGTAGAACGCTTTTCCCTGAAATGATGCAACATTTTATATTTTCATTAAGGAGACAGTGTCATGATTAAATGAAAAACAATGTCCCCAGAACAATAACTGAGTTAATCCTGCCAGAAGGATTGTGAGCAATGCAGCATTGGAGTGCATCTGAAGTATAGTAGGCATTCCAGCAGAGGGGCAGGGTGAGCCGGCTGTGGTTAGGTCACATGCTGGCAATAATAAGCCACTTCACAAAGCTCTCATTACAGCTTTTAATCATGGGACATAAGTCGGCTCCACAAACACACAAGACGTCTGAAAATTTTTTTCTAAAACCTAGCCATCTCGCTGGAGGAATGTCTTGTTTTGTTTGTTTTGTTTAAAGTTAAATCACTCATCAGACTTATCTATAATTCCATGTTTTGAGCTTGCCTCTTCTTTTTCGAAACAAAGTTCTACAGCTCTTTATAGCTCTTATCTCTGCACATAGGATGGTGGCCTCAGTTTTCAACTAAACATTTTGCCATGGCACATTTCCTTAATGTATTGGTTTTTGCCAATTGGCTAACATTTCTAACATTCTTTAAAGAAGACCCTAAAGTGGCTGCATAGTTCATGATACAGTTGCATTTTATCTAGGAAGCATCCAAAGTATCATTTCAACTGGCAGGGAAATCTCAGTTGTCAACATAATAACTGTTCAGTGCTCTTGTGGATTTTGTTGTAAACAAGCTTTGACATCCTTTCAGTACCCCCTGTATTGCATAAGTTTCCTGCAAGGAAGACAGACATTTCCATGTTTTTTTCCTGCCAGACTTTTATCTGAGCCTTAAAATTCCAGAATGGAGCTTAATGGGTGAACAAAGGGCCATTGATGGCTGGCACGTTTGTGAACAGGCATGTACTGGCCACAGCTCCAGAAGACCCTGGCCCTCTGCACAAAGCCCTCCACTGTGGACATTGCCTAACAAAAGGTCAGGGCTCAACAGTAATTGATAATGATCTGTCCCTATAAATATCAGTGTCAATGAGGCACTGTTTGCTGTATGCTCTCAGCTCTGCTCATGCTCATCATGATCTCAGCATTACAGCAGAGCAGTTTAGCCCATTTGGGATTCATGTCAGAGAAGAGGTTCCTCACTTTGATTACGGTGTTTCCTATTGATATATATTGGTTTCAGATGCAGTGTTGCTGGGGGCCAACTGGAAAGAGTAACTAGAAAAGGTAGAGGGGGAAACAATAGAGCCTAGTGTGCCATAAAGGCATTTTGTAAGAGTTTTAAATTTATTAGGGATAATAAAGAGTTGAGGGTGGAAGGGCACTGGCTTGGGACAGATAACAAAAGGTGAAAGCATTGTTTATTCTGATTCTGGATTCAAAAACAGAGCGGGATGACTCTAGCTGCCAAACTGGAGGACTTTGAGGTGACGGTGGAGCACCTTCTCATGGATGTATTTGTAAGTAGGCTACAAGCACTGCTCACTCTCCCAGTCAATTCAGTGTACATGTGCTCCCTTGCTCAAATTTACCTGGATTGGCATTTGTTCAGTGCAGACGGAATGGATTTAAATGCTAATCAGTTTTGAATGAGTCAGTATCAATACTCTATGATGACGAATGCAAGTATATATTCGTTATGACTTATGCATTAACATCCCTTTCCCGATAACAGCCTCAAGTGCGATTGAGGGAGCCAGGAGAAATTAACACTTCCATGGATGTGCATTAGTTAGGTGTTTAACCTGTTCTGTATTGAAATTATATGAATAATTTTTATGAAGCGATTTAAATAGGTCTATTAGCACATTTCATTATCTGCAGGACAAGAATGCTATATAATCGCATCAAGCTGCCTGATTAAATGCCACAAACTTTGAGCGTGCTCAAACTTATTGTAGATTAATCCTCTTGTACTTGGTGTGTTTTAAGGACAACCAGCAAAACTTTTTCCCAAAGAGAATTTTCAGAAGAAATACAGCCAGTTCACTCTGATGTGCCACAATTTTGGCTCACATCTGGGTTGCTAAAAATATATGTATAGCCACGTTTGTGGCAATATTATGCATCTAATCAACAGCTGTGAGCAATGGAACTTACAATTAGATGCCGCAAAGAGTCACTGTTCATAATGCATTTCTTAATAAAGCGCGGCCTATGTCAACAGGCAATTATTTTGGCATGTTTTTGGTCTAAAGTTATGGGCTTCCTTCACTGCCAATGATGGGTGTAGCATTATATAAACAGTTTTTTTTTCTTCTTTTTGATAGTGTTATGAGTCAATTACATTTATTTTATGCAAGCCTGGCAAAAGACCAATTTGTTTGCGAATGACCCAAGTAAAAGACTTTAAATTCCATAAATGCAGGGCACTGTTTCTTGTGAAATAAGTACATTATTTCATTAGGGTAAAAGCAGTGGGGACCCTATTTATTTTCTCGATTAATTATGACAGCTGAAAAGTTCTCACAATGCAGTTGTCGCACCACAATTTCTGCAATTAGGATATGTAGTTTTAGTATGATGTTGGTCATGGAGAATGACAGTGCTGCACTTGTAAACAAAGACTGCAGAGACAGAGCTGGGCTGATCATGGAATCTTCTGTTATTTTTGTGAATGCATGGGAAGAGCTTTGATTCCCCCAATAAATGCATCATTACTTTAGCTTTACCTTGTGATATTTTACATATGATATCAATTCCACTGAACTTGAAAGATTATTCCAGTATTTTTGAACCTGAGCCCTATTTTCCCATCTGTTTTGTCTAAATCATTCATGGGGACAATTAAAAAAAAAATCTGTCCAGTATTTAGCAAGAATGCTACAACCAGAATCTGAAAACCAGCTGCAATGCAGTCCAATGGGGCATTTGTCCGCCTTAAAGTACGGCTGCTTAAAGTCCACGTTTTTGCCAATGACAGGCTCAGATTGTTATCATAAGTGTCAGAATGCATTTGGAAAAGATCACTGATTCTATAATTGAAGACCTGGGTGCAAGAAGTACTTAAGTCACATTTTCCAAAAAATGAGCTGACACTACTACCATAAAGTAGAGTGTCATGTGCATCATAAAGCCAAAAAATTCCAAATATAAGTACTCAAGTCCTCAATACTGATATCTACGGCCTTCCCTGAATCTACTGAATTTTTTGTGCAAGAAAATCCACAATACTCAAGTCCTTGACGTCATCAGGAACAAGTGCCTAAGTCCATGACTGTCCAATCAGCTGCTAGTATGTGTCATGTGACAAGCGTGGCCTCAAACATAGCCCAGAATGAAAATTACTGTTTGGCAATCAGAAAATGATTGAAACGACATTTGTGTGGTAAAAGTACCGAAGTCCATGCATTTTATGGTAAGAAGTACCAAAGTCTTGGGAAACTGATTTTCAATATATCTTGTGGTTTTTTCGTAATAAAGCATTATTTTCCCACAAAAACGTATCTTTTTACTTTGTATAACCCCTGGGACTAGCAGCAGGCGCCACTGAATGTTATCTTTTAAAAAAAGTATCTGCAGCATGTTTTCAAAACTTTGACCCTTAATATCTCAAAAGTGTTATTTTGTGACTAAAGTACTTCTTGCATCCAGGTCTTCAATTATGAATGTCAATTGCTATAAAGAGGAAAAAGATCAATATAGCTATTTCATGATCATTCATGACTCAACTGGTACTTTGTTCACACTACTGGCTTTATTGAGTCATTGGATCACCCAAAGGGCGTACGTATTTGGTTTACCCTGATTTCCCATCTGCGTCGGCGTTATAGCGTCACAGTCAGTGTTAGTGTCACGCTTTCTGATGCTGAAGACATCTCAGAAACTGCTTGGTACAATGGCTCCATACTTTTGGCATGTGTTTATACCAATGTGTGGTTGTGCATCCACCATGTTAAGTTCACCTGGGTCAAAGGTCGCAAGATAAATGCATGCACTTCAAGTGACTTTCTCTATTTGTTTTTGACTTTAGCTTGCCATGCTTTTGCTTGTACTAATGCCAGGTCAACACAAGAACTTTAGTTTATAAGATTACCTTCACTCTGTCCAGAGCAGGTCTCTCTACTTTTAGGAAAGCATTTTTCTCCAGGAAAACTTGTTTTGGTTTAGGATTTCTTCAGTTTCAAGTAGTCTCTATTTGACTGACAATTGACACATTGGTCAGAATGGTCACTGCAAAGACAATAAGGAGCAGAGTACAGACAGGGGTGTTTTCATCCATGTCGCTCAACTATCCATAACTTCAGCATCTCACTGTTCCCCAGCAGTACACAAAAGCTTTAAAGGTGTCATTTTGTTGCCTAACACGGATATCTTAAACACAAACTATAGCTTTTTTTTAATCTTTAAAAAAAAAAAAAAAAACTCTAAGGTTTTCTCTACTCCAGCTCTATCACCCATTCTCCCCTGGACAGCTCACTCTAACTCTCACTCATGTTTACATTGTTGTCTTCTTTCAACAGCTCGCCTCTTGCTAGATTTCAGAGCAAGAGTTCCCCTTGGGTGAGACTTCTGTTACATGTCAGACTATATTTCTGACAATCCTTTCTGTAATCTTGTCAGACATTCATAATAACAGAGCTTTTCTGTGGTAAAAACACTCACTTTTAGTGAACAAACTTTGACACGGGCAAATGCCCCTTTGGATTATGTTGCGGCTATTTCACAGATCCCAGTTATTGCATTCTCGCTCAATATTTAGCCGATTTAAATATTATTACTATTAATTTAGACTCATATAGATAAGAAAATAGGGCTTAGGTTCAAAAATACAAGAATTATCCTGTAGCACAGAAGGCACTGTGGGGGCTTGGCAGCATTTCTTACTGCTGATCTTATAGGCTGGAGGTCATGGGGAACGAGCTTTCAAATGAGTCTTTCAGTGATGTGCTTTCAGTGATGTGCAAGGGCGACAAGTACTAGAACTTGTCCTCACAACCCAGCCTCCACCTTTATGATCTGCATAATAGACTTATACGTAGCACTGTAAAGTGTTTTTTTTTTTTGGAAGTTGATTGATGTTTGAATTTGTCTGGTAAGTGATTCTTTTTCTAGGTTAACAATAAGAGTGGTTGGATGGACCATTGACAAGACTAAAAGCCAAGAGTGAGAGGTTGTCTGTTGCACCCTTGAGGTTCATAACGTAGAGGTGGCTGGTTTTTCAGTATATGAGAGGTGATTGAAACCTCCATTCTACTTCTACCTTTTTTCAATTCATATTTATTGAGAGGGTGTATTATATATGGGGACTTGTAGGTGTCTGAACAGTTCAATTGTATGAATTAAGCCAGGGGAAAACATTGCAAATCCTGAAAGTTCTAATGAAAGACACTGTTAATAAGTACATTTAGGACCACCTGTTGTCCTTGTTGAGCACATCTGAAACCATAAAAGGACAACTGTTTTTCAGTCCTCTGCTTTCCAATGGCCTTTATGCATGTGTGGCATGAATGGGCGAAAGTCATGGAGGATGCAGCGTACAACATCATTGTTAAGGCACTAAAGGGAGAGTTCAACATACCAGTGGCAGAAAGGTCACAAACCCTGCACTCTGTCATTGTTGGTGGCGAAACAGACAACAATATGCCCTAACTGATGACGACAAGGGACTGACCTATGGTTGATGACTGGTGGTCAAAAAGGCTGACCGTAAATAAATTGTGGAAGAAAGTCTCCAAGAAACAAAGGGATGTAAAAGTACAAAAATGGAATGTTTACCTCAGGGAGAAATGTTCTGGTGTTGGTAGAATAAATTTCCAGAGCTAATGCTACCACTTACTGAAGGCATCCTTTGGAAACAAGCTCATTCGATAGCCCATCATGGTCAAAAGCCACCCAAGAGCGTCATCAGATCCACCTTATCGATATGGGAAAAAGAATGTCTTCTGGATATGGTTATGCTACTTTCCAGTATATTAGCTGGCCTGGCATGGTATTTCTTATGCTACTGTGGTCCATCTACTTCAAAAGTTTGCCATGTTGTGTGACGTATTTGGTTTACCCTGATTTCCCATCTGCGTCGGCGTTATAGCGTCACAGTCAGTGTTAGTGTCACGCTTTCTGATGCTGAAGACATCTCAGAAACTGCTTGGTACAATGGCTCCATACTTTTGGCATGTGTTTATACCAATGTGTGGTTGTGCATCCACCATGTTAAGTTCACCTGGGTCAAAGGTCGCAAGATAAATGCATGCACTTCAAGTGACTTTCTCTATTTGTTTTTGACTTTAGCTTGCCATGCTTTTGCATGTACTAATGCCAGGTCAACACAAGAACTTTAGTTTATAAGATTACCTTCACTCTGTCCAGAGCAGGTCTCTCTACTTTTAGGAAAGCGTTTTTCTCCAGGAAAACTTGTTTTGGTTTAGGATTTCTTCAGTTTCAAGTAGTCTCTATTTGACTGACAATTGACACATTGGTCAGAATGGTCACTGCAAAGACAATAGGGAGCAGTGTACAGACAGGGGTGTTTTCATCCATGTCGCTCAACTATCCATAACTTCAGCATCTCACTGTTCCCCAGCAGTACACAAAAGCTTTGCAAGGTGTACCCCGTCATTTTGTTGCCACAATACGGATATGCGCAAACACAAACTATTGCTTTTTTTAATCTTTAAAAAAAAAAAAAACTCTAAGGTTTTCTCTACTCCAGCTCTATCACCCATTCTCCCCTGGACAGCTCACTCTAGCTCTCACTCACGTTTACATTGTTGTCTTCTTTCAACAGCTCGCCTCTTGCTAGATTTCAGAGCAAGAGTTCCCCTTGGGTGAGACTTCTGTTACATGTCAGACTATATTTGTGACAATCCTTTCTGTAATCTTGTCAGACATTCATAATAACAGAGCTTTTCTGTGGTAAAAACACTCACTTGTAGTGAACAAACTTTGACACGGGCAAATGCCCCTTTGGATTATGTTGCAGCTATTTCACAGATCCCAGTTATTGCATTCTCGCTCAATATTTAGCCGATTTAAATATTATTACTATTAATTTAGACTCATATAGATAAGAAAATAGGGCTTAGGTTCAAAAATACAAGAATTATCCTGTAGCACAGAAGGCACTGTGGGGGCTTGGCAGCATTTCTTACTGCTCATCTTATAGGCTGGAGGTCATGGGGAACGAGCTTTCAAATGAGTCTTTCAGTGATGTGCTTTCAGTGATGTGCAAGGCGACAAGTACTAGAACTTGTCCTCACAACCCAGCCTCCACCTTTATGATCTGCATAATAGACTTAGCACGTAGCACTGTAAAGTGTTTTTTTTTTTGGAAGTTGATTGATGTTTGAATTTGTCTGGTAAGTGATTCTTTTTTCTAGGTTAACAATAAGAGTGGTTGGATGGACCGTTGACAAGACTAAAAGCCAAGAGTGAGAGGTTGTCTGTTGCACCCTTGAGGTTCATAACGTAGAGGTGGCTGGTTTTTCAGTATATGAGAGGTGATTGAAACCTCCATTCTACTTCTACCTTTTTTCAATTCATATTTATTGAGAGGGTGTATTATATATGGGGACTTGTAGGTGTCTGAACAGTTCAATTGTATGAATTAAGCCAGGGGAAAACATTGCAAATCCTGAAAGTTCTAATGAAAGACACTGTTAATAAGTACATTTAGGACCACCTGTTGTCCTTGTTGAGCACATCTGAAACCATAAAAGGACAACTGTTTTTCAGTCCTCTGCTTTCCAATGGCCTTTATGCATGTGTGGCATGAATGGGCCGAAAGTCATGGAGGATGCAGCGTACAACATCATTGTTAAGGCACTAAAGGGAGAGTTCAACATACCAGTGGCAGAAAGGTCACAAACCCTGCACTCTGTCATTGTTGGTGGCGAAACAGACAACAATATGCCCTAACTGATGACGACAAGGGACTGACCTATGGTTGATGACTGGTGGTCAAAAAGGCTGACCGTAAATAAATTGTGGAAGAAAGTCTCCAAGAGACAAAGGGATGTGGCTCACAAAAATGGAATGTTTACCTCAGGGAGAAATGTTCTGGTGTTGGTAGAATAAATTTCCAAGAGCTAATGCTACCACTTACTGAAGGCATCCTTTGGAAACAAGCTCATTCGATAGCCCATCATGGTCAAAGCCACCCAAGAGCGTCATCAGATCCACCTTATCGATATGGGAAAAAGAATGTCTTCTGGATATGGTTATGCTACTTTCCAGTATATTAGCTGGCCTGGCATGGTATTTCTTATGCTACTGTGGTCCATCTACTTCAAAGTTTGCCATGTTGTGTTCAGAGATGCCATCTTTAATGCCACTGCTGTCAACAGTTGTTATCTGAGCACATGTGATCTTTCTGGCAGCGTGAACAAGTCTACCTATTTTCCAGCCTGCAAGATAAATTGGGTTACAGCGACATGATTTGTAGTTTGGAGGAGCAGGATATTTGACTTAATATATACGTACAGTAGGTGCACCAACAGTGATGAAGTGGTCTGGGACGGTATACTGATTAAATGTTGGCCAAGTAAATGAATGGGCATCGGCTAAGAGTTTTCTTCAGTTGCTGAGCAGTAGCTAGACAGTGAACAGTGACAGCTCATTGAGAACGTTAGCATTATCGGTGCCCATCTCTGTCGACACCAGCAGTCTCTTCATTGTCAATGCAGATGGGATAGACTGTTACGTAAGAACCTGCCTCCATTCAGTAGTCTCATAGTGTTACCCTGTGAGGTCTGGGAGAGCCCACTGTCTGCCTAACACTAAGAGTCTGCACTCTGTTTGAACAAGAGATTGCTTGGATCCCATCCAGTTCTGAAGAAGAGCCTCTGAGGTCTTTGTACGCCCGCTGTTGTTGTTCCCCTCAACATAGAATGGAAATTATTTATTATAACTGAGCACCATAGGGCTCAGAGAGGGAAGTATGGGTGGGGTGTTACTCATTGTCAGAGAGGATGGTGGGCGTTGTCTGAGAGCTGAAATCACACGGTTGATGAAATCTGCTACCTGCTGTGTGTTTCTGGTGTGGTGCAACCTCTGGAATACAATTAGATCTTTTTTTTTTTTTTTTTTTTTTTTTGCAGCCCTAGGCGTATTTCTCATACTGGCTTGCTGATTGTGATTATGCTATTAACTGCACAATGGAGCAGGAAACTGTGAGTCTGCTATGATGTAATTTGAGGTTAGGACAGGGTCAGGGACATGACCGCATGCATGCCCTTATTCAATGCCGCTGCGTTACATCCCTGGAATGGAGATCCGGGCACCTTGCCACTGATGCACAAGCGTTATATTGACGCTGTTGGGGTTTAGCTAAGTGGCCTGGAGTTTCTGTTTTAGGCTTTCATTTGAAGAACAGCCGGCTTTATTCTCAGATTTTATATACCTAATGCTTACCGCGATTATGCTTATCATGTTTGTTAATGAAAGAGGAATGTCTGTGAATATGATGATGAAATGTTTCATTTCTATGGTGGGAATTCAGCATTTTTCAGCTTTCAAGCAAGATGGTCTCTCACAAAACAGTTTCTGGCAAGCTACTGAGAGATTGATCCTGTATCGCATGTTGTTTTGACATTTCCATCAAAAAAGCATCTCCCAAAACAGTAAATATTAATCTATAGAGACATGCGGAGAGGGATTGGCTTTAAATTAAGTCGGATATAATTTGGGCCACCACAAGTTTTACTTTGAGGGTCCTCCTGAAGGCTCGACTTAACTCATTCCCTACAGCAAGCCGCTGCCAATGGCGTGGCAAATTCTACCATTCCCTATGGCATGCCGGTGCCAGTGGTATGGATGACCATTCGCAGTCCGATGAAAACACAAAATCAGTTGACGATCGCGGTCATGGGCCACCTGTGCTTCAATACCTTATATTGTGTAATTTTCGGGAAAAGTATTCCATACAAACGCAACAATTTTATATAAAAGTATTTAGTAGGGAATTAGTTAAAAAAGAGAGTATTGAGACAAGAGGCATTCTTTACTTCACCAAACACATTTTTGCTATTGAGACCTGATATACTGCAGCACTTTTTTAAACATATAAATTGATGATATTTTGGCCTTCTGAATTATTTTTATACTTTTAAAAGCCATTCAAGTCTCTGAATTGTTCATTATTAATGTGTTCATGGAGGTCTTGACTATTATGAGGGAAGGGAAATTAATCTGGCATAAGGATATGGCGAGCTGCATAACAAACAGGAAGGCCATGGAGCAATATAGTCTGTGACTTGTTTCTCAGCTATCTTGCCCTTTTGACTGAATATGCCTTATTTTATAAAGTCATTCACTGTAGAAATACTATCACCACATATTTGGTTTGTCTGTATGCACATTTACTCTGTTAAGATGAACCTGATAAAGGCCAATACCTCTGAAGACTTTGAAGAAAAGCAACAGCATGTGGTTCTCTCAGAGACACTCCAGAAACCACTCCTGTGGAGAAGCTATTAAGAGTTACTCCGCAGCGTGGGGTGTTAATGCATTTTATATATTCTTCAGAGGGAAACACATCCTGTGTAATGTCTTAATGAGGGAGCAAATGTGGCAACATTCTCATTATTCTCATTCATCAGAGTACTGTGTCCACTGCATAAGAAAATCATGAATGTGACCGCATCTGCAGAATATGGCATGTAGCATCATTGGCAGTAATAATACAGAAAATTTTATATTTTATTCCAACCATGGAGGGAGTATTTGTCAAGACCCCCCCAAACACACACGTATGCATGGACACACACACACACACACACACACACACACACACTCGTACATACAGTATCAGGAGCACTTTTCATTGTTACTGTTGTCCTGTTAATTTGTGCTTGGAGCAAACATCCCCTTGCTTAAATAGCCTTCTTATGACCTTCGCAGGATGTGATTTACTGCATCCTTGGAAAATATACTTTGCAGAAATCTTCAGTCTCAATCATTTCTTGAATGTGTTTGGCTTCATATATGAAAATTGCATTAATTTGCATTTGAAGCAGGTCATTTTGCTCAGCTCAGCTCAAAGCAAATAATATGCTCCCTCGCTTCCTTACACTTTAGATGCAGCCAAAGAGGATCATTTATTTTTTTCTGGGCTATGAAATGCTGACAGGTGTCAAAACATATCATTAGTTAATACTTAAATTTAACACTGTGAATTTAATTTTGCACCTTAAAAGATGTTATGTAAATATAACTTTCTGCCCTTTTATTGAATGCTATTGAATAAAACGAACCTTAAAATCATTCGTCACTCCAAAGTTTGAGCTTATTCAAATATTTTTGGCTGTGTTGTTTTTCCAGAAAATTACACCGAGAGCTCAGGAGACTGGAGCTTTTCTTTGACAGTCACCACTAAGGTGGCAAAGTATAAAGACAGCATGATGTCAAGCCAGTTTCTCTGAGCTGTGTTATCTAAGACAACCTCATCGAGCCTTGCCAATCTGCCATCTCTAATTTCTCAGACTGCCAAAGCTCCTCCATCCATAAAAGCCTCAATGTGCTTTGCCTGAGAAGAATATGTCTGGCAGTCTTTGAAGATTAATTTACCCATAGGGAACTGGAGAATGCTACTTTCAAGCTTCAGTATGAACGTTTTTTTGTCTATTTGTGTGCCGTGCAACACAGATTCATTGAACATCAATTAATAGCTGAATTATGACATAATTCAATCTATCAGCCAATCTTTTCTTCATGGAGACCGGCCTGTACATCTTAATTAATGAGGGCGTATGACTTCCCTGTCATCCCTCATGGAGTTCCTGTCTACATAGGTCAACATTTCTTAGACCTGATTTATGGATTGAACACCATTAAGTGGAGCATCAGTTACAGTTCAATGGCTCTGTGTTTCAGGAGATCAAGAAGGCCATGCAATGATAAAAGACGTTATTTATTGGATCCTGGATCATTTGGTTTCAGCGGGTCACATCAAAAGTGTTTTTGCTATGTAAAATGGATAATTTCAGCCTTGTTGAGTAGAACATGGTTTGTAATTGCTGCATCAGGCAAAAGGGCTTACGTCTTCAAAAAAAGATGTTTTTACGTGTGGAAGAACCGCCAGGCGATTTCTCTCTCTCTCTTCCTGGCGAAAGCTGGGAGCAGGATTTAGAGTTAATCTTGGCGGCAGATGGCCAAGCATCAGAAATTCTTTTTGAGGTGTACCATGTAGCCCGGTGCATTGCAATACTGGGAGCCACAGCCCCCCCTTGGGTCTTGTGACTTCAGTTTGTAATAATTCTTGCACCATCAGGAGAAATGAGTGTCCTGGTTGCAGTGTCCTGTTTGTCAGGATAAGTGTGGCTGACATTTGTAGGTGACTGTTCCCCGGAACAGGAACGGGAATCCTCTTCACTAAACCCACATAGGCAAGGGACCCCCACTGAGCAAGAGAGAGAGAGCGAGACGAGAAGTAAAAGGGTAACACTTTACAATAAGGGTACAATAATTAACATTAGGTGATGCAGTAATAAGCATGAACTAGCAGCTGATTAACATTTAACTAATGCATCTGGTCTCATTTACAAATGATGTTCACATCAACTAAGGTATTAATTTATACATTATTACATTATTAAGTGGTTCAACAGTTTGAAGCGCTGCATAAGGGATACTTAAGGGATGTTTTCAACATCACAATGTGGGAAACAAAGAATTAATTATGGTCAATTATGGTTGCATAATGCTTATTCAGCTTCTAATGCATCAGTTACCTGCTAATTAAAGGAACTATGTCAGCTGGTGCACATGCGTAGTAGAGTCCAGTCGATAAATACTTTAATACATGCAGTGCGATATCAAGGGAGCAGAATTACAAACCCCAAGCTTATCAGTATGTGTGTAAAGCGTACCTTCGTCGCTGTTTTAAATACAGAAGATAGCCTGCAAACGCGAAATTGCTAGAGTAACCACATTTATCTTTGCTAAAACCCATGAAGAATAAATTATACTATCTATCCATATTTCTTTGGGCGAAAACACATTGAAAGTGCGAAGTAAGGTAAACCGGTGAATTCGTGGTGGAGTTTCAATCTGTTTGCATCGCGTGCATCCTTGAGAAGTTTGGGGAAATTTTTTTCAAGTAACTGTCTTTAATGTTCGCAGAACCTGTCTATAGCAATGTTTTGTCTGACATGCAGCTGTCATAGATCCTTTTGCAACTGCTTCCAGTTCGACGGCCACCATGGGACGACGTAACAATCAATGTAGGCTAACTTAGAAGCAATATTAACTCTACAAAAACCTGAACTATGACAAAATGATGTTATGAACAGGCTCTACAATCAATAAAGATAATTTTTACCAAGCAATTTCATAAAACTTCAAGGATGAACACAATATAAACCAATTGAAAAACGCGTACACGAAATCTCCGATGAACTTGAAATAGTTGTACCAATGTTTTCAAGAAGTTTCGCTTCGTTGCGCGCATTCGCCCCGGCTGACATAGTTCATTAACTAGCAGTTAAAGGGACTAATGTTAATTAATGTACCCTTATTGTAGATTGTTATTAGTGAAAGCAAACAAGAGAAGAAGACACAGTAGGCAGGAAGGGCCTCCCACACAAACAGATGAAAATACACTTCCATTCATAAAGTGCAAACCCACAGACCGCTTTGCAGACGCATACAACTATTGCTCCAATCTCTCTCTTTCTCTCTCTCTCTCTCTCTGTCTCTGTAAAACACTCATAACGGTGAGAAGGGATCTAAAAGGCCAGGCAGTTCAGGATAGGCTGTTGTATCATTCCCAGGCAGTGACGCGGGAGGTGGTGATGATGGTGTGTGTGTGTGTGGGGGGGGGGGGTCGTTGTGCTGCCTGCTTGCCTGCCTGGCAGACATTCAGAGCATAGCGGCAGAGACAGGTCGCCACACACACTCACACACACGTGTGGTCCTCTCCTTACCCTTTGTGCGATGGTGCTACAGGGGGCCGTTACCCCAGGTCGAGCCCGCAAACTGCTCCTCAAGCTGCCAGGTGGGACTCCGAGAACCAGCAGTGCAGAGGGGGTAAGAGCTCTCTGTTTTCTTATATTCATGTCCTTTCTCTTTCTAATCTTTGCCTCCCTCTCTTCTACTTCTACTTCGCTCTGTGTTTACTGTGAGAGAGAGAGACAGGGATGTCTTTCTTTTTGCTTAATCCAGTGGACATAATTAGACCAAATGAGGGGGGACAAAGCCATTTATTTGAGCCTCCAGGGTCCATGCGATGGTGAACATCTTCCTCTTAATTCTGTCAACACCTCTCTCATGGTCAGGTGTCCTTCACTCGCGAGCTTCTCTATTTTCGGCTCATGAAAGGGGTGTGCGAAGCCATCAAATGTTTTGAAAGCCCTATGCACAATGTACCCTCGTACTTTTTCGGCATTCAGAAATGTTGATATGTTTTTTAAAGCCGAGAACACTGTCAAAATGTGAGTCTGTCACATTCTTTGTTTGGTTACTTTAGATGAAACGGATTCTACATCTTTCAAGTTCAGGGTGATGACATGCCACAGCATGCTTTGCAAAACACGCGACCTTCATATAGTTCTGTGTGTTTATAAGTTTAAGAAGTGTTGCAAAGGAGAGGTGCTGCACCAATTTGTGCAAAATGCACATTTTTTTTCCAGACTTTCATTAATGCCGTGCTGGCTCTCTTCTGAAATCCCATAAACATACATTGTATGGGAATGACGGCAGGGAAGTGTATGCATGTTAAATTATTTGGCTCATTTTCTTATTACTGCATGCTGTGAGGCCTCAGCTGTGAGGTTGCTATCTTAAATATTATTCTAAGGAGAGTTCAAATACCCTGCAGTGAACAAACAGAACAGGTACAGGCCCGCTTTCAAGATAGTTGAACTTGGACTTCAGCATCATGAAATTACATTCATGCCCTGGCTGGAAGGTTGGTTGGAGCGTTTCACTCTGAGACCATTAAAAGGGCAGCTTTTTAAGCCCAATGAACCTAATGAGTTACAATTGTGAGTACTGCTCTACGTTTATGGGACTGTTTCCCTTACGATATTCATTTAAGCTTCTGTGCACTTAATAAAGCAGCTCTTGGCCACAAAAGAAATGGGGCAGCTGTGTGAGCTCTATTCCCTCCGTGTTATGCATTGTTACCACATCTTTACATCACCATAGTTCATGATTATTAGCAGCTTTTTCACATTGATTAAGAATCAGGGTTTTGGCCCGGGGGGCACCCCGTAGACTTTCCCATCAAAGACCTTAACCTGCTTTATAAGTCTAGTACAAACCTCACACCTCGTGCATAATTACTTCTCTGTGCAAAGCCAGGCATAATCACATAGAATCTTAACTGACTATGTTTCTTGCCCCCCTGCCTTCTCCCAAATACAAACTAATGGCCTCTTCCCCAATGTATGAGGAGCATGTAGAATCGAAAACCATGAACAATGGCTGTCGCCTGGTGAGCAACAAGAGTCTTATGTAATAGGAGGCCAGTGCATGCCCTGACTGGGCCCACTGTAAATCTGCTGTCCTTCGTCATTAAAGCTGAAAAGTGTAAGCTCTTTAGTCTGGGGAAAGGGAATTCTAAAGCTGTGGTCAGAAGACAGAACTCTGTGCTGCCTCTAAGACTTTTAATTTCACAGTCAGAATATGGTGGAAATAGTAAAATTTTTCCAAGTAATATTTTGAGTTTTACTTGGATTTCATGTTTGCTGAATCACTGAGATGTATTCTGAAGCATTCAATGCATTTTAAAACCCACTGTGCTCAGTTTAGCCAAGGAAATAGAAACAGCAAAGTTGATGCATGGTAATCATTTATTTAGGGCCTTATATATCACTTGGAATTAGTCCATCCTGTTCAGCAATTTATAGTTGTGATGAAACCCAAGCAATCTAGCCAGCTGGACTCAGGAAAAACACCCCAAGTACCACCAAACACTTTTCCTGGATTATAGGATGATATTCATATGTACATTGCTGTGAAAAAGTATTTGCCCCCTCCCGAATTTCTTTTATTTTTGCAATCTTGTCAGACTTAAATGTTTCAGGTAATCCAATTAAAATTCACATTTTACATAGATCTACCAAATAAACACATAACGCAGTTTTTAAATGATGATTTCATTTATTGACGGAAAAAACCTATCCAACCCTACCTGGCCCTAGACCTCCGTAGTTAATAAATCAACCAATCAAACAAATTTAATTGATAATTTATTTCAAATGCACTAGAAACATTCAGGCATGATTAGTGTCAGCCCTGCTGAAAAACATCACTTAAATAGAACCTGTTTGGCAGTGTGAAGAAGACCAAAAGCCGCTTCTGATGCCACAATCGAAAGAAACTCAAGAACAGATGAGAAACAAAGTCATTGACATCTATCAGTCTGGAAAGGGTTACAAAGCCATTTCTAAGGCTCTGCGAGTCCAATGACCCACAAGGAGAGTCATAATCTACAAATGGAGAAAACAGTGGTGAACTTTCCCAGGAGTTTTTCTCCGAAAATTCTTCCAAGATTGCATCAAAAACTCATCCAGGAAGTCACAAAAGAACCCAGACTAACATCTAAATAACTGCAGACCTCAATTGCCTCAGTAATGGTCAGGGTTTACAATTCCACAATAAGAAAGAGACAGGGCAAAAATGGCATCCTTGGGGGCACTGCAAGGTGAAAAACCACTGCTCACCAAAATGAGCACCAAGACGTGACTCACATTTGCCAAAAAACATCTTGATGATCCCAAAGCCTTTTGGGATAATATTCTGTGGACTGATGAATCAAAAGTGGAACTTTATGGAAGACATGGGTGCCATTACATCTAGTACAAAGCTAGCACAGCATTCCACAATCAAAAAAAATCTAAGCAATAGTCAAACACAATGACGGTAGTGTGATGGGCTGGGCTGCATTGCTGCCTCAGGTCTTGGGGACTTGCCGTAATTGATGGAAGTATGGATTCTGCTCTCTTATAGAAAATCCTGAGGAGGAATGTCCGGCCTTTGTTTTGTAACCCAAGGCTCAAGCACAGCTGTGTTATGCAGCAGGACATTGTTCAGAAGCACACAAGCAAGTCCGCCTCTAAATGGCTCTAAAGAAACAAAAATGAAAGTCTTGACTTGAATCCAATTGAGATTCTGTGGCATCTCCTCAGACAGGCAGTTCATGCTTGAAAACCCTCCAGTGTGGCCCAAGTACAACAAATCTGCAGAGAGGGACAAAATTCCTCGATGAAAGAGATTCATTGCCAGTAATCCCAAACTTTTGACTGCAGTTGTTGTGGCAAAGGGTGGCACAACCAGTTAGCTTTCAGGGGGGGGCTAGTATTTTTTTACATGGATGATATTGGTTTTGAATAACTTTTTACCTTCAATAAGTGAAATTAGCATTTAAAAGCTGCATTTTATGTTAACTCATGTTGTCTTTGTGGTATATAAGCATTAGTTGGATGATCTGAAATATTTTAACATGACAAATAAACAAAAATAGAAGGAACCTGGAAGGGAGAACATACTTTTTCACAGCATTGCACCAGTCCAGGGTGCTTGTTAACTGCTGTTTTTCACTCATAAAAGGCAAGAACAAATTGATTTGTTTTTATTTTGTGAACAAGAAGTGTTAAAACCAAACAAAGCCAAAGATACCTATGTAATTTTGTGATTTATTGTTACTAAATGGGTAAACACTGAAGGCAGCATGACATAAAATGAATCTTGGAAATCTTGGACAGATCAGCCATCATTGGCACGATTAAACACAAAGAGGAAAATTAATTTAAATATGATGCAGGTTGTCCTGTGGAATAAAAATTGTAGACCTACATTACCATGTTACCGCCTTGCATACAGTATAGGTAATATTATAAGTTATTTGCTTTCTGTTTTGACATTGTGGGTTTGCCGGGAACCAATAGTTCACTTCTGTGAGTCATACCACAGAGGCTGGTTTCTTTCCATCGGATTAAGCCAATTCGTGTTGTAACTGCACTGGTTTACTAACTCTCAACACTGCTTTAAATGGTGTGTGTTTGTGAGTGACTGTGTGTGTGTGTGTGTGTGTGTGTACATGTGTGTGTGTTTGAGTGCTTGAGGGGGAAAGAGATGCATAGTTTCATGAAAATCATCAAGTTAAGGATGGTTAGGAAAATGAGGTGTTGTCCGCATAAGACAGATTGAGTGCATATTAGTGTGAGAACAGAAGGGTATGTGTATACTTGCCCTTAAGCATGTGCAGTAACTGCGCATGCGTGTGCTGTGGATGAGAAGACACTAGCCTACAGGGCCTTTGATCATTGGCTCTTGTTCTTTATATTCTTTCATGCGTGACAAGGCTTATAACCACGGCAACGATGCGCCAGATTTGAACATCTTAACTGTTTTTTTTTTCCCAATCCCTTTCCCCAGTCGTGATGCCTGCAAGATGACTTGAGAATCATTGAGGGGACAGAATTATAATGAATATTGCACTGTTGTTAAACAACTAGTGGCCAGTAAGACCCTTTTCAGGAAAAAATGAAATTGTGAAACCCTGTGGTATGTATGCTGCCTTTGAAACCAGGGACAAGGAGCATGTGTTCGATTGCTCTCTGTCTTCTGAAAGACTCAGAGTGTTTGTCAGGCAAAGTCAAGCATTGAGTTATGTGAAAGCCTACAGAGATAATTTTGGTATATTATATGTGATGGCACTTCCTTAAAGAAACGGATTAATTTTACATGGGCAGATCCTTAATTGAGTGTGGCTTTCCGCAAGCTAAAGAACAAAGAGCAATACACAAATTCACCAAAAGGAAAAAAATTCTGGCTTTTCCTCAAAACACATCAATCTGAATTTTGAAGTCCCTCGGGTGGACAGTTTAATCAGGTTTCACGAAAGGAAATAATTAGGTCCTACTTGCCTCTAGAGCCAAGAGTAGATTCACAGCGCAAAGCTCATGCAAAATAATGGCTTTGATATTCGTTCTAACTACATGTCTTGTTCCAAGGCAGTAGGGCTAATTGAACGTCATTAAATTTGAGCACATTGCCTTCTCCAGTGAAAATACAGTAGTATTAGCAAGAGCTTCTGGCACCAAGTAGATGTATCAGGACCTTTCAGGACCAGATGACTTTTATCCATCCCCAGGATATAAATAGTTTCCCAAAGTACAGTTGTATTTCAAAGAAGAAGATTGTTATAATATTTATGGATATACATCCCTGCCCAATAGCCAAACCATACTCTATTCAGTCATTGAGAATGAGTGACACAAGGCAACCTACTTTAGATGCAATGGCTTGACACTATTTGAGACTAAAGTGAAAATTATCAAATTAATATATGGCTACAAACAATATAAAAAATGAACCTGTGACCTGTTTGAAATGGTGCCCGTGGTACCAATGAAATGGGCTGCTGCAGTGGTTTTGCCTTAAACCCTGAGAGTGCTGAATGAATTTTCAAGGAATCGAAAACGTAATTAGCCTGAGCAGTTGAAAATCTATCATGTGGCAATTTGTTAAAAAGAGCTCCCCTATGTATTACAACTCAGTGGATGAAACCAGATCCTCCAACATACAATATGTGGATCGAGAAGGTATGGGAAATTTACCAGATGGAAAAAATAACATATTCTCTGAGACTCCAAAGACATAATTTTATTAAGAGATGGGACCCTGCCACTACTATATTAATGCATTGAATGAACTTAAACTCTCCATTTATACTATTAAAATAGTTTGACATTGCACATGTACATATCCCCCCCCCCTTTTTTTTTTTTTTTTTTTTGGTGTATGTGGATGTTTGTGTTGTTTTTGAGTATATTATTGTACTGCTTCAGTTACTGTAAGAAAATGTGGCTTTAATTTACTTGCTATTGTCTATTTTCATAATTTTTTGAAAAAGAGAAACAAAGGAAAAAAACAGCAGAAAAATTATAATGAATGAATGTATGCATAATGGTAGCTGCAATAAAAACTAAGTTCAAAAAAAAAAAAAAAAGAGCTCCCCTTGCTGGAGCTCTTTTAAACAAGTTGCCACATGATAGGTTTTCAACAGCATCAAATTTTGATATCTTACATCACTGGGAAACTATAGTTCCCTACTAGCATATTAGTACCCGCACACTAGGCAAAACCGCATGCGTACATGTGCCGGGCTGGGTAGCAATTTGTATCATCATTGCGCTGGGCTAATGAGCTAATCGGGATTTCTGGGCACTGTTCAGTGCGCGATGCGGGTTCAGTAGCTGTTTCAAATAGATAATGGATTTCTGAATCAAAAACAGGCTCTAAAATGCGGTTTATCATGATCATTATGAATTGGTAAGGGAAGGTTTTAGATACAGACAATAGTTGAAATGTGCACCAAGTTGCAGGTGTGTATATTGTGTGGTTGTTAAGATTTTCATGGAGGTCTGTTCCTTTAGTAGAATAGATCGCACTCTGAGGGTGAAGGTAACTTTGATAAACCAGTTTTTTCCACTTTACAGAAATGACAGAAGGTCCCTGTTGGGGTTGCAGGGGGCTTTGAATTGGGAATCGTGCAGTTGGGAGCTTTAATCTGGGTGCAGTGTTGAGTTAGGGCCTTAAGAACTATAGGAGCTCAGCTTGTTGAGACTCTCAAACATTGTTCCCCTGGTGTGAGGGTGGAAGAGACTGTTATTTTAGGCCTTTTCACTCTCTTTCATGAGATGCCATCGATGTCCCATAATCTGAGTCCAGCGGGTAGTGCAAGCACAAGTGATAACTCGAAGGCTTTAAAACTGTCAGATATGGAAATGCAGCAGTTACCCATTAATTCACGCAGATATATTTGATTAATGATGTCATTGAGAGTAGAACTTCATACTTTAATATTCTTTGCCCTTGACTTGTGATGCCCAGATGGGCTAAATGTTTTTATGGGTGTAATTATATTCAGTCCATGCTTCCCAGAAAAGGCACCCAGGGAGAGTAGGAGAGGAGCAATGAGAGGTCAGGGCTTTCTGTCCTCAAAAACAGGACATGGAAACCCAAGAATTTCTCAGAACATTGGTAGCCTTTGTGCAGTAGGAGATAGTCGGACTGAATGGTGCATTTCACTGGTTGTTGTGATTGAGGAATGGAATGGAATAGGATGGTCATGGCGCTGTCTGTTCACGGATGAGTCATCCTTCAGTTTAGCCTGTAGCTATGTTTATATGGACTTTAAGACGTGGGAAATGTTAAAAAGTGTATCTTTGCTGTGATATTGGTCAATAAATTACTTACTTACTTAGCCTGCATTGTCCAGGAGCGTGTGACAACTTGTGAGCATTTGTGATTATTTGCTCATGTATTTTCAATTCAGTTCAATTTATTTGTATAGCACTTTTCACAGAGACTGTCACAAAGACGCTTTACAGTGAGAGATTAAATAAATGAAAGGGCAGTGCCCAGCCTATTCCCCACTACACCAAATGAGGCAAAAAACTCCCAGTAGGGAGAAAATTCCTCAAACAGTGGTGAGAAAAAACTCCCCAGTGGGAAATCTCAGGAGGAACCCGACTATAGTGGGGAAGCCCATTCTCCGCGGGCTACCTAATTAATAACAAGATAATGCAAAATAGGATAAAATGGCAATAGAGTTCTATTAAAGTCCATCTAAACAGTGGCATTGGTAGCACCAGGAAGTGGCATGCCGAGGATGGTGAAGAACTGGATCAGGACCGGATCAGGACAGCAGCAGCCAGCGCTCATGGTGAGGGACAGGGCTCGGATGGTCCAGGACTCAGGGTTGTGGAGGGAAAAGATCCTCGGAAAGGGACACAGAAAAAGTGGGGTGAGGCACTAGATAAAACTACTGCATATTAATAAAACTACAGTCCTGTGTCATGTGTCAAGTAAGAATTTAGGAACTGACTGGTCAGGAAACAGTCAACACCCCTCCATCCACTTCCTGCAGCATAGAGGCCCTACACTTACACCAGGCTGTAAGATCACTTTTGATTATCTAAACACTAGTACCATATGGACCTCCCTGGTGACTAAGGCTGTAGCAAGCCCCACTGGCACCGTTGATGCATGCTCAGTGCCACCGGTTCCACATGGATTTGCTTAACACTACCACCAGTACCATATGGACCTCCCCAGTGACTAAGGCTGTAGCAAGCCCTACTGGCACCGTTAATGCATGCTCAGTGCCACCGGTTCCACATGGATTTACTTAACACTGGCTTCCAATATCTTGTGAACCTATCATAAAACTAGGTTGTAGTCAGTCTCACCAGAGCCAAATAAATGTTTATACATAACTAATCATGAACTAATCATAGGCTTGACTAAAAAGATAAGTTTTCAGCCTACTCTTGAAGACAGAGAGTGTGTCTGAAGCCTAAATTTGGGAGATTGTTCCATAAAATTGGCGCTTTGTAAGAGAATGCTCTGCCTCCAATTGTAATTCTAGATATATTTGGAATTTTCAAGTACTCAGCACCTTGTGAACGAAGTAATCTTGGCAGGGAGCAAGGAATGAGAAGACTGCAAAGATATTCCGGGGCCAAGTCATTTAAAGCTTTGTAAGTTAGTAGTAGTATTTTGTACTCAATTCTGAATTTTACAGGCAGCCAATGAAGATTTTTTGAGCACCGGGCTAATGTGATCATATTTCTTAGTCGTAGTCAGAACCCTAGCTGCAGCATTCTGCACTTATTGAAGACGTTTCAGGGCCGAGCTAGTGCAACCAGACAGTAAGACATTACAATTGTCCAGCTGAGAGGACACAAATGCATGAACCATTTTTTCAGCGTCCTGAAGGGACAACATTTTTCTGAGTTTAGATATGTTTCGAAGATGGAAAAAAGCCACTTGAATGATATAGTTGATGTGAGCCTGGAAAGAGAGTACTGAATCAAGGGTGACTCCAAGGTTTTTAACGACAGCTTTGGCAGAAACAAAGAGGCCATCTAAGTTAAGAGAAAACTTAATGAATGAGTCTCTAAGAGATTTGGGACCCAGTACCAATATTTCAGTCTTATCTGGGTTTAGTGAAAGAATATTTTGCGTCATCCAAGCTTTAACAGCTTTAACCCTCGTCCAACCAAGGGGGGTGTGGTTACCACCCCGCCAACAGATTTTTTCCTGTCGCACAAAAACGTTAACAGATATGATCTAATGCTTCTAGGTAATTGTTTATTCATCATTTGCGCTCACTTTCATGAAAAAACGATGAGGGTACCACACCCCCCGGGGGCAGGGTAGGCTGTCAAAGTCGAAGGGTGGGGGGGGGGGGGGTGGTTGCCACCAGCGTCAATTTTTGCCTGTTTTTGATACAGAATATGCTTACAAATTAGTTGCAAATAGTATGCTATTATTATGTTTCATGCTCAATGAACTTTGTAGACCACACTGATTGTCATCCTTATTGATTTATTGACGTAGTTTGTCCTTGTATTAGTAAATCTTGGAATTACAATGACCGGCAGTGACCAGTAACCTTGAAGTGATCTTCACCTAATAATATTAGAAGTGCATGACCGACATACTTTTACTTGTGTGTTTGACTGGTTACTGTACTGTATACTATTTTTATACTGTGCTATAGGCCTACTATTATACAAGTTCATAGAATTGTTCATAAAGTTGTTCTCATAATTCATCGATAAACCTTTTATGCAAGTGTGTAACATTTTGATGAAACACTGATACCAAACAAGATGATGTTTATCGCTTAATTTCAAAATAATCGGGGGGGGGAGGTGTAGCAGAAAAACCCTTGGTTGGACGAGGGTTAAGACACATCTCAATCTAGTAACTGGATCATTTTCACCCGGCTTAAAGGATGTATAGAGCTGCGTGTCGTCTGCATAACAATGGTTTTTAACATCAAGTCTACTTATGATATTTCCAAGGGGAAGCATGTCGAGAAAAAAGCAAAGGGCCCAGAACAGATCCTTGAGGTATTCCAAAGTTAACCTTGGAATACTCTGAACATTTGTTATTTGCCCGGATGAACTGAGATCTATCAGACAGATAAGACTTAAACCACGAAAGGGCAAGTCCAGAAATACCAGCTAATTTTTCTAACCTACGAAGAAGAATATGGTGGTCTACAGTATCAAAGGCGGCACTTAAATCGAGAAGGACAAGAACAGAGATGCGGCCACAATCCATGGAGAGAGGTATATCATTTATTACAACAGTGAGAGTTGTTTCAGTGCTATGATGCTTTCTATAGGCAGACGGAAAACTGTCAAATACCTCATTAGTTTGCAGGAAAGAAGATAGCTGTTGGGCGACTCATTTTTCAAGGATCTTAGATAAAAATGGGAGGTTTGAGATTGGCCTATAACTGGCTAGGACTGTGGGATCCAAATTTGGTTTTTTAAGCAGCAGCTTGATTTCTGCCATCTTAAATGAAGTGGGAACAATACCTGAAATCATAGAGAAGAATTAATTATGTGAAGAATTGGGCCGCCAAGAATGGGCAGGAGCTCCTTCATTAACTTTGTGGGGATGGGATCCAAGATAAAAGTAGATGATTTGGAAGTAACAACTAATTGGCTAGTTCACTCAGACATATAGGAGAAAGGGATTCAAACTGGTTTTTGTGTATTGTGGAAGACTCCATATCATCAGAAACGTCATCACAAACTGGTAGGGAAGCAGTGACCTTTTCTCTAATTCCAATAATTTTACCACTAAAGAAATTTAAAAAATCATCACTGCTGCAAGAGACTGGAATTTGAGGGTTACTTGCAGCATGATTGTTAGTTAACTTGGCCACGGTTTTGAACAAAAACCGAGAATTATTTTTGTTTTCCTGTATGAGATTTGAAAAATAACAGGACCTTACACAAGAGAGAGCATGCCTATATGCAATAAGGCTCTCTTTCCAAGCGCCATGGAATACCTGGATTTTAGTGGAGCGCCATTTGCGTTCTAGTTGACGAGATTTTTGCTTTAGAGTCCGTGTCTGGTCAGTGTACCATGGGGCTGGCCTCTTCTTCTGAGTAACCTTTTTATATTTCAGTAGCGCGACTACATTAAGGGTACTACGGAGAGCATCTGCAAACTTTACTGCTGTATCGTCAATACAGAGGGGGCTGACTGGGATGCTCAAAATAAGATGGGAAAACTTCAATGAATTTTGTGGAAGTTGTTGCAGTAAAAGTACAACTAGTGTACATCCTAGTTTCTAACAATACAGGGTGGGTCAGTTGTAAGCAGAATGTGATAAGAAAATGGTCAGACAAACTGGGATTATGTGAATGAATCTTGACCTGCCCAATGTTAATGCCAAAGCTTAAGATCAGGTCTAAAGTATGACCATGAAAATGAGTTGGGCCAACAACACTAAGCGAAGCCGACTAACTCCAAAATGTTAGTGAAGGCAGATGTTAGAGAATCATCTGCCCTCTCAAAGTACAGGTTAAAGTCACCCAATATAACTATTCTATCATAGCTTAAAACTAAGTCTGAAAGGAATTCTGAAAAATCTTTAATAAAGGCAGAGTAAAGGCCAGGGGGCCTGTAGACTGTCACCAGGGCTAAAGGCCGATCAGGGGCAGGGCTCACACCTGCATCCAGCACTGAAACATTCATCACTAGAACCTCAAATGTATCAAATTGATTCTGTAGTTTTGGCACTGAGTGAATGGAGCCACTATAAATAGCAGCAACACCCCCACCTCTCCGGCCCAGGCGGGGGTTTTGAGTGTATATAAAACCAGGTGGAGAGGCTTCATTCAAAGAAAAGTTTTCATCTGGTCTCAGCCATGTTTCTGTGAGACACAGTACATCAAGAGAACACCTATTTCACCCGTTGAAACTATGTATCAGTGTGTGTATATGTACAAGACTTAATGAATGCACTGTTTGTGCGTGTGCGTCTGAGAGTGCGTGCATGTGTGTGTGTGTGTGTGTGTGTGTGTGTGTATGTGCTTGTTCATACCAGCATCTACTAGCTCCAATTGTTTTTCCCGACAAAGCATCCCAGTAGGTTGCTTTATACATTAGTCCTCTCATTTGTATTTATGATTTTAGTGAAAGAGGAGAATATGATTTTTTGCCCGTATACTGTATTAAAGACATCAGCATCAGCATACAACAGCAAAACACTTAACGCAGTTGAAGCAAAACATGCCCTTTTTAGTTTGCAGTGCTCATTGTAACTAATAAAGCCAATGCCATGGAGTATGTGCACACCACTCCTCGCTTGTGTGCTGTTGACCATAATTATTCTTATGCTTTTATCCCTCTCCACTCACATGTGATATTTAAATTTTTGAAGCAGCCTGAAATACTCACATGTGGTTTGATGTATCACATGTATCACATGAAACCACACCATTACCTTCAGTCTGTTTCACAGATGAATATCAACTGTCTCTTTTCCTAATTCATTCATAACTCTTCACTTAAATTTTCCCTCAAGTGGTTAGAAGTCAGAAAAAGCATTTTTTTTCATATTGTAGGTCAATGTTACATACGAATTCTGTCTGCAGTTTACAGTACTTCACTGAAGCTACATCACACTTAACAGAAATATTCGAACCCAAGATGCTATATTTTTATAGCCACTGCATAATATCGAACAGAAAATATGTCTTATTCATCGTTTTGTACACATTCTGCTGAAATTCAGCAAGACATATTTAGAATCATTGGAAACCTTGGGATCTCACTTTGAATTTAAAATAGGCATGCATTTCCATAAGTTTGAATATAGCAGCTTCATTTGATGGACCCATATATGGATTTTTAGGTTTCATGGGGTTAATTTCATCTATATGACTATCACACTCTGTAATTTCATACTCTGCCTGCCAAAAGATTTGACTAAATGTGCGCCAAATTATACATATTAGAGTATCTAATACCAAATTCTTAAAAGTTGAGTGCTGGATCCCAGCATGTGACCTAGTTCTTTTGATTATGCTCAATTTCAGAGTCGGTTGATTCAAATTAGCCGATGTACTTGCCTAGCAGGTATCCTTATTTATATGGTGCATATTCACTTAATAGTTCCATTTTCAAGCTCAAAGTGAAGTCCCCACTTCAAAGGTAGAGCAAAAATGCACAGTTGAACCAGCAACTTGGGTCATCAGATTTGCTTTTCTTGGCATGCCAGTGCATGATGGAAGAAGACCTCTGAAACTTACAGCAGTTTCAGATGGACAAACAGCATTAATTCCTGAATAGAGCTGCCCTGTGCAATGGGCCTAAGAAATCTAAAGACCTCCCATTGATGGTCAGTGGCAACCACTAAGACCCACCCCCTCTCAGCATCCGGATCTGTCCTTGACCATGTGGCAGTGCAGGTATCAAAAGAGCAGCTAGATTCTGGAGTGGGCTGCACTGGGAGGAACATGACTCCTCCTCCTCTCGCCATGGCCGGATTCGGACGTATGACCGAAGACCTATGCTGGAATGAAGATAGTATGCAGAAAACATGTGGAAGGCTCATCTGCCATAAAGGAGCCCTTCATCAAAATGCTACTTCTGATGCAGCAAAAAATCTGATAATGATCTCTCAAAATAGAGCTTCTTGTTGTCCGCATCCTTCCTGTACTGACCTAATTGATTGCCTTTGCAAGAAATTAAGAGCAAGCATTGACCTGGTGGCTCCACTTTAAGTTTAAAAAGTTTTAAAGAAGCCCAGGGCCCCCTGGAAAATGAGGAAACTGCTACTCTTAAAAGAATGTGTCCAGGGGCAAAACATAAGTGGAGAAAAACAAAACCACTAATTTGTTTTGATATCTTAAAGAAAAATATTGTAAAACAGGATGAATGCAACATCTCAAGGCAAACATTTTAATTTAATTGCCAACAACAAAAACAAGCCCCACATCCTATTCTCAACAGTCAATAGAATACAAATTCATACATGCTTAGTGTTTTGGGAACCACTTTCCACTGCATAGTGCAATGAATTTGCAGATTTTTTTAGATGTTAGACAAATGATTAAAGGATACATATAGTAAATCTGCAAAACAAATTAGCTATCATGCTCTTTTGGTCTCTTTAACCTCATTAATGAAAATCTTTTTAACAAAATGATAAATAGTCTCACACCATCTACCTGAGCCCTTCACCAATTTCCACAAATTTCCTCAGAAATTCTATACTTGCTATTCCTGTGAATAGTTGAACATGGTCAACCTCAACTGGCAATTTTCCACATACTTTAAGATCAGCATATAATTAAGCCCCGGTGGCAATGGTGGACTCTTGGGGGACCCCAAGCAAAGAATGCCATCAAGGGCCTCCCGTAGCCCATGGCCCCTCATGCACTCAATTAGTTTAAGTGCCACATAGCTTAGAAATATAATATCAATGAAGCAAAACACATACATTATTTGGAGATAAAAACTTATTTTCATTTTTTTATAATATTTTTATCCCTGTCCTGGTGTCTTTTTTCCTCCTCTCTTTTTTCTTCCTGTTTAAGTGTCCAGACGAGCATGTTTGCTTAATCAGTTTGCTGGACGACAGCTTACACCTTAGCTTTAGTGAAATTTCAACTTTTCTGGTTGAAAGTTGATGTTTATTTGTGATGATTTATTAAAATATTGGCAATAAAAAATATGTATGTGCAAATGTAAGACATTTCTGAAACTAGCAGCATTACAAACTGTGGACATCTTTGTGTGCTTTATGCATCACTGAATTCGATTACAGTAAATGTTGCCACCTTAGCCCGCCTAAGGTTTAAAAACAAACGGTGCTAAGAGCCCTTATTGGTTTTTCTTCTTAAGGGACGGGGGTTATTTGATTGCTAAGAAAAAGTATCACGAGGATAATGATATACTAAAATTTGGATTTAATTCAAACTTTAAAATCCCACAAATATAATTTAATGTCACTTGTGTGCACTAGGTTTAGCAACACTAGATTACTTGTATTGCCAGACCTAAATTAAATTTTGTATTGTAGCTATAAACCTTACACAACACTAGGTAAAGCAATATCCCTCCAGTTCATCCGTGAATGAGGCAGCCTTTGCCATAGCCAAGAGTATGATGATGTATACAGAACTTTCAATACTTTTTAGAGCATGTTCACGGAATTGATTTCATTCAATTGCGAATGCATGTGAAAGATGGAGCATAATTTTTTGCCCAAAGTAGATTTAGCAAAGGTAATATTAAAACGCGTTTCAGTGTGTAACGTTTAGCACTAATAAGTCCGAGGTACTAGCAACATTAGCTAACGTGATTTCTTGTATTTCTAAAATTCTGAGAGGATTTGCTATTTAGCTACCATCATTTGTAGATGATGAATGATTACTATACTTCTTAGCTAGCTCATTCTTCATGCAACTAATATATCTGACAGAGAGAACCAGCAGCTCCAACCTCTCATAATCCGTTGTTAGCTACATTATGCTAGCTAGCTAGGTAGCCAACTCTGTCGTGCCACTCTGAAAAAAATTGTGGAGCTCTGAAATCACTTCACTTTGGGAGCGCAGATCTAAGGTGTTCTTGATCGGCCTGTTTTAATCAATGCATAATCAATAATTAGAATATTTATGTATTAGTGCAAGGAGTATAATCAATGTTTTCATTAGAATTCCAACAATTTAAACTTGAAGAAAACAGGTCTGGATAGGCTCATTTTACTTTTTGTAACTAACTGGTTTTATTGGAATTGACTGTTAGTGAGTTGGGTTGGCGAGCAGTGTTTTCTACTGATTCACTGAAACACATTTAGTAGAGGGGGCCCCACTTTGGGGGCTATCAAGGCATCGGCCGGGGGTGCGCTACAATGCCTTCATAGGAGGCTTAGTATGTGCCAATCTGAGTGGCCATCGAGGACTCCCTTTCCCAATTTTTGAGGGGCCCCAAATTGCCTAGTTTGCTGATGATGTCATATTTACATAATCCAAAGTGAAGCACCCGGCCGCATATTGATACACCCAACTTCTTCATAAAAATGAATGGTAACCTATGAGGCAAATTTCAAATAATTCAATATAAGCGGTAAAATGCCAAGATATGCGGCTGCATTTTGCAGCAATATTCATTTCAAGGGCTGTAATTAAACGTTTCATGCATAAGTTAACGTATAAACGCAAATTAGTCACTTTAATAGAAAAAAATTGCATCGCATGCTAGCTAGCTTATTAGCCATCCCATTGACTTGAATAGACCCTCTGACTAAAAGCAAATGCTAGCGATCGATAACGGTCACCAGCGAGCTACCTTGGTACCCTTACCGTCGCGGAGACTGCATTGACTTAGCAGTTAATAAAATTAACAAAGTCGCTAACAAGCTAGCTACTTGTAATTGACATTCAACGACAATACTTCTTACCTGCATAATATTTAAAACAGTGGAAAAGTCGCTTTGTCTGTTTATACAGAGTTCAAAAAGACAAGGAGAGGAGAAAGGCTTGGCTGTAGAAATCAGGAGAAAAAACTTTTCTCTATCCCCTTGAACCACGCTGTGCAGTGCTCATTCTGAGAGCAGTGTTTTAATGGGACAGGGGCAAAGCTGAAGCCTAGTAAAAGAGTAGCCAGAGTTAACTAGCGCTTCCTTTTAACAACGCAGGCATTAGCCATATGATTCAATAGAAACAACTCGGCTGTGGGCAAATATGCTCAACCAAGGTACAACGAAGTGAGGCAACCAGATAGTAATTTGACAACGCATACGGACATTCATCTACGTTTCTAATAACAGCGAAAACTTCCAAGCAATTATCTTATTAGACGGTCAATAAAAACCTTGGTCACGTTAACTGAACTCTTCTGCTCGCACTTTAACGTTGACACCGAGTAACATTTCGATCTTCCCTTTAGTAAGTGTGCCACTTTCCATCCTCCAAAAAGCACATATTTAGGGAGACAAAATGTTGTTCTACACAGCGATACCAAAATAACACCGACTCGCACATAAGTGTTTTTGAAAATGTAATTTTAAAGTAGGCGAAAATGAATGGGAGTCTACATGCGAATTTTACTTCCGGGTGTATACGCTCATGGAACAGATGCTTCACTTGAGTGTACCCTATCAGCACTCTAGTGTTTTATATATATATATATATATATATATATATATATATATGGTCTCCGCTAGCCCCGCCTTCACTAAAACGCAGCTGTATCGTATGCTGTATTTCATTTGAATGAGTGCATCGGTCACATACCAGCCTGCGAGGAATTGTCAATTTTTGAAACGGCGTTTTTAGCCAAAGTAAGTGGATTAACTTAAGTTGAAGTCGATGGTGAAGTTTTGTAATATTCAACAATTCAAACCGGCCAACTAAAAGAATTAAAGAATTAAAATTTAAAAAGGGTTAACGTTAGCTGCTTTAGGCTATGTATAAAACGCTAACCAGGATGCTTACCAGCCAGCTAGTGCAGTAATAAAATTATTAGCGATCCAGTCGAAGTCTGACAAAGGCTCAATTACACCGATAGTTATGCAAGCAATGTTGGTTTTTGTTTCTGGCTCAGCAGTAACGTTGTGCTTTCTTTTCAGAAAACTTTTGTCAGAGTGTGATTTGAGGATGATTTAGATTGCTGCATAAGAGTACTGATAAACCAGAACACACAAGGCTACAGCTTAGTGAAATCACTTGATATATCTAGCCATAATTTTGCATTGGAAATCAGAACATTTTGGAAGTAGAATATGGTTTATGCGTGCAGTGTAAGGACAGTGTCTTGAAATCACAAAAAGATTCATAGATTTTTGTTACCTGTTCATTTAGCTAATTATGTAATAGTTTTGATTTACTGTTTTAGGAAATGAAAAATAGTGCAACAGTAGAATATCTTAACTGTCATACTTCCCAATATTCTGCAAGTTTTCAGCCAAATCCATCACTGCTTTTCTCTTGTTGTGCCCACTTCCTGATTATGTGAATACGAAAATTCAATGTCACAGTCCCAATGGGCCAAAAATAAAGCGAATACCGTTATTTGCAATAATTTGTGTCATTTTCCCCCACTGCGATGCAACACCAACATAATTTTCTGTATATCTGTTTCAGTATCTAAAGCAAGATAAAACAGAAGAGTGAGGACTGAGACAAGTCTTGGTGACAAGACTAAGACACCTTAAGTAAAGTAGAGGTGTCAATGTCACTTCTCAGGCAAAACAAAAGTGGGTATCGTATTTTACAGCAATTTGAACTTTGATTTGCATGTTTGAAATGTGACCCAAACAGCTTTCTTCAACCTGAAGAATATTGCCTAGATTTAAGGAAAAATTAAGTCCTTCAATTCCCAAGAAGATGCAGAAAAGCTAATTCATGGGTTTATAACTTCTGATCTCGATTATTATGATTTCTTTCTCACAGGCCTTCCCAAAAAGTTATTCATGAACTGAAACTGGTTCAAAATGCCACAACCATTGAGAAATTTCACCATATCACACCTGTGTTAAAAACATTACTCTGACTGGCAGTTGATGTGAGGATCAGATTTTATGATGCTCTCATAGGTTTTTAAATCTATGCATGGACTCAGCCCGAACACATACGTAAATAGTATTGTAGTAAAACGTGTTCCCGTCGGTGCCCTTAGGTCCTCTGTTCCCCCCTTATTATCCATGCTAGGGTTTTGAACCAGCACTCATGGAGGGGCTGTTTTTAGTTTATATGTCCCCAGATGGTGAATTAAGCTAGCTTCAGCCATGTGTGGATATCACTGTGAGAAATCTGAATACATACCTTTTCAAAAGGGCTTTCCGTTTCCAACTGTTTTAACACATTTTAATTTTAACTCATTTCATTCTGAGCAAAACAAACAACAGGCTTTGATGTACCAGCATTCAATAATGAACTGAGTTGCATTTTTGTCATCCAGCTTTCGTGTGACAGAATGGTTGTTTATGAAAGAAACACCATCTCCTTTAGTTTATTCTCTCCCTGCTCTCCTGGTTTGTCACACCAAGCCATTGCGTTTTGAAATACGTTGTAGTTCCCAGGGTTCTACAGGATGCTGAATTAAGCAAGTCCTTGGAAAACCATCTTTTTGAAAAAATAGTGACCCCCTTATGGTCATTAAGGATTGAATGGAAATTTGAGCCTGAAATATCTTGGAATACAATACTCATGCCTGAGGCATGTTCTTTGTACCTCTACAATATGATACAAGCTGTACTGAAATTTCAAGTGGGATTTTAAGCACGATTTCATATTTCAATTTAAACAATTTACAGAAATTGTATAAGTTCAAAAAGAATGACACCAGTCAGGAACTATTTTAAATGAATGAATGAATGAATTAGAGGTAATAGCTGCTTGTGGGCCAACAAATCATACCATTGGCATTACAGGGTTATACTCTCACCGACAATTAAACATATCAGCTATTTGTGTGATTTGCATGGAGTTGCCCTAACCAAGACACAGGAAGGTTTACTCATGAATGCACTGCTGAGAAACATTTAATATTGGCACAATTTCGCAATGAATGGGTTTAATTGGGGTTTTTAATGTTGTGTAGTCATTAAGGGCAATCACATGTCAGAGCCTCCCATAAAACTGGCAGTCTGGTACTCAGGCTCACTCGGTTTGGTATGTTTTAAAGCATATTGAGCTTGTTGCATATTGATTTTAGGCTGTGCTGCTGAATTGCAGAAAAAGGCTATCAGCACTATGGAACAGAAAACCGCCAAAGGTACTGCGCTACTCGTGTTTGAGGCTGCAAAAAATAGCCCTCCCCTGAGACTTAAGTTCAAAGCCTTCACAAACTGCGAGCACGAGATGGAAGCAAACATTATACAGCATGTCCACATATTGTTTATTTTGAACCTTTTCAAAGAAAACAAGACCCATAATCATAACACACACTATCACTCGAACATTTGGGTGAACTTGTCATTTAAGTTGTTGCTTTTTTATTTGTTTGTGTTGTAGTAAATTACCGAAAAGTACTTCAATATGGTTTATTTCATATTTCAGTGATAAATAACAGTTTTCAATTTTCATCTTTAATCACCCATGAGATGTACTGCTTTGCAAATTTTATTTATTTGATATAATAATGTGACTAAGGTATCATTCTCAATTGATTTCCATGTGGACCGCAATATTTCCATAGTTATTTCTTTGAAGATGGGAACACTTCAGTAACAGTGTCATATTTTGAAAAAATGACCCAGCTGAACCCACTGCAGCCCCAAAATTGAATTGGAATTGCACTAATTAATTACCTGTATGTGTGGTGGAGGTTTAGTTCCATTAAGGCCACTGAGTTTAGCTGCTGTCATTCCCTTTAAAACCAAGGCGTTAATACCATAGCGAACTGGCAGTTTCGTATGATAAAGAACAAGCACCTAACCTGTGTACTGCTGCCTCCATCGATCTTCTGAAATCCGCACCCCAATGGAGCATTGTGTGGAGGTTATTGGGGGGATACAGGTTGATTCACTGAGTAATGCATTTTGTATGAAAAGATGTGGGTGATTTAAATCATATATAAAATGGCACTCGAGGTATTAAAACAAGGGCGAGACTGAAGTAAATTTTTTGTATTTCTCCCACACATAGAAAATATTAACATATATAAATACCGCTTCACCCTCCCTTTCCCTTTATTCTCCCACCACCATTTTGAAGTCATTATTTATAGGGTATGTAAAAATAAAATAAAAATGGGAAGGTAACAGTATGCGTTTATTTGCTAACAGCTCCGCTGGCTGTGATTCAGTCTTATGAAACTGCCATAGGGTGACAGCTTTTGCATTAAAAGGTAGATTTGGTAAGTCAAAACACAGAAGAATACTACTTATTTACTTATTTATTTATTTATTTATTTACACGGGACCATGTTCAGTTTAAACATAAATGTCACCATTTGATGCGCCGTACCAGATTGTAGCTTTTTCGTATCTGTGGTCCCTTTGCAGGTCCAAACAGGGAAACAACACAAACATTACACAGCGCCAGTTTTAACCGTTGCCCTACATCCTTTTGCGCTGTCCAACCCCTTGAGACGCAAGCGCTTTTATTCTACAGCAGAAAACTACCAAACTGGATGAAGGTGATAAATATTTTTGCGACAGACAAAATTGCACATTATGTTACCACTGCATGAGTTTTGTTTTGCGAGGCCAGGAAAAGAGACCCCAAAGTCTCTTCTATTTAATCTGTGATAATCACAAGTGATTCAAAACTTTGGAGCAGTAATGTATGTGCAGAAATATAGTTCTTTCTCCTTGAACTAATCACAATACATTTTACATTTAATATTGAAGAAATTCAAGGTAG
This sequence comes from Gymnothorax javanicus, assembly GCA_029692085.1. Lineage (NCBI taxonomy): Eukaryota > Metazoa > Chordata > Actinopteri > Anguilliformes > Muraenidae > Gymnothorax > Gymnothorax javanicus. Next base: position 37,405,182 of record CM056201.1, read on the forward strand.
TTTTCTAAAGCTAAAATTAAAAGTAAAACCCCTATTACAAAAGGTGTTTGAATGTTATTACAATGAATAAGGTACTGGTCTGATCTGTCTTCAAAACAACTGTGGATTGTTCAAGCCCCCAGTCTGTGTTGAATACTGAACTATTGTGTCATGGTTTGTGAGGTGTGCGTGTGGTTTGGACTTTTCTTTGCGGCTCTCATCCCGGGATGATATCGAATTCTTTGGCTATCGGATTCTTTACCCAGCTGGCTGATTGAGCTGGGGTGGCGCCTTCCCAGACTCTTTATAAGCAGGAAGTCCAGCACGCCCCCTTCGCTAGATTGTCTGTTTTTAGCTTCACACTATAGCCGAAGATATCTGTAGTCAGGTTTTGTATGACTTTCTATCTTCTGATTATTGGAGTTTCTTCTCCCTTTTTCTCTATCTCGCTTTGCTTCCGTGTTTCGGACTATTATACGTCCTTTGGAAGTGCGAGTACTTTCGTTTGGTCTGTATTATTCTCTGTGTTTGTACTGTGTCTGTGCTGCTCACTTTCTCTCTGGTCATTGCGTTTGGCCTCCTAATTCTACGGGCCATTACATATTGTGTGTAGACAGGTAATTATTTTCTGCATATTTAGCCTGTGCTGACAACAATACGTTTGGGATGAGCTAATGAAGATTTCCCCCAAGCAGCAGGAATTATTTTGGGGATGAGATGGAGTGGGAAGCCCTGGTTAATCTTCCAATTTCCTGATAACCCGAGTATGAAGTTTAACCTCGATAATGCTTTGGATCAAACACACACAGATCTAGAGTCAGTGAATGTGGAGTGTAGTAAAATGCGCTGAGTTATTGAATATGTGTAGTCTCCTCCAAACTGAGATACATTCAGTAAAAATAAAATGCACTTTGGACTATTGATGGTTATCCTGTTTTCAGACTGCTGAGGGAAGGGTTGTAGTAACTACAGTTGCTTAGTAGTATTATCTGTTCATTCTGGCTAGTGCGAGAAAAACACTTTGGTCTCAGTTCTACTTATATGCGGCCATTTGATCTGAGGACCACCAAAGTGCATTTTAAAAGCTCTGAGATTCTGGGAAAGGTTTTCTTATGGGAGGCCGTCTCATTCATGGCTCTCGGCCAAGGAAGCTGCACAAGAGATGGAGGTGCCTTTTTAAACCTCCGACTAATGTCTATGGTTTGAATTGATGTAAACTCTATGAGAGTCCGTTTTGGTTAAGCTATTGCTTTTTTTGGTAGAATTGGTAGTAAGGGTGAGGTGCTGTTTATATTCCTAAAAGACAGAGCGAACAGAGAAAAGCACAATGCAACCAGTCCCAGCCAAATCCCAACTCATGTAGGAGGCAAGCAAACCCATGCTAAGTTTGCTGCATTGTGTTACTCATTGAAAGGGTATATTGGGTATCACGTCGCTGGGGCTCAACAAGTGAGCGCACTGTGCACCCAATCTTCTCAAGAGGAGAGACTGACGTCACCTCACCCGCTCCCAAAGCACCACCCTTCTACAGACGGAGCCTTTTGGTGAATCTCAGAAAGGGCAGAATGAACTAATTTCTTCCAAGAACAAACACAGGGAACCAGTTTAGCGACTGCCTTTCTACATGGTAGGATTTGTGGGCGACCCCTGTAAGCTGTCATCCTGAATTGTGTCGATGCCATCTGAGATGAGGTGGTGGAAAGTGGTGGGGGGGGGAGGTCTTACATGTGAGTGAGTGACAAGTGGCCCCGAATTCCTGTGAGGGTCACTGGTACTCAAATTGTCCAAGCTGATTGTCAAGGGTTGCGAACAGAAAAGTGGGGAAAAAAGAGCTGTAAGGAATGGCATATGATAGATTTTGCAGCACGGTGAAATCCATCAGGATCCAGGACAAAGTCAGCATCAGTCCCAAGCTGCAATGAACGGGGCGCTCGTTAGCTTTGAGGACACCTTTTTTCCAGGAAGGGACCGTCTATGGAACTTCACTTCTACAGCCCTAAGAAGATGGCATATTGGGAGTTTGAGGGCTTTTCACCTGCTGGCCAAACCCAGAGTCATCCCAAGAACTTTGTACCAGGTAGAAACATAAGAACTCAAGTATTGAGCCTGATGTCAAAGAAAATTGGTCATTGAAATGGCTGAAAACTCTTTATTGATGTCAGTGTCAGTGAAGAGCAAAATTAATAAGTAATTTTTGAGTGTTTCCAAGTTACATTGTAATTAAACAGTGCTTCAGCTTTAATGTGCTGAGATATATTATGTGCTTGTCTTTAATTCCGATAAAAGCATGCACTGTCTTTATCTAACTCATTTTGTCTTGAACTGAAAACCTTATTTTACTAACTCAGTGGCCGTAATGCAGACTGATCTTTTTGTCTCTATCCTGTATTGCTGTGGTTGACTCAAATGGCTTCTTGACAGCTGTACACCAGTGAGCTGAAGGAGTGTGAAAGGATTGCTTTGGCATTGGACTCTTGGATGTTGTTTGTATGGTGTTCTCCAGCTGGCTGTGTTTATGGCTTTCTCTTCTGAAAGTTAAGTGAGGGTAATACACATTGCCTAAATAAACGACTTCTTGCCTATTTGGAATATTTTGAACTATTTAGAGCTACATTTTGCCATTCTTCCAAAGAATCAGTTGTATTGCAAGGCTGCCATACACTTGGAGTTCAGACTCATAATTCTTAGATATATTTTTTTAACAATAAAATGATATTTTCCTTACCATGGTTTGCTGGACAAAATTCCTGTTTATATTTTTTAATGTAAGAATTTAGCTCAAAGCCATAAAACCTAACAACCCATCCATTTAGGCTGCACCTGTAGTGCATCTGTTTTTAAAATTATTCCTTTTTCCGACTGCTCCATCTCCGAGGGAAACAGGAGGAATTTGTCTTGTTCTTTCTTCGTAGAGGAGGCCATTAACCCTCTCTTTTCTAGTGTGCAGCATCAGTATGATGGTGCAGTTACTTCAATGGATTGATGTCCAGGTTCCCTCTTAAGTCAGCCTCAGGGGGAAGGTCCAAATGCTGTCATACATTCACCAAAATGAGCTCTTTTATGCATCTAATGATAAGGAAGCATTGGCTGTGAATGTGATTGTCTGAACCATAGTAGGTAAGCTAGGGAGATCCAGGTGGCAAGCAAGCAGATTCTCTTGCTGTGTGCAGGAGAGTGTGTGATCAGTGGACATACAGCGTGCATGTAATCAGTGCAATCTTTGTGACTGAATTTAGCAAAGAATTATAAGATTAAGGAGTCTGCTCCATACAATTCCATTCAATTTTATTTATATAGCATCAATTTACTAAAGTACTGACACAACGATGCTTGACAGAGTGGCAGTAGTGCAGATGGCCAGCCTCAGTTCCCATAATAGCTTATGAGGTAAATAAAACTCCCAGTCGGGTGAAAAATCCTCAACCAGTGGTGAGAAGAAAAAAAACTCTCCTGTGGGAGGAAATCTCAAGATGAACCTGACTATAATTGAGGGAGCCCATCATCTGTTGGCTGGCTTAGTGAATATCAACAAGAGGGCAATGTTAATTTAATCTCATCCTTATCAAGGTGACACAATGTCAAACAGCACACTTGAACAATATGCTGGCAGTCGCTGTGGAGCATTACCTCTTGAGCTACAAAGTTCCACAGCAGGATGCCAGGATGGACTTCATAAATATGCGCTAAATGGTAACTTGCTACTAAATATTGAATAGCCTTTTTCCCTAAAGTACAACTAGCATTGCAGAGCTCACTTCTCAGATCCTGTGCAAACTTTTCTTTTTTCAGGAATTACAGATTCAAATGAGCACTATGGCCACAATGTTAATATATTCACTACATGAACAATCCAAGGTCAAACTACTCAAGACAGTAATGTTCCTTCTGTACCACTATGTCAAAATCAGTGTTTCATGAAAGATGGCTCTGGAGCTCATTTCCACATATTTCACTACTAGGGAATGCTGCTGGCCAAAACTAGGGTTATAATAACAAATTCAGGGAAAATTGTAAGGCAAAAGTCTGGGTATACTGGATGGCTGTTTCTGCGAGAGCAGGCCCTGCATGCTTTTGAGGACAGCGTTCAAATGTGCAAGGTGCCGCAGGGCATGTACTCACAAAGGGAAGAAGCCCTAATGAGCGTGCCTTGAGGCAAAAACCTCATCAAGAGGGAATAAAGGTCAAAATTTCAGTCTGGAGGGTAAAGGAGAATTCCAAGGAAGAGATGCACACTTAGCGATCCATTCTGAGTTATTTATTGAGCTAATGTAACCTCTAGCCATCCTTTCCTGGTGACTGTTGTGAGACCACTAGGCCTCATGGCTATAATTCCAAAGTCTGAACATACTGGCTGTCTGGCATTACATGACTGTCCGTGGTAGGACGTCTGACACACTCCCACTGGTATAGAAAATGCATCCTTCTGGAACATTCCCTTCAATGAGCTTTGTTTTTTCTCTCTGGCTTTATCTTACAATCCCGCCGATATTCTCTACAATGAAAGCTCTCAAGTCTTGCTTAACTTTATACTGGTCTGTACCCTCTGTCTATCGGGTGGACAGAGCAAACAGAAATAACTAGAGCTGGTTTATACAGGGCACTGCTGTGGTTTGAGTGGTTTGGGCCAGAGGAGCTTTTGATTGGTCCAGCTTTTACTTTGCATAAGCAGACACTTCATGACACCACATGGTTGATGAGCCAGGACTCTTTTGTCTCGCTATGAGTGCCAGACTCTTTGTGACTGTAGGGCTGCTGCAGAACCATAACATATGGGCATTAAGGAAACTACACCACGCCTCCTACATCCTCCCTTAGCTTAAGAAAACCGTTTGAGTACGAGCTTTTAACTCGCTTATTGCACTGCTATTGAAAGGCTTTGTTTTCCGCGATGGCCCCCTTCCAGCCCATAATTGCAGGATGTTGTTGAGAACAGTTTCAGCATGGAGGTGTACCATCTGTAGAGAGCTACAGTGGGCAGGCGAGGAAAAGGAGGCCTGGGGCAGCTGGATTCTTCAGAGACCCTGTCTTCTCCCCCCTATGCTCAAGTCTCCAAAAGACAGGATTTCCTCTGGAGGAAGGGCCTGGGGGAGGGTAGAGAGAAAGATAGATGCGCTTGTATCCTGGCCTTCCTCTAACAGGGCTGAAAGACCATGGGCACCATTGAATTTGTGAGCACCTGTGAATTGTCAGATAGGTTTGAAGCAAATTCATTGACAGTGCACGGCACAGGTCATTTACTGTCGTTTTAATCTCTACTGCAACTATATTACATGATTTAACAGACCGAACCATCACAGCTCAATTCTTCTTAGTCTCGCTTATTCTGCATTGAGAGACGTTACTGTATCCAAAATCAAATCCATTAGGACTTACTCAGAGAGCAGAAAGGGTTATTCTTTCAGTCATATCCCTGAGAAAAGTGCTGCTGTAATGAAATGCATCCTGCTCCTCGAGACCTGGGAATATTTTGTTTCAGGCCCTTCCTCTCCCTGGCACAGTTTCTGCTCTAATGTATTTAGTAGCTTTTATTTGGTATGCACTATCAAAAGCATCCTGGAAGATAAAAGGTCATTTAAATCTTTTCAGATGTGCACACGCAAAGATAGGATAGCACTGCCAAAAAAGCTCTTCTTTAAAATCCCACTTTAAATTGTGGATGTTCTGTGATATATCTTTCCTATTAAGAACAGATGCGGTTAGGTGAAATGTGCCATTTGTGCTCATTGTAACTATTTAAGTTGGAGCAAATCCCTCACTATTTTGTTGATAGTCTTCAATGTCGGAGGAATAGCGAATCCCTCAAGACTTTTGGCTGATAAAAAGGATTTCACTGGCATCCGTTGCAGTGTGAGACTGGCCGATTCTCAGCTATCGTCCCCTGCTCCAGAGCCAGGAGAAGACACGTGGACCACCCAAACTCCACTGAGCCCCAGAGCCCCACAGCTATGACAGACCTCATATGTGGCCTCTATGAAACATTCCCATCCCTCATTAGCCCTTAATTGTCACCATCCTTGGAGAGTTAGATTTTTCCCAGGACAGGATGTGAGAGTTTCCGAGAGGTTTGAGGGGGTGACTGAATGAGAAATGTGTATCTTTCTCTCTCTCTCTCTCAGTCCTTCCTGGGCACAATTCAAATTCTTGCTCTAAACTGACAATAGAGAAGTGTATTATATTATTGAGATTCATCCTCTGTCCCTTTTTTTTTTGCCTCTTTGATGAGTCTGTTAGCCTTTGCTTGAGTGACAACAGTGGGAATTGTTTTTGGCAATGCAGTCCTCAAGTTTATCAGCATCGGCTTTTAGAGCTGCGTCCGCCTGATTTGTAAAGTTGATGATGTCACTTTTCCAATTAAAAGTCCTTGGTAATGTTGGGAAACCACTGACCTTTTGAGCTGCGTGATAAACACCGTGGCAATTAAAACAGACCAGCGATATTAAAGCTGACACTGAAAAAACACTGCTCTCCACAGAATGCATCGAAACCGACGGGCCACAGCCTTGTTAAAATCTAGATTTCTGTGAAAGAGCCCAAACAAACAATTGTACTTTTCATTGTCATTTTTATTTCACTAAGTATTCTGTATTTTACGTAGGGCTGAGTATCCCACATTGGGCTCTGCAGATATGTGCCCGAAGCTGATGGACTTCATACTCAGAAACATGGGGATTGGGAACTTAATGCAGCTGCATGTGATAAGTGTGTATTCACTAAATAACATTTCTATGAAGTGGATTTGAGAGAAAAGGATGTGTTTCGCTGGCTTTTGCTGAATACATGAAGGATATTGCCAGGAGAGGACAGGTCTACCTAAGCATGAGATGAAACTAAAATAGTTATGAAACAAATACATAATATACATACTAAATAGATACTACTACTATAATATACAACCCCAATTCCAAAATAGTTGGGACAAAGTGTAAATTGTGAATAAAATCAAAACGCAATAACTTTCAAATCACACCAGCCAGTATTTTATTCACAATAGAACAGAGATAACATAGCAAATGTTGAAACTGAGAAATTTTACAATTTTATCCACAAAATGAGCTCATTTCAAATTTGATGGCTGCTACAGGTCTCAAAAAAGTTGGGACAGGGGCCTGTTTACCATGGCGTAGCTTCCCCTCTTCTTTTTAACACAGAGTGGAGGCGTCTGGGCATTGAGGAGACAAGTTTTTTGAGTTTAGCCATTGGAATTTGATCTCTCTCTTGTTTAATACAGGCTTTCAGCTGCTGGAGAGTTTTGGGTCTCCTTTGACGGACTTTTCGTTTAATTATGCGCCAAATGTTCTCAATCGGTGAAAGATCGGGACTGCAGTCAGGCCAGTTCAGCACTCGGACTCTTCTACTACGAAGCCATGCTGTTGTAATAGCTGCAGTACGTGGTTTTGCATTGTCCTGCTGAAATACACAAGGCCTTCCCTGGAATAGATGTCGTCTGGAGGGGAGCATATGTTGCTTTAAAACCTTTATATACCTTTCAGCATTCATGGTGCTTTTTAAAACATGCAAGTGTCCCACACCATATACACAATTGCATCCCCATACCATCAGAGATGCTGGCTTTTGAACTGAACGCTGATAACAGGAGGGATGATCTTTCTCCTCTTTAGCCCGGAGGACACGACGCCCGTGATTTCTAACAAGAATGTCAAATTTGGACTCGTCTGACCACAGGAACCTTTGCCACTTTGCTACAGTCCATTTTAAATAAGCCTTGGCCCACAGAACACGGCGGCGCTTCTGGATCATGCTCAAAAATGGCTTCCTTTTTGCATGATAGAGTTTTAGGTGGCATCTGTGGATGGCACGGCAGGCTGTGTTTACAGACAGTGGTTTCTTGACGTATTCCTGGGCCCATTTAATAATGTCAATGACAGAATCATGCCGGTGAGTGATGCAGTGGCGTCTGAGGGCCTGAAGATCACAGGCATCCAGTAAAGGTCTTCAGCCTTGTCCCTTGTCCCTTACGCACAGAGATTTTTCCAGTTTCTCTGAATCTTTTGATGATTTTATGCACTGTCGATGATGAGACCTTCAAAGCCTTTGCAATTTGACGTTGAGGAACGTTGTTTTTAAAGTATTACACAATTTTTTTACGCAATCCTTCATGGGTTGGAGGGCCTCTGGCCATCTTTACTTCTAAGAGACTCAGCCCCTTTAAGACATCCCTTTTATAGCCAATCACGGTGCACGCCTGATGCCAGTTAATTTGCTTACTTGCTAAATGTTCTTTCAGCTGATTCTGTTATTTATTTATTGGTTTTTCAGCCCTTTTTTGCCTGTGTCCCAACTTTTTTGAGACCTGTTGCAGCCAGAAAATTTGAAATAAGCTCATTTTGTGGATAAAGTTGTAAAATGTCTCAGTTTCAACATTTGAAATCTTATCTATGTTCTATTGTAAATAACATATTGGCTCATGTGATCTGAAAGTCATTGCATTTTGATTTTATTCACAATTTACACTTCGTCCAAACTATTTTGGAATTGGGGTTGTACAAACTAAATTTGCTAGATCACCATTGGAAAAAGAGACTTTGGTCTCAATTGGTTTAATCTGGTTAAAAAAGGATTGATTGATTGATTGATTCATTGATTGATTGATTGATTGATTGAATAACACCTAGTATGTTCTATGCTTCTTATAATCCAGTGGTTTTAATCTCCCCTAGAATCATCTGGGCAGTACTGCTAGTATGCCACGATGCTCCTTATGCTGTTTTAATGCTTCATTTTTATTTACTCTCTGTCAGGCATAAGCTTCTTAACTGGGGCTGAAATGTCATTTTACTGGTAATATGAAAATGTGCCAAGCTGCTGGTAGAGAACTCTCTCAATCTATACTTCATACTCTCTCTGATATACTTCAAGGTCAGAGGATTTACCACAAATGGTGGCATTTTTGTTGTGTTTTATACAATAGCATGCATTCTGATTTGATTATTCATTTCACTACGATTAGCAATAATGGAGATGGCATGCAGTATGCAGAGATTACTGTGCCAGTGTTGTGACGTGTAGGGATATCAACATACTTCATCATGAGACAAGCCTGAGTTGGGTTTAGTCCAGATTTTCTCGATGGCGGGGATAGTATCCATATTGTTAATCTTGTGGGATTATCCCAGATGAAAGGTGTTTATATCGCATATGGACTGAAAGTTTGTTTAATCATTTTTAATCTATATGAAGGCACAGATCAAATAGATTATTGTTTTTGACTTCCATTTAGATGAAGTACTTTTTAAATATTTCAACTTTTAATAGTATTGATGGTTTTGGCTTTCAGGAGTAATTAGCTGTCCTTATTCAGGACACCAAACCCATCGACCAATGGTAGGTCTGTGAGGTTAATCTTATTGAGGCTAATTTTTGTACAATATGCAATATTTATACCATGGAATATGAACCCAATAAACTTTGAATCCAATCCACCAATCCTTACCTGCACCAAACAACTAACTGAGAACAATGAGCTGTGAAGCTAACTTTCATGTTATAGATTCATATTGCAATGTAAGTTATGTACTTTCAGTGTCTTGCTATAGTCACTGTCCCATGCTGTAGTGCAGAAATGGCCAACCCTAGTCCTGGAGAGCTGCAGGGTTTGGTTGTTTTTGTTTTCACTGCTCAATTTAGACCCAGTAAGCCAGGTGAGGTGAAATAGCAGTGTAATCAACTGCTTGAATTCATCAATCAAGTTCTGGGTAACAGCAAAAACCAGCAAGTACCATCGTGGCTCTCCGGTACCAGGGCTGGCCATTTCTGCTGTGATCAGTGTGAAGAGATGGCAGAACTAAGGTCTGAGGAGCTACACTTAGTGTGGAGAGATGGGAGGACTAAGGTCTGAGGAGCTACACTTAGTGTGGAGAGATGGCAGGACTAAGGTTTGTGAAGCTACACTTAGTGTGGAGAGATGGCAAGACTAAAGTCTGTGGAGCTACGCTTATTGTGGAGAGATGGGAGGACTAAGGTCTGTAGAGCTACACTTAGTATGGAGAGATGGCAGGACTAAGGTCTGAGGAGCTATACATATTGTGGAGAGATGGGAGGACTAAGGTCTGAGGAGCTACACTTAGTGTGGAGAGATGGGAGGACTAAGGTCTGAGGAGCTACACTTAGTGTGGAAAGATGGCAGGACTAAGGTCTGAGGAGCTACGCTTATGTTCACAAAACTAATGCACCAGGAGCCAAAAGTCTGCAGGTGTCAGATCTCAGCCATTGATTTATCAGAGTCCCAAAAGGCACAGGAGTGAAGTCATTACTCTCCATTACATCTCACCCGGAGGTTAGCGCGAGGGCCAGCTGGAAGCCAGCAGACGCCAGGAGGAAACAGGGCTGTTTGCTCTTGTCACCTGCACCATTTTGGCTGCATAGCACAAGATCTCGAGTTGCCAAGGAATGCACTTGGCGGCAACCATGCTGGAAGCCATCAGCCGGAGCTTGCCGGCTCAAAGGGGCTGGCGTCTGGGATGCACTGAGATGTACTGAAAACTTTGTCCATGTGCTGAGGCAGACTAGAGGAAGGAAGACTCATCCAAGAGACACATAATGGCAGCTGTGAACATAATAACACCTAACCCTGAGATCATAGCCATATCGTTGCATTTGTATGCATACATTCGGTGCTTTTAGAGTTATGAGCACCAATATCCTTGACCTCTACTTTTTTCCCCATCAAAGTCCCTGCAGCTCAAACAGCTAGCATTTCCCATTCTCCATTAGAGCTTCTGACCCTCGGGTTGAAGTTTAAGTTGCATGCTTGTTCTCTTTATATGGAGCTTTTACCTTATCTTCCAAGGTAAAGTCATATGTTTTCCAATGACACATGAATAACTCAGATAGCTTAAAATTTACTCAGATAGCTTAAAAAAGAGCAAGGTGGGTAGTATTTTTTTAAGGATTTAAATAATGGGTGCATACGGAACAAAATGAAAGAAGAATACAATGAAGGAGAATACAAAATATAAAACAGCGTTAAAAATGAGAAGACAAGAGCTGCAACCCAATCACATTTTGCAATGTATGCTGCGAATGATTCGGTCATCCTTGTGTTGCCTTCCCAATGTTCGACTACACACAGCCAAATTAATTTGGAGTTGGTTAAATAAAATAAATAATGAAAAATAGTTTCCTTGACTGAGTTAATAATGGAGAATTTCACTGGAAATATTCATCATTATGCAAAATTTTCTGAGATATTTTGTGTAACTTACCTAAATACCCCTCCCTCAAATAGACCTCTGCAATTACAAATGGGAGAATTCCACTTTGGGGTCAACATGAGAATATCTGACGAAAACTTGATTTTATATCCTGCAACAGCTATTGCCGTTTAAGTTAATGCTCAATGCTTCCTCATTTTCCATGGAATATTCTGAACAGTTAATTTTGAAAGATGTATGACACATGCTCAGAGCAGCCGGAGAAGAGTGTGCTGGTCACTGACTCGTGTTCTTAAACATATTAGTCAGGGTAAATGATCCTCTGCATCATCTTCCAAATAATCTGTTGAATTTGAAGCCAAATTTTTCATGTGCCATGGAATCTCTCCCTGAGTGAACATTAAGCTTTTTTTTTCCAGCTGGCAGTGAAAACAGTCAAAGAACCAGACATTTCCATGACTATCTTACTGGATAAATGATTGACTGAGCAGCTCCTGTAGAAGAGTATTACCACTATAGGCAAAGTCTACTAAATTTTTCTGTTTACTCTTTGAATCCTCAAAAGTGCTAAAAACATTGTTGCTTAGCATGCACTTTATAACATCAATGCTTAATGAACTGCAGTAAGCCTTACTTTTCCAAATTGAATACCATGCTGGCCTAGATTGCCTTTGCTAGACATGTTAAGTAGACATATAACCAACCTTGTTATTTCAGTGAAAAGCAAATGACTTGCCAAGGGTCTTTATCCAGTTGACACATAGTAAAATATGGCAAAACACATTACCCTTTATATTTTTGAAAATTCATATATAAAACAAATGCCATGAATATTTCAAAATATTTTGCAACCTGTGCTATGAGAACAATGCATAAGTATAAAATGCATGTTCAGTTATGGTACCAGACCGGTGAGACCTTATTCAATGCTTATGGTAGAATTAAATTATTTAAAATAATTTAATAATTTAATTAAATTAATTATTAAGATTTTTCTGATTTTATACCTCTGTCACTTCTATGTGATGGTTTAAATACCTCTGGCTGCTTGTGATGCCCTTAAACTAAGGGCAAAAAATGGGTTGACTGTATAAAGGTCAACTGTGCGATTAATGCAGTATAATACCACTGAATCAAATGGTGACAGGAAGCTTTTCCTACCACAAATGGCAAAAAGAGTCTCTTAGACATTGCAAAATAGGGTCACGTCGTAGGACAAATGATTGTTTACATGCTGGCAGGACTCTTTTTGCCCTAGAGCTGCTGAAGCTGCTAAGAGTAAAGCGGCGAATGAGAAATGAGGATGGACCCCAGACAACAAGCGTCTCCTTTCTGGATCCACGCCAGCTCTGGGCCAGTTCTAGCTGTTCTGGGCCAGAGCCGGTGTGTATCGGGCCTACGATGCTTACCGACTGCGT